>OZ007587.1:218456212-219803405 GCA_963931845.1 Maratus michaelseni | reverse complement strand
GAGAAATTATTTTGACGAATAGATTAAATCCTCGAGATTTCTGATTTTCAATAGCTAAAAGAATTAATAATAACTGATCAAATTAAACGAAGATTATCTTTAGAAATCCGAGAACACTTTGTTGAAGATCTTTCTAAAGTTAAAATCATTGATGAATTAGAACAAGCTTACTGACTATGAAGCCGCAAGAGGCAATATTAAAACAATAAATGGGAATAGATATAATTTGGAAAATAAAAAGCCGGAAATGGGTAAATCTGAACATTCAAAACCTTCATTTCATCCTGGGTACCAAATGAATAGAAATAAAAGCCAAAATAATGATTTCAGTCAACACTCTGCTCAAAACTATCGAAATTATAATCACCAACATCCCCATTCTCATTCACAGAAAGACTATAAAGTTACTACAACTGCAAGCGAAAACAAATCTAACCCTAAGAGGAAAAAAAGAATAATAGATGTTAACGGTAAAGAAGTAAATCTCTTGTTTGATACGGGAGGTAACCCCACTTTAATGCGTATGGGTGTTATGTCGATATCGGGTCACCAAAATTATCTTCTGGTGATATATCATTAGGTGGTATTAGAAAAGTAATTGTGACCCTTATGGGATATTTTTCGTATGAAATATGTGTTGATGATTCCATTATTTCAACAAAATGTAATTTGCTACGATCACTTCCGTATGATAAAGTATTAGGAAAGGATGTGATTAACAAACTAAATTTGGAGATAAATGAAGATGTAATTCAAATCGTGGGCAAACGCAATAGTTTTTACGTATGTTATATTGTAAAATATTCAAATAAAATATTTATGATACCAAATCCCATAATGGAAAGAAACTTTCAGCAACAAATAATTCACATGGAACACGTGTTGAAGTTACAAATAACAAAAATTTAGAAAATAGTTTCATGATTAATTTAGCACGTGTTGTGAAAGTTGATAAAATCTATCCAAGTCACGAGATCAATCAAAGTATAAAAAACAATTGAAAAATATTGTAGACCAAAAAACACGACAGAAAAAAATTAATATAAAAAAAATGAAAATGAAATTATATTTTGTAGAAGCTTTAGAAAGCGTAATTATGTTTATGGAAATGAAATCAATCTGCAGTTATGGTGAAGATGTGTTATTTCATCAAATATTGTCCGTCCAAGACCTAAAAAGACAATACAAAGCTCTTATAACCTATCGAAAAACCCAGTGTGATTAAAATAAAATAAATTAAGCAAAAAATAAATGAAAATTCATTAAAAAGACAAAAAAAAAATTTTTAAATATAAAAAATAACTCACAAAGCAAAACAGTTGTCAAAGATTCAACCGGATACATAACGAAACGACCCCATGTGCCATGGACTAGTAAAGTAGGATGAGCCAAGTTGGAGAGAGAGTTAAAAAGAACATGGATAAAAGAAACAAATGATGCCATCTAGTGTGGTTTGAATAACTATTACTTAAACGTATATAGTATGTGAGTTATATATATATATATATATAACTGATTGGTTACAAATATTTTATAGTTTAGAATAAAGTGAAGGTTTACTTTTAAAATAATATTTTACCACAATGGAGGTCATTTTTATCGTTTTATAAATTTCACTGAACATTAACTCTTTCGCTACTAAACTGACCAAGATGCGCAGCCAAGTAAACTACTGCCAAAACAGCCCGAGCGTTTGAGAAACAGGTGTTCCATTTTCTTCCCTTCGGAAATATCCAACAATTGTCGCAGAGTAGGTGGTATCTCCACAAAGTAGGTGGTAGCTCCACAATCAACGAGTGGAGAGCCTTTTGTTCTAGTTACCTTAGTTCTAGTTACCAATTTCGAAAACCTTCTTATTGTGCTGCTGACAAGTAGGCAAGCAGAAGAAAGGGGAGAAAAAAAATCTCGCAGCATATTTCAGTGTTTAGGCGTTAGCCATATTTTAAATGCTACTGTGTTTTTAGACTTTAGTATTCAAGGGTTAAAAGAAACGTTTCTTTCTTTTTATAGGGGCTTTAGCAAGACGCTTTGTAAATGCTTTGAAAGTAGATGGAAAAATTTCACAATTACTTTCTGTGTACTTATTTACTCTTTCATACATAAAAACAATTTATTCAATACTTACACAACCTATATTATAAAGTAAAAGCATGTCCGTAAATAACGCAGACGTCTTTCCAAAAGACAGGAATGTTTTTTTATAAAATTTGAAAACTTTATGTGAATAGATATTTTGAATTTACATATAAAAATTGCTTTTTGGTGTTGTTAGCGAGCAATCTAAAAGAAATTGTTTAATGCAAAAGAATTAGAGTTTTCAATTTGAAAGAAAAAATCGTTTGCCACCTATATTCTGTATACTGAGCAGTACGTTCCGTGAGCCGAGAAGCCTGGGTTGGATCGTCTAGTTTCTTTAATGAATACAAATAGAAGCAGTTTATCTATTATGTATAATTAAAAACGAATTATTTAACGCATATATAAATAAGTATTAACACATTCGCATCGGTATGTTTTGGGGGGAATCTGGGTTCTAAAATAATAGAAGCTCCCCCCCTCTTCTGAAAGTCTTTCGTAAATTGTTTCCTAGATAGTTTTCTCATATTTATGCATCAGTCAATATAATTCAATATACGGTTTTATTATAAGATGTCTTACAATAGTTAAAAATAACAACAATATGGGTAAGATGATATAAATGTATTTTCTGTATGGTAGAAGCTACGCCTTAGTCAATGATGTTGTTTCAATAAAAACGAGAATTCTCGTTTCCCAGTGCGAATGTGTTGATATATAAATTCATCAACTTCCTTTCATATACCTGTTTATATCACTTGACAACAAAGCTTCTGTTCCTAAACCTGAATTGCGCAAAGCTTTTTGAAAAGTAACATGACCCTGCGAAAAAGGAAGTACCAAAGGAAAGAATTGAAACGATTACCTTTTGTGTACGATATATAAAGTATTCGCATATAGATAGAGCTTTTGGAATCTTTAACTGATGGATATTTCGTGAAAAGTTTCACGCGTACATTTCGCGAAACACAACTCTGTAAAACGTTGCAAAAACGAGTCATCCATGATATTTTTAGCCAAAATATCTGCATAACATAACAAGAAGAAATTTATCAGAATAAATCGGTTGACGCTTTCCAATTCCATATTCTGATGCCCGTTCACGATTCGCCAAGCAATAAAATTTTTTTAGTGTTCGAAATTTTGATCGAATTTGGTCATAGACTATTTTAAAATAATAAGTCTTAAAATATGCGTTTACTCATAAAAAGTAAAATTTCGCTATCAAATTTTAAAGTGGAAATTGTTTGTAAAATTAAAAATACTTTGCATTTTTGAGGATTATGCAGAAGTCTGAGCAAGAAAAAAATAATAAAAGGTAGAGGCCTCAGATGTTTGTATGTGTGTGTGCATCTGTAACTTTTAATTTCTATAACTCTATAAGCAACACATCTATAACATTAAAAACGCGCTGAATTGGCTAGATATGTCAAATTTATTATTCGAAAATTCAGATTGTTTTTCTTTTTCAATTAAAAATAGCTGGATTCGGGATTGCAATTGCTACTTTAAATAGAAATCACTGAATTTATCAGCGATATCAAGGTGAATTAATATTATAATCCTTGACAATAATTTATTGATTATAATAATAATATGATTATAATAATAATTTGATTGATAATATTAATATGTGATTGTAATAATATTGATAAGAATAATATTATAATAATTATAATATTCATTATAATAATGATTATAATAATATGATAATAATAATAATTTTGATTATAATAATATTATAATCCTTATTAATATTATAATATATATTATCTCTCGTATGAAAATCAAAAAGAAAAAGAAGGAAAAAAAGAAACTAATAAAAATCTTTAAATATTTTTTAAAATCTTTAAATATTGTTTATCCATTAAAAATGATACACATAAATTTCTTAAAATATTAATGTTGTAAGAAAATTGTTTATAAAGAAGTCACGTATAGTGAATGATTTTCACTGCATTTAGGTAGAATTGGTTTTCACATTATTTTTATAAAATACTTATAAAATATTTAAATATTTTCTTTAACTATTAGTCATGATTTCATTATAGTTTAGAAAACAGTGAAAGTTTTTTTTTCTTTTAATTACATTCCAAAACCCATAAAAATTTATTTATATCTCTTTATTCATTTTATTGACCATTGAAAGCTCACACAGTGACCAGAATACTCTTTCACAGCAGATAAAAATATTTCAATCTTAAAAGTAGATACAGTACTTCAAATCTTCAACTAATAAATATGTTGTGAAACATCTTAAGCGTACGTTCTTCCCAACGCATCATTATAAAGTTGGAAAACCAAACCATCTAAGATATTTTTTATTCCAAAATATCTCAATAACATAACGAGGAAAATTTATTAGAATAAATCGGTTGACACTTTCCAATCGTATATTCTGCTGCACATTCACGATTCACCTAGCAAGCATATTTTTTACTACTATCATATGACTTGATCAAATTTGGCCTTAAAGTGTTTTTAAAATACACCTTAAAAATGTGTGTTGACGCATGAAAGCGTCATATTTCGCTGTGGAATTTTTAAGCGAAGACTTTTGGTTGAGGTGATGCGCGTCACAACATTTTATTTATATATTTATTTTTTATTTATTAATATTTTTTACTTTTTTCCCACTTTGAAATGTACACACGCAAATATGTGTGTGTGCACATATGTGCGAATTTAGAAAATATTTTCCAAATGTTAATTCTTAATGTATATATATAATACGAAAATCACATACCATACTTTCAATCCCAAATCTCCTGAAACAGCAGAGAGTAAACAAACAAATAACCATAAAAATTCGAACTAACAAAACTCTAAACTAAAACTATAAACAGAAAAAACACAACCAATGGAGACAGGCTGCAAGGCTAAAGACTTGCAGCCTGTCTCCATTGGTTGTGTTTTTTCTGTTTATAGTTTTAGATGGGGGAAGTTTCATGTGTAATTACCGGTATAACCCAGCATGCAAGTCTTTAGCTTTGCAGCCTGTCTCCATTGGTTGTGTTTTTTCTGTTTATAGTTTTAGTTTATAGTTTTGTTAGTTCGAATTTTTATGGTTATTTGTTTGGGAGAAATGGACAAAGTTTTCCTTTGACATCTTCAAACAGAAAAACATTTATAATTCTATCTTTTGATCTAACTATGGTATTTATATACAGCTTGTGCCATTTTAATCTAAAATCTCTCGGGTACTTTTTAATCAAAAATAAATAAATAAATTGAGTTTTATAAAGGAATTGAGGAATAAAGGAATAAAGGAATTGAGTTTCCTTCGAGATTTTTGAGTCCTGAATCACTCTAAATCCTGATAGCTTCGCAAGTGTTCAACGAGTGAGCGAAATGCAAAAACATAAAATAAAGTAAAATAGGTACAATAAAGCCCCAAATCTGTTTTTGTTTTATTGTGTGTGTGTCAGAGGTGAGGAGGACTTATCCTGAGCCCGAGCCCGAGACTGAAACGGGCTCGAGCTCAATTTTTATTCCAACCTTTAGGCATGGGCTCAACGTGAAAATTTAATTTATAACGGGTGGGGGGGAGGGTATTTAAAAAGAATAAAATAAACTTGCTATTTGAAAAAAAATGAATGTTGTCCAAGTTTTTAAAAGTGTTTTACAATCCTTTAAAAATGAGTTTGAAATGGAATTAGATTGTTATTGGAGGATAGGATATAAGTAAACATACAAATTCTATCTGATTCTGAAGCCTTTTCACGTTCATGTGTTATAAACATAGAAAAGCAGTAGGATTTCCTTTGTCTATCCTCGCTTTCTGTTTGAAGTCATTTTAAAGAATTACTGGAAAACAGAACTCCTGTCTGTCTTCCACAGTTGTACAATGATATTTTAAAAGAATAAGAATTACGAAATTTGAATATTTCTGCCAGTGGTTAGGTATAAATAACAAATTTGCTATTTTAAACAGATTTTCTGGGACACTAAAATCACGAAATGTTGCCATGAAGGAGTATTTAGTATTAATTCTTATTTCTATCTAAGATGAGAAATTTTAAATGAGAAAATTAATATTGAAGCAATTTAAAAGTGTTGATAACAATTTTCTGCTACGTACTTTCAGTATTCACAAAATTTTTCGAGCTCGGATTTTAAATCCTCGGGCTCCGGTTCCAAAAAAACAACCGAAACTCATCTCTAGTATGTATGTGTGTGTAACTTTTGATGTGTTTCTCAACATCTATCAAGTGAAAACTTTATAAGTCTTCTTTTTTAAACTAAGTACTATTCATATTTTGTTCAATTACAAAAATCAGTCAAACTATCGTTACCGAGGTGGATACATATGGCATTCTCGAATCAGTAATTAAATATCACATAAAGAATTAAGAAAAAATAAAGACAAAAATTAAAATATAAAAAAAATTTCATTGTTGATTATTCACTATTTGAAAATTTTGATTTTCAAGGAAATAGCTTTATTTTTAATTTGCTTTATCAATTTGCACCAGATATTTTGTCACGGTTCTTTTCGTTACATGGAATCGAATAATGTCTATCAACACGAACGAATTAATATTATAATTTAATTGGCAAAGAAATTTGACAGATGTTGGTTGAAAAATCATTATAATATCTTAGTTATATATTTATAAACCAATATTTTAATAACTATTGTAACAATTTGAAAGCGCATCTTCATAACTCCCTGAAAGTTTTATGCAAACATCAACTATGACTTATCTAATATTTTATAAGAAAGAAAATGTTTAAAAAAAATATTTTTGACTTTCTTGATGACCGAGTTTTTAAATAGTCAGAGGAGAGGGGATTAACGTCATATATTTTTCATTCGAATGTCCACCATAACTTACCGTTTTGTAAGTAAAAAATATAAAGAGTAAACCTGCTCAATGAAATCTGCCTATAACAGAAACTTCCTTAAATGAAAAATTGTGATGGCTCTGGCGAAAAGAATACAAAACATTTATTTATGGAAATCTGTCTGAATATTTATCAGTCCTTAGAAATTCCGTCTTAACAAGTTTTACTTTTTTTAAAAGTTCATTACAGTTTATAAAATACAGTAACACCTATGAGTATAACAAAATCTGCGTGTAAAATAAATTTCAAAGAGGAAATTTAATTCTGGAGCAAAACCTTCTAAGGCAAAATAGAAAGGTCCAAGAAATCATTTCGTTCGAAACAGGTTTCCATCTTAGCAGGTATGAATGTTTTGTGTTATTTTCGCCAAGACCATAAAAGTTTTCCGTTTAAGGCAGGTTTTCGTTTTTGGCCGGTATTACTGTAATTAAAATATATAAAGTATATTTTAATACCTTATATTTTGATTACATTAATTATATTACTTATATTAAGTATACCTTTATTAAATATAAGTATATTTTAATCACAGTAAGACCGTATTTATTAGTAGACCATACCTGTATTTTGGTAACAGTACTGTATAATAACTTTGATAAGACGGAAAATTATCTAAAACGGAATTTTTTCTAGTCTCTTATGAATCTGCCTTAAAGCGTTTGCTGTGTTTATACAAATATCAATATACAGAGTTTCTGAAAGTTATTTTCGGTGTTTCCTTGTCTCATAACTTTTGATTTAAGAACAAATATTATTACATATCCGTAAAGTACAACTCAAAAAGTTTTTTAATAACATAAAGAAAGTTACATATGCGTAAAGTTGTTACTCAAAACTTTATTAATTCAATAACGATTGTAATCAAATAATAATAAATATTAAAATTTTATTAACTTTTGTCTTTGGAATTTAGAAAATGTTAAATATTACAAAAAAATATCCGCATTGCTGTTTGTTTTGCATTTATTAGATACCTATCCGCAAGGTCAGATAAAATGTGTATTTTTAGAAATATTTTCAGAAAAATTAAACAAGATACTTGAAAAACTCTTTTTATTATTACTCTTTAAAGAAAATAAAATTAATTTTTGGAACGGCTTAATAAACTTGGGTATCCCTAGCAGAACCGCGCCCCGTTGGTGGTGTCATTCTGTCAGAAGTCCACTGTCAGTAATCACATTTATTCTGCCAAATGTCATCTGAAAGTAAAAAATACATAATATCTTAACCAGAACACTTAAACCTAGAGAGGAATCGTTCGGTTTTTGAAAAAATTGATTTTGAACAAAATGGCGGCCGTTCAAAGTTAAGGTACCGATTTTCACAAAAAATGTCTGAACTTTTATTGTTTAATCAAAACTAGAAAAACTCATTAGATTGCCATAAGAAACTATTACTCTCTAGACTATATAGTTGTTAAAAATTGGTCAAAATTTGAAGAAGATTGCTTGAGATTTGTTCAAGTTATTGTGATCAACGACTTTAAAAGACTAGTTTTAAGATATAATCATGTTTAAAGATTCAAGTTATGATTTATGTATGCTAGAACAAAATAAATTAAAGTGGTCTTACTTTCTTAATTTTTATCAGATAGACTAGAAAATGTAACTAAATAATCCAAAAGTTATTAATGAAATAACAGCACAAAGTTAAATAAATATAACGATATATATTACATAATTCATTAATAACGTTTTGAAAAATTTCATAAAAATTTAATATTAATTATTATTTGATTATAATCGTTATTTGATTAATAACATTTTGAGTTGCAACTTTACATATATGTAAATTTATTTGTGTTATTAAGAAAAACTTTTTGAGTTGAACTTTACAAATATGTACAAATATTTTTCGTCGTGTTCTTAAATAAAAAATTATGAGGTAAGGAAACACCGAAAATAATTTACGGACACCCTGTATTTTTAAATTGTTTGTAGTTAAGAAAGTAATAAATGCTTATTTAAAAGTTACGCAGATACATGTATAAGCAAATTTAACCGCATATCATTTTTGTATAACATCTAAAAGTATCCACTGCCATAAAAGTAAATAACAGCTTTTAGAATGTAACTGATAAATATTACATGAAACGTTTCACACGCACGTGCCTCTTCCAAATATCTTTACAAAAATGATTTTAAAGGGAAGTCATCCACGATATTTTTAGCAAAGAGTCTGTGGAACGTAACAAGATGAAATTTGTCGAAAAAATCAGTTGACACATTTCAATTCTATATTCTGATGCACATTCACGATTCCCCAAGCAAGCGAATTTTTTACTGTCCAAATTTTACTTTATCGAATCTGCGGGTAGCATGTTTTGGAAAAAAAAAGCTCACAAAATGTGCCTTTATGCAGGAAACGTTATATTCCGCTTTGAAACTTAAAATAGAGATTGCTGGTAAAATTAAAAATGCTTGCACGTTTTTCAACGATGAAGCTAAAAGCTGAAAGTTTCAGTATAAAATGTTTGTAAAATATATTAATTCCCATAAGATGTTACTAAAGTTTTGCAATTTTAAATTTAAAAATATTGGAATAAACAAAGTTCTTACATTTAGTTTTCATTAATTTTTTTAAACTCCTTAACTTTTTTGTTCACATCTGATCCAAACAGGAGAACCACTCTTATATAAATGTGAAATATATAATCTTTTCATGCGTATTAGGCCAGTCCAGAAATACTCCTCATATTCTCTGAACTATGTTTGCATATTATACCATACAGCATGATTAAGTGAAGTTCATTCTTCTAAATTGCTGCGTTAGAAATTTTACAAAAACACAGAACTGCTGATAAATAATCTGGTAAGTGCTACTGAAATATCAATGAGCTAAGCACTTTTTTACTGGAAGTTTGGAAAAAAAATTACAGAACTGATTGCACATTTTGCATACTAAGGTATACAGAGTGTCTCATTTATTTTGCAACCCCCCATAAAAGAACAATGTACAAACATTGATTTTTATTTTACAGAAGTGCTTAAATGACTACAAAGTTGGAAGTGACCGCCGTCTTCATCTTTACATATCTGGGCCCGTTTGAGGAGGTTTCGAGACACATTCTGTAATGTGTTTGGTGTGATAGCGTTTATCTCTTCCGTAATGCAAGTTTTCAGTTCAGTAGTCGAGGCTACCGGTTCACGGAACACGCGATTTTTCATATAACCCCACAAGAAGAAATCGGGCGGTGACAGGTCCGGACTACGTGGAGGCTATAGTCCTTTATTAATTAGTCAATCACCAAAAAACTCTTGGAGAAATGACAGAGTGCCGTTGGCCGTATGCCCAGGAGCGTTATTTTGTTGAAACCAAACGAAACATTCATCTGCTAATTTTCTTACTGACGTGGCCGGTTTCTCCTTCATTTTCGTTTCGATTTCCTTCATTTTGTGGATCCCTTATGGCAAACGACAGACAGTTCTTTCTTTTCGGTTCCACAGTCCATTCTGTTTCAAAATGGTCCACGATTAGCTTAATTGTGCTTTATTCGGCGCCACCGAGTCTGGAAACTTGTTTTCATATCGTTCCTTGACTGTTTTGTACGAAGACGTTCGGAAATAATGTTTAATAATAAACGCGCGTTTTTCTGCACATAGCACAATGACGCAAAACTACCTTTCATTTCGGTCTCCTTAGCACTAAAATGTCTCGAGCGGTTTTCTAGCGTGTTGGTAATGTTGCTCGCACGCCCCTCCACACCGCTACCTGCGCTAACGGTGTACGCGTACAATCGTGTTGCTCATTTGCTTTGCGTTTACGCGGGTTGCAAAATAAATGAGACACTCTGTACATACACCTTTAAAACGTCATTTTTTATAACAATATGGATTTTTTATTTTTGCAATAATATTAAAATTCGATCTTTTATCTATCGAATTATGCTTTAATTGTGTCTGTATCTTAATTAGAACTCGAGTTACAGTCTTTTTAAGTTACATCTGTTACAACTTGCCAGAGAATTTTACAACCAGAATTATCGTTCTGAAAACCGGAAGTGAGCTGAAATGTATGTTTACGTTCTTCTTTTTCGAAATTTAGCTTTAAATTGGAGTATATATCCAAAAAAATACATGGAGTTAATAATTAAACGTTTAAAGAATAATAATTATTTTTATAGTAAGACTTGTGCTTAATAGTTATTTTTAGCTACTTAAAGATATTTATTTAGTCTACCTAATGAAACTTCGATTCCGGTAAGATCTTCCGTGATCGGGTCTACCCCCTTCCCAACGGCCGTGCAGGAAGAGTACCGTGATCCACCTTGTTTCGCGAGTAACTTCGATCGGCCTACATATCCTGCTCGGAGCCCTTGCCCCGACTAAGACTCCTATAATAGGAGCTGACGCATATCCATTTTGTTTCGGATTATTGGGACAAAGTTCAGCATCAATCTACCGCAGCCGGAGTCGGAGTTACCTAAGACTCGGTTCTGATTGGCTGGAACCGGTTCTGATTAGCTTGGTTTTTCGACTGGACTCCAATTCGGGTGCCAAATCTGCGAGGATACGCCAGCCTCTATTATAGGAGTTCTAGCCCCGACCACCTCTGAGAACAATGATTGAGCTCGTAGCCGCCACGGTCGTCTGATGTATTAATCTTCCTCTCCCTCTGTTGGAGCGGGTAACTCTGATCATGGAACTTGTGACCAGGAAAATTTTAAAGTAAAATCCAACAAGTTAATGACAACATTAATAAATAAAAATAGGGTAAAACACACATAGGAAATGACGCTCTGAGCATCGTGCGGGAGTGTATGATATCCCTATCTATCTGGACAACGGTTGCAAGAACTTTTATACCGATATGACAAAAAGTAAGTTTGCAGAGTGTCTCAAACAACATAGTGACATTAAAAATCTCACACAGAGTCTACGGCTGTCTCTAGATTTTATATGGATAACATAGGTTGTAGAATAGATTTTGAAAATGCTAAAGTTATTGTACCTTGTAATATAGTGCAAAGATGTTTAATAAATAAATCCATCGAAATCTTAAAGAGGGGAGAGGGTATGCAACGATAATGTGTCAATATAATGTTTCAATAATTTGGTTGGATTTGTTGATGATATGAGTAGCAGCTTTTCAGTTGATAAAGAAGAGGGCGGTTTTTACCATTTCAAGATTTTTGGCAATCAAGTTTGCTTTTTAATCATCTTTTTAGGATTAATCTTTCCTTTTGGAACTCGGTAACAGCTTAGACTAATAGATGGCGTTAGCTGTCGGTTAAATCATTCAATTAAATTGATACTGATTGGTCAAAGTTCGTGTCTTGAGTTCAGAACGGCATTGAAGTCAGAAACATCTTGTGATTGACTTTATATTCTGAAGATGGCCTCGGATGTAGTCTGAAATTGTTGATTTATGTTTTTAATGTAATTTTTCGTCTTTTAACGTAATTTAAACATCATTTAGCAGTATTTGTGTGTTATACCACATTTTGAGTTGTATATGGTGTAAGAGTATAAGATCTTTTTTAATATTAATGACAACAACCAGTGGTTTTCGGGAGGGCTAGGCGTTTATTACATCAGACGACCGTGGTGGCTTCGAGCTCACTCATTGTTTACTCTGAATGGAGCAGTGAGTCGATGAACCTTTCGTAACCAAAAGCACTTCTAAAGTTTCCCCCCCACTGCCAGTCTGTTTTTCATCTGATTAATGATTTAATTTGATTTCAGTGTTTTTATTAACCTAATTTTTCAATATTCTTGTACAACTGCGTACCTTATTTTCTTTGTATAATTTATGTTATCATGGTTTTTATATCAAATCGAGTCGTTATATTTAAATTTCCCAACAAAAACTTCACAGATAATCTATGTAGTAACATAACTGGGATAAGGTATCAAATTTTCGAAATTTTGAAAAGTATATTTCTACCAAGCAATTTGACAATTTCAAAATCTAAAATTGTAAACTAAATATAAAGATTTCGTCTGGAATAACAGATTTTGAAGAAAATAGTACCTAAATATTTGAAAATTCAAAACAATCATTTCTGTGATAACCATCCCCAGTCTCCACTACTTCATATTTATAATTATTTAGAATGTAACTGCGCTAATTGACTTAATATATTAGAATGATATAGCAGAAAGATTTGCGGTGGCTAAAGAACACAAGTTTCTGCTATAAATCACCTTTACATCATAAATGACTTAAGTTCTTTACATATTCCTACACAGTAAATTATTTTATTCTATGTATTTTCAATCACAATTTAAATCCCAAATTATGTTTTTTTTTTTGTTGTTGTTGTTTAATGATACATTGAAGACAAATTTTATATACTCACAAAAATTTCTTTTGTAACAAAGCTTTATTTTTATTTAATAATAGATAAATTAGTAAATGCAGGTTATTGATTCTATCAAATGCGTTATGTATATTATTACATTAATAAATAATAAAATCTAGTTCACTTTTACCAATAACGATAATTCTAAAAAATAAACTACATTATCCACATATTTTACATTAGATGTGATGTCCTCAAAAGTGTTTAAATATCTATTTAGTTCAATAATTTAGATTTATTCGTGCCTTTCTGCTTAAAACGTAAGAAACAATAAAAGAAAATATGTTCAGTTTTGAATGTGTGAATTTAGAAAGTAAATAACATCAAAAATTCTATTTTATTTTTCCTTGCAAAAAATTTTACGCCTCTCTGACAAAATTTGTTGAAGCAGCGAAAATTGACTACCGAAAGTAATAGACACATCTGACAGTCAAATATACTTGTTCGGAAAATATGATGCAAAGAATGCAAGAGATGGGTCCAAGTTTCATATTTTTCTCCTGCAGTTTCGTTTTTATTAAAATAGTTCGTTATTTGTTTACTGTATTTGTCCCTTCTAAAACTTTCTTCTTAAAATTTTCTTTTGAAAAAATAAAAAATGTAAATGCATTCTAATAAAGCTTAGTTTTAACATTTAAAAATTATTTATGAGTGATATTATTTTGAGAACAAAAAATTAAACAAGAAATATAACTTTAAAATAATCGGACCAGTGTGAGGTTTAGTCACGCACAAAGGGTTCCGTACAATAAATTTATAAATTACTAACTGCAATATTACAAAAATCGTTTCTAAAAGGATAATAAGACTTTCTAAAAAACTTGGAATTATTCTATGAATTATTTTTCAATAATTGTCTTCAATGACTGAAATTGGAATGAAAAACGTTGACTATTTATCACTATGATTCGTCTTACCTAAAACAAAGACCTTGTACAAAGTTTAAATTTAGCATTGTGCCAAGTCTGTCTGGAATGGAGGTCGCAAAGTTGCAACGCCACCTTTGTGCGTGCCGTGTTTTTCTAGATGGGGTTTTAATTAATAGCTCGACTAATTACTTACAATTTTTTCAGAAAATCCTTATCAACAATCCTTGCTTGGTTCCGCATCGATAGGTACCTCGAGAGCTCCTTCACTTCCCACTGAGCGCTGGCAAATTAAAGTTTGTACGTAAGGGAAAAAGCGTCATTTTATCAAAAACTATGTGACCTAGGATAATCGCTATAGTTTTCCTGCAAGATTTGGATAACTGCTCTACCCCTATTTTTTCATAATTTTAGTTTTAGTATATTCGAAGGGGGACATATTTTTGCAGTACATTTTCGATTATATCTCTTAAAATATAATGACTAAAATTAAAACAAATATATTTTTGAGTTAGGTGTTACAAGATTTGTCAAACAATACGCACACAATATACAAAAAAATATTTTTTTTTCAAGTAACTTAATTATCCACTCTAAATTTTCCTTAAAAATATGTGTGAATGGCTAATAATCTATAAATATGTGGGTTTATAGCTTTTATAACTCTGCCAAGTTTAAATTTCAAGGTTCCACAGTTTTTGAGAAAAACAGCTTTGACAGGCGGACAGACAGACACACGAGTGATCTTATAATGGTTCCATTATTACTTTTTAAGTACGGAACCCTAAAAATTAACTAACACGCTTTTAAACTAAAACAAAATGCATTGAATATGCATTGCCATTACCAACGAATTTGTATCCAACATTTGAACAAAATCGGTTCGTTAGGTGTGTGATTTGAATAAAAAACGTTACTCGTCTCAAGTGTGGTGTTTGCATTGCGCAAATATTGAATTTTTATTCCAAACTGCCAAATGGCACACAGGATTTCTTAATAAAATTTTACTGCCATACTATAACTGAAGAAAAGATTTTAAAAATTTTGAAATAAATTTATTCGTGAATTCTAGTGTCAGTTAATTATTTCAACATTTTATCAGCAGAAGTACTTTGCTCCTGAAAGAATTAAAAAGCATTTCACCCTTTGGGAATTTACGACCCCTAAAAAACACAACACTGAATAGATTTAAATATTTTTGTGATCGGCAATGAATTCAGGCGCAAAATTTGAACAAAAACAGGTATGTGAGTAGGTCTTCAGGTATGTGATTTCAACCACAACCGTAAAAGAATGGTTTAACAGGTAGACTCCACTCCTAATGAGGTACGGCCCTGGTAATACATGAATATTGTATTGTCATCGACATGCAACTTATGAGCAACGTTTGAAGAAAATCGATTCTTCGGATGTCCATCGATTGTAAGATTTGGGCAAAAATAGGTATGTGAGTAGGTCATGAGGCATGTGATTTCAACTAAAACCGTAAAAGAATGGTTTAACAGGTAGACTCCGCTCCTAATGAGGTACGGCCCTGGTAATACATGAATATTGTATTGTTATCGACATGCAACTTGTGAGTAACGTTTGAAGAAAATCGATTCTTCGGATGTCCATCGATTGTGAGATTTGAGATAGACAATATCAACAATAAAAATGCATCAAATCAGGCAGAATATTCTTTTGTCGACGTCACATTAAGTGGGATAGCGACTGTATACAAATTCCGTAACAATTTGAGTACTTTTATATAAACTTACTTTATATAAATCGATTTTTAACTCACTTCCTGATATGCTAGACTGTAATTAATAACAAACTCGGATTTTACACTCCTTATTATTCTCAACTTGGTTAAGTACCTATGTAAAGATGGAATTTTGAAATCGACATTTAATCCACATTCTGATATGCTACAATTATATAAATTGCGTTCATAGGTGTGTTTTCGATGACAATACAACATTTTAATAAGTTTAGAACTTAATTATGAATTAATACATTAATGTGCAGGAATTTTTCTGTTAGCCCGCCACAGGTAAAAAATTGCCAAATTTTATCTATGTAATTCGTACAATTGTATAAAAGTTCAAACAATAATGGATTTAATTATGCGTCAAAAACATGTAGAATGTCTGTGAAATTGCAAGGATAAAATAATTTAAAAGCTAAAAAGTAGAAAATAAAATATAGATAAAAAATGAAATGTTTAATATTTAAAAAAAAAATACGCTTTTTTCAATTAATAGCTTAATATAAATTAATTTACGATTATACATTGAGAGATCAATTTAGAATTTCTTAAAAGATAGTTCAAATAATGTTTCCTTTTTTTCATTCTTGTTGCATTATCTTAAAAAATGAACAGAGCAAAAATTATATATATTTAAATAAATACACTTGCTTGCGCTTTCTACCAAGCGTAAAAAAAAGTAGTGCATTTTTTCATAATCGAGTTCGGTGTCAGCGCCAAATTAATGTATTGTACGGATATGTTTGGGAAAAAACATAAATTGCAGTAAAAAAATTAGGATTTTTCAAGATGAGTATTGAATGCTTATAAAAGTGTGCTTTTAAAAAAAACTATTTTTACTTTTATGCTTATTTTTTGTGTTCCTTCAGAAATGTCTTATGTGGTAAGCTGGTTGCTTTTTCAAAACATAAAATATTGCTATCTGTCTTAACAACATTTTAATGTATTCGTCAGATGTAACTACAGGTGATTCAATATTGTCTTTTATATTTTTTTTTATTTAGGGTGAACTTCACACACATTTTTGACTACAAGCACACCAATAATACACCTTAAAACAGAACTTAACGCAGGGAAACATTATTAGAAAATTAAACCATTGCAGAACAGTATATACATAGTTTTACATCACATCATTCTTCACTTTTCGGTCACCTCTCCACGACCACACCGAAAGTACTGAGTTCCTACCAAGTCTCTTTTTCTCTAGAGCTTCTAGAGTTTGAGTTGCCGGAGTTTGCTATTTCATACAATTGTTACATGTATTCAGGTTATATTAGTGTCAATTAAAAATATATACCAGATGTGAGAATATATATTGATGAGTCGACTACAATCCTTCCAAGAAACTTTGGACGATGAGTCCAAGCAAATTTAGATTAATTTATCATATATCCTAATACGAGCAAATTTTGTGTGTGGTTATATATGTATGCAAATTTTATCTTAAAAACGGCTCTAACGATTTTGACGAAATTTTGTACCCTACCGTTTTGGGGCACCAGAAAACCATTGGGCTAGGTCACGTGTTCGAGAAAATTCGATTAGTGGGTCATCAAGGGTCAGGGTCAAGCTAAGTGTATCTGTAAAACGGTTCAAAAGATTTTGACTAAATTTTGTATCTGACCATTTTCGAGCATGAGAAGACTGTTGGGCTGGGTCATATGTTCGAGAACTTTCGATTAGTGGGTCATCGCGGGTCATCGCGGGTTAAATTAATTTTATCTAAAAAACGGCTCCAACGATTTTGATTAAATTTTTTGTCCTACGAGTTTTGAGCACGACGAAATCATTGGGATAGGTCCCATGTCCGAGAAAATTCGATTAGTGAGTCGTTTTTGGGTCACTGTTGGTCAAACTAATTTTATCTAAAAAAGGCTCAGATTATTTACACTAAATTTTGCATCCTATGGTTTTCCGGCACGAGAAGACTGTTAGGCTAGGTCACGTGTTCAATAAAATTCGAATTGTGGGTCATTTTGGTCATGGGTCATTATGGGTCAAGCTATTTTAACTAAAAAACGGCTCAGACTATTTAGACTAATTTTTTTCCTTCTATGGTTTTGGAGCACGAGAAGACTGTTGGGATAGGTCTCATTTTCGAGAAGATTCAATTAGTGGGTCATTTTTGTCATGGGTCATTATGGGTCAAGCTATTTTATCTTAAAAAGGCTCAGATTATTTAGACTAAATTTTCCCTCCTATGGTTTTTAAACACGAGAAGACTGTTAGGCTAGGTCTCATTTTCGAGAAAATTCAATTAATGGGTCATTTTGGTCATGGGTCATTATGGGTCAAGCTATTTTATCTTAAAAACGGCTCAGATTATTTAGACTAAATTTTGCTTTCTATGGTTTTTGGGCACGAGAAGAGTGTTGGGATAGGTCTCATTTTCGAGAAAATTCAATTAGTGGGTCATTTTGGTCATGGGTCATTATGGGTCAAGGTATTTTATCTTTAAAACGGTTCAGACTATTTAGACTAAATTTTGCCTTCTATAGTTTTGGGGCACGAGAAGACTGTTGGGATAGGTCACATGTTTGAGAAAATTTGATTAGTGGATTATTTTGGTCATGCGTCAGGATATTTGAACTCAAAGCTAATTTTGACCGAGCATACCGCGGTCTTCCCTGCTCGTTCATTAATTATACTGACAGTCACTGCTATGAACTATCAGAATCTATTTTGTAATTAAATAATGTATTTCTTACATCATTTGCGCCAGCTTGTGCCTTTTTTTCCCCGTAGCATAGCGAATTCTTTCAAGATCTGCAAAATTATCGTGGGAGAGTCATTGTAACCATAGCTCAGATTCGTCAAATCAAACTCTAAATTGCAAAAACTAACTGAATAAATTTCCTAGTGAGTACCAGAACTATGAGTGAATTTTAAAACTGGGATTCAGAAATGCTTTTAAACAACATTAGTCAAAACTAATCAAAAGGAAAACGCAACAATACTCAAATTTACCAATAAAGGGATTTTTTACAAAGTTTGAACAAGGGAGCAACAATCAAAGCATTCTTTATAGATACAGAAGTGTTACTTTTATATTCTTCTAAAAATTGCATAAAATGATCAGAAGTATTTGACTCAAACCGAAAGGATAAAAACAAAGTCCTTGAAAATAATTCGATATTTACTCGACAACAAATGTTAGAAAGTATATCAACGAATTGAAAAAAAAAACTCTTTCTTAAAGTTGATTGAAACGGAGAAAGAAATTGAATTTAAAAAAAAATATGAATTTCAAAATAAATAACATCAGAATCACTCTTACCTTTCTTCGTCGAAAATTTTTACGTTCTTTGATACAACTTGTTGAAGCTGCGAAATTGACTATCCAGGTAATAGACACGTCTGCCAATCGAATAAACTTGTTCGAAAAGTACAATTCAAAAAAGAACGAGAGATTGGTAGTTTTCCCTTGTCGCTTCGTTTTTCTTAAAATAGTTCGACATTTTTCTATTAGATTTTTTGGTTTCTGTTTCTAACATTTCATTTATTCATAAATAAACAAAAACATTAAATATGTATAAAATTTTGATTAAAAAGTAATATTAAATTATTTGTAAACTTCAACGATAAAAGATTTTGAAAATAAAAAGAAAATTTTCTACTGGAATTTCCTATTTATAAATTAAAAATACGCATTCCGGATTGGCTTTCATATAATGACCATTAGAGTCATCCAAACGAGGGGGAAAATTTTTACAGTGAGCCTTGGACATCCTCCTAGAAGCGTACATGTTCAGTACTGAATATTAAAAAAAATCAAATTAAAGACAAAAAAATATTTCTTATTTTTCTTTGAACATCTAATATCACGCCAGTATTTTCCTAGATAATGAGAAATTATTTCATTAAAATTGCATTTTTTCATTACGTAGATGCATGGTCCTGCTCTTGATGTCCACGAAAATGATATTTATATTCCTGAACTTTTTTACGTAAATTATTTGTGGGACATTAAACATTAGACTGAATTTAATGATTTTTGTGAATAAAATTTTATATAATTAATATTACATTGCTGTTTAATTTTACTATTTTTTAATCCATACTTGTATTTAACTTGTCCATGGAACTGATAGTGTGATCTTTGCGTTCATGATTTTTTTTACAGTCATTTAAAAAATTCGAAATTAAATATTTTACACAGATAAAACGCTCAAAGTTTAAAATGACTAACAAACTTCTCTTTCACACTAAAATTGATTTCTTAATTTTTGCAGTCAAATAATAACTTTCTATCCACGGATATGGCTCAGTATCGTATGATAGTATTTATTTATAAAATAAAAATAAAAATATACAAGATTACCTTTTGAAATTGAATTTGAGACATTTGAGTTTTAAAATATACAGAATTTAAAATAAATAAATAATAAATCATAAAAAAAAGTTTTAATTAATTTTATGGAGTCAGACAGTGACTTTGATAGTCCACGAACATTATTTGTCGCGCTCTGTGGGCATTTTATTAATAAAACGACATTGTCATTAAAATTATTTTCACTTGAAATTTGGGATTATACATGACAAAGATAATGTTATTTTTTTATGAAGTAAACATACTAAGAAAATTCATTATAGTAAGGATTTTTATTAAACAAGAAATATCGAATCTATGATATGCGTGTTCTTAGATCCTTTTTTTTTTTCAAAATTATTTCGCATTGTTTGATTAATTATTTAAAAAGTTAAATGCATAATTAAGTACAATATTTCCATGGTCTTATGTTTCGCGAAATCAGATATCAGAGGAGAAAACAATTGTTTTGTTTTTATTTTTTCTGTGGGATATGCCGCTTCTATTTATTAAGCGCATGGTAGAAAAATGAGAAAATACAATCTTGTAAGAAAGTTATGAGATGCACGGATCAAACTAAATTGGATTTCCGGATTCATGCATAATATATTGTTACCAAGTTTTTTCTTCTTTTTTAATAATTTCTTATAACAAAGAAAGTAAGTGATAGGATACAAAAAGGAAACTGCAAAGTTTGTTTCACAACAGAAAAAGAAAGTATTGTGTATTATGCATCCAATAATTTCTCTATTAGGTAGTAGTTAATAAAAAACTTAATTACTTAGAAGATAATGTTTCAAAGTGAAAACTTAGGCATTACTCATTTATAGTAATTCTGTTACGAGCATTTATATTTAAGTTTTTTTTTAAATCACAGCTAATTGAGAGCTGTTTCTAATGAAGTGGAGAATAGGGTTTGTTTAGTTTATATTTTTGATATTGGTAATTCTTTTCTTTGCATTTACAAATAAAATATGATTGGAAAATGTTGGAAATATTGTTAAAATTTTTAAATGTGTTCCAAACTTGTAATATGGCAATCATTTAGAATTAGCGTAGTTTTGCTAACCTTACCTTACCTTACTTTATTGAGGCATGATGCTTGATTAGTCTTTTATAAGAGTGCTCTAGTAGACAAGTGAGGGTTTTTATTTATTTTATATGCGAGCTTTTTGTCCTAAATCTCTAACATTTGTGAAATGAATGGGAAATCTATTCTGTCTTCTTTAAATTTTGCAAAGTCCGTATGATCTTTGGAACTGGTTGTTGCAGTTATTTGCAAAAATATGTTAAGGGACTGTAGTTGTCTAGTGACTATAGGTAAAGTGTCAGCAAGAAACTTTGGATTTCCAGCAGATCTCGCCGAAAGATATTCTAGCTACGAGGGTGGTTTGATAAATTCTCGGCCTGACAGTGAAATCACAAAATTTTTGACATAATTTCATATTATTTTTTAATGTATTGCAATTTGCAAACTCGATACATTTAAGATACACTCTTGTGTGCGAATTCTTTAGTGCAGCCCTGTACAAGGGTGGTTCGAAAACTGCCCGGCCTGAAAAAGTAAATACAAGAATTTTGACAATATTTCATATTATTTTTCAATTTGCAACACAATACATTTCAGAAGACTCTTGAGAAATGTTCTTTTTGGCGTTTTTTTGGTCGACGTTCAACAAGCGCGGCACGCATCGAGCGGAAATTTGTTTCATACCCAAAACATCGTGTAAAATGTGGTGGACACGGTCTGTTGAGATGTTTGTAATGTCAGCAAGTTTGCGTATCTTCTATCGCCAATCATTCAATACGGCATTGTGAATTTTTGAGACAACTTCTTCGGTCGTAGCGGTTTTTGGGCATCCAGAGCGTTCATCATCATGAATTGATTTCCTACCCGTTTAAATTCAGCAGCCCTCTTTTTTATTGTCGAATATGAAGGACAAGAATCTTTTAAGATAGACTGTAACTCTTTTAGAATGTTTGGGGGTGGGGGGGGTAATATTTTTTAACAAAGTATTTTATGACAGCTCGATTTTTTCCATTTTTCAAAAATGTCAAAACTTATTTACTTTACTTTATCGCGCTGCAATAGTCAATAAACTCACTCGTTTGAAACACGGCGGCATGTCATTTAAATGATCATACTTTACAAACAACAATGTCATTTGGTCATACTTGTTCCATTTCTGTGTTATGCAGCGAACTTATCAAACTGCTCTCGTATTATCAAGTCCTGTCGCAGAGGTTTCCCCAAGGCTCGAAGTATGACTTCTAAAAGACACAGTGTGGCAATTAGCTATTCCAGTAACGCTTTAAGAAGTGCTATTGAAGCCGATAAATGTAAAACTATGCCGAATAATAAATGTCGATTGCAGCAACATCTGGTAGCTCAAACCTAAACATTGTATAAGTATATAGTCTAGAACAGCTATAGCGAACCTTTTTTCTCGCGGGCCGCAGCCATATGTTTGCGACGTTAGGCGCGCCTCAACACACTTAAAAAAGTAAAGAAAAGGTAATTAAAATAGTAAACTAACAAATGTAGTATAACAAAGCAATATAACAAAATTAAGTAGGGTTAAACGTTTGTCGTAAAAGAAACATTGCAAAAAAAAATTAACACCACTATTTCTAAACAATAAACTTCATGGTACAATTCTCTTGTAAATGTTGTAGAAGTAGGCCGCAAAGTTTGTTGTTTGGAAATAGAAGTGTAAAAAAAATTTTGTGCCATTTTTTTCCGCGACAAACTTTCAAGCCTAAAAGGCAGTATTAGCCATATAATAAGTATAAAAAGTTAAAATATAACAATGCAGAATTTCCAAGTTCTAAAAAAAAAGTCAGGAGATTTTCTCTAATAAATCAGCCTTTTGTTGAATGCAAAAACTATTTCTTTTCATTGTTGAAATATATAGCGAAAATTTGATTAATTTGTAATAATATATTTTAGTACTGCAGATTAAAAAATATATACAACATTGTAGCACAAATAGGACTACATGTGAAAAGAATTTTTGATGAAGAAGAAAACGATATTTAAGATGCTTTAACATAATTTTAAATTAATTAAAATAACACGGCAGATTTTGTTTTCGCATAAAAATATACAAAACAACAGCGAAGGTCTTGAATACTTTTATGCACATATCAATTAGTTTTATAAATATGGATTATGTGTCTCGGGTCGCACATAAAACGTCACCGGACCACATGCGGCCTCCGGTTCGCAGGTTGAGTATGACTGGTCTAGAAGATACTTAGAGATGCGACTAGAAGATCCAATGTTTACGTTTGAGCCACCAGATGTCACAGCGATCGACTTTTATCGTTTAGCACTGCTACACGGGTTTTCAAATTTCTATTTAGTTGTGAATGCACTCTCTTCTTTTCACTGTATGTTGCATGCAATTGTTTTTAGTTGCGAGTTAGTAAGTATATATGAACAGAACAACGAACGTTAGTTTGAGATAAAATTTTAAAATATGTTAAAGTTAATAATAATATTTAAATATATGTGGAAGTTGTTGAAGTTTCCGGCAAAATAATGCACGTTCATGAATATAAATACTTTGTTTGTTTACCATTTATTTCGAATGAATAAACATTTCATATGGATCAAGTTTAATTGTTGTTATGTGCGATTTTTTAGACTACATCACAGGCCAAATACTCTGCGTTTAATTACTCTGCCTAATTTGTATCAGTTTGTTATTTGCTGGTTCAAGTACTTTTAAATTGATCAAAAAATCGAAAATGTTTCTGATCACTCGTATTAAAATTAACTAACTTGTAGTAATTTAAAAAAAGCACATTCAAATTTTTGAGTTAGAAAAAAAATTACGGTAAGAAATACTTCAGCTATCGCCCTACTCGGTATAAATAATATTCACTTTAAAAGTCAATTGATTCTAAACTTTGTATAGAAGCTTCTTCGCGTGGTTTTGGGAAAATCGCAAAATACATTTTCATGAAATTTTAACATATTTTATTGTAATGAATATACTAGTATTGGTACAATTTCCTATTTATCTATTTCCCCTCGAACACATTCTATAAAAAATATAATGACAATAACTGTCGCAAAATGGGATTTAACGCCAGAAATGTATTAGCACGAAGTCACATTCTTTACACATTGACGATTTTTGGCCAATAATCCTCGCCGAATACCTGATCCATTTATCCACACTACGAAAGATTGTTGAAAAGGTACCTCGCCAAAAAATTCAAATTTACCGATTTTGCTTTCTAGAGTTAGATGCATAACAATTTTAAAGCAAATTACCAGGATCTGTTTTGTATATAGCACCACTCGGTCAGTAAAAAAGCTGTTTCATTCAAAAAAAGAATAATAATCGAGGATCATTGTTGTTTTGTTAGAATTTTCCAAGATATTTTCTAACGCAACTTTCCAAGAAAAGTGCTTATGAATTTAATTCTTCTGTCTTACCGTGTTTTAAATTTTGTAAAAAAGAAACACAATAGTGCCAAAGTTAGGTAGATGGACTACTTTCAAATATATTTCTTATTTCAAACAGTCATTCTATCGCTCGAATGCAAAATGGCACGATCAGTCAGATACGTTAAAAAGATACTACTTTCAGATTAGAGACTTTAAATTTTTATTAGTTATTAAGACATAATATTTTGCCAGAATGTACTTTTACAGAAGTGTACTGAATAATTAATAATAGAAAGAATTTTAAAATAAGTTCATATGGTATATAGCAGAAAAAATGTAGCGTTGCACATAATTAAAAATTTAGAAAAAAGAACCTATAGATTTTTTAATTTCAGAGAATTTGAGAGTAATTGTTTCAATTGATTCATATTTACTGTATATTCCGACGCATAATACGCACTTTTCAAACAAGAAAATTTGTTAAAATTTACAGCGTATAAAAATTTAAATTTTAGCATAAGAATGAAGATTTCAATATTAATGAACAAGAGAAGACGTGATTATATGAATGAACGCGAGCATGCTTCCAAACACTTTGTGGAGATTCAAGTAAATACGATTGGCAGTAGCATATGTCCTCACTTCGCATTTGCTAGTTTCTTTATGTTTGTACTGGTAATTATACTTTTTAATGCAATTTATTGTGATTTAATGTTGCATATCACATGAAAGTTTCTTTGCAAAAAAGGCGCTGCGCGTAATATGGCGATTATACCTAAAAATAGAAAATACGGTCTCAAATCGTAAGTACCCGTTATGTGCCAAACCACGTTATACGCCACAATATACAGTATTTTTAGAATTCTTTCATCATATCCCAAAAGGCTTCGATTTCAAATCTCAAATCTCAATTTTTAAGTTTTTTTGTGTGTTTGTGCAAACATAATAAGTATTTTAGGACAAAACTGTAGAAACATTTCTACTGTTGAATCTAGAAGTGTTAAATCTAGAAATATTAAAAAGTTGTCAGAAATGTGGAAAAACAAAAACAACTGCCAAGATTTTCACATGCGTTTTCTTATATCATTGTTTCTATAAAAGATTTCAGAAAAGAAAGAAATAGAAAGAAATCTTTATCGATCAAATACTGCTTCCGATATTTCGATTTATTTAAAACATTCTTTCTTAGAAACAGTAACACTATTCGTTTTTTCCTTTGTGTTTCATCTCTTATTTTCTTACTTTGTGTCACCTGTTTTCTGATATGTATTTCACGTAAGTTCTATTTCAGGACTCATCACAAAAATTGTGTTTGAATCTATAAGATTAAGATAAGAGTTAGATGTCTACATAGGTCCGGAAAATGCTTCTCTTTCGCCATTCTTTACAAAAAAAAGATAAGAAATAATAAATAAAAAGTGGTTTAGTCTGAAATCTTTGTAATCTCACCAAAATACCATAAAAAATGTAAGCATAATATTTTTCATACTATTAAATGGAAAATGATCTATGAAACACTCTATAGCGAAATGTTTCAGCTCTTACAGCAAGCTAATGCAAAACATTCTGTGGCCATGATAAAATTGTAAAGTAATGATTAAAGTAGCACAGTTACACACTAACAATTATAAACATAAAGCGTTATTTATATTAGTGCATTTCTCTGAGTTCAGCGTGGAATTACAGACGTGATTTACTCTTAAAATAAATAAAAACACGGCTTAACAGCATCAATTTTTTAATGCTTCCGCAAGCTAATGTAAAACTAATTAGGCTATAGCCATCACAAAACTTTCTACCATATCATTATAAAATAAGGATGATTATAAAGTTTTTGCTTGATTAAAAAATTTATTGCGCTAAAACTATTAAACTTAGACATATATGTATATTTTTGTAAATTGTAAATACAGTAAGCGAGTTTGTAGTAAAACAAATTCCGTTAGTAAATTTCAACGTGCTCCTCTTTTGTAGCTTGGAGAATCTCAATCACTCATCCTAGGCCTACCACTTCTTAGAAGGTCAGCAACACTACCAGTTCCTTGAAAATTTTCATACTTTCGATTTTTTTATGCTCTTGACATCTGCAGGGTTGTGTCCACAACCACGAGTAAAAATCAGATAATTTGTGACATAGTTTCGTGTAACTACAAAACACATTCCGATTTTTTCCTCATCAAAGTCATTTCGTGAAAAATTAATTTTTGATTCAGAGGTTATGTTAATTGGAATAGTTGTCTTATTTGATGATAAAAAAAAACTTTAAAAGCAGGGCTGTGCATTGAAAAAAATTTAATGTTAATATATTCAACGATTATTTCGTGCTAATGTTCTGTAATCTGGGAAAGACTTTGTACTCTATTATGGAATAGATAAGTTGTTTTTGCATGCTTTTTTTGTCTTATACGCAATGACGCCTTCTTTAAAGCCACACCTTCCCAACATTGCGTGTGTTTATCAGATACTTTTGATATAGACTCCGATCATGCAAAATTCCTTCCAACGCGTAATGGATATTATATTCTATATAAGTTTTTTTTCTGTTTTGTTCGGTTTTATCATATAAATTAAGATACTTTTCAAGACTTTTCAATATATACAAATGATAAATATTTCTTATTCAACACTTAACTAACTACTGTCACATAGATTGTTGCATAGCAACTGTGGTCTCTGGGACCGCTTCATCGAAAGCTTGTACAAAACTTAAAAGGGATATTTTTAATTTTCATTACTTTTAATGCATATTATTTCCACTGCATGCAGGATAACACTTACGTAACTTAGCCATATGGAGTATTTTTAGATGCTTAGGAAAATATTGTTTTATTAAAATGCCCTGTTATTGAGTAAAAAAATGGTGTATCCTTTCAGAAATTAAAAAAAATAATAATTTTCTCAAAAGTCGGACATTTTAAAAACTTGAAACAAACATAAATTTATGAATATTATCTGAAGGACCGAATTTTTATGTAATTTTTTATGCATTTATTTACTGTATAGGACGTCTAAATTTAACAAAAATAACATGTTAAGATTTCGATATAAGATTTTTTATATTTTTTTTAACTTTTTCATTCAAAATAAATTCATGAAGTGAAGTAAAATTTAATTCTATTTTTTATATATCAAATTTTATTTAAAACCTTTAGATGAAAAAGTGTTACAAATGCGTCATAAGACATGATAATATAAAAGGAAAAAAAGGGAAATATAGAGTACATATTTAAAAAGTACTTACCAACAAACTGTTTTCATAATACTGTAAAACCTTTATATAGCGGAATCCTACTTTAAACGGACAATTTTTATGATCTCCACAAAAGGAATAGTATGCAATTACTCTGCGAACTTGCATATCCTATGCAAACTCTTAAGACAGAAACAGCCTGTCTAAAAAGATTTTTTTTCCAATGATCATTTGCATTTAAATTTTTTCAGGTTTTATATTATCATACATAGGGGGCATTCAAAATACTACCGGTCTGTCTCTATGGCCCTGATAACGACTTTCATATTTGAAGAAATTTATGACAAACTATTTTAAAGAAAACAGCTTCATATGGTTGTCAAATATGTTCGTTGCAAAGAAGGCGTAATTCTTCAAGAAAGTTAATATTTAACCTATTTATTCAATATTTAACCTATTCTTGCTTATTCTTCAGTACTTTAATAAATGGGTGGAAAAATTCTAGCCATATTTAACAAGGTTACACTGCGCATTTTCAAAAGTGAAATTATGTACTATGTTTTCCTTAAACCTTTCAAGTTCGATTTTTTTTTTTTTTTTTTTTTTTTGGGGGGGGGGGGATTTCTTAAAAATGTGTATATATAGCTTTTCAAATCACTAAAGTTAAGGTTTAGTGAAATTTAACGAACGGGTCATTTACTGAAATCTAAGGAATATAGTTATTTTGGGGGCTGCTAATGTGATAATAGGCTAAGGAAGAATTTTGGAGGAAGTTCGAAAAATTACAGCAGGATTATAAGGCATAGCAATTTTCTAGTATTTCTATTTTTTAATATAAATTATTTGTTTGGGAAAGTAGACCTTATTTTAAATTTAAAGCGTGAAACATGTGTTTGAAATACAAGAATCTTGAACAGTGTAAATAGGTTTAAGCAAACTTTTTTTTCTATTTTAATACTAAATGGTGAAACTTAAATGAACTCATAATAATAAATTTACACACCATATATTATGATTACTTCATGCAGATAATAACAAAAATAGTTGTTAAGACAGAGTAATAGTCAATGTAAAGTCTTATTCATAAGGTGCCAGACTCGAATGGATTAAAATTATCAAATTATTTTCAATAAACTATTTGATGTAAGATTACTAAAAACATTTAAATCCTTGAGCCATTATTAGAGGATATTTTTAATATAAATCATTTGTTCTACAATAAAAATGCTGCTTTCGGAAAATTAATTAATTATTATTAAAAATTCTAGCTATCATTAACAAGGATACACTACAAACTTTCAAGACTGAAATTATGTATTCTTTCCTTGAAACTATCAATGTATTTTCAATGAACTATTTGACATAAGATTACATTTAAAAAAATTCTATTTTTGAGTCATTATGATAGGAAATAACATTTATGCTTGCTGCTTTGGGAAAATTAATATTCAATTAAATATGTTGACTTTCCAATTTCAAAAAGTTCATGACAAACCATTCAGAGGAAACAACTTCAATCAAATGTCAAATACGTTCTTTGGAAAGAAGGCATGATCCTTCAAGAAAGTCAATATTTAACCTATGAACTAATCATTCATAATGACTTGTTTATTCTCCAATGCTTTAATAAATGGGTGTATGACATTCTTTCTTTGCCCATTAGAGAGTATTAATGTTTTCTTCTAATTATCTTACATATATTTTTTCTTTTTATAGGCTGTTGGCGGAGGGCGGCAGAAGGCGGCAGGCTTGGAGAATCTTCACCATGGCAACCAGCTTGCTAGTCCATTCGGTAAGAAGGGCTTTTTTTATTTTATAAAAGTTTTCACATCGATGCTGATAAATGATAAATGAATTTTTGGCAGATAGCTATAAAAACTACAAGAAATACCAAATATGTCGTAAAGGAAATGTAGCATAAAAATCATGGTAAATACAAGGGAGACTGAGATCAATAGGAATTTCGTAACTGAATAATTTGTGAAACAGTAATATTGTTTAACAGCAAATTAGTAGTATTGTATCCTAAGTTTGCTGATAAATTGATCTCGGTGGTGTTCGTCCATGGCCGCCATGATCAGAAGACCTTTCATCCGTAGATTTTAATGTATGTGTTTTTTTTAAGATCAGGTTTATAGTTCGCCGCTTCCGAAATACATTTCTGAATTCAAATCACAAATCAGTTCTACACTTGGTTTGATCGACGCAAAAATGGTTATAAATATATGTCAAAAACTGATTTACTGATGGGACATTAACAGAAAAACGAAGGACATCCTTATCGAACCTTTGAAAAAAAAAAGTAAACTCTGTTCGTTTCACACATAAACATGCGTACCCTTATTTTTGGTTGCATAACTACGCATAATAAACCTTTTATTTCAGCTAATTTATGCTCACCTCTATATTTTTATAGTAAAATTTGTACACGATTTTACAAATTAATGGGACTTTTAAAAGAAGATCCAATTTATCAAAACAAATAATTTTTATGAAAGAAATCCTGGTCGAAATTGAAGCTTAAAGTCAATAGATAACATTTTCTGATTATTCAAAAGAAGTGTTTTTTATTTTAAAAATGTAAGAAGTTAATATTTATATATAATATGTAATATTTATTAAAGAAGGTAAAACTGATCAAAACAAGTAATTTTGAAACAAGAAACTCAAGAGTTAAGCCGATTGATGACACTCTCTGATTATTCGAAACAAATCGTGATCAAAATGTATGTGTTACGCCGATAGATGACACTCTTTGATTGTCCATTTCATTCTAGTTTGCATCCTTTCTGTACATTGCATACAAATCTACTAAAAAGCTAAATACAACTAATCTAACTTAACCCCTCATAAATACTCTCAAAAATTCAGTTCAACATTTTATTAAAACGTGGATCCATAAAGTGGCCTCTATAATATGGTGAAACCTTTTTTCATCATTCAGTACATTCGTTGAACCATGAAATTTTATAGGTTAAACCATGAACTGGTAAAACGTTGATCTGTAAAAGAGCTAAAGATATCCTTTGCAAACAAGGACTAATTAAACCTGAACCTCCGTTTAAAGTGGAATCCGTCACACATACTACGTAAAACTAGTGAGAAACAGGATTCGATCCGAACACCTTTAACCTTTTATACAGTGTTATAACCATTGAACAAGCAGGCGGGTATCCTGTTTCCTCTTAAGCAGAATATTGAGAGTGTATACAAGTATTTGTTCAGATTGGCCGATACATTTTGCTATAGAATGATGTAAAGTTTCACTATTGTTAAAAGTTTCGTCATATTCAAGAGTTTTGAGAAATAAAGTTAATATCATTGAGATCTTTAATATCTACTTGGAAGAATCTCTTAAAACCAAACTTCAGCACATCAAGAACATATAAAAACTTGCTGAACAATTAGAAGACTTAAAAGAAATATTTCGACATATCACATGTAGATCTCGAAAAATTAAAACCTAATCAGGTAGTACATGTCCAGACTGGTCATCGAGGGACACCTGGAATCGATGTCAAAGAACATGAAACTGCTCGTTCTTATGTAGTAAAGACAAGAAACGGTGCATAATTTAGAAGAAATAGAATACATTTAGGACTTGAAAGAAGTATTCTAGCAAATGCGAACAAGAGTAATGATAGGTCTGAGCTAGAAAATCTGGATGATGGAATCGCTACTTCAGATGAGAATAACAGAAAGTCTGCATTGACACCCCGTAGTGAACTAAAAGCTAATAGAAATGATGATAATACTGAAAACATTCCACTGCATCAACAATGACCAAAAGATGTTTCTACACCTAAAAGAGAGCACCTGAAAAGACCGATTAAATGTCCATCACGTTATGAGGAATATATTACATAAACTTTTATTTCCTTAAAACTTATTTCTTTTATTTATTTATGTCACTTTTTGTTTAAAAAGAGGGCATGTCATTAACTGTAACTTTCATTATTTCTATTTTTTTTAATTTATTTCTTATGTTAACTGCAACTTTATGTTAGTACACCGATGTCCTACTCCGAGTATTTCTGTAAGCTTAGATCTAAATTTAAAACAAGATATGCCTCTAATAAATAGTATTCGTCTTTATAAAATATTTCCTAAGTACATAACATGTACTTATGTCACGAAAACTTAAATTGCGTAAAGCCATTTGGCTGCAAACCTGATTACGGAACTTTCGTAGATACTTATTTTTAATCTTATAATTGGCTACAGCCATTTATTGAAATAAAATTCGATAAAAGATTTAATTTGAAATAGATTATTCATGGAGTTAAGTTTTAGTGTGAGTAGTCATCTACCAATATTTTACAACGTGTCATTCAATTGATATAACGTACGAATGTATCAAGAGTTTCGTCTCTCTACGATCATTCATTTTTAACAGTTACATAATTTTACCGCTAGATGGTACCCACTGTCATCTCCTTTCATATAAGTGGAGTATATAGCATTTGATTTGAAATCTCGAGTACAGTTCACAAATTTCACCGCTAAGTAGCGCCTTTTATATTACAATTTTATTTAAAACTAATTACGCTTGCTATTTTAAGATGTTAAAACGAATTAGGTGGATTCATCTATTACGCATGGGTTTAAAAATCCCCTCAAAAATTGAAAAAAATACAGTTGGATTCTTTTCACTACGGCCGTGTGTCCCGCGACACACACCTTATCTTAGGAATAAGAGTGTACATATTTTCCATATATTTTTCACTCACTCTATCTGTCTATCTTTCTATTTACCTCTTTATCTATATTTCTATCATCTATTTATCTGTACATCTAACTATCATTTTATCAGTTAGTCTTAGATTTCTAATCTTCCTATCTGCCTATTTATTTATGCATCTCTCTGTCTATCAATAAGCCTATTTATCAATCTATCTATCTATACATCCCTTTCTTTGCTTCTATATTTCTTCAATTACATATGCATATCCGTAAAATTAATTGAGTTGATAATGTAATAAGTAACCAACCTTATTAGGCATCTTGCGTATTGTTTGATATTAGAAAAATAACTTATGGCGTCATTTTTGAAAATTTAGAATTTATTCAAATTCATTTACCTAACTAAATATGCTTTAGAAACTGAAATACATGTATAAATAATTACCTTCTAATTTGTATCTCTTTCACGGCAAAATATAAAGCATTGACATTAATTGAGTTACTCAAACGGAGCATTGAATCGTTGCTATCTATCTATATGTCTATCCATCAATCCAGCTACCTGTCGATTTGTCTGTCATTGAGTATCTATCAATCTATTTATTGTATCTGTCTATGTTTGTTCTATGTTTGTATCTGTATCTATTGTATTGTATCTTTCTATGTTTTTCTCTGTTTGTCTTAGCTGCTTTATTATCTATATATATGCCTATCTGCTTATTTAGTTGTGCATTTATATGTTTGTATATCTACCTATTTGTTTGTACATCTATATATTTATCTATCTAGATCTCTATCTGTCTTTTTCTTTTTTCACCATTTCTTTTCTTTCGAATACTTATAGTTTGATATTTTTCTACTATTACTTTTTATGCTAATTCGTTTACCTAACTAATAAATACTTCAGAAACTGAAACATATATAAATAAGTGCCATCGAAATTGTATCTCTGCCACTCCAGAACTTAAAGCATTGCCATTAATTAAGCTACTTGAAGCGGAGCATTGAATCATCACTATCTATCTGTCTGTCTCTATGTCTCTCTATTAAATCTCTCTATATGCCTATCTATCAATGCAGCTATCCATCTATTTATCTATCTGTCTATCTTTCAATCTATTTATTTATCTTTCTATTTTTTCTGTTTGTATTAGCTGTTACTTATTATTTTCGATTATTTTGTGTATTTATTTATATATTTATCTGTCTGTTGATCAACCTATTTGTTTATACGTCTACCTGCCTTTTCCTTTTGTTCTTCCTTTTTTCGTTCGCATACCTATCGATTGATCTCTTTACTTTTTATACATCATGCAAATTCATTTACCTAACAAATAAATACTCCGAAGCTTGAAACATATACAAATATGTAGCTTCTAATTTGTATCTCTGCCACTGCAGAACTTACAGCAGCGCCATTAATTGAACTACTTGAAGAGGAGCACTGCATTGTCAATATCTGTATATCTGTTTTTCTATCTGCCTATCTATCTATCTAAGTAGCAATCCTTCTATACATCTATTTATCCATTTGACTATGTATCCTACTATTTATTTTTCTATCTATGTTTTTTTCTCTGTTTGTCTTAGCTGCATTGTTATCAATATATCTGCATTTGTCTGCCTAATTTATTTACGTGTTTTTGTGTCTGGCTATATCATCCTATTTATCTATATACTTATCTACTAGCACTTTTCCTTCTTTCTCCATTTCTTCTTTTAAATATGTATTGATCGATTTTCTTATTCATTATGGATATTCGTAATTAATAGTGCTGAAATATAATAATTAAGTGATCATATTAGACACTTTGTATATTTAAAAATAGCAAATAAAACCTTTGTGCAAGAATATTAAAAGGTAGAAAACCAACGTTAAACATGCACAAGTAATACACAAAAAGCATCAAACAGCTGTTTCGAATCCACAAGCGAGATTCTTCTTCAGTGCGATAAAGAGCAAAGCACAGCGTGCTAGATAAAGCAAGACTAAGCAAAGAAACAGAGATGCGGTGGCTTATATACCCGATGCGGATAGAGAATGCCATAAAGCAACCAATGAGACGAAAGCAGTATCATGTGAGTGGACAAATAAAGGCATCTACCGAAGAACGAAAGAAACAAAAGGAAACCAAAAAAGGGGGGAAATTAAATTAATGCTATCCAAATACTTGGAAAATCAGGAGTACTAGTCATTAACTAAAGAGTGAATTTTTTTAATGATGTGGTAAGCTTCCAAAAATCAAGATCAAGATTAGAAGAACATTTTTGGATAATGGTGGCTGAGGAAAAGTTGAACTAATGTTGAAAAGGCAAAAATGTTGAGCAATAGAAGAACGTTTAAGCTCCTGATTTTTAACATAACCTTCATGCTCTTTTAAACGAAATCTAAGAGCACGTTTAGTCTGACCAATATAACACCACACTGGCAAGAGATTTGGTAGTCTGACCACACTGGCAAGAGATTTGGTAAATACACCAGTTATCTATATGATCAATAGGGAGTTTGAGATTTGAAAAAGAGATTTTATTAACAGGAGAAAAAAATAACATTAAATTCGAACTTTCTTAAAATTTTAGCAATTTACTGACTGATTTTAGGAAAAAATGGCAAAACAAATGAAGTATTAGAGTTGAAATTAAAATTCTTATCAGAATGGACGGGTTTCGTCAATTTCTTATAAAATTAATCTATAATATTAGAGGAATAACCGCGATCAACAGCAATAGTTTTGAGGTAATTAAGTTCAGCACTAAGTAACTGAGGAGTGGAATAAATATTGGAAGCCCTAAAATCAAAAGTATAGAAAACAGCAAATTTCTGGTTAGGAGGGTGAGAAGAATACCTATGAGGTGGAAGAATGACAGCAAAAGGTTTACGAAAAACGGTAGCCTGAAAGTCATCTTCACTACGAATAACAAGGACATACAGAAAAGAAGGACAATTGTTGGTCTCAATTTCAAAACTAAATTGAATGCAAGAATCAATGGAATTCATAACAGAGAGAGAATAGGAATAATATGCGAATTCATTTCAACCAGACCATAACTATCATGAATAAAAAGGACATAAAACAATTATAAGGTCAGTGCCATTAATTGACCTACTTGAAGCGGAGCATTGAATCACCACTATCTATTTGTCTGTCTCTATGTCTCTCTATTAATATCTCTGCCTATCTATAATTCCAGCTATCCATCTATTTATCATATTTCAACCAATTTATTTATCTTTCAATAGTTTTTAAAGTTTTTATTACATGTTTACTTATCTATATATGATTATCTGCCTATCTGCCTATCTATTTATGCATTTATCTGTCTGTCTATCAAAGCATTTGTTTGTACGTCTGTCGATTTATCTATCTATCTACCTGTCTTTTTCTTTCGTTCTTCATTTCTGAGTTTGCATACCTATATCGAAAGATCTTTTTATACATTAAGGTAAAGCCAGGAGAGATGGCGCGGTCGGAGATATTGTGCACATAGGTTTCGGGGGGAAGGAGTAGAGTGAGCGCGCAGCGATTCCAGGTAGTTGTACAACAGAAGTAGTGGAGTGTCTACTTGAAAGTGCATGTTGATTGTTTTGAGCGTCTAAGATAAAGTATTGCTATTTTGTTTTGCTTTCCAAAAGTAAGTGCTTGAATTTTCATAGCTATTCATCAGAATTTCTATACAATGTAAGTAGTACAAAATATTTTAAACTTAAACAATTTCTCATAAGCTACTAATCTAGACTAACAATGTGAACATCAACGGTTCGTTTCAGTAGCGGCCATGTTTAAATAAAAGGTCATGCAATCTCTCCTACCAAAATTGGAGAGTTTGCGCATCTGCTACTTAGGAGAGATGGCGCATTATTCCCATTAGTTTCCATACTAGGAGAGATTACGCAGCTTATTGGTAAATTTGCATAACAATGAAAAATTTAAATGGACTAATTTTAAGTTAAATGTGTTATCAAGTAATTTAATGTTATTTTGTAATCTTATCTGGACTTGCTTTTTCTAATTCTGTAATTTTTTCCTTTATTTAAAATTTTTTAATCGTTTTTTAAATTATTTCCTTTTTCTGATTCTTTAATCATTAGGTTGAAATATTCACTCCTAATACAATAATATTTGTTCGCAAAAACCTTACAACAATGTCATTTAAGTGTAATTATTATTGTTAACAATTTAATTGTAGTTATTAATTGCAACAATCCCTTGTGCGCAATGACACCAACCCTGTAAGAACAGATTGCGCAAAATAACTTTCTTGGTTATATTACAACTGTTCTATTAAATTGCAACATAACAACAAAATAGCAATAGAAATGCATAAAAAAACAAATGAAGTAAAAATTATTCATGGATAGTTTAGCAGAAAATAAATGTTTATATTTTTATTGTTTTATATTTTTTATTGTTATTCTTTTGAATTGTGCGCAGACTCTCCTAGCTTTACCTTATGCAGATTCATTTACCTAACAGAAAAATACTCTAAATCTCGAAATATGTACAAATATGTACTTTCTAATTTGTATCTCTGCCACTCCAGAACTTGCAGAAGTGCCATTAATTGACCTACTCGAAGTGGAGCACTGTATTGTCATGTTTACATATCTGTTTTTCTATCTGCCTATCTATCTATTTATCTAACTAGTGATCCTTCTATCCATCTATTTTTCTGTTTAGCTATGTATCAAACTATTTATTTATCTGTCTGTGTTTTTATCTGTTTCTCTAAGTTTCATTCTTATCAACACATCTGCCTATCTGCCTATTTATTTACGCATTTATCTGACTGGCTATCTACCAGTCTATTTATCTATATATTTATCTACTTGTTTTTTTTCCTTCTTTCTCTACTTCTTCTTTTAAATGTCTATTCATCGATTTTGTTATTCATTATGGATATCAGTAATTAAGAGAACTGAAAAGGTAATAATTAAGTGACCTTATTAGACACTTTCTGTATTGTTTGACTTTAGAGACATAACTTATTGCGTCATTTTCGAAAATTTAGAATTTATTCAAATTCATTTACCTAACTAATAAATGCTTCAGAAACTAAAACATGTACAAATAAGTACCTCCTAATTTGTATCTCTGCCACTCCAGAACTTAAAAGCAGTGCCATTAATTGAGCTACTCGAAGCGGAGCATTGAATCGTCACGTACTACTGCCATAATAGAAATGCGTTCAAGATGCTCACTGCGCAGGATGTTACAGAACAGTCGATAAACTGCGAAAATAACTAAGTTCAATTTTATGTACCGACAATAAAAATTTAAAGATATTTTTTTTTCTTTTGAGAAGTTATAAAAACAGAACACGAACAAACGTTTTTGTTTTCTGTTTTCTTTTTTAAATATAATTGTGCTTTACTGAATGTTTCAGAGCAGTGGTTTAAAGGTCAGATATATTATTTTGTATAGTCAAACAAATATATTTTCAGTGCTGGTAACAATTAATGCTGGACTTATAGAGTTGAATTGTGCCTTAATTTTTTTAAATGCGACCACGTGGGGTTTTATAATAATTATTATTTAATGTATAAAGTATTTCAAATTTTTAATCGCTCACCTTTAAAAAAAAATACAATTTCTAAAAATAATAATCGATCTTGATTGCCGAATAGATAGAACTCTGTAGCAATATTCTCTCTCATACGTCAAGTTTTCTCTCCCCATATTTGGAATTTGCATGTCTGTCGATTGCTATTTATACAAAATATTTTTGTATCTCAACTTTTTATATTTTAAAATCTTTTTAAAATGCGAGGATTTAAAAGTTAGAGAAAATGGAAAATTTCAAAACGAATGTCGAACTTAAGACGGTACAATTGAATCCATTTGGACATTACACTGTTAACTAGTTATTTTAAAAACACAAATTGCACAAATTGGGCCTATTAGTTGCTAAAATCAGTGTAAAAATTGTTTTAAACTCATAAAAGAGCTAAAATCCTACATGTTTCGGCTTTAAACTTAAAGCCATCATCGGGGAAGAAGAACAACACAAACGACTACGGACCTTTTAATTTTTGACACAAGAAAATTGAAATCAACAGCTTGGAAAAATTTAAATAAAATAAGCGGGCGCTCTCTGTTGCCAAAGAGCGAAAAACTAAACTATGAATTAACAAGGGGTTAAAAATGTATTCCATAAACTAGGTATGTTGAAAGAAAAGTTATCATTACAAATACAATCCTTCCTAATTTTAATCTCCAATGATTCCCTAATGGCGGCTTTAAATGGGTTATTGAACCTATAGATAATTTTTGCTTTATCGAAATTAATTACAGTATCATTATTTTTAGAGCAAAACCGGGAGAGTGCAGTGGATAACTTTCCAAATTTTATGTCGTTTTTATGCTCTTTTAACCTTTCCAAAAACTTTCTTTTAGTCATACCAATGTAAAAAATTATACTATTATTATTTAAGCTAATGGAGATTTCATAAACACCTGCGAATTGATCAGGGGGGATAGGATCTAATTTACATGAAACTAAGTCAACCAATTTTCTGGGAGGGACAGCAATAAGATGGATATTGTATTTAATGAGGGCCCTTTTAATCCTTTCAAATATAATAGGTATATATTGGAATTTCCGATAGTTTGGTTTATTATTGCTAGGGACGGGATGCTGAATTAAATGGCCATTGAGTTTTTCTATAATTTTCTGTACGTGATGAGCAGGGAATCCATGGTCAATGGCGATATCTCTGATAAAATTAAGTTCATCTTGGATGAATTCACTTGAACGAACCAGAAAAGCACGCTTGATGAACGAATTGAAGGCAGCAATCTTATAAGAAAAAGTTGTAGAGGCATTAAATGGGATTATTGTGTTACTTCTCATCGGTTTACGGTAGACTTTACGTTTTAAGTTGTTACCATCTTTAATTAATTGAATATCCAGGAACGGCAGTGATGAATTTTCTTCTATTTCCAACGTAAATTTAATATTTTCGTCTATTTCGTTTATTTTTGAGAGGAAAGATAGGAGTTCCTGCTTTCCATGATTCCATGTGATAAAGATATCGTCCACGTATCTTAGCCAAACTTCTGGTGTTAAATTCAAACTTTTAAAAATAAATTCCTCCATAGGTCTAAGTTTAAATTCTGCCAACAGACCGTAAATAGGAGATCTCATAGGTGCTCCTTTATTTTGTCTGTAAAATTTCTAATTAAACATGAAAACATTGTTATTAATGATAAGGTTAAGTCCTGACTTTAGAGATGTTTTTACGCTATCACTTAAATTATTTTGTTTATCAATTTCCAAATTAATATTTTGTACAACTTCATTTGTATCAATAGATGGGTAAAGAGACACAATATCTAAACTAGCTAGAATAGTTCCTTTAGAAATCTGAATATTTTTTATTTTCTGGACAAAATCTTCTGTTGACTGTACAGTTTTGCTTGAACTTGGTAAAATTAATTTTAGGAATATAGCGAAAGCTTTTTCAATAAAATATGTTGGGCCAGAACACTTAGAAACAATAGGTCTCATAGGAAGATTTGGATTATGGTCTTTTAGTCTACCAATCAAACGAGGGGTAATTCCTGTATTGTTAATTTTAATAAGTTTTTGCATGTATTCTGGCCAGGCTCCTCTTCTAATGAGTTCTTGTGTCTTCCGGAAAATCAAGGGATTCGGGTCCAGCGATTATAATTGCTATTATAATTGCTAATTATAATCAAGCGATTTTAAGACGGTACATTATGCATTTTTATGAAATTGTGATTTTATACTTACCCATGGATGCTAATTTAAGTTTTTAAAGCATGATTAGAAATACAAACTATCTCAACTTTTTAGAGTTTAAAATATTTCTAAAATGCGAAGATTTAAAATTTAGAGGGGAAAAAATTAAAATGAATGTCGGGCTTATAACGGTAAATTGCTCATTTTGTTTCTTTTACACATGGATGCTAAATTGAGTTCTTAATAACATAATTTACAAATAACAAATATAAGACTATTTAATAATTTTACAATTACCATACATAATGATTTCGAATCATAATATTTATACTAGGAACCGTTAACATTTGTACTACCACCGGGCGCATTTAATTTTTTAAATATTCCAATGGTGCATCCTTTCATATATTTATTTATTTATTTATTTATATGAGCTTGCATTGGTGTGCATTGCATGTAAGCAAACACAGGTAGTAATGTAAAGCACTAATTTAAAATCTTAAGTAAGATCTTAATTAAATAACTTAATAATAACTTAATTAAATAAGAACAGTAAAAAAAAAGTTCACTTCTAACCAACAACAATACAAAAAAATAAACATCATTTTTCTTTTAACAGAAAATACAAAAACAGAATAAGAATAAAGGTTTTTTCTTTCTTTTTAATAGTTGTTTTTTCGGATGTTGCAGAGAAGTTGTTTAAACTAGAATACAGTCTGAGTAAAAAATTTTAAAGCCTGAAGAAAATATTGAGACATTTGGAAAATGAATAAAACATTGATTTAAATATGTATTATTATTGAAAAATGGATAAAATAAGGATTTAAGTATTTATTATTAAGCTTAAATACTAGTACAAAGACAACAAATTTGATCACTGCATATTTTAATCCCAGAAAAGAAAGCATTATAAAAAATGTTTTTCTTTTCATCCTGAGCAAAAATTTTAAGCACCGACAATAAAAAATGAAAAAATATATTTCGTTGAATGAAACATAAAAGCAGAATATGAATTAAATGTTTTTAGTTTATTTTTTTAATACAGTAGAACTCCAATTATCCGAATCAATTGGGACCGGACCCCCATTCGGATAATCAAAAATTCGGATAATTGGATTTTTTGAGAAAAAAGGGTCTATTTTAATTAAATACTGTATGTATGTTGAAAATGGGAGAAAAAACTATTTTTAAACAAAAAGAGGATTTCATTAATTAAATGAAAAGGCAACACTTTTAAGCGTACTTATTTAAGCGTATGTTAAGCGTACTTACAAGTACTGTACATTAAAGCGCAATCATTCAAATTTATTTTTTTGTGATTAGTCAACACACCTTCTTTGTCTTCTCCCCCTACCAAAAGTTTTATTAAAAGTTGCCTTCTGTAATGAGTTTCATGGTTCTCCTACACTAGCTTCGCGGAGGGAAGGACAATAGCGCGTGTAGACAGAATCATTATTTTGCGAATCGCAGTACGTTTCCGTCTTAATTTTTTTCCTGAAATTCTGAAAGCGATTCGGATAATCAGCTATTCGGATAATCGGGGTTCGGATAATTGGAGTTCTACTGTACAGTTGTAATATTTTAATGTTCTAGATCTAGACTAATAATTAAGACTTATTTTGTATGTACAAACTCATAGCTACCTTTTCTGTCTCTTTTATCCGATTTAAAATTCCATGAAAATAAAGACGTTTTAGAAAGAATTTAGACCTATTAAAAATAATGTTGATATTACAGTTATACGTTGCACATTAAAATTTTCAGATATATATTTTTATCTGAAAAATATATATCAGCCTTTTGAGACTTTCTAATTAACAAGTTTTGAGACTTTCTAGTAAACAAGTATTTTAAATGTTTAAACAGCCACCGTTAAAAATTGTACAATTATTTAAAGTAATAATTGATACTGATGACTGAATTGTTGGAATCTCTCTCTCCCCGCTCCCACTCTCTCTATGTTTGAATATTAAATTTCGTATTTGAATATTTATGCAAAATAACTATTTTTTCTCTGAAGTTTATACAATTTAAACTTTTTAAAAAATACTTGCCATAAACTACTCGAAATGAAAGTCGGGCTTATATCGATCATTAAACATTATACTTTTGAAATAACTTTCATATTAATAAAATAAAATAAAATATAAACTGTCAAATTTTTAATCATGTAAATTACAATATATATTTTTTTTACATAAGGATTTTTATAAATTGCACAATTACTACGAATGATAATCAATATAGATTACCAGCTTGCAATAATTATATTGTTCACGCCAGGGGCGTAGAAAGGGGAGAGGAAGTCTCAAGGGACCCAAGCCCACCACCCCCACTGGAAATCAAGTCTTTTTTTTTTTTTTTTTTTTTTTTGATTAAAATGTTTTCTTTACAGTGAACTTTTTTTTCCATTAATTAGTAAAAAAATTAAAATTATTTAAAAATCATGAAAATATGATTTAGAGCATTTTTTCTTTAGTAATGAAGTTGGTAACTTTTTCGAATCCGTATGATTGTCGCAGTTTTTCATGTACAAGGCAAGTAATATACCTGATCACTTTAAGAATTTTTGGAATGTTACAAAAATTTAGAAACAGTAAAGGCACATCCAAAAAAACGACTTTCCTTAAAATTTTTTGTAAAACTCACTGGGTAGAAAGGCACAAAGGTAATTTCACATTCTGTGAGTGTTTGGAACCAACAATTTCAGCCTTGCTGGAAATCACTACAGACGTGAATTCGGAAATCGAGACATCGTAGAAAGCGATGCTATTTTTCAATGCAATTATGCCAAAGTGGTTTTTTCAATATCGCTTTTCATGCAAGAAAGATGTTTCGCAATCCCCCACAACTTGTCAATAGCCAATGGGGGAAACATGTTGTCTGGCATCATCCATGCTGTAAGACGACATTGTTGTGTCCATTCTCCGGTTCCGGCCGTTTATGCATAAGAGTTCTTTCAAACGCATAAATTGGGTACGATAACGAGCATTAGTAGTCGTTTCTAATGGTTGCAGCAGTTCGTAGTTCACAATGTTGTTTATCATAGACGTCGAAAGAGTTATGTTTAAATCGTCGAAGCCAATACCCACAGTTAATAAGGATGGGGAATGTTCACCATAGATATTGGACATTACGCGATAGCTGTTGGCAGCAGTTTTCTTTACAATAAAGTAATGCACTAAAATTTCCCGCAAATGCTGTTTCGTCGGTACGAAAGTAGGCATTCTCAATCGAGTAACACACATACGTCTACACACTACAATCTGACTTCATATACTGCCTCCGACAGCTGGTGTCTCGTATATTGCGCTGCTGCCAAATTCAAATACCTGCACACAGGAATAGTAGGTCAATTAATGGAAATTCCTCAAAACTTATTTATATAGCAAATAAAACTTTGGCACGTTATAATGCTCATAGATATTGTTTCAGAAATTTTGTCAAACGCACGAAAAAAGGTACGCCATTGCTGCCCGACACTGTAAAAAAGTATTCATTTTATATAAAAATACTTGCGTTCTAATTAACAGTAAAATTCTGTTTCTTTAATGGGGATAAAATCTATATTTTTGCGAACTTTCTCTTTTTTTAATAGTCAAATACGGTAGTTGCCTGCTAAAAACAGATATTTCCCCGTAAAATGAGTAATATTTTACTGGTATCCTAATTGACAGGTTTTTTTTTATTTTTTTATTTTTGTAAAAACAACAAATTGTTCTTTTCTTTTTCCTGTGTAGAGCCCCAGTACTTAACGTATTCGGACAAATGAGATGTTTTTTAAATTGCAGGTTTTTTACTGGTGTCATAGACCGAGGCTAAAGAAAAAGACAGGCTACCGCGGTGCATACCACTTACTTTTTTTTTACAGACCGCTAGAGTGACGTGATGCTCTCTTCGTACACCCTCATTGGTGCATTCGAGCATCACGTGCCTCCGGCGATCTGTAAAAAAAGATACGTGTAAAGCACCGCAATAGCCTTTCTTTTTCGTTAGCCTTGTCATAGACTATATAACGTCATTGAAAACTCAATATAAGGAACACTAGTTATTAAAATGGTAGATGGGTTCTTTATCTCCCAAACTGGCTAAAGTAGATATGAAATGAAATTTCAAATCAAGACTATAGCAAATATATGTATTTTATATAACTCTAGTTAAGCAAGAAAATTCGACAGATAGAAAACTGACAGCACCTTTAAAATTCGCTGTTATATTACATTTATAGTTCCCTTTACAGTGCATTTAACATATGTGTGTGTGTGTGTTCATTTTAAAGAAAAATTGTCAGCTATATTTCGGTTAAGAACGTTTGTTTTAAGGAACATTTGTTTTTAACAGGCAAATATAGTGTTTGACTGTTAAAAAGCAGAAATATATTAAAAAATAGTTTTTTTCCGTAACAAAAAGTTTTTTGGCGTTGTAGCTGATACCCCCCCCCCCCTTACAAATCAATAGATTTTTTTGACAGTTTGCTGCCTATTCTATACTGAAAATTGTTTTATCTTAGAGCATTTATTAACTAAAGGACAATTATTTTAATTGTAAAACAGATTTTTTAAAAATAATTTTAGAGCAATGAAACACAACTTATTTTTTCAGTTACTGACATTCAAAAATTTAACGATTTTATTTTATCAAATCAAACTAAATCAATTTCAAAATAATGAAATATTGCTTCAATATTCGATTCATAACAGCCCAGTGAAGTCTAAAATCTTCCTTTTACATAAAATTTATTTCCATTTTTTAGTCAATTTTTTAGACGGATATTTATTTATTTTAAATACTGGTACTTACTTTAAATTCTTATAGTATAAGATTCACAATGCTTACTTAAAAACATATTTTTTAACAAAAAAGATTACATGATATAGACTGTATGCACCAAAAAAAATGCTGTAGTAGAAATGCAAAAACTGCAAAAGTGGTAATCAATCTAATGTAGAAAGTTAATGCTAGAGACAAAGTGGCAAAAATGATGAAGGAACTTGAATTATATATGAACTGCGAAAATAGGATTGCAGCCATGAAAAAAAAAGGAAAAAGAAAATGAAAGAATGAATATAAATGAAAGCAATTTTCCAGAACGCATCATTCTTTATTATAAAACTTGAAAACTTGGACGAAAATTTTCCTGTTGTTAGCAAAATATAAATATTTACGTCATTCGCGAAATTTGAAAGACGAAATACTTTTTTAAGCCTTAACACTACGGTTAATTATTTTAAAATACTGAATGAATAAAAAAAAATATTTCATTGAAATATTAGATATTAGAAACTTTTATTTTTTTAGGAAAGGCCACTTAAATGGTTATTTACTTATAAATTTTTTTAGAAACAGGCTAATTTCATTTATGTTAATCCGCTAAGAACCAAATTAATTTAAATGATTTTTTTTTCGTGTATGTGTGTGTGAATCAATTTATTTTATTTTGTTAGATGCACAAGACTTCTTGGTACTTACGAATTTCATAGACATTTGATTTTCGTTAAATAATCTATTTTAGCAGAGCAGTAATGTAAAATTCAATTTAATAAAGTAATGCAATAATACAGAAGTCGCCATTTAATATGATTTCCCTCGAAATGTAACCTGAATCACGAAGAATGCCGCATATTAGCGACAATGTCCTATTTCTTTCACTACAGACTTTTCCAATGTATCCGAAAATGTAGTACGATATGCCAGTCTTATAACGATAGTGGCAACGACCTGCGTTATCGCTTTTGCCGAATGTTGCATAATTTAAATTTTTACAGCATTGAATAGAAAAAAATTACCTTTAAATGAAATTTGTTTGAAATTTGTAGTTCAAATTAGTGACTTTTTATGACTTTTCAAATAATTTTTAGGCATGAATTTTTAAAAGGTATCTGAACAATGAATATTTAGTTGCTACAATAATGTAAAGTAATTAGTGGCAGTGTTATCATAAATGGCAATTGATTGCCCAGAGCAAATTAAAGAGAAGCTTTTTCCTTCTCTTTAATCTAGTTTTTTTTTCCTTATTGTCGTTCTTTTTTTATGCATATTGCATAATTGTGTTCACTTACAAGCGTTTCCATCATGCCTTTGAAATGAATGTGAATATCAGTAAAGGTTTTAAAAAACACTCTTGCTCCAAATCGATTTTTCACAAATACGCCATCTGGCTATGGACCTAATTACGGTAGATTAACCATAAAAACAATTTAACCAATAACATACCGCACTTTGTCACTAAATCTGTCGATGAAAAGATAAATTTTAGTAATATTAAATTAAGATAAATTGGTTAAAAGATATATTGCATCAGAATGTGCACGGAATTGTATTTTATTTTCTTTCTTCTTTTAAAAAAATCCTTTTATATTTTGTTGTTATCATTTCATTCGCTTATTTTTATCAGCTTGAGGTTTCAGTTCCAAAGTTTTCTGACAAATTGATAACAGTATTCGAGAACGTTTAAAAGTTTTTCTGTCCTCTGTGCAACGAAAACCGCTACATACTATTTCGTTGCAGTTGTAGCGCTTTTACAATTATTTTGACAGTAGCTATTAGGTTATTTCCAAATTACTTAAACCCACTGCAATTTACCTCTAACAGACGAAATGAAAAGTTTTTTTCCAGAAATCGAAACAGCTTACTTAGGGTTAACAAAACTTATTTACGAAACCTGATTCGAATGACCTAGAAGATTTTAGACCTAAACACCCCCTGTTTATCAACCTGTTACACCCTGTGTCTGTCACCCTGCATTTGGTCATGATTTTTTTTCAGTTTTTTTTTTATTATTTAAATGGTGTATGCTGCTAGAAAAAGTGTTCAAAACGCCTACTCACCGAATCTTCAGTTTCTGAATTCAACTGAACAATTGTTGAAATAATTGAAGCATGCATATAGTTGTTGGGAACGCTTGCACTGAAACACTTGCGAAATCAAGTTTTATCTATTTCAATATTAGAAAAGTCTTTCTTTTGTTAAAATAGTATGATATTTCGAGCTTAACCTTGTAAATACTAGGGTAAATATTTACTTTGACTGTGTCTAGAACATTATATCCTACATTAAAACAATTAGCAACTGAAGTAATAATAAGTTTGTGACAATACTTGTGATCTATCTCGTTTTTATAATTTTTATAATTTTTTCTTTCCCGCCACATTTTTATTAAACTAGTCACTACAATAGGTTTTCAGCAAAATTTAGATTTATAAATTTATTCGATTCATCAAAATAATAATTATAATAATATTTTTTTAGCTTTCCTAAAATAAATCAGAACAGGTTCTCACTGTAGAATAGATAGCCCTCTTGTGTTTAGTTTTCTTATAAAATGTTTAGCACGTAATGGTTTGAAATACTGTGGTAGCCTCTTGAGTGTAGTTTTAATCTACTTTAAACCAGAAGTTAAATATTAGTAGTGTCGCAATAATTTTTATTTTATAGTGTATCATGTCAAATGAAAATAAAAGCTGTTTTTGTCAGAAAAAGATATAATAAATTTCATTTGCTGATAATTAGCTTTTTCGCGATTAGCGTCCAATGCAGAATTTTTAATCTTATATCATCGGTATTTTAAAACAAAAATCTTTGCCTAGTTTAATCTAAAAACTTCTGTGGTTAAATAATACGAAAATTTCTAAATAAAATCACTGGTAACATTAATCAAAGTCTCTGAACATTTTTACGTCATTTATGCGCGAAACTCTCGCGAAGGTGTTAAATAAATTATATGGGCGAAAAACCATTTTCATATAATGTAAAATATTTTTAAAACTCAAAGGTAATCGACACTAAGATATAATTTCAAATAAGATATCACACAAAGCAATATTGGATCAATATTATTTATACTGACTATTCTTGGCCAATATTTGCAATATTAACATGAAATATTGCCCAAATATTGGAGTGTTTACATTTTGTCAATATTGCACCAAAATTGGCAAAAAATATTTTGCCAACTGTTATATCCCAATTAAATAATAATGATTACAAATGGCGACGAAGCTGATTAGATTCTAATTCTAAAATATATGAAGAAATACTGGAAAAATTTTAGAATGCTGGAGAACCCCGAAGTGATATATATCTTTAGGTAGATTGGAAGAATATCATCCGAACGTTCCATGGAATATTTATATTGAGAAGATTAATTTTTGTTTCTCGTCAAATAACATGAAGGATGATAAAAATAAGAAAAATATATTAAGTTCTATTACAACTGCGCTTTTGAAAAGTACAATTGTTTCTTGTACGTTAAAAGAGATCAGTTAGGAGGATTTATTAAAGAATGCTAAAAAAATATTTCTCACCTCGCACAAGTGAAATAGTGGAACGGTTTAAGTTTCAAAAAAGATTAAGAGAAGCTATAGCTGTTTTTGTAAGGGACTTACGTGGTTTATCCCAATTTTCCAACCTTGGTATTACATTAAATGACCGTCTGCGTGATCAGTTAGTGTTGGGTATTCAAGAAGAGAAAGTACAGCAAAAAATGTTAGATACTAAAAATCTAACATATCAAACAGCTGTGGAGATAGCCAAATCTTTTCAATCGGCAGAGGCTGGAGTAAAATCACAGTAGATCGGGGAAGGAACGACCGTGTACAAAGTTCGCGGTGTGAGAATTGAGAAATCGTAGGAAAAATAGAAGTACACATCTGGAAAACAGGGTGGCTTTACAGAGAAACTTTGTTACCAATGTTTTAAAAATCATCATCCAAGTGACTGTCGATTTAAGTATGCAGAATGTTTTTTTTAGCCACACACAGGGTGGCTTATTCTTTCAATCTCTATCATTTTTCATGTTTATGAAAAGTCACAGCAATCCATCGTTGCCACAGATTAATCTCGGAAAATGAAACATTTGAAGTTACTTAAAAAATTAATAACTCGAAAAGTATTTGTCACAAAATTGTTTTACAAACTGCGTTAGAATGGTAAAAAATTGTATTTTTCTTGATATAAATTTCAAATCTAATGATTATGTCGTTTTTCAAATATTAGATTTCAAAAATTACAAAACTTCACAATGAAGTACCGTAGCGAAACTTTTACGCGTAAAAAGATAATGATAAAGGCATTGTGGCTCGACGTGTATCGTGTATACTGGCCATAGCATGAGTAACGAATTATAGTAAACTTATTATTCAGTTAAAATATAAAAGTGAATTATGTATATACATTTTTAAAAAATAAAGAAAAACATTTTATCACAAACATCAACAAAATTTTTTCTTCTATTTATTCCCTTATTCCAAAGATATCGTTTTATCGTCTGCTGCCATAGCAACATGAATTAAATTTCATTAAAAAAAAATTGCTCAGTGGTAGAAAAATATTTTTCTAAATCGAATGGTTCACAGAGTAAGACAGAGATCCAACTTCGCCTGAAAAGAGCGACTGCGGCGGATGACATAAGAACTAAATCATCGCTTTGGCGATTTTTATCTTCGTGATTTCATTTTAAGTGTAACCCTATTCTGCTTGGCGTCTTTTTGTTGTCATTTGCGCATGTGCGAATTTTCGGCGTTCGCTAATTGATTTTCGAATCTTGTTTAATACTTATTATTAAAATTATTCTTTGAAGATCAAATAGTTGATTATAATTATTATAATTCTTCAAAATGCCACAAAGAGAGGAGTGTATTGTTTGCAAGAACAAGACGTCAAAGTTATTTTTTATTCCTAAGAATCGGTAAGTTGTGGTTTGTTTCTATGTGTTATTTTTGTTTTTATTTTTCAAGTTCCATTATGTATGAAATATTTTATATATATTCAGTGTTGGCAGATTTTTAACAAAATTTGATTTTATATTATCGTTAAAATAACTGCCATACCATAAATCTCATTCATGTTAAAAAAAAAAAATCTCTGTATAAAATTTTATTCATATACATTTTCTATCGCAATGTAAACATGGTACTACTAAGTTTTTTCCTATACTAGTAAATGTGCAGATCATTTTTTTTAAATATCATTTTAACTTCGTACAATCCGCAATTATTATTTTTTCAATTGCATGCATGTTTATAAGCATATAAAATTGTTCGAATGTTCCAGAAATTAGAATCCTTAAATTAAAGTGGTAAGTAAAAATAAATGATTTTAAAAATTGTAAAAAATATGAAAGTAAGATGTTTATATTTCCCGAACAGATGCAAAAACATTTTCAAATATTTTAAGCAATTAATTTCTAAATTCTATTAAATTTATAAGCAAAATTTTAAAACTATTGGAAATCCATATCGAAAATTTAGCATTTATAATTTTACATCTAAAACCATTACGCAAATATTCCATTTTCATTTCAGATAAAAATGAAATTTGAAAAATCGTCTGCATCCCCATAAGAAAGTATTACGACCTAAAAAAAATATTCTATATTTTCCGAACGAATGAACCAAATTTAACCAAAATCTATACAGCTAATTCCGGATACCTCGCCAACATACCTACTAAAAATCAACCTAATCGGACCATTTTTACGGCAGACAGACGGAAACCAAAAACATTTCGCGTCTCCACAGTGAGCCTTAACATGACGATTCGCACAAATCGGTCAACACTCAATATATATAAAATATTTCAAACATTATGGAACTTGAAAAAACAAGAACAAAAATAACACATGAAAATAAATCACAACTTACATTTTGAAGAATTAAAAAAATCAAATTTTCCTTTCAAACTTGGAAAAAAAATATTTTTGTTTTACCACAGCACTTATTTTAAAATAAAGTTGAATTCCGATTGTTTCAGAACATGTTAAAAATAATAAATCTGTTTTCATTCGCGTAGATACATAATCGACCGTCTTAAAATCCACCAACCAACCAACCAAAACAAGAAGCAAGTAGTCGCCGTTTTTTTTTTTTTTTCCTTCCTTCATTTGTCGCCAAGAAAGCGATATATAGCTCTATTTAGCAACCTCTCTTCTGTTACGGCTGTAGTTTTCGCGTCATCCGGAGATAGCGCCACTGTCTATGTGTAATCCCATGTTAAAGAAGTTACCATTGAAGTCTATGAGAGTTGATTCTCTGTTTAAATCTCCTTACTCTGTGGAATGGTTATTGAACAACTCAACACTTTAACAGGGGAATTTTTATTTATTATTTAGATATTTTAAAATTGTTTGTTGTCATTGCGTTTTTATTCTGAGTTACAGCTAGTTTATTTATTTTTTAAATAAAAGCCGTGTGTGGCAATCTATATTCGGCCTTATAGCAGAATTTTCCCCTCTTGTTTTTTTTTTCTCTCAACAAAATAGGGCGTTTGGAAATTTGTTGCTGAAATCGAAATTTCAAGCAGGAAAGGAACAGTAACATTAAAAAAGCTCAAAAATATTTGTTGAATTTCATGAATGACGACCCCAATAATGTGCTTTGGAAAAAAATTGTTAAGAGTAACGGAGTTAATATTGAATTTGAAATAGACAACAGGGCTGCTCACGCGATAATTAGTTAAAATGTGGCTGACACTATGTTCTCAGATAAGCCTCTTTTGGTTAACCCTTTATCTACTGCATTATGAACTACTGAAAATTTCTTCATAAATATATTTTTTTTAGCTGTCATATTGATAATTAAAGAATATACAAAGAAAAAAATCTCCCCGATGCGAAGTTTAATTTGTTAGAACTAATTAATTAAAGTGGTACTTAAAAGTACCGTCATGGGTACTTAAAAGTATCGTCATGTGTAAGTGGTACTTATGTATAAATTTCTACTATGTATAAATGTATCTATGTATAAATTTCCTCATAATAGAAAAAAATTACGGATGATATTTCTAATGAAATTTAACCTCTTAAAAATGCTAAATAACCAAAAAACACTCATAAGAAAACAAAGAAATTATCAAATTGACATAATTTTATTTTTTACATAATAAAGGTAGAAATTCACATTTGATGATAATCATAAAAACAATTTTTTTTTTCATTTACGCACGAAAATAAATTATTCATATATATATATATATATATATATATATATATATATATATATATATATATATATATATATATTCGGAATGCAAAAGCAAATTCACATTCAATACAAACGTTTTCAAATGCTCTTGACAGTGATAGTAAAAAATAAATAAATAAATAAATTTTAAAAAAATCTATAATTGAAATCTATAAAAAATACTAAAACATATTGCTACACTACACTTTCATAATTACACTATAACAAACAGAAATACTATAGATAATTACATGGACAAAATTAAAACAAGTTTTTCTCCAACACTACGTGTACTGGCGGTACTTATAAGTACCACCGAATAATTCGACCGTTAATCACATTACATTATCTGTTATCTTATAATTATTGAGCAAATAATATTCTAAGACAATACAGAATGAATAAAAAAAATACAACACTTACCTTTGATTTGATATTATATATTTTCATATACATTATTATATATTTATAGCAAAGAAAAGATAAGAGCGGTAATCCGTACAAAATGGCAGCAAAAGAACATAATGTCCGTTCGAAAATAGCTTTCTTCCTCCCAAAATTCATCAGCCTAGAACAACTACTGCCATCTATCATGAAAAATTAGAGTTAAAACACTGTTTCTAAAACGTACCATCAGAATATAAGTAATGGCTGTTGTGCTATAAAGTTTTAAAGTGATTGGTATTTTAAGCACCGTCAGTAGATAAAAGGTTAAATCTAATACCAAATTACAAACATATACTAAGCATTCCTGCATTCCTTAACTCTATTAGATGAACTAAAAGTAAATGTTTTTATTGGTGATAATTGCTTACCTAATTTTAAAATGTTATTAAAGAGGAAGTCCGAGTCTGTTTCATAAAACATGTTTAGAAGCATCAAAATTATTTTGGACTTATGTTAATATGATTAAAAGTATTTCGAAAGATGACTTAATTAGAAATTTTCTTAATGTTTTTACTGTTTTTGTTACATTGTCTTGGATAGATTTGTTTTTAAAAATATAAAATCATGCAAATTCGAGGTTAGTTTGCAATAACAGACCCGAGTATGAGTGTAGCACCCCCAGTGTAAGCTGTCAAAGGTTGGACACCCACATTCATTTGTACAGATTCTCGTTTAAAAATATGAAATTAATACAAACTGAAGCGTTTACGCTGCCCAAGGAAGTGGGTTCCCCAACATTAGGTTCGTTTGGAAAGATTTTCGTCTAAAAATATAAAATCACTTAACACTGATTTTATGTATATTTTAATGTTATCAAAATGGACATGGGCAACGCCGGGAGGATCAGCTAGGGCAAAATATAATTATATACCATCCTTAAATAAGAGAGTCGGTCAATTTTGTTATAGAATCTTATAATATTTTTTTTTGAATTTAGGTCAAACATATATTATTTTGAAGAAATTATGGGTCATTTTTTACTTTTACTTTTTTTCATACATATTTCATTAAAATTCATACGTAAAGAGTATTTTCTATTCACTTTTTGTTTTTTATACAGAAATTACAAAAAAAATGTTCTGTTAGTTAAAAATAAAAATTGCTTTGCTAAATATATATTTATATAGATATATATATTTATTATTTTGAAGAAATGATGGTTTCGTTTATTTTTTTTTTCTATTGAGAATTTTTTTAGAATATTTTGAAAGGATAAATATAACATTATCATGTGAAAATTTCAAACATTCTTTGATATTTATTTAATACTTTTCTGTATATATAATCTAGAATTCACATGCAACAACGCATCTTGAAAATTTTATTTATAGCTCAATAAAATTCTCGAGAGGCAGTTACAGAAACATTAAAAGATCAAATCTAACATTTACCTTACAACAATTTCCAACTGAAATTTATTTGGACACGTACACGTCTTTCGCATTACTCTGCTGTTACCTTCGAAACTTCTTTGTAATTACACGAAAGAGGACATTACAGATAATATGACATTTTAAACTGAGAATCGTTTCTGCAATTCTGCCTGAATGTTGAAGTACGTAAAAGGTTATGCTGGTTTCTGAGATGACATAATACGTTATAAAAACAAATTTCGCAATTGAATAGTTAACGTTGCAATTGAAATTAAATGCTTATGATAAAATGCGTGTTTTATTAACACCTTGTTGAGCGTAAATTTAATATGAAATTGCTTTTTTATTATGATTTTCTAATACCAGAATGTTTAAAGAACAATATAGTTGCTTTATTTAATCGCAGACCTCTCCAATTTGATAAAGTGAAGATTATTTTCCAAAATTTCTGGTAACAAACCCTCCATAAAATATCTATGAAAAGACGAGTATACTCATCACCCGTCAAAAATATTTTTAAATATTATATATATATTTTAGTATTTAAATAACAATTCAGCAAACTAATATAATATAAGAATGTGAAAAAGGTAAGCTCTAAAATAAGATTTATAAAACTATAATACTTTGCACATTTTTTAAGAGTTTATTAAACAAAACTCCTGCAAGTTTAAAAATTATTTTAAAAAATAATGCTGCTATGTTCTAAGACAATGTTGAAATGTACTCATACTATAAAAACTCATCAGAAATATATTTTTTATTACTGTTTTTTAAAGTGGTGTAAAGTACATTATAGAAATGGATAAATTTGAACCACCTAATATACTGATTGATTTAAAGCAAACCAATATCTTGAAGCAATTCAACCACACTTAAAATGTATTGTTTTACATAAAACTAACATAGTGAGTTTTTTTGTATCAAAGAAAAAAAAATACCCAAAAATTCAATTCATCGTATTTAAAAAAGAAACACAGCAACTAACATTAATGGAATTTGGCAAAGACTTTCGTAAGCATTGGCTTTATTTGACGTGTAGCTCTTGCTGACTGCAAGGATCTATGAAAACTGAGATACAGCTGACGGCTCAACAGTTTTTCACCAGGTACACAACTTTAAAAGTGGTGCAAAGTTATCCTAGTTTTGCTCAAAACATAACCATCAAATTTCTTTTGATAATATAATGATAAATAATCGGTCGATTAAGATTTTACATGTGGGATTTAAGCGGTAATTAGTTGACACACATAACTAAATTATAATTTCCTTCTTATTAAATCGTTTCTATCAAAGAAAAGTACAACATTTTTATAAGAAAAATTCAACCAAACTTAGAACACATATCCTGAATGGTGGATACATTAGTAACTCAAATACATGAGTTGCCGGGCGTTACTACCTATAGAACAGAATGTAAACTGTTTGAAAATATTAATAAAATTGTTATTAAGCAATATTGAATACTATTTCATGATTAGTGCAAAGTAATACTTGTATATGCAAAGAAGCCACGTATTAATTTTAGAATGTTATGAATATAACAGAAAAAACAAACTGTATAATGCTTCTCTTGCAAATGAATACGTAAGTCTTCTGATGTTAATTTCATTTTTAATCCTATCGGGCTTACTGCGAACAAGTCACAAATTCTTAGTCGTCGAATTCTTTGGGAAATATAGCTAGCTAATTTGCTTTGTTGCAGATCCTGTTGACTTTAAATATTTCGGGTTCGGGTATGTTTAGGGTCGGGTTTTGTTTATTTCGGAGCGTGTTTGGGTTAATCCGATTTTTCAACAGAAAATCCAAAATATTTTTCAATTAAAAAAAACTATACTTTTGAATATTAATGAGTGTATATATTCAAATGTGTGAAAAGGGTGTTCAAAAAATGTTCATCTTCATACAAAAATGGTAAAATTGATATTAGAGATAATTGTAGACTGCTCATATATAATTGTGGCCATCATTGTATTAAAATCTGTAATTTTTTTTCAGGTTCCGGTTTGAATAATTCGGTATGAAACGTGTCGGGTTCGGATCGGGTATCGGGTTGACATTAAGCAGAATTTTCAGGTTTTCGGGTCGGATACTACCCAACCCTAATTTGTCTTACTGTTTTATTGTCTTAATATACTTTTAGCATGCAGTGACCTCTCACTTATACAATTGTCAAGTGGGCGAAGAAAAATGTTTTACAACTGAAAGAAGCATACCAGATCACCCTATTCAACTTCATACATGAGTCACTCACGCAGGAACGTGCATTTTCAGAGCTAAATTTTCTTCTTTTTTTTTTTTTTTTTTTTTTTTTTTTTTTAGCATAAAACTAGTATATTGTGGCCATTAGAAAACTTTGGTCTACACAAATCAAATTATCTGCAATAGAAGTTATATGCCAACCTATTCTTTCTTGAGACATAGCTATCGCAGAAATCGTGAAAAACAGATCATAGCAATGACGCCTGTTGGACGATATACACCCAACCTAATACGGATGTATTTATGTCAAGCTCTAACAGAATATGAAGTTTGGTGAAATTCCATGCATTAGTTCTTGAGATATACTTATCACGGAAATTGTGAAAAACGCAGCATAGCAGCGCCACCTGTTACAATATTTACACCAAAACCTAATCCGCGTCTATATTTATATCAATGTCTAAATGAACATGAATATTAATGAAATTCAGTGCATTATTTCTTGATGTATGGCTACCCCGGAAATCGTAAAAAAATATAACCTAGCAGCTAAAGTTTGATGAAATTCCGTGCGTTAGTTCTTGAAATACAGCTTTCGCGAATATCGTGAAAAATGCAGTAGAGCAGTGCGGGCGATTTACGCCAAAGCCTAATCAACACCAATCTATGTCAAGGTCTAATTGAATCTGAAGTTTGATTAAATTTCTTGCATTAGTTCTTGCGATAGTGCCCACAAAATTTGTGTCACATACAGACAGACACACACACATACAGACAGACACTCTCTAAAAACAGTCAAATCATGTCCAGGATCTTCTAAAACGTAAAAATGCGTCGAAAAACGGAAGTTGAAATTTTTCACGAATCCAATACTTTTTTCTTGTGAAGATAGAAAAAGATAAAAAGTTGTTTTTATATTACTTTGGACTCGCTCTAAGAACATGCTGTTTTCCCAGATCGTAAAAAATATTTTATCATATTTTATCAATTTTTATACATTTTTACATGACATGAATGTTATGTTCGTAAGCATGATGTCTGTAGAAATTATGCCTACAGACCTGGCTTTTTCATTTCGTAAACTATTTGTGACACGCAAAATACTACATTGAATTGAATGTAGATGCTAAATTAAGTTTAGTATTATTAATTAATTCTATTAATTTCAATGTACCGAACAGATATAATCATTTTTTTAAATTACCATTTCTTAAATATAATTATGTTGGTAATTTCTCTTTATATAAATTTTACAAAATATTTAAGGAATTCTCTGTGCATCTTGATATTTTTAATATGTCCATTTCTGCCTTCAAGAATAAATGTTCTGAACTTTTAATCTCTTAATTTGTGTTTGTATTCGTGCTGTATGTGATGTATTTGTGTATATGATATGTGTTTATATATGTGTGTGTGTGTGTGTGTTTTTCTTATTATGTTCTTGCAACGCTGTAATTGGATTAGTATGTAGTGTGAATTTCAATAAATAAATTAAATTAAATTAAATTAAGATTAATATTGCGTACTATTCTGTCTTACTTTACTATTTTATAATCCTTACCTCTTTTTATCTTTTCCACGAAACAGGTGTGATATTTACTTTCGTCATTTTTCACAATTATTTTTTAAATTGCGAAAATTTTTGTGCATTAAAAATAGACATTTTACACAAATAATACTTGCTAATTTATCTATTGCTATTTTTAAATAGACAAATAAGTTTCTCCTTGACCAACAGGTATCTCTTTTGTTAGGAAATTTAAATAAAAAAATAACGAATGTAAATATATATATTTTTTTAAATACTCATATACATTTATGAATTATTAAGATAAACGTTAAATGCTTATGAGTTTTTTTTAAAAACTATTTTTACTTTTATAAATATTTTATTTACCGAAAAAACAGATTTTTTAACACTTTCCAACATAGTTGAAAAGTATTTATAACTTCGGTTTGTCTGCTCATTTGTCCGTCTGGTCGTCTATCGGTACTCTAACTCTCCTAAATATAATCGGATTGCCCTGTAGTTTTTATATGTTATTGACGTTTACTATAGCACTATCATTATTGAAAATGAAGTGTGTAGAATTTATAGTTTGTTTACAGGGATAGTCAAAAGTATTCTGTTCCATTACTGTAAATGGGAAAAAATCGTTTCAAGTGAATTTCGATTATGTTACGCCATCGCAAGAAAGCAATTTGATAAGTATTTATGAAGTTTACTAAAGCCTGATATTGAGCTGCACAAAATAAATAGACTACTTTTATGACTATGGAAGGTAATTGCTACAACTGGATTTTTAAATGCATCAAGTGTTTTCTAAACTGTTTAGTTACATATTTTCTTTCACCTTATTTAACAGTGAAATTTCGTTACAGTCTTCTGGAAGTGTTGGAGCATGTTTCCTAAACTATGCTTGCCGCATGATTTTTCGTTTTTCTTTAAATAGTTTTCAATTGTTTCAGATGCCATGCTTTTTAAAGAAATTAAATGTAAATCATTTTCAAAGAGAGTCTGCGTTTCCTTGTTATTTTCACACTACAGAATAAAACCCCAGATTAAACTTTTGTAAAACAAAACATAAATAAATTAAATGTAAATAAAGCAAAAATTTAAGACATGTACATTAGACTTTTGATTATCTGACATCTATTAAACGAAAATTTTGACACATAATTGATATACGGCCATATTAATGGCAGAGCATATTAAAAGCGGCATTTTATAATGCTTTTAATGTGGGCTGTCATATATCAGCCATACCAATAATGCATTATTCTCTTAATTCAATAGGTGTCAGATAATTGAGAGTCTGCGACATATTAATATGAAATTTTTCTTAAAGAGAAAGTGAATGTAACAAACAAAGGATGCATTTTGATCTAATACATCATAAACAGATGTACAGATGAACTTTTCCTTAAAACTTTGTGTTTGTTTTGTAATGAGAATCAAATAATAATTTTAAAAAAATTCTGTTATTTTACAGGGATCTGCCGTGCTGCCATTAGAGTACACCTTTATCAACCCACTAACGGTAAGTCGACTGAAGAATATAAAATAATTTATTAATGTATTTTGCATAATTGTAGCAAATATGATTAATCGTGCAATCTAAATTTCAAAGCATAAACGTTTTCTGTCATTAATACTGAGCTCATAAATAACAGTACATGTCACAACATGCAATCCCAGTTTTGCTTTGTTTGCACATATCTTTGCTTCTATCACAATATACTTTCAAATTATCTGCAACTTAATTTATTGATCTTTTGTGGTACTTAAAAATAATTTTAAATAATATAGTTTTTTTAATTTATCAACGTAAGTGGTGCAACAATAAAGATTTATTTATTACAATACTGTAAAGAAGAATTTGCAGTAACGTATAATAAATGCAAGGCTCCAACAAAATTTGCAAGCCAAAGAAACATCCCAAACAGCACACACCCATCTATAAGACATCTACAAGCTGTAAAACCCAAAAAACCGACACATCTATAAGAAGTCTACAAATATCCATGATACACCCTTTTCACTTCTTATGGAGATGTTATGTGTGATCTCTCTGAGTTCTATTAGACGTCCGAGATATCCAGGTAGTCTATAAGACATCCATAATAGATCACTTTTCAACATGCAGTACTTCTTATAGACGTACTTAAGACTTGGATTGTAGATATCTAGGTACATCTGATATGCATCTATAAGACGTCTAATATGCGTCTATTTGTTGATATTCAGCATTTCTTATAGATATACTTAAGATTTGCAAGAAATTTCATCAGAAATACAGCCTTGGGCAAAAGTATTGAGCACCCCCATATTTATGATATATTTGTAAAAATAATAGATAGATACAAATATTAAATTGTATACAATTATGAATTTTCTCTTTAAGAAATTAATTGGTAAAAATAAAAAGGTAGCAAACGAATAACTCATCTTTTAATAAAGCTATTTTCTTTTTAAAAAAAAATTTTTAATTAAATTTTGTTTTCTGGAAGTTTTGTTTTTCTGTTAGCCAGTTAATAAATAATCAAGAAAATAATTCTTGGAAAAAAAGACAAATAAAGAAATTTCTTCAAAAAAAAATGTAAAAAAAAAATTATACATAATTTTTATTATTTTAATTTTTAACAACATGTGTTAATAATAAAAATAAATTTTAAGAATTATTTATGCTGCTGAAGAGGAAGTTTTATATTTTGGCTTTTACTGCAAGAAAATTATTTAAATTTCCATGATTATCTGTTAACGTACATGACATAACAATGACACTTCCAGAAAACAAAGTAATTTATACTTTTAAAAAAGTAAGTTTTTAAAGAAAATGACTTCATTAAAAGATGAGTTTTTCGTTTTTTTTCTTAAACCATAATAACTTAAAAAGAAAATTCCTAATGATATGCAGTTAAATATTTGTATATAACCATTACTTTTACAAATATATTAAAAATATGGGTGTGCTCAATACTTTCAGCCAAGACTGTATTTCCAGTGAAATGACATTGTTTCCTTGCACGTCTTAAGTATATCTATATAAAAATTAGAATAATTCTCGCAGAAAATGTTAAAATATAAAGAAATTGGTCTTCAACAAGGAAAATAGAGAAATCTTATGTTAAAATTATACTTTAAATTTGTATGTTATTTTCATTATTTTAATTTTTAATTTCTTAATAAAAATGATACAAGTTTTAGGAAATATTTTCATTAATGAAGATAAGTGCTTTATATACTTTGGCTTTTCCAGTAAGAATTATTCTAATTGTCATGATCACCTATTAACTTGCATAGCATAACAACTGCTATAGCATGAAAGTTTCAATTATGAAACTTACTGAATATAAAGTAATGTAGTTTTTTAAAAAACCCATTTTTTTAAAGCAAATTGTTTAATTAAAAGTCGAGTTGTTAGTTTGATGTCATTTTAATTGTAATAACTTAACCGTTAAAAACATAGACAGCAGTTCTGAATTCTAAAATAATTGTGTTGAACACCTGCGCTTCATTTACCCTCTTACTAAACATCCTTCAAAGTTTAATGTTGAAGTTCACAATTTGTTCTACTCTTTCATTATTTTTATTAGCAAGTTTCCATTGATGTACAGGGTGATTTTTTTAAAGTTGTGAAAGTAAAATCCGATAACAAAAGAACCACTGATCAAAATGAACTGAAATTTCACCAGTATGCTCCCAAAACAATGGGAATTTTTTAGGCGTGGTTAAAAAAAAACTTAAAATTGCACCGACAGATGGTGCTGTAAGTTAACAGAAACAAAGAATATCGTCAGTGGGAGGAAAACTATAGACGGTACTTTCAGAAACCATCTTCCGTAGGGCCCCATCAGTGGCTGAGAGGTTGTGCTCTCGAAGCTGGTAGACGGGAGGTGCTGGGTTCGATCCCAATCGCGCCCGTCGGCCTAATCGCTCGGAGTTTTCGTGGTTTTCTTTCGAGCCGTGGATTTTCTCCATGCGTAAATACGGATTAGGTTCCCTTAGAAAGACCCCCACGAAGGGCACTCCCCCTGGGCCTATATCCCTAGTGTCGATAATTGGCCGTCAATAATCAACCCAACCCAACCCATCTTCCGTAGGACTTCTGTCGCCATTGGACCTTTTCTTAAATTCTTAAATGTCCTGAATCTCCTAAGAGCAGTTGCTGCGCTGTCATTATTCTAATAATACAGTTTCATTAATGACGCACGGTCAATGGCACAGTCATTGCAAGGGTATCAGTAGAATAATGAACACGAGGGGTGCGTGTTTCACGGTTTTATCGCCACTGTGCGTGTGTCGTCTGCAAGCTCGTCTCCCGACTTCACTGCATGTACAGCGCTATCTGTCGGTGCGATTTTAAGTTTTTTTTCAACCACGCCTAAAAAATTCCCATTTCTTTGGGAGCATACTGGTAAAATTTCCGGTCATTTGAAACAGTGGTTCTTTAGTTATAGGGATTTACTTTCACAACTTTAAATAAAATCACCCTGTACAAAGAACCCCACTGTATCAAGGTTACCCAACTGGCAATCTTTATTGTCGAAGTTTGACAAGAGCACATTCTCTTACAAATGTAACAAAAAAAAAATTGGTTAATGACATATTTGATAAATAAAGGAAACTTACTTTATTGGTTTGTATTTACACTGGCCTCCAAACGTTACGTACAACAAGTCTTTTGTATCTAATTTGAAAACAAACGAACATAAAAACATGAAATTTAGAAGAATTGTGCTTTAAACAGTTATTTATAGGATTTTACTTAATTTTAACATCAAGCATGATTTACAAATAAAATGGCAAAATTTTTACTGTGCATTTTAAATTTAGTGTTCTTTCGCGATCATATACATATTTTAAGTTTTCTGTTTCTGTATCTTTAAAAAATATATAAGACCTTTTAATGTAATAACTTCCCTGCAAATAAATAATATACATTCGGTAATATAATCCAATATACAGGATGTTTCAAAACTATATATCAGAAATGTAAAGAGGGGACCTAAATAAGTAGATTTCGTATAGGAATGTGAGTGCGAAAATGCAGTGTTGAGGCGGTAGAGGGCGCTGTTGAGTTCGGCGGATGAAAGCGTTTCGCTGGCTTGAACCGTCATTCTTCGCACGGATTTCAAGCAACATGCACCGTTACACCAATGCGGAACTTGCCGATATGCATTTCATGTATGGGGTGGCGCAAGGAAATGGAGCGGCTGCTCAAATGATGTACATGGAACGATTCCCGGGTAGGAATCTGCCGGATCACCGAACATTTGAGTGTCTTCATCGGGAGTTGTGCGCGAGTGATCGTTCTATGCTTCCAGACGTGATATGGGCACTGGAAGATTTCGCAGAATTCCTGCAGTAGAAAAAGAAGTATTACGCACAGTAGACGATAGTCCTTCGAGAAGTTCGAAAGCCATTAATCATGCGTATCCTTTGAGCAGCCCCATACACGAAATGCATGTCGGCAAGCTTCGCATTGGTGTAATCATGCATGTTGCTTGAAATCCGTGCAGAGAATGGCGATTCAAGCCAGCGAAATGCTTTCATCCGCCGAACTCAACAGCGCCCTCTACTCCCTCAACGCTGGATTTCCGCACCCACATTCCTATACGAAATCTGCTTATTTAGCTCCGCTCTACCTGCCTTTACGTTTCTGACATATAGTTTTGAAACACCCTGCATAATGTGTTTGTGATATAGTCTTGTTTTTGATATATAACGTATTCCATAACAACGGTGGATATTAAAAATTACAATACGATGATTTCATATGCGATAACATTAAAATTAATTTATAAAATTAGTTTCATGTAACACTTATTTCAGAATAGCATTCATATTCAGCGGAAAACGTTTAAATTTCATTTGCTTAAAGGAAAAGAAAAAAAAAAAACATTTTTTGTAGTAAAAGTTACTACAAAAAATAGCCAGAAATCTAATAGAAACAGGAAACTTTGTTTGCTTGTATTTTTTATACGAATCTACATAATTTAACCAATTTGAGCCAGATTTGTCATACATACGTTTAGGCTCTAATTCAAAATATTGGCTAATTTTGCAAACCGTTCCTCACAATGTGTTTAAGCCACATACCATAAATTACTATTAGAAATCTACACTTCTTAGCTGATTTGGACCAAAAATGGCATGCATATGTTTTAGACCCGACGCAAAATGTGGCTTCTATACAAATTTTACAAACCCCTCCTAACACCATTTTTAAAAACGACATGCCATAAATTATCTTTATATAAATCTACAATATTTAACTAACTTCAAAAAACATGCCTTACATAAGTTTCAAAACTAATTGCCAAATATTGGTTATTACACAAAATTACCCCTTTTATCACCTACCTGCCAAAAATTATCTTTGTACAATTCTACACTTTTATAACTGATGTAAATAAAACTTGAGTATAGAGCACTACGTGAAATACTGGATACTTTACAGATTTCATAAAATTCCTCTATCACCTATCGTGATCTTGCTCCTGCTTGTCGCTCATACTCATCGACAGTGATAATACTTTTAAAAGATTCATTAGAATATTAGATTATTTTTACCGACCTGAACTCCTGTATAGAAGATAGAACATGTAATTTTTTTTTACATTTTTCAGTGTTTTAAAGCGTTATAAATATCTGTTAAACTTGAAGTATTTCCATAAAATTAATGAAATGGTATGGGCGATAATTGTTGATTTCAAAATTCATGCTTTGAATTTACTGATAATATAAAATTCTTTAAGCCAAGAATACAGCATGTTTTAAAAGTTCAAAGGTGCTTTTAAAAGAAAATAAATTATATAATCTAATTAACAATCTCGAAATATAGAAAATAAATCTCGAATGATAAACAACTTTTTTGAGAATAATTGGCTTTATTGAAGGAAATGAAACGCTTAAGTTTTATATTATGTATATTTCTAAGGTTTTGATGAGGTATTGAAATTGTATGTAAATATCTAAGCTCATATATTGTCATAGATAAGGTACAGTATTTCATTGAAAATATATTATAACTATACCATACAGTTAAATGATTTTAATTTAATTAATAAATTTGAAAAGTTATTCAATTGCCAACTTCAAGTTCTTTTATGTTTAAAAACTCCTTTTGGAGTTAAAATTAATTAAAATCAATCTCATTTAGTTATGATTAATTAACAATTACATACAAAAATGCAATCACAGAAAATATTTTGTACGTTTTTAAAGATGAGTGTTTCAATAATTAATAATAAAAGATAAAATCTTTCAATTATTAATAAGGAAGGCCAAATGTACAATTGCAAGCTATTTTTTAAATTTTATTCTTCCAGATAAGTTGTTATTTTCTTAACTTTTATTTGAATTATCTTGTCTATGTGATAGCAATTTTTCATCTAATTGTTATTCAGTTGTTTATTTTCCTAAATTCATCCATATATTTATTTTTGAATTATTCAATTTGAAACAAATAAACTCTATTTGCCAAGTTGAAATTCTTATTTATAATACAGAATCTACTCTCATGTTATTTTTTAAAAAGAATTGCAATACAACCAGAGATATAATGTGATATATACACACAATATTTCTTGTATATTATCTAGGTATATAGGCAGATGTGGATAGAGTAGAAATGTAAGCCTATAAGTGTTGCAAAAATACTTGAGAAAATTAAAATTAGAGCTTGGAAAAAAAACATACATTTCTGGGGGTTTTCTTAAAAGACAGACCATTCTACCATACATGCAAATGTAAAAATTACATGCAGGAAACCATTTTTACGTGCTTAAATTATACAGGGTGTCTCAAATGGTTCAAAAGTGTTTTATTTATTTATTTTTTACTTGATGGAGATAAATAGTCAATGTATATTGCAAGAGTGTGCAAAATAAAGTATGAAATAGGATTATGTTAATGAAATAGTTCTCCCTTTAAGTTTTTAAAACGTCACACTTTTGTAATTTTAGTATGATTCCCCTAAATAAAAATGATCAATTTCTAATTTTTTACATAAAGCAATTTTGATTATCAGACAATTAATAAAATTCATTTCGTATTCACCACAGCTATTCGTCAATATAATTTTTTCTTGCACAGGTTTACTTTGAATATTGCATTTTTCTTTGTTACTGTTCACATTTTAAATAAGTTAAACAAATACTCTTCTTAAGCGATATTTTTCTTTAACATGTGGATTCGAAACGTATCTAAAATTAAAAATTATATATATTATTTAGCAACAAATGCAAATAATCTATATAAACTGAAATTAGGAATCTCCATTTTATTGACTTTTGCTTTATTATCCTCCGCATTATAATATTTTCTTCCTTTTTCATTTTTATTTTTTATTTTTTATTTCTTACTTCTAAAATTATAGCCAAAAATAGTTTTCAAAGGAAACAAGACACTTATAGATACAAAAGAAAAACAGCGAAAAAACTACTTCAATATTTATTAAGAAACAAAAACTAAGAATTGTTGGATACCTGTCACATTGTCTCTGCATGTTTATTTGTTATTATTGTTGCTGTTGTTTTGTTTTGTTCAGTCAAATAAGTTATTTGAACAAGAAACGTTTTTAATAGAAGGTACTTAAGTATTCTAAAGGCACATGTTTCGCTTTAATTTTCTTGATATTTTATCTTCTTTTCCTTTTTCAAATTACATACATCAATACGCTTTTATTAACTTATTTTAAAAGAAGCGGTGTCATGTAATATCTCGTAACCATGTTAAACTCTTGGGAAAAATATTTTTCTAACAAACTCAGAATTTTATTAAGTTGTACAGCTGTTACGTGATAAAGTTTGTTATGAGAAATATTCTCAGTTTATAATAAACGTGATAATATTTTCAAGTTTCTTTTTACTATTAACCGCTATACAAAACTACTGTTGGATTTTTCCTTTTGTTATCTACCTCTAATTATCCCAGCATATTAAAATTGCATAGTAGTGTAGGATTATGAAAACTAGTAAATCTTCATATCAGGGGCTTCAGCGTCAATTTTGCAGGACATTTTAATTTTTATCTTACTTCACACAATATCTAAACATTTTTTTTCCAAAATCTTTCGTAATCGAGAAAGTCACAATATGTGTGTATGTGTGTGTGAATGAATTATTTTAATAAATTTTCTTTTCTTCTGACACGATAAGGAATAGAGTTGCTAGGCAACAGGTAAAGTAAAAAAGAAAAAAATACTTATGATAACAAAAATATAAAATTGAAAAGTTAAAATGCTTTATATTTTTCGAACAGATGCCCAAAACTTCATAAAAAATATATATAGAAAAATTAGAATGGTTGATATATGTATTGGCAAAATTTCAAACTAATAGGAGTAATTTAAGACCCCAATTGGATTATTTTAGCATCCATCATTTAATATTTAAATCAGTTATCCAAATCCACCATTTTCTTTTCAATGAATGAAAATATTTGAAAATAATTTAAATTCCCATATAAAGAATTATGACTTAAAAGAAAATGTTATATATTTTTTAAATGAATGAACCAAATTTAACCAAAATCTATACACTAATCCCAGGTATCTCACCAACATACATAACTAATTACAGACTAATCAGACGATTTTTTCGGCAGTTATCGCAAGACAGACACACAGATAAACAAACAAACACTTTTCAGGTCTTAACAATAAGCCTCAACTGAGGTTTCGGCAAATATATACACACACTTCATTTATTTATTAATTTTATAGTCATATTTATTAGTCTTATAGTACATAAAATATCTTATAATCACAAAATACAATGTAAAACGCCTTAATATCATCCGAAAAAAATTATTTTCTGGGTTGAGAAAACTAACTAATAGGCTATAAAAACTACTCCAAAAAGTTTCTGAAAATCAGTGGCAGCAAACAAAACTTTGTTTGCATAAATGCTTCTTTAAATCTCTAAAATATATTGGTTGGTTTCTGAGGTTTCTAAAGATAAAGAACGATTTACGGAATATTTACGGCCCGAAGAGGTTATTTTATATTTTCGTTCGTGGTTATATTGCATTTTCCTAGATTAAAAAACATTTGTCTTTTTTTTTTCTTCTACACTGTACGCTGTAAAAAAGACAAAAGTTCCTTAATCTACGAAAGTATAACAACGAACGAAAATATACAATAACCTGTTCCGAGTTACCCATGATTACGAAAAGTGTTCTTTATCTTTAGAATCTTCAGAAACTAATATATTTTCGATATTTAAAGAAGCATTTATAAAAACAAAGTTTCTTTTGCAGCCACTGATTTTTGAAAACATTTCCGAGTAGTTTTTATAGTGTATTAATCCGTTTTCTCAAACCGAAATATCGATTTTTTGGATGCTATCAATTCTAAATTAAACATTTTCAAGTGTGTAATTGAATTTATACATGAAAGCGTAATAAAATAATATTAATTTTAATGATTTTAATTTGCCATGTTTGTCTCTAAAACATGCTTGTTGAACATGAAAATGCTTACTTGAGAATTGCCGTCCAAAAACTTATATTCCGGGTTGAGAAAACTGATTAATACACTATAAAACTACACGGAAATGTTTCCGAAAATCAAGGACAGCACAAGAAACTTTGATTTTGTAACTGCTTCTTTAAATCTCAAAATTGTATTGCTTTCTGAGATTTCTAAAGATGAAATACGCTTTTCGGAATCGTGGGTAACTCGGAAAGATGTTATTGTACAGTTTCATTCAAGGTTATATTATATTTTAACTACATTAAGAAACATTTGTCTCTTTGTTTTGTGCATATGCTATCCTTAGTTAAACATTTGAAATAATTACATCAGGTAAAGAAAATACAAACACACTCGAAAAAAAAAAAAATCTTTTATCGATTTTATTTAAAATACGAAGTACAAAATACCTGTTTTAATGGTAAATAATATCATAAACAGAAATCATTTAAATAAGAATGAAAATATGTATTTGAAAAGTAGCGTTGTACGCAGAAAAAAAGGGTTATAGTATCAATGATGGTGATTGAAATGCTATCTGGCGATTTACCGTTTACTGGATTAGAAAAATGTACCGGAAGATTTTATTAGATAACATCAGAATGACAATAAGCTTGATATTATATTATTATTATTATTATTATTATTATTATTATTATTATTATTATTATTATTATTATTATTATTGATTATTATTATTATGTTAGGTTTGATATTCTTTTTTTTTTCAAAATATTTTACGTTTCATATTAGTACATGGCGCCATTTTCATCGATAGGAAACGTCAATGTTTCTGGAATTAGGAGCTGGGGATTCTTCTTATCGAGACTTTATGCATTATTACTATTATAAAAGAAAAGATTTTGAATTAAAACGTGCTTGCTGAAATAAATTTTTGGTACTCTGTTAAGTTCTTCATTTGTGTTCAGTTTTCCAGTGCGTCTTCCCTTTTTTCGTTCCCTTGGGGAGTGCGTCCCCATCTACCCTTTTTTTTAGGTAGATGTTTTATAGGATTTCGTTCTAAAGTTCCGTAATCAGGTACCCGCCAATTGGCTTATGGACTACAATGTCTGATGAATCATTCCTGTCGATAAATCTGTTTACTGAAGTTCAGCTGTATTTCGTAATTAGCAATTTGTTATAAATTTATGATTTTTATTATTTTTATTAATTGCTTTTCCCCGTTTTTGTGTTTTAAGCTGTGACAAGGAGTAAATCAAATACTTTTTTCTAGTACAAGAAGTGTTAAGAGCATATGTTTTACACATAATAGCGAAGATGAAGAAAAGGGAAAGCCGTTTGTCAAACAGTATAGAGACAAAAAAATTCCTTGAAAAGACAAATAGAGTTGCCGGCTGAGCTGAATATTTGATCATCTTTACACAGTAATATACAAAAGGGAAGAAAAAACTCACAAAGACAAAAAGTATCAGCGTTTGAAAGACAGAACTGGTTACTTTTTGATCGGAGAAGAAATATAATATGTGTGAATAAATAGTAGGCGAATAACCATGCAATGATAATATGTGAATAGATAAAGAGCTATCCGCCATGTATTATATTATTTCTACAGATTATGAAAATAATCAGGCAGTTTTAATTAATATATGATGGCTATTGTCAGCCAATTTGTTTTCTCTTTTAAAATGAAAGGACGAAACGAAGGTTATGCATTGATTAAAGAATAACATTAACATTTGGGGCAATTCTTTCTTCTTATAATTCACCAATCGTGCTTCTTATTGGGAGTCATACTAAGCGCAAATAATTCTTGAATAATATGCTGATATATGTTTTCCAAGGGCTGTCATTAAAGAGTACTCCGGTCGATGGTTTTGGTTACATTCTCACATTTAATATTAAAGTTTAGGTCTACCATATAGAAGGTAGACTGCTGCCATGTCGACCCGGTAATCAAAAATTTCTTTAGAATTTTTAATCATTAATGAAAGATGTAGATACTAGGAGTGATTTCTGAATGAAAATTTCAGAGTTAATAAGATAGCTAAACTTTTCTTTACACGATCTCAGAACTTTTTACGGTAAAAGAGACTTGGCTGTATTTTTTACATGTAATGTTTTTGATGGGATATGTTTTCCTTGATGCAACTTTGAGGAACGGAAAAATAATTTTTGAGTCATGTACTGTTTTACAAAGTGAGATACTAAAACGAAATTGCTCTTGACTTCACATATACTTGCAGCCATACTTTTAGAGAAGGTTAAACTAGCAAGATGGAAAATGCTTCTTAAAACTAGTAATGGTGACCCTATTACGGTATGTTATACTGTTTTCAAATAAAGTAATGCTACAAAACTGATACGGGGCTGATTTTAATAGATTGGGTCGCGGCTTCTACAACACACATTAACTCTTTTGAAGTATCCCATTTTTTAATGGAAATTAATATTAAAAATTGAATATGCGAGATTTATGCCTAGAGATAATTATACAATCTATTTTTAACTCGTTTTATCGTATATGTTTAGAATCCTTCGATTAAAAATCAACATTGTAAGCAAAATAATTTTGGATATTGCCCAACTTGAAAAGTAAATGCATTATCGTTTATGTTTTTCCCCCTTTTTAAGCTCCGTTACACTTTCTCAGTTTTAAATAGAAGAGCAGAGCTCGCAGGGAATATACGGCATAAATTCTCTCTGTTTAAAAAGCTTACCAAAATATATAACCAAAGCATACACTGAAAATAGAGTTTCTCCGTGGTAACACTTCTTATCTAAATGAAATAGTATAATCTTACTTTTATGACTGCTTCCAGCCTTGTGCGAATACTATAATCAAAATGCATTGATTTCTTTTCTGAAAATTTTAGGGTGTAAAGCAACTATAAAAATAAAAATTTTGGGCATAAAGATAACGTCTTTCAAATAGATATTTTATTTATCCAAAGTGTGGCGCAAGATAAAATACTGTTACGCTTGGCTTCACTTTTTGTTATGAAGAATCGATATACTTGTTAAAACATTATTATGCATCTTTTGTTGAAATAACTTCAGTAACTTTTATCCCAATGGGTACTTAATAATCTTCAGGTGCTACATTTGATTTTTTTTACGCTTAAAATATAAAATTAATTTAACGATTCTTGTTTCATAAACAGTTTGTCAGACATATTTTTTTTATTGTCATGGAGCACCTTTACAAATTAGTAATAACATATGTGCAATAAAATTTAATTAATAGGGAAGATTTTGAGCAAAACTAGTAGATTGGAAAAATTTTACTTTGCTTTGGGTTTCAGATCAGGAGTGGGTCGAGTTGAGATTTTCGGATCGGTTTGCGTGTCAATGAAAATTATTTTACCGGATCGGATCAAGTTTCAGGTTGGCTTGAAAGGCATTTTAAGGTTAGAGTCGGATATAATTCTACTCGGACTCTAGTGCCATGCAGACCTAATAAGTGTACATATGACAATAAGATGCCACCACAAAACAACAAACATGTAACAATCCCAGTATATCATATATTTTATAAAACTTTAACTTTCTCAATTATTTATTTAATAAACCTTATTGTAAATTACAAAATTTAAAAAAAATTCAATATTTTCATTTTATATATATATGATAATTTTGCTGTCATTCTCGGTAAGTACAGGGTTTTTCAAAAATCACAAAGAAATAAAAATTCAATAGCTCAAAAAGTACCGAGAGTAGCACGATACGATTGTAATATAAATAAGCATTAAGGTATAGGCTTTTTAATAGGACAAAATAGTGACAGAATAGATGCATTTGTTACCGAAAATTAGAACTCTAGTGGTGTCAAAGCTATTTTCCTGCCGTTATTTAAGTTTTTTTTTTTATACCGCTAACCAGGGCCCTACCTGCCCGGCATGAATGCCTAGCTTAACGGGTTAGTACCTGGGTGCGGGGCGGAAATCGCCTGATCACAGCATGGCTGTGATCCACCTGACTATTGATTTGTTCACATCGCTGCTGTGCTTGCTCTCTTGTGATTTGCTACCGTTATCTTTGTTTGCCGGTTCAAGGTTTCTGTTTAACTTTGTTGAATTGACAGATTTAATAGGTCTCGTAATTTAGAACCTTGATCAGGTGACGAGACCCTCACCTGACTAGGCACCCCCAGAGGTATTATTCACAAGTAACTTGGAGGGCTTTGCACCCACGACGGATTTTACATGCACCAGGTGCCATTAGCGTACATAGATTTACATATTTACCATGTCTGTTGGCTTGTCACGTTCATGGTGGGTTGTCGCTGTAGTGTTTATCGCCTCTTTTATGGGCTGATTTCCCTTCTTGTTGTATTTGTCTCTGTCAAGGCTTTTTGGCGTTTTTATAGGCTCGCCCCTGTTGTGGGTTGTTTTTTGTCTATCATTCATTGGTTTTTTGTCTCTTTCTTGATATATTTTTACCTCTAGCTTGTGCTAGAGCTGGTTTTCACATTTTGAATCTTGGTCTTCTTTCGAGAGTTTCACTGGTTATTATGTCACTATCGTGGGTTTTGTCACGTTGTAACTTTTGTTACTGGTGGTTGTCACATTGTAACTTTTGTTACTGGTGGTTGTCACATTGTAACTTTTGTTACTGGTGGTTGTCCCATTGTAACTTTTGTTACTGGTGGTTGTCACATTGTAACTTCTGTTACTGGTGGTTGTCACATTTCTGGATGTTGCACACTCATTTTTGTTGTCTTTGTCACTTTATCTCACCCAAGCATTGGGGATTTTGATTTTTTTTTTCCTTCGTGAATACGCTTTTTGCGATCAGTCCATTGAATCCTAATGGCTGTTATCACTGCTTTTGAATTTTGTGCAACTTGTTGATTTGTTGTTTGAGAAACTTGTCGCACTAATGGAGTGGGGCTTGTTCCGTGGCCGTTAGTCCGTCATGTATCTATGAGGCTGTATTCACTTGATTTGACACTGTTTTTTTCCCATTAACTTTCTTTGGCAGGTGTGCTTTGTGCATTCACCATTTAATTATTTTGTTCACTTTTTGTTGGCTATTTGCCTTCATCAGTTGGTGAAATTCAGTCCGTCACAGATGACTCTTCCACTTCTCACTAGTGCTGAAAAAAATCGATTTTTTTTGGCGTAGCAAAGAGGTTCCATTGCTACTTTTTTTTTTTTTTTTTTTTTTTTTTTTTTTTTTTTTTTTAAGATATATTAGAAAATATACTTACCAAATGGATGGCTTTTGAGAGTGGGATATGCTTTTGAGGAATCTAGCTGCTGGGAAGGTGTATTTATTGTGATATGAGATCGATGTTTTCTACTAACCATCTCATCACTGCTCTTCCTTTTGTTTGTACTTGTTTGTTGTTCGCTAACTGGTTGTGCCATATTTTTTCGTTGTTCGGTGTGATGTGGATCAGATGTAGTGTTTGGGTTAGTGGGCAGTCTGTTAGATAGTGTTTGGGGGTTCCCAACTCCCCGCATGAGCAGTTTGGTGCGTCTTTGCGCTTAAACCTGTGTAAGTAGTCCGGGAATGCTCCGTGACCCGTGTAAATTTGACTTAGTAGATTGCAGCTGATGATTCTGCGAGAATCTACTTTTGGGAAGTATTCATATGTCTTCCTGCCCGTTTCCCCATAATCCCACTCGAACTGCCATTGTTTGATAGTGAGTTCTTTTAGTTTTCTTTTTAAGTTTGATATCGGTCTTTCTAGATGGTATGGAATTTCTTTACTTTGGTTTTCTGCAGCCTTTTTTGCTAATTCGTCGGCATCCTCGTTTCCTTGGATACCCACATGTGCTTTGACCCAGCTAATTTTGAATTTATTGTTTGAGTCTTTTACTGTTTTTTGTATTGTATCGATTAATTTTGCTACATTGAAGGGTTTACTGAGTGATTGGATGGCTGACATGCAGTCCGAGCGAATGCTGTATTCCTTCCCTGTGCTATTTCCCCATTCTGCTGCTTTTAGTATAGCCAGTAGTTCGGCTTGGAAAACACTGTTGTACTTCCTTAATGGAGCTGACCATGTTTTTATTTTTTGTTCATTTTTGAAAGCTACGAATGCCGAACCCGTAGCGCCTGTTTCCAATTTTGAACCGTCCGTATATATTACTATGTCCTTGTAATTATGGCCTATTCTTGGTTCTATGATGTCCGCGGGATGTGTTTCCCATACATTAATCTTTTTTATATAGTCTGTATGGTGGATAGTGGTTCCGTGTATTTCTGTCGTTTCTCTTAAACGAGATATTGTGCCGTATTCTGCCTCGTATTTAACTTGGAGGTGAATTGGAATCAGGCCAGCAAGTACCTGAAGGGCCGCTGTTGGGGCAGTTTTATATGTCCTAACTATAGCCAGCAAAAAATGCCTTTGGCATGTTGTTAGTACTTGTTTACTTCTTTGGTTTAGCTTATGTCCCCATATTGAGGCTGCGTAAGTCAGTGTTTTCTCAGCTACTGTTCTATACCATATTTTTAAGATGCTTGGTTTCAATCCCCAACCCCATTTGGCCATTTGTCCCATCATCCAAAACGCATTCCTTACTTTGGCTGTTTGTGCTTGGCAGTGTGTTTCCCAATTTAGGTTTTTATGTATGATTACACCTAGATACTTAATGTTTTCTTTTCCTTCAAATTCCCTTTCTTTGAATTTAATTCCTTCAATTTTATATGTGTCTGCTGTTGGTAGGTTTCTTGTGTGTGTTCTATTAAGGTACAGTAGTTCTGTTTTGTCCCAATTAAGCGTTAGGTTATTTTCCGTTACCCATTCATAAAATTCTTTTATTATTTTGTTTGCTAGTTTTACTAATTGCTCTTTTGTTTTTGCTTTTATTATTAAAATAAAGTCGTCTGCGAAGGCCTGTATTCTTACATTTTTACCCCAGTTTTTCTTTAGGGCTGTATCTGCTATTAGCAGCCACAGCAGTGGTCCCAGACAGCTGCCTTGTGGGCAGCCGCCAAATGTTTGTTTTGTTACTTTAATGCCGTTTTCTTCTAAGGATACGTATCTATCTTCTAAAAAGCTTAGTATCCAATTTATTAAGTAAGTGGGGCATGGTGATTGTTTTAAGTTTTCGGCTATAATAGGCCATCTGATATTATCAAATGCACCCTTTATATCCATTGCTATTAGTAATGTTTGGTATTTGTCTTCTTTGTCTTTCTTTATTGTTTTTATTAGGTTATTTAGTGCGTGTTCAGTTGATAACCCTTGTTTGAACCCATATTGTTTGTCGCTCCAGTATTTGTTGATTGTTAGATGATGTGATATCCTGCCGTGTATTATGTTTTCTAGTATTTTACTAAGTGTAGGTAGTAAGCATATGGGTCTGTAATTTTTTGGTTCTTTTGGATCTTTTCCCTTTTTATGAAATAGGACTACTGTGCCTATTTTAAATGATTTTGGGAAGTAGTTGAAGTTAAGGCATGTGTTATATAATGTTAGTAGTAGTTGTGGTGCTGCTGTGTGTATTCTTTTCACTAGGTTATGGTCTATGTAGTCAAAGCCCGGAGCTTTGTTTTGTTTTATGTTTTTGATTATCCTGTTAAGTTCTTGTTTTGTTATAAGCTGTGGTTTTGTTTCATTAAATGTCGGTGTCTCTGGTTTTAATTCGTGTTCTATTGATGGATCTGTTAGATATAGGTTGTTTAGGAAGTGGTTTAATGTCTTTTTGACGGTTACTTCTTGATTGTTGGGCATGATGTTTTCTAATCGTGATGGGCTTGTTTTTTTGCCTGATGCCAGTTTATATTGAGGGCCATATGTATTAGTGACTTCCTCACAGTATTTTTTCCATGTATCTCTTTTGGCTTTTTGGACTATTTTCTTTAATTTTGCGCGTTCTTTTTTATATTCTATATGTTGTTTGTGTTTTAGTTCCTCATCTTGTTGTTCCTGGAATTTTCTCCTGAACGCCCTTACTCTATTTCTTGCTATTTTGACTTCTTGTGACCACCATGGTGGTGCCATTAATTCTGGAGTTTTTCTATGTTTGTAGCAGGCGAATGCTATTGCTGTTATTTCTCTCTGTAATCTTAGAGTTATATTGTCTACCTGATCTATATTTGTTGCTTTTCTTAGTTCTTTTGTATATTTGTTTCTGATTTGTTTAATTTTTTTCTCGAATTTTGCGTGTTTGCCGTGTTTTGTTTCTAATCTATGTCTTTGATAGCACGCATTTTTATATTTTATATTAAATTTTATGTATTTGTGATCACTGTTTGATTCGTCGTCGCTTACTTCCCAGTCTGTTATATTTTCTCCTAATTTAGCTGTTGCTATTGTTAGATCCGGCCATCCTTCTAGCTTCCTTTTACCTCTCATGGTGCTGAACGATGCTTTTGCGTGTGGTGGGTTTTGTACAAAGAGGGAATTCAGGAGGAGGAAGTCTGTAAGTTTTACCCCCCTGTCATCTAAGTTCGCATAGCCCCATTGTTGAGAGTGTGCGTTAAAGTCCCCCGTCAGTAGTACTTCGCCCTTGGCTATTTTCAGAGTGTCTTCTACCTCCTGCAGCACATCTTCGAAGTCTTCTACTGAGGGGGGTGCGTATACATTGATTATTGTTATTGTTTCTTTTTTATTTTCGATTTTTATTGCTGTTGTGTATTCTTTTTCTGCTATTGTTATTGGATTGGTGCCTGTGTGAGTTACTATTGCTGATCGATTTCTTTTTGTTTTTGTTATTTTCCAATTACCATTATTGAAACCTGTTATTTTTCCTGTTTTTTTATTTTGGTGAAAGTCTTGTAAGAGTCCAATATTTATTTGTTTGTCTCCCATATATCCCATAAGTGTGTGTGTTGCATGTAGACTGTTATGTAGGTTTATTTGTATTAGTTTGATGTTGTCTTGATTTTTATTGTTGGAGTTTTCTTTTGGATTTTTATTTTCATTCAGGTTTGGATTGTCTTGGGTGCCGCTTAGGCACACGTCTGTGTTAGCGGCGTTGATATTGAACATAATTCAATTCGTGTGTCCTTTGTTGCCTGTTGTTAAGTTCCTCCTGTGACCTCCTATGCACCCGTGTCACACCCCTAGTTGTGTTTAATGTGATTTTGTCGTTTAGGACATCATTACCTGTAGTTAGTTTTTGTCTTCCTTGTTCAATTTCAATTTGTCTAATTTTGAGGAGCTTTCTGTACACCCTGCACTGCCCATCATGAGCCGTGTGGTCTATAGGGATTTGTGCCGGTAAGTGCTCCTTATTCCATTCGTTAAATGTAGTGCAGATGATACACCTCTTCCTTCCTTTTGGGCAATCTTCGTATTTGTGCCTACCTGCACATATCGGGCAGTACTGACTCTGCTTGCACTGGTGCGCCACGTGGTCAAAACCTTGACATTTGTGACACCTTTGGATCGTCACATAGTTTTTTATCGGACATTCCCTGAGTCCCAGGCAGATCGTTCTCTCCTTGAGAAGGTGATCCGCCAAGGGCTCAGGGAGCGCTACCGGTATATGCAATCGCCCTGCTGGTGCCCGTAGCGATTTTAGCAACTGTATTTTGTCCTCGTTTTGTTCTATGTCGATGCCTAGTTCTCTGCATATTTTGTGCTTGATTATGGCTGGCTCCACCGACTCCGGTACATGGAAGATGATGATTCTCTTCTTCCTTAAATTGGCTGTTTTTACTTTCAGGCCACTGTTACTCTCCTCATTCTCTGCCAGGGCTTCCTTTATCCTCGTAGCTTCCGTTGCGTTTTCGCAAACAATTTTTATGCCGTTGCGAATCCGTTTGACATTCCTGACTCCTTCCTTGTTTTCTATCGTATTTGTTATTTGTTGCTCTACTTCCTCTGCTGTCCGCTCTTCTGTATAATGTGACAGGAAATACAGCAGAAATCCTTTCCAATGCTCTGCAGAGTGTGTTGCCGCATCTGACAGCTATTTTTACTCATGACATCCGTCAAACTGTACATGTGTAACACTATCTGAGTTGGGAATTGTGATGCGCCGCTGAACAGAATGCCGATGCAACTAAATCGCTACTTGTTGATGTCAAATATGGCAATACATATGTGAATCTGGCAATACATTTTTGTTAAAACAAATCCCTTGTCTTACTGCACATTACTTTTCGAATTATTGAATTTTTAACACTTTCCAACATAGTTCAAAAGTGTTTATCACTTCGGTTTGTCTATCCATCTGGCCGCAATCTAACTCTCGTAAATATACTCAGCTTCCCGTGTAATTTTTATATATTATTGATGTTTACTATAGAACGATTGCTATTGAAAATGAAGTGTGTAGCATTTATAGTTCGTATACAGGGAAAAGTATCCCTTACATTACGGTCAATGGGAAAAAATTGTTTCATGTGCATTTTAATGATGTTACATCATTTCAAACATAATGAAATTGATATGCATTTATGAAGTTCACTGAAACATGCATTCTGTAAAATAGGGGGTGCAAAGCATTTATTATTCATTTACAGGTCCACACAAAAGAATTCCATTACATAATGGTCTACGGGGAAAAAACTGTTTGCAGTGCATTTTCACTATGTTACACAATTTCAAATATAGTGAAACGGATATACATTACTGCGGTTTACTTGCTGTTGAATATGATGTGCATTGCTTTTATCGTTCATTTACATAGTCCCACAAGACATTTCGGATGCATTACTGTATCCTAAATATTGTCTATTAGTGATACTGTGTAATTGCTGGAAGGGTGTTTTCAATTATGGTATGCGTGTTTAAGTTTAACTAAATTTTTATATACTATCTTGTGAATAATATATATATGTTTATATACTACCGTGTATAAATGCTTTAGATCATACACAAGGCTATACAAAAAAATTCATAAGCATTACTGAGTATCAGCGTGAATTGCTTAAAAGTGGTTTTTTATTGAGTTATGCATTTTCAAGCTAAGCGATATTTAGTATATTAAAATATGTTTGTAGAATACAAATAAAATCATATACAGGGCAACACAAAGAACTGAGTACATGGCCACCTATGGAGAATAATTTCTGAAAGTGCAATTAAGGTAGTTTTAAGCGTGTTTTAGCCTGAATTAAATTTTACTTTAATATGTGGCGTGTATGAAAACATGTAGTTAATATGCAAAAGGGTTATACAAAAGAATTCAAGTATGTTACCGTCTATTGATAAAAATGCTGAAGGTGAATTTTCAACCTATTATTCATTTTCTTGATAAACAAAATTTTAATATACTATTTAGAATATATACAAATCTATAGATCAAATACAGGATTGTACAAAATAATTGGAGCACTTTTCCGACTATGGATGATAATTGCTGAAATCTGGTTTTCTAATGTATTATGCGTTTTCTAAAATGTTTACATAGGTATCTTATTTACCTTATTAAACAGCGAAATTTATTTAACATATTCTATAAGTGTTGGAAATTGTTTTATAATCTATGCTTGACACACGATTTTTCTTTCATATTATTTCTTTTGTAACTTTTAAATCAACCGTCGGAATGAAAAAAAAATAGCTATGTTTTTAATAATTATCAACTTTACAAGTACTTTACTTTATCAGTTTTTAGCAATCTATTATTCATATGTAATACTTAGCACGCTTTCCTGTAGTCTTTAATAATAAATTTTAAAACTTCGTTAGTCCATGTATTTTTATTGAGTTATATCATGTAGTGAAGTGATTAGGAAACACAGTGGTAAGGGGAAGGGGAAAGAGAAGGGGAAGAAACGCTCAGATTGAAAAAAAAGAGAGGAAAACACAACATTCTTGTTTTTATTCAGAGTTTTTTTTCTTTTTTTTTTAATAAGTAATATTCCGTAGTTTATTAATGTACACTATTAAACCTTCTTGAGTATAAAGTTGGTTAGATCAATGTACAAAGCAAATAAAAGGAAAGACTTTCTAACTATGAATTTTTATTTCTTTATCTTGAAAATAAATGTCAAAATTCTTATTATATTTTAATTTTGCTTTCACCACTATATCAAATAATGCTAGAACTTTTAACTTCTTGAATACCATCTGCATTTAGAAAACTTTTAAGTTTCCGAGAAGTTCTAAATTAACAGTCATTTTTCGTGCAAGAACAGCAGGGTTATGATTTGTATGCCTTCAGCAGGGATTGTTTAATGTCATAAAAGGCTAAAATGGACAGCAATCATGCAAAAGAAGTCCGTAATTTATATTCCGCGTGCAAATTCTTTCCGATAATGATGATTTTTCTCTATAGGGTTGGCTTAAACCCAAAATGGAATACCAAATCGTCACGTATAAAATGATTGCTGAAATTTTATTGTACTTCCTATCTATTACTTTACCTAGCCAAGTGCCGTTATCTTCAATGCCAAAATCATTATTAACCTTTTATTCGAAAAATATATTCGATGGAAAATTAAGGCCTCAAATCATCGCGTTACGAGCTAAAGGACGTATTTATATGCATTCGGATAGTTCTGTACGAATTATGTAAATTGGGTTTTTTCGAAGGACACACATGATTTCTATTACTTTTTCCATTGTAATCCATAGATGCATAAACTATTTTTCACTTTGGATTATTTTTGGAAGGAAGTCAGTTATCTATTATTAAACATATATAATAAATTACAAAATACGCTCTGTCTAATAATTTTTTACCAAGATGATTTATTGCTTGTAATTAAGTAGAAAGTGTTCTGCATATACATAACTTACTGCCATAGTAATTAAGTAATAGTAATAGATCAATAGATTTCATAACAAAACACTGGAAAATCTGCTGTACAGTTTACTACTATAAAGAAGAAATAACCACATTTTACCTAAAATCTACGATGAAGAAACAAGGAAGAAAAATAAGATACCACGTTATAGTTTCCTACTTTGAGAGTATAAAATTATAAAAAGTTCAACTTTCGCTAATTTGAAAGGAGTTTTGTAAATAAACACGCTGGTTTTTGCTTTAAAAAATATGCTTTATTCGGTGAATATTTAGAAATATCGAAACTCTGATCAAACCTTGTATCACATAATACACGAAAACAACATAATGTAATAATCAGATCAAAGATATTTAAAGAGATTAAAACTTTAGTTTTTAAAGTTTTGAAGCTTAAAATCTAGCAGCAATTTTGCAAAATGTCGCTGAATTGCCTGGTACCACAGATAAGAAACTGGCATAATTCATTCACTGACCATTTATATTTTTGCTTTGAAGAAAATCTTTTGACGTCATCTTGGGTAATCTGAAAATTCTTGACAATTCGGTTCCTATGATTTACAGAGATTTAGTTTTTGTCGTTTTCAAAATTTTCGCAAAATGCCACCACTGAAGTCAATATCTATAAAGGCAAAGACATTCTTTACATAGTCTCTCTACATCCACAACTGCCTGTAAAACTATTTTTATAGCACCTACAGTGATCATGCAGGGAAACAGTTTTTGATATTTTGTAATAATAATAAATATTCGTTACGTTTAAAAAAAATATCTCATTGTTGAAAAGCATCACGAGCAATGACGGTCCATGCATGCCATTATGTTTGGATTACCTTATTGAAGCCTATTATGGAAACTAGAGTAATGCACTCCTCACATAGCATACTTTTAATGTACCAAAAAATTAGTTCATCTCTCAAATTAGGAATCTTATTTCAAGACATAACCGTGCAAAGAAGACAAACTATCTGAATATTTTTAGAAGCTTTGTATAAACGCTACATTTAATATTTTAATAGGAAATGGTGGAAAACTGAGAATATTGACATTTTCGGAGGCTTTAACTCACTGCCTTTATTTCATTTTTTTTATAAGTACAATATGGCAGCACATGACTTTACAAATTTGATAAAATCAAGTAGCCAGAAAAAAATTCTTATCACCATTTAAAATATCCTCACCCCACTCCACCCCTTCATTGGTTTTCAAAAAGCACAAAAGGGTTTTATATATATATATGAGGGGTGTTCAAATGAAAGTGATTCGAGGTGTGTATCCATGAGATGCGTAGGGACAGAATTGAGACAGATACATAGATAGAAACAACAATATTTAATGAGTGAAATGCATACAAAGTTTGTTTAAAAAATCACCCATATGGCGTTTAGGCAGGCGTCCCATTTTGCTTAGGCAGGTTACAAATACCGTCCGCGAAGAACGATGTCGGTTGATCATGGAACCAGTTCAGCACTGCAGCCTTTACGTCCTCGTCGGAGTGAAATCGTTGACCCTTTAGGCTTTTCTTCAGCGGTCCAACGACGTGATAGTCGCAAGACGACAAGATCTGGACTGTAAGGTGGATGTTCCAGGACTTTCTACTTTTTACGGGACAGTGCCTCGGCACACACCTTGGCGACACAGCCAGCATTCTGCGATGAATATTCACCGGCTTACACCCTTCCAGCGTTAAAAACTTAATTACAGCTCGCTGATCCGTTTTGGACGCAGTCGCATCCACATCAGCCATTTTTAACTCAATGTCACGTCCTTACGAATGAAGTTATCACAAATCTGCTTGCGCATGTGCACGTGTGGTGCAAACACCTTCACTATCGCGTTTGTTTCACGAAAATACATTGGAAAATGTTTGCATGCGACGCGACGCTTCGAATCACTTTCATTTGAACACGCCTTATATAAAAAAAATTGTTTAAAAATAGCATAGTTTAGAATTATTACTTATATAGCTTAGAATGATACACAATTTAGAAAGATAATATAAACTAAGTTTCGTATTGAAAATTATCAAAATTATATATCTCTGGGAAAAGAAGAAAAATAAATACCGTAAAGGCTGAAATACCCGCTTATATAGTGTTATGCTTATTTCCGAATGCCTCACACATCCGGATAGTGGAGTGCTACAAAAAATCTATATCTGATGATGTGCTTTTTTTCGCACTGCATCCCATTTTAGGTGCAACAAACGCTGAATTATCACTGTTTCATAACTTCTTATTGAAACATTCCGCCCCCTCCATATTCTAATTATATGACATGCTAGCTGGCTAGACCGGAAAATAATAGCATTTTCTGTGCATGAGATGGAAAATGCCTTTTTAACTTGGTTCTTCCAAAAGTACGAGAAAAGAGGAATATCACTGCTTGCTGCGTGCTAGTAGGGTCGGGAGAGAGAAAAAATGCCGTTTGTGCTCATTTCTTAGTTCAATTTTTGTACAAAAACTCAAACAATAGCTATTCTCAAAACAAAAAACGCCAGATTAAATAATTTGATAGTCATATAAAAAAAACTTAGTCGCCAGTGGCGACCTGGCGACCACATTTTTCAACCCCTGGATAAGCCTTTTCAACAAGCTAATGCTACTTTTCAGCCATTTGTGACCATGATATTAAAATAAAGTGGAATTTCACAATCCCCGGCCCTCCCCCTAAAAAAATTGTTTTCTACTTGCCAGTCGTAAGTTTCTATGCTTATTGAAAATAAAGTTAAAGAAGATATTTTTGCTTTATGGTGTGCTTTATGCATAGATACTTAATAGATAGTTAATAAGTATGAATATGTTTTCGGTTAATAAATTTAACGAGAAGCAATATAAGTATCCATAGTGTTTTCAATTTTAATCCCAAGTTCTAAAAAGTAAACATTCTTTCTGTAAATTTGAATAAATCAGTCAGAAAAACTATTGCCTTATTAAATATACTTCATTGAAAATAAGATTATCCAGGTTATAGCAGGAATGTATATGATGCCCCCAAATCATCGTATGAATCTGTACTTATTTGTCCGCTGTCTGATGATCATATATGGAATGGTGCTAAAATGATACATCGCACGTTTTACTCAATATATTAGATCTCAAATTTAGCGAAGAGCAAACGAGGCAGTTACCTTTACACAATTAAAGTTTTTGAAATTACCGGGACAGGAACGGCAACCCCAAAGCCTGTCAATATATACCAATCATGCATCTGTTTGGAAATAGGAAATGAAATATTCATATTAGCAATAAGTATGAAAATAAAAATTGTTTTATAAAAAAAACACTCTTTTATAAGCAAATAATTATCTTGAAAATCACGACTAATTTCATGACTGCAATTCATGATTCTTTCACATAAATTCCGTTACAATCCATTAAGTTGGCGCGGGCACGGAATATAGAAAATTCATAATTTTCAAGTGTTTCAAAATCTATGTTTGACGCATGATTTTTCTTTCTGTATTTTTTTTTTCAAATACATGCGGATTTAATTTTTTAGCTCTAACTTTATGTAATATTTCGTTCTTAATTAATTTTTAGCGAGTTGTACTGCAGAAAATCGCTGTTATTCATTTGCTACACCTGTAGTCCACGAGCCTGACGAAGGGTTAAGCTACCGCATCCAGTCACCAAATTTGGTTTAATAAGATTGGCTTTAAAAATTATATTTGATATCACTGGTTAAGATAGTATTCATTAATTTTTAAAATTCTGAATCTGACATATTAACCTATGATACATTAACTTTAACCTGTGGCCAGACAGTTAAAATAATTATGTTTCCCATCAAAAGGTTATTTTAAATATCGTAGAGATTCTCTACGATATTTAAAATAACCTTTATCGTAGAGATTCTCTACGATATTTAAAATAACCTTTATCGTAGAGATTCTCTACGATATTTAAAATAACCTTTATCGTAGAGATTCTCTACGATATTTAAAATAACCTTTTGATGGGAAACATATTTATTTTAACTGTCTGGCCACAGGTTAAAGTTAATGCATCATAGGTTAATATGTCACATTCAGAATTTTACAAATTAATGAATACTATCTTAACCAGTGATATCAAATATTTTTAAAGCCAATCTTATTAAACCAAATTTGATGATTGGATGCGGTAGCTTAACACTCCGTCAGGCTCGTGGACTACAGGTGTAGCAAATGAATAACAGCGATTTTCTGCAGTACAATTCGCTAAAAATTAATTAAGAACGGAATATTACATAAAGTTAGAGCTATAAAATTAAATCCGCATGTCTTTGAAAAAAAATACAAGAAAGAAAAATCATGCGTCAAACATAAATTTTGAAACACTTGAAAATTATGAATTTTCTATATTCGGTGTCCACGCCAACTTAATGGATTGTAACGGAATTTTTGTGAAAGAATCATGAATTGCAGTCATAAAATTAGTCGTGATTTTCAATATTGAATGCTTATAAAAGAGTGTTTAAAAAAAAAAAAACAATTTTTACTTTTATACTTACTGCTGATATGAATATTTCATTTCCTATTTCCGAGCAGATGCATGATTGGTATATATTGACAGGCTTTGGGGTTGCCGTTCCTATCCCGGTAATTTCAGATGTATGTCAATTGTATGTCAATATTTGATTAAACAAAATTTCTGGTAGAAATATACATTTTTATTTAGCGGATCAAACCTCCTGGAAGTGGGAAAGTTTGACCCAGTTTAGAAAGTTATGGGAATTAAAAAAAAAAACATTTAATATAGTTTCAAAATTTTGACGCTGTAAAAAGAAATATTACAGACTAATCTATTTGCTTGCGGCGAACTGAGATGCTATTGTATGTCAAACACAAATGATGAGTATTTTAGTAAAAAATGGGTCAAATATCCCTAGTCTCCCTTATACTACAATGCCCTCAATAAGTAAGGTGAAATTGCGTAACATCATTAGTACTCCTTCAAATAATTACCATTCGTAGTTTTAATGTATCTGATATTTTTGTGTAGCAACGTTAACATAACTACAAGGGTTGCATGCAACATTTTTCGTGAAAATCATACTGCAGAAAACCTGAATATTATGTTGCAATTTAATGGCAATCCAAGCCATTTTACGAAAGTTACAGATAGAAAAGACCGAGAGGTAGAATAAAATGGCAGACATACTGATTAATAGACGTCAATAAATATTTTAAAACTATGTTAGAAATTATTAAAAACTGTATTTTAAAAAAAATAAAATATTTAAATTCAAATCTATAAATAAAATAGTACCAGTAAAAACAATTCCCCTATACATAACTAGAAGTATTTGTGAACAAGAAAGAAAATAACTGCGTTACGGGTACATTTTGAAATACTTTCCAACATTAGCAGAATACAGTAACGAAATTTTTATCTTTCATTATTGTGTCAGGAGGTGTGTACAAAAGTTGATTTAAAATTTAATGTAAGACTGGTGTAAAGTAATGTTGACTTCAGCTTTTCCCACAACTTAAAAAGCTTTTCCCACAATTAATAAACTATTTTTCATTTAGAACATTGTTCGTAGCATACACACAAAATATCTGTTACTAGATTCATGAATATTAATTTCGATGAACCTGCTTATGCGCAAGCCCTTATCCTTCATTTATTTTCCCAGAATCTATACAGTCTTAAGTTCTAAAGTTAATTACTTCATTGCTATAGAAAAAACCTTCCTCCATATATACAGAAGGTCGTTCGCACTTTATGGAAGCGATTTTCAAATTTAATTTCTACACATAAAATGACATACTCTTTGCAAAATTTTACTCTACTGTATATAAACCTGACTCTTGATTACAGCTCTGGATCAAAATTTCCATCATAGTCAATTTTTCTCTCAGTACAATCGTATCAATTTTCTACCACACCTCTTGGAAAACTTTCGAAAGTATTCCAATGTGTTGTGGATAGCGCTTTCTAACGCACGCTTTAACAAACACATAGGTGGTGATAAAAAAAAAATTATCGTAACCCTGGATTAAACATGGTTTTATTTAAGTTTGTGTATCAAAAGACGAGCATTTTTTATCAATTAATAGAAAAAAAGAAAGAAAATGGTTTGTAAATGTAAAGAAAAATTTCCAAAAGAATTCATGATTGCTGCTGGATTTTGTTACGAAATTAAATTAAAGGTAAAAGATGCAGTTAAGCTAAGGTGATTTCACTTTATTATCAGTAAAATATTTTAGAAACCAATTTTTAAAGAAGAAATTCCAGCTTTATATGAAAAGGACATTAATTGGACTTCATATGAACAAAGTCTCCCAGCCATTCTTCCATAACTCAACTGATGCATATTTAGCAAAGAAAGAATCCTAAATGAAAATGAATTGTGTATCAATTGAAGAAATGCATGTAAAACCACCTGACACAACCCCCCCCCCCTCAACAATGGCCTTTTTCAGCATTTGGATTGTTTAAATGAACTCGCGAGCATTGGAAATACTTTGGAAAGTTTTTACAAGAGGTATAGGAAAAACTGATATGACTGTAACAAGAAAGTTCTATTATGATAGAAATTTCGAGCCAGAGCTATTACCAAAAGTCAAGGCTATCCAACAAAGTCAAATTGTTGCAAAGAATATGTCATTTATGCGTAAAAATTGAATTTGAAAATCGTTTCCATAAAATGCTAACTGCTTTCTGTATATTTTTTAAAAAGCATCTTTTACTTAACATTAATACATATTTAGAAGCATCTCGGATTTTAGAATTAGTTAATTCCTTAAGTACAAATTACCTCAATACTTTATTGTCCTAAATCGAACATTCAAAAAGGTTGCATGTTCTATTTAGGACATGAAAGTATTCAGGTAATTTATACTTAAGGAATTAATTAATTCTAAAATCCGAGAGTTTTCCAAACAAGTGGTCCTGTTATTCAAAATGTCAAAGTCACATGTTCAATTGTTTCCATGCCAACCTCAGCTGTAAAAATTGGCCAGAAATGTCTTTGCGCTTCCGGGCATTAAATGCGGACACACCCACCAAACTATGAATTGTCAAAATTGGGTTAATTTTTTAATTTACGAGCAAAATATTCGGAAGAGTTATTGGACTAAAACTTGCGTATTTTATCTTTTTTTTTCATTAATTATTATATCATGGTCATCACAAAACTTTCTTCTATATCATTCTAAGATATTAATGTAAAAAGCGAAATAATTTTTAACATGAAGTATAATACATTTCTTTCAATTTAACATGGAATCAGTAATTTGTGCTCAGTACCTAGTGATCAGTAAATAATTTAAATAAACATAACAGTATATTGATAATCAAAATCATACCAACATACACTAACTAGTCAAAAGTATCCGGATACTTTCGATTTTGGACGTTTTGTCTAGGCGAAATATGTATTAATATTTAGCTAAATATGAACTGTTCTTAAACTTTGGAGATATAAATAACAAGTTTGACCTTATATATTTCAGTGAAGATATAATCAGGAATGCAATTAGGGAACCAACAACAAATTGAATAAATGAAGTAATATTTGCGATCACCCTGTATCATAGAAAGCTTTAATTGTTCTGTAGCTGTAGGAAATTATTAAATACGCCCAGTACAACGCGTGTTTGAATTTGTGTAAAAATTGCATGTATATTCATAATGATATAAACATTTCTATTAATGTTTTCTATCAAATTAATGTACGCATATTGTTTGTTTATAGCATGTAGCGTTTGCAATCAAATTTATAACTGAATAAGAAAACATGACAATATGCAGAGAAACATTATACTACTATTAAAAATGAATACTTTAAATATTTGATAAAATATGAGTATAGTTGTATGTAATATTTTTTAATTACGCATGCGCGAAAGATAGTACAGTGTTATTTATATTATAAAGTAATCAGCTATATGGGGTAAAATATAAAAAGTCCAATTACTATATATCGTGAAGATTCAGAGAGTTATCTTATTCAAGTGAGCTATATTTAAAATGTTTTCTAAAAATTACTGGACGATAAGGTATTATACACAAACGATTATTTCCATCATAAATCCCTGTATGGTTTCACTTATTTACATAAAAATTATTAATACTCTAAATCATTGATTCCAACATGGGACAATTTTATTTTTAAAAAGGGGTAGGGGACTTATTTTGGAAAAATAATGTTAATGCGCTAAAAATAAAAGTAATAAGTACAAAATAAATAAAATAGATAAAAAGTTAGTAAACTTTCAAAAAATTACCAATCAAAAGTTGAAATTACAGCGTAAACCAGAATAATTATATGAAAAATCTTTGGCGTGTTTTAGTCATCTTTTTTTTTTTTTTTTTTTTTTTAATGTTTTATAATTTTGCTTATTACTTCCGTATTCTTCAATTTTCCAAACTACTTATTTTCGGCTATTTGTTGAATCAGATTTGTGTTTATATTCGTTCGGCTGTATGTCACATAAAGAAACTTTTACACGTGAAACTACTTAATTGTATATCTAAAACTGACCGTCTTGTAACACATTTAATTTTTAAAACATTTGAAATAGCTGGACGGAGTACTACAAATCTTATAAATATTAAAAATGTGCTTATAAAGGCAAATGGGTAAATAGTAAATTCCTTATGGTTCTAGTGCAGCCTGCATGCCCCCGTAAATAAATATGTATCAAGAGTCATGACATCTGCATTAAATTTTTAAATCAGGCTATAACACGTAGGTTATGATGTGAAAGAAATATGACTACTTAAAATTGATAAAAATAAGTATCCAGAAATGCTTTTGATGTTATATGTTGTGTTACTTATAATGAAATCTTAATCTGTCCCAAAATATTCCACCTGTTCTTAGTAAGTTATTAAAATCTATTATAAAATTTATAATTACTATTAAATTTAATGACAAATGTGAGAGTCTCTGAAATTTTGTGCAGATAAAAATGCAGACTATACAACACTTTTGTTTCACACTGAGGTAAGTTGGCAATAAACAACAAAACTCTTTTTGGCATTACAGCAAATATATATGTTTTATTGTATTTATAGAGTAATGTTAAAAGTATATTTGTGATTAAAAAGAATTACCTGTTTGATAAGCTAAAAAAACAAAATGAGTGTTATTGTTAAAGCTCTTTTAGGCTCCCTCCATGTGAAAATAATTTCCTTTTTAAATAATAAAAGATATATGTTAGTGAGTGTGAGAGGGGTGAGGAGCATCGTGGTTTTACAGATGCTTCAGTGAGGCGGGGCCAATAAAAGTGGGGAACCACTGCTCTAAATATACACACGCACGTATAAATGAAAAAAAAATATAACACATATTGTACTATTAAGTTGATGCAAAAGTTCTGTCGTATTTTAATACTTAATTTTAATGCCTTTAATACCGGTAAAATTTTAATACCTGATAATTTTGCCAGTTCAAAGCAAACAGATATAATAAAATTATCAGATATTAAAATTTTACCGGCATTAAAGGTATTAAAATTAGATATTAAAGTATCACAGAACTTTTGCATCAACCTAATAAATTTCATTTTATGAATTACAATATTTTATATTATAGATATTTCAGCTTCTGAGCAATCCCTTATCATAAATTCACTTTCAGAAAATCATTCCGATGCAGCTCACTACATTGATGATGCTGATAACTTCCTGATTTAAGATATTTGATAGGATCTTTTATATAAGTTGTTCTACATAATTGACTACAAGATTATGAAAAAAAGAGATTGTGCTGTATTTTGCACATGATCAGTTAAAAATTACACTGGACAACAAATTTGAACTTTTGCTCTGTCCCAAAATTGAAATCCGTTATTTCTTATTCAGTTTTTTGCGCTGATTCTGAATCTAGTTTTAGATTTTCTCCAGCACGTCCAGATTTTCAGATTTCAATTTATGCAAATTTTGGAATTTGAGTACAATTACATGCAAATTGTTTTTTTTTCTTTTATGTTATGATTACTGGCCAGTTTACTTTACAAAAATGTCGTGTCTGAGATTATATTGACATATGACCATAAAATATTGTGCCTAATTTGCATATTTTTCATAGTTTTCTTGACGTCTAAATATTTCAGCTGTATAAGTACGCTAACATGTTTCTAAATCAGTTTTTTACGCTAATTTCCAATCTGGTGTCGTTTTTTCTATCACGTATATAGGTTTTAAAAAAACGGAAATTTTATTTTTTGGTCAAAAAAGCCAGAAAACGCTTTTTGTGCTACTTTGTGATCTACTTCAGCTATTTAGGATAGATTCTACTACTTTTTTGCAATTGTTCATCGATTGTACCCATTGGTGATTATGCCCCTGATAGGAATCTCACACTGTTAACCCTTTTGATAAGGAGGTACACTTCCCTAAAAGCATTTTATATCAAACGTGTGCCAATACCATACAAACGTAGATATTCATTTTACTCAAAAAGTAGACGTGATAGAAAGAAACGGATTCCACATTCGAAATCAACATAAGAATCTAGTCTAGGGAAAAAATAAGTCAATTCTGCGGCAACTGCTTTAAAGTTGATAGTAATCTAAACATTACACAATTCAAAAATTTGCAAATTAGGCTTAATAACTGACAGGTAAATGTTAAGAATACACAGACTGCGACATTTATCTGAAGCAAATGGTCCAGTAGTCGTAATCTAGAAAACGTAATTCAGTCTGACATTTATTGTACCTAAAATTCGCATAAAATAGCATAAAAAAGCTTAAATTTGCACACACATAAATAAGCAAATTTCTCAAAAACTGAACGACCTAGACAAAAACGGAAAGTATATTCGCAATCAGTGCAAGAAACTGATCTAGGATCAAATATTTTCACCCAAAGGACATTTTTCATGTTGTACAGTGAATAGTTTAAAAAGGTCATATTTATCAAATAAAGGTTGCGCGACAACCCGATGTGTTGCATTCAAACTGTATGAAGTCTTTCGATTGTTTTAATGGGAAATAAATCTAGTCTTATTGTACATTTCACAAAATATATATATTAAGTTTATAAAACATTAAATTCAAAGTAATAAATCGCATTTCATTGTGGCTTAAAAGATTTCTCAACAAAAATATACATTTCCAATGATGTATTTATCAAAAGCAATGTTTTATCAAGATCTGTGGCTTTTAAAATCAGGTGTGGTGAAATGAAAATAGCGCCATTTTGACGAAACTATACAAAAGCATGTCGTTTTTACTCGATAAAACATTCCACTTTTAGCGCCCTTATCAAAAGTTTCAACCGCCATCTTTCAGAAATAATTGCTTTAAAATCTATGTTTTCTCTGAACATGCAATTTTTGTGAAAAGTTGGAAATAATGGTTCAATTAAATACAAGGAGCTTAATCCAGCTTTACCTCCTTGATTAAATGTAAAACTAAACAGAAAAGAAAAATCATGCGTTAACCTTAGATTATGAAACACTTTCCAACACATTCACAATGCAGTAACATAACTTCACCGTTTAATAAGGTGAAAGATGATACCTAAGTGAAGACTTTGGAAAACACAAAAACGTTTAGAAAACTCAATTTTGACAATTTCCATCTCTAGTCGGAAAATAATTTAAATTATTTTGTGAATCCCTGTATACGATCTATCGATTTGTATATATATTACAATGCTAAAATTTAGCACAGTTAAACACAGTTGAAAACACAGTTGAAAATTCACTTTCAGCAGTGTCCGTCAATAAACGAAAATGTACCCGAATTCTTTTGACTAGTCCTTTATATGATCTGTATGATTTGTACACACCAAATAATATCCAAAAAAGTTAAATTCAAAGACGCATACGACAACTGAAAACGCAGTTCGATCAATTATCGCCCATAGACAGTACAGTAACAGAACTCTTAGGTGCCCCTGTATATGGATGATAAATGCTATGCGCACCATATTACACAGTAAGCATCTTACTGTATATCTTAGTGATATATATTAATTTCAATATATTTAAAATAATATAACATCATTAATATATTTTACAAACTATTTTTCCCATAGACCATAACGTAGTGTATTTCTTTTGAGTGTCCTGTAAACGAATTATGAAGGCTACACACTTCATTTTCAATATAGAGCATACCATAGTAAATCTCAATAACGTATATCAATTACATGACAATGTGATTATTTTGCTTGAGTTAGAGCTCCGGCAGACAGACGACAAGATCAACCCTTTTCAACTACGTTGAAAGTGTTAAAAATTCTAACATAAAAATGCTTTCTAGATTTCTCGGAAAAGGATTTTTTTCAATATCTATTTAAAATGATTTTTTTTTTCAATTTCAATGAAGAAATTACGTGAATAAAAATATAATGACCCACATTATTTCCCTTTTCTTCCTCACAGAATAATAGAACAGTCATTTCGAATGCGAAGCGAACACATCCGCATTCACATCTGCGCTTCGACAACTTAACTACGATTCAAACATTTTAAAAAATATTTCTTATTGAAAATTTGAATAAATAGAGCAATGATTTTATTTACAAAACCATTAATTTTTTTTTTTCTATTCAATCTTTTAAACGATCTTAGTAATTCTGATTAATGAGGTTTCCATATATATATATACACATAATTGTCATACTTTTGAATTTTAAAATACATTAAACGAGTTCTTGCATCAATCCTATGTAAAGATAGGTAATTATCATTTTCCAAAATAATTCTAAGCATAATAAATCAACGCAGTTGAGCCAAAATAAGGCACTTTCTGTTTCAGCCATTGATAGTGTACTATTAGGAAACTCGTGGAAAATCGTAGGCCATTTTAAACACATTTCTTCATACAAAGCTGAGTTTAAAAAAATTAGTAAAATGAATTAGACTAAAAATTAAAATGTGTTCTGTAAGATATACCCACAAGATGGAATTCTATAATTTATATGATGATTTTCCTATTAGAAAACACCCATGCAATTACAGAAGCTATGAATGGTCAGAAAATTTGTTACAGTATTAATTTCAGCTAAATGGAAAACAAATATCAGCATTAAAACTTGTCTGAAACCATTTTTGCCTGTTATTTAGATTTTGGGAGGTGGAAAACATGTATCAGCAAGTGTTGCGTTTCCAGCAATTGCATATGTACAAGCACAAATGCATTCGGCAAAAGATGATCCAGAATTCCTCGCTCGTCTTAAACAGTTTTAATTGATGATATTAAAGAACGAACGAATAATCGACCTTATAAGTAAGACATTGATTTGAAAAGTAATGTATACTCATTGCCATAAAAATTTGCGCACCAAGAAATAATTGTGGGATCGTAACGAAACTTGGCATGAAGGTACATATCAGGTAGATATGCAAATGATTAGAAATGCAGCGTGATTGCGCATTGCGTAATGCCACTAGAGGGCGTTGAACTTCGTCCTCCTTGGAGTATAAAACTGGTAAGCAGAACTTGTCTGAGTGTACCTTTTCTTTTGCAAAGGAAACGCTGAGGTAGACATGCCGTTACGCAGCCATCGAAGACAATATGAGCAGCTGTCAGAGTTCGAGTGGGGAAGAATCCTCGGGATGATCGAAGCTGGGTGGTCAGCTCGGCGAGTAGCTCGTCAAGTAGGCCGTTCTGATTTTACTGTGAGGAGGTGTTGGGACCAGTGGACTGAAGAGACGTTATTTACACGGCGAGCACGCTCGGGATGCCCTCGACAGACCAGTCGTCGAGAAGACCGTCACATCATACGAAACGCACGCGTAGAGCCAACTGCCTCATTGGTCGCTATCCAGACACAGGCAGCACCTTCACTACGGACCTCTTTGTCTTCCCAAAACATCGCAAGGCGCCTGGCTGAAGGACATCTTGTATCGCGGCGCCCATTACGTGTGCTGCCAATGACACCCACCCACCGACCCCTCCGTTTGGAGTGGTGTCCCGCACGACGGGATTGGACTGCAACGGACTGGAACCAGATCGTCTTCAGCGACGAGTCTAGATTCAATTTGAGCAGCGATGACAATCGTGTTCGTGTGTGGAGGCCCCCTGGTGAACACCTCAATCCTGCCTTTGCTTTACAGCGACACACCGCTCCCACAGCTTTTGTGATGGTATGGGGTGCCATTGCTTACGATACACGGTCCCCCCTAATATTGATCCATGCACAATGACAGCCCAGCGGTACGTCCAGTACATCCTTCAGCCACATGTGTTGCCACTCGTGGCAGGGCTCCCAGGAGCCATTTTTCAGCAAAACAATGCTCGGCCACACACAGCAAGGATGTCACAAGCCTGCCTCCGCCACATTACTACCCTTCCATGGCCTGCTCGATCCCCAGATTTGTCACCAATCGAGCATATCTGAGATCATTTGGGACGGCAAGTTGGACACCCTACGAGTTTGGTTGAACTCGAGGCGCGTTTACAGCAACTGTGGAACGAGATGTCTCAGGACATCATACGGAACTTGTATGCCTTAATGCCCACTCGTATCGCATCGTGCATTCGCGCTAGAGGGGGTCTAAGAGAGTACTAAAATTACCGTTCATTTGTACTTTTTCTGCAATAAATGATCCTTTTTCTTTGGTTTTCTAATCACTTACTTATATCACAGTAGTACTTACGCGTGTAAAATTTCGTTTCATTTGGACATCTTTTTCTTGGTGCGCAAACTTTTATGGCAATGAGTGTATTTGATAAGTAATAAATTTCTACAACTCTTGATCCGAGATTTAAGTTCTTTAAATGCATGCCCTCGGAACAAAGAGGTATCATTTAGCAAAATATTTCGCAGAAGATGGGAAAAAAACCTGGGAATACTACTCAATTTCAAAATGTTCAAAATAACTCAGCGAAACGAAGAAAACTATGTTTCGACTCTTTGCACAGTGGTATATCATGTAGAAACTCGCCAAATTTTGTGCCCTTATAACACTGAACCAAACAAGTGTCTAAACTGGATGATGATTTTATTACCCCTCTCGACTGGAGAAAAATACAAAATACTATATTTCCAGTTCTGTCACTATAGCAAAAAGAATGGTGTATGACTACAGTTGAAAGGGTGTTTAGTAGTGCCGTTTTATAAATGAGCTTGTTTACTTACAATACTGTTTAAATAGCAATGTACACTATATGGTCAATGATGACCGGTCACTTGCGATTTTAGACGTTTTGTTAAATAACCAGAAAAATACATAAGGAATTATCCTGAAACTTCAGGCGTAATCGACGTCATATATTTCGGCGAATATTTTTTCCCGAAACCCCATAGGAGGCCGTCAATAAATTGAAGAAAAACGAATATCTTTTGGACAACCCTGTAAAAACTAATATCGCAAAAGCGTTGAAATAGTAGCACATGCTTAGGAGGCTTCTTTTAATAAACTACGTTCATTTTTATGAGGATACCACGTATACTCGTGGAGAAATTAAGGTTTTTATAAAAACAATCCCAAATTTCACCAAGTGTTTTGCTTATAATTTTCAGAGTTCTTAATATAAAAGAATATATACCTTTTCAGGAACGATGACAAACAACATTATATCCAATACCCTGCAATCAGAATTAAAAAATAATAAATATTGGATGAAAAATGAGCAGGTTCACTAAATATTGTTTCATTGTACATGCGCGAATGCAATTAAAATATACTGTGCATAATATATTAGCTAAATGTATAGAGCAACTTTTGTGAAAATTTCAAAAACATCGCTTGAAAATTCTGATAGTGATAGTCGATAGAATAAGCTTGAAGTCCACTGTTCCCAAAAGGAAGCAAAAAGATGAAGGGCGGTATCCAAATGTACAATGAGAGACACTTCATTCTTATTATGTCAACTTTCATAAGCTAGTATATTTGGATACAACCCCTCATCTTTTTGCTTCCTTTTGGGAACAGTGAATTTCGAGCTTACTCTATCGACGATTACTATCAGAATTTACAAGCTATATTTTTGAGACTTTCACTAAAGTTGGAGTATACATTTAGCTAACATATTATGCATAGTATATTTTGATTGAATTCGCGCATGCGCAGTGAAACAATATTTAGTAAACCTGCTCATTTTTCATCCAATATTTTTTATTATTTAATTCTAATTGCAGTGTATTGTATATAATGTTGTGCGTCATCGTTCCTGGAAAGAACATTCTTTTATATTAAGAACTCTGAAAATTATAAGCAAAACACTTGGTGAAATTTGGGATTGTTTTTATAAAAACCTTAATTTCTCCACGAGTATACGTGCTATCCACATAAAAATGAACGTAGTTTATTAAAAGAAGCCTCCTAAGCATGTGCTACCATTTCAACGCTTTTGCGATATTAGTTTTTACAGGGTTATCCAAAAGATATTCGTTTTTCTTCAATTTGTTGACGGCCCCTTATGGGGTTTCGGGGAAAAATCTTCATGGAAATATATGACGTCTATCATATAGTTTACACTCCTGAAGTTTCAGGATAATTCCTCATGTATCTTTCCAGATATTTAACAAAACGTCTAAAATTGCAAGTGACCGGTCAGCATTGGCCATATAGTGTATTTCCTTTATGTGGCCTGTTCTGTATTATCTGAAAATACTCATGTAGATGAGTTTAATTCTTTTCTTTCATCATATGTATATGCATACTTTTAATTTTTAATCTAATTTTATGTAATATTCATAAAGTTTTTAATTATAATTTTTTAATGATTATATACCAAGTATCGAGAGACAAATGCCCGAAATACCAAGCAACCAAACAACCTCATAATAAAAAATAAATTTAATAGACAATGTATGTAATAAAATAACAAAAAGTCATTGGTTTACATGAAAAATAAATTTAATAAGTAATCCAGTAACGAAATCAACTTAATATAAGGAATCCAGTAACGAAATCAACTTAATATAAGGAATCCAGTACCGTAAGGGTTTTGTGCAGTTGCCACTCGAACTTTAATATTATCTATGTGTTTAAATTATCTGTGCATTTGCTAGCAAAAAAAAATGGCTATCTTTATTTTTGGTGAATATTTAATTAACTAAATTAAAATTAAAATCATTTAAAACTAGTAAATCTGCAGATCAGGAGCTTCAACGTCAGCTCTGAAAGTCATTGTTTTTTAATCTCGCATGCTAATGTTAAATCTATGTGACAAATAATAATTTATATCATCCCAAAAATTCCTCTATTTGAAATGTTTCTTTTTAATGCATACGGTGAATATACCCAAACATAACCTAAGCATTCTTTTATTTTAAAAACACATTTTTAAAATAAATTTAAATACACATTTTTAAAAGAAAATCATTAACAAATTCATATTCAAAAAAGTTATGACTTACAAGCTACATTAATTTTTATGAATGATGGAGAATAAGAATCGTGATTTGTGAATTTACAAATCATTCCTATCATTAGTTTTTGAGATATTAAGAAATTTGACTTTTCGGTGATCTAAGAGGGCCATCTCAAGTTATCCATTAGAAAGTTATTCTTAGAAAGATACCGGAAAAGTTCATAAAATTTCCTTTTACATTAATTTAATTAATTTTACATTTCTATATTTTATACAATTTTACCAGTGACTAATTGAATGAAACTGGTACTTTTCCCTGTAAGTTTCTCATTTTAGTTTATTTTAATTTATGGATAAACCCCTAACATATTTTTTATAACTCTATGTGGATTTATGAAAACGTGCATAAACTACATATTTTTCCGGACATTATTTGACCCAAGGAAATCGGATAAAGTTGGTGTTACCATTTAAAAATTGAAATTTCGCATGTTTTTTAATACGAGGGACGTTCCGAATCTAAGTTTCGTCCTTTTTTTAAAAGAAGATGATACACCAGGGGAAACAAACAATCGTCATACCCGTTGCTGGTTCAACAACGGAAGGAGAGTCAGTGGAGGAGGAATGATGCATGCGCAGAGCTCCAAAAAAGAGAGAGTAGCAGCAGATTGGCACACCCGAGGTTATTGGAATACAAATTTCATCAAACTCAGGTCCATCTTTCGACGAAAGAGACCAGAGATCTTGAGTGAAAGTGCTGTTCTCCTGGACGTCAATGCAAAACCACATACAGCAAGGCCCACACAAGATTCGCACAGATTCGTCGCTTCGGATGGGAGAGATTGGGTCAGCTGGCCTACAGCCCTGATCTTGCTCCATTGGACTTTCACATGTTCCCTGCATTGAAATCCGCATTCTCGGAACGTCACTTCCAAAACAATGCTGAGTGGAGCAGGCTGTGAGACAATTCCTTGCATCTCAGGTCACCTAGTTTTACCAGATTGGAGAGCATAATTTGTGAATAACATTTTATTGTAAAGATTATTCCCAGTATATCTCAATTATATCTGTTTTATACGATTAATGACAGCAGAATTAGTACGGGGTAGTTAATTTTTTTTTCATCAGGATTGAAGGAAAAACTCACTAAAATAGAGGAAATGTTTACAAAAGTTTAGTGTAGTTTGTTACCGAGTGTTCTGAAAACAACCTTATATCGAATTCCATAACATTTTTTCCTTAGTGATTTTCTATTGGAAGAGATATAGTTAAATAAAACTTTTAACTTGTTCGCTATGTTTTTTATTTCAGTGAAATTAAAAAAAAAATCTTTTTTCTGGATCTTTTCAAAATATAATCCATCAGTCGGGAAAGATAATTTATTTTAATTTCTGCCTGTTTCTTTAAAGAAAGTTAATCTTTCATTATTTTATATCTCGTCTAAATTGATGCTAATCTGCTTCACCAATAGATCTAATATAGTATAAGCTTCTTAGACATTTGAAACTTCATACATCTGAGTATGTTCAGTGCAAGTTTAATATTTCATCATGTTAACTGATAATCATAAACTTCACCTATTCCACACGAGAAAGACCAATTTATCTGCGAAGAGTTGAGTATCTTTTAAAAGCATGCAACTTCAAGTTGGAAGAGAGCCTAATTGTAATTAATGAATTTAGCTTTCATTATGGATTAAAGGGTAAACTATCATCAATTAAATTCTGAAAAGTAAATGGCAGCTGAAAATGTCCTGTGGTCATATAGAGTCAACAGCCCTTTATCATTTACAGAGACGACATATAAATAGATACTAAAGTAGATGTTGTATGTCATTTTATCGTAATATCTTTTGTGTTATTTTATCATAGGTATCCGCCGCTCAAACCAGTTATAGAAGATTGTGAATTCGTTATAAAATAATCATATAATGCACTACATTTTTAGAAAATATTTAATAAAATTTAGGAAGGAAATTTATCAGGTATATAAATGGGAATATGCAAATTTCTTATCTTCTGTGACGTAACAAAGTATGCGTTTTAGATAGACTAAAATGCGTCCTGCAGCAGCATTCCTTATGTTGAAAGATATTGGAGAAAAATGACAAGCGTTAAATGTCTCGTAATAGTGAAAGCAATGTCACGCAGCCAACGAATGAGACAGACCACAATTCATCTACCCCTCTTGACTATCACGTGATAAAGATAGGCTGGTTTCAATCAATTCTTGAACTGTTGTGTGATGAAGGTAGGCTAGAAATCCGCTGAGTTCGGTGGAATACCGCCGCTTGACTCTTCCGTTAGCTGCAACGATGCCACAACAAGAGAACTTACGGAACCGTTAAACTGGTGAGCCATCAGTCATTTAGTGGTTGGATAAACACAAACCGTAGTAGCGAAAGTCTTCAGAATATCACAAAGCGTACGTTATACACTGCAGAATAGGTATTTTGAAATTGAAATTGTTAACATACGATCATAACAAGGTTCTAGGCGTGCAACAACACAGAATAAAAAAACAATATTTAACACTAACGTCCATACGAAATCACAGTTTGAAGATCACGCTACAGCAAGAGTACCTTAAGGTGTTTACTTGCACCGGAATTTCTAACCAAACTGTTAGAAACCGACTCTATCATATTGAATTGAATGCTCGCTGACTTACGGTTTGTGTTTCGATAACAGTGGACCACCGTGCTGCCCGCAGGAAGTGGACACAAAAGCATCTCATTTAGAGAAGACATGAACGGAGCAATGTTTTCTTCCGCTTTTATGTTTAACCTGATAAAAATTGGCTTGTAAACTAATGAGAACGTGACAATCGGAATAATCTTCAAATTTTTTTTTAATTTGAAGAAATGGCTGTGATACATCTTCAAGAAGGGATTATTGACGGCTCAGTAATATAGGGATGAGATCCCCATATATATTGTGGTAGCTTACGGTACAACAAACGATATTGAATTCTTTCTCAGAAGGAATAACGCAAGATAAAATCGTTTGTGGCAAGTGGAGAATTGCCTTTTCGACGGAAAAAATCTTTGAATGTATTGCCAGCATATTCTGCAGACATGAAACCAATCGAAGATGTTTCGGATGTTTTAGACAATAGGGTTTCTATTATCATATCCTAAAAACAATTCAGCAAGTAAAAAGATGTCTTCTACAAGAGTGGGAGAGACCAACACCGTACTTTCTTGTTATATTACTTGATATGCGACATTGTTTTGGTATGGGAAACCATATATTTTATTCAAATTCATTTTTATCCAAGAAATCACATCTTTTGTTCGCTTTTGTGATGAATAATAACATGAAAACTATTCAGTCTTACGTTTAAGAGTGTGTTTTCTTTTATGTCAGACTCGATTAGAGAATTAGAGGTGCACGCTTTCAATTTAATATGCCTAAAGAGACAGAAACATCATTGGAATGTGTTTGGATGCTAATAGCGAGCCCGGAAACACGAAATGGCGGTAGATGTCAAAGCCGCCATAATGATTTTGCAGCTTACATGGATCACTCACTGTTGTTTTTGACTTTTTTTACGTCGCCGTTTTTACTGCTTCGGGTGCTGTTTAAATGCCATTTATAGTTTTTCACTCTGAAGTCATTTTTCTATAAAAAAAAGGTGGGTTTTACTATTTGAAATTTTCTGAATTTATCGTTACCCGCAATATCCTGCATGCGTTGTATCCCTCCCTTACCTCTGAAGCATAGAAATGTCCCTCCCGAAAGATTTGAAATTTTATGCTTATTAATGGTCTAGATGTATCACTCCCCCCCCACCGGAACACCACCGTGCTCAACCTTCCTGGAACTGCAGAAATTCCCCACGGAAGAAAATGTCTGAATTTGACACTGGTCTGCGAAGGTGCAAAATAAAAAAAAATTGCAATCAGACTAAAATGTTTTTTTTATCTACTGTTCGTACTCATTTGTTCTTCCCACTGTTTTTGCGTTTGTTTTAAGTCTCCATTTGTAGGATTACAGTACCGTTTCAACGCCATTTACAATGATTTTCACTTTGGAGACTATTTTGCGATAAAAAAGTGGGTGTTGCTATTTATAATTTCCAAAAGTTTATAACTGTAACTATAACTGTGAGAGATTGTTGTCCTTCACATCATTCTGAAGAACAGACTTTAAAATACCTGAATCAAAACCAGCATCCAGTTTCTTTGAATGGCACAGTCGCTAGAGGCTCATATATCGGCAAAATGTTTTTATCACCACCCTGTATAGCAGTCAACAAAACTTTTCTTCCTGCACAAGTAGTTACAAATGTACTATTATATAAATATGTCGCATCTATTCTGCGTATAATTGCTGTAACATTTCTTTCCCCAAATGTACTTTGCTGAATAATAAATTATTAGTTTGCATTTATCAAATTTCAAACGCCAGCTGGCATACATTTCTGTTTCTTTAAAAATTCATAAAATTCTGTGATGCTCCAGTATGCATGCACGCATGCAGTAGTTATAAATTGTCTCTCTTTTAGGTGCTAAAAGTTATTGCTATGCTTTTTTTTATTTTCCACGTATTTTATTTTTGTAAACGCATAAATAAAGCAAAATCATGAATATGTACATAAAATTGAAAGATGTTTTATTATTAAATGTGACGTATGGTGTACTTTGCTATTTTTATCATTCTTTAAAAAACTGTGGAGTACTTTTCCATAAATAACTCCTAATGGTTTTCATATGATTGCAGCATTGCATTATTTGAGACATTCCCAGGAGGGCAAAATTACCCAACAAAACAGTTTCGCATATTCCTCCTCCCCTCCCCCCACATCTTTAGCGAAATAACGATTAGATGCATACTTAGAATCAAACATCAGTCTCGGATGATTGCCAAAAAACAAAACTATAATATCAAAGGTCACCAAGCTACTCGAAATCTGTTTCTTTTTTTTTCGGGTAATAAAGAAGACACATTTTAATTTTATTTGTAATTTCATACCTAATGTAATATAAAAGCATCAAAAAGATGTATATTTATTGATTTTGTTGGCAACTATTTTTCTCCGTTAATGAAAAGCGATTTATGTATATCGGTTGCTATTATGATAAGAAATGGGGACTATTACAGACATAAACGAAAAAATATATTAAATGAGTTGTACATTTGTTGTCATATAAATAAAAAATGTTTGTTAGTAATTAAAAGGCACATTAAATATTCATTTAAAAAATGAGCATGTTTTTAGCTTTTTTTAATAAAATAAAATATACTGACCTATAAATATGAGGAAAGAAATATTTCTTAAAGCAGAAATCTAAACTCAAGATAAAAAAGAAAACAAATAACATCAATAATATACAATGCAATGATATTTTACATGTAATCACCATGTTATATTGCAAATAAAATTAACATAAATGTTGCTAAAGGCGACTTGAGATGAAAAATAGACATGATGGAGCTGCCAACTGATACGGCTAGTTTTAATCGTTCCAAAAGTTTACCTGGAATTTTGATCGCCACCCGGAAGGGGGAAATATCCCGGTTCCGTACATCTCTCCCTCTCCCCAACTCCCCAACGAGAAGACGCTGATTTAGTGTGCTGATATTTGTCATCCACGTGGAAGCCAACAGCCTGCAGTGCTCTGAAGCGGTCACCCACTCAAGTACTAGCCACGTGCTATGACGAACATTACCTTTCAAATGACTTTAATGGCTTAACCTAAAAGTCTCATATTTAAATTTCTACAGAGGTAACCCAGAAATCAATTTAAATCTCTTTACGTTATATAATTCAAAACAATTTAATACCCTGAAAATCAGACAAAGCCAACTAATAATGTTTTTTTTTTCTTTTGAAGCTGCATACATAATTCAGAAAGCATAAACTCACCAGTATTGTTGTCCTAACATGACTATTGAGTATGATCAATTCTTAGAAATTATTCTTATTTTTAAAGATGAAATGTAAAATCAGATTAGAAGAATTACGGAAAGTCATCTATGACCTAGAACTCGAACTTCATAAATATATACAGAGCATTATAACAATGCGACTTCAGTTCGTCATATAATTTATATGTGAAAATTCGCGCGACAACCATTGCTTGTCAAATGATTTCGAAGGGTTAATTAAAGGGCCTCATACTTAAAAGCCTATTGAGATAACCGAGAATATAATTTAAATCTCATAACAGTATGTAATTGAGAATAAATTAATATCCATAAAAATTAAGCAAAAATAACTAATAAAGTTTTTTTTCCTGTAAAGTTGTAGGCATAATTCAGAACGCATAAACTCACCCGCACTGCAGTCTTAGTATGATTTTTGAGTATAGTAAAACTCTAAGAAATTATTCTTATTTGTGAAGATGAAGTGTGTAACGTCACACTCGAGGTGTTACGAATATTACCATTTCAGCATTTAACATTAGAAACATGTAAATGCTATCTATCAGCTAGAAACTGAACTAATCTCAGCAAAATTGCTAACTGAGCATGTCATACAAGTGACCCAAAAAGCTCTACCAACATTAAGAGTCGATTTCTCAGCTAGCATTAATTTAAAAATTATATAAAATATTTGTGGCATCATCGAGAAATTTTTATTTAAGGTAATAACCATCATAGTGAACTTTTCAGAAGATTTTCCATTTTGGATGATCACTACTATTGAGGATGGACGTCTACATTGAGGATTTGTAGAGCATTGGCAAAGTTTTGGAAACAAGTTTGTTGGTTATTGTATGTGGAAGCCAAATTTGATTCCAACTTCAGTTGGACCTAAGACTTCCCCCATGTTTACTTCGATAATAAATAACAGGAGCTCAACGGCAAAGATTACCATTCTTTAATCCTGCTAAGTGATATAAAAAACACATTAAATAAATTGCCTAACATGTCGCGCAATTTTCAAAGAATTACATTAATTACATTTATTGAAATTGGCAATCACTTTTACTAGATACTTTGGACCACCCTGTATGTTGTATGTGGCAAAATATATCATGCTATCAAATAATTCCAATGTGTTAAACTATTTAACACTAGAAAGTTAATGTTCTCCGTACATACATGTAATTGTAATGCGAAATGTGCGTCAAAATGACGTAGATTATCTTTCTAGGGTTAAAAATGGTTAACAAATATTTAAATAGGTACATAAAATATCCTATTCAATGGTATATCGAACATGTTAATAAAAATCGAAAATGAATTTATGGTTCACCCCGTAATATAACATTTTAGACCCTCCCCCCCCCCCCCCTCTAACGGTGAGGAGATAAAAGAAGGCTTTCGAACATCTGTGTAAAGACTATTATATCATTATCAAGATGCAATACATAATATCGTATAATACAATTATTTAGGAAATTGTCTGTTTTAATGCATCGATCATGATAATGAATTCGGTTTTCTTCAATCGATTTTCTGGTTCTAAGAACACATCTAGTGGTTGAAATCACGCAAGAAACATCTATTCCTTCCATTTGTAAAAAAATAAGAAACAAACAGATGTCTGATGTCCCAGAAGATTTCATGCGTGCGTCGCTGACTTAAGGTGCACGGGGCAAAAAATATTGGACTCTATTCTCTATAAAATTAATGTTTAATGTATTAAATGAAAACCTTTAAGAAAGTATTATGGAACAATTATTAATTACGAACTAATATTCTGCCATTTATAGCAGAATAAAAAAACGTAATGATGGAAAAGAGAAAATACTCATGAAGATGAATATGGTACAATCCCAGTATATCATATATTTTATAAAACTTTAACTTTCTCAATTATTTATTTAATAAACCTTATTGTAAATTACAAAATTTAAAAAAAATTCAATATTTTCATTTTATATATATATGATAATTTTGCTGTCATTCTCGGTAAGTACAGGGTTTTTCAAAAATCACAAAGAAATAAAAATGCAATAGCTCAAAAAGTACCGAGAGTAGCACGATACGATTGTAATATAAATAAGCATTAAGGTATAGGCTTTTTAATAGGATAAAATAGTGACAGAATAGATGCATTTGTTACCGAAAATTAGAACTCTAGTGGTGTCAAAGCTATTTTCCTGCCGTTATTTAAGTTTTTTTTTTTTTATACCGCTAATCAGGCCCCTACCTGCCCGGCATGAATGCCTAGCTTAACGGGTTAGTACCTGGGTGCGGGGCGGAAATCGCCTGATCACAGCATGGCTGTGATCCACCTGACTATTGATTTGTTCACATCGCTGCTGTGCTTGCTCTCTTGTGATTTGCTACCGTTATCTTTGTTTGCCGGTTCAAGGTTTCTGTTTAACTTTGTTGAATTGACAGATTTAATAGGTCTCGTAATTTAGAACCTTGATCAGGTGACGAGACCCTCACCTGACTAGGCACCCCCAGAGGTATTATTCACAAGTAACTTGGAGGGCTTTGCACCCACGACGGATTTTACATGCACCAGGTGCCATTAGCGTACATAGATTTACATATTTACCATGTCTGTTGGCTTGTCACGTTCATGGTGGGTTGTCGCTGTAGTGTTTATCGCCTCTTTTATGGGCTGATTTCCCTTCTTGTTGTATTTGTCTCTGTCAAGGCTTTTTGGCGTTTTTATAGGCTCGCCCCTGTTGTGGGTTGTTTTTTGTCTATCATTCATTGGTTTTTTGTCTCTTTCTTGATATATTTTTACCTCTAGCTTGTGCTAGAGCTGGTTTTCACATTTTGAATCTTGGTCTTCTTTCGAGAGTTTCACTGGTTATTATGTCACTATCGTGGGTTTTGTCACGTTGTAACTTTTGTTACTGGTGGTTGTCACATTGTAACTTTTGTTACTGGTGGTTGTCACATTGTAACTTTTGTTACTGGTGGTTGTCACATTGTAACTTTTGTTACTGGTGGTTGTCACATTGTAACTTCTGTTACTGGTGGTTGTCACATTTCTGGATGTTGCACACTCATTTTTGTTGTCTTTGTCACTTTATCTCACCCAAGCATTGGGGATTTTGATTTTTTTTTTCCTTCGTGAATACGCTTTTTGCGATCAGTCCATTGAATCCTAATGGCTGTTATCACTGCTTTTGAATTTTGTGCAACTTGTTGATTTGTTGTTTGAGAAACTTGTCGCACTAATGGAGTGGGGCTTGTTCCGTGGCCGTTAGTCCGTCATGTATCTATGAGGCTGTATTCACTTGATTTGACACTGTTTTTTTCCCCATTAACTTTCTTTGGCAGGTGTGCTTTGTGCATTCACCATTTAATTATTTTGTTCACTTTTTGTTGGCTATTTGCCTTCATCAGTTGGTGAAATTCAGTCCGTCACAGATGACTTCCACTTCTCACTAGTGCTGAAAAAAATCGATTTTTTTTGGCGTAGCAAAGAGGTTCCATTGCTACTTTTTTTTTTTTTTTTTTTTTTTAAGATATATTAGAAAATATACTTGCCAAATGGATGGCTTTTGAGAGTGGGATATGCTTTTGAGGAATCTCGCTGCTGGGAAGGTGTATTTATTGTGATATGAGATCGATGTTTTCTACTAACCATCTCATCACTGCTCTTCCTTTTGTTTGTACTTGTTTGTTGTTCGCTAACTGGTTGTGCCATATTTTTTCGTTGTTCGGTGTGATGTGGATCAGATGTAGTGTTTGGGTTAGTGGGCAGTCTGTTAGATAGTGTTTGGGGGTTCCCAACTCCCCGCATGAGCAGTTTGGTGCGTCTTTGCGCTTAAACCTGTGTAAGTAGTCCGGGAATGCTCCGTGACCCGTGTAAATTTGACTTAGTAGATTGCAGCTGATGATTCTGCGAGAATCTACTTTTGGGAAGTATTCATATGTCTTCCTGCCCGTTTCCCCATAATCCCACTCGAACTGCCATTGTTTGATAGTGAGTTCTTTTAGTTTTCTTTTTAAGTTTGATATCGGTCTTTCTAGATGGTATGGAATTTCTTTACTTTGGTTTTCTGCAGCCTTTTTTGCTAATTCGTCGGCATCCTCGTTTCCTTGGATACCCACATGTGCTTTGACCCAGCTAATTTTGAATTTATTGTTTGAGTCTTTTACTGTTTTTTGTATTGTATCGATTAATTTTGCTACATTGAAGGGTTTACTGAGTGATTGGATGGCTGACATGCAGTCCGAGCGAATGCTGTATTCCTTCCCTGTGCTATTTCCCCATTCTGCTGCTTTTAGTATAGCCAGTAGTTCGGCTTGGAAAACACTGTTGTACTTCCTTAATGGAGCTGACCATGTTTTTATTTTTTGTTCATTTTTGAAAGCTACGAATGCCGAACCCGTAGCGCCTGTTTCCAATTTTGAACCGTCCGTATATATTACTATGTCCTTGTAATTATGTCCTATTCTTGGTTCTATGATGTCCGCGGGATGTGTTTCCCATACATTAATCTTTTTTATATAGTCTGTATGGTGGATAGTGGTTCCGTGTATTTCTGTCGTTTCTCTTAAACGAGATATTGTGCCGTATTCTGCCTCGTATTTAACTTGGAGGTGAATTGGAATCAGGTCAGCAAGTACCTGAAGGGCCGCTGTTGGGGCAGTTTTATATGTCCTAACTATAGCCAGCAAAAAATGCCTTTGGCATGTTGTTAGTACTTGTTTACTTCTTTGGTTTAGCTTATGTCCCCATATTGAGGCTGCGTAAGTCAGTGTTTTCTCAGCTACTGTTCTATACCATATTTTTAAGATGCTTGGTTTCAATCCCCAACCCCATTTGGCCATTTGTCCCATCATCCAAAACGCATTCCTTACTTTGGCTGTTTGTGCTTGGCAGTGTGTTTCCCAATTTAGGTTTTTATGTATGATTACACCTAGATACTTAATGTTTTCTTTTCTTTCAAATTCCCTTTCTTTGAATTTAATTCCTTCAATTTTATATGTGTCTGCTGTTGGTAGGTTTCTTGTGTGTGTTCTATTAAGGTACAGTAGTTCTGTTTTGTCCCAATTAAGCGTTAGGTTATTTTCCGTTACCCATTCATAAAATTCTTTTATTATTTTGTTTGCTAGTTTTACTAATTGCTCTTTTGTTTTTGCTTTTATTATTAAAATAAAGTCGTCTGCGAAGGCCTGTATTCTTACATTTTTACCCCAGTTTTTCTTTAGGGCTGTATCTGCTATTAGCAGCCACAGCAGTGGTCCCAGACAGCTGCCTTGTGGGCAGCCGCCAAATGTTTGTTTTGTTACTTTAATGCCGTTTTCTTCTAAGGATACGTATCTATCTTCTAAAAAGCTTAGTATCCAATTTATTAAGTAAGTGGGGCATGGTGATTGTTTTAAGTTTTCGGCTATAATAGGCCATCTGATATTATCAAATGCACCCTTTATATCCATTGCTATTAGTAATGTTTGGTATTTGTCTTCTTTGTCTTTCTTTATTGTTTTTATTAGGTTATTTAGTGCGTGTTCAGTTGATAACCCTTGTTTGAACCCATATTGTTTGTCGCTCCAGTATTTGTTGATTGTTAGATGATGTGATATCCTGCCGTGTATTATTTTTTCTAGTATTTTACTAAGTGTAGGTAGTAAGCATATGGGTCTGTAATTTTTTGGTTCTTTTGGATCTTTTCCCTTTTTATGAAATAGGACTACTGTGCCTATTTTAAATGATTTTGGGAAGTAGTTGAAGTTAAGGCATGTGTTATATAATGTTAGTAGTAGTTGTGGTGCTGCTGTGTGTATTCTTTTCACTAGGTTATGGTCTATGTAGTCAAAGCCCGGAGCTTTGTTTTGTTTTATGTTTTTGATTATCCTGTTAAGTTCTTGTTTTGTTATAAGCTGTGGTTTTGTTTCATTAAATGTCGGTGTCTCTGGTTTTAATTCGTGTTCTATTGATGGATCTGTTAGATATAGGTTGTTTAGGAAGTGGTTTAATGTCTTTTTGACGGTTACTTCTTGATTGTTGGGCATGATGTTTTCTAATCGTGATGGGCTTGTTTTTTTGCCTGATGCCAGTTTATATTGAGGGCCATATGTATTAGTGACTTCCTCACAGTATTTTTTCCATGTATCTCTTTTGGCTTTTTGGACTATTTTCTTTAATTTTGGCATTTCTTTTTTATATTCTATATGTTGTTTGTGTTTTAGTTCCTCATCTTGTTGTTCCTGGAATTTTCTCCTGAACTCCCTTACTCTATTTCTTGCTATTTTGACTTCTTGTGACCACCATGGTGGTGCCATTAATTCTGGAGTTTTTCTATGTTTGTAGCAGGCGAATGCTATTGCTGTTATTTCTCTCTGTAATCTTAGAGTTATATTGTCTAACTGATCTATATTTGTTGCTTTTCTTAGTTCTTTTGTATATTTGTTTCTGATTTGTTTAATTTTTTTCTCGAATTTTGCGTGTTTGCCGTGTTTTGTTTCTAATCTATGTCTTTGATAGCACGCATTTTTATATTTTATATTAAATTTTATGTATTTGTGATCACTGTTTGATTCGTCGTCGCTTACTTCCCAGTCTGTTATATTTTCTCCTAATTTAGCTGTTGCTATTGTTAGATCCGGCCATCCTTCTAGCTTCCTTTTACTTCTCATGGTGCTGAACGATGCTTTTGCGTGTGGTGGGTTTTGTACAAAGAGGGAATTCAGGAGGAGGAAGTCTGTAAGTTTTACCCCCCTGTCATCTAAGTTCGCATAGCCCCATTGTTGAGAGTGTGCGTTAAAGTCCCCCGTCAGTAGTACTTCGCCCTTGGCTATTTTCAGAGTGTCTTCTACCTCCTGCAGCACATCTTCGAAGTCTTCTACTGAGGGGAGTGCGTATACATTGATTATTGTTATTGTTTCTTTTTTATTTTCGATTTTTATTGCTGTTGTGTATTCTTTTTCTGCTATTGTTATTGGTTTGGTGCCTGTGTGAGTTACTATTGCTGATCGATTTCTTTTTGTTTTTGTTATTTTCCAATTACCATTATTGAAACCTGTTATTTTTCCTGTTTTTTTATTTTGGTGAAAGTCTTGTAAGAGTCCAATATTTATTTGTTTGTCTCCCATATATCCCATAAGTGTGTGTGTTGCATGTAGACTGTTATGTAGGTTTATTTGTATTAGTTTGATGTTGTCTTGATTTTTATTGTTGGAGTTTTCTTTTGGATTTTTACTTTCATTCAGGTTTGGATTGTCTTGGGTGCCGCTTAGGCACACGTCTGTGTTAGCGGCGTTGATATTGAACATAATTAAATTCGTGTGTCCTTTGTTGCCTGTTGTTAAGTTCCTCCTGTGACCTCCTATGCACCCGTGTCACACCCCTAGTTGTGTTTAATGTGATTTTGTCGTTTAGGACATCATTACCTGTAGTTAGTTTTTGTCTTCCTTGTTCAATTTCAATTGTCTAATTTTGAGGAGCTTTCTGTACACCCTGCACTGCCCATCATGAGCCGTGTGGTCTATAGGGATTTGTGCCGGTAAGTGCGCCTTATTCCATTCGTTAAATGTAGTGCAGATGATACACCTCTTCCTTCCTTTTGGGCAATCTTCGTATTTGTGCCTACCTGCACATATCGGGCAATACTGACTCTGCTTGCACTGGTGCGCCACGTGGTCAAAACCTTGACATTTGTGACACCTTTGGATCGTCACATAGTTTTTTATCGGACATTCCCTGAGTCCCAGGCAGATCGTTCTCTCCTTGAGAAGGTGATCCGCCAGGGGCTCAAGGAGCGCTACCGGTATATGCAATCGCCCTGCTGGTGCCCGTAGCGATTTTAGCAACTGTATTTTGTCCTCGTTTTGTTCTATGTCGATGCCTAGTTCTCTGCATATTTTGTGCTTGATTATGGCTGGCTCCACCGACTCCGGTACATGGAAGATGATGATTCTCTTCTTCCTTAAATTGGCTGTTTTTACTTTCAGGCCACTGTTACTCTCCTCATTCTCTGCCAGGGCTTCCTTTATCCTCGTAGCTTCCGTTGCGTTTTCGCAAACAATTTTTATGCCGTTGCGAATCCGTTTGACATTCCTGACTCCTTCCTTGTTTTCTATCGTATTTGTTATTTGTTGCTCTACTTCCTCTGCTGTCCGCTCTTCTGTATAATGTGACAGGAAATACAGCAGAAATCCTTTCCAATGCTCTGCAGAGTATGTTGCCGCATCTGACAGCTATTTTTACTCATGACATCCGTCAAACTGTACATGTGTAACACTATCTGAGTTGTGAATTGTGATGCGCCGCTGAACAGAATGCCGATGCAACTAAATCGCTACTTGTTGATGTCAAATATGGCAATACATATGTGAATCTGGCAATACATTTTTGTTAAAACAAATCCCTTGTCTTACTGCACATTACTTTTCGAATTATTGAATTTTTAACACTTTCCAACATAGTTCAAAAGTGTTTATCACTTCGGTTTGTCTATCCATCTGGCCGCAATCTAACTCTCGTAAATATACTCAGCTTCCCGTGTAATTTTTATATATTATTGATGTTTACTATAGAACGATTGCTATTGAAAATGAAGTGTGTAGCATTTATAGTTCGTATACAGGGAAAAGTATCCCTTACATTACGGTCAATGTGAAAAAATTGTTTCATGTGCATTTTAATGATGTTACATCATTTCAAACATAATGAAATTGATATGCATTTATGAAGTTCACTGAAACATGCATTCTGTAAAATAGGGGATGCAAAGCATTTATTATTTATTTACAGGTCCACACAAAAGAATTCCATTACATAATGGTCTACGGGGAAAAAACTGTTTGCAGTGCATTTTCACTATGTTACACAATTTTAAATATAGTGAAACGGATATACATTACTGCGGTTTACTTGCTGTTGAATATGATGTGCATTGCTTTTATCGTTCATTTACATAGTCCCACAAGACATTTCGGATGCATTACTGTATCCTAAATATTGTCTATTAGTGATACTGTGTAATTGCTGGAAGGGTGTTTTCAATTATGGTATGCGTGTTTAAGTTTAACTAAATTTTTATATACTATCTTGTGAATAATATATATATGTTTATACAGGGTGATTCATAAAAGATGGGCAGAACTTTAAGGGGTTATAGTACACTTAAAGACAAATAATATTAAATAGGAGACTAAGGGTCCCAGACGTATTCCCAAGGAGATAGGGGGCATTAAAGTTTAGGGTCCGAAATTTCAAATGATTATAAAACATGGAAAAATTGGTCGATTCGTTTGCGGTTTTTGCAAAAAATTTTCTTTATGCCAGTATTTTCTTGAAATAAAATTTTAAAGTTCAATTTCAAAAAATGCCGATAGGGGGCGCTTTAGACTTTGGAGTAACAAACAACTATTTTTTAACGTTATTTTTTGTATTTCTTTAAATGATTTCGAAAGCTTAGACTTAAACTTAAATTTTGATCTAAAAATCTGAGTGCTAACGAGTAGTTAAGTAGCGTAAACTGAAATTTGAAATTTGAAACCCTTCTCCCCCCCAGAACAAAAATCAGTTATTCCCGATCTTTGTGTCGTAGATTAGGCTCTAACTACTGCCGCGTTTTGCTAAAATTATTCTTTATGTCAGTATTTTCTTGAAAATAAATTTTAAAGAAAATTTTCAAAAAATTCCGATAGAGGGCGCTTTAGACTTTGGAGTAACGAACAACTATTTTATACCGTTATTTTTTGTGTCTCATTAAATGCTTTCTAAAGCTTAGACTTAAACTTAAATTTTCAGCTCAAAATCTGAATCGCTGAGCGTGGTTCAGTAGCGAGGGGAGGGGGTTCAAATTTCAACTTCTGAACATAGTTCAGTTTGCACTACTTAACCATGCCCAACGATTCTGTGCTGTGATACGAGGCAAAAATACAACTTTCGTCAAGGACTGCATAGTCGGAATTCACTCATAAAGGCACTGGCACAGTTGGAAACGTCGCTCATGCAAACGTTAAAGCTCCATTCCTGACGCTAGTCACCGGGTGAAGAAGGAAACAGAAAGTATGCAAATGTCAAATGGGGAAGAAGAAGAACACGTATGCAAAATTTCGACACGATTCAGGCATAAAAACCACTGAACGGTGAGTCAAGTGTAAGTCGCTGTAGTAATGAATCGGAAGATGCTGCCCTTCACGAATAAGGAAAAGGCTGAGATGCATTTAATTTACGGAGCGGCAGATGGAAATGGTGCAGAGGCACAACGAATGTACGGAGAGCGATTTCCTAACAGGCGGTTGCCTAACCGCAAAACTTCCGAGCGCTTGCACAGACAGTTGTGTGAGACGGGATCATTTCTCGCTTCCCGGTCGAATGCAGGTCGTGCAAAAAAGGACGAATCAGTAGTTGTTGCAGAAGCCATTCTGGATGTAGTAGCGGCGCAGCCAATTACAAGTACACGAACAGTGGCTAGCCAGGTGGATACCTCACAGTCCACGACTTGGAGGGTACTGAAGGATGAACATTTGCTCCCGTTTCATGTGCAACGAGTCCAGAAACTGTCTCCAGGGGATTATCCAAATCGTATTGAATTCGCCCGCTGGTTTCTGCAGCAGAACGCGCTAAATCCACATTTTGGACGAACTGTGCTTTTCACCGATGAATGTACCTTCACACGTGAAGGTACATTTAACACACACAATGCACATGTATGGGCGGATGTCAATCCACATGCTACGTATCCACATGCTCATCAGAGACGCTTTTCCATCAATGTTTGGGCAGGAATCCTCGGAGACCACCTAATCGGACCGTACCTTCTTCCTGAACGCCTCAACGGTAAAACATACCTCACATTTCTGCAACATGTGCTGCCAGACCTGTTAAACGTTGTTCCTCCACGCATCCGGCGGGTCATGTGGTTCCAGCACGATGGAGCGCCAGCCCATTACGTACGAGACGTCCGCAACTATCTGGACATCACATTTCCGAACAGATGGATTGGTCGAGGTGGTCCTGTTGCTTGGCCTGCTCGCTCGCCAGATCTTTCACCCCTCGATTTCTTTTTTTGGGGACGATTGAAGGCTCTTATGTATGAGACACCCATTGAATCCCCCGAGGAACTGGTCGCCAGACTTTCCGCCGCTGTAGGGGAAGTGCTCGAAAAGCCTGATGTTGTCGCGAATGTTCGCCGTTCCATTCGTCGCCGTTGTTCTGCGTGCGTAACCTCTGGTGGTCACAATTTTGAACATTTATTGTGATTACATGTTAATAAATATGCTTTGGTAACATAATCCTAATTTGTGTCTTTTTACCTCGTATCACAGCACACAATGTGTGGACATGGTAAACTGAACTGTGCTCAGGAGTAGAAATTTCAAACCCCTCTCCCTAGAAACTTAACCACGTCTAACGATTCAGATTTTGGGCTGAAAATTTAAGTCTAAGCTTTAGAAAGCATTTAATGAGACACAAAAAATAACGGTATAAAATAGTTGTTCGTTACTCCAAAGTCTAAAGTGCCCTCTATCGGAATTTTTTGAAAATTTTCTTTAAAATTTATTTTCAAGAAAATACTGACATAAAGAATAATTTTAGCAAAACGCGGCAGTAGTTAGAGCCTAATCTACGACACAAAGATCGGGAATAACTGATTTTTGTTCTGGGGGGAGAAGGGTTTCAAATTTCAAATTTCAGTTTACGCTACTTAACTACTCGTTAGGACTCAGATTTTTAGATCAAAATTTAAGTTTAAGTCTAAGCTTTCGAAATCATTTAAAGAAATACAAAAAATAACGTTAAAAAATAGTTGTTTGTATCTCCAAAGTCTAAAGCGCCCCCTATCGGCATTTTTTGAAATTGAACTTTAAAATTTTATTTCAAGAAAATACTGGCATAAAGAAAATTTTTTGCAAAAACCGCAAACGAATCGACCAATTTTTCCATGTTTTATAATCATTTGAAATTTCGGACCCTAAACTTTAATGCCCCCTATCTCCTTGGGAATACGTCTGGGACCCTTAGTCTCCTATTTAATATTATTTGTCTTTAAGTGTACTATAACCCCTTAAAGTTCTGCCCATCTTTTATGAATCACCCTGTATACTACCGTGTATAAATGCTTTAGATCATACACAAGGCTATACAAAAAAATTCATAAGCATTACTGAGTATCAGCGTGAATTGTTTAAAAGTGGTTTTTTATTGAGTTATGCATTTTCAAGCTAAGCGATATTTAGTATATTAAAATATGTTTGTAGAATACAAATAAAATCATATACAGGGCAACACAAAGAACTGAGTACATGGCCACCTATGGAGAATAATTTCTGAAAGTGCAATTAAGGTAGTTTTAAGCGTGTTTTAGCCTGAATTAAATTTTACTTTAATATGTGGCGTGTATGAAAACATGTAGTTAATATGCAAAAGGGTTATACAAAAGAATTCAAGTATGTTACCGTCTATTGATAAAAATGCTGAAGGTGAATTTTCAACCTATTATTCATTTTCTTGATAAACAAAATTTTAATATACTATTTAGAATATATACAAATCTATAGATCAAATACAGGATTGTACAAAATAATTGGAGCACTTTTCCGACTATGGATGATAATTGCTGAAATCTGGTTTTCTAATGTATTATGCGTTTTCTAAAATGTTTACATAAGTATCTTATTTACCTTATTAAACAGCGAAATTTATTTAACATATTCTATAAGTGTTGGAAATTGTTTTATAATCTATGCTTGACACACGATTTTTCTTTCATATTATTTCTTTTGTAACTTTTAAATCAACCGTCGGAATGAAAAAAAAATAGCTATGTTTTTAATAATTATCAACTTTACAAGTACTTTAATTTATCAGTTTTTAGCAATCTATTATTCATATGTAATACTTAGCACGCTTTCCTGTAGTCTTTAATAATAAATTTTAAAACTTCGTTAGTCCATGTATTTTTATTGAGTTATATCATGTAGTGAAGTGATTAGGAAACACAATGGTAAGGGGAAGGGGAAAGAGAAGGGGAAGAAACGCTCAGATTGAAAAAAAAGAGAGGAAAACACAACATTCTTGTTTTTATTCAGAGTTTTTTTTCTTTTTTTTTTTAATAAGTAATATTCCGTAGTTTATTAATGTACACTATTAAACCTTCTTGAGTATAAAGTTGGTTAGATCAATGTACAAAGCAAATAAAAGGAAAGACTTTCTAACTATGAATTTTTATTTCTTTATCTTGAAAATAAATGTCAAAATTCTTATTATATTTTAATTTTGCTTTCACCACTATATCAAATAATGCTAGAACTTTTAACTTCTTGAATACCATCTGCATTTAGAAAACTTTTAAGTTTCCGAGAAGTTCTAAATTAACAGTCATTTTTCGTGCAAGAACAGCAGGGTTATGATTTGTATGCCTTCAGCAGGGATTGTTTAATGTCATAAAAGGCTAAAATGGACAGCAATCATGCAAAAGAAGTCCGTAATTTATATTCCGCGTGCAAATTCTTTCCGATAATGATGATTTTTCTCTATAGGGTTGGCTTAAACCCAAAATGGAATACCAAATCGTCACGTATAAAATGATTGCTGAAATTTTATTGTACTTCCTATCTATTACTTTACCTAGCCAAGTGCCGTTATCTTCAATGCCAAAATCATTATTAACCTTTTATTCGAAAAATATATTCGATGGAAAATTAAGGCCTCAAATCATCGCGTTACGAGCTAAAGGAAGTATTTATATGCATTCGGATAGTTCTGTACGAATTATGTAAATTGGGTTTTTTCGAAGGACACATATGATTTCTATTACTTTTTCCATTGTAATCCATAGATGCATAAACTATTTTTCACTTTGGATTATTTTTGGAAGGAAGTCAGTTATCTATTATTAAACATATATAATAAATTACAAAATACGCTCTGTCTAATAATTTTTTACCAAGATGATTTATTGCTTGTAATTAAGTAGAAAGTGTTCTGCATATACATAACTTACTGCCATAGTAATTAAGTAATAGTAATAGATCAATAGATTTCATAACAAAACACTGGAAAATCTGCTGTACAGTTTACTACTATAAAGAAGAAATAACCACATTTTACCTAAAATCTACGATGAAGAAACAAGGAAGAAAAATAAGATACCACGTTATAGTTTCCTACTTTGAGAGTATAAAATTATAAAAAGTTCAACTTTCGCTAATTTGAAAGGAGTTTTGTAAATAAACACGCTGGTTTTTGCTTTAAAAAATATGCTTTATTCGGTGAATATTTAGAAATATCGAAACTCTGATCAAACCTTGTATCACATAATACACGAAAACAACATAATGTAATAATCAGATCAAAGATATTTAAAGAGATTAAAACTTTAGTTTTTAAAGTTTTGAAGCTTAAAATCTAGCAGCAATTTTGCAAAATGTCGCTGAATTGCCTGGTACCACAGATAAGAAACTGGCATAATTCATTCACTGACCATTTATATTTTTGCTTTGAAGAAAATCTTTTGACGTCATCTTGGGTAATCTGAAAATTCTTGACAATTCGGTTCCTATGATTTACAGAGATTTAGTTTTTGTCGTTTTCAAAATTTTCGCAAAATGCCACCACTGAAGTCAATATCTATAAAGGCAAAGACATTCTTTACATAGTCTCTCTACATCCACAACTGCCTGTAAAACTATTTTTATAGCACCTACAGTGATCATGCAGGGAAACAGTTTTTGATATTTTGTAATAATAATAAATATTCGTTACGTTTAAAAAAAATATCTCATTGTTGAAAAGCATCACGAGCAATGACGGTCCATGCATGCCATTATGTTTGGATTACCTTATTGAAGCCTATTATGGAAACTAGAGTAATGCACTCCTCACATAGCATACTTTTAATGTACCAAAAAATTAGTTCATCTCTCAAATTAGGAATCTTATTTCAAGACATAACCGTGCAAAGAAGACAAACTATCTGAATATTTTTAGAAGCTTTGTATAAACGCTACATTTAATATTTTAATAGGAAATGGTGGAAAACTGAGAATATTGACATTTTCGGAGGCTTTAACTCACTGCCTTTATTTCATTTTTTTTATAAGTACAATATGGCAGCACATGACTTTACAAATTTGATAAAATCAAGTAGCCAGAAAAAAATTCTTATCACCATTTAAAATATCCTCACCCCACTCCACCCCTTCATTGGTTTTCAAAAAGCACAAAAGCACAAAAGCACAAAATATATATGAGGGGTGTTCAAATGAAAGAGATTCGAGGTGTGTATCCATGAGATGCGTAGGGACAGAATTGAGACAGATGCATAGATAGAAACAACAATATTTAATGAGTGAAATGCATACAAAGTTTGTTTAAAAAATCACCCATATGGCGTTTAGGCAGGCGTCCCATTTTGCTTAGGCAGGTTACAAATACCGTCCGCGAAGAATGATGTCGGTTGATCATGGAACCAGTTCAGCACTGCAGCCTTTACGTCCTCGTCGGAGTGAAATCGTTGACCCTTTAGGCTTTTCTTCAGCGGTCCAACGACGTGATAGTCGCAAGACGACAGATCTGGACTGTAAGGTGGATGTTCCAGGACTTTCTACTTTTTACGGGACAGTGCCTCGGCACACACCTTGGCGACACAGCCAGCATTCTGCGATGAATATTCACCGGCTTACACCCTTCCAGCGTTAAAAACTTAATTACAGCTCGCTGATCCGTTTTGGACGCAGTCGCATCCACATCAGCCATTTTTAACTCAATGCCACGTCCTTACGAATGAAGTTATCACAAATCTGCTTGCGCATGCGCACGTGTGGTGCAAACACCTTCACTATCGCGTTTGTTTCACGAAAATACATTGGAAAATGTTTGCATGCGACGCGACGCTTCGAATCACTTTCATTTGAACACGCCTTATATAAAAAAAATTGTTTAAAAATAGCATAGTTTAGAATTATTACTTATATAGCTTAGAATGATACACAATTTAGAAAGATAATATAAACTAAGTTTCGTATTGAAAATTATCAAAATTATATATCTCTGGGAAAAGAAGAAAAATAAATACTGTAAAGGCTGAAATACCCGCTTATATAGTGTTATGCTTATTTCCGAATGCCTCACACATCCGGATAGTGGAGTGCTACAAAAAATCTATATCTGATGATGTGCTTTTTTTCGCACTGCATCCCATTTTAGGTGCAACAAACGCTGAATTATCACTGTTTCATAACTTCTTATTGAAACATTCCGCCCCCTCCATATTCTAATTATATGACATGCTAGCTGGCTAGACCGGAAAATAATAGCGTTTTCTGTGCATGAGATGGAAAATGCCTTTTTAACTTGGTTCATCCAAAAGTACGAGAAAAGAGGGATATCACTACTTGCTGCGTGCTAGTAGGGTCGGGAGAGAGAAAAAATGCCGTTTGTGCTCATTTCTTAGTTCAATTTTTGTACAAAAACTCAAACAATAGCTATTCTCAAAACAAAAAACGCCAGATTAAATAATTTGATAGTCATATAAAAAAAACTTAGTCGCCAGTGGCGACCTGGCGACCACATTTTTCAACCCCTGGATAAGCCTTTTCAACAAGCTAATGCTACTTTTCAGCCATTTGTGACCATGATATTAAAATAAAGTGGAATTTCACAATCCCCGGCCCTTCCCCTAAAAAAATTGTTTTCTACTTGCCAGTCGTAAGTTTCTATGCTTATTGAAAATAAAGTTAAAGAAGATATTTTTGCTTTATGGTGTGCTTTATGCATAGATACTTAATAGATAGTTAATAAGTATGAATATGTTTTCGGTTAATAAATTTAACGAGAAGCAATATAAGTATCCATAGTGTTTTCAATTTTAATCCCAAGTTCTAAAAAGTAAACATTCTTTCTGTAAATTTGAATAAATCAGTCAGAAAAACTATTGCCTTATTAAATATACTTCATTGAAAATAAGATTATCCAGGTTATAGCAGGAATGTATATGATGCCCCCAAATCATCGTATGAATCTGTACTTATTTGTCCGCTGTCTGATGATCATATATGGAATGGTGCTAAAATGATACATCGCACGTTTTACTCAATATATTAGATCTCAAATTTAGCGAAGAGCAAACGAGGCAGTTACCTTTACACAATTAAAGTTTTTGAAATTACCGGGACAGGAACGGCAACCCCAAAGCCTGTCAATATATACCAATCATGCATCTGTTTGGAAATAGGAAATGAAATATTCATATTAGCAATAAGTATGAAAATAAAAATTGTTTTATAAAAAAAACACTCTTTTATAAGCAAATAATTATCTTGAAAATCACGACTAATTTCATGACTGCAATTCATGATTCTTTCACATAAAATTATATAATAATATTTAAAATAACCTTTATCGTAGAGATTCTCTACGATATTTAAAATAACCTTTATCGTAGAGATTCTCTACGATATTTAAAATAACCTTTATCGTAGAGATTCTCTACGATATTTAAAATAACCTTTATCGTAGAGATTCTCTACGATATTTAAAATAACCTTTTGATGGGAAACATATTTATTTTAACTGTCTGGCCACAGGTTAAAGTTAATGCATCATAGGTTAATATGTCACATTCAGAATTTTACAAATTAATGAATACTATCTTAACCAGTGATATCAAATATTTTTAAAGCCAATCTTATTAAACCAAATTTGATGATTGGATGCGGTAGCTTAACACTCCGTCAGGCTCGTGGACTACAGGTGTAGCAAATGAATAACAGCGATTTTCTGCAGTACAATTCGCTAAAAATTAATTAAGAACGGAATATTACATAAAGTTAGAGCTATAAAATTAAATCCGCATGTCTTTGAAAAAAAAATACAAGAAAGAAAAATCATGCGTCAAACATAAATTTTGAAACACTTGAAAATTATGAATTTTCTATATTCGGTGTCCACGCCAACTTAATGGATTGTAACGGAATTTTTGTGAAAGAATCATGAATTGCAGTCATAAAATTAGTCGTGATTTTCAATATTGAATGCTTATAAAAGAGTGTTTTAAAAAAAAAAACAATTTTTACTTTTATACTTACTGCTGATATGAATATTTCATTTCCTATTTCCGAGCAGATGCATGATTGGTATATATTGACAGGCTTTGGGGTTGCCGTTCCTATCCCGGTAATTTCAGATGTATGTCAATTGTATGTCAATATTTGATTAAACAAAATTTCTGGTAGAAATATACATTTTTATTTAGCGGATCAAACCTCCTGGAAGTGGGAAAGTTTGACCCAGTTTAGAAAGTTATGGGAATTAAAAAAAAAAACATTTAATATAGTTTCAAAATTTTGACGCTGTAAAAAGAAATATTACAGACTAATCTATTTGCTTGCGGCGAACTGAGATGCTATTGTATGTCAAACACAAATGATGAGTATTTTAGTAAAAAATGGGTCAAATATCCCTAGTCTCCCTTATACTACAATGCCCTCAATAAGTAAGGTGAAATTGCGTAACATCATTAGTACTCCTTCAAATAATTACCATTCGTAGTTTTAATGTATCTGATATTTTTGTGTAGCAACGTTAACATAACTACAAGGGTTGCATGCAACATTTTTCGTGAAAATCATACTGCAGAAAACCTGAATATTATGTTGCAATTTAATGGCAATCCAAGCCATTTTACGAAAGTTACAGATAGAAAAGACCGAGAGGTAGAATAAAATGGCAGACATACTGATTAATAGACGTCAATAAATATTTTAAAACTATGTTAGAAATTATTAAAAACTGTATTTTAAAAAAATAAAATATTTAAATTCAAATCTATAAATAAAATAGTACCATTAAAAACAATTCCCCTATACATAACTAGAAGTATTTGTGAACAAGAAAGAAAATAACTGCGTTACGGGTACATTTTGAAATACTTTCCAACATTAGCAGAATACAGTAACGAAATTTTTATCTTTCATTATTGTGTCAGGAGGTGTGTACAAAAGTTGATTTAAAATTTAATGTAAGACTGGTGTAAAGTAATGTTGACTTCAGCTTTTCCCACAACTTAAAAAGCTTTTCCCACAATTAATAAATTATTTTTCATTTAGAATATTGTTCGTAGCATACACACAAAATATCTGTTACTAGATTCATGAATATTAATTTCGATGAACCTGCTTATGCGCAAGCCCTTATCCTTCATTTATTTTCCCAGAATCTATACAGTCTTAAGTTCTAAAGTTAATTACTTCATTGCTATAGAAAAAACCTTCCTCCATATATACAGAAGGTCGTTCGCACTTTATGGAAGCGATTTTCAAATTTAATTTCTACACATAAAATGACATACTCTTTGCAAAATTTTACTCTACTGTATATAAACCTGACTCTTGATTACAGCTCTGGATCAAAATTTCCATCATAGTCAATTTTTCTCTCAGTACAATCGTATCAATTTTCTACCACACCTCTTGGAAAACTTTCGAAAGTATTCCAATGTGTTGTGGATAGCGCTTTCTAACGCACGCTTTAACAAACACATAGGTGGTGATAAAAAAAAAAATTATCGTAACACTGGATTAAACATGGTTTTATTTAAGTTTGTGTATCAAAAGACGAGCATTTTTTATCAATTAATAGAAAAAAAGAAAGAAAATGGTTTGTAAATGTAAAGAAAAATTTCCAAAAGAATTCATGATTGCTGCTGGATTTTGTTACGAAATTAAATTAAAGGTAAAAGATGCAGTTAAGCTAAGGTGATTTCACTTTATTATCAGTTAAATATTTTAGAAACCAATTTTTAAAGAAGAAATTCCAGCTTTATATGAAAAGGACATTAATTGGACTTCATATGAACAAAGTCTCCCAGCCATTCTTCCATAACTCAACTGATGCATATTTAGCAAAGAAAGAATCCTAAATGAAAATGAATTGTGTATCAATTGAAGAAATGCATGTAAAACCACCTGACACAACCCCCCCCCCTCAACAATGGCCTTTTTCAGCATTTGGATTGTTTAAATGAACTCGCGAGCATTGGAAATACTTTGGAAAGTTTTTACAAGAGGTATAGGAAAAACTGATATGACTGTAACAAGAAAGTTCTATTATGATAGAAATTTCGAGCCAGAGCTATTACCAAAAGTCAAGGCTATCCAACAAAGTCAAATTGTTGCAAAGAATATGTCCATTTATGCGTAAAAATTGAATTTGAAAATCGTTTCAATAAAATGCTAACTGCTTTCTGTATATTTTTTAAAAAGCATCTTTTACTTAACATTAATACATATTTAGAAGCATCTCGGATTTTAGAATTAGTTAATTCCTTAAGTACAAATTACCTCAATACTTTATTGTCCTAAATCGAACATTCAAAAAGGTTGCATGTTCTATTTAGGACACGAAAGTATTCAGGTAATTTATACTTAAGGAATTAATTAATTCTAAAATCCGAGAGTTTTCCAAACAAGTGGTCCTGTTATTCAAAATGTCAAAGTCACATGTTCAATTGTTTCCATGCCAACCTCAGCTGTAAAAATTGGCCAGAAATGTCTTTGCGCTTCCGGGCATTAAATGCGGACACACCCACCAAACTATGAATTGTCATAATTGGGTTAATTTTTTAATTTACGAGCAAAATATTCGGAAGAGTTATTGGACTAAAACTTGCGTATTTTATCTTTTTTTTTCATTAATTATTATATCATGGTCATCACAAAACTTTCTTCTATATCATTCTAAGATATTAATGTAAAAAGCGAAATAATTTTTAACATGAAGTATAATACATTTCTTTCAATTTAACATGGAATCAGTAATTTGTGCTCAGTACCTAGTGATCAGTAAATAATTTAAATAAACATAACAGTATATTGATAATCAAAATCATACCAACATACACTAACTAGTCAAAAGTATCCGGATACTTTCGATTTTGGACGTTTTGTCTAGGCGAAATATGTATTAATATTTAGCTAAATATGAACTGTTCTTAAACTTTGGAGATATAAAGAACAAGTTTGACCTTATATATTTCAGTGAAGATATAATCAGGAATGCAATTAGGGAACCAACAACAAATTGAATAAATGAAGTAATATTTGCGATCACCCTGTATCATAGAAAGCTTTAATTGTTCTGTAGCTGTAGGAAATTATTAAATACGCCCAGTACAACGCGTGTTTGAATTTGTGTAAAAATTGCATGTATATTCATAATGATATAAACATTTCTATTAATGTTTTCTATCAAATTAATGTACGCATATTGTTTGTTTATAGCATGTAGCGTTTGCAATCAAATTTATAACTGAATAAGAAAACATGACAATATGCAGAGAAACATTATACTACTATTAAAAATGAATACTTTAAATATTTGATAAAATATGAGTATAGTTGTATGTAATATTTTTTAATTACGCATGCGCGAAAGATAGTACAGTGTTATTTATATTATAAAGTAATCAGCTATATGGGGTAAAATATAAAAAGTCCAATTACTATATATCGTGAAGATTCAGAGAGTTATCTTATTCAAGTGAGCTATATTTAAAATGTTTTCTAAAAATTACTGGACGATAAGGTATTATACACAAACGATTATTTCCATCATAAATCCCTGTATGGTTTCACTTATTTACATAAAAATTATTAATACTCTAAATCATTGATTCCAACATGGGACAATTTTATTTTTAAAAAGTGGTAGGGGACTTATTTTGGAAAAATAATGTTAATGCGCTAAAAATAAAAGTAATAAGTACAAAATAAATAAAATAGATAAAAAGTTAGTAAACTTTCAAAAAATTACCAATCAAAAGTTGAAATTACAGCGTAAACCAGAATAATTATATGAAAAATCTTTGGCGTGTTTTAGTCATCTTTTTTTTTTTTTTTTTTTTTTTTTTTTTAATGTTTTATAATTTTGCTTATTACTTCCGTATTCTTCAATTTTCCAAACTACTTATTTTCGGCTATTTGTTGAATCAGATTTGTGTTTATATTCGTTCGGCTGTATGTCACATAAAGAAACTTTTACACGTGAAACTACTTAATTGTATATCTAAAACTGACCGTCTTGTAACACATTTAATTTTTAAAACATTTGAAATAGCTGGACGGAGTACTACAAATCTTATAAATATTAAAAATGTGCTTATAAAGGCAAATGGGTAAATAGTAAATTCCTTATGGTTCTAGTGCAGCCTGCATGCCCCCGTAAATAAATATGTATCAAGAGTCATGACATCTGCATTAAATTTTTAAATCAGGCTATAACACGTAGGTTATGATGTGAAAGAAATATGACTACTTAAAATTGATAAAAATAAGTATCCAGAAATGCTTTTGATGTTATATGTTGTGTTACTTATAATGAAATCTTAATCTGTCCCAAAATATTCCACCTGTTCTTAGTAAGTTATTAAAATCTATTATAAAATTTATAATTACTATTAAATTTAATGACAAATGTGAGAGTCTCTGAAATTTTGTGCAGATAAAAATGCAGACCATACAACACTTTTGTTTCACACTGAGGTAAGTTGGCAATAAACAACAAAACTCTTTTTGGCATAACAGCAAATATATATGTTTTTATTATATTTATAGAGTCATGTTAAAAGTATATTTGTGATTTTAAAAAAATTACCTGTTTGATAAGCTAAAAAAACAAAATGAGTGTTATTGTTAAAGCTCTTTTAGGCTCCCTCCATGTGAAAATAATTTCCTTTTTAAATAATAAAAGATATATGTTAGTGAGTGTGAGAGGGGTGGGGAGCATCGCGATTTTACAGATGCTTCAGTGAGGCGGGGCCAATAAAAGTGGGGAACCACTGCTCTAACTATACACACGCACGTATAAATGAAAAAAATATAACACATATATTGTACTATTAAGTTGATGCAAAAGTTCTGTCGTATTTTAATACTTAATTTTAATGTCTTTAATACCGGTAAAATTTTAATACCTGATAATTTTGTCAGTTCAAAGCAAACAGGTATAATAAAATTATCAGATATTAAAATTTTACCGGCATTAAAGGTATTAAAATTAGATATTAAAGTATCACAGAACTTTTGCATCAACCTAATAAATTTCATTTTATGAATTACAATATTTTATATTATAGATATTTCAGCTTCTGAGCAATCCCTTATCATAAATTCACTTTCAGAAAATCATTCAGATGCAGCTCACTACATTGATGATGCTGATAACTTCCTGATCTAAGATATTTGACTGGATCTTTTATATAAGTTGTTCTACATAATTGACTACAAGATTATGAAAAAAAAAGATTGTGCTGTATTTTGCACATGATCAGTTAAAAATTACACTGGACAACAAATTTGAACTTTTGCTCTGTCCCAAAATTGAAATCCGTTATTTCTTATTCAGTTTTTTGCGCTGATTCTGAATCTAGTTTTAGATTTTCTCCAGCACGTCCAGATTTTCAGATTTCAATTTATGCAAATTTTGGAATTTGAGTACAATTACATGCAAATTGTTTTTTTTTCTTTTATGTTATGATTACTGGCCAGTTTACTTTACAAAAATGTCGTGTCTGAGATTATATTGACATATGACCATAAAATATTGTGCCTAATTTGCATATTTTTCATAGTTTTCTTGACGTCTAAATATTTCAGCTGTATAAGTACGCTAACATGTTTCTAAATCAGTTTTTTACGCTAATTTCCAATCTGGTGTCGTTTTTTTCTATCACGTATATAGGTTTTAAAAAAACGGAAATTTTATTTTTTGGTCAAAAAAGCCAGAAAACGCTTTTTGTGCTACTTTGTGATCTACTTCAGCTATTTAGGATAGATTCTACTACTTTTTTGCAATTGTTCATCGATTGTACCCATTGGTGATTATGCCCCTGATAGGAATCTCACACTGTTAACCCTTTTGATAAGGAGGTACACTTCCCTAAAAGCATTTTATATCAAACGTGTGCCAATACCATACAAACGTAGATATTCATTTTACTCAAAAAGTAGACGTGATAGAAAGAAACGGATTCCACATTCGAAATCAACATAAGAATCTAGTCTAGGGAAAAAATAAGTCAATTCTGCGGCAACTGCTTTAAAGTTGATAGTAATCTAAACATTACACAATTCAAAAATTTGCAAATTAGGCTTAATAACTGACAGGTAAATGTTAAGAATACACAGACTGCGACATTTATCTGAAGCAAATGGTCCAGTAGTCGTAATCTAGAAAACGTAATTCAGTCTGACATTTATTGTACCTAAAATTCGCATAAAATAGCATAAAAAAGCTTAAATTTGCACACACATAAATAAGCAAATTTCTCAAAAACTGAACGACCTAGACAAAAACGGAAAGTATATTCGCAATCAGTGCAAGAAACTGATCTAGGATCAAATATTTTCACCCAAAGGACATTTTTCATGTTGTACAGTGAATAGTTTAAAAAGGTCATATTTATCAAATAAAGGTTGCGCGACAACCCGATGTGTTGCATTCAAACTGTATGAAGTCTTTCGATTGTTTTAATGGGAAATAAATCTAGTCTTATTGTACATTTCACAAAATATATATATTAAGTTTATAAAATATTAAATTCAAAGTAATAAATCGCATTTCATTGTGGCTTAAAAGATTTCTCAACAAAAATATACATTTCCAATGATGTATTTATCAAAAGCAATGTTTTATCAAGATCTGTGGCTTTTAAAATCAGGTGTGGTGAAATGAAAATAGCGCCATTTTGACGAAACTATACAAAAGCATGTCGTTTTTACTCGATAAAACATTCCACTTTTAGCGCCCTTATCAAAAGTTTCAACCGCCATCTTTCAGAAATAATTGCTTTAAAATCTATGTTTTCTCTGAACATGCAATTTTTGTGAAAAGTTGGAAATAATGGTTCAATTAAATACAAGGAGCTTAATCCAGCTTTACCTCCTTGATTAAATGTAAAACTAAACAGAAAAGAAAAATCATGCGTTAACCTTAGATTATGAAACACTTTCCAACACATTCACAATGCAGTAACATAACTTCACCGTTTAATAAGGTGAAAGATGATACCTAAGTGAAGACTTTGGAAAACACAAAAACGTTTAGAAAACTCAATTTTGACAATTTCCATCTCTAGTCGGAAAATAATTTAAATTATTTTGTGAATCCCTGTATACGATCTATCGATTTGTATATATATTACATAGTATGCTAAAATTTAGCACAGTTAAACACAGTTGAAAACACAGTTGAAAATTCACTTTCAGCAGTGTCCGTCAATAAACGAAAATGTACCCGAATTCTTTTGACTAGTCCTTTATATGATCTGTATGATTTGTACACACCAAATAATATCCAAAAAAGTTAAATTCAAAGACGCATACGACAACTGAAAACGCAGTTCGATCAATTATCGCCCATAGACAGTACAGTAACAGAACTCTTAGGTGCCCCTGTATATGGATGATAAATGCTATGCGCACCATATTACACAGTAAGCATCTTACTGTATATCTTAGTGATATATATTAATTTCAATATATTTAAAATAATATAACATCATTAATATATTTTACAAACTATTTTTCCCATAGACCATAACGTAGTGTATTTCTTTTGAGTGTCCTGTAAACGAATTATGAAGGCTACACACTTCATTTTCAATATAGAGCATACCATAGTAAATCTCAATAACGTATATCAATTACATGACAATGTGATTATTTTGCTTGAGTTAGAACTCCGGCAGACAGACGACAAGATCAACCCTTTTCAACTACGTTGAAAGTGTTAAAAATGCTAACATAAAAATGCTTTCTAGATTTCTCGGAAAAGGATTTTTTTCAATATCTATTTAAAATGATTTTTTTTTTCAATTTCAATGAAGAAATTACGTGAATAAAAATATAATGACCCACATTATTTCCCTTTTCTTCCTCACAGAATAATAGAACAGTCATTTCGAATGCGAAGCGAACACATCCGCATTCACATCTGCGCTTCGACAACTTAACTACGATTCAAACATTTAAAAAAATATTTCTTATTGAAAATTTGAATAAATAGAGCAATGATTTTATTTACAAAACCATTAAAATTTTTTTTTTCTATTCAATCTTTTAAACGATCTTAGTAATTCTGATTAATGAGGTTTCCATATATATATATACACATAATTGTCATACTTTTGAATTTTAAAATACATTAAACGAGTTCTTGCATCAATCCTATGTAAAGATAGGTAATTATCATTTTCCAAAATAATTCTAAGCATAATAAATCAACGCAGTTGAGCCAAAATAAGGCACTTTCTGTTTCAGCCATTGATAGTGTACTATTAGGAAACTCGTGGAAAATCGTAGGCCATTTTAAACACATTTCTTCATACAAAGCTGAGTTTAAAAAAATTAGTAAAATGAATTAGACTAAAAATTAAAATGTGTTCTGTAAGATATACCCACAAGATGGAATTCTATAATTTATATGATGATTTTCCTATTAGAAAACACCCATGCAATTACAGAAGCTATGAATGGTCAGAAAATTTGTTACAGTATTAATTTCAGCTAAATGGAAAACAAATATCAGCATTAAAACTTGTCTGAAACCATTTTTGCCTGTTATTTAGATTTTGGGAGGTGGAAAACATGTATCAGCAAGTGTTGCGTTTCCAGCAATTGCATATGTACAAGCACAAATGCATTCGGCAAAAGATGATCCAGAATTCCTCGCTCGTCTTAAACAGTTTTAATTGATGATATTAAAGAACGAACGAATAATCGACCTTATAAGTAAGACATTGATTTGAAAAGTAATGTATACTCATTGCCATAAAAATTTGCGCACCAAGAAATAATTGTGGGATCGTAACGAAACTTGGCATGAAGGTACATATCAGGTAGATATGCAAATGATTAGAAATGCAGCGTGATTGCGCATTGCGTAATGCCACTAGAGGGCGTTGAACTTCGTCCTCCTTGGAGTATAAAACTGGTAAGCAGAACTTGTCTGAGTGTACCTTTTCTTTTGCAAAGGAAACGCTGAGGTAGACATGCCGTTACGCAGCCATCGAAGACAATATGAGCAGCTGTCAGAGTTCGAGTGGGGAAGAATCCTCGGGATGATCGAAGCTGGGTGGTCTGCTCGGCGAGTAGCTCGTCAAGTAGGCCGTTCTGATTTTACTGTGAGGAGGTGTTGGGACCAGTGGACTGAAGAGACGTTATTTACACGGCGAGCACGCTCGGGATGCCCTCGACAGACCAGTCGTCGAGAAGACCGTCACATCATACGAAACGCACGCGTAGAGCCAACTGCCTCATTGGTCGCTATCCAGACACAGGCAGCACCTTCACTACGGACCTCTTTGTCTTCCCAAAACATCGCAAGGCGCCTGACTGAAGGACATCTTGTATCGCGGCGCCCATTACGTGTGCTGCCAATGACACCCACCCACCGACCCCTCCGTTTGGAGTGGTGTCCCGCACGACGGGATTGGACTGCAACGGACTGGAACCAGATCGTCTTCAGCGACGAGTCTAAATTCAATTTGAGCAGCGATGACAATCGTGTTCGTGTGTGGAGGCCCCCTGGTGAACACCTCAATCCTGCCTTTGCTTTACAGCGACACACCGCTCCCACAGCTTTTGTGATGGTATGGGGTGCCATTGCTTACGATACACGGTCCCCCCTAATATTGATCCATGCACAATGACAGCCCAGCGGTACGTCCAGTACATCCTTCAGCCACATGTGTTGCCACTCGTGGCAGGGCTCCCAGGAGCCATTTTTCAGCAAAACAATGCTCGGCCACACACAGCAAGGATGTCACAAGCCTGCCTCCGCCACATTACTACCCTTCCATGGCCTGCTCGATCCCCAGATTTGTCACCAATCGAGCATATCTGAGATCATTTGGGACGGCAAGTTGGACACCCTACGAGTTTGGTTGAACTCGAGGCGCGTTTACAGCAACTGTGGAACGAGATGTCTCAGGACATCATACGGAACTTGTATGCCTCAATGCCCACTCGTATCGCATCGTGCATTCGCGCTAGAGGGGGTCTAAGAGAGTACTAAAATTACCGTTCATTTGTACTTTTTCTGCAATAAATGATCCTTTTTCTTTCGTTTTCTAATCACTTACTTATATCACAGTAGTACTTACGCGTGTAAAATTTCGTTTCATTTGGACATCTTTTTCTTGGTGCGCAAACTTTTATGGCAATGAGTGTATTTGATAAGTAATAAATTTCTACAACTCTTGATCCGAGATTTAAGTTCTTTAAATGCATGCCCTCGGAACAAAGAGGTATCATTTAGCAAAATATTTCGCAGAAGATGGGAAAAAAACCTGGGAATACTACTCAATTTCAAAATGTTCAAAATAACTCAGCGAAACGAAGAAAACTATGTTTCGACTCTTTGCACAGTGGTATATCATGTAGAAACTCGCCAAATTTTGTGCCCTTATAACACTGAACCAAACAAGTGTCTAAACTGGATGATGATTTTATTACCCCTCTCGACTGGAGAAAAATACAAAATACTATATTTCCAGTTCTGTCACTATAGCAAAAAGAATGGTGTATGACTATAGTTGAAAGGGTGTTTAGTAGTGCCGTTTTATAAATGAGCTTGTTTACTTACAATACTGTTTAAATAGCAATGTACACTATATGGTCAATGATGACCGGTCACTTGCGATTTTAGACGTTTTGTTAAATAACCAGAAAAATACATAAGGAATTATCCTGAAACTTCAGGCGTAATCGACGTCATATATTTCGGCGAATATTTTTCCCGAAACCCCATAGGAGGCCGTCAATAAATTGAAGAAAAACGAATATCTTTTGGACAACCCTGTAAAAACTAATATCGCAAAAGCGTTGAAATAGTAGCACATGCTTAGGAGGCTTCTTTTAATAAACTACGTTCATTTTTATGAGGATACCACGTATACTCGTGGAGAAATTAAGGTTTTTATAAAAACAATCCCAAATTTCACCAAGTGTTTTGCTTATAATTTTCAGAGTTCTTAATATAAAAGAATATATACCTTTTCAGGAACGATGACAAACAACATTATATCCAATACCCTGCAATCAGAATTAAAAAATAATAAATATTGGATGAAAAATGAGCAGGTTCACTAAATATTGTTTCATTGTACATGCGCGAATGCAATTAAAATATACTGTGCATAATATATTAGCTAAATGTATAGAGCAACTTTTGTGAAAATTTCAAAAACATCGCTTGAAAATTCTGATAGTGATAGTCGATAGAATAAGCTTGAAGTCCACTGTTCCCAAAAGGAAGCAAAAAGATGAAGGGCGGTATCCAAATGTACAATGAGAGACACTTCATTCTTATTATGTCAACTTTCATAAGCTAGTATATTTGGATACAACCCCTCATCTTTTTGCTTCCTTTTGGGAACAGCGAATTTCGAGCTTACTCTATCGACGATTACTATCAGAATTTACAAGCTATATTTTTGAGACTTTCACTAAAGTTGGACTATACATTTAGCTAACATATTATGCATAGTATATTTTGATTGAATTCGCGCATGCGCAGTGAAACAATATTTAGTAAACCTGCTCATTTTTCATCCAATATTTTTTATTATTTAATTCTAATTGCAGTGTATTGTATATAATGTTGTGCGTCATCGTTCCTGGAAAGAACATTCTTTTATATTAAGAACTCTGAAAATTATAAGCAAAACACTTGGTGAAATTTGGGATTGTTTTTATAAAAACCTTAATTTCTCCACGAGTATACGTGCTATCCACATAAAAATGAACGTAGTTTATTAAAAGAAGCCTCCTAAGCATGTGCTACCATTTCAACGCTTTTGCGATATTAGTTTTTACAGGGTTATCCAAAAGATATTCGTTTTTCTTCAATTTGTTGACGGCCCCTTTTGGGGTTTCGGGGAAAAATCTTCATGGAAATATATGACGTCTATCATATAGTTTACACTCCTGAAGTTTCAGGATAATTCCTCATGTATCTTTCCAGATATTTAACAAAACGTCTAAAATTGCAAGTGACCGGTCAGCATTGGCCATATAGTGTATTTCCTTTATGTGGCCTGTTCTGTATTATCTGAAAATACTCATGTAGATGAGTTTAATTCTTTTCTTTCATCATATGTATATGCATACTTTTAATTTTTAATCTAATTTTATGTAATATTCATAAAGTTTTTAATTATAATTTTTTAATGGTTATATACCAAGTATTGAGAGACAAATGCCCGAAATACCAAGCAACCAAACAACCTCATAATAAAAAATAAATTTAATAGACAATGTATGTAATAAAATAACAAAAAGTCATTGGTTTACATGAAAAATAAATTTAATAAGTAATCCAGTAACGAAATCAACTTAATATAAGGAATTCAGTAACGAAATCAACTTAATATAAGGAATCCAGTACCGTAAGGGTTTTGTGCAGTTGCCACTCGAACTTTAATATTATCTATGTGTTTAAATTATCTGTGCATTTGCTAGCAAAAAAAATGGCTATCTTTATTTTTGGTGAATATTTAATTAACTAAATTAAAATTAAAATCATTTAAAACTAGTAAATCTGCAGATCAGGAGCCTCAACGTCAGCTCTGAAAGTCATTGTTTTTTAATCTCGCATGCTAATGTTAAATCTATGTGACAAATAATAATTTATATCATCCCAAAAATTCCTCTATTTGAAATGTTTCTTTTTAATGCATACGGTGAATATACCCAAACATAACCTAAGCATTCTTTTATTTTAAAAACACATTTTTAAAATAAATTTAAATACACATTTTTAAAAGAAAATCATTAACAAATTCATATTCAAAAAAGTTATGACTTACAAGCTACATTAATTTTTATGAATGATGGAGAATAAGAATCGTGATTTGTGAATTTACAAATCATTCCTATCATTAGTTTTTGAGATATTAAGAAATTTGACTTTTCGGTGATCTAAGAGGGCCATCTCAAGTTATCCATTAGAAAGTTATTCTTAGAAAGATACCGGAAAAGTTCATAAAATTTCCTTTTACATTAATTTAATTAATTTTACATTTCTATATTTTATACAATTTTACCAGTGACTAATTGAATGAAACTGGTACTTTTCCCTGTAAGTTTCTCATTTTAGTTTTTTTTAATTTATGGATAAACCCCTAACATATTTTTTATAACTCTATGTGGATTTATGAAAACGTGCATAAACTACATATTTTTCCGGACATTATTTGACCCAAGGAAATCGGATAAAGTTGGTGTTACCATTTAAAAATTGAAATTTCGCATGTTTTTTAATACGAGGGACGTTCCGAATCTAAGTTTCGTCCTTTTTTTAAAAGAAGATGATACACCAGGGGAAACAAACAATCGTCATACCCGTTGCTGGTTCAACAACGGAAGGAGAGTCAGTGGAGGAGGAATGATGCATGCGCAGAGCTCCAAAAAAGAGAGAGTAGCAGCAGATTGGCACACCCGAGGTTATTGGAATACAAATTTCATCAAACTCAGGTCCACCTTTCGACGAAAGAGACCAGAGATCTTCAGTGAAAGTGCTGTTCTCCTGGACGTCAACGCAAAACCACATACAGCAAGGCCCACACAAGATTCGCACAGATTCGTCGCTTCGGATGGGAGAGATTGGGTCAGCTGGCCTACAGCCCTGATCTTGCTCCATTGGACTTTCACATGTTCCCTGCATTGAAATCCGCATTCTCGGAACGTCACTTCCAAAACAATGCTGAGTGGAGCAGGCTGTGAGACAATTCCTTGCATCTCAGGTCACCTAGTTTTACCAGATTGGAGAGCATAATTTGTGAATAACATTTTATTGTAAAGATTATTCCCAGTATATCTCAATTATATCTGTTTTATACGATTAATGACAGCAGAATTAGTACGGGGTAGTTAATTTTTTTTTCATCAGGATTGAAGGAAAAACTCACTAAAATAGAGGAAATGTTTACAAAAGTTTAGTGTAGTTTGTTACCGAGTGTTCTGAAAACAACCTTTCAAGTTATTTCAGAAACAACCTTATATCGAATTCCATAACATTTTTTCCTTAGTGATTTTCTATTGGAAGAGATATAGTTAAATAAAACTTTTAACTTGTTCGCTATGTTTTTTATTTCAGTGAAATTAAAAAAAAAATCTTTTTTCTGGATCTTTTCAAAATATAATCCATCAGTCGGGAAAGATAATTTATTTTAATTTCTGCCTGTTTCTTTAAAGAAAGTTAATCTTTCATTATTTTATATCTCGTCTAAATTGATGCTAATCTGCTTCACCAATAGGTCTAATATAGTATAAGCTTCTTAGACATTTGAAACTTCATACATCTGAGTATGTTCAGTGCAAGTTTAATATTTCATCATGTTAACTGATAATCATAAACTTCACCTATTCCACACGAGAAAGACCAATTTATCTGCGAAGAGTTGAGTATCTTTTAAAAGCATGCAACTTCAAGTTGGAAGAGAGCCTAATTGTAATTAATGAATTTAGCTTTCATTATGGATTAAAGGGTAAACTATCATCAATTAAATTCTGAAAAGTAAATGGCAGCTGAAAATGTCCTGTGGTCATATAGAGTCAACAGCCCTTTATCATTTACAGAGACGACATATAAATAGATACTAAAGTAGATGTTGTATGTCATTTTATCGTAATATCTTTTGTGTTATTTTATCATAGGTATCCGCCGCTCAAACCAGTTATAGAAGATTGTGAATTCGTTATAAAATAATCATATAATGCACTACATTTTTAGAAAATATTTAATAAAATTTAGGAAGGAAATTTATCAGGTATATAAATGGGAATATGCAAATTTCTTATCTTCTGTGACGTAAGAAAGTATGCGTTTTAGATAGACTAAAATGCGTCCTGCAGCAGCATTCCTTATGTTGAAAGATATTGGAGAAAAATGACAAGCGTTAAATGTCTCGTAATAGTGAAAGCAATGTCACGCAGCCAACGAATGAGACAGACCACAATTCATCTACCCCTCTTGACTATCACGTGATAAAGATAGGCTGGTTTCAATCAATTCTTGAACTGTTGTGTGATGAAGGTAGGCTAGAAATCCGCTGAGTTCGGTGGAATACCGCCGCTTGACTATTCCGTTAGCTGCAACGATGCCACAACAAGAGAACTTACGGAACCGTTAAACTGGTGAGCCATCAGTCATTTAGTGGTTGGATAAACACAAACCGTAGTAGCGAAAGTCTTCAGAATATCACAAAGCGTACGTTATACACTGCAGAATAGGTATTTTGAAATTGAAATTGTTAACATACGATCATAACAAGGTTCTAGGCGTGCAACAACACAGAATAAAAAAACAATATTTAACACTAACGTCCATACGAAATCACAGTTTGAAGATCACGCTACAGCAAGAGTACCTTAAGGTGTTTACTTGCACCGGAATTTCTAACCAAACTGTTAGAAACCGACTCTATCATATTGAATTGAATGCTCGCTGACTTACGGTTTGTGTTTCGATAACAGTGGACCACCGTGCTGCCCGCAGGAAGTGGACACAAAAGCATCTCATTTAGAGAAGACATGAACGGAGCAATGTTTTCTTCCGCTTTTATGTTTAACCTGATAAAAATTGGCTTGTAAACTAATGAGAACGTGACAATCGGAATAATCTTCAAATTTTTTTTTAATTTGGAGAAATGGCTGTGATACATCTTCAAGAAGGGATTATTGACGGCTCAGTAATATAGGGATGAGATCCCCATATATATTGTGGTAGCTTACGGTACAACAAACGATATTGAATTCTTTCTCAGAAGGAATAACGCAAGATAAAATCGTTTGTGGCAAGTGGAGAATTGCCTTTTCGACGGAAAAAATCTTTGAATGTATTGCCAGCATATTCTGCAGACATGAAACCAATCGAAGATGTTTCGGATGTTTTAGACAATAGGGTTTCTATTATCATATCCTAAAAACAATTCAGCAAGTAAAAAGATGTCTTCTACAAGAGTGGGAGAGACCAACACCGTACTTTCTTGTTATATTACTTGATATGCGACATTGTTTTGGTATGGGAAACCATATATTTTATTCAAATTCATTTTTATCCAAGAAATCACATCTTTTGTTCGCTTTTGTGATGAATAATAACATGAAAACTATTCAGTCTTACGTTTAAGAGTGTGTTTTCTTTTATGTCAGACTCGATTAGAGAATTAGAGGTGCACGCTTTCAATTTAATATGCCTAAAGAGACAGAAACATCATTGGAATGTGTTTGGATGCTAATAGCGAGCCCGGAAACACGAAATGGCGGTAGATGTCAAAGCCGCCATAATGATTTTGCAGCTTACATGGATCACTCACTGTTGTTTTTGACTTTTTTTACGTCGCCGTTTTTACTGCTTCGGGTGCTGTTTAAATGCCATTTATAGTTTTTCACTCTGAAGTCATTTTTCTATAAAAAAAAGGTGGGTTTTACTATTTGAAATTTTCTGAATTTATCGTTACCCGCAATATCCTGCATGCGTTGTATCCCTCCCTTACCTCTGAAGCATCGAAATGTTCCTCCCGAAAGATTTGAAATTTTATGCTTATTAATGGTCTAGATGTATCACTCCCCCCCCCTACCGGAACACCACCGTGCTCAACCTTCCTGGAACTGCAGAAATTCCCCACGGAAGAAAATGTCTGAATTTGACACTGGTCTGCGAAGGTGCAAAATAAAAAAAAATTGCAATCAGACTAAAATGTTTTTTTTATCTACTGTTCGTACTCATTTGTTCTTCCCACTGTTTTTGCGTTTGTTTTAAGTCTCCATTTGTAGGATTACAGTACCGTTTCAACGCCATTTACAATGATTTTCACTTTGGAGACTATTTTGCGATAAAAAAGTGGGTGTTGCTATTTATAATTTCCAAAAGTTTATAACTGTAACTATAACTGTGAGAGATTGTTGTCCTTCACATCATTCTGAAGAACAGACTTTAAAATACCTGAATCAAAACCAGCATCCTGTTTCTTTGAATGGCACAGTCGCTAGAGGCTCATATATCGGCAAAATGTTTTTATCACCACCCTGTATAGCAGTCAACAAAACTTTTCTTCCTGCACAAGTAGTTACAAATGTACTATTATATAAATATGTCGCATCTATTCTGCGTATAATTGCTGTAACATTTCTTTCCCCAAATGTACTTTGCTGAATAATAAATTATTAGTTTGCATTTATCAAATTTCAAACGCCAGCTGGCATACATTTCTGTTTCTTTAAAAATTCATAAAATTCTGTGATGCTCCAGTATGCATGCACGCATGCAGTAGTTATAAATTGTCTCTCTTTTAGGTGCTAAAAGTTATTGCTATGCTTTTTTTTATTTTCCACGTATTTTATTTTTGTAAACGCATAAATAAAGCAAAATCATGAATATGTACATAAAATTGAAAGATGTTTTATTATTAAATGTGACGTATGGTGTACTTTGCTATTTTTATCAATCTTTAAAAAACTGTGGAGTACTTTTCCATAAATAACTCCTAATGGTTTTCATATGATTGCAGCATTGCATTATTTGAGACATTCCCAGGAGGGCAAAATTACCCAACAAAACAGTTTCGCATATTCCTCCTCCCCTCCCCCCACATCTTTAGCGAAATAACGCTTAGATGCATACTTAGAATCAAACATCAGTCTCGGATGATTGCCAAAAAACAAAACTATAATATCAAAGGTCACCAAGCTACTCGAAATCTGTTTCTTTTTTTTTTCGGGTAATAAAGAAGACACATTTTAATTTTATTTGTAATTTCATACCTAATGTAATATAAAAGCATCAAAAAGATGTATATTTATTGATTTTGTTGGCAACTATTTTTCTCCGTTAATGAAAAGCGATTTATGTATATCGGTTGCTATTATGATAAGAAATGGGGACTATTACAGACATAAACGAAAAAATATATTAAATGAGTTGTACATTTGTTGTCATATAAATAAAAAATGTTTGTTAGTAATTAAAAGGCACATTAAATATTCATTTAAAAAATGAGCATGTTTTTAGCTTTTTTTAATAAAATAAAATATACTGACCTATAAATATGAGGAAAGAAATATTTCTTAAAGCAGAAATCTAAACTCAAGATAAAAAAGAAAACAAATAACATCAATAATATACAATGCAATGATATTTTACATGTAATCACCATGTTATATTGCAAATAAAATTAACATAAATGTTGCTAAAGGCGACTTGAGATGAAAAATAGACATGATGGAGCTGCCAACTGATACGGCTAGTTTTAATCGTTCCAAAAGTTTACCTGGAATTTTGATCGCCACCCGGAAGGGGGAAATATCCCGGTTCCGTACATCTCTCCCTCTCCCCAACTCCCCAACGAGAAGACGCTGATTTAGTGTGCTGATATTTGTCATCCACGTGGAAGCCAACAGCCTGCAGTGCTCTGAAGCGGTCACCCACTCAAGTACTAGCCACGTGCTATGACGAACATTACCTTTCAAATGACTTTAATGGCTTAACCTAAAAGTCTCATATTTAAATTTCTACAGAGGTAACCCAGAAATCAATTTAAATCTCTTTACGTTATATAATTCAAAACAATTTAATACCCTGAAAATCAGACAAAGCCAACTAATAATGTTTTTTTTTTCTTTTGAAGCTGCATACATAATTCAGAAAGCATAAACTCACCAGTATTGTTGTCCTAACATGACTATTGAGTATGATCAATTCTTAGAAATTATTCTTATTTTTAAAGATGAAATGTAAAATCAGATTAGAAGAATTACGGAAAGTCATCTATGACCTAGAACTCGAACTTCATAAATATATACAGAGCATTATAACAATGCGACTTCAGTTCGTCATATAATTTATATGTGAAAATTCGCGCGACAACCATTGCTTGTCAAATGATTTCGAAGGGTTAATTAAAGGGCCTCATACTTAAAAGCCTATTGAGATAACCGAGAATATAATTTAAATCTCATAACAGTATGTAATTGAGAATAAATTAATATCCATAAAAATTAAGCAAAAATAACTAATAAAGTTTTTTTTCCTGTAAAGTTGTAGGCATAATTCAGAACGCATAAACTCACCCGCACTGCAGTCTTAGTATGATTTTTGAATATAGTAAAACTCATCTTCACAAATAAGAAATTATTCTTATTTGTGAAGATGAAGTGTGTAACGTCACACTCGAGGTGTTACGAATATTACCATTTCAGCATTTAACATTAGAAACATGTAAATGCTATCTATCAGCTAGAAACTGAACTAATCTCAGCAAAATTGCTAACTGAGCATGTCATACAAGTGACCCAAAAAGCTCTACCAACATTAAGAGTCGATTTCTCAGCTAGCATTAATTTAAAAATTATATAAAATATTTGTGGCATCATCGAGAAATTTTTATTTAAGGTAATAACCATCATAGTGAACTTTTCAGAAGATTTTCCATTTTGGATGATCACTACTATTGAGGATGGACGTCTACATTGAGGATTTGTAGAGCATTGGCAAAGTTTTGGAAACAAGTTTGTTGGTTATTGTATGTGGAAGCCAAATTTGATTCCAACTTCAGTTGGACCTAAGACTTCCCCCATGTTTACTTCGATAATAAATAACAGGAGCTCAACGGCAAAGATTACCATTCTTTAATCCTGCTAAGTGATATAAAAAACACATTAAATAAATTGCCTAACATGTCGCGCAATTTTCAAAGAATTACATTAATTACATTTATTGAAATTGGCAATCACTTTTACTAGATACTTTGGACCACCCTGTATGTTGTATGTGGCAAAATATATCATGCTATCAAATAATTCCAATGTGTTAAACTATTTAACACTAGAAAGTTAATGTTCTCCGTACATACATGTAATTGTAATGCGAAATGTGCGTCAAAATGACGTAGATTATCTTTCTAGGGTTAAAAATGGTTAACAAATATTTAAATAGGTACATAAAATATCCTATTCAATGGTACATCGAACATGTTAATAAAAATCGAAAATGAATTTATGGTTCACCCCGTAATATAACATTTTAGACCCTCCCCCCCCCCCCTCTAACGGTGAGGAGATAAAAGAAGGCTTTCGAACATCTGTGTAAAGACTATTATATCATTATCAAGATGCAATACATAATATCGTATAATACAATTATTTAGGAAATTGTCTGTTTTAATGCATCGATCATGATAATGAATTCGGTTTTCTTCAATCGATTTTCTGGTTCTAAGAACACATCTAGTGGTTGAAATCACGCAAGAAACATCTATTCCTTCCATTTGTAAAAAAATAAGAAACAAACAGATGTCTGATGTCCCAGAAGATTTCATGCGTGCGTCGCTGACTTAAGGTGCACGGGGCAAAAAATATTGGACTCTATTCTCTATAAAATTAATGTTTAATGTATTAAATGAAAACCTTTAAGAAAGTATTATGGAACAATTATTAATTACGAACTAATATTCTGCCATTTATAGCAGAATAAAAAAACGTAATGATGGAAAAGAGAAAATACTCATGAAGATGAATATGGTATATTCGTGACGGAATATATATACAATATATGCATTTACTGTAATCATTTAATGCTGCATTCGCAATGAAGGTGTAGTATCGAATTTTACGAATTTTTAAAATATATTTTTTTAAATAAAAAGAAAGGAAAGAAATAAAAATTTTGTGAAGTTTTTAATTAAAAAATAAGAAAAGAAAAATAACTCGTGTTTCCGTCATTATCAATAAAAATTCAGAATGCTGAATTTTTTCCTCTTAAACACTGTAATCTGATATACAGTGGTGGCCAAAAGTTTGGACATTTTTTGAAAGTTTCATGTTTTTCAACTTTGTGGGCTTGTAGAATATATTAATTTTCACTTAAATACAAACGTTTACATATCAAATTGAAGGTAATTTAATGTAAAATTTAATAATAAAAACAGTATTACAATATCTGTATTACAAAAAAGTTATGCTCATTTTAGTAGAACAAACAAACACAAATCGTTTTGAATAAGGACGTGTTTTGTAATAAAAGCGTACTAGCCAATCACAAACACTGTTCTGAGGACCAATCAAAATGATGCATACTAGTACAATTAAATAGAGTATTGCTGTTTTTGAATATTTAAAGTCCTTTTTTTTAATTAAACTAATTTTAAACAATGTCATCAACAAGAAGAACTAATTGGACATCTACAAAAAGAAGCCGAATTGTCATATTGAGAGAAAATGGCCTCTCTTATACTGAAATTGCAAGACAAGTTGGTGGTTCAGTGACTTGTTCTGGTGTACGAAAGTTATGAAAAAACGAAATCAGTGGAAAATAAGGCCAAATCAGGCCGAAAAAATGCACAAGTGCTACTGCCGATAGAGAAATTAAATGGCTATGCCTTCAAGATAGAAAAATTTCATCAGGTGCCATTAGATGTGAAATGAATGCAGCGGGTATTGCAGTAAGTTCAAGAACTATAAGAAGAAGGTTATCAGGATTTAGACTACAAGCTATAATTCCAAGGAAAAAAACATATTTAAATCAAAAGCAACGCGAAAAACGAGTTACGCGGGCAAAAGCACACATTAAATGGTCAGAAAATCAGTGGAAGCAAGTAATATGGAGCGATGAGAGTAAAATATCGCTCTTTGGTAGTGATGGTAGAAAATACGTGAGACGTAGAGTAGGAGAAGCACTTCATCCTGATTGCATTGAAGCAACTACAAAAAACCCAACAAATGTCATGATTTGGGCATGTATGTCTGCAGAGGGTGTGGGCCGAATTCAAGTGATTGATGGCATCTTGAAGTCTAAAAAATACATCGAAACTGTCCTGGAACCAAAATTGATACCTTCCATCAGGGATCTCTTCCCCAACAACGCACCATTTATTTTTCAGCATGATTCAGCTCCATGCCACACAGTAAAAGTATGCAAAGCATGGTTTCAAAATAAAGACATAGATATATTACCATGGCCAGGAAACAGCCCTGATCTCAATCCAATTGAAAATTTGTGGCGACGTTTGAAAATTCTTGTACGAAAAAAACGTCCATCCAATAAAAGACAACTTATTGAAGCTATAATTGATTCTTGGCACCATGTGATTACGAAAGATGAACTCCAAACACTCGTTCACTCGATGAAAAGACGCTGTGAAGCTGTCTTAAGAAATACGGGTTATCCTACTAAGTATTGATTGTGTAAGTATCACTTTAAAAAAATGCAAATCTAAGATAGATCTTACTATTAGTTGCATAACTTTTTTTTAATACAGATATTGTAATACTGTTTTTATTATTAAATTTTACATTAAATTACCTTCAATGTGATATACAAAAGTTTGTATTTAAGTAAAAATTAATATATTCTACAAGCACACAAAGTTGAAAAACATGAAACTTTCAAAAAATGTCCACACTTTTGGCCACCACTGTACTTTTTTAATTCTTTACATTTCTTAGTCACTTTCTCCGTATCTAAATAATTTTGCCAAAAAATATATAAATGCGCTTTGTGTCATCCACTTTAACAATGCAGTAGATTTTTCTCACATATTAAAAATCAATAATTCGTAATAAATCATTAATTCTTATGGATCACAAATTATGCACGTGAAAATAACCGCAGAGAATGGCAATTGCGTTGTTCCTCTCACAAAAGTTACTGTATGAATGGCTACAAAAGTTATAACATACATTGTTTTTTAAACCTTGATTGAAATCACTTATGAGTTGCTCGACAGATTGGAAAGAGAGATGTCAATCATGCATTGAAATTATTGGAAGGCTTATTAAATTACTTTAGAAATTTATTGCAACAAACTCACTTGCTTCATACCTCATTACTGGTACACTTTTTAGTTTTATTGCCTTTTCGACAGTGCAACACGATTAATTGTTTCATACTTGCATTTTTTCTACTTTGTGATTTTAAATACATGCGCTAAGACCTGTTTGTTCTTCTATATTAAAAGGTTAGTATATTTTTCCATTGTATAAATATAGGTACCTTTTACACTGAGCTTCGTTCTGGACCATTTTGAAAAACTCAAGTGCAAAATAATTAGGGTATTTTCTATCAGTAATTGCTATATAGAGATCTGTTTTATTACAGTGAGGTGATTTTTAAGTATTTCTTTTATCTTTGTTTCCTTTTGGTGGTATTTGTTTTCAGTTTTAGACAATTCGTGAACTCTATATGTGTGATTTCTACGTTTTTTTCCTGTGCGAAGAAGGGATATAATATGTAATTCCTAACACATTGATGCTTCTTGCATAATAAATACTTTTGCGGAAGGCTATCTTTTATATTTATGTATTTCCTTTTAATTTTAAGCATTATTTGAGCTTCATGTGTGCCATATGCAATAGCTTTTCCCTGTATGAAGATTTTATATAATATTATTCCCAACACAATAATTTTCCTTAAGTACTAAATGCTTTTTTATTGAAATCTATCTGCTACCTTTATGTAGTTCATTTTAGATTTAAGCATTATTTTGAGCTTAGTGTGTGACATTTGCTTTGAGGGGTTAAATGCATGCACTAAGAGCTGTTTATTCTCCTACATTTAAAGTTTAGTATAGTTTTTGTTTAACTATAATTAAACTTTAATTAGTCCTATTAATATTAAATATGTATTTAATGTTTTTTTTTAATTAACAAAAGTGTCTTATTCACATAAAAAGGTACGAATATATATTAGAAAAATTGCTGGAGAAATTTTCGATCCATATGAATAAAATCATAAAACTAAAAATTATAAATATATTTATTCAATATATATTCAAGGCGTTTCATAAATAACATAAAATATCTGGCATATACAAAAGCTGATTAATCAAGGTAAAATACGTAAAAGTGGATAATTAATTAAATTTTATTAAATCTGATTGAATTCGTCTCATCTTTAAACACGTACATTAACTTATATAACAGTTTCTTACGTATTATCCTGATAAATGTATCATATAATACAGATTTTAAACAAATAACTTTCTATGCAAGCAGCATATAAATGAGTAAAATGAACAAAATAATGATAACATGAGTAGAAGAAAGAACAATCGTTGCAATTGTATTATGAAAGAATTAAAAAACGGAAGGAAGGACTAATAATTACAAAACGTATAATCAGACAAAATAGAGCCCTCTTATGAGTAATTGAAATGTACCAAGAGCTCAATAATCTTCATTTTTCTCTTTTAAGTCAAATAAACGCAGATTGTTAAATATTTAGTTCTTTATGTTATAGTTTAAAACTAGTAATAATAAATATTGAAAATTTGTTAAGTCGAGAAAAAATAACGGATACTTTTTTCTTCTTCACAAACATCCGATATACAACTAGATTTAAATTAAGATAAAGGAATATCCATTGAAAGTCGTACAATCTCAATGTTCTAAATTAGTTAAGTTACCTTCAGTGTTGAAATCTTCATTGAATGATATTCACCGTGTGAAGTAAACTCGGTTATAGTGATTTTTTTACTCCTTGATTGTTGAACTTTTATATCACACATTCAATTTCAAAATTTTCAAATAGGCGTTTTCAAAGACATTCATTAATCATTTCGATGAAAAATTGCAATTCCTGTACAGGGTGAACTCAAAGTCTTGCCGTGATTATAAACATTTATTGTGCCAAACTTATCATAATTAGACATACGGTAATTGGTTATTTGTAAGTACTGTTATAAAGTTTTTAAAAAGACCACATCATGAAATTTCGACGTGTTCCCCCTTTGTAGCTCGGAGAATATCAACATGCTATTCTAGTTCTTCCCAAGTGTTCGCTAATATGTCTTCTGTAACAGTACACACAGCATCTTTTATCATAGTATTTACCTCTTCAACATCAGCAACATGTGTGTCAAAGACTCTGTCCTTGATATAACTCAAAAAAAAAATCAAGAGAGGAATGTCAGGAGAGCGTGAAGCCATGGTGTTGATCCATCCACTACCAATCCACCGTTCTGGAAATTTTTCGTCTAGGAACTAGCGAACTATGAGAACCCAGTGAGGGGGTGCTCCATCTTGCTCATAAATAATCCATTCAACGACTATTCTGTAATATTTTTTTTATAATCAGGGCAAGAATTTATGTTCACCCTGTTATTCATAGTGCCCTAGAAATTATACTATAGAATTTTATTCATATCTATGGGTCTTGATGCTGTTGACTTAACGGTAGTTAAATGTCAAGCAAAGTATGTAGTTATGCGTGAAATACCCATTGTTCGTATCTAAAATATGTGTGGGTTAAAGTTAGAATCGGGATTAAAGTAAAAGGAGAATTGCACGTAATGACAAAACTCTGTTTCAGAGACAGTAGATTTGACATATTATGGACTTTGGCTAATGATTCTTAAACTTAAGAAGTGTTGTCACTCTAAAAATGTATAGACTTTTGGAACAAAGATATGTTGAAGTAATCTTATTATTTATTTGCGGACAAGAAACTGACTACACCTCAATACAGTTAAAGATGAAGCACAAACTGGTGGAAAGGATATTGTCAGAATTGAAGAACTGACTTTTAGAAAAAGGCTTATCGGATGTTTTATGGTTGTGTGTTTAGAGAGTAAAATTACTTTCCACACATTTTTATAGCTGAAGGCCATTTTGAGTTTTGAGCTTTCTCAGCTTATCGAATAGCTCAAACTACTACTGGTTATATTTACTTATTTTTTAACACTTGCTAACACAGTTGAAAATAGTTTATGAATTTAGTTTGGCTGTCTGACCGATCTGCCCGTACTCTAACTCGAATAAATATACTCGGATTGAAATATAATTTTTATGTGTTAATGAGGTTCACTATATAACGTTCGCTATTGAAAATGAATTGTGTAGCATTTATAGTTCATTTACATTAATACACAAAATAATTTCGATACATCATGATCTATGTAGGAAAATCGTTTGCGGTGCATTTTATTGAATTGCTCATTTATATATTTCATTTCATTTCACGTAAAAATTAAATGTCTTAATAAAGGATATTTCTGAAACTTCTGTTTGTGCTGGAAAGGGTTTCATAATATATGCATGATGCATGATTTTTCGTCCTTGTTGTTTTATGAAATGCTTTAGGTCATAAAGAGTTCAGTGTCATCAGTTAAAATATTTTGTAGTGAAATTGTTAAGTTATATACTAACCCTACATTTATGTAATAGGTAATTATTTTAAAAAAATACCTACATATTGCGAAGAACTCATCGTTAGAATAACTTATTTATACATCAGTTTATTTGTTTAAAATAATTCTAGGAATGAAATATTTAAAGTATTCTATCCTTTTAAGGTGTTTAATCATTTTAATTATGGCTAAATTTTTTGTATCAGCATTATCCTGAATAATCTAATAGTCTGTTTATAAGAATAATTCTTCTTCGCAAAATTCGTTATTTTAATAAACTAGCTTAATTATATCAACTTCAGTGTCACTTCCCCTTGATTTACTAGATCCTCTAAATTATTACTTATGCACAGATTACATTCATGATTTTATAACTTATCTAATCAACTTCTGGTCTCAATGACGTTTTCTTTTTTTTTCTTCCCACATTAGGGAGCAGCGTGGGCGATGGATCGATTTATCCCGTCATCCAGACAACCTCAGCACTGGAGCAGAAATTATCACGGGTAAGGAAGAATTTTGTTACTATAAAAGCCAGTGAAAATTTCCATTAAACATGATAATTAGCTATTGAACCAACGTGTTCATAAAAATCTAAAAAAAATTCTCTAACCTTTTTCTATAGTGCCAGAATATTAAATTCAAAGATCGATAAGCAAAATTTTAATTACCCGTAATTCTAGTTAGAACGCTTTTTCAACGAGAAAAACTGAAAAATCGAATTTAAAAGCAAACTAAAGTACAACAAGAACAAGATAATTTGTATAAGAGATTATTTGATATTTCATTAACAATGATATAAGGTAAGCTGGGGTAACTGGACCAAGGAGGTAACTGGGCGATAGGCTATTTTATAAGAAAGCGTTGGTGTCTTTTAAATTTTGGCGGTTGGCAATATTGCAGCAACATCTCTAATTCTTAAAACAACGCGTGTGAGCTCAATCGTAACTCTGCCTTTGCTGTGATACACGTTGCCGAAAATTTATGAGTTTTTCTTTATATAAAAACGTCGATTTTGTTGAATCGATTTGCTTTTTATCAAAATATGGTAGGTACTTTTATTAAATAATATATTTTTTTAAAGATTAGGCATAAATACACTAATATTATTAGTTATCTACATGCATTTACTTCATGTTTCAAATGCAATGCCGATGTTCCACTTACACCATAAATTTTTCAAGAATGGGGTAAGTGGTACATATATCAGGGGAAACTTTATCCCACAGTGCCCAGTTACCCCAAAAGTTATAAACATTTTTTTGGAGTTGCTCTTACTAGAGTAAATTAATTTGTCCATTGTTTTTTTTTCTTTTCAATAAAAACAATTATGTAATACCTACATTTTTTTAACTGGAAATACGTTTGTGCATGTAACTTAAGTCTTTGTCTATAAAGCCTACTAAGTAAGTAGATAATACTTGCTTAGTAGCTACTAGGTGAGGTATTAGACACTTAATTAATTTGGATTATTCTTTTAATTACAGGATATGGTGCAAACATAAATTAGGAAGACAAACAAGGGTTTTAAATGAAAAAGCGAATAAGATTACTTACCCGTTTGTTCACAGATTTGTCTTGTTCATTTATTTACCCCTAAAATATCCATGTAATTTTAATACTTATTACTTATACTAAAGTACATAAGTACTTACTTAATTATTGTGTTTTTTGTACAAATAAACGTAATAACTACGCATTTGATGCTTATTTTAAACACCGTGACAGAAAAGGTTTCCCTTACAACACGCTTTAGTTGATATATAATTTACATGATTTGCCTGTTTTAATTTTTTTAAGCTATTTACACTTTTTCAAACAGGCCCTTATACCCCAGCTTAGAGGAAATGGACGAGTTTGGAACACAGACCTACCTGGTCTTCTTTCGCCATTTTTATGGGGTAACTGGTCCCATGCAAAGGGACAGATGAAAAATATTTTTTTTTTAATTTTTAGACTGCAAGGTGCAATTTTGAATATTTCTGTTTGATAGAGTGAATCTAATTGAACACATTTACAAAATTTCAGACTTTAATTCAAAATAAACATTGGTTTCTAGAAGCTGAATTGCTAGAAATTCCAGAGTAAAACCATGGCCCAGTTGCTCCAGATAACCTTATTTCAGTTTTTGTATACAGTTATTTATTGGATAAGCTCTGTATATCTAATATTATTATTGTAACTATGGATTTAATATATTTGTTGTAGAATATGCTTTGTTCGAAGAATTTTAGATGGGGCTAATATGCCACATCAGCAGTTGTAATTAGCATAAGAGCCAATACTAAATAAAAGGATTGAATTTGAAAGGCAAAATTGGAACACAATCACACATGTATCGATCAATGTATCGATTTCCAAAAACATTCCCAATATTCAATTTGATACCTGGAAGGTTCAATAGTAGCTGTCTCATTGCAAAAACCTTCCATGAAATGATAAAACATAGTCTGTGGGAAAATAGAACCAATAGAACCTGATCGACTTTCGGACGTACATAAAATCCAGTTCTCTAAAGCAGAGTGATAATTGAAATATATAGGAATTATGAATAGAAAGTTTAAAACAAGGATGAAAGAATAGCGGATATAAAATACAACATGAAAACGACAGCTCCAGCCAGCCTACATAACATAGTCTTTAAAGATTATTTTTTAAAATAGTAAAATAATTTATCATCAAGATTTTATTTCTCATCCATTATTCGTGAACCAATAGGAATTTATATGCGCAGTGAGACCATATGCAATGAATCAGCCTTCTTGGAGTTACCTAGAATTTTGCTCAAAATGATTCATAAAATAAAAAATAAGATAAAATAAATCAAGTTCAGAGATGATCGTTTTAGGTTCGTTCGTAATTATATAAATGCATAGCACCTATAGTCGTCGTCTGGTCCGTCTGTCTGTCCGTCCGTCCTCATATAACAGCCCGAAAACTATCCAACCGAATAGTTTGAAATGTAATACATATTATCGTTGCAGAATTTTATTGAGTCATTTCAAATCTTATGAAAATCGAATCAAAACTTAAAAATTTATTCTATTTTTCATTTATTCTATTAAAACCTATCGTATGTAATCTATATAATAAAAGCGCAAGTCATGTGACTGAGGAAAACAAATACAGTCAATCCCTTTCTTTTATCATATTCCAAGCGGCCATTTTTATTCAAAATTATTTTTTCGATTAAAATTGCGTAAAATTTACATTCTTAGAAAGATCGTTCAAAAAAATTGTTTTCTTAAGAGATGAGTTACATTAAAAAATGTATAGATTCTGAGATAACTTCAGTGGAAATTAGGTTAACAGCGGAATATCTCAATCCTTTAAAGTAAATAAGCACAGGAGATTCGTTCATTATGAGTCATAAAAATAGTAAACCATGGAAGTAATCATTCGAAAAGCAAGATCTCCATGGCGAATTTTGCAGCGCTGTCTGGTGTAAAAAAAAATCGCATTTGCAAACGTGGCATACGTAATAAGAAAAAAGGCATGCTCATTTCGCTCATAGCAGACGATATAATTCATTTTACTGAAATAATAAGGATAATTTTTTTACATTGTACAAAAACGAACGCACCTCATTCGTCACGTTTAACGTACAATTTCTAACTTGTTTAATAAAGCAGCAGCTTTTATAATACCTGACATCTCGTGATGTTTGTTTATCAAGTTCATATTTCCAACTTTTTGCAACTATAGTTTATTTTATCATTACTGTTCTTGAGAATGTCACTCGTTGTTTATTCGAAACTAGTGCATCTATTTATTAAAAGGTTTTTTAAGCCGTCACTTTTAGCATATATATTTTATTTTAATGATCTTAATCTAGTCAACTACAGATGACTTTGTAATTGCATTATCCATACTTTTCACGTCTTTATCGAAAACTACGTTTCTAAAATTATTATATGTGTAAAAGTTCATCGATATATCTACACTTTTCTCTACTATTCCTGTTTTTTGAAAATTATTATATCTACATGTATACATTTATATAAAAATTCTTTTTTTCCAAAATACAACCTTTTTCTTTTTTCTTTTCTCGTTTTTTTCAATCATCTTTACTTACCAAAAAGATCTTTTCAAATATTTAATCAATTTAGAACAAGTTTTGATATATAATTATTTTAACTTCATATCCATGTCAAAATAAAAAGAAGTTGTCAGATTGCAGAGCATTTCAAAAACAGCACAAACGTTTCTCTAATACTTAACAATATTTCACATCCTTTTTGCTCATCATACCTCCATGATGCCCCAGTGAGAAGAACAGGTGCATTTCTCAGATTGTTGCATGCAGTGTAATCTTTTCCTTGACATATAAATTATTTACTTGAAGCTTCTTTCATCTGTGCCATATCAAATATAAGAATGAGTGCTCGGCATACAATTTAACAGTTAGTAGCTAGGAGAATTCTCTTTGCTAAATGTAAACATTTTAATTAATACTCCCACCGACATAATTATCAAGATTGAATTTCGGAAATAAACACAAGTGATTTTGCATAACAGAGAGACAGCATTATTTTATTTCGACTCATTAGTGATATTCTAAATCAATTTATATGACTTATTATTTTATTACTCACAACTTTCCCTTTTTTAATGGAAAACTATGATGGTAACGTATTTTATTGATCAATATATCATATCATATATCATATCACAACATATCGTATATTGATCAACATATGATATAACATCTGTAGTAATTAGCGTATGATTTTTGGAATGTATTATCCACAACTTTCATATTTCGTCATATTTATTTGTACAGTCGTGGAAATATATATATATATATGTCACGTTTCCACTGAATTGCCTTATTTTCCGTAAATTATACTCAAGGCCAGAGGTCTCCACCTAGGAAGTTTTGCAGTCGTGACGCCGATCATCATAAGTCGTTCGGTGCTTATTGAAGAAAAATAAATAGGCAGTCGAGTCCACAATTTATTAAGATCCAGAGAAAACTCGGTTATGCTTTTATTTAGCTCTCATGATAATTCAATGAATTAGAATAAAGGAGAGGCTTTGTGTACCAAATTAACCATTCGAAGAAGTCAAAGCTGTTAAGGGGCAGCATCGTAGGTTCTGTCGGCAGCTTACGGAGATTTTATTCCACTGTCGCGAGCACGCGCCGGGCCTCCGCTTACATCATGATCCAGGAACAATCTGCGCTCAAGACGGAAAAACCAGCATATAACCATGGTCCAACGCTCACGAATACAGAACCGCGAAAGAGTATTTCGACTAATAGTACCACGGAACTCGATTTCCTTGGCGCTATGATTTGAAGGAGATTAAGCTTCCGACTGAAAAAGCGCGGGAGCGACATTCTAGGCTTGATCCGGAAAAAAACCTGATTATTTTGAACAAATAAGAAATAAAAGAAAATACGTAGGTTTTACTGGGTCTTGGCAGAATGCCAAGATAAAATTTTACATTGAAACTGAGATTAGCTTTTATATTTGAGAAAGAATACTTTTTTTCCAGAAAACATAGGGAAATAAAAATAAAAAGATACAGGTTGTTTTTCGAGAGAATTAAAATATTTAGCTGGGAAAGTGATATTTAAAAAAAATTAAATTTTAGGATGCGTTATTTTAATGGAATAAAAAGTGTGTAATTTTAACAGAACAGCATCTAGCGCCATTTTTTCAAGAGAATGAATTTAGAATAAAGAATTTTTAGCTATGCGGGATTTTGACAATTTAAATACTAGAACGAGAAAATAATTTTGAATAATGGGAAATAAACAGAATTATAGAATTGATGAGGCCAACGGCAGCGAAATTAAAATTTGATTCATATATATATATATATATATATATATATATATATATATATATATACCCCTTCCTAACTCTGCTGGAAATCATTTTATAGAAATGTAACTGGTACCAATTTATGAGTAATAACGCCAGCTCATTAATAAATAATTAAATTTTGCTTAGCCGTCGTCTACGTATAGTAATTGAGACAAACTTTAAAATTTTCAGTACTAACACCTAATTTGAAATCATAGTTGGATTTTTTAGTAAATGTTAACTTCAGATACCAAACGGAAGGTCATTCAGTCAAGTAGAGGTTTAAAATGTGGAACTCTAATATTAAATTCATTCTTAATAATTGCAAAACAGATTGCAATGTAAGTAGTTTTTTTTTTTTTTTAAATCATAACTCAAAAACTACTTGGCGGATTGAGTTGTAATTTTAGATTTGCATATTTGAAGCTTATATAAACCGATTTCTGTTAAAAATTTCACAGGTTACAGTTCATTTTTTTAAATATGAATTTCAAATATATTTCTTTAATATTAATTTCAAATAATATATTTTTTGAAATTCTCATATGAAAATAATATACAAGAATAATAAAACAAAATAAAGTACATAAAATAAAGAATAAACGCTTCTTTAATACTTAACAATTCTTCACATCCTTCTGTTTATCATATCTCCTGTGTATAAAACAGGTGCATTTCCCAATTTTTTAGCACAATGTGAACCTTAAGCGTTTCCAGGACAGAGAAATTATTTATTTTATGCTCATTTTATTCGTGCCATGTCAAAGATAAGAATGAAGTTTGTTGGTTAGTAGGGCAGGAGAATTCTCTTTGATAAATATTAACATTTTAATTAAAATCTTCCTCTAGGTAATTAATATCAAAATAGAATTCCCGAGATATAAACAGAAGTTATTTCGCGTAAGAAATAGACAATACATTTTTGTGCGACTCGATAATAGGTAGAATAAATGTTAAATGCGAAATAAAATAGAAGTTCACAATTCTAAAATGATGAATTTGAAAAGACAAATAAGGTTGTTAAAATATTGTTTTACTTCATTTTTTTTTTTCATATTTTGGTGGAAATGTTATGAAAGTGGTTAAAGACGTGATTTTGAAATATTTAAGAGAATTTTAAAATTTATTACATTATTTTCTATCTAAATGCTTTTAGTATATTACAGATTATGTAAAAGTTAAAAACGATATGCACTGAGAAATAGTGATGTTTGCAATTTTTGTAATAACAACGAAACTTTTTTTTTCATAAAAATATTATAAATTACTTTAAAATTTTCATTAAGGAGTAATTTTTACCATTTTTTGATTGAGAGGTTGTTCAGAATGAAAGCTACATTGTAGAAAATCTTACAGTTTAAAAAGTCTTTAAATGTACGTTACATATTTTAGACAAACGAATTCTTATTTCACTTTTTTATATTTATTATTATCACAAGTGAAACAACGGATTATTCAGTCCCAAGATAAATTAAATTCCTCACGAATTCTGACTTGTACTATGTCGAAAGCACGTTCTAACTGCTTTATCATTTTAAATAAACTCCACTTCAAGCCGTACTATATCACTACAGATTAGTTAACTATCTGGGGAATTTGCAAAGATGTTTTAAAATGTATTTATGATTTTTCATTATTTGTAAAAATTTTCCGAATGTAAAATTAGATTGAAATTTTAATATTTGTGAAAGAGGATGTGAATTTGTCAGTAGGAAATATTTTTTGATTTATGATGGTTTCAGGCTCAAATAAATTATATTTAAATCATTTTAAAATGGAAAGAAAATATGATTTATTGTTCTTCAACATTTTTATATTTCTTTAACACATACACAGATATATATATATTCTCTAATTACACAATAACCTTGTTGTATGAATACCCTATACATTATCCAGAAAGAGTTAAGTAAAAATTAAACAGACAGACTGAACAAAATTAAGTATATAAATAGGTAAGGAATTTTTGTACGTCGAATTAATCAATAGAATTGGAAATTTGGCCTGACGTAGGAAGGAAGCCTTGAGAGCCAATTAGTTCTTTATAGAATTAGTTATCAAAGAGGCTGAATATCTCAAATTTGACTTCTTTGACCATTTTCACGACTTTTAACAGAGAATTTTTTCTTAGACATGTAGAATGGTCAAAATGTGCTTGAACTTAATATTAATTTATATTAATAGCTTTTGATCGATATCTAGGCCTGCCCGTGCAGAAATTATCGGCTAAATGTTCTGAACAGCCTGATCATAAGAAAATGAGAATAGCATTTATTGATCAGTTTTTACCGTATAGTTAAGTAGGATTAGATATCTGAAAGAAATGTTTGCTGGGCCTAGAAAATAACTTATTAAAGCAGATTATAAATTATATATTAAGAGTTAGTAGTATTTTAAATGGAAAATTAATTTAAATTTTAACATAAAAAGAGAATTTTAATATCTTTTGTACGTTAAAAAGTGGTGAGTAAAGGCGATTCTCATTTTCTTGTGGTCAGGCCGTGCAGAGCACTTCACCTGGAATTTCTGCATGGGATGCCCCAGATATCAATCAAAAGCGTCTAAACTCTGAACCAGTGATTTATTCTGTTGAGTTGATTCAGATATCAGACAAGATGCTATGATCATTAAAATTAGCAGTGCAAATTAGGTCCTCCATATTCTCCGAGATAGCTCAGTTGGCAGAACATTGGTAGCTTCAACCAAGAGATCCCTAGTACGAATCCTGGCCCGGACATTTTTCGCTCAGTTGAAAAATTACATCTCACGTGATTTATTTACCAATTAGAAAAACTGTGTTAAAATTAATCTAGTGTAATTACGTATCCAGCGTTTACTCGAGTTCCATTACCTGCGATTTATTCTGTTGAGTTGATTCAGATATCAGACCACATGCTATGACCATTAAGGTTAGCTGGATGAATTAGGTCCTCCAGGTTTGTCCGGGATAGCTCAGTTGGCAGAACATTGGCAGCTTCAGCCAAGAGATCCCTAGTACGAATGCTGCCCCGTATATTTTTCGCCCACTTAGAAAATTACATCTCACGTGATTTATTTACCAATTAGAATAACTGTGTTAAAATTAATCTAGTGTAATTACGTATCCAGCGTTTACTCGAGTTCCATTACCTGTGATTTATTCTGTTGAGCTGATTCAGATATCAGACCAAATGCTATGATAAATAATGTTAGCTAGGTGAATTAAGTCCTCCAGATTCGTCCGGGATAGTTGAGTTGGCAGAACATTGGCAGCTTCAGCCAAGAGACTCCTGGTTCGAATCCTGACCCGGACATTTATCGCCCAGTTGGAAAATTACATCTCATGTGATTTATTTACCAATTAGGATAACTGTGTTAAAATTAATCTTGTGTAATTACGTATCCAGCGTTTACTCGAGTTCCATTACCTGTGATTTATTCTGTTGAGCTGATTCAGATATCAGACCAGATGCTATGATAAATAATGTTAGCTAGGTGAATTAGGTCCTCCATATTAGTCCGGGATAGTTGAGTTGGCAGAACATTGGCAGCTTCAGCCAAGAGACTCCTAGTTCGAATCCTGACCCGGACATTTATCGCCCAGTTGGAAAATTACATCTCATGTGATTTATTTACCAATTAGGATAACTGTGTTAAAATTAATCTTGTGTAATTACGTATCCAGCGTTTACTCGAGTTCCATTACCTGTGATTTATTCTGTTGAGCTGATTCAGATATCAGACCAGATGCTATGATAAATAATGTTAGCTAGGTGAATTAGGTCCTCCAGATTCGTCCGGGATAGTTGAGTTGGCAGAACATTGGCAGCTTCAGCCAAGAGACTCCTGGTTCGAATCCTGACCCGGACATTTATCGCCCAGTTGGAAAATTACATCTCATGTGATTTATTTACCAATTAGGATAACTGTTTTAAAATTAATCTAGTGTAATTACGTATCCAGCGTTTATTGGAGTTCTATTACCTGCGATTTATTTTGTTGAGTTGATTGAGATATCAGACAAAAGGTATGATAAATAAGATTAGCTGCGTGAATTAGGCCCTCCCGAGCCAAGTTAATTCTATTACTTACCTTAATTTTACCTACAGAAATTGCTTACATTTTTCTTTTAAATCGGTAGGATGAAAGTAATATTGAAGTTGGAATTGGAATTGGAAGAACTAAAGTATTGCACAGGCAGGAAACTGACAAATGGAAAACTACAACTTCAATTAAACACCATTTACGATTTTAATATCCTTAGAACAAAATTACTTAACTCAGAGATAAATGTAAAATTCGTACTAAAAATTCAACAAAGGAAATTAATAATCTTTAAAATTCCACATTCGATAACAGAAGAAGTTCTTAAATCCATCCTTAAAAAGCACTTAAAAGATAATATAGAACTTAATTTAGCTAAGAGAATCAACAATATTACAACCAAATAATTGAAACAGACATTTCTTCAGCAAATATTTTACTTAAATTAAGCAGAATTAATTACGATTTAAAATTTAGCATTGTAAAGAAATATATTAGTAATATTTGCTAGGTGAAGTAAACAACTGACCAGGACCAGATTCAGAATTAGATATTAAAAGCTAAAAAATATTGTGAAATTAATTTGAATTTTAGAATTAAAATAGAGTTTTAAGATTTTAATACTTTTCATGCGGTAAAAAAGTGATAGTAAGTGCTATTATTATTTTCTTGTCGACAAATCATGCAGAGCACTTGACCTTGAATTTCTGCATGAGTTGGACTAGATATCAATCAAAATTTTCTAAACCAATTAATATTAAGTTAACACACGTTCTGACAACTGTCCCTCTGCTGGAAAAATCTAGAAGTTCTATATCATAAGCTGCGGACACGCAAGAAGAACGCAGATTTTGATATATTCAGCCTCTTTGGTAACCATGTAATTTTCAAAACAACTAAATGATTCTCGGGGCTTTCTTCTACACCAGACGGAACCCCGAATTTTCTTTATGTAATATGGAACTGTTGATTAAATAAATCCTATTAACAGCGAGCTCTCGAGCAGGGCCTGATTAACGCACATGCCAACTAGGCCACAGCCTTGGGGCCCACTGCTGATGGGGGGCCCAAAATGAGTAAAATTATTTAGAAAAGTTTCTTAAAAATGAAGTTTTCTGCAATTATTTTCTCAAAAACGGAACAAAAAGATTTTGTTTAACTTGTCAACTGTATCATAATATCTAATAATAATACTCGAAAACAATTCTGGCTGCTATTTTAATTTGAGGGGGGCCCTAAAAGTTGCTGTGCCTTGGGCCCCGGACGACCTTAATCGGGCTCTGCTCTCGAGTCAAGTTAATTCTACCTACAGAAATTGCTTACATTTTTTAAAGTCAGTAGTATTTGATATCCGAAAGTTATATTAGCTGGGCCAAGAAAACAACTTACCAGGGGTAGATTCAGAATTAGATACTAAGAGTCAATCTTTTAAATGGAAAACTAATTTAAATTTTATATATAAAATGGGACTTTAATATTTTAATATCTTTAATACTTATGTTGAGCATTTTTTCTGTTATATACACAATAAAACATAGCTATTTTAAGAAAGAAATTTTTTTCATTGCATAGCTCTTTATAAATAAATTAAATGATTTTAAACATAATGCTAGATTTGCATCGTTCACACTATCGAGGTGTCATATGCCCTCTTAAACTTAAATGAGATCGTTAGAAATTAATATATGCAAATAATTGTCTGTCAAATAGGACAAGGACTTATATATCCAGTTCTGAGCATATCAAATTTTGTTGGGGTAAAATAGTAATTCACTAATACACTGCTTTATTTTAAAAGCTTTCATCTCAATCACAATGAAGGCATTTTGATTCCTCAAGAGAGATGATTTAGAAGATTGTATCGTAAAATTTCAGAAATTATTTATTAAGATCAAAAGATTTTCAAGTAAAGCTACTTTAGGATAAGAAAACTTTCTTCCGAAATAAATCATTCTTTCGCATTGAATAGATGCTAAGCTGAAATTTGTTAGAAATGATGTCAAAAATTGACTCTAAAGATGACTCTAAAGAATTGTTTGATTTTGTGCGTAAAATTTGTTCTGACTTTTCTCAATAACGTAATGCATTTTCGACACTATTATTTAACATTAATAATAATTAAATGTTTGGCTTTTATTTTAAAATTTATTTTTGTCCCAGAATATCTTACTTTATCTGATCTATGCGTTTTTAATATTTTTAAAATTGTTAATCCCACTTTATTCCAAGCACACCAATTAAGGAAAGAAGGGTGGGGAAAAGCCCACAAGTCCTTCCTGCTCAATCGCAAGGATTAGGTAGACATTTTTTTAAGCATTTATATCAAATTTAATACAAGTTAAAAAACAAAATTCAGTCTTATACCTTCTAAGTTCGCTATTTTGACAAGAAAGGAAATTTGTAGGGAAATTTTTAATTTGGCTTACCAAATGTAATTCATATGAGATAATTCTACTAAAAATGATTTTAATTTGTTGAAATCATAGAAAATCATAGAAAATCATAAAAATCGTTTAAAAATTGTCCCTAGACTCTGTAACTTATTTTCAACGTTAAAACGAAATTGGAACTCAAACCATTCAATGAATGTCATTCTAAAATTCGATTTTTAAAAAAATATGTCTCACCTAACAAAATAAACAACTTCTAAAATTTTATTGATCCTGCAGAATTTCAACATGTATTAATAATTAAAATATAACCCCATTGACCGTAATATTATTCGTATTTTCAAAGAATCATTCATTTTTATTGGATTGTCTCAGCTTCTTGAATAACGAACTCGTCAAAGATATTAACAAGATCTATCCACAGTTATAATTTGGTTCTAATCGGTCCAGTATTTTGAAATTTACCTTGATGACAACAATCTATAACATGTGATGAGACTAAACTTAAACAAGGTTCGATTTCAAACCATTCAATGAATACCAACAAGATTATATTATGTGTCCCTTTCCAAAAAAAATAACTCCTAAAAATTTAATTTAAACTAGAGAGACTTAAATAACTTAGACTTAACTTGTATTAATATAATTAACCGAAAATATAGCACCATTGACTGTAATGTTATTTGGGTTTTCAAAGAGTCGTTATTTTCGGACGAATTACCGAATCTTCTTGATTTAGGAACTCATCTATATAAAATATTTGCAAGATGATTACATTGTCCCAATTTGGTTCAAATTGGTTCAGTATTTCGGACGCTATCGTAATGATAAGTTTTGCATTATATATAGATACACAGGGTCTGCATAAAGTCTTTTTGGATTATAAAATTTTACTGAGCAAAAAATATTGTAAAACGTAGGTTTATTATTTAAAATTGTAACTCTAATAAAAGAGTTCGTAATAAAACCAATGACGTTAGTAAATTCCAACGTATGCCCCCATGGTAAATTTGAGAATGTCAATCACTCACCCTAAGCATAACAGTGCTTCTCGAAAAGTCATCAACACTACCGATTTCTTTAAACTTTTCATATTATAGACGACGGGCACAATTAAAACTTAACTGTCATTTTCATTGTTTGGGTGGCAGAACCTTCGTGTGTTGTCATTTAAATCCATAGCAATCTTCTCGATATAATGTCTTTTTTATATGACCACAAATATTTTTAGCAAAATATAGTCTTATCTAACTATGTTGATACCTTATGTGACGCCCCCCCCCCCCTCCTCCCCACATCATGTAAAGAAATTTATTATCCATATTTTTTTTTCTTTAGCATAAAAATTCTACCCTGTTTGTTGCCTTCCAGTAATAATAAATCAATAATCAATCCTGTAAATTGCACCGCTCCCGTCAAAATTTACGCTTCCCCACTTTCGCACCTCCCCATCATACAGAGTTATACAGACATACAGAGTATATCTTTAAAACTATTTATTTTTCAAAAGAAAATCTGCCCTATTTATTTCTCGCTAATAACAATAAGTAAATAATCATCTAAATTTTCCTCACACCCAACATCCTAAGTTTACGCTTGCCCCTCATCCCCCCTCATCATACAAAGAAGTTTAAAATATTTTAAAATCTTTATTTTATATAAAAAAATCTTCTTCTCTATTAATTTCTCTTTAATGACAATAAATAATCAATCATATAAATTATTCCCTGCACCTGAAATCTGAGTTTCCCCCTGTGTCCCATTCCAGCATACAGTTTCAAATATTTAACACACGTTGTTTAAAAAAAAATATGCTCACATTCGTTAATATCAATAAATAAATAACCGCATAAATTACCACCTAATCTCCTATAATTTAGTCTTCTCCCCCTTTGCTCCCCTCCCAGAATACAAATAAGTTTAAAATATGTAAGTTGTTTTTATTTTTATATAAAAATAATCTTCTTCCCTATTTGGTGTTCTGTAGTGATAATAAATAAATAATCAGTTATATAAATGATCCCCCTTTTCCTGAAATTTTCGTTATCCCTCTTCCCCTTTCCAACATACAAAATTTAAAATCATTAAAACTCTTTATTTAAAAGAAAACGTGTCGCATTTGTTGCTGTCTAGTAACAATAAATAAATAATCAGTCATCTAAAATATCTCACCCACAATTTTCCGCTCCCTTCTCCACATCTGTTCCACTATAGAACACTGTTTAAAATCTTTAAAACTCTAATTAGAAAAAGTATTCGAAAAAGCACAGAGAAAAAACATGTACACTAGAGAAAAGTACATCAAGATAGGAATGGTTTCTGCCACCCAGACAAACTAACAGCTGAAGCGTGATGTCACATGCGCATAGTCTATTGCTTTATGTTTCTGACATCGGCAGGATTGCGTCCACAACAATGTCTAAAATCCCTTTGAAGTAGGTAGATGATCCCGTTTCATGGAACCACAAAATGCATTGCGCTTTATCCCTCCAAGCTACTTCATTATAATTTAACTTTGGATTCACTGATTACGTATACGGACTAATTGTCATCTATTCTATGGTTAAAAAGTTTAATAACAGTGCTGTGCAATGATAAATATTTTACATTTATATATATTTTCAACGGTTATTTTGAGCTACCATTTTGTAATCAGGGAAAAACTTTCTGCTTATCTGCTAGTATAATGGAAGGAGTTGTAAACAAACGTACACCCATGTTTTTCATGATTGTGGTTCATTGCATATATAAAAAATAATGTAGATCGTAATTTTATAATATAAATTTATTAATAATTTTCTTAATTAAAAATTTCTTGAGTACCAAAAACTGTCTGAAATATGGTTGGATCTACTCAGTCAATCTCATAAAAGAGAAAAAAATCAATCGGATGGTTTTTTTTGTTGTTGTTGTTGTTGTTATTTTCTTTGGTAAGGTAAAAATAACAATTTCTCACGTGGATTTAACATTAGCATTTTCATACTTTGAACTCGTTTAACTCTATGAAGATTTAAGAAACAGTATATGAATTATACCTTTCGCCAGGGTACCTTGAAATTTAAATACAAATATAATGTCAAAAGTTACTATTACCATTTGAAAATTCACATTTGGTGCAATTTTTAATGTGTACACTACCCCTATTTCAAAACTCTTATTAATATTCGAAAAATATATACAATTTCCAGTCGAATTCTCGTATCTGTCTGCGACAGTGATGATAAAATAGCATGGGGTATTACGACTTTTTTTCAGAACTGTACATGTACACGTATACATTTGTCCCCCTCTAAAGACCCAATAATTTGACTTTAATAAATAAATGGAATATGTCTGGATTTACCTTAATATAGCAGGTAGCGTAAATATATGATGCTCCGAAAACTTTAACATGACGTATTCTGGACGTCAAAGTTCCAGGTGAAAAAAAAATAATAATAACACCAAGAAATGCATGAAATCAAATGAAGGTAAAAAAAAAATAAATAAATAAAATAAAATATTTTTTATAATTTATTACTTTTAGATGATAATCAAACTCAATAAAAACGAAATAGATTTTAGGTATAAAATTAGCTAATTAGAAATATAGTGCAGCAATTTGATTTTAGTGTAACATATTATCTATATAATGTATAGTATAGTATATATAGAGATAGACATTTAGTTGTTTATTTAGTTGATTATTATATACCTTAATAAATTTATTTTTTTCTTTATGCTTAAACTTAGTTCGACTCAAATAGAGCAGGGTTTTTCTTCCGTTTTGTGTGAGGATTATTTTGTATGCATTCTCGTGAAGTGTTTTAGCACATATAATGAAAGTAACTGTAGGTGGCAGCATCAGCATCAAGGAAAAAATAATAAAATAACGACACAAAAACCTCAACCATAAACATATATGGAATCCTTAGAGACAATAAAACGTAGATAGTTGTCTATTAAATATGACAAAGCTTTATTATCGCATTATTTGATATAAAGATTTCTACTGCGGGGAAATCATAACTCACTATTACAAACTGCTTTATTTTAAAGAGCCTTCATCTCATCTCTGTGAAGATGTCTTAAGGAAGTGATTTAGCGGCACATGGCTCTAAAAATTTGGGGAATTATTTATTACGTTCAAAATTATTTATTACTTCAAAAGACTTTTAAGTTAAAATACTTTGGGATAAGAAAACTTTCTTCCGAAATAAATAATGCGTTGCCTAAACTACTGAATAAATGCTAAGCGGAAATTTGTTAGGAAAGGGACTCATTGTTTAAAGATTCTGTTGATTTTGTGGATTTGAACAGTTTTGAAGTTCAAAAGCACTTAATATAGTTTTAGCTTTAAAAATTAACGTTAATAATAACTATATTTGGGGATTTTATATTAAATTTTAATTACTTACCAGAATGTTTAACTTACTACTTGTTTGTTTTACCTGGTTTATCTATTTTATATTTTCAGTCCTATTTTATTATTAGACACACACAAATACCAGATGTCCCAAACACAAGGCACCCTTTCTAAAATTAAATTATTTGCAAACTGTTAAGGATTTAAATGCCCCATTTGTTGAATCTTTATTAGAAAACAAATAAGTTACAATGCAATTTCAAAATTAGTTTAAAATTTCACCAATAGGTAGCGCTAATATATCCGCAATTTGCAGCAATAGCATGCTATAGTCTCATAACAAAACTATCCGATACCTGTCAATATGTTTCATCAGGAATATCTTCACATGTTTTACACGTGTAATGTTCCATTTACGCTGAACTTTCAGGGTTTTGTAGATAAACTTTGTCTTTTAAGTATCCACGCAGATAGAAATTTCGACGATTCAAATCCGGCGAATATTGTCATTTAGTTTTTTCAGTTTACAGTACCTGCTGTTGATGAAATTTTAGACAAATTTTGAAATCGTATTTTTAAAAATTTATTGAGTTTATAATAAAGCTGCAACAAACGGAGCATTTCTGTCGTTTGCCGTTTTCACATTTTTGCTGTTTAAAAGGGGTTCCTACATTTTGAGACACCCAGTACATATATATTTATATGTGTGTGTGTACAGGATGACTCAAAATTAATGTTGAAAAAATGTTTCATAGATGATGCTAGGTATATGCAAGATAACTCACACGTGGTGCATGTTACCTTCAGAGTGGGAATTTGATGATGCATGAGTTATTTTTGGTGAATGGCGATTTTAAGTTTGTTATTTGAGCAAATAAAGTTACCGCTATTGTGGGAAAGAATGGTCTAATCCACTGGAATGTGAAGATTTCTATCAGAAGAAACTTCTCATGACAGCATTCCATATCATTGCATGGTCGATAAAAAGTGAGTCAAAAACACCATATGATTATATTGCATACCATATGAGAAGTTTGTTGAAAAAGCTTTCTTGTGCAAAATGACAAGTTAGATTTATAAAAATACAAAAGTTTAAAATCAAGACTTCCTTAACAGTGAAACGCGTCTTTAAAATACGAAAGCAGCATTCCTTTTTTTTATGAAAATGCCAATGAAAACGATACTAATAAATCTAAACTTAATAAATAAATGAATAAAAAAAATATTTTGAATCTTGGGAAATTTAAGGGTGTTATTAATTTCAAACTCGGAACTTTATCAAAGAATTCTTACGCAACTAACCGATACTCGCGAAAATGTCTCATGAGGAAGGTCTTCACATGCCTTACACATGTGATGTTCCAATTCTAAGCTTTCTGGATTTTGTAGGTAAACTTTGTCTTTTGAGTGTTCCCACAGGAACACACTCTCCTTTAGTTTTTTAGCTTACAGCGCCACCTATTGGTGAAATTTTAAACTAATTTTGAAATCGTATGGTTAAAAATTTTATTCATTTTCTAATAAAGATGCAACAAATGGGGTATGTCTATCGTTAACCGTTTTCAAATGATTTCATTTTAAATATGGTTCCTTCTTTTTGGGACACCCGGTATGTATATATATATGTTTGTGTGTGTATACAGGATGACCCAGAAGGTAAATATTTGAAAAAATGTCTTATAGATGTTGCTAGATATGAGCGTGGTAAATTACACATGATGCATGGGATCTTTGTAGTGGGCAATTGCTGATACATGCGTTATTTTAGTAAGCAGCTATTTTAGTTTGTTGCTTGAACATAAAAGCTTACCGTTACTATGGCAAAAAAACGCCTAAACTCACTGTAGTTAGAAACTTCTATCAGAAGAAACTTCTTATACGCATGTAATATCATCGCATGGTCGATAAAAAGTGAGCCAAAAACACCATGTGATGATATTCCATACCACATGAGAAGTTTATTAAAAAAACTCTCTTTTGAAAACTGACAAGGTAGATTTATATAAATACCAAGGTTTTAAATCAAGACGTATTTGACAGTGAAATACATTTTCAAAATGCGCAAACACTCTTTTACAAAATTAAAATGCTAATGACGACTTTAATAAATCTAAACTTAATAAATAAATAAATACATTTTTTTTGTAAGTTTGGAAAATTTAAGGCTGCTCTGCTCATAGTTTCAAACTCGGCCCCATTACTAGAAAATTATCATACATACATGCACAAATTTTCAGCTATCCTTAACCAAGAGTCAAAAAGTCAAACAACACTTTCCATTTTGATGCAAAAATAAAGTGTATTTTCAAAATGCAGTTTTAATTCATTAACGCCCAAGCTATTTATAAGATTGAATTTAAGCAAGGTTTCATTTAGAATATTTTTTAGAAATAAGAAATTTTGTCGCCGTTCCAGTTGTAAAATTATAGATGTGGACTGTCCTATAGATAGGACGCTAAGTGGATGTGTAATCTAGACACGAAGTTCCCCATTTGGTCTTTCTTTGCAGAAAGCTTTATCGTTCTTATAATTTTGAGAATGCTAAAATGTTTCTTTAACTAGACAACACCGGTTCCCGTCGGAATGTGACAGTGAGTATAATGCTGGTATACACGCAAGTGCAGAAAAAAACCAAAAAGATGCCACAACTGGAAATACGGAGACTGAATAAATCTATTTCTTTTATAGTTCACTGGATGTATGTTAATGGCTTAAACCTATTTGGGTGACATAAAATATTTGATTTTCATGTTACAATCTCCTCCTCCACTGTAATCGGGTAGCAATCAATTGGTAAAAAACAAAGTTCTACCTCGTTTATAGAAAAATAATAAACTCTGTTTAATTATTTGTTATCCAAATACAAATACCTGAAAACTTCAAGCATGCATTATTATATGTTATTAAGTTAATAATGAAAATATATTTTTAATTTTGTTAGAAAGATGTGTCAAATTAAAATATGAAAGATTTTAAGAAATTCTTAGTTAAATACTGCCTTAGTTTGTATTCACCTGTTATGTTATCAGTTGAATGTGTTTCTTCCTAAATTTTAACAGGCGAAAAGTTTGCGTGCAGCAAATATCTGTGGAACAAAGTATGCATCTTATCTAAATGTGAAAGGAACGCATGGTTAGAATACGAAAGATTGTTTTGCTTTACTAAAGTAGAGCAATATGTCAAGTTCATACACGCAAACTGGTAAATGGTGTTCCAGATTCCTAATAAGGTGAAAAAGAAGATAATAGGGGAGATATACTGTGAGAACAGAACACATCATCAAATGTAAACTCTCATGCTTTCTTCGAGGGATAACCATCCCGGAGGAATAGGTTATATCCTTATAGGTTTAGCGGAATCCCAGGGGGAGGGATATATTACAATTCCGTTACGTAAAAAAATATATGAATAGAAAAACCAAAATTAACCAGTGGGCCCATGCGAAGATTTCGTACTGCAGTCTAATATTAATAATTATATATATATAATTATAATATATTATATAGGCTAATAATAATATTTTTTAGCCATATTTAATATTTTTTATAAACATTAAGGATAAAAATATCTGCAAACAACATTACTCAAGCCATAATATCAGTTATTCCATGAAAGTTACAGTAAAAACTGATCGAACATAGTAGGGCTACTATAATATAGGCTGAATCATCAAGCATTTTGTTGCCCACTTAGAACAATCAGCAATTGTTGCTCACGCGCTAGAAGTGTCGTGGCAATCATTCTTCTCCTATAGACAATTAAAGGGCGGCTAGATTCAGCCCGAATTGTAGGAGCCTTAGAAGTTAGCAAAAGTCATGCGCGAGAAAATAAAATAACAATCGTATTTTAACTGCATTAGAGGATGACGACATCCACTTCGGGAAAAACACTGGACAAAATAAATTGAATAAATATGAAATACAATTTAATTTATTATAACAAAGCATATAATTTAGGCTGCACGTGAAATACCACTGCTTCGATCAATCGATAGTGTCTTTTTCCTCTAAATATTTGAATTTGAATTTTGCTTTTTAATCATAAATATAAAATAAACCCGTGTGGAGAAGTCCCTCTTGATCTTTTTGGTACTATTTATTTTTTTATAATCATTGTTGCGCAGGATATAATGAAGTACTTTTAATTTTTGTGGCAACATTGATTTGAGAAAAATCTTTCATTCCATTTATGGAAGCAATGTTGATTTAATTTTGAATTATCCGCAAATTTTTGTCAAAGACAATGTTTTAACGAAACGTGAATGTTCTATGTTAGAAGCCGGTTCATAAACCTTTCGAATGATACCTCATTCATTCTTTTTTTAAATGCATAGAAAAAGAAGAAAGAGATGTTGACAACAGAAATAATATATATGATCAACGTAATGAGAGACTGTAAAAATATATACTAAAACACACACACATAAATATATATATATATATATATATATATATATATATATATATATATATATATATATATATATATATATATATATATATATATATATGCTGCATACACATTCATATACATACATACAAACACATGCATACATAAATGCACATAACAAGTCAAAATAATCAGTATCATGCTGTGGAAAAACAAAAATGTTATAAAAGGTGGAGGAAAAGGGTTTTGAAATATAGGTTCATTAATCTGGATAAAATCCATGCATTTTAAATTCGATCTAGGAGATATTTAAAGCAATCTTTTGAGAAAATGGATGGCGGTTTTTTGACGTGAAAATTAGCCGTTAAAAGCCATTCTAAAATATAATATAATTATGTTGATAGTTTGTTACATATCCAGAAAGGAGAAGTGCATCTATTTATCTGATAGATATAGATATATTGCTGATATGGAACATTATTTGCAAAAAATAGGTACAAATATCTGTTGATAATGATTGGCGTAGTTGAAACTTGAGGAATAAGATTTTATGTATCTTACAGCTATTGAAGAAACCCAGCATTTATTTTTCGTATATCAACGCATAAGAATGCATAATTGCAACGTTTGCATCAAATTTATTTTTTGCCATAGCTTAAAACGCATTGACAATGTTGTAATACTTCCTTATTTTTTTTAAACTAAACTGTGTACTGTAAAGGATTTTTCTGTGAAATAATGTAAAATCTACTAATAACTGTTTATTTTAAGATTTATGCGAATCTACAGAGAGATGGAAATCGAGATTCTGTTAAATAACAGAGAAACTCTTCCAGAAATTTGCCGTAGACTCTGTAAATATACAAGATCTGTGTGACTCTGCTGCATCTAAATCATCACTTTGTGTGATAGAAAGAAAAACTTGGAATTTCTAAATTCAAAATATCGAAAAACAGTAGAAACAACATTTAAAATGGTTTTGGAAAAAATTAAAAATTACCATTTCCTATGCATGTGTAATTAATTGAAAAAGAAAATTAACTCCATATGAATCACAAAAGAAAGTTGAAAATCACAACAGTTCAAAATAATGACAAGATTAATTGATAAATATATACACTTCTACTACCGCCGCGCTCTATTATAGAAAAAAAACTCACCTATTTGTTTCAACAGTGAAAACCGGACGAACTTCATCTAAACATGACTTTGCATCTCCCCAAAAATAGAGAGTATATTGATTTCGCATTACCATTTACAGATACAATCTTTGAAAATAAATTAGAGTACTGAAAATTGTGTGAATGCATTCATTTCGAAGTCAGAAATTATGGTTTTATTGTAATTGAAAATCTATTTAGCGTATTTCTTTTGCTAAGTCCCACTTTTTATTAAATATTTCTCGTGGTCGAATTTTAATCGAATCAAGTAATATCTATTATTTGAGTAAATATATCTACTCAATAAAGTTTAAATATACAATTGAAATGCCATATTGGGTTTTCACTTTTGCTCTTCTGTTTGTAACTTTCAGACTGGATTTATTTAGTCCTTCATTGAGAAGAAATGTTTGCTTAATTCCGCGATGTACACTGTAAAAAAAAAATGTTTCTTAATCGAGCTTTTATTTTTCATAAGGTTTAAGAAAATAGAATATAACCTCTTCCGAGTTACTCGCGATTCTGAAAAGCGTCCCTTTATGCATAGAAGCTTCTGTAACCAACCATTTCCGAGATCTGAAGAAGCATTCAAGCATTCCTGAAAAAAATGTTTCTTTTGCTGCCCGTAATTTTCGGAAACGTTTCCAAATAGTTTTTACAATATATTAATAAATTTTCTCTTCACGGAATATCGGATTTCCGGATTCTATCAATACTCAAGTTAACATTTTCAGCTATAAAACAGATTTTACACATGCAAGAGTAACAAAATAATGTTAATTTTAATTTTAATTTTAATGTTATTAATTTTAATGTTAATGTTAATGCTGTTAATGCATTATATTTGTTTAACCTGAAAAAGCAACCTAAGAACCGATATTTCGGGTGAAAAAAACTGATTTATCTATACTAATAAAAGAAAGTTTCGCTGTGTGTGTCTGTGTGTCTGTTGGCGATGGCTAGGAAAATCTAGGCCACCTAGAAGGCTGGAAATTTAGATTTAGGTAGTCCAAACCCTCTCCTGATGCAACATTGCGTCAGAATTTTAATATTTTAATTACTTTCTGAAATAATAATTAAAATGCACAAAGAACTCTCATTAAAAATACGCTTTTTTCATCGGTTGGTTGGTTGTGTAGAATATCTTCTCAGAACAAATTAAATAAATCAAAGTAACGATGCATAGATAAGGACTTATAACGAAACAGTGCCAACATTGATTGCAGTTACCTGCATATAGCTAAGCTAATACAGCGCCATCTACTCATGGCAAATTACATAAACGCCACCTGTTTAAGACATTTACAGCCACGTTTTTCTTCATTATAATTATCTGGGTTTAAGGTTTTTTTAAAACAGGACATATATTATTATGATAGAGACTACTATTACAGAAAGCTATTTAGCAGATTATTTGTTATATATTTGCGGGAATGGCGAGGGGTAGGGGTCTAATTACATTTAACAATTTTAACCCGTAGCGTTTAATTGTTGTTTTATATACAGAATACCGCTATTTTAAATCTCAGTTTCTCAGTAATATCTCAGTAATAATGTTCCGAACTTCTCCATTTAGTTCCATTTTTACTAAATTATCGTAAAACTCAGCATTCATAGCTTCACGGTGTATTTCTAAAAAGCAATTACCAGTATTTCCGAATAATAGCCTAAGCCAAATTTCAAAATAAGTCCCTAGCTTAACCAAATGAATCAATCTTTAAAGATGTATAGTGATCCTCCTAATTAGTTATTTGCTGAAGGTCACTTGAACATTCGCCACCCGCCCCTCCGGGGCCCTTCTTCAAAGTTTTCTCTAACTATTTCCCGTTTCCATATTTCAGCAACTATCTTTCCGATTTCAATACAAGTGATTCCAAACATTATAATTAACTTAATAGTTACCCTTTATAACATTAAACTAAATTTATGAGTAGCGGTTACCACTATTTCTGAATAATAGTTTAAGCCAAATTTCTAATTAAGTTCCTAGCTTAACCAAACGAACGAATTTTTAAAGATACATAGCGGTTGTCCTAATTAGTCGTTTGCTGAACGGAACTTGAACATCCCCTCCCCCTCCCCCCCCCCCGAACCCTCCTTCAAGGTTTTTTACCTAACTATGCTCCGTTTCCATATCTCAGCAACTATCTTTCCTATTTCAACGCAAGTGATTCCAAACATTATAATTAACTTAATAGACACCCTTTTACCATTAAACTTAATTTATGAGTGGAGGCTACCACTATTTCCGAATAATAGTTTAAACCAAATTTGTAATTAAGTTTCTAGCTTAACCAAACGAACGAAATTTTAAAGATGCATAGTGATCCTCCTAATTAGTCATTTGCTGAAGGGAACGTGAACATCCCCTCCCCCCCCTCCCCCCGGTCCCTCCTTCAAAGTTTTTCCTCTAACTATGCCCCGTTTCCGTATCTCCGCAACTATATTTCCGATTTCTACGCAACTGATTCCAAACATTATAATTAACTCAATAGTAACCTTCTATAACATTAAAGTAAATTTATGAGTAGCGGTTACCACTATTTCTGAATAATAGTTTAAGCCAAATTTCTAATTAAGTTCCCAGCTTAACCAAACAAACGAATTTTTAAGGATGCCTAGTGGTTGTCCTAATTAGTCATTTTCTGAACGGCACTTGAACATCCCCCCCCGACCCCTGCTTCTAGGTTTTTTACCTAACTATGCCACCTTTTCCATATCTCAGCAACTATCTTTCCGATTTGAGCGCAAGTGATTCCAAACATTATAATTAACTTAATAGACACCCTTTATAACATTAAACTAAATTTATGAGTAGAGGCTACCACTATTTCCGAATAATAGTTTAAGCCAAATTTGTAATTAAGTTTCTAGCTTAACCAAACGAACGAATTTTTAAAGATGCATCGTAGTCCTCTTAATTAGTCATTTTCTGAAGGACACTTGAACATCCCCTTCACCTGGCACCTCACTCATGATTATTTTCTCTAACTGTGCATTATTTGAATAACTCGGCTTATAATGTTCCCATCTTCTCGAAACCAGCTCTATTTTGTCGCACGCCTACTATACAGTACCGTAGGCAACGTTAACCTGTCTCAGAGATTCTTTCCGAAAGAGGTTGCTTCCCTGGCGGTGGAAGGGGGAAATAAAAGATTTTCCGGAGCGTGCGAGCGTGCCCGGTATACGGTGTCGAAGCCATCGGAAACCTTGGCCAGAGTTTCGTTTTTTAAAAGATTTCAGTTTATTACACGGGCTCGGGCAACGCCGGGCGGGTCAGCTAGTATACTATAAAAATTACACGGAAACGATTTCTGTATATTAAGCAAAGATAGTTTTGTTTCAAAAATCCGTCTTTAAATCTCGAAAATCTATTTTTTTTGCAGGTTTATGAAGATAGGGGAGCGTTTTTTCAGAATTGTGGACAACTCGGAAGAGGTTATATTATATATTTTCTTAAACTTTAAGAAACGTAAGAGCTAGATTTAGAAACATTTGTCTTTCTATTACAATGTGTACTAAATCAAAAATCTACAATTCATCCTCTCATTTATAAAGAATCCTAACAACAAGTAATTTTTAACAAAAAATAAATAAAAATGACTTCAATGGATTGTTCCTTAACTTTATGTTTGTGACAACCCTTTATTGCTATCCAAATTAGAATCTGGCACGGTTCGGATTATACACCACCCGAACCTGAAAACCTGACGGTCCACTCAAACCTGATCAGAACAGCGGGACGGGTTAAGTTCCCATAAATTCGAGTTACCTCAATTTTTTCAAGATTATTATTCACATTTATTTTAAATGGCATTATCGTCAATATCGCTTAACGGTGAATATTATATATATGACGGTGAATATTAAAACTTTTCAGGTGTGCCTGTAAGAAAACTGCACGATACAACGACTATTTTAAAAACGTGAAATAGTATACTGTGCACCTTAAAGCTGTTCTCAAATCCAAACTGGCTACTTTCTAATGCATTTTTTTATTCATTTTTGTTCGCAAATATATGAAATTGGTAGGTGCTCTTATTCAGAAACTATGTAATCGAACAAATTGTTGTTTTTGTTTTTTGTTTTTGTTTGTTTGTTTGTTTGTTTTTGTTTGTTTTTTTGGCGGGGGGGGGGGGGAGGTTTTTTGGCAAAGGCCGAAATTCTTGTCAGAAGATTTTGTTAATGTTGACGTTTTGAATGAAAATTTGAATAATCCGTTTGAAGGATTTAACAAGGAACTGAAGCAGAAAATATTCTCCAGAAATGTGGTACAATTATACCAAAATAAACATTATAAAAAGCTAGGATACACTACAAAAAACAAATTTTGTATAGGAATCAGGGTCGCAGTTCGCATATTGAATAAAAAATACAGGGTATCTCACACCAAACTGACACAAGCAATTTTTGTACAGGAAACAGTCATAATTCCATTTATTCAGTCAAAAATACAGGAAGTTTCACTTCAATCCAAGTCGGAGATATTTTTTTAAAACTGCAGCAGACTTAGCTTTTTCTTGTATGAAATGTAATGATCTCACGAGAAGTGGTAGAAGTGACTACCATCTATAGCGATGAACTAGACACTCCATATTTCCAAATGTAATTAGCCATACAAATGGTTTCACTTATCGAAATACCGTACAATTCTATAACGATGTCGTAGCATTTAACACACAGCAAAGTAAGTCTGTTGATTTTTTTTAAATACTTTTGTATTTGTTAAAGTTATGAACAATACAGTGAACTCCCCTTAGTGTGAACGTCCAAGGAAAGCCATTTTTTCTCCGCACTAACTGGAGTCCCCGTTAAACGATGTAAATATTTGAATATAAAGTAATCCCTTTGTTTGAATAAATTGAATTCCGTTTTTGACAGAAATTAAATGATTAGCAACTTAATTCTAAAATAAATAACTTGTTTCTTTGATTTAGTAATTTTAGCTAAAATGACAGGTAGTGGCAATTTGTTAATACAAAAGGATAAATTACTGAGGACAAGCAAAATATGCAAATAAATTGCAATTATATAATTTAACTTTAATTTAAGCAATAGCATAGTTTTCTTTGCGTTACTTGAACAAATGACTTTTTAATAAATCATTTTTCAGTTTACCAACACACTCGAAAATTTCAGTCTGCTCTATCACATTTTGATGGTAATATCAGCGAACAGCCATTAGCAACTTTTGAACCTCTCACGTTTTTGGTAGTAGAAAGTTACCTTGCTCTTCATTATTGTCACTAACAATTTCTTTATCTTTGTAACACAAAAGTTACATCACAGACGTATTTGAAAAATAATGTACAAAAGCAGGTTTGATTTTCTCGATCAGTTTGTGAAAAACTTGTCCGCTTTATCCGATGAGTAATACGCTTTAAACGATGTCTTTAACATTAATTTCAAAAAGGTATTCATGGGGAAAACGAAATTGTCCTCGCTAACTGGAGATATGTTTTAAGCGGAGATGCATTAACGAGAGTCCATTGTAGTTATATTTGTTTTGAGATGAGGCATTCTGTATTTTTGAATGAATAAATGGATTACGACTCTGGTTTCCAATACAAAAATTGTTTGTTGTTTGTACTATGTTCTACCATCCCTTAAAGTTTGTACGTGGAATTTGAATCACCCTGTAGAAAAAACCTTTTACATTCGGATTCGCTGAATAAATCTACCAAAAATTATAAACAGAAAGATTTATCATCTTATAAGGAACTAGCAAGCTACGTCCGCTACGCTGGTCAATCACTTAACGAACCTTTAATCAAACAAAATATTGACATTTCATAATTCACTTTTATATTTTAACAGAAAAATAAGGCTACTATAATTTGTGACTCGTGCTATAGCCAATATACACGTCAGAACACGTCGCCTTTATCATTATCTTTTTACGCGTGAAGGTTTCGCTATGGTAATTTTTGAAATTCAATATTTGAAAAATAGCATAATCATTACATTTGAAATTTATATCCAGAAATATAGAACTTTTTACCTTTCAAACGCAGTTTGTCTAACAATTTTCTGACAAATATTTTTCGAGCTATTATTTTTTTCAGTAACTACAAATGTTTCATTTTCCGAGATTAATCTGTGGCAAAGATTAGCAAAAAACTCAGTCGTCAGCAACACATAGCTTTATATTAAAAGGGATGTTGGAGCACGGATTGACACCATCACTTTTGAAATCGGTTCTGTAGTTCCAGAGATTCCATAGAAATTGTAATTTAGAATGATTTTAGAAAGCTTTTCGCTCCTTTCACAATTTTAAATTTAGATTTTGTTTTTAATTTATTCTTAGAGAGCATTTACATCTTATAAGTAACTACAGTTCCAAATTTCAAATTTCTAGCTCCTTCAGTATTAAAAAGTCGCAATTTTCGAACATTTTTCACTCATACACCCCATTGGGGTTAGTGGCACCGACATAAAATATAGCCTATGTTGGAGTAGGGATTGTCACCATCAATTTGTCAACATTACTTTTGGAATCGGTTCTGGGGTTCCAGAGATTTCATAGAAATTGTAATTTAGAACGCTTTTCTCTCATTTCACCATTTTAAATTAAAATTTGTTTTTATTTGTTCTTAGAGAGCATTACATCTTATGAGAAACTACAATGCAAAATTTAAATTTCTAACTCCTTCAGTATAAAAAAAATTGCAATTTTAGAACGTTTTTCGCTTTTTCACCACCTGTGGTAGTGGCACATATAAAATATAGCCTATGTTACAGCAGGGACTGTTACCATCAATTTGTCACCATAACGTTTGAAAATGGTTCTGTAGTTCTAAAGATTCCATAGAAATTGTAATTTAGAATGTTTTTAGAACGCTTTTTGCTCATCTCACAGTTTTAAATTTCGAAGTTTTTTAGAATTTGTTCTTAGAGAGCATTTACATCTTATAAGTAACTACCATGTCAAATTTCATGTTTCTAACATATTCAGTATAAAAAAATGAAAATTTTAGAACGTTTTTCGCTCATGCACTCCCCTGGGGGTAGTGGCACCGGCATGAAATATAGCCTATGTTACAGCAGGAACCCTTAAAATCAATTTGCCACCATCACTTTTGAAGAAGGTTCTGTAGTTCCAGAGATTCCATAGAAATTGTAATTTAGAATGTTTTTAGACCGCTTTTCGTTCATCTCACCCTTTTAAATTGCAAATTTTTTTAGACTTTGTTCTTAGAGAGCATTTACATCTTATAAATAACTACCATGTCAAATTTCAGGTTTCTAGCTTATTCAGTATAAAATAAATTTAAATTTTAGAACGTTTTTCGCTCTTGCACCCCCCCCCCCTGTGGTATTGGCACCTATATAAAATATAGCCTTATGTTGGAGCAGGGACTGTCACCATCAATTTGCCACCATCAATTTTGAAAACGATTCTGTAGTTCCAGAGATTCCATAGAAATTGTAATTTAGAATGTTTTTAGAACGCTTTTCGCTCATCTCACCCTTTTAAAACTCGAATTTTATTAGAATTTGTTTTTAGAGAGCATTTACATCTTATAAGTAACCACCATGCCAAATTTCGTGTTTCTAACACCTTCAGTATAAAAAAAATAGAAATTTTAGAATGTTTTTCGCTCCTGCACCCCCTGGGGGTAGTGGCACCGACATGAAATATAGCCTATGTTACAGCAGAGACTGTTACCATCAATTTGCCACCATTACGTTTGAAAATGGTTCTGTAGTTCCAGAGATTCCATTGAAATTGTAATTTAGAATGTTTTTAGAACGCTTTTCGCTCATCTCACCCTTTTAAAACTCGAATTTTATTAGAATTTGTTTTTAGAGAGCATTTACATCTTATAAGTAACCACCATGCCAAATTTCGTGTTTCTAACACCTTCAGTATAAAAAAAATGGAAATTTTAGAATGTTTTTCGCTCCTGCACCCCCTGGGGGTAGTGGCACCGACATGAAATATAGCCTATGTTACAGCAGAGACTGTTACCATCAATTTGCCACCATTACGTTTGAAAATGGTTCTGTAGTTCCAGAGATTCCATTGAAATTGTAATTTAGAATGTTTTTAGAACGCTTTTCGCTCATCTCACCCTTTTAAATTTCAAATTTTATTAGAATTTGTTCTTAGAGAGCATTTACATCTTATAAGTTACTACCATGCCAAATTTCATGCTTCTAACACCTTCAGTATAAAAAAAAAATCGAAATTTTAGAACTTTTTTCGCTTCTGCACCCCCTTGGGGGTAGTGGCACCGACATAAAATATAGCCTATGTTGGAGCAGGGATTGTCACCATCAATTTGCCAGCATCACTTTTGAAATCGTTTCAGTAGTTCCAGAGATTACCCCCTACAAACAAACAAACAAACAAACAAACAATCTTTACTGCTTTATAATATTAGTATAGATTTACAAAAAGAAAACTTATCTGTATCAATCGAGAACCTGGAAATAAGATTAATTAAAAGAACTGAGAGTTAAAATTAAATTTCCTAGATTGAAAAAGACAGAATATTTACTTAAAAATTCCCATTCTTTTCATTTTTCTTAAATCTTTTCAAAGTGCTTGAGATTTCTCTCTTTACAGATTGTTCCACCTGCGCTTTAACCGATGCAAAAATTTAATAAAATCAATGAAAATGTGTGTGAAATTCTAATGTGTAAAGAATGCGTTATTAAAATATCCAAACTGAAAATAAATACGAAATTAATACACTTTTCAGTTGAGGAAGGAATGGAAAATTAAAAATTAAATAACTGCTGCTGGCTGTTTCTCAAGTCTTCTTTCCCATAGTTCAAATGTTGATAAATATCGGCATTTTTATTTTTTTATTTTTTTATTATTTATTTTTTTTTACAAATCTACTCGTATATATAAAAAAAATTACTGATGAATTTACTGAAAGTTTTTTCTTTTAAAAAATATTAAGAATATATCCACTTGATATTGGAAAATTAACTGAATAGACATTGGTGTATTGTTTTAGGTACATATGGAAGATTAAAAGAAATTCTAATGTGTAAAAAATGCGTTATTAAAATATCCAAACTGAAAATAAATACGAAATTAAAAGACACTTCAGTTGAGGAAGGTATGGAAAATTAAATACCTGCTGCGGGCTGTTCCGTAATCCTTCTTCCCCTTAGTTCAAATGTGGATAAATATCGGCATTTGTTTTACAAACCTACTGGTGTAAAAAAAAAATTACAGGTGAATTTACTGAAAGATTTTTTATTTAAATATTAGGAATATGTCTTCTTGATATTGGAAAATGAAATGAATAGAAATTGGAGTATTTTTTTAAGTACACAAGAGGAATTAAAAGAAATTCAATTTTAAATTTAATCTTTTTCATTAAGAACAAAATGTGTTGAACGAATTTGTAATTAAAATATACTTTAAGTGAAGTGGATGTGCTTTTAACTTGTTTCAGCGCTCAAACCTTCTATAGTAATATATTGTAAGTAGTTATTTATTTGATATCGTAAGAAATATTAATTTATTTACAGTTTTTAGCTCAGAAAATGTTTTAGAACTTACTTTTGACTTTAATTTTTTTTAATCTGAATAATATATATAAAGAACGGAATTTTATAAACCGCTAAATTTTACATTATGGGGTTCATTGATATATGCATTTTTTTTAATTTGTTTTATCGAGTTACAAAATTTACTCCGTCTCATAAATAGTTTTAGGTGGATTTCTAACTTTTAAATTGTATTTTTAACAACTTAAATTGTTAAAAACTATGTAAAAAGAACTATCACAATATCCCTAACAGATGTAGGTTTGTGCTAAAAAATAAGGGATACCTGTTAACTATGAGACATTTCTGAAATAGGTTGTGTTGGATAGTGGCGTAGAAATTCAAAACTTATGGAAGGTATATTTTTTAACGCCTCTACAACACTGTTGTCAGTTTAGCCTCCTTTTTTAATTCAGAATTCCCGAGTTCATGACGGAAATTCCGAAAGAAGAATTTTTACTTTATGTAAGCACGAAGTTCTTGTCTTCAAATAAAGCAAAATTTACTATCTGGAATTTCTGATATGAATTCATAGTTTCTGAATAAAAGAAGGAGGCAAACTGGCAACACTGCTTTACAAGAATATTTAAATTACTCTTTACTCTAATAACTACATAACTTTTTTAACTCAATTATTTAAATATTCCAAATATGGAAGATCATGAAAAAGTTTGAATAACCATTAATTTAATTTTTTCTTTTTCTATTTACGACCTTACGTTGAAAAGATTGTTTGTTCAAAAGAGCCCCATGCTTGTTCAAATGTGCCCCATGCAGGGATACATTTGAAGAAACAAAACATATTTGAAAGTAAAAAAAGGTGTGTTAATTTAATTGAATTTTGTTTGTATTAATTTTTTCATACATAAAATAAATGCTTTTTTCTAGTGTTATTTCTCAGAACTTATATACAGTGTGTATCTGAAATGCTTCAACAAACTTAGGGGATGATAGTACTCATGAAAACGAACAAAAAATGAAATGGAACATGGGGTCGCAAATGACGTTTAAAGGGTGAAAATCGCAAACTAATAAAATATCGAAATCCCGCATGCTGCTTTTCTACAGACCTGGCTAGTAGCACGAAGCTGGTTTTCCTTTCATTTTGTGCATATCTGGTCAGAAGGTGATAACAAAAACGTGTAAGAAAGCCAAACAAAACTGTGAGCAGGAATCCACGTATGTAAATTTTCCATCTCATTAGAAACCGATCAATAAACGCAACTTTGCAGCAAGCATGCGTTGTAAGTACATGAACCGCCAACGACAATAGGTAGTATCATTGCGAAAACATTTTATTTGTGCTTTTAGTAGGAATGGCTACCTATTCCAATAACGAAATGGCTGATATGCATATGGTGTAAAGCTGTAGGAAATGGCCACTTATCACAAAGGTTATATCAAGAACGATTTCCGACAAGGTGTTGTCCTAATCATAGCACTTTCTCAAGAATTGATCGATGCCTATGGGAAACTGGGTCTTTCTATGCAAGATCCTGCGATAGAGGACGACACCGCCATGTGCGCACTACAGAAATGGAAGAACGAGTGCTGCAGTCGTTTACGGACTTGCCGACTACCAGTACGCGAGCAGTTTCAGTTGAACTGGATGTTTCGCACATGTCAATGTGGAGAGTTCTACGCAATGAACGGGTGCACCCTTTTCACATACAGAAGGTGCAAGCACTTGACGAATGAGGAACGATCCACAATTTACCTCCAAAGTGCTATTTACAGATGAGGATACATTTACCCGATATTACATGTTTAACATGCACGATGCTCATATTTGGTCAAAAGAGAATCCTCATTCCATTGTCCCGCGAAATGCGCAACAACGGTTCCGTGTCAACATCTGGTGCGGCATTCTCGGTGATAACCTGGTGGGCCTGTACTTGCTGCCTGACCGTCTCAATGGTCCAACTTACCTGAGTTTCCTGAGTTTCCTGGTAGTAGCAGAAAGCAAACTGCCAGGTTTGCTTTCTGCTACACAAGCCGGCGTGCAGCAACAAATTTGGTGCATGCACGATGGTGCTCCGCCTCATTTTTCTGTGGACTAGTGTAACCACCTTGATGGAGTTTATCCGGCAAGATAGATTGGAAGTGGTGGCCCAGTTGCTTGGCCTCCATGATCGCCGAACCTCAACCCTTTGGATTTGTTCTTCTGGAGACAGATGAAATCCCTCATTTATAAGACAGACGCCAGTTGAAACGACAGAAGCAGTAGTAGCGCGTATTGTGACCGCTGCAGGAGAAATCCAGGAAACTCCCGGAATCTTCGAGCGTGTCTGCCAGTCGTTCCTCCGTAGATGTAATTGTGTAATAATGTCCGCGGTCGACACTTTGAACAATTGTTGTAAAATATTTGTTTTCTCTGGACATCACGAGCTATGTTGTACCTATCTGTGCAATAAATAATTTTCTGGAGTGTTTCTCTCTTGTCTCAGTTTGTCCATTTCCAGACGCATTTTCCCGATTTTCATCCTTTAAACGTCATTTGCGACCCCATGTTCCAGTGCATTTTCTGTTCATCTTCATGAGTACTATCATCCCTCTAAGTTTGTTGAAGCATTTCAGATACACACTGTATAATGGTGAAAATTATACTTTACTGAAAAGTGTTCAAATCTGCCCCTTCTCCCCTACTCCTGATATAATCAAATATATTAACAGAAAAAAATCTTGGAGCATAAGTTCATGCAATCGTATTTCGCGTTGCAATTCGCAAGTGTTAAATTTCATGGAACTACTTAGTAATAATAAACTGAAACAATACAATTACGGAATGAAATTTTCGATATTAGAATAAAATTAGTTCAAATAAAAGTAAATATATTTTTTTAAATATATACTCTCTTATAAGCATTGAATGTTTATCTAAAAACTCACACCTAATTTCATAGTTGCAATTCATGAAGTCCTAGAAACATTCCATTATAATAGTTTAATTTAGCGTGTACATCAATTATTGAAAATTAATCCGTTAAATTACGCTTGACCGTAAGCATGAACTTGTGATTTTTTTATATATATAATTTTTGCTCCGTTTGTTTTTTCGACATAGCAAAAACGAAAAACAGCATTATTTAAACTATCTATTTAGGATTTCTGAATTTTTTTTCAACGTAATAATCATAATTTAATTAATAATTAACTATTGATTGATTATAAAGCGTATTTAAGAACAAAATATTACACTTTTAATTTTTTTTCTACTTTTTTAGGGTTTAAAAATATTTTGTTGTTGCAGTTTCACAGTGAATTGGCATAATTTGTCAAACATGGTTCGGCGCATAAAGAATTCCGTTCTTTTGTAACTCGTATACAATTGCAACCATAATGAATATTTTGCGATTTATCACCTGCGGCTGGCTAAGGGCAAAATGTCTTAAAATTAATTTATTGATTTACAGTTATGTTCGAAAAATATTAAAATGTTGTACTGTCATCGGAAACATACCTGTGTACATATTTTTTTTTTATTCTATCATATCAGGAAATAAGAAAAAAATGGATTACAAAATTCCATCTTTACATACTAAAAACCAAGTTACATAAAATAATGAAACAAAATGCGTTCAAATAAAAATACAACTTGCAAAGATGATACTGAAGTTCAGATCTGCAGATTTAAATGTTAAAAATAAGATCAATAATTATAGTACATATGTTCAGAGTTTTTTTTTCAGAGATGAATTATCTTTATACAAAAGAGAAAACATGTGATCTTTGGTACAGTTGATGAGGTCCTCTATGATACTGTAAGGAATTCTTTATTTAATTACTAATTAGATAATGAAAAAGTATGCAATAGTGTCCCTATGTTTTCAATCACTTTCCAGATTTAATCGAAAGGGCGCAACTGCCATATGGTTTTCATAAAACTTGCTGGAATAGTTGTATATATTTATCCAAGAACTCCTTTTGACGTTGCAGGAACAATCAATTCCCATAAAAACTTTAAGTATGACTACAGGGACAGATATTAGACTATAACTTTCAGACACTTAAAAACACTCCAAACTCCTCCACATTCGATATCCCATTCCATATATACGATGACCAGGAGGCCAAAGATGGGATTTGCTTTTAATCTGATGAGATGAGCGGATGTCTGCCGGGACTCTGAAGTACCACAGAGTTGTACGAACGAAGGGCAATAGATGTTGCAGGGAAACTTAGTCTAGTTTCGACAGAGAATGCGTGGCCAAAAACGCACGGGTAGAGAAATTTAAGTCTACCAAAAGTTCGGCAATCTGGAGAACATTTAAACAGAACACTACGAATATTCATTAACTGTAGCATGTTTTTCTCCGTGTGAAAATTTCTATGTGACGTAAACGTAAATGAATATATGTTTGGTGCACTTTCACCATCCTAATTTAAAATATGCGTCACAATACACTAGTGTGCCGTCACACAGAAATTTAAAATCATTACTCGAGCACTTTAAAACGAATTAATAGAGCATTTTAAAACTTCAGTTTTAACTTTCAAGTTAATAACAATATTTCTTCAGTGAGTTCAACCATCCTTTAAAGTTTGCTCCATTAAAAAAAAAAAAAAAACATGCTGTGTACCAAGCTCAACAGAAAAAAAACATGAAATAGAGAAATGGGAAGCAGAAGCTTACTTGAGTAAGCATTTTAAAAAATATGTTTTCACTATAAAAAGCTTTAGGTTGATAATATATATTTGAAAGATAAAACAGATATTAAACATCTGTAGTTTTTCGTAAGATACAGAAAATAAGGCGTATCGTTAAAAGATGGATTAACGAGTAAAAAAAACATATGAATGAATGATGCCGGGGAAGGAACGTTTCCAAAAAAAACCTAGATTATTTGCTTCATAGTTTAAAAGATTTATTTAATGTATTTTAAAACATTTGTCACATGTACAAAAAGCTAGCATAACATTCGTTATTCTGTTGCTTATCTAAATGCTTTTCAGTTCTTCGAAGTTCATTTATTAAATAATAGAATTGACAGTAAAACCAATATATCAAATACGTGCTCGATATTAGATTGTAATAATTCTATGAGGAATTTTTTTATTTCCTGCATTTATTAAAATGTTGTTTTTGAAGCATAGGAAATAAGGTCAAATCAGATGGCAATATAGGGTGATAAAAAATATCCTGGACAAAGTTCAGTGTAAAGAAAGACAAATGTTTCTTAATCTACAAAAACATAATATAAACACGTGCGAAAATATGCAATAACCCGGGACTTCGGGTTAAACTCGGTCGTCAACCCGGGACTTTGAAGAAACTTGGTCCCTGGCGCATAGACACGCTTTGGCTAAGGTCGTCCCCATCAAATGGATCTCTCCATTTAATGGCTCATACATATATAATATAACTACAAGGGCAGAAGGTGCTCCTCGCTAACCCGGGACCTTGAAGAAACTTGGTCCCTGGCACACAGACACGCATTGGCTGGGTTGTCCCCCACCGAATGGCTTCCCGCGAGACAGAACCCCCTAGGCGAAACTAGGACGTGGTCAAGCGACCCCATTCGATGAGATCATGCACATATATACACACTTTAACGGAAGAACGAAGGACCACTACCGGACGACTTTAAAGTCGTAGAAAGCTCCCTCAAGTGCGCTAAGGAAGCCGACCCGGTAGAGGTTTAGTACAAGGAAGTTATTGTTAGGAGAAATCTGCTAGCCCCAACCTTGTCAGGCACAGAAAGCATAAAAATAAAACTAATGAATCATCTGGTTTATGAATGCATATCAAAACATTACATCTGATTAGACGTATTAGATAAAAAATAATTTATCTTTGTATATAATAACAGATAAATTGTTTCTGTTATACTAATATTATAAAGAAGTAATTTTTGTGTGTTTGTGGGGAATAATCTCTGGAACTACCAAGCCGATTTCAAAAATAATGGTTGCAAAAGGATGATGACCATCTCTCCTCCAATATAGGCTATATTTTATGTTGGTACAACAACCTTTGAGAAAGTGCAGGAGCAAAAAGCGTATTGAAATTGCAATTTCTCCGATACTGCTGGGGCTAGAAATTTGAAATTTGGTGTGGTGGTTACTTTTAATATGTAAATAACCGCTATGAACGGTTTTTATAAAGTTCGAAATTTAAAAGTGAGAAATAGGCAGAAAATGGTCTAGAAAAAATATTTATTTGATTTATTTGGAACTGTTGGGCCTAGAAACTTAAAATTTAACATGACTGTTACTTTTAAGATGTAAATTCTTACAATAGAACATTTTCCAAAAAAACTCGATATGTAACATGGTGCAAGAGTAAAAAACGTTCTAGAACTTGCTATTTTTGTGATGCTGCTGTTGCTAAAAACATGTAATTATGTTTGATTTTACTTTTAAGATATAAGTGCTCTTTAAGAACGGTTTCTAAAAAATTGAATGAAATGAGCGGAAAAGTTCTAAAAACATTCTAAATTACGATTTATTTGGAAATGCTAGGGCTAGAAACTTGAAATATTTAATAAAACCAGATTTCTTTTTTCCAAAAAACAATAGAAAGACCCCGTGCAATTTGAATGCAACACAACGGGCTGCTACGCAGTATTAAATAAATTGTGTAAATATTGGGAAAATGCTTGTGTATATGAAACAGTGAATAGCTTGCCCGATAGTACATGGCTTTTCTCTGTCTCCAAGGCCCCTAACACAGGGAAATGCCAGCTTAATATTGATTTTTTTTTTTTCATCTTCACTAATCTAGAGGTTTCATAGATAGGTCATTTTCTCAATTGTCGTTAGCAGGAAAAGTTCCGTAATCTTTTTCACATTGGCGTATTTTAGCTAGCATGATTTGCAGAGAAAATATGCACGGATTTGTAAATACTTGGAATGGTATTTTCACAGCCCAAATGTATACAGACGAGATATTCAGATCTCATGCCTTATCTAACGCTGAAGCTAGTGCATATTCCTTTCTTTCATTGCATGCTAAAGCATAAAACAGCTCGACTTGTGAAGAATATGTTTGACAAGTAAATAATAATACAGCGTATGTAGTAGTCAGTATGTTCTCCTCAGTTAAGTTCTATCGAGCATGTCTGGGTCACACTCGGACGATGCATTGCGGCGAAAGGAATGCCTCTGTTGAAGTTGATCGCTTCCATGGAAAACACGTGTGGAACAGTCTTAATTGTTCGGAGGAACCACACAATATAAAATATTCCTTGTCAAAAAACACATTTTTGACATTTATAAGTACTCCAATCGGTTCTTGACATCATTTCAAAGAGTTAAAATTCAGATAAACGATGTTTTAGTAACTTATTTTCTGTATTACCTTTAATATATATGTATTTCCAATTTTATACCTATGCATGGCTGTCTTGCATGGTTTTCTCTAATGTTTGTTTGCTTCCCTATTTTACTTTATTTTATCTTCACAAGAAGAAAGTATTGGATTCATGAAAATTTTCGACTTCCGGTTTTCAACGGATTTATACGTTTTAGAAGGTCCTGAACACGATTTGACTGTATTTAGAAAATGTCTGCTGTCTGTCTGTATGTGACAAAAATTTTGTGGGCGTTCTATCTCAAGAACTAATGCACGAAATTTAATAAAATTTTAGATTCAGTTAAACCTTTATATAAATTGGTGCTGATTAGTTTTTGATGTAAATTGCCGAACAGGTGGCGCTGCTATGCTACACTTTTCACAATTTTCACTACAGCTATATATCAAGAACTAATGCACATAATTTCATCAAACTTCAGATTCTGTTAGACCATGACACACATAGAAATTGTTTACGTTTTGGTGTAACTAGCCTAACAGGTGGCACTGCTATACCACTTTTTTCTGGATTTTTGCTATAGCTATATCTCAAGAACTAATGCTCGGAATTTCATCAAACTTCACAGTCAGTTATATCTTGACATAAATAGACATTGATTACGTTTTGGTGTAGATATCCCAACAGGTGGCGCTGCTGTGAAGAATTTTTCATGATTTACGTGATTTTAGTGATAGTCATATCTCAAGAACTAATGCACGGAATTTAATAAAATTTTAGCTTCATTTAGACCTTGATATAAATTGGTGCTGATTCGTTGTTGGTGTATGTGAAACCTATATGAGATAGAATAAAGTTTTGGGATTGGCACATCCGACTAGTTTTATCAGTGTATATGCATTTATATATGGTATTTTAATAATTCTATCATTTAATTTGCTCATTTGAATTTGTACCAGTACATAATTAATTAATTGAAGATAGCGTCTCGTTTTTATTACTTGTCAAAAGTTATTAACTCTTGGTTCTCAGCCAATATCACTCTGACTAATCCCTTTGAGGGAAGTCTTAGTTTTATTATTTATAACGTTTTTATTTTACACCTATTAACAATTAAAAGAAGTACATTATAACAAGGTGCTGTAATTTGTTATATTTTTACAAAGTCTTCTGTTACAATATACTGTTTCTAAAAGATTAAAAATTATGTAGAAAATGCTCGTCGCGAAGGAGGTTAAGAAATCATCCATCTATAATTATAGCCGGGCTGCCAGTGGTAACTATTTTTATATTCTGTTGCACCACTAAATTTAAAAATAAATTTTGTAGTACATTTTTCTTGCACATGGTGTCAAAGTGTATGTGAAAGATTCTTGTTTTGAGAAAGTGGCACGAAATAAAATTTAAAAATTATCGCCACTGGTAGCCCTGTTATAAGAATGTGACGTTGTTGTCGTGAACCAATGAAGGTGCTTTGGGACATTGAGAATCTGTCACATTAAGCGAGATATCAATAAAAAAAAATTAAATTCAGATAGGTAAAAAATTAAGTAGTACAAAATCTTGTACTGCTTTTACTTTTCTGGGATGTAATTGGAAGCGTGGTTTAGGCTTAAAAAGAGATCTTCATTTTCATAATGTTTATTTGTTTAGAATGCAAATTCCATAACAGTCGTTCTTTGACAAATTGGTCAGATTAGTGCATTCTAAACATGACTCACATTGAATGACATAAGTTTATTCACATTAGTTTTAGCTGTAATTCATAGTGTTAACCATAACTAATGCATGATTCAACTATTTTCTTCATTCCATTCTTCTTTGGAGGATAATAAATATATATTTCTTTGCAAAAATAAAAGATAGAAATACTTACAGTAAATATTTACCATACCAGTCTCTGAATATGTTATGCTTCATAATAAAAGCTTCGGAAGAATGGAAAGAAGAAAAAGGGCGACTTAAGAGCCTAGAGTACTCTTAAGCAAACATTTCATACATAAAAGATGCTTGTCATCTGTCATCTAAAGGAAAGAATCAAAAGATAAATTGGTTTACTTTCATCTTTAAAATATCCTAAAGAATATGTGTTAAATGAATAATAAGGTGTTTAAGATGTTAAAAGCATGTCATGGCAATGAAAATTATTACTTTTGACACATGTGTTTCATTTAAATTTTAAATATTCTTAAACAAGTCTTTATAGATCTTCCAATTCAGTGTTGATATACATAGATTAAACTTTGCTATCAAAGAAAAAACTTAATATTTCTCTTTAGAAATTTATCTTTGTATATATATCCATATTAACTACTACGTTAAAAATCTGGGGGAAATTAAATAATCATAAATTGCTAGTGCATTAGTTAATATTCGATGTTTATTCATAAATATAATCCAAAAATATAAATTAGTTCTCAAAAAACTTTTTTTCATTTAAGTTAACACATTGTGGAAATGTAAGCCATTACAATAAAGCATCAATTATACATCTCTCAAGGGATCGTTAAAAACGACCTACGGGGTGATTATAATTAAAGTCCCACTTTCAAAATGCTGTAAAAAAGGAACCACTGGTCAGAATGACTTCAAATTTGAACTGAATATACTGGAAGAAGGGGGAACCGATATTGCATAAGAAGGAAAAAGTGCCAAAATGTATCAATAGATGGTGCTGTAAGAGGCATAATGAAAGTGGATTCGACTACAAGTGACATTTTTAATAGAAATTAGTGCTCCCGATGCGATACGTATATCAGTTATACGGTTAACCGATATACGTATATACGTATAATACGTATTTAAGAAATACGTATACCCTAAAATATACGTTTAAACGTATCCATATACGTATAAGCGTATATCGGTTAAACGTATAATTTAAGTATACGAAAAATTCAGGTATACGTATATTTTAAATACGTATTTACTTTTAATACCAATGGATCTCATCAGTATTACGTCACAAAACGGGGAACAAGCTGGAAATCAGTGGTTTTAGCGAAATATTTTGCATAATATGTTTCATACATAGGATTTTGTTATTTTTCCCTATAAACGATTATTATAAGCATATAACGGAAGAAAACACTTTTTGAGAAAAGAATGAGAATAGACACGTTTCAGATTTATTGTCACTTCTTGTTAAGTAAGTTTATTTTTCTTTTCTAATTTTTTGAAAATTCTTTATTTGTGAGTGCGTGTACTCAAGATTGCGTCCGGGTTCAAATGTTATTCTTTCGACGGGGCTAACGTTTTCCACTCTGTGTTAATGTGTATAACGCGAGTTCATTTTTTAATCATGACACTCATGGTTTACAAGGTGTATGGACATTACGTTTAAGATTTTTTGTTAATTTTGACAAATTTTATTTTTTGTGTGAAGTACTTATAAATTTTGATTTCTAATAGCCAGACAAATAATCGTCAATGCAGATTTTAGAACGCAATCACACATGCATAAAATGACTTGCCTTCTTATTTCTTTTTTAATGTAGGACGTATTTTCAAAATATTTTAACACGGTGACTACCGGGTTAAAATTAACGGAATTTTATTTTATTCAGAAATTCCGAATTCATACCTGAAAATACTAATAGCAATATTTGCTTTATTTAATGACAGACATTTCGTGATTACATAAAATAAAAAAAACTTCTTTCGAAATTTCCGGTATTAATTCGTAATTTCGGATTAAAAGTGGAATGTCAAATAAGTGACCAAGTGACGACGCCACGTATACGTCCTCGGTAGCAACCGTGTTAAATAGGGGGAAAAAAAATATTCTTAAATACAATAAAAGTACGAGTGTGAAACTTCCCAGGAAATAGATTGGTCAGTGTCACTATAAGATAAAAAGTTAATGCATGCCTATATTCTGCGGTCGCATTAAAAAATAATTTTTCACGCGAAATGTCCACGCCATAAATCTAAAGAAGTTGTGTGTGGAGGTGTTACAGACATGCGAAAATTTGCTTTGGAGTTACCCGCTACCCATAGTAAAACATTTCATAATTAATAGCTTAGATTTAAGGGAGAAAAAAAACTATATATCTCAACTGAGGAAAAAAATTGTTTTTTGGAATACCTTTACCGCTAGACAGGTAAATTAGGGACTTTCGTGGATCTTTGAACAAGTAATCACGATGGTCCACGTAAACTACGAGACTGTGGGTCTCAGTGGGTGTTTCTCAATTTCTCTGATCCGCAGACCCGGTAGGTGCCATTTCCCTTTACTTCTGGCATCAGGGTTTTGGTTTTTCTGACGTCACTGGCGGTGCTAAGGTGCATTCTTCCAATGGGAAAGAACCTTTTTTCTGATTTAAAATAGTATTTATGCTAAAAAAAAAATTCGTTTCTTTGGTCATAAGAGAGCTTATTTCTTCAAAATAAAACATTTTTCATTAGGCACAAAGTAAAGTATTTTTTTTCTAGGAATAAAGCGATTTTGAGGAGATTTTTTTTCCTTCAGATGAAATAATCGTGTATTTTTTCTTTGCTAATATGGGAGTTTGTATTGCTTGTTATATTTGGTCGATCTTTGAAAGGGACGGGGGTGCAATGTAAACAATTATTTTCATTTCCTTTGACAGCAAGGGCAGTTTTCCTTCACACGAAGCTTTAATTCCTTCTCAGAAAGAGAGATTTCCGGTCACATTTCCTTAATACGTGGCAAATATTTTCCAGCTTTTGTTAGTGCTTTTGGTCTTAGCTCTTTAAAATAATGCATTCTTTGCATTGATCTTGCAGAAAATTCCTAGTACTTATGCTATTGCAACATGTACTAATCGTTTGGATAAAACGTAAAATGTTCTATATCATACATTTTCGAAGAAATCGTTTATAAAAAATTGATCGATCATTGCATCCAAAGGAACAGATAATAGCTTTAGAAAAATCATGCATCAAGCACAGATTATGTAACAATTTTCAACTCTTCAAAAATACTTTTATAAATCTTTACTGTTTAATTAAAAATTGTACAAAGGCATAACACATTTAAAAATGCCATTTCAGGAATTACTAACAATATTCGAAAAAGTATCGAATTCTTTTGTGCACCCCTGTATATGATCTATAGATTTGTATATAAACTATGTATACAAATTACTAATAATATTACTAATACTATACATACAGCGGCATAAATTGCTAAAATTTAGTTCAGTTATGGAGGGCATAGCACAGTTGAAAATTCACCTTCAGCAATTTCCGTTGATAAACGCACATGTATTCGAGTATTTTGTGCTGCCTTGTGGGTGATCCATAGAATTTATACATAACAAGTAATAGGCAAAAAATTCGTTACATTTAAAAAACAACTAAAATCGCACTTCAAGGAATTATTAATAACTGGCAGTACTTTAACCGAATACTTTTGAGTATTTCTGTAAATGAACGATACATTATATGACAGTAAGCGCCTTGTAGTGCACCTCAGTGATCAATTTGAATATGTATAAAATATTGAAACATCTTTAAAATAAGCTGCAAACGATTTTTCCCCATAGACCGTAATGTAACGAATTCTTTTCAGTGCTGCAATAAAGGTATAAGTGCTATGCATACAATATTCTATAGTAAACCTCTTATAGTGCACATATTATATAAGTCAATTTTAATATGTTTGAAATATTTTAACATCATTACAATAAGCCGCAAACGATTTTCCCCATAGACCGTAAAGTAACGGAATTCTTTTGAATCTCCCTGTAAAATAAGTTGTAAGTGCTACACACTTCATTTTCAATACCGAAGATGGCATAATAAAGCTCAATAAGATATATAAATTGCATAACAATCCGAGTATATTTACGGCAGTTAGAGCACAGACAGACAGGACAGACAGACGGCATACAGACAGAAAAACCGAATGTATAAACACTTTTCAACTATGTTGGAAAGCTTAAAAAAGAGATACGCTGCCAAAAAATGAAAACTGTGGAGTCAATCAACTGTGTATGATCAATCAACTCATGTATTTTATCATTGCATGATAAAACAGTACGAAAAATTGCAAATAATAGAACATACATCTAAAATACATCTTCAAAATGCACCCTGTAATGAAATAAAATGCTCGAAATGAAAGCATATTCTGAAGGTATACTTGAAGGTACCTTAATATATTCATTATTAAAATATTTTTATATAATTTTATCATCATACAGCATTAAAATATAAATTAATATAATCCTTTTGGAAGATATTTTTAAAAGTATATTATTTTGAATTTCAAATTTAATTTTTTTTATATCACATAAATCTTCCAGTTTTAAAAATGCGGCAATTTAAAAAATAAAGTTTCTATTTTTATTTGTATTTTAAATCTCTTTTAGGAATACTGCTGTCTTACTTTTTTATTTTATAAAATATATATATATCAATTATTTGACATTTAATCACATCAATTATCTGAATAGAATCTGAAGAAACAGTAAATTTTAAAATTAAGTTTAGAACGCTGAAAAGAAATGTAATTTTAAATTTTAAATATTATTACGAAATAAAATTTTTTGCGTAAACGTAGAACTCTCTTTCACGCAATAATTTATCTTTCTTTCTTTCTTTTTTTTTTAAATTATGTATGTGCATTTATGGTTATCGTGTAGCATTAAAATAATACTTTATATAAATATTTCGGAATTTGTTTATAAAGTATATTACTCTGAATTTCAAATTTTATTTCCATTAAATCATCTAATTGTATCTTATGTATATTTCGGTTTAAAAATACTAAATATTCAGCCATTTACTTATTAAAGTTTTTACATTATTTGTATTTTAAATCTAATTACACAAAACTCAATCTTGTGTATATGTGGTATGAGGTTGAAATCTAAGTGATTTTTTTTTAAAACTTTTTTATAGGTTTTTATGAAATACATGTCACAATTATAATAATATTAGAATTATTATGTATTTCAAATAGAATACTGATCAAATATTAAAAATATACTATATTAAAATTATTAACATGATATTAACTGCACTCATGTAAACATTAAAGTTCTGCTCTTGTAGGTCTTTAAGATTTTATTTATAAAAATTACTATTTGCTTGTTTTTAAAATGAAAAGGAACTTTTCATACTGAGGTACAAATAAAATGTAATGATAAAAATAGCAAATTTGAAAAGTATATGTCGTAGAATTGAAAAGACATAATAGTTTAAATTTTGGATATGATGTTTGTCCTATGTATAAAAAAAATTTTTAAAAAATTTTTAACTTCTTCACTCGAAAATTTGTATTGATACTTTTCAATTAAAAATAGGGCTTTTCTAAACCAAATCGATTGGAAAACTGAATCGAGCAGGCTAAGACTCCTATAATAGGAGTTTTAGAGCAGAGAGCAGGCTAAGTAACATCAAACAGCAAATCGCTCCCTATTAATTGCAGGGTGAAATGGGGCACAACCTTATGATATAGTAACCTTGTGCAGACTAGCAGGAGAAAAGTATCTTTTTTCACATGAACGAAAACCGTTTAAACGTTTATACGTTTAACCGCTGGGGTAAGATCCGTATATACGTTGGACTGTATATAGTGTTTCGTATAATACGTATAACCGACTGTGCCGTATCATACGTATAAAAAATCTGCACCCCGTATAATACGTATTATACGTATACACGTATAAACGTATAATAGGGAGCACTAATAGAAATACGACGGCTTTGGCATGAGTTGCAGAGTAAACCAATCGTACTGTTCAATGTGCAAGAGTGTTTCGGTTGTTTGACGGAAAAAATGACTTCCAAATCAGTCGACAGTTGTGGTACCGTTAGTGGAAAGCCCACCCACCACGGCAAGGTCGTACCACATTGGATGGGAAAAATCGGTTTTTAATTGTCCTTGGGCCAAAAACCACATAAAAAGCACATAATGATTCGGCTTTTAATTGCCCTAGGGCCAAAAACCGCATAAAAGTGTCTTTTAATTTGCATAGTATGCCGCTTACAGCGCCATCTATTGATACACTTTGGAACTTTTTTTCTTATGCCATACCGTTTTTCCCTTTCTTCCAGTATATTCAGTTCAAATTTGTAGTCATTCTGACCAGTGGTTCTTTTTTACAGCATTTTGAAAGTGGGACTTTAATTATAATCACCCTGTATAACCAAAATCTTAAGTATAATGCTTTTTTCACATTGTCGAACCGCTATGAAACGACGTATAAATGTCAAAGTTCTATAAATGTAAGATATGACATGCAATATTAATTGGAAAATAATATTGTTTTGCGCAACCTATCAAATTTTTTCAAGTAACAAAAGTAAATATATTGTGGTTTTATCCATACATGACCGATTTTTTAGAGTAGAATTTTCAACTACAGTGTCTCACATAAGTGATGGGACACTTGTGCTTTACAAAAGGAAACTAATCAAATAAATTAAAAAAACATGTACACATTTTTTTTGTGGGTGTGTTTCATACTTAAATTTAGTAAAGATTATTACATAACATACATTTTGTCAAAATATTAAAATATTAATTTAATAAAAATACAAATGTTTAGAACGGAGCAAAAAATAGCTCACATAAGTGATGGGACACCATTATATATGCAACAAAAATCGCCTGAAATAAGCAATAAAAATATTTTTTGGGGTTTTATTTTTACTTAAAAGCAATTGGCAATAATTTATAAAATCGTCTGCAGTATTTCTCTCCAGTTTGTTTTGGAATTTTTGTGTTTTTTAGCTCTGTGTAGTCATGAATGCTAAACGAAAAGAAACTTCGCCTGAAATTCGAAAATTAGTTATTAATTTGCATATTGAACGTGGAAAATCTATTAGAAAAACTGCTGAAACAGTTAACTTGAGTCGTTCAACAGTTTTCAATATCATTAAACGATATAAAAAGAATCATATGATTCAGGATAAAAGAAGACCTGGCTGACCATCAAAGCTATCCAATGGAATAAAGCGAATTATCGTTCGAAATATTAAAAAAAATCCAAGAATTAGTGCTTCAAAAGTTGCTGCTGATTTACAAGCATTATATGGAATAATTGTTAATCCTGAAACTATTAGAAGGGTAATTCGATCTGCTGGATATCACGGTAGAGTAGCCAGGAAAAAATTCTTCGTAAGTGAAAAGAATAGAAAACTCAGACTAGCTTTCGCAAAATCCAACATAAATAAGAATTCTGATTACTGGAATAAAGTTATATTTGCTGATGAGAGTAAATTTAATATATTTGGTTCTGACGGTAGAATCTTGGTGTGGAGAAAACCCAGGGAAGAACTTCGCAAACAGAACTTGGTACCAACAGTAAAACATGGTGGAGGAGGAGTTATGGTATGGGGGTGTATGTCGTCCACTGGAGTTGGTAATTTTGTTTTTATTGACAGTATAATGGATCAGTACAAGTATATTGATATTTTAAAGCAAAATTTGAAATCTTCAGCACGAAAATTGAACCTTCATAACGATTTTAAATTCTACCAGGACAATGACCCCAAGCACACTGCTCTGAACGTTAGACTCTGGCTGCTATATAACTGTCCTGAAATAATAAAAACACCACCACAATCTCCAGACTTAAATCCCATAGAGAATATTTGGCAAGAATTGGAATCAAGAATTGGCAAACACACCATTTCTTCAAAACAACAACTAAAATCGGTGCTTCAAGAAGAATGGGGTAAAATCACTCCAGAAATCACAAAAAAAATAGTCGAATCCATCCCAAAAAGATTAAATCATGTTTTAAAAGTAAAAGGAAATCCAACAAAATATTAAAACCTTTTAAAAAGTAAAATTTGTGGATAAATATTTGATGGAAAAGTAAGTGTCCCATCACTTATGTGAGCCATTTTTTGCTCCGTTCTGAACAATTGTATTTTTACTAAATTAATATTTTAATATTTTGACAAAATGTATGTTATGTAATAATTGTTACTAACTTTAAATATGAAACACACCCAAAAAATTTTTGCACATGTTTGTTTATTTATTTTATTGCAGTTTCTTTTTATAAAGCACAAGTGTCCCATCACTTTTGTGAGACACTGTATATATCTTTCAACAGCATACGTAAATGCTTTAGAAAATATCCAGTTAAAAAATACTAAACTTCGGAAAATCAGGCATGCTTTCTGAACATAGCAAAGTAAAGTTATTTTACATGAAATCTAAAATATTCTGTTATCAATAGATGTATTAAATACATTGTATATTTGTTACGGCTATCCTTGGTCTTGCAGACGACTTTTGCGCATTCTATTGTAATTTTGTTTTTGCCGCATGGCATCAGTTATTCTCTCCCGCATTTATTGTGATATTCGCACGAATAATTCAACATAGAATAAATCGCATAAGGGAGCTATTTTATTAGCTAAAATGACTATAGGGTCATTAAATATCGCAATAAGAAGTCATTTCTTTATCATAGTAAGGATAATATAGTTATGTTATTTATTAATGATCGTAAGAATAATATAGTTATGTTCTTCAAGTGGTATTGTCCACTCATTCATTATGATAGTGTTCGAAACTGACTATGGTGTCAGCACGTTGGATTTAACCTAATGTAATGTAAATATGTATATAAACATTTTAATAATTTAGAAACTCTTTGATTACATTTGCACCAATGCATTACATATTTTCGTAATACAGTCCACTCAATCAATAACTTTAGAGCAGCGTAAACAATATTTTTAAAAATTTTAATGAGATTTTAAAATACCGTCGGTGCATAAAGGCTTAAATTGATAATAGTTGTTTAAATTGATATCTCTTTACTTTCATCTTTCCTTTGTTTTAAATGGTATATTTAATAGCAGTCGCTCTTTAACAATTTAGCGAGATTAGAGCATTTTTAAATGCTTCACATTTATTGACATAAATTTTAACATGAGGCCACAATGTTAACCATAATTAATTCATAATGCTTTTTTTTGTCTTTCCATCATTTTGATGCAAGGTAATAAATATATGGGCCTTGAAGAAATAAAAGTTAAAAATACTTAGCGTAAATATTTACCATGCCAAGCTCTGAAAATGTTATGCTTCACAGTAAAAGCCTCTGAAGAAAAAGTATGACTTGAGAACCTAGGGTACTCTAAAGCAAACATGTCATCCAAAAAGATGCTTGTCATTTTGCCATCTAAAGGAAAGAATCAAAAGATAAATCGGTTTACTTTCATCTACAAAACATCCTGAAGAATATGGGTTAAATGGATAATAAGGTGTTTAGAATGTTAAAAGGATGTCATGGCAAAGAAAAAAAATTACTTTTTACAGATATGTTTCTTTTAAAATTGCAATATTTTTTAAAAAGTCTTTTCGGACCTTCCAGTTCAATCTTATTAAGCATAGGTGAAAAATTGTTACTTAGGAAAAATTTTAATCACCTCTTTTTAAAAATTTGTTCCTGAGTATCTATACAGCTTGTATTTAGTACAGTAAAATTTGCTTAGACGAAAGGAACGGAAATAATCTAATGAATATAAGGATTTCCGTCTTAGCTGGTTTAATTGCATAATATTTCTTAGATCCTTACAATAAAAAAATTTCGTTTAAAGATACTCTACCGATATGGCTTGATTTTTAGAGCATTTTCGGAATATATTTATGCAGATACAGAAAAGGGTTTTAAACATTAAGTCTAATGACCTTTCGTCTCAGTAAGTGTGAGAATATTTGTATTTAAAAATATTAATATTTTAATATCTATCTAAATGCTTCCAAAATTCACTAAGCAGGGCGTGTACAGTAAACTGGTTTAGGTGATTACGCTTATAATAGTCATCTGAAATAGAAAATTCACATGGATCCTTAAAATATATTAACCCATTAAGACCTAGCGGTACCTTATGATTCCGGAATAGGTGCCAACCGTTTTGTTGTTTTATTACCAATATTTTTAAGAGAAATATTATCTTTATCGAGATGATAAAAACTCCGTGATAAAAGGAAACAAAAGTTGCTATTCTGAAAATTATTATGAATTGCAATTTTTGCATTTTAAAAAGAAAAATAATTCCACCCTTAATGGATAATTTATTTGAAGGCCAAACCTAAAATTCATAAGATAAATCAAAAAGTTCCAAAATGGCGGCTGTGTGAAGTTTAAGATCAGTTTTTTGCCATTTTGTTTTCTTTTCCGAAACTGTTTAAAAAATCGAAATTATTAAACATTTTAATTTTTGAAACGCTTGTTCTGTAATAAAAAAAAAGTCTAGTTTAATTCATAAAAAACAAAACGTCGATAGCTTAAATGGTTTAAGCTTGAGAAACGATACCGATTTTTAAAAAAATGTTTAAAGAAAAACCCATTTACATTTTTTAATCAGTCCTTTGTCAGCTGTGATATAGATCCATTAAACTAATTGTCACGACTTAGAAACTGAATGCAACAAAAAATGGATTTTAAGGCGTATTTGAAACACTTCAAGAGTTCAAAAAATAAATATTTGATTCTTTGACATTTTTCTGGGAGAACCTCCCAGAAAGAGACGTCATAGACAGGATCCGTTTTCACTGGTTATATTGTATTAAGAATTTACGAAAAATAAAATAAACGTAATGTATTTACATATTGGTTAGTTTTCATATTTATTCTTAAAGAAAAATAAAAGACATAAAAAAAAATTAAGACTGGGTAAACTTTTCCACATTTAAGTTAACGCATTTCCACACCCTTAATCACAATATGATGTAAGGATGGAGATTTATTTCCTGTGAGATTTATTTCCTGATATGAATGTGAAAAGTTTGTTCCCAAAACTAACAATAAAGCGTTACATATAAATGCTGGCTTTTCTTTCGGTTTCTAACTTTCTAATATCAAACAACATCACAGAGCAAAATTTGAGTAAGGAGAAATTAGAATATTCTGGGTATAAAAGACCAAGCGACATAGAACGACAAACTTGAGGAGATTGTATTTTCTCAGTGCAGCTCATTGTAAGCAATCCTGAGGGAATTCGGAAGAATACGCTTTGGTAAGAAACAAAATTTTGAGCACTTAGATTAGTACTACTTAGGCACAGAAGGCATAAAATGCTTCAAATTTTCTAATTTTGAACTTAAAAAAATTACACTATAGACATGTCTAAAAAGATATTTTTTATAACTATGTTAATAATTTTGTAACCAGGTACCATTTGTAAACCAATGGTCGACAACCACACTTTCACAAGACCACGTGTGCCCACTGACCTCTTTTTCACGTCTGCCAGGCCTCTGTAAATTTGTGTCTTTAAATACAATATTTTATGTTCAAGGTTAATAAATACTGATCTATTTTTAGAAATTTGGAAAGTTCTTAGCGTGTCAATTTGTACATTTTTTCTTTGCATCAATTTTACTGCAAACAAAATGTTCAAAACCACAACAGCACTGAAAAAGATGATTCTGAAGAAGCCTTATTATCGTTTGCAAATTGACGTTATTGCATTGATATTTTCCCTAAATATGCATTTATATCCAACAACTGTATGTATAAAATTTTGTATCGTAATGGATGCAAACCAACACACACACATAATGCAAACCAACACACACACATATAAATAAATTGGTACGCGTTGGGGGCGAGGGGTGTGCCAACGAAGATGGTTATCAAATTCAAAACGCATAAATGTTAGTAAAAAGTTTAGTTCAAGCTCACAGTAACCTTCAAATTGTACATTTGTAATTCTAGTTACATTACGAGCTTTGCTGTGCTGCTGACGTAAGTGAAATGCCCCTTGTTGGAGACAAATGTAATTATTCTGTCAAAAAAATTGCTTTAAAAAAATTGCTTTGTGTACATTTTTGTGCAAATTCATCTTTATATTTTTGGAATTATTGAATTTAAATTTCGTTTGTGACTATCACACGGTATATAAATTTTTTGTACTTTCAATGTCATTTTTTTTTCGATTAATTCTCTTTTTTCAGGTCCCGAGAGCGCAGACGATCGAAAGACCGAAGAAGAGAGTCTCCAGATTCTCAGGTATATGTTTATTATTTGTGTTACTCCTTCATGCGTTGTAAACAGTGATGAATTCAGAAGGTGGCCCGATTCTTTAGATAATATACAGGGCTGTACAAAAGATTCCGCGTGTATTTTCATCGATTGGCAAAAATTGCTAAATGTGAATTTTCTAAATGAACTAAATTTTATCATGCTATGTAGTATATATTCAAATCTATAGATCATATACAAGGCTGCACAAAATAATTCGACTACATTTTTCACTATGGAGGGTAACTAATGAAACTGGACTTTTAATTGTGTTATATGTTTCCTAAACTGTTTATTTATATATTCTTGCACCTTATTTAACGGTGCGGTTTCGTTCAGTTTCTGGATGCGTTGGAAAGTGTTTCATAATTTATGCTTGATGCATGATTTTTCGTTCTTAATTTATTTTATTGTGTGAATAACTGCATAATATTTAATAATCAATAAATGCTTGTGATAATTGCTTTTTAAAATAATAGCAGTTGAATAATATTTTTACTTTTGAAAAAAAATAACTTCAATGTATAAGAATATGTATTATCTGTATAAGATTATTTATAGACAGGTATGTAAGTATGTGAACAATTAGTAATATCTTTGTATGCATGCATATATTAAAAGAGTAAATTTTTGACCGAAACTTAGAAAGATCCGAAATTCCGTTTCGTTCTGAAAAACTTGTTTCGGTCGGATATTAATTTTTACCTGTAGTTATTACATTCAAGGCAAAAATGATTTAAAACGTACGTAAAATCTCTGAATTTCATGATCCAATTAGGGAATGTACGCATCTGTGTTTTATATGTAGAGATAATTTGAAAGCAGCTATTCTTGAAGCATGGAACTCTATTGATATGAAATATATTTAAGACTTATATGAAAGTTTGCCACGTCGAATAGTTGCTTGCTACAATGCTAAAGGCGGGTGGAATAAATGTTAAAGATTTCTTGTTTCAACAATTAATATAGGGGGCAATAAGCTAAAAGAGGCCATAATTATTTCGCTTCTGAAATCCAGATTTCACTAATAAGCTTTTACAGCGCATGTACACGTACTTCTACAACCACCAATGAATGCCTGCTTACTTTGCATGTTACAACGGAGGAAATAGCACATGATTCTTTTTTCATCATTATAATATATCAGCTAAAATTGTGAGAGGCCATAATTATTTCGCGCACTGTATATTAAAATTTTATTTCCCTATGACATAATGAGAAAATTTCGTTCATTATTGTTAGGATTTTTTATTTTTATTATGCTCAATTGTATATATGTATATATATATATATATATATAGATTTCAGTACAAGGATACTGGAGAAAAACTTTCACTAACATTTAAAACAGTGCATTAATTTTATATAAAAATTGAAACGTTTCAAACATACTTAAAGACCATCAGTCATCAATATTTTCAAACTACTTTTACAGTTGAAAAAGAATTTTTGAATATCTTTAAACGTATATTTTAAAATTGTACATCATATATTTTTAAAAACGACACGATTTTTCAATCAACGTGCCATCCCCCTGATACATAAGCAATAAAGCAGACATAAAATCGTAAGATATTTCCCTCAGGAAGCATTATTCTCGATAACATTTTTACACTGATAAAAAGTCATTCATCATAAACACATTGATCATTTTTTAATGTATTTGAAAATTCATTTTCCCAATCGGAATTTTATTTTGAAGCCGTCACGAAACGTGTTTTATCATAAAGTGTCGCTACTTAGAAAAATGTTCAAAAAATTAATAAATACAGCATGATATTTTTAATTTATTACTCTACGCTGCTTAAAGTTTTAGTAAACCATTCTACACTGTAAAAAGAGACAGATGTTTTATTATTAAGAATTAGAAATTGTTAAGTCCGATATTTTAGAGTATAAGTCAGATATTAAGTCAGATATCGTGGTTATATTATATTTACCCTATCTAGGAAAATATAATATAACCACCAAAAGAAAATGTACGAGTTACCTAAGATTCCGAAAAGCTTCATTTATCTTTAGAAACCTCAGAAACTATTATGTTTTCGAGATTTAAAAAAAAAAAAAAATCCTGCAGCTACTGATTTTCAGAAATGTTTCTGAGTTCTTTGTATAGTGTATTAATCAGTTTTCTGAACCCGGAATATAGGTTTTTTGGATGCTATCAATTCTCAAGTAAACATTATGTTCAACAAACATGTTTTACAGACAACTATGATAAATTAACAGCACAAACGATAACATTAAAATGAACATAATTTTGTTACTCTTGCATGCATAAATTCAATTAGGGCAGCTGAAAATGTTTAATTGAGAATAAATAACATCCTAAAAATCGATATTTCGGTTTGAGAAAACCGATTAATACAATATAAAACTACTCGGAAACGTTTCCGAAAATCTGTGGCAGTAAAGAAAATTTGATGATAAATGACTTTTAAAATGTCGAAATTATATTGGTTTCTGAGATTTTGAAATATAAAGAAATCTTTTCGAAAACAAGGCAACTCTTAAAAAATTATGCATATTTTCGTTCGTGATTACATTATATTTTCGTAGCTTAAGAAGCATTTGATTGTTTTACAGTGTACTGTGTAAAGTAATTAGAAGAACTACAATCTCGTTCTTCTTTACTTTCATAAAATCTTCTTCGTGGTTCAACCTTTACTCAAACTGACTTTAAATTTCACAAAAAAATGAAGCCATTCAATAATAAACCAGAAAACAAAATAGTTATATGCACTGTCAATATACTGCTTCAACACACAAAGTTATCCACTTGCTTGTCTAGTGGCTAGAACGTTAGATGCTTAAAGAGGTGTCAGGTTCGAATCTCGGTTCAGGTTTGAATGATCTTAGTGTTTCGAATTCCATTTTAAAAAGAGGTCCTTATCTGATTTTCCCTTTTACTTACCCATCATACGTAGTATAGGGTAAGTCTTGTAATCGTTTTGAAAATCGAAATTTTTTTTTGACGGATTTACACGTTTCAGACACTGGAGATTCCGAAAAACATATTTTTAGAAAAATTTTTTTGCCGTCCGTCTGTGTGTCTGTGTGTGTGTCTGTGTGTGTGTCTGTGTGTCTGTAAACGCTCTATCTCCCGAAAAAATTGAGATAGAGACTTGCAATTTGGTATGTACTTAGCATGTAATAATGGGAAGAAGCCTATTTCATTTCAATAACCTCGATTAACCGGAACTATTTTTTTCGGACTCTCGAAATATTCGTTCTGATAAAAGGTATATAAAAATATTCGAAATTGTTTATTTTAAGAAATGAATATAAAAGACAATAAAAAAACATAAATTTTACATAAAGCATGAAGTCGATCGGATAATGAGTTGCCGAGATATTTGGATTCCTATTTTCTACACTCGTCGATTTTTCATGACCCTGTATTTCATCCAAATTTCACTTTAAAGATATATTTTAAGTGGAAATTTGACGCTTAATCAGATGCAACAAACCGCTAGTTAATAGGATTATTATTTTTGGAGTTATAAGGAAAAACCTCTTTCAAGCAATTCAGTAATCGAGCCTTTAAAGTTTATGACGTCATCAAGCCACGATTTTATTTGAATTGCAATGCATTTTATAAGTAGTTTACACATTTTTATTTTAATATTTTACATTATGCATATCCATGATGGGTAAGTATTACGGTGGCCCCCAACGACTAGTTTACTTACCCATCATACGTAGTATAGGGTAAATCTTGTAATCGTTTTGAAAATCGAAAAATTTTTTTTGACGGATTTACACGTTTCAGACACTGGAGATTCCGAAAAACATATTTTTAGAAAAAAAATTTTGCCGTCCGTCTGTGTGTCTGTGTGTGTGTCTGTGTGTCTGTAAACGCTCTATCTCCCGAAAAATTTGAGATAGAGACTTGCAATTTGGTATGTACTTAGTATGTAATAATGGGAAGAAGCCTATTTCATTTCAATAACCTCGATTAACCGGAACAATTTTTTTCGGACTCTCGAAATATTCGTTCTGATGAAAGGTATATAAAAATTTTCGAAATTGTTTATTTTAAGAAATGAATATAAAAGACAATAAAAAAACATAAATTTTGAATAAAGCATGAAGTCGATAGGATAATTAGTTGCCGAGATATTTGGAATCCTATTTTCCACACTCTTCGATTTTTCATGACCCTGTATTTCATTCAAATTTCACTTCAAAGATATATTTTAATTGGAAATTTGACGCTTAATCCGATGCAATAAACCGCTAGTTAATAGGATTATTATTTTTGGAGTTATAAGGAAAAACCTCTTTCAAACAATTCAGTAATCGAGCCTTTAAAGTTTGTGACGTCATCAAGCCACGATTTTATTTGAATTGCAATGCATTTTATAAGTAGTTTACACATTTTTATTTTAATATTTTACATTATGCATATCCATGATGGGTAAGTATTACGGTGGCTCCCAACGACTAGTTTTTATTTTGAAAGGATAACCTTAGCAACTTTATGATTCGAAATTTTGCATATTCATTGTGCAACAGTTTACCAGTTCTCGGAACAACATTTTAATAGTTTTCGCTCTATACTGTTATCTGTTAATGATTCAACATTTCACCAGTTCATAGATGAACTTACATAAGATTACGGTTTAAGTACAGTGCAAATTTTTTTAATAAAATGTTACCGTCTTATGATTGCATCTTTCAGTTGTTTCAATCCAGTACCAAATTTTTAACAGTAAGTACATGTATGACATTTTTATTTTCCGTAAAATTGCCAAATGGACTCTGTACAAATCTAATATTATGCCTAATTATGAGATTTTTTTTCGCATTTTCAAACTAACTTAAGCAATTACACCTAATCATAAGTTTGGAAAATTTTATTTTTTTTTTGTTTTGAGGCTTTATCAATTGAGGCTTATTCAATTTGCTTCTAATCTTGTCAGTTTTTATTTCCTTATATAATTATGCAGTGCTTTAGGAATGGATAATATTTTTCAATTTTCATTTATTTTAACATCAAAAGACAATCTTTGTTTTTAGATAACAATTTAATTTTCTCACAGATTAATTTTCGCAGCGATCATTTTGAAAAAAAAAAAATCAGTTTATCATAAATTCAGTCGTCCAGTCTCCAGAACAAACCTTATTTAATTAAAACCCACTATTTTTTCTTATTTCACATAGGTCAAATTTAAGATGCAATTATCACCGCAAGGTAAGAACAAAAATAAATAAATAAAATATTAAAAGACCCATCAGAAGAACGGCAATAAGTTCAAATATAGTTAATTTTATTTTAATAAAATATGTCAAAACTATCTATAACTATTGTATTATAAAATAAAAATAAAGTCAAGGGGAAAAATTCATTGCTAAAAAAAATGTATGACTAGGTGTAACCCCTTTAATAAATAACTTCGAAAATACTTACTTATTGTTGAATTATATGAGAGAAAATTTGCCAGGTTGGTGCGAAAGGAAATTCGTATAAACAACACTAGTATATCGGAAAACAAAAATCTAAATAAAATGTTGAAACAATTTTAAAAACAGTTGTATTTGTACTTCATACACGAGAACTGGTGTCTGGAAGACAAATACAATGTGGTGATAAATTCGTTTGACTTCTTTTCTATTTGCTAGGATCAGTATGCACCAAATTCTATTTAACAGTTTCTTCCTGAGTATAGACCTAACATTCTTGTGTATCTGAAATCTAGTAAAATATATTATTTTTTCTTGTTTTAAGAATTTAATTTGCTTCACAATCATATTTTCACAAAACTATCGACGTATAATTTACATATTCTTATCTATATTCTTATTATTAATTTTCTTTTTTTTTTAATAGAATAATACAATTTTATTTTAGTAATAATTAACTGAAGATAAATTTATTTATATGGGACAAAAAGAATTTCGCTTTGAAATGACATTTTTTTTTCTGTATAACAATTCCTGAACGTGAAATGTCATAGAAAAAGTAGCGATATTATTATTTTAATAGACATCGAGTAGACTTGCGTAACTGTGGACCACAAGTGAATTTAGAATATAAGATATTGTTGAGTATCTATTGCTACATTACAAAGATTAACCCTAGTATCCCACTCAGGTGTATCTCACACCTCGCGTAATTTTCCCAGCCCTCTCTTTTTTATGGTTTTGGAGAGAGAGTTTTTATTTTAATTGCATCAAGAGACGGGGTTGTGTAAAGAAGGTTTAAAACCTAAAATTCCTTGATGATGTAGTTAGTTCTGCAAAATTTGTAGTATCAGCTGCCTTGGTGATTACCTAATTCTGGTGTTATGTTCCTTTAAGGATTGATTTTTCAACTCAACCACTTCTAAATATTAATAAATACACTAAAGAAATTTGAGCTTGAGTTTTGCGGCATCGTGATTATTTCTATTAGCGTCGACGCCAGCAAATCTTCTATTGCTCTACGCTTAATTTTACTTTGCACTTGGCACTACGTTTACATTCTGAAATATGAGGTGTCTAATTCGGTGCCATTTAGACGCGAACAATACCCACTTTCAGCACTTGTCATAATGTTATCACATTTCTCGCAACGATAGCAGAATCTGTTAGAAATGTCATTAAAATATTGTCAAGGCGTGTCTAAAAACTTCGATGAAGATATCGATTTTCAAACTTCAAATTGTGTTTAAAAACGCACGCGAGTGCATACATTCACATGGAAAGAATGGACGATAGACGCCATATAGCGTCAAACAGAATTAGCGGAAGTTTATTTGATTGCTGCGGCCATTCGAGGATAGTGATTGTGATTTCTCGTGTTGAAATACAATGGCGCAGCGTACAAACAAAAAGTTCTATATAAAATTGAAAATACGACGACGGAGACTTGTGTGATGCTGGAGGAGTGAACGGAAGGTGTGACATGAAAATATATTTACACAGAATGTGTTTTTGCACAATCTCTTGTCTAAGCACGTTAAAAATGTTCTAGAATTATCACCATATTCTCCTGATTGGGAGCTTTCTGACTTACCTTTGTTTCCCCGTCTAAAAGGAACTCTGAAAAGCATACATTTTTCAAATGTACCAGCCATCTAACAACATCAATGCTTCGATTGATTCCGAATAAAACCGTTGCTTAGATTTTCCAGCAACTTTACGAATACTATTGAAAGTGTATTGTGGTCCGTGGAAATGTCTTTGAAGGTGATTAAAGGTTGTTTATTTGTATTTTCTGTTTTCTTTGTTTTCTGATACCAGTCACCGAAAATTTTAAATTCGCCGTGTACATTATTGTTAAAGAAAATTTGTGATTGACTTAGAGTGAGACACCCTATATTTCTCACTAAAGAAGTTCCTAGGTTTTGTGGAAAATGATGTTTGTCTAGCTGCGTACTATCACACTTTACCTTTTTGTGTCAATAAGTGAGTATTACCCTGTATAAATAAAAAGATTATATGAATTATGAATTATGGTGGTAAAAAAAATGAAATGGAACTAAAATTTTGTTTCTAATAATTAAACTTTCATTCCAGAAATTCACTAATTGTATCTTATCTTTCTTTGTGCTTTTTAAATTAACGATTTCTTTTTCTGTTTCAGGAAAAAGATTCTTCATCCTACAGTCAAGGTAATTATTTCTGTCTTAATTTAATTTTCCCTCGTAAAAACAACTTTCTTTTGAGGTATCTCAGAAATTAGAACACTTTTGCATGTTCTTCCTCAACTTGTAGATTTTTAAAAACATTTTCTGGATATTTTGCAATTTCTGAACACTTTATTTCAAATTATTTTCAAATTTCAAAGGTATTAAAAAACGCATAATTAAAAATAATGAGTTCATCTGCAAAATCTTTTGTTCTTATTGGGTATTAATTATTTTTACAACATTTTAACATAAACAAATTATTGTAGACTTTGCTAACTTTTCTAACCTTTTAAAAAACAGTTCCATATTTTTTCTTTAAGTGCAATTTAAATTCATTATGGGCCAAATATTTCTAATTCAGTTTTATTTTCTTTAGTGTTTAGAATGGAAGACTAAACAAAGTGTTTTAGCATCAAAATGCCAAGCAAAAGTGTTTGCGTTTAAAGTCATATGAGTACTTTTACAGAATTGTAAAAAATACCAAAAACTGTCGAACATATACAAGTCAACGAAAAATATACATGTAACAATTAGTAAATAACGTAAAAATAAACTCCTCAATCGTAGTAGAAGCCCAGTAAAATGTGCCTAAAAATTAAAAGAAAGAAAATCCAAATATTTGACTAATATACCTTAGTAGTACGTAGCTAAATTTTTTATCGTATCCTATTATTGTATCAGTATTTTTTGTTTATGTCAAATTCCAATACAAGTTCTTTTCTAGCAATCGCTTTCTATTTTTAACACTTTTTTTAGAACTCCTGTTGCGATTGAGTAGTTTATTTTTAAGTTATCCTCGTGTTATTGCATATATTTTGTCTGTATGTTTGATACACATTGGCAGAAAATACTTTCTAAGACTTTCATTAAAAATCTTAGTGGATTAAAGCTAAAAGGGGGGGGGGGGTAAAGATAACGTGCGTGAAAGAACGCTAAAATATCTTCACTTTAATCATGATAGGAATAATATCAGATTCACAATAATATCAATAAAAAATATTAAAAAACTTATACTTGGAACAATTCTATAATAATTATGGAAAAACGGTACAAATTTATAATTTTTTTTTTTAATTGTAGGTGTCACATTACGTGCGGAGGATCTTTTGGTAGACAGCGAACTCAAAATGGGAACCGGCAGCAGAATGCTTCCAGCCAATCATTTGGCTTCCAACCCAGGTAAGAAGCCAGCTTTTTTAACACTTTCCAATATAGCTGAAAAGTGTTTATGAATTCGGTTTGTCTGGTCATCTGTCTGTCTGTCCGTTCTCTAACTCACGTAAATAAACCCCGGTTATATGTTTTTGAGGATTACTATGGCATGTCCGGTATTGAAAATGAAGTGTGTAGCGTTTACAGTTCGTTTACAGGGTCACTGAAAAGAACGCCGTTGCATTATGGGCTAAGGGGTCCATAAGATAATTATTTTCCATTTATTGACGGAAATTGCTGAACGGGAATTTTCAACTGTGTTATGCGTTTCCTAACTGAACTATATTTTAGCATACTGTATCGTATATCTAAGATCTGTAGATCATATACCATGCTTCACAAAAGAATTTGGATACTTTTCCAACTACAGATGGTAATTGCTGAAATTGTGTTTCAAATGTGTTTTGTCACGCGTTTCCAAAATTTTTAGTTAAATATCATCTTTTACCTTATTAAACGTGGAAGTTTTGTTACAGTATGTGAATGCGCTGGAAAGTGCTTCATAATCTATGCTTGGCACATCATTTTTCTTTCTTGTTCTTTCCTTCTACAGATCGTAGTGAACAGCTGATTCAATCTCAATAAATAGCTGTCTAAATAATATTGTCTGAATTCTAGATTAAAGTTACTCTGCTGATTAGAACACACTGTTCTTCGTTAACCTGTAAGCAGACATATAATATACAAGACATTTATATAATGAAAGTGGTTTGAATACAACGCTGCTCTGAGATATAATTATTAAATAACTGTCTTTTTGCCTGGATAATAGTTTTGCTTGTATAATTTTATAAGTGGCTAATCTCTTTTCTTTCTGAATTTTTATTTAAAGCCCTGCTAATTCTAACTAAACAAATTGAAATCACAATTGATCTCCATTTGCGTCCGGGTTATAAAGGCCAACGTCCTTTCTCTGTGTTAATTTAACTCCTCTATACTGAGATAGATTAACTGATCATCAGAAATAGATAATTGGAATATACCTTAGAAAATTATAATTTTTTTCTTCTAATTGAGATAATACAATCGAAGTGGCTTTTTGAAATGATGTGCAATAAAATAACACGAGAGAAAACTAAAAATTGAAAGAATTTTATATTGGTTTCCATAAATTTGTAAAAAAAAAGGAAAAAATTGCTTAGTTCAATTCAGTTTAAAATGCTCAAAATTTACATCTGTTACGGACAAAGGTAAATTGAACCACGTAATGATACCCAAGTGAATTAAGTTTAGTGTCACTTTATGTAAATGCGATAAAGCATAAAATTAGATATTCAGCACTTAATCCCTGTTCATGAACGGCAGTGTATCACACGATTTCAAAATATCAAAAACCTTTAAACGTCTTGGAAGGAACACGTTTGCGATTAGAACTATGCGGTAAGCAACCTCTAAGCAGGTTTACGGCAGGCAGATGTAATATGGTTGAATGTCAATCATTCCATCCTAAGTTGATTATGACGTCAGTTTTAAAATTTTGATTCAGATTTCCATAGACAATTTAATGAAAATAGATGAAGTGGTAAACCTTCCTCATACGACAGGAAAATTGCGAGTTTCTGCAGGACACCACTGCGTCTCACCTGGAATTCGCAATTACTTCAGCCACATTTTACATATAATATCTGACATGACAATGCGCGGAAGGACAACTAGACCCATGCGGGAAATTACGTCCTAAGCGACTGCTTACCTGCAGCTACAGAATAAAGCATTCTATATATAAATTTCGATATTTTCAATAAATAAACAATTAAAATAATTTCTGTTGCATGTTGCTTCATTTAACGGGTAGTAAATGAAAGAAAACTATTGTTTAATATTTTACATGGTATAATTATTATTTAAACTAAAATAAATTAACTGTATATATTTGTTTCTTCCTCAAAACATAAAAAAATTGCAACGAATTTATGAAAATCAAATACAATAACTTTTTCTTCAATTTAAATTTTCCAAAAGAAATAAGAAAATATTTAATTTAAAATAATGAAAAATTTAGTATATTTGCTAATATCACTTTACATTTTTCACAAAGTAAAATACGTTCTTGTATTTAAAAGATATTTTTTATATATAATGCGATATTTTTTATTGATTACTGCATTTTTTACTCTTAATTACACGCTTAATGTAATGTTATCGAATGAGTAATTTTCTAAATTAAGCGCGCTAAAAAAATTGTTCATGGGCAAATAATTTTAAGAATAATGACACATTTATCGGTGTTTATTACACTGCTATTATTAGCTGCGTTGGATGAAAATGGCATAAAAAACGCCGCATAAAATTGCTAACAATATTGTTTAATTAGTGTTGCCATGCATTTCAATTACTTAAATTGTTCACAAATATTCATAAAGAAAATAGTATTTATTATCCTCGTTGGTAATAAAACCTTTATTGCTTACTCAGAATATTTTATATTATGCATCTCAAATATAGTTTTTTGTTTCTTATTGTGCTTTAGTTGTATTTATTTATTAAATGCGTTGGCGCAACACTTTATCCATCTATATATATATATAGAGAGAGAGAGAGATGTATATAAATCAGTGTTTGGTTATATGTTCCTTATACAAATCTGCAATTTTTGGTCAATTTGTACGAAACTTGATATGCGTACATTTTAGAATAAGTGTAAAATTGCTGACTACTTTAAAAATTTCTCAGTCCAAGGCTCAAGCAGAAACAAAATTCAAACAGAAACAAGACTAAAGCAGAAACAAGACTCAAGCAGGAGCAAGATTTCAAGCTAAGCACGTGTTCTTTGCGCCTGAAAAAGAAAGACAGAGTCCTTTCGAAAGACTTAGCATATTTCCTAATTTTGATGGTGTTATCAAGAAGGTCTTTGCTCTTATTGTATCCCACCAACTTGTTCAATATCTTAGTTAATAGCTCGTATGGCATATGTGCTGATAGTGAAGTTGTTATGACATTTTGAAACAAGATTCCGTAAGATACAAAATTCATTTTGAAAGAAGAAAGAAAAATCATGCGTCAAGCAAAATAGGTTATTAAACACTTTCCAACACATTCAGAATACTGTAACAAAACGTCACCGTTTAATAAGAAGAAATTTGATGCCTAAGTAAACAATTTGGAAAACTTATTAACACATTTGAAAATCCAATTTCAGCATTTGCCATCTGTAGTCGGAAAAGAATGCAAATTCTTTTGTGAATCTCTGTATATGATGTATAAATTTGCATAATTATAATATGCTAAAATTTAGTTCAGTTAGGAAACCCATAACACAGTTGAAAATTTCCCTTCAGCAGTTTCCGTCAATAAGCGAAAATATACTCGAATTCCTTTGTGTAGCCTTGTATATAATCTATAGAATTTATACACGACAAGTAAAATGCTAAGGAATTAGTTAAATTTAAAAATGCATACCACAATTGAAATTGCGTTACTAGAAATTATTGCCCATAGTCAGAAGTGTAACCAAATTATTTTGTGTGCCCCTGTAAATGAGCGATAAATGCTATGCGCACAAATTCTACAGTAATTATCTTGTTGTGTACGTCAGTTATCTATATTAATATCAATACGTTTGAAATAGTGTAGCATCATTAAAATATACTGCAAACGATTTCCCCTTAGACCATAATGTAACGGAATTCTTTTGAGCGCCTCTTTAAACGAACTGTAAATGCTACACACTTCTTTTTAAATTCTGAACCTGACATGGTAAATTTTAATAATATATATAAATTATGTAGCAATACAAGTTTATTTACGCACGACAGACAGACAGATGGCCAGACAAACCGAATTCATAAACATTGTTTAACTATTTTGGAAAATGGTGACGATAATATATAGAAGTTTTCTAAACATTTTATTTAGAAAAAAAGGAACTTTAAAAAAGAGAACGACAACGAAAAAACGAAAGAATAAAAGAAAAAAGAAATCTGTTAAAACTTTAAAATATTTTTCTCGGGCATTACCGAAAGAAATGTTTAAAATAAAAACTTTCTTTACATCACTCTAGCATTAGAGAAACAAATCCTATGAAATTCAGGAAATAAAAAATATCAAAATCCATCTAAGAATAAACTTTTTTCTCTTTCTCGAATTACCATTCGTAGCTGAAAAAAGAAAATCGCAAAATATCTTTAAGTATTTAAAGTAGGTGTAAAATCAATTCCACATCCATTCACAATCTATCTAGCGAATTGGATTATACAATAAAAAGATTGTTCACAAAAGCGTAAGTAATATACGAAAAGAATATTTTTAAAAGTCTTTTCACGTAATTAAAGATGGGACGTGAAGTTACGATTAATGATAATAATAATAAAAATACATATAAAAGTTTAAAGTTAACAAAATTTTTAAGCTTTTTTAAAGCATTATGTTATATCACTCCTGAAAATTATCACTAAACATTTTTAATTTCTGTCATAATTTTTTTTTTTTACCACTTCATGTCTACATCTTTATTTTCAACTATTTATCAGGAGATTTTCCATTATGTATGTGCATATTAACACGCAAAATTTTATGTTGTGTATACATGCACACATATAGTGCAAAATTATCCTTAACCAACAAAACATTACGAAGGTTAATATTATATCTAAATTGTTGAACTGGAAATAGTTGAACGAATTAATTAACGATTAAATTTTATAGTGATTTAATCAAATTTACTACAGGGCAGAGCACAATGCCTTCGTGGTTAATTAAAATAAATACGAAGTGAAACACGTCGAAATTCGGCGAAATAATAAAAAAAAAACTATGACCATTTCGGGTCTGGCGTTCCTACAGTAGGACACGTCTTTAAATTTACTATTTTGTCTTTACAAACAGTTCTCTTATTGTCTGCATGCAGTAATTATAGTATACGTCTCTACATGTGGCTGTTGTAATTTTATTTATCTTTCAATTTTTAATAATAAAACAAACAAACGAACAAAATTGCGCTAAAAGATCTATTTGATCTTGTTGTAATACGACATTTTCATGACGTGTTAAAAAATGCTTTTGTAGTTCATTGAAACATTAATAGTATGCAAAATTCGTTACATTTCAGTAAATGACATATTCGATACATTTCAGTAAATATTCATTTTTGTCATTTGAGAAGCAGCTTTTAATTTTTTTAACTTAAAAATAATTTACTCAAAAAAAAAAAAAAAAAAAAAATTATATATATATATATATATATATATATTGAAATATATAGCTCTTTTCTGAGATTAAGATTTGAAACTCAATTACCAACAGCAAGAAAAATTTTTGAAACTCATTTCGACAAAACAGTATAGAAATGTAATAGCTTTATGAATGAAAATGCGTGCTTCCTTTTAAACATAGCGTCATTTTCTGTACAATTTTTTTATAATCCTTTATAATCCTAATGAGAAAATGGCATCAATAAAAACTCTACAAATATAATAATTTTTTTTTTCTCTGCGACAATCAAAGTAGCCAATGACGACCGTTTTGAAGAAATTTCATAAAAAAAAAAGTCTGAAATTAAAAATAAAATATAACAAGTGGGTAAGTGTGATCGAAGATCGCTCAAAGGGTTTCGTTTAATATTCCTTTCAAAACAGTTTATTCTTTCTTTAATAAATGCAAATAAATTTCATTTAGCAGCAAAAAAATAAAAGCCATGTTTTTTTTTTAAAGTAAAAAATTACCGGTCTATTTTTTCTTTTTTTCGAATATCTAAACCAGCACGATAGCGAGCGAAGCCCGCTATTATATTCTGTCATAATAATATCAGTCATGCGGATTAAATGCGATATTTAAAAAAATAATTTCAAAATTAAACAAATTGTACACCTTCAAAATGTTAAAATATGCGAATAATCGGATTTTTATCATGATTCAATATGTTTCTCAAACTTATATATTTACTATTCTCTATTATTCATATTGATACTCGCTTTGTATTATTCTAAAACATTTGAAAAATTCGTTAAACTTCAAATATGACGTCAGATTTTCTTTTTAATTCTCTAATGACATGATATTAATCTGCTTTGTGTACATACACATACTCATACTCCTTGTATTATTGAGAAATCTTTGAAAATTTCCGTTTATTACCACTGTGACGTCAATCATTTTTATTTCATATTAATATTTTTTTCAATTTGTGAATCTTTTTATTTCATTTTCATTTTTACGTGGAAATCGTTCAATAGAAATTTAATTATTGTAGAAAGAATTTCATTGTGGATTTTTAATTTTTGGCAACTGCTTTAACGAAAAATGTTTAAATTTAATAGGAAAAGCCTGTTAGAATTTTGTTTTTTATCTCTATGTATCAAAATAATACGATTTTTTAAAATTTTAATATTTTGAGCTTCATAGCTGGTATTCAGCTAAATATACACAAAGTTTCAACTCTGTAAGTTACATAGTTTCTGAGAATGGCTCTGGGACGGACAGACAACGGAGCGGAAGTAATAGAGTTTCGTGAGATAAACGAAACCCTAAAAATGGGAATATTTTTAATACGGCTAGTGCTTTCTTGTCTACAAATGTACAGGTTTTGGTTAAAAAATAATTATTAAAATTGATTCAGTAGAATTCTTAAGGCTGAAGGCGAAAAAACACGGCTTGTAGTTTAAATATATAGATGTCAGAAATTTAACAAGTTGGAAATTGTACGTCAAACACGACAAACGAGGTGCGTTCGTACTATAGCTAGTTACATAAATATTCAGATCTTGATGATTTTTAATTCTGTGAAATGAATTATATCGTCTGCAGATTAATTTCTGTAATAAAATAAGTATCTCAGTCGCTTGACGATTAAACCTCGGAAGCTCCTATAACAAGAAAGCACTGATTTTTTTTAATTCAAATTTCTTAATAAATACTTTTATAAATATCTTCTAAAGTTTTGATTCGATTTTCATAAAATTTGAAATGTCTCGACAAAATTCTGCAACGATAATATATCTTAAATTTCAAACCATTTCATTGGGTAGTTTTTGCGCTGTTATATGCGGACAGACGGACGGACGGATCAGACGACGACTATAGGTGCTACGTATTTATATAATTACGAACGCACCTAAAAATTCATCTACTTCATCATTTATCTAAATGCCTAATGTTAAATCTATTATTTTCTGTAACCAGCGGATAGGATCTTGGGGCTTCGATCCGTTTTTAATTTACGGCCATAATAATAGATATTTCTGTCTAGCGATTTCGATACTGGCCATTAGTCGAAAGATACCAAATTTGATTTATTATCACATATACAAATTGCCTTACATTATCATAAACACGTCAGATTTCACGGATTCAGAAGAAGAAATTGCTACTTTTCAGAGAAATAAATTTGTGTTTGATACAGTATAGGGATTTCTTATAAAAAAGATGAGTGTTGTATAAATTAGATGAACTCAAATTAATATTACACAACACACAATATCTTGTTCACACATCACAAACAAAAACTCAAAATTTTTACAAACAAAAGTGCTCAAAGGTTTTGAAGCTGTGTCGTATTAGTATCAAATCTGCCGCAGCACAGTAATTAAAGCGTTGTTTATAAATCCCACAGGTGTTTTGGATAATTTAGAGAATCCATTCAGTTGATAGCAGTAAAAAATACCTGCTCACTCATGATAGGCAAATTGTTACTTCGTAGCACGTAATTGTATAGTGCATAAATTCTCATTCGTTTAACGTTTGAGCATCATAGTGAGGGAAGACCTCTTTTTGAATAAATGAACCTTAACATATGAAAGGTAAATGTAAATTCCAGATCACGTCAGTTTTCTTCAAAGAACACTGCACGAATTTCACACATCACAAATCACCTTCAGCCTGTTATAATTGCAGCTGTTACAAATAAAATAAATGTAAGTATTCAGCCTAAAAACTTGTCATACACCAGAATGGATACTTTTAAAGCAACGTCAATGATATGTGTGTTTGATTCTGAATAACTATTCACAGCATGCAGCATTGTCTCTTCCATGTAGTGAATTCTTATCAAGTACTGTTTTTCATAATCTCATCTGCTACTGCAGAAAGATTTGTTGTCCAGAAATTCCTGGTACGTTATATGCGAATATTTGCTGATGTGAAATACGGCTCATGGATACCCTTCACCAGTGCACAGTGCGAATTTATCAGAACTTAATTCACTTTTCAAAAATTATAATTTACACAGCATATGGATAATTTTGATAGTAAACCATCAAGTGTGACCTATTACGTGGAAGACCAGTAATTTCGAACGCTGTCTTTTGTGAAACATTTGCTCAATATCTCATCCATTAATGTTAGCTAACCCATAAACAAATTTCACATATATCCTCTCACTATACTGAGATTCGCTGAAGAGGGATCTGAAATTGGGATCTGAGATCTTTTTAACAATTGTTCTTTTAGAATGCTGATGGACAACATCTTTTAAAAATTTCGGCTCACATTTCTGGTCATAGTTTTCTATGCAAATTTATTTTCTTTTTATGCTTCCTAACTCCCCTCAAAGTTTGCACATGATATTTTGAATCATACTATATGTATAGTGTGTATCTGAACTAATGATCAAAACTGTAAATGTTGATAATACCTGTCACTACAAGCAATTTTTGTATAAGAAGCCTGGGTTGCAATCCGCTTGTTAAGTTAAAAATACAGTATGTATCACGCCAAGCCAGTGTGTATCACGTCAATTTCTGTTCATAACTCTAATACTAATTAAAATATTTTAGTCAAATTTTCAACAATTTTGTTTTGTGTGAAATGACATCAAGAGAAGTGCTGGAATTGCACTTTACTTTGGTCAGTGAGTACCGTATGAGTTGTCAGCTATCGTGCGAATTTTGTAGCGTCTGGCTCGGTATTGTTTGGACGTAAATGATAGATATTTCTGGCAATTTCCTTGGTGTCAGGACATTTCACAGAAATCAAAATTATTCTGTTGCAGATTTGTTACAATTATGAACGAAAATCCGGTTTCTGTTTGGTATGAGACATTTTGTATTTTGGGTGAATAAGTTGATTGAAACCCTGGTTTCCTATACAAAAATTATTTGTCTTGACATATATTATCGTCTTTTATATTTCTGACCATTTTTATTACAAATATCCTGTATATGTACATATAATATATAATTTTTATTTAATGATTTTCATTTTCGTATTTGGAATTAAATCACATACATAATTATATAGAAACACTATCAGAAAAGGCGCAACAAGAAGTTTTATTATTATTATTATGTATTTATTTTATTTTATTTTATTTTGATTTTTTTTTTTTTTTACAATTTTGTGTTATTAAATTTGCACTTTCTTGGTAATCTTGTTTTTTAATCTCTTTTACTTTAATCCTTTTATATTTTATACATTAATATTTTCATTTAAAAAGCTCCATAATCTATGTCTTACTTCATATGCATTGTTCAAAATGACAAAATCGATCTCTCCTTCATTAGGAATAGTAGCAGCATTCTTATCTTAATATTTTTTCCTTCTGACGTCTAGCTTATCATCCCAACAATTCTGACTGGAATTAATTACAAAATCACTCTATGTACATTTATTTTTTGTATCACGAGTATTATATTAAACATCATTTTTTGTTGAAATCATCTTTTAGTTATTTTTTCAGTTTAATATTAAGTTAAAAGCTTGCTTGTGTTTAGTTCATATCTTTCACAAATTTCATTACTATGATTCTGTGATGGAAATTTAAGATCAAGTTTTAAAAATGTGTAAGGCCTTATATTCCCATTTCTTGATTAAGCAAGTCGAAGAGAATCTGTGTAAAGAAACAAAATGTTATTAATTGAAAGTACAAGATATCTTCAATGTTAAACCTTTACTATTAGAATTAAATATCTCTAATACAATTTACTTATTCTTGAACTTTTAAAAAGAAATTTATACAGATATATATAGAAAATAATGTGATATTAATGTAGCTTATTTTTTTTTTAAAGTAAAAAGCTACATATTGCAGTCGTTTTGAGGAAGACAATTCCGGAAAATTTCAATACATTTTTGCCGATCATAGCTTAGAATCTTATACGAGGTAAAATATTTGAAATTATTATCTATGACTCCTTCTTTGATGAAGATCATTGACAAACACAATCTAAATTTGCTTCTGTATTAAAAGTGCTGCGACATGCTTGTTTATTATCCTACCACGCACTTCGCAAAGTCTACATACAGCAGGCGTGTTTCGAAAGCAAGGACATCCGGTCCTATATAAATTTGGATCTCCGTGAAACATCAAAAACACATATACGAACTGCTTCTTTAAAGACAAAAAAGAAAAGATTTTCTGTATCAAATTCTTGCGGAAGAGAAATAATTGACTGGTTCCGACTATTCCAAGCGGCTGCAGGAATGGGTGCGTCCAAGTACACCAGGTCCATCAGTATCGAAAATGAATCTGACTTCTGAAATGAAAATGAATCTGTTCATGGCAGTAAGTTTAAGTTGTGTATCTGGTGGAATCAAATGGGCGTAGTTCACTATGAATAGTTTCACCCACGTCCAGCAATCAATGGTAAAAGTTACAAGCAACAAATAATACATTTGAAAAAAATAAAGAATTGAGGTAAAAATATCTTGATCCAAATTACAAGACAAAGTTGTTTTCCAATGTGACAATAGTCGCCTACAAGTTGCAAGATCAATCAATTAAACTCTAGAAATACTTTGCTCGGAAGTGTTACCCTCTCCGCAGTATTTACCAGATGCTGATCCTTCAGATCACCATTTGTTTTCCTTCAAACAGATCGCCCTTTCTGAGTATCTGTTCAGTTCTTATGCAGAAACCGAAAATTGGCTTGATGAGCAAATTCCTTAAAAACAAGCAGACGTTGCATTCAGGGCCGTAGCGAGTGCCCTACATACCACACATTTTGGAAACCTCTGAAAAGTCAGTGGCCCAGTAATAATCTATTACCGACCTTTGATCCAAATAATGAAGTTTATTAACTTTTTAGATTATTAAGAAATATGTATTTTGTAATAATATATTAATTTGTTTTATTCAAATTTATTTTTAATCAAAGATCTTGGTCAGATTCCGAAAAGTAGAGATTGAAGAATTTTTCTTTTTCTCTATTGAACGGCGATACTTCTTACTATTACATCCTGCAACCAAAACAGGGTGACGATTTTTTTCTATGACCAGCATTCTTTTTAAAAGTGCCTCAAATGGAAGAAATTTTTTGGCTCTGAATTTTATTTCAAAAATAAAATGTTTTTTTAGTCTTTGGGGACCTTTTATAAGCGTGATAGAAAGTTGGGTGCCAAGGTTCAAAACTGGTAGGATTCAATTTTGTTTTATTGAAAAGTGTAAAAGAAAATTAATCTCATTGGGGCTCCTATAAGCGAGCGCTCGTGTGAATTTACTTGCCACCACTCCCCTTATGTTCGACCTGTTTTTTTGACGCGTTTCTCAGTGATTACGCAAATTATATTTTGTAATTACATTGTTATAAAATGAAGCCCATGTAAAAAAAATCAATATAAATATTTCTCCAAAATCTGAAAGGTGGCCTAGAACGAATCAAATCTTTGAGGAGGGGGGGGGGGTCAGAATACTTTCCTACGGCCCTGGTTGCATTACAGAATTCACTTGTTGCCTGATAGATGGGCGAATGTTGAAGCTTTTGGTGGTAAATACCATGAATAAATCTTACTTTCATTTTGTCAAAAAACAAATGTATTCCCTTTACTCGAAAAGGTCTCAGTCATAGTTATGCCTAATATTTTAGGATTTGAGCTATTTATCTTAATATATCGATGAAAAGAAATTACCCTCATCAAATTAAAACTAAATGAGTACTGGAATACTTTATCTCACTTTTCTGAATAGATTTCAAATAAAACAAATGCTTACTAAATACACATTTCATATTTTCTTAATTAAAAAAAATGAAATGGTGAATGAAAAGAAAAATGTATATATTCTAATTATAAAAACACAAAAGCATGGTTTATAATTATTTATATTCAAAACTGTGCAATATTTATTTTTTCGGTTTAAATATCAGCTATTATTCAGAAAAACTAATTAGTGTGAACAAATATTTAGTTCAGAATAATTATACATAATTGCTTTTTCATGTGAAATAATCCATAATGATATTTTTTAATTACTTAAAGGGAAAAACCTTAATTAACTATGAAAAAAGGAGCCTCTATTATATTAGGTGTTTTTGATTTGCAGCTGTCATTTAATGACAAAATCAGTAGAAGATATTTAACAATGTGATTATATTATTAAATAATGAAGGCATTATTTTTTATTTAGTGTTAAAACCATTTGCATAGTTCAAGTACAAATGTTATTTTATTCGCATGTTTATTATTTTTTAATCTTAAGAATAATCAAGTTAAATTTTGTAATTTTATTATAGTCTTTTGGATGGCAAATTTAAGAAACTCTTTAATGAGTTTAATTACACGCATTACATAAAGGTTACTTAAAAAGATCGGCTGTTTTATATATTCAGATAAAAAATACGGTATTCAAATATTTTCTTGGATCATGCATTAAGTAATTAATTTTGAAAGATTGTAAAATCCTCAGTTCTGATTCATATTTTTTCTTGTCATTTTAAAAATGTATTATTTTCGAATAGCTAAATAATATTTAACCATTCAATATTTTAATTTTTTTTTACATATTTCAAGTTATCGTAATAAATAAACATGTGTTTAAAAACTTCCGAACTTAATTATTTTAACAAAAGGTAGTTTGCAGTAATTATTAATAGAAATGTTTCTGCTTAAAAATATGTACCTTAGAATTTGAAGCATAAAAGTTATAAAACCGTTATGAAATTTGGTCACCCTACACTACACAGATAATACAGGGTGACAAGAAATAACTTGGACGAAGTTTCAAACCAAAAATCTGTAACTACCACTAAAGTTATAAAGTTATTGTCATAGGGAATTGATTCCAGACAGCTACTAAACAGGTGTAAGTTAGTTGTGATAACCATTATGGTTAACAAACGATCTGCCATACCTGAATTACATAAGCAAGGAATGAAGCAACGTGAAATTGTTCAACGATTGAAAATGCCTAAGCAGACGGTTTCATACACAGTTAAAAAGTTTAAAGAACTCGGACATGATGGTGACAAGCCAGGAAGAGGAAGAAAGTGCACAGTTAACACATCAAGAAACCGGGTAGTTATCAAAAAGCGAGTTCAACGAAATCCTAGAATTTCAATCAGAAAGGTTGCTAAAGAGATGAAGATCAACAGAGAAACCGCACATTTGATGGCATGATTAGAGCTTGGTGTTCACCCTTACAAAATGAAAGAGGCTCAAAAGCTAACAGCAGAGAACAAACGCACAAGACTTCAAAGGTGTAAAGAACTGTTAACCCTTTCCGGCACAGACAAAGTCTGTTCATAAAATGAGAAATTGCTGACTGACACCAGAATTTACAAACGACTTTTTTAGAAAATATAAACTCCTTGTTTTAAACTTTCTTTATAGAAACAAAATTTTATTAAAATATTCTTGGTGCCGTATGCAAGTTTGGAATTAAAATTAGGTGTGCCCGGAGTTGGACCACTGTGCCGGAAAGGGTTAAAGCGGGCCGCCGGGGATCGATGGCAAACATTTGTCTTCACAGATGAGAAATTGTTTTCGATTGAACAAGCTCACAATAGCCATAATGATAGCATTTGGTCAGCAGAAGCACCTGGACCTTCTTGCACTGTTGAACGGCTTCAACGACCCCAATCTGTAATGGTTTGGAATGGGATATGTGCAAGTGGGAAAACACCACTTGTTTTTGTTGATCAAGGGATAAAGATTAATCAACAAACATATCGCAAACTCATTTTGGAAGATGTTGTCTTACCTTGGTCACACAAGTTCTTTGGAAACAATAGATGGACCTTCCAACAGGATTCCGCACCTGCACACAGAGCTAAAGGCACTCGAGATTAGTGCAAGACACATTTTCCTAACTTCATTGGAGCTCAAGAATGGCCACCGTATTCCCCAGATTTGAACTCAATGGATTATTCTGTTTGGTCCATCTTAGATACAAGGGTGTGTGCTAAACTTCATAAAACTTTGGCATCCCTGAAGAAATCCTTATGCAAGGAATGGGATAAAATATCAGTAAGTGAGTTGCGGCCCATAGCCGAAAATTTTGTGACACGTTTAAAGCTCTGAATTAAGGCTAAAGGTAGCCACTTTGAAAATTTGTAAATATATTTGACGAAATAATGTATTCATATTTATTTTGAAGTTTGGTCGTAATATTTTCATTAGCATTAAAGTTATAATGTATCATGTGTGTCCAAGTTATTTCCTGTCACCCTGTATAAAGGGTGCATAAATATGATTTTGAGTTCAACTACAGTAGTTTTGCTACCGAAATTATTTTATCTCTTTTCGGCTACACAAAAAAATTCGAATGAATGACATAAATTCTCTTTATGAAGCTCGTGTTTGCGGTTAAAATACATTACTATCTGTGATACTATTTTTTTTTTTTTAAAGAAAATCTAATGACGTTATACTGTTCTCAAATTTAACAAAATTTTGCTATGATATCTGACATGCATGTTTTAGCTCGTTTTATCAGCCTTTATGTGTATTTGTCAACCAACGCCAAAACTTTCGTAAAAATGTTCGGATTACTGTAAAATTGAAATATGATGTTGAATCATGTTTCTTATTTAAAAAAGGTTCACTATCATTTTATATGTATTTTTTTCACATTTTCACTTCAATTTTCTGTTTTTTTTTTTTTTTTAATGTACCAAATTCATTGCTATCTGAGGGTAATTGTTTAAAATACGATTGCGCATTATGTTTAAGTTATCGATGACTTTTAAAACTGAATAGTATTATCTAAAATTTGACTGTCAATTTCATTTACATGATTTTATGTATAGCAAAAGCTTTGTGTATGGTATGCTAAGACTAAGACGAATAAATGTAGCCCTTAAACCAAAAATGTTTAGAAACCCATTTCAAAACCAAACTAGTAAAGTTGGTAGCTTGCATCATTCTTATGGGGCCAGGAATATTTTTTATACCACTGTTAATAAAAATTAATAATTTCTATATTTCCTTCGACCTAATTCTTCAAACAGATGGATGTCCAAATCAAACATTTACATGCCCAAAAGTTAGGTGATCAAATTTTACATTACTGGCTACTACTAAATAAACCAAGTAATTAAATATATAAAATGTAAATATTCACACAGTTGATTATTCATTATCGAAAGAAGGAAATTTATTATTTGTAATACTTACCGGCTCATGAAATTGAAGTTAATTTACTAAATTCACCATTACACAATGGAATTTATGCACGCGACCTGGGATCGAGACAAAAATTCGTCTGATGGTGGTATTTACTTTTGAATATTAGCATAGCGGTCTATAGAGTATGCGTTATTAACGTTTATTTGTTAAAAATACCGTGAAGAAGTCAATTGTTGTAGCAGTAGATACTTAATACATTGTAATATAAATTCAAAATGTCTATCTGTATTCGAGAACATTCGTTACACTTGCAAAATTTCTGTTTATATTTACGCACGCAACCAGGGTAGAGGCTAAAATTCATCTGCTGGCGGTAATTACGGCTGTGCATACTGACATTCTTGCGGATCAAAATATCCCCATCACTGGGCTGTGACGCCATGTGCATAAAGTCCATTGAATACAGTGACTTCACTCCCTTGAGCCTTCAACAGCTGATTGTCAATGTTCAATGGCTGGTGATGTTTCAAAATTATAAATATAAGAACCATCAATAACAAGAACGAAAAATCATACGTCCGGCATAGATTATGAAACACTTTCCAGCACTAACAGTATATTATTAAGAAATTTAATTTTTTCATACGATGAAATGAGATATCTAAATAATCAATTTAAAACATACATAACTCGGTAAAAATCCATTTTCAGCAATTGCTGAACGTGTTCGAAGTCTTTCGTGCAGCACTGTATATGATCTAAAGAATTTGTAGGCAACAAGTAGTACACTAAACATTACATAAAATTGCATATCACAGCAGAAAGAGCACTTCTAGCAATTACCGATCATAGTCAGTCATTTTAACCGAATTGTCTTGTACGTCTCTGTACATGAACGATAAATCATTCCATAATATATAGAAAATAAGTTGTATTGAACCTTAGTGATTCTGTAGATCATATACAGGGCTGCACGAAAGAATTCGAATACAGGCAGCAATTTCATTATATTTCAAGTATTATAACATGTTCAAAATGCACCGCAAACGCTTTTTCTTCATATATTGTAAAGGAATTATTTTGTACGTCCCTGTAATTGAACTACAAATGCTACTAATTGTATACTCTGGTAAAAGCATGCTGTAGTCCACATCAATAATGCACATTAATTTCATTATGTTTGAACTATCGTAACATCAATAAAATGCGTCGAAAACGATTATACCCCATAAAGCACAATTTAATGGAATTCTTTTGTGTGTACCTGTAAATGAACTAGTAATGCTACACACTTCACTTTCAATATCGAACATTCTATGGTAATATTCAATATTGTATAAAAATGTCATGACAATCCGAGTATATTTACAAGAGTTAGAGCACAGACAGACGGACAGACAGACAGACAGACAAACCGAATTCATAAACACTTTTCAACTATGTTGGAAATCGTTAAAAATACGCACCAAGTCATTTAAAGTGTCAAAGGAACGAAGCAAGATTGTCACACGATTCATACAGCTAAAGTCTCTTACACATACAGAGGTGTACTAGAAGAAGAGAAAAACCTAATTCCAACCAATAAAAGAATGTTGGTCGTATCGTTTTGGTTTTGTTTGAAGAAGACAAATGCACATAAAAGAAACAAAATGATTCAGCTGTATTCATATTTCTTATATATGACTTGAAAATTGACCGTTCTAGTTGAGCCATTTTGATTTCTTCTTTGTCGGGAATATTGTTAAAATGTACACACAATTCAGAAATCCTTTCATTTATTTTTGAAATGCAAATGTATGAATACATGCTCGACCGTGCATCTAAATTATTTTGGCTAAAACACTAATTGATTGTTGATCTGCTCCGATACCTAGGTGACACCCGCCGAGCAGTGGTGGGAGGCAGTGCGACAGAGGTGGCCCAGAACAATCGACCCCGGCCTGGGCCGCCTGTGCGGCGGTCTTCGGAGGGAGGCTACATCCGGAGGAGGCGATCTTCCTCTTCGTCGTCGAACGCCGCAGATGATCCGACGTCCAGCGACCCTTCCTCATCCTTCACCACCACTTCCTCCACATCCTCATTCTCCTCCACGTCTTCAGAATCAGGTAGGGAAGAGAGAGAAATGTCATTTTATTTCAAAAACTTTAAGGGTAACACCACTTTGAATCCTTCAAAATTTCTGAAAAAAAAAACGTTTAAAATACTTTTTATACACTTGGATATCATATATTATTAATTAGAAATCGAAATCGAAAGTGAAAGGGGAATTCTGGAGCTGTAGAAGTTGAGCATGCCACATTAACGAAACAGTAACGAAAAATTTAAGCGCTCCGAACAGTATTTCCAAAATCGGTGGGTACTCTAGCTCCGCCAATTTTCAAATAATCAACTCGGATCTTTTTGAAAATTAATCATATATTATATTATTTCTGTTGTCAACCTCCCTTTTTCTAAAACATGCTTTTTGAATAAAAATTGCAGTTAATTAAAAATTAAATCAGCATTGTTTTCATAAATTAAATGATAGTTTTTCTCAAAGCAAATTGCCACAAAAATAAAGTACCGCATTATGTTCCCAGCAATGATTATAAAAAAAATAAATAGTGCAAAAAGATAAAGTGTGATGTCTCGGCGCGGATTTATTTTATATTTATGTTTAAAAACCAAAATTGAAATTGAAATGTTTAGAAGAATAAAGACACCATTGATCGAAGCAGTGGTGTTTCACGTGTATGCTAAGAGATGTGCTTTGTTAAATTAGATAAAATTGAATTTTAAATGCATTCAATTTATTTTTCTTTGTCGCATGTTTTTCCAAAAAGCGGATGACCTCATCCTCTAATACAGCTGAAATACGATTGTTACTTTTTTCTCGCGCGTGTCTTCTGCTATCTTCGACCAGTTTTTACTGTAACTTTGATGAAATAAATGAGATGATATTCTGGTTTGACTAATGTGTCTTCAGATATTTTTATCCTTAATTTTCCTTTCGAAGTTTATACGCTCATCTAGGAAATATTAGATATCGCTAAAAAGTAAAAGACTGCAGTGCGAAATCCTCGCACAGGTCCACTAGTCGTCACATATTTTTCTTGTAAAATGCATAGGATTTTTCTCGAAATATTGATATCTTGCTTCTCTATATAACGTTAAATAACTAAAGTTTGGGTTGAAAATTTACCTTTGGCTTTGAATTGATTCTATCTCACTGAAAATGAATATTTTTAAAACGGTTACGTATTTCACTAGTTTTTGGACTATTTTTCTTTTTCTTTCATGGTTCTATATCAATTCCCCGATCGGTTATCGTGCCCACCGCTTGACATCTTTTTTCGAAGCGCTCCCGCTCATTAGCTGTGAAGCCGTGATTTTTAGGGTTTCCTTCATCTGACGAAACCGTATTCGTCTCATTCATCTGTCTGTCACAGTGTTTGTACTCAGAAATTGTATAAGCTAGAGAATTGAAATTTTGCATACTTATAGCTGAATACTTCCTGCCACACGACAAATCATAAAATTTTGAAAAAGTCTAACATTATTTTAATTAAATGAATTAATTTAATGATATCTGTCAGTTTCTGCGATTTTCTTAGATGTTAAAACATAATCGTAATTTCACTTTCTTTCGCGTAAGCTAGATGATTCAGTGGTAGCGCGTTTTCCTCCTAACCAAAAGGCGGCTTCTATTTTCTAGGACGGAAGTTGAAATTTTCGATTTTCACATTTTATTGTCCTTTTTTTTTATTTTTTTATTTATTTTCATTTTATTTATTTTTTTTATTTTTTATTTTTTGTCGGTTTAAGGATTTTGTTTTTTAGATAAAATTAAATCATGTAATTAAATATGCTTTTCTGATATAAATACATGTGCTGTTACAATCGTCCAGAAATCAGTTCTTGAATATTTTTAATTTGATTACAAAAATAGCTTCCCCTCGTTATCATTTTATTATTAAATTTAATGGTGCTGCCATCTATGTTCTTATTGATAAAGTGCATTTATAAATGAAAAGGATAATTATAAGTTAATGCTTTAGATTCATTAATTAAAGTATAAAGCGTTGTGAAAGGAATATTAAACGAAACCTTTTGTGCTAACTTCGATCACACTTACCCACTTGTTTAATATATCAACTAAAACAAAATACAGTTTTCAATTTTAATATATGTATAATAATTTAGTATAAATGAATTTTTATAAACATTTTGCCCTTCAATTAAAGAAATTCTCGAAGAAGTCTTAAATTTCAGGGTGTCAAAATAGTGTTATCCCTTAAATTAGTCTGGAGCACAAAAATCTCGAAGAAAGTACATAAATACCATGTGCTTTTAATCGTCTTTTGTTTTTCAATGTTAAGATAATGAAAAAACATATAAATAAATTATGAGCATATTCTGATGCAAAATGTATTTTAACCAATTCAACTTAACTTGATATGGATTTTATGTTCAGCATAAAACGAAAATCTGAATTTTCATTAGATTTCAGTTTAACCTGTACCTTATGGTTAATCTGATCTTTCTGTTAACCTTCTGTAATCAGATCTATAGCTAAATGGCGTATTTGAGTTTGGAACAAAAGTGTTTTTTTTTTTTTTTTTTTTTTTTGTAACCTGTAATGGTTTCAATACATATTTTTTCCAAATTTTAATACATTTTTTAATTATATTTTTAATTATGCTTTTTTTTTTCAAAATAAATTTCAATTTTTTTTTTTTCAAAAGTAATTTTTGAATAAAATATGAGTTGTAACCAGGGCTTTACAAATTTGAAAAAATCTGGTAGCCAGGTATAAAATCTAGTTGCCAGTAAAAAAATGTAACACCCCCCCCCCCCTACCCGTTATTGATTTTTAAAAAGTACAAACGTTTACTTAGGAATTAAGTCAGAAAAAATAATAACAAACATAGTTTAGAATTATTAGTTACATAGTTTCTAATAGTGCATAATAACTAAGTTTTCTAAGGAAACTTATCAAAGTTATATATTTGTGAAAAAAATAATAATAAAGGAAATATTGTAAACTCTGAATTAACCGACATGTTAGGGAAATGCTGATTGCCGTATGTTTCAAATGTTCAAATAGTTGAGTGCTACAAAATCTATATCGGATGAGAGGGCATCTATAAAATAGTGAAGCCGGAAAACGATTTTATGCCTATTTAGCCTATCAAAATAAAAATGTCAAATAATTCTGATTTAATTATTTCAAAATTTGCATTTAATGACATTTACAATAGTTTTGCCAAATTAAAAATAAGTTAATTTTTTCTGTTGTTGTTTGTTTGTTTGTGTGTGTGTGTGAATATAATTTCAAATTTATTTCTTAATATTTTGTAACTTTGCAGCATCTATAATGAGATATCTTACAAGAAATTTAATTAAACGTTGTGATGTTCGCAAACTCGAGGGCTATTAACGCGTAATATTACGAGTTATTACGTAAACGTTTGTTTTCGTAGCTAAAAAGGAAAGAAAAATATATATTTTCCCGCGCTGGATTAAATCGAAATCAGCAGCCGGCCGAGGTTTATTTTGGTCCAACGATCTACGATAAGAATTAAAAAAAAAAAAAAAAAAAAAAAAAAAAAAAAAAAAAACTTTTTGAAGTGCAATCAATGATTTTTTATTTCCATTTACTGCAGATAATAATCCAAACAATGTAATTATAAAATACTATTGAGAATCAACTCTGAACCAGACACTTGTCGCCAAGACAGAGTGACGGCAATGTCCAACGCGTGTGGTGCAAACAGACGCGAGGCGCCAAGCATTTTAAGCCGGGAAAAAATATTATAAAAAATAATACATATTTTTATTAAAATGAATATTCTTGAAATTTTAATTAAGTTTTATGGATTTACTTCGAATGAATTACTTATAATCACTTATATGTTATTATTCTTTTAAAATGAATGTAATAGATTAAAAGTTTTAATTCTGAACACAAAAATCTGATTTGAAACATACAAAAAAGTAAGCATTTTTTATCATTGCATCCAATTTTTAGAAGCCACATAAGACTATTTGTTATTGACCCCGCCCCCCCCTCTCCTCACATTCTAATCACATGACTAGCCGACTAGAGCGGAAAAGAATGGCGTTTTATGTGCATGAAATGGAAAATGCCTTTTTAACTTCGCTTTAGAGAAAATATCGTTTGTGCTCATTTTTTAGTTCAATTTTTGTAATAAATAAATAAATAAATGAAACAAAAAAAGTCAGATTAAAAAAGTTAGTCGCCAGATAAAAAAAGTTGATCGCCAGTGGCGACCTGGCGACCGCATTTGTCAAGCCCTGGTTGTAACCTATGAATTTTTTAACAAAATCGATTTTTAGAAGATCTTAAATTATAACTTATTCCGCCAAGTACACATTATGTTAAGGGTTATGTCACCCACTTTGCAATCTGTTTTGCGACGATTAAAAATGAATTTAACATTAGGAATTCCAAACTTTAAACGTTCTAAATTCATAAGCTATTTGACTGGTAAAATGATTACCAATGATTTTTCTGTTGATATCCGAGAATAAAATGTACCAAACAATCCAAAAATGCTATCAAAATTGGGAGTCGTATTTAAATTTTCAAAGTTTGGCAAAATTTCAGTATAAAAGTAGTCTTCTAAGTCTTTTTTTTTTCTTCTTTAAAATAAATTTAAAGAAGGCATAATTTCCAATCGAATGTCTTTATTTTTCTTTTTTCTCTGCAACAATTTGGCTTTTAAAATGTATGAGATGCATCCTTTTTTTACGATATTTTTCTGACATGACAATATGATTCTCGTAGAAAATTATTCAAAAAACAGTTTTTTATTTTAAAAATTATTAGATTTTTCAAATAAACATTTTGTTAATATCGAAAGCAAATTAATATTTATTCTTTTTTTATTTTAAAAAATTACATATATGCAATAAAATTAAAATAGTTTTTATCTTTATAAAAGCACACTTTTATAGACATTCAATGTTTATCATAAAAGTTACGAATAATTTCATGATTTTCCAAAAAACTCCCGCTTCCAATACATTAATTTGGCGTGGGCCCCGATTATGGATAATTCACCGCAATGATTTACGGCTGGTAGAAAGCGCAAACTAGTAAATTTATTTAAAAAATTATAATTTTTTCTGTGTTTCTTTTTTTAAATATGACAGCAAGAAAAAAAAATCATTATTTAAATTATCAATACAGGATCTCTAAATTGTTTTTTTCCACGTATGATCATAATTTAACTAATATCAAAATATTAACTGATTAAAGCCTTTTTTTAAAAATATATATATCTATATTACACGCTTTATTTTTTTTATTTATATTTTCTACTTTGTTGTGTTTAAAATATTTCGTTGTTGCAGTTTCACAGTCAATAGCTCTATTTGGCGCATTATTAACTCCATTGTTGTTGTTAACTCGTATACATTTGTAACCATAAAGAATATTTGGCGATTTATCACCTGCGGAAGGTTAACAGAAAAATGCCTTAAAATTAATTTGTCAATTTAGAATTAATTTATAAAAAATTTTAAATGTTGTATTATTCTGGAAAACATACCTGTGTAAATATTTTTATATAATTCCAGCACATCAGAAAGTGGGCGAAAAAAGTAGTCCAAAATTCCCTCTTTATTTGCAAAAACCTAGTTAAGTTAAATAGAAGAGTGTAAAAAGCGATATCCTTTCCGAAAATATATCAAAAGAGTATCTCTCATTTCCATGGGAAATTCGCCCAGATCCAAGTTTGACCTATTTCTTGTAAACTTTGCATAGTACACCAACAGTACAGGAAAAATTACTATTACCGCCAAGCAGCATCTCATTTTTGAAAAAAGTTATGATAAGCTATACCTTAAAAGCTTTTTTCGGTTTGACTATAAACAGCAATGATATTTATTAAATATGCATTAATAATGAAAACTATATGCGTTGAAGATCCAAAAGCGAGTGCATGTTAATAGAGTCTAAAATATGTTACCCAGAGTGTGCCGGATTTTCTGAAAGATATGTTTGTTGTGAAGTATAAAACGTAGTTTAACATATGTCAGAGAAAATCCGACTTTTCAAAACGCGCGCCAAAAAAATTCCTGCGTCATCAGAGTTGTCCTGTTTGCTCAGTTGGCAGAGTGTACGAAAGATCCCTGATTTGACGTCTTTTTTTCCTGAGTTTTGACATTTTAAACCCGTACGACTTCATTATCAATCAATTAGATTGATGCAAAAAATAATAATGCATAACTAAATTAAACTTAAACTGGCTCTGCTACTGTTCTTTTAACTAACAGCTGACTATGCACAAACAAATGCCCTATGTACTCACTCATCCTAGGTAAAGTAATCGTGCTGACATCCAGCGTTTACTTTAGCTCGAGTAAGTTTATTGGGCTAATACAGTCAAAACTCGCTTAATACGAGAACACGGTTTAGCCGAGCAATTTGCACGTTTCGTAAGTTTCATTATTTAAATTATATTAAAATGTTCACGCTTTTTATGAGCTACAAAAGCTGTATCACGGCTAATAGGAGCAATACATTTGTTCATTTCAATGGAATTGTTAGCGAAAAGTAGGGTAGAATTAGGAAGGAGATCACTTTCTTCTCGAACACTGTTCTCTCTCAGCGATAAAATTTCTACATCACAACTGCCTGTCAAAATGTAATAATTTATCAGTTTTTCCCACGACCAGAAAAATTCAAAGGAATGTCCTGAGGTATTAAAAGAATGAAAGAAATAAGGGCGTTTAAAATACCGCGCCTTTGCAAGATTTAAAAGTGAACCATGGAAAGAAAGGAGCCAAGAAAAATCTTTATTTGTGACTTTCTTTAAACACTGACTCTGGGCCATATTAACCAGCCTTTTTATGTCTCTATTTGCACTTCTAAAATGAAAATAATACTTAAAATCAATAGCTCTAGAATTGCAGTGAATATTGCAATGTTAGCCGAATTTTTCAGAGAAAAAGGGAAGTGATGAGTTGCAATACTGTACGTTGATCACGTCCTTTGGAATCACTAGTGTTTCAGAAGCTTTGATTTCAGTACTGTGATTTTGTTTAATGAAAAATTCCGCGTAAAGAAAATGACACTTACAAAGATAAGACCAAATATTTCATGCTAACTTTATGGTATTAAGTTAAATTTATCAATGCGATAGTTAGAGCAACTAATAGTGGTAATTGGGTTAATTATGTATGTATTGCCAGGGCCGTGCCTCAACAAGGAGATGGACCAGTGGCAAAAGCATTCTTCTACGTTTTTGATTGAAATCACATATCTAACGAACTGATTTTGCTCAAATATTGCACACAAGCTTTTGTCTATGACAATGATTCGTGTATTGTCAGGGCCATACCTCAACAGGGAGATAGTCCAAGGGCAAAAGAATTGTTTTGCGTTTTTAATTGAAATCACATATCTAACTAACCAATTTTTGCTCAAATGTTGCACACAAGCTTATTGTCGATAACTAAGCAATACCCATGTATTGTCAAGGCCGTACCTTATTGGGAGTATTATGATTTTGACCTAACGAACCAATTTTGTTCAAATCTTGCATATGTCCAATGTTGATGACAGTGCATTAAGGGTTACACCTAGTCATATGCAATAGAACAAAAATAGTTATTTTATTTTTTATTTTTTTCCTAAGTAATTAATTTTTTCTGTGATTTGATTTTAATTTTATAACACAATACTTAAGGTTAATTTTTATGTAATATTGAAGAAAAGAGTAATACATTTCAAGTTTGCCGCTCTTCTCATTTTCTTTTTTTGTGTGTGTCTTGCGGTGACCGTTCTAGCTTACATTTGAATTATCTCAAATTTTAAAAAAATGCGATCATTAATTAAATAAGGTGTATTCTAGAGATAGGATGAAATAATTTAGGAAAAACTGATTTATTTACAAAAAGATGTCTGTCTGAAGATACAGTTCAATTACAATCTTTAAAATATGATTTAAAACAGAAAGAAATGAATTAAAAAATCCTTCGTTCATTCTCTACATAATAATATAAGAAAACACCTTATAAAATTAGAAGTTTTTCGATTATGTAGTTTTTGCGTAATCTTGACCATCGTTTTAAAAAATGCTCTTTTGAGAAAAACCACCTTTAAAATTTTGTGTTATAATACGATACTTATTATTACGACACGATATGATACTTATTTATTTTCTATAAAGATTGTTTTTTTGTTTGTTTGTTTGTTTGTTTGTTTGTAGGAGGTAATCTCTGGAACTACCGAACCGATTTCAAAAGTGATGGTGGCAAATTGATGGTGACAACCCCTGCTCCAACATAGGCTATATTTTATGTCGGTGCCACTACCCCAGGGGGGTGCAGGAGCGAAAAACATTCTAAAATTGCGATCTTTTTTATACTGCAGGAGCTAGAAATTTGATATTTGGCGTTGTAGTTACTTATAAGATGTAAATGCTCTCAAATACAAAATAAAATAATTCGAAATTTAAAAGGGTGAAATGAGCGAAAAGCGTTCTAAAAACATTCTAAATTACATTTTCTATGGAATCTCTCGAACTACCTAACCGATTTCAAAAGTGATGGTAGCAAATTGATGGTGACAACCCCTGCTCCAACATAGGCTATATTTTATGTCGGTGTCACTAACCCCAGGGGGGTGCAGGAGCAAAAAACGTTCTAAAATAGACTTTTTTCATACTGAAGGAGCTACAAATTTGAAATTTGGCATTGTAGTTACTTATAAGATGTAAATGCTCTCTAAGAATTAAAAAAAAATCGAAATTTAAAAGGGTGAAATCAGCGAAAAGTGTTCTAAAAACATTCTAAATTACAATTTCTATGGAATCTTTGGAACTACAGAACCGATTTCAAAAGTGATGGTGGCAAATTGATGGTGACAACCCCTGCTCCAACATAGGCTATATTTTATGTCGGTGTCACTAACCCCAGGGGGGGGGGGGGGTGCAGGAGCGAAAAACGTTCTAAAATTGCGATTTTTTTTTATACTGAAGGAGCTAGAAATTTGAAATTTGGCATTGTAATTACTTATAAGATGTAAATGCTCTCTAAAAACAAAATAAAGAAAATCGAAATTTAAAAGGGTGAAATCAGCGCAAAGCGTTCTAAAAACATTCTAAATTACAATTTCTATGGAATCTCTAGAACTAACGAAACGATTTCAAAAGTGATCGGTACAAATTTATGGTGATAACCCCGGCTCCAACATAGGCTATATTTTATGTCGGTGTCACTAACCCCAGGGGGGGGGGGCGGTGCAAGACCGAAAAACGTTCTAAAATTGCAATTTTTTTTATACTGAAGGAGCTAGAAATTTGAAATTTAGCATTGTAGTTACTTATAAGATGTAAATGCTCTCTAAAAACAACAACAAAAAAAATCGAAATTTAAAAGGGTGAAATGAGCGAAAAGCATTCTAAAAACATTCTAAATTACAATTTCTATGGAATCTCTAGAACTACCGAAACGATTTCAAAAGTGATCGTTACAAATTTATGGTGATAACCCCGGCTCCAACATAGGCTATATTTTATGTCGGTGTCACTAACCCCAGGGGGGGGGGGGGCGGTGCAGGACCGAAAAACGTTCTAAAATTGCATTTTTTTTTATACTGAAGGAGCTAGAAATTTGAAATTTGGCATTGTAGTTACTTATAAGATGCAAATGCTCTCTAAATACAAAATAAAAAAAATTCGAAATTTAAAAGTGTGAAATGAGCGAAAAGTGTTCTAAAAACATTCTAAATTACAATTTCTATGGAATGTCTAGAACTACCGAACCGATTTCAAAAGTGATGGTGGCAAATTGGTGGTGACAATCCCTGCTCCAACAGCCTCTTTAATAAAAAACTATGCGTTTCTGACGACTGGGATTTTCGCTAATTGTTGCACCAGATTAATCTCGGAAAATGAAACATTTGAAGTTACTGAAAAAAAATAGTAGCTCGGAAAGTATTTGTCAGAAAATTGTTAGGCAAACTGCGTTTGAAAGGTAAAAAAATTGTATTTTTCTTGATATAAATTTCAAATCTAATGATTATGCCATTTTTCAAATGTTGAATTTGAAAAATTACTAAATTTCACAATGGAGTACCATAGCAAAACCTTCATGCGTAAAAAGATAATGATAAGAGCGACGTGTCCTGGCGTGTATATTGGCTATAGCACGAGTCACAAATTATAGTAGCCTTATTATTCTGTTAAAATATAAAAGTGAATTATGAAATGTCAATATTTTGTTGGATTAAAATTTTTTATAAGAAATTGACCAGCGTAATGGGCGTAGCTTGCTAGTACTTACATAAAATAATTTACCGCAGCACCATAAATTAGTCCCTCTTTAGTTGATAAAACATCTAAAAAATGCAACTTGCAAAAAAAACCTGTTTTTCGAAATTTATGACTAGGTGTAACCCCTTAAATTTTGGATTAAAAGCGCGTTACATAGTTTTTTTTAATTTATATATCCTGTTCATCCTACTAAAATGTTATTCAGCAGAAAAAGTTTAATTTTATCTGAGTATGTGAAGCCAAAATAAAAGTTTATGAGGATAGACTTACGTATGTTGTGGATTGTACGTATATGTACGAAGTTGGTGTGTTCCACCATAGCTCTTATTCAACCAAAATGATTTTAACTAATGTGATTAGTTTTGTCGTAACGGTAAAAGAGGCTATAATAAAAATACAAAATATTGTCCATGAAATGTTCAAATTTGATATGTTCCAGCATAGCTTATGAAATGTTTAACGGAGATTCACAAATAACTTTGCGTTTAGTTTGTCTAAAAATTGTGAGTGACGTAAGATATCAAACTTTTGAAAAATCCAAAATGGGGGTCATGGTATGCTCAATATTTGTATGTTCCAAATAGTTTTGATACCGTTTCATTTCCGACTTTTTTTTTCTAGAATATAATAGCGAACTTAGAGTCGGGTCTAATTCCTCATTTTGCTACTTAATTAATTTGTTTTATTATGGATACATAAATGGTATTTTCTCTTCGAATGCCAGAGACAAAATAAAATTCTGATATTACGTGTAGTAGATTTTGGGAATTTTGTTCACTCACATTTTTATTTTTATAACTTCATGCAAAAACACCAGCATTCAGAAGAATTTTTGAGAAAATTTCTTAAAATTACATTCTTTAATTAGATCCTTTAAACCAAATTTTAATTTTCTTTTCTCCATTTTGAAAATAATAAATTTCAAGGTATCGCAATCGTTTAAATAGAACCACGCTTTGATAACATTATCCACCATTAAAATGCTTCTCATGCAGTATTTTCTGTTCGGCAACCATGTCGAGTACATAGATACTAAATATTTCATTCCATAAATATTCCTTTTTTTATTCAAGTATCAAATAAGGATTGCTCATGGTGGGCTGCTGCTAAGTTTTCAGTATTGAATAATGTGGACTGTATCACCCGAAACCCGATCCGAACCTAACCAAAAAAATTTCTCAACCTGAGACCCAAACCGAACTGACATGGTAGAAAATTAATCCAAAAACAATTTTTGAAAATTAATCTACAATTATATTTCTACTATCAATTTTATCTTTTATGTTAAAATATGAACAAATATATACTCACTAATGCTTAAATATATAATATTTTCATCTGAAAATATATTCTAGAATTTTTTTTTGGGGGGGGGAGGGGGCGGGGAAAATCGGGATAACCCAACCCGACCCTCAAGAGTCGAATCCCAACACGAAACTGGCCCTTATCCGAAACAGTTAAAGTCAATCCAATCCGAACATGACCCGCAACGAAAAAAATTAGAGTCAACGCGACCCGACCCGCGTGTGGGGTTCGGGTAAAACTGGGTTATCTGACCCTATTCAGGAATTCTGTTCTGCCCGGCACGCTGGAATTCTTCTGATCATCAAATCAGCTCTTATGTTTATTGCGGAACTCAGTGATAGTAATTGAAGTTTTAACCAATAAAATAAGTTTACATGTAATTAAAATAATTTTCTGGTTTCATATACAAATTATATACAAATTATACGAAAACATATCAGTCAGAAAGTGAATTGCATAAAATATTAATTTATTCCTAATGCTGTTTGTGCTTTGGGTCACTTTTTTTTATCGTTGAACTCTGCATCTGCAGATTTCGCGAGCAATTGTGCTCTGTAAGTAAAGAGATCTACAACAAGAAATTATTAAATTCTACTACTTTATAAATAGTAGTAAAATGGTAATACTAGTAGAAAAAGTTGACAGGCCAAAGAAAGATTTTTCGTTGACAGTCATTGTATCGTCAATAGCCAATGATCGTAAACTCACACATACGATAATTTTTCATCCAGAACTCATCGAGATGACCTCAATCGATAATCGACAAGATGAAATTTGAATCCAAACGCCGTATGTTGCTGATGATATTCCTGTGTAGAGATAAGTATCTTCATAATTTCAACAGGAAATCTGGTAGTTACGGTCTGATATCATAGTGAACTTTCCTTCATGAGATAGCGCATGTCGGAAACTGTTCTTAAGAATATCAGTTTGGTTTAATGCTGCTAGATTCAAATATTTTTCAGGTTTTTTTCATAATTACTTTTTTGTCACCGTATTTGTCTATTTCTGTTTTCCCACTTTCATTTGTTGTCCTTATAGGTTGCAATGCTGATTCTGAGACATGCAACTACTGTCGCCTTTCCGAGAGTACCGAAGGAAGGGAAAGCAGCACAGAAGACGACAGAAGTTTGTCACCGAAACCACCTAGAATAAATGGGTAAGGTACACTTTATACAGATATTTATGAAAATAATAAATATTGAGTCATTAACCGTGACTGAATAGTGCATTTGAAATTTTATTATTTCATTTACTGTTAAAATGAATTTATACTACATGTGTAATTTTTTGAAAAGCATGCAATTTTATGAAAGAGTGTATAATGTAAAAAATACAAATGTTTTTAATCTAAGAAAATATAATATAACCATGTACGAAAATATGCAATAACCTTTTCCAAGTTACCCACGATTCCGAAAAGCGTTCTTTATTTTTAGAAACCTCAGGAACCAATATATTTTCGGAAACGTTTCCGAGTAGTTTTTTTTTTTTTTTTGTGCATTAATCAGTTTTTTCAAATTGGAATATCGTTTTCTAGGAACTATCAATTCTCAATTAAACATTTTCAGTTGTAACTAAATTTGTACATGCAAGACTAACAAAATAATATTAATTTTAATGTTAATGTTAAGGCTGTTAATTGATCCTATTTGTCTATAAACAATGTTTGTTGAATATGAAAATGTTTTCTTGAGAATTGATAGCAACTGAAAAATCTATGTTTCGGGTTGAGAAAACTGATTAATACATTATAAAAATTACTCAGAAACGTTTTCGAAAATCTGTTGCAGCAAAAGAAACTTTGTTTTAATAAATTCTTCTTTAAATCTCAAAAATATATTACTTATTAATATTTCTAATAATAAAGAACTCTTTTCGCAATCTTGGGTAAATCGGAAGAGGTTATTGTATATTTTCGTTTGTGGTTATATTATATTTTTCTCTATTAAGAAACATTTGTATTTTTTATAATTCAGTAATACACGGCTCTTGCATGAATTCTAATCCCAAAAGTTAATTTTCAAGAGCGAAATTTTTATTAAGTATGACAATCAATAATAAGCATTCTTTAACATGGCCGTCAAAGAAGCGCATTGATTGTTTAAAGTTGAACCTTCCGCAGATTACAGGAAGACTTTCTGCATTTTAAAACATTCATATAAGCTAGATCATACATGAATGTGATTTAAGAAACCAAACTAACGTCTTAAATCCCTATAATCTGCGTAAAATTAAATACAAAATTACAATTCAATTAAACAGATTGTACAAGTACAAAATTTTTAAATTGACATTATATGTATCTATCAAACTGGTGTAGATATTTCGTCTAAACATAATTTATTTCAGACATTTACAACTGGAGATTGTATTAGAATCATAAAAGATTATCCAAAAACTGTCAGATGAAAGTGATTATTTAGGAAGTTTTTCCTAACACTGGGTTTTTTGCTGCTGTATTGATCTTCTTTTGACCAGGTGAAATGTAGCTTATCACATTTCATTTGATAGGCTCAATCTTACCTCAACCTATAATCTGATAGGATATCCTATCTTCCATATCAGATGGAGAAATTCACTGTCCTTAATGAACTCCAAACTTTTAAACAAGTTTCTTAAAAATTCCATTATCTTATTTTGTCGCGCAAAACTTTTCATTTCTACAGTAGTAAAAATTATGATTAAAAGAGATGGCTTGAATTGTTGTGTCTCAGATTATGCTTATCTAAAGTATTGTTACTAAACATGAAATTTTATTCAAAATCTCTTTATGTTTATGGTACTTTTTTAATTTTGTAGAATATGTTTTGTAGATAATTACTTATGAATAATCATATTTTCAATGAAATATTGCCTTTGTACAGGATGATTGAAAATAACTGTTCAATAATTTGCAGGGAAGTCAGAATCACAAAACTAGGAAATAGTAAAATTAGGGACATGCGGTCGAAATCCACTAATTCAGTTAAAAATACGAAGTGTTACGTTCGAACCTAACTTGAATGTCCGTTAAAATCTTTTAGAAAAGTTAAGATATTATAATCAAAATTTAAGAGATTGGCATTGCTTTTTGTGACTATCAAGACAAGAGCTTAAAATGTGCACTATCCGTGTCCAAAAACCACGAACTTGAGAATTCAGATTTTAGAATATAGTTGTCAGTGCATCCAGTATCACTGATTGAATTAACGTGCTTTCCATTGCTTTCCGTGACGTTATCACATTTAAAACAAAGAAACATAAGTCCTTTCGAATTTTCATTAAAATATCTTCCCTTTTCTCAAAGTTATTAACGGAAACACGACTTCGGATAGGATGGAATACCGTGTATTTTTGGCTAAATAGTATAAGATTCATGTTCCTATGTTGTTATTGCTTAGTTTTGTGTTCCTAACCTACATGCAAATTATCCAACATTCATTCTACTTCACCCTGTATATTCGTTGTGCTAGTTTCACACATAACAGTTTTATTTATTAATTCTACACAAGGTATTCAGAATTTATGGAGGTGGTTACGTTTGACTACCACTATCTCCGAATAGGAAACTTCGACTTATTATATCGTAGGACATTTTGGGTAATATTTTGTTTTAAGAAGACGATTACATGATGCGATTTTGATCTTAATTTAATTGCTTAAAACTCTTACTATATCCCTCTCTTAATCTGCTATATTATTCTTTACAATATTAACTTTATTAACTTGATATTTTTAACTGTTAGGTCTTCTACAAACTGATGGGGGGTGGGGGAGGTTCTGGGTCATATTTTATCAACTTTACATCTCTACTTATAGCTTAAACAAGTAAATAGGAAACAAAGTTTCTTCACATTTTTAATATAGATTTTTTAACAGATCAGAATTTCTATATTACTAACATTAATGATTAATATTTTTAATTATAGGAAAAGCACATAGTTTAGTAGATTTAATTATCTAAGTAAGCAGCAAACGAAGTTTATTTGAAATTTTTAAAATGCATTCCCTTTTATAAAACCAGAGTCTTTGTATTCCTTACATTAATTATTTTGTCATTCCTTAATTAGATAATCAAAGGAAGCTCTCCAAATATTGCTAAATTGACAAAGCTATTGTTGAAGTCTAAATAGAGTTCTTTATATTTAATATTCTTGAAAACTGTAACTATTTCAAATATACGGGATATTTTACCTATACTACTAACATAACGAATATTAATTTTTTTATGTTTTTCTTTTCAAAGTATTTTTACGGAAGCACCCTTTCTTTGAAACGGTACATGAATTTCCTTTTAACATGTTAATATTATTTCAGAAGAAAATGAAAAACTTTCAAATATCTTATAAAACATTTAAAATATATTGTTGAACATTGAAATTGCATTACTAAGAAGGAAAATCACATGAATATAAAATTCATGAGATCATTAGACATATTAAACATTAGCAAAATGTTACAAAATCAGAAGAATAGTCAAATCGATATTCGATTTATTCAAAATGCAAGATGTCTTATATGCGCGAAAATACGCGCATTTACACGCACATGTCTTGGTACACTGTTAATGAGATTATAAATATTACTTCCGGAATGTTCTGCTGGATACTACTGGATCTATTGAACAAGATATTAAACTTGAAATTTCACTCGAAATAAAATTTTTGCCTATTCTCCTAATTTAACAATACGTTCAGACAGTCTATCTTTGTTGTTATCTGATTTTGATATTATTATTTCAACCACCGGGATACGCAGCGTCATTCAGTATTGACATCTCGGTCTGTACGCATTGCGATTTAAAGCAATAATAGAGTTTTTTGCGTTCATAAACTCTGTAAGTTTGAAATAGCAGATTACAATAATGCATATCGAATCGAATTGGAGGCGCCTTGCAACATAATAACAAAACAGAAAGGTTGCTTATGTATCATAAGTCCGAATATAATTGCTTTCTTTGCCGGCTTTCAAGAGCTAAATCTATACGCCTCTACCCCCATCTCACCCCACCCGTGTGCCGTGGATTTAAGCTAGAAGCTTAAAAGTGTGTCATTTATATATTTCACATTCACTTACACACAACTCCTCTAGTTTGCATAACTATGCTGTTTCTCCTTTTTGGTGTTGTAATTTCATTGTTAAATAATGTAGTACTAGTATAAGAATCATAATAAAATAATCATATGGTAAAGGATTCTATTAAAACATACCTCATAAAAGTAATCAAAATGAAGCATAACAAAGTAGTTGTAGTTGTTGTATAATGGTATTTATCTATTGGCATATGACCATGTTACTGAAGTATTTGTCTAGATTTTTTGACATTCACTCTATTTTTTTATATAATTTAGAAATAGGCGCCGCTTGACCCGTGCTCTGTCTGAAGAATGCAATCCGCCGTCCAGACCTATCCGCCGCACATCACCTGGAGAATACCTCCGTCACAAGAGAGACCAGATGGAAAAGCTGCGTTGCGAAAAATCGCGCGATCTTCCTCCAAGAAACCGGAGACCCTCCTTCCAAAGATGCGACTCGGACCCGAGGCTCAGTAGAAGACACAGAGATACCGCGTCCCCATCGAGAACTCTCACTTTTGTATCGCCTACTAGAAACCGCATTAGAAAGACTTATCGTAAAAAATTGGATCATGAAGAAGTGCCAAGTGACAGAAATGTCACACCACTAGATTCGCCAGCAGAAGTAGAAAAACCTAGAAGATCTGCTTTGGCTAAAAACTTAGCAGAAAGACATTCTACAACTAAAGAAAGGCGTTCTAGTATCGTCTGGAGTGCAGATGAGTCGACGCCTTTTATACAACGTCGAGCTTCTTTCAGATGCGCCGTGTGTGATTGTGACATTCCTTTTACGAACTGTGTATTATGCAGTGCTGAAGAAAAAGGTGCATACATTCCCGAAAGCAGTGCTTCCGAGGTTTTTATAAACGAAAGTGATTTGATAAATCTGGACGCTGAAGATTTTGTTTTAGAAGCAGAATGCATTCCGAAAACAGCAGAATTGAGGCTGGAAGTAGCTCAAACAGAAACGAAAGAATTAGAAGAGTTTTATGATCGCCCTACACCAGGTAAGGATTTTGCTCTTGAAAGTTTCAGAGTTAAAATAAAAGGTCAGATTTTTTTACATCACCCTGATGAGAAATCAAAATAGTAAAATAGCAACTATGGTCAAAATAGTAATGACATTAATAAGTTAACCTGAAATCATGCATTCGGTTATCTACAGCATATAAAAATACTTTTTGCCATACACAGGATGTGCTTTTATTATAAGCCATGCAACATAGCCTCGGATGGCTTTGAAAAGGGGCTTTCTAAATCTTAAGTTAATGATTTACTATTAATAATAAAAAGGTGCAGTCCAGAAAAAAAAATCATCACCGTTTACTTATTCTGCTGATAATCGTATAAAATTTATACAGGTACCATTCAACTGCAAAATAATGTCTGCTATTAAGCTATTATAATCTATGCATAAATTATTCTTCGGGGTTCGACTGCATATTAAACTAGTCGTTGGGGGCCATCGTAATACTTACCCATCATGGGTATGCATTATATAAAAAGTGAATATAAAACATGTGTAAACTATTTATAAAATACATTGCAATTCGAATAAAATCCTGGCTCGATGGCGTCATAAACTTTAAATGCTCTATTACTGAATTGCGTATAATAAACATCCTTATAACTCGAAAAATGACAATCATATTAACTAAGAATTTACTGCGTTGGATTAAGCGTCTCATTTCAAATTAAAATATATCTTTGAAGTGAAATTTGAATGAAATACAGGGGCATGAAAAATCGAAGAGTGTGGTAAATAGGATTACAAATATCTCGGCAACTAATTGTCCGATCGACTTCATTCTTTAGTCAAAATTTGTTTTTTTTATTGTATTTTATATTTACTCCTTAAAATAAACAATTTCGAAAATTTTTATATACCTTTCATCAGAACGTATATTTCGAGAGTCCGAAAAAAAATGTTCCGGATAATCGAGGTTACTGAAATTAAATAGGCTTCTTCTCATTACTACATACTAAGTACATACTAAATTTCAAGTCTCTACCTCAATTTTTTCGGGAGATAGAGCGTTTACAGGCATGCGGCATTTTTTTTTATATAAAAATATGTTTTTCAGAATCTCCAGTGTCTGAAACGTGTCAATCCGTCAAAAAAAAAATTTCGATTTTTAAAACGATCACAAGACTTGCCCTATACTACGTATGATGGGTAAGTAAAATTGTACCAAATTTAATTTTGTAAATGGTAATACCGACTTTTGACGCTTTATTTGAGTTTCGCAGATTAAAACAGCGCTCTGAAAACTCTATAGTTTATGCATTTTTCCTGAAACCTTCTTAGTTAAAAGAGGTCAAAACTATAGGATGTTAAAGCCATATGACGCACTTTATTTAAAAAATAAATTCAGACTGAAATGTTTCTTTTAAATGAGATACCTTGAATAATTCCAAACATATTCTAGGCTTTTTTACTTTCTTCTATTTAGAATAGAAGAAAGTATTATAATCGAAATTTTTTCGACTTTCGCTTTTCGAGGAATTTACACGTTTTAGGGATCACAGATTCCAAAAAACATGTTTTTATAAAATGACTGTATGTCCGTGTGTCCGTGTGTGCATCCTTCATCAAAAAGTGTATGATGTTATGCATAGAATTGAACTAAATTTCATTTATAGGTTTTTGGCTATGGCCAGCAGGTCCTACTAGGATTTGGAGATATTTCGCCGGAAGGGAGCGCTGTGATGGCCATTTTTGTTCCATTTTCATTATTGTATCGTTAAAAAGTATATGAAGTTGAGTATAGAATTGAACCAAATTTTGCGTATATGTTTTTGACTATTACCTGCAGGTCGCAGTTTTATTTGGGGATATTCCGCTGGAAAAGGGCGCTTTGATAGCCACTTAAAGATTTCACATTTCAAAAGATGTACAGAAAAAATTATAAATCTTTTTTCCCGTTAAATGTTCGGTCTTGTTCCAAAGATTCAGGAGCAATTTTGTTTTGCTTCTATCTTAAAAAATGGCTGATTGTTTGATAAAAAATAGCTGTAGTTTGAGATTTTATTTGGACTAACATTTTGAAACAAGACAACAGGATTCCTCCATAAAAGAGTTTAATTTATGAGTTTTAGTGAACATACTTTTTGCGAAATTTTCTTTCATTGTTGTAACCATCGTTCCAACTTTTATATGCTTAACACTATATACTAATATTCGTCAGCTTCAAATTTTAGCCAAGCTTAGCGACACTTGGAGAAATATCGCCAAATATCGCCAAATTTGGGTGGCAAAAATAGGTTGCCATAAATGAAGCCAACTTGGCTATTGCTGACTGATTTGGCGAAATTCTGATTCAAATTCAATATTGACGAGAACTGGAAATGAATCTTGAGTAATCGGATTCCACGCATTTTAGCTTAGTGTTTTGCAGTAAATTAGCTAAAATCTTAAAACCAAGGAATAGGAAGGCTAACTTTTCACACAGGTACTGGCCAGAATGACTTTTCGTAGTTTTGTTGTACATCGGCCTTTCGTGCAACGAAAGGGGCTTTGCATCCAGGTAACTCGACGATTCGCAAGCAGCTGACCTACGACAGAATGACGAAAAATATTGATTTTTTGTGATAGCGAATTTTGAAATATTAACATGTATGAGATAGAAGAAAGTTTTGGTATTGGCATATCTGACTAGTTTTTTATTAAAAAACATATTTTCAATTATGAAAACTATCAATCAATTCATTTTAAGCATTTTTGTGATTTAGGACCAATATTAATTTTTACATAAAAAAAATCAGCATCCACAAAAATATGGCTATATAAATTTACAGCTTATTCCTATTATTAATTTTTAAAATATAGAGAATTTTTAGCTTTCGTCGGTCTAAGGTGGGCCGTTTCCTGTTACCTTTTGCATCCTCAGAAAAAAAATCTTAAAAAGTTGTAGTGTTATCAACGTTACTCCTCATAAAATTACTCTAGTGAGTTATTCAGTTTTGGATGTGTACGTTTTACCTTGAGAAATAACTTTGGTGCGTGAATCTAAATTCTGTTCTGTCTTTCTTTAAATTTGACAAAGTATGAAAGGACTCGGTGGAATTGGTACATTCATTTGTAGTTTGCGAATTTATGATAATTAGTATTTCAACGCGATTGTTGCCTATAAATTGTGAAGCTTTCGCTGATCGTGTGGGCTGTTGCATAGAGCTTAATGAAGAGCTCGGAACTCGTCCGACCATTGTAAATCATACCGTTAGAGTGAGTTAGATATTTAGCTAGGCTGAAGATGTTATCGTAAAGAACGAGCGGATTATATCCACTGGTAAGCTTAAAAGCCTTGATTTACTTCAATAAAGTTGTGGTCCGTGGGGCTTCCAGTATATTCAGGCATTGTAATTTTTTCAAACTGAGTGAAAAAAGTATCCAATCCAGGAGTCGAACCCAGACCTTCTTGTTTAAATTGCCAATGCTTTAACAATTTAGCTACCTAGATGGCATGCGGGTTAACTCATTTCTTACCCAGTTAAAAAATAACATCTTGTATGATTTCTTTGCCAATCAGTTTGATTGTGTTAAAATAATAGAATATTTAGACATTGTTTCGGAAGTAGTTTTTATCTAGCCACTCTTAACTAAGATTATTTTGTGCATAGACATTTTTGAAAGATAAGTTTGCTTCCTCTAATAATTTATTAGTTTAAGCTATGATTTTAAATGGAAGTCACTATGTTCACCTGATTCTTCTTTATTTTCCTGTTAATAAAATGTTACTTTTTTTTTGTTGTTGTTGTTTTAGGAAAATGCTAGTGTGTTCAATCATTGCCTTCCGCGACACTTCTGCCATTATAAAGTAACTGGAAAACTTATATAAAAATTTCTTTTGAATAATGTTAGTTTATTTTATATTTAGAGTTATTGGATACTAACTGAATGATGCTGGCATTTTTTCCTGTAAGATCTTAATGTTATTATTCAAAATTGGATGATAAACACTGAACACTGAACTCTGAGAAGATTTATAAAAAAAAATGAATAACTATATATAATTTTCCGGGTTGATTATAAGCAAAGAACTCAAATGAAGCGTCAAAAGTGGATGTTACCATTAAAAAAATAAAAATTGCTAAAACCTTAATATGTAGACGTCCACTGAAGCATAATGTATGCGTATACTTTAATAGTAGATATTTTTCCTAATTCATTTGTGTCTGTATATTTTTTTATACGATTATTTGCAGAATAATTGGTATAGGGAGTGATCACCTTTTTTTTCAGGACCTTTTACTTAATAAGAGGTTTAGTATATTTGGCTAAAAAAAAGCATGTTTTGGGAAACATTTTTTTCTGGAACTAGGATTATAAAGATAGGATAAATATCAACTCAGGTGTTTTTACATCATGTTTTTTTTTATTTGTTTTCTTGTTTGTTTGTTTTTTTTACGCTTAGACAAGTTTTTAAATATAATCGTAAATATTTGAAACTTCTTCATATATTGCTTCATATGACGGTGTGTAAGTCGAAATGCCCTACAATCAAGCAGTCATTTTTTTTCACCAATCAGTCATCTGAAACCAATTTTTGATTATATTCTGAAAGATTATCGTATTCTTTAGCGCTTATACCAGCATTTAATTTTTAAGAAGCGTAATTGAGAAAATTGAGAAAATATTGTTGGTAGAAGCTCCAGAAAAAACTAACCTTTTTCTTTAAAAATAAAAATCTAATAGCAGCGATCGGCAGAGCAGTTCCATAAAAACGTGACCGACCAGCTTTAATACATTTGGAGATATTTTCCGTCATATGAATCAAACTTTCAAATGCAATACAGGGTGTCCATATATTGTCGGGGTTTCCTTATCTCATATAACTTTAGCTTTAAGAACAAGAAAAAAAATACATATTCGTAAAGTACAATTTAAAAAGTTTTTTAATAACAAAAACAATTAAGTATTCTGCGCCAATTTATGTAGCAATCATAGAGGCATCGCACTGTGGAAGGCGGAGACGTGAGAATTCAAAATGGCGGATGCACAAGAGAAAGCAATGTACGTATTATGGTTCTTCGAAACAAAATCCGTAACCAATACACAACGTCGAAATTTAATTAAAAACTTTTTTGATGAATTTGTCAAAATTTTAATATTAATTATTATTTGATTAAAAATAGTTTTGATTTGCAACTTTACGTATATATAACTTTGTTTGAGTTATTTAAGATTGTTTTGAGTTATAGTTTAGGAATATGTAATAATATTTTTAGTCATGTTCTCAAATCAAAAGTTAGAAGGTAAGCAAACCCCCCGACAATAAAAATTATGGACACCCTGTATTTCCGATTGAAAAAAAAATCGTAGTACTTGTTTATGCTTCAATAAAACTGGTGCAGAAAAGCCTGGGTTGATATCTTTATCCTAGTTCAAGACAAAAATTCCAGAAAAATATGCTTTTTTGGCCAAAGACAGTAAAACTTCCCATAATCATTAGTGACGATTGTTTTACCAATTATTTTTCCACTGTGAAAAAAATCATTAAAAATGGTCTTCTTAGTTCACACAGTCGAACTCCCTTCGCTTCCTGTGGTTCAGCCATCGCCTGTCACCGAAAAGCGAACTCAATGGACTTCTAAGGGATCCATACACAAGAGTTTCAATCAAGAAGAATATCGCAGTGCCAGGCGCTCCAGCCTAAGGAAGTATAATTCCGAGCCCGTTCCAGAGACAGAAGACTTCCAATATTCTAGAGAACAAAGTGAAGCCAGTACACCATCTTCTCAGCAGAGTCAAAAAGGAATTCAAGCCTCAGAACAAAGAGGTTGGTAATAAAAAACGATTTATTTTAGATTGTTTTTAAAGAGGAGAGAAGATCGGTAGATTAAGCAATATATTTTTGACCAGTGATTTCATAAAAATTAAATGTTGAACTGTGTAATCTTCAGGTCTGTATAAGTTTTAAGACTGAAAAACAAAAGTTAACCTTTTAAGAATAGCCTGAACGTGTTTGCCACTTTTTGTATATTTCTATGGAGTTTTTTAAAAAACATTCCTTGGGTATTTTAGTTACAATTCATGAACCAAAATAACATATACGTCATTTTATTACAAAATGTTTAAACTTTCAAATAATGGTAAGTTTATTTTGGTTCATCTAATTCCTGCAATTTAAAATAAAACGAAATATTTGCAGAAGTGCCATTCGTGCTCATGTATATTTACCTCCAGATAAAGTACCTTTTTTAGCAGAGTAGTGAAATATGGCCTGTAAAATTTAATTAGAAGACAAGAGACTTGAAGATTGTACCATTACCGCTGAGATAATGTTTGTTTACTGAATTAAAATTTTTCCAATCTTATATCGCCAAGTTCTGTGATGCAAGCTGTCATAATTTGAAAAAAAAAACTGCAAACGTGAATATGTGTCTTGGGCGTATGTTGCAATTCTAATAAATAAAGGTTCTCTAACTCTCAAGCTAAAAGTCAAAAGAGAAGGCGAGAGAGTTGTAATAGTAAAGGGTTGTATTGTGTTGACCGCAATGTTCGTGTCGGTTGGGAAAATCAATTTGTACCGGGAAATTCTGCCCGTTAATTATTAGATTAGATATCGGAATCAATATGTAATAATCAAATGATAGAATTTTCTGGTACGAATTGATTTTCCCAACCGGCACGAACTTTTTGGACAATCCAATAGTAGCTGTATTATTGGGGACATTGCTGAACTAAAAGTAAAAAGCTAATGCACAAACACTTCAAAATGCTGCAACAGCTTGGTCTAGTGCCGATTCATTAGATGAAAGTTACATAAATGCTTAGTTAAAAATTAATTTGTATTAATAAAAAGTAATCAAATTATTTAATTTTCTATAAAAATAGAAATATTCTTCCAAATAATTATACTTTCACTACTTAACAAAGTGCATGCTACTTGCAAAAAATAATGTCATCTGGCAAGGCGATAGGCGAAGAATGGCCCTTATCTACTCTTCCAAAGTTTTTGCTTTGTTTGAAATATTTATCTACATGCTCTGGAAAGGCGCCCCATGCACGCCGAGATGGTTTTTAAATTAGTTGCATACCTGTCATGTCTCGTACCACTATGTTTTAATAGTAAGTGGCTAAGCAAATTCGTCATTTTCATCAATAGGCTTTATTTTTATTTATCAATCTTTTGTATTAAATACGTCATATACAAAGTGGGTGAAAAGTTCTGCAACATGCAATTAACAATGTGTATGCAATTTATAAAATGCATAGTTTTAACTTTATTAACTAATACATAAACTAGTCGTTGGGGGCCACTGTAATAGTTACCCATCATGGATATGCATAATGTAAAATATTAAAATAAAAATGTGTAAACTACTTATAAAATGCATTGCAATTCAAATAAAATCGTGGCTGGATGACGTCATAAACTTTAAAGGCTCGATTACTGAATTGCTTGAAAGAGGTTTTTCCTTATAACTCCAAAAATAATAATCCTATTAACTAGCGGTTTATTGCATCTGATTAAGCGTCAAATTTCCAATTAAAATATATCTTTGAAGTGAAATTTGGATGAAATACAGGGTCATGAAAAATCGAAGAGTGTGGCAAATAGGATTCCAAATATCTCGGCAACTCATTATCCGATCGACTTCATGCTTTATGCAAAATTTGTTTTTTTATTGTCTTTTATGTTCATTTCTTAAAATAAACAATTTCGAAAATTTTTATATACCTTTTATCAGAACGAATATTTCGAGAGTCCGAAAAAAATTGTTCCGGTTAATCGAGGTTATTGAAATGAAATAGGCTTCTTCCCATTATTACATACTAAGTACATACCAAATTGCAAATCACTATCTCAATTTTTTCGGGAGATAGAGCGTTTACAGACACACAGACACACAGACATCCAGACACACAGACACACAGACGGACGACAAAAAAAAAATTCTAAAAATATGTTTTTCGGAATCTCCGGTGTCTGAAACGTGTAAATCCGTCAAAAAAAATTTTCGATTTTCAAAACGATTACAAGACTTACCCTATACTACGTATGATGGGTAAGTAAAATTATAAATAATCATCTAATAATAAATAATCATGTAATCATGCAAACTGTAAAATACAGAAAAAGGGATTATTGTGGTGTATTGTGTTTGGTGTATTGGTTTATTGTGGTGTAGATAAAACTGCAGTATAAGCTTTTTTTAATTTAATAGGTTAAGCGTATTATAGTGAGACTTAATGTGCCAAGATAAGACTTCAATTGTCAAAATCTGAATTATGGTTGTCAGTGTTGAAGGTTCAGTGCAAATATTATAATATGGAATACTGCATATATTTTTGTTTATTATTCTGTTTTGTATCAGAATTAAATATTGTATATCCGTTCTACTTCTCTGCAAAATAATGTCAATGTAATATCAATTTGTCACACATATTTTCATCGAGAGATAGAGGATATCGCACTTAATTATTTTAACACAATTATACTGATTGATAAAGAAATCATCTAGTTGCAATTTTCCAATTGAGTGAAAAGTGTCCAGGACGGGATTCAAATCCAGAACCGTGCTTAAGCTGCCAATGCTTTTCCAGCTAAGCTATTCTGAATAAATCCGACGGACACATTTCACTCAATCACTTGGTAACAGTTCAACATTAATAAACAAAAGGTAAAGGAACTCTAATGAACGTTGGATAGGCAATTATTCTTAATTATTTTGCCACAATCTTACTGACTGATAAAGAAATAATAAAAGTTGTAATTTTTCAACTGAGTGAAAAAGTGTCCAGGCCGGGATTCAAACCCAGGAACTTGGCTTAAGCAGCCAACGCTCTTTCAACTAAACTATCCAGGACAAATGTGGGATCTCCCACTGTTCCAGTCCTGGACGGAGTTTAATCGTGGGATCTTCATTTTCAGAGATATTTCCCGGGGTCGGTCACTTGTTTGTGGCTCGCCTACTGGCAGGGATGTAATTTAACACCTTGTTGGTGAGTGTTCAGTTGATGTGTCAGAAATTTATATGAATCCCCGATATTTTATTAAATGTTTGAAAAGTCGAGTGGGTCACATCAGATTTTATTTCTATTTTATAAAGCCTTATTTCATTTTTAATAACAAATTTCCTTTCTGATTCTCCAAAATTTTAGACTGGTGAATTTTTTCTATATTTTTAACTAAAGAAAAGCAGCCTTCATTTTTTAATAATGGACGGCGCTAAAGTGTAACGATTGTGAAATGAACTTAAATTCGTATATAACTCCTAAACAACTTTTATATTCACTTTCTCTTCCACAGTTGATAGCAGTGCCTCAACCTCAAGTAAATCTGAAAGCAGAGCCGGATATCATGTTGCAAAAGGTAGTCCTCAGAAAGAAGCTGCTCAACAGGTATTTTTAAATATCTTTTTTAACTGTTTGACTGGCAACCACAAGATAAAACGTGCATTCCCAGTACTTCGACCATAGGCTTGGCAGTCAATTTGCTAATAATGTTTATGAAGTTAGACAAAAAGAATGTATTTCTTGTGAATTTCTTAGCTACGTTACTTTATTGTCTTGCTGGTTAATTCTAAATATTTTTAAGTAATTATCAGAGCTTATTTAAATTCATTTTTTGTGCGGGATACACATACTATATTGGGACTTCTCTTCTTAAAACAATCCTGCGTAACAAAATTATTACATTACAAGCATGACATTAAGCGGTTTTATGTACAGTTTACATTTGAACCATGCTTTAACGTAAAAAAAATGCTAAAATTGTATCACTTTTTGGAAGCACATATTAGTAAGGATGTATTAAATCATGTAGCAACATGTAAAAATTACATATACAGTAAAAATTAACCATTCTCAAATTTCTCAGTTCATGTTATGATTCATTTGCTATTACTGATACACTTTAAGATTGCTGAGTGAAGACGAGTAAGAAAAATTCATTTTTTCTATTAAATGTTTATGTGTATTTTCAGGTGGTATATAAAGTGCATTTACCTCCCCTCCCCCACTACAATGTAAGGTCCTTTGTATGTGCCTCACATTGCTAGGCGGTAATCCGAACTAAATTATTATTTTCAAGAACCTGGTTATTAATTTATTTCTGTGAAATAATATCGTTCACTTGGAGTAAAAACTGCCATAATACGAAAAACTAGAATTTTACAAAAGAAAACCTTTGAAGTTTGCGTGTAATATTACGTTGGCTGTACTGCAAGATTGTCATGACAGCACTTCAGCGGTAAATATTGAAATAGGAATTGCAACATTATTTCTCGTTGTAGTATGCGTGATTTAAAGTTTTTTAAGCAAAAAACAAACGGAAAATGTCGTATTGTGAGATTTTTTTCCCGAGTGAATGATATATTATATTATCCTCTAAGTAAAGTAAGAGTGAGGAGAAAACATATAACCCAGTGGTTAGCATATTGTCACAAATAGGAAGACTTTCGAATTGTACAAACTGCCGAAAACTCCAAAATGTTTTAAAATTACAACTATTTTCTCTTATCCTTTTTTTCCCACTTATTAACCTAGTTTTGATGCAAAGAGTCCCAATTATCAATTTGTAAATGGTTCTTATTTTTACCGATGAATGTAACATTTTACCAATGAATGTATACATTTTAAAAACTACAAAAAAAATTATATGTCACCTTTTTTTCTTTTTCACAATTTAGTTAATTTCAAAGATTTAGGTATGCAGTTTTTTTGCAATGATTTTGCTGCAGTAAAAAGAAAAGAATTCTAACTAACCAATTTTGTCTAGAGTAGTCGTATAAAATTTAAAAAGTGTAATTTTTTTTTGTAATTCTTGGGATGACTATTTCATTAATATATAATACTATTTCCTAATTTAATTTGAGCACATATGTAATTTTCATCGCCTACGTATCTCCAACAGGTAAAAGATGAAAACAATTTTGGGGGCACATAATGGGTTTCTTCTAGTGGTCACGTAAGATCTTAGATTAGTTCCATAAAACTTTTATGCTGTTTAAAATAAGATTGCGCCATTCCCATTATACATAAGCTTCAGTAATTTCAGGAAATTAAACTAAGTTATTCATATTTATACAAAACAGCTAATATAATGTGTACGCATTTTTCTAAGACAGTCTGTATACATCATTTCATTTATGTATATTTTTTTCTAGAAAGAAAAAAAGAACTCTTGTCGTCATGTTTGTGGTAAGACATCTGAAGAGGAAGATAATTTTGATATACCCAAGTCTCGATCTGTCACTCCAGATACTATAACAGAAGAAAAAAACCAAAGAAGTCCGTTGTATCTCAAGCCGCATTTTGATTTCGAACCAGAAATCCTCCATAAAGCTAACGTGAGTGGCAAATATTTAATGCTTTTACAATTATGGTTCGTAGAGAAAATTTTTATTAAACGTTTTTGTTAGATGGGTCTATCAAATATAAACGGGAATGTTTTTTTTATTATTATTTATGAAAGTCGGTTACAAAATGGACGGTATGTTACTTTTTTGCATAATCGCCTGCATTCACTTTTCTTCCAGCAGGCAGGCAACTTTTTCATTCTGTTATCATAGATTAAAGAGTGTTTATTCTCAAGCCAGTTGCGGATAAACAGCTGAATGATTACATTATCCTCAAATTAAGGGCTCGGAAGTGTCTCTTTTAGCGGTCCAAACATATGATAATTGTAGAGTAACATGTCTGATCTTTAGGCAGTGTGTTCACAAAGCTTCTCAACACTTTTCTATCAGTTTGTATTGAGCTAAAGCTGTAATTTATGAAACGTAAACTTCACAGATACCATATAGTGCAATTGTATAAACTTCAGTGCAAAATTCAAACCATTTCGTACATTTATTGAGTGAAATAATTAAGTATTAAAACAGCATTTTTTCTCAAAGTAGAAAATTATTAATTAAATTTATTCACGTTTTAAAAGTAAGATAACACACTGTTTCTCTCATTTATTATTTCGACTGAATTTGGTTGGATCTCAAACATTTTTCATAAAAATATGTTAGGAAATATAAAATTACTCATTCCGCGTTAACTTCGTTGGGAATTCGTACATGCTTACGATCAAAACCTACTGATCAGGCTCCGCAGCGTATAAAAGAAATGTTAGATGAGAAGGTCCAAATACCGGCTGCTACTTTTATTTTCAATCTAGATCCAACAATTTTTAAAATTAGTGAAGGAAAAATGCATGGTAGTTTCCCTTGATATGTTTCATATCGATTAGAAACAAAAATCAGTTTAAAAAGCGTTTCCTGTTTATAAAAAGAAAAATTCCGAAAGTCTCCAAATTTTGAGTTTAGAAAATGGGACCTAAATACCGGTAACCCCAGTTTTTTTTTAAAAGGATCACACAAATTGGGCTAATTTCATTAATTAAGGGAGAAGAACATTGCTGTAATAAATTTTATTGATTAATAACATTTAACATGTTCAGGAAGAACTTGGTATTTTTAATAAATAAGCATTTTTGTCAAATTTATAAAAATCTTAAAGAATGTCTCTGACAGTCTTCTTTTCATTCTGTTTCTACTTTTTTTTTTTTTTTTTTTTTTAAGTGTTAAACCAAAAAAAGCTTTCTGCTTGAAATGTAGTGTGTACTATGTGTTTTTTTAAGATAAAGTAATCACTCTCTGTGACGTTGCAGCTAGCAGCCAGTATACATCCACATATCGCATTCTAAATATCAAGCCCAGAGTTCCCTTTCTTGTTCGCAGAGAAAGCACTCTCGCAGAAGACACAATAGCATCATAATCTTACTCTGTCGGATATATTCATTTTTTACCTTTTTAAAATCCAATTTCTTCTCCTTTCGCCTGTAGTTTCTTAGTTTTTCTTCCGTGATTTTTCTTCTTTCACTCCGCATTTATTGCAGATGATTTCGGAGTATCCGACAATACTTTTCTGTGAGCTTCTTCGTTGAAGCCATACATTCTAAGAGTCAAATACCTGATTCCATAAATTAATTTATTTTCCTCCTCTTAACGCGGAGTAAGCCCAGAGAGGTCCTAAACCGGCTAGCTGGTATTAAGACCACTCTGGGTGGCCGGTATTTGGACCAGTGCTATGTTTAAGTTAAAACCGGTATTACTCCTTCATATAGTACCCGCAAAGACTTTGAGGCATTTGAGGACTAAATATTTCTAGAAAACAATTTAATCGTCAATTTAGGCCAATATACGATCAGTATTTTTTTTTATGAGAAACACATGCATGAAAAACTTTTGATACCCCACGTCTTGTCTGGTCGACACTTTTGCTCTTACTGTTTGTAAATGAGAGAGACTTCAGCGACGTACTTCTCGTGTCTTTCTTCTCTCAATTAACGGTACAAACTCTGCCTATCGCCGCTAGGCTGCGGCTACGTTCAGTTCTCAGAACACCTACTGGCCGGTATTTGGACTCTAGCCGGTATTTAAACATTCTTCTCTATTGTTACAAACACATTTTGAAACAATTAACTTCGTGATATATTTCTATTGCGTATGTTAAAGAAATTTATGCCGGAGATTATTGATTAGGGATACTGGTGAGAACAATAAATTTTTTCCTGTATGCTGCAAGCCCTACTACGACTTTCTACGACTCTCTACTATCTTTCCTAAAACACACTCCACCATAAAACATTAAAAATTATCTCCTGAAAAGATTTATTTTCAGCGTATCCTTTTAAACATTTAAGATTATTAATTTTAAAACTATTCAACATCATGCTCATATGAGCTAAAATAAAATGTAAATGCCTATACTTTGCACAATAATTTTGAGCTAAACATATTTCAAGGACGTTTATGTACAATTATAAAAAGTTGTGCGTAGAAAGGCTGTAACTTTTGTTTCCAAATTTTTCGTCGGCATTTTGGGAAATTTCGCCAATGTGCGTTTGGTAAACACTCTTTATGTTAAAAATAACTATGGTTTGTTAAAAACATACTCCAATCTTGTCCAAATACTACTTTACTTGTGGTACTAATATTATACGCATATTCTTCCATAGCCTCTCGTGGATGAAGCTGAAGTAGATGTGCAACCAGGTGCAGTCGGAGTATTTCGACGACTTTCCGAGGAGGAATTTATTTCCACTCTGAACATCCACGATGCAGCCAAAAAGGGAGATTTGCACGTCGTCAAGCTCCTCACAAAGAAAGATCCTAAACAGATGGAGTAAGTAAATTACTACCTTATATGTTATTTCAAGTCATGGACGCAGGCAAGTGGGAAAGGGGTGGCTGCAATCAGTAAGATCAATTGTCTTTCCCTGGATTTTTAATATTTAATTAACTAAATTTTCTTTGATTGCAAGTAATAAAGCTTATTCCCCATGAATGACTTTAAATAATTAAACATTAAGACAAAAAGAAAATAAGGATTTTCCGTTAGGATAGGGGGGGGGGGCTGTTCCTTGGACACTTTGTCTTTTTTATTATGTCTTACGTTCATATGATGAAAAATGATCTTAAACGGTGGTTCGAGGGGCTCCGCCTCTCTGACGAAACAGAAAGTTAACTGTTCCTATTTTCCATTTTGAAATAAAAACGGTTGAAGATTACTTTGGATTTTTAATCATTCTTATCTCTCTGTTCTAGAAGTGGGGGGGGGGGGTAAATAATGCGGCAGCTGATACACGAGGTGTTCAGGAGGTTGCTACCTGGACAAATCGTCTTTTTTATTATGTTTTACGTTCATATGATAAAAAATTATCTTAAACGGTGATTCGGGGAATTCCGCCTTCCTGACGAAGCAGAAAGTTAATTGTTCCTATTCTTCATTTTGAAATAAAAACGGCTGAAGATTACTTTCTATTTTTAATATTTCTTATCTGTCTGTTCTAGAAGGGTGGGGGGGATGGTAACTAATGCTGCAGCTGAAGTCGCCGTTGCTGCTATAATTGAATTTATTGTGACCTTTGACTTTCTGGGTTTAAATAAAAAAAACTATTGCATATAAAAACATGAACACTGGCTGTTTTATAAAGAAATGTATGATAAACACGCTGAAGCAAACGGTTTTTTAATCGAAGAATTATTTTAAGAGCTGTTTAATGTTAAAATAGGTCAAAATAATTCAGTTAAAATAGTTTCATAGAATCAAAAACTATCTATAGCAATTTAACCTTCTTTCACAGGTACATAATTGATCAGATTGTGGTATGTAGCATGCAATTATTTTTTTTATTTGTCTAATTTTTTAAGATTTTTTCCAATTTTTTTACTCAGAATTTCATTATCTGAATGGAGAAATAGTTTGAAAGAGCCAATTTTTACCTACTGTTGCCAGATTTTAAAAAGCCCAAATAATAATATTTACGAACACTTTTCAATTAAAAAATATATTTATCCGTTAATTTTAAAAAAGAAAGAAATTTTTAAAAGAATTAAGGAATTACATACATATGAAAAGCATTAAATGTTGAAAATTACATCATATTTAAAATGTCATCTTTAAAACGATTTTCTTATAGCGTCTAAAAAAACTTTTCTTCTAAAGGTTATAAAAGTCCGGAACTTGTCTTTATTTTTTACTTAACTATTTTATACAAGCTGATTTTCAATATTAAAATACAATATGATTTTCAAATTTTCACGAAAGCATCCGTCAACTGTCGCGATAACGGTGGATGCGGCTTTGGACACCGAAAAATTTCACAGTCCAAGGGAAATGAATAGCAAACCGATTACATAAGATCGCCACTGATTGTGATAATATCATTTAATCTTCCGTAATCGGGTAATATTTTTTAAACACAGCAAATAGCGTGTTTTAGAACCTGTGGGGTCTGGACGGGAAATGGGAGCTTAGCTCATATGGGGCAATGCCCCTTTGTTTGTTAGATGTATTGCTTCTTTTTACATGTTGAAACATTATATTGCACAGGATGTTCTGACAAAAAAGTTTTTGTTTAATTTATTTCATGTTTATATTCACCAATTTAATAAACGCGATCTCAAACAGACTACAGTCACACTTGTTCCAAAATCATGCCCCTCTCTGAATTTTGTCTGTCGGCACACATGTTGCAAGTTATCATGATAGAAGATGAAGAAGATATTTCGCACATGTTTCACAAAGTAAAGAAACCCTATATAATAAATATAGAGCTTACAAATCAATATGAAAAAATCCGGAAATTCACAAACATTTTAAAAAGATACTAGATGGAACCCGTCAAAACTTGACGCAAAAAAATACTATAACAATATCAGTAAAATAAGCTTCTTTATTATTTATGAAGGGGAGCGTATAAAACAGTCTTTCAAATATTTTATTTAAATTTTTTTCCCCAGTCAAATACAGTACTATTTCCGATGCAAACTCCAAACAAACAATCCGTAAATAACTGTGTAATGCAAATCAGTTTGACATTACCACCATATTCCCCACGCACAAGAAAAAAATTCATGGATCTATGAAGTATATACAAATAGTATATTCCTACGTTCATATCATATTCAGTAAATAACAGAACATAGTAAATAAAGCTCACATCTCCCCCCCCCCCCCGCTGTGATAATGCAACCGAATGAGCTCCTATGCGCATGTGCATTGCATCTGCCCAAAAGCACCGTCGAAATTCGACGTTAAAAAAGTTTTAAAATGATTAAATTAAAAGTTTTAAAATGTCCTCTTTAATCATTGTTCGTTTCAAATCCATATCTTCTAAAACGCATCCATTGTTTTAAGCTAATCAATTTTTATGCAAAGATTAAGAAGTTTTTTACAGTAATATATCTATCTGCATATGAGGGAGATTTTTAATGTTTTCAAGTGTAATTTATTTATATGGTTTCTTCGGTTCCATGACATAATCAGGGATTCCTTTTCCATCACAGTCGGGGATATTTTTCCTCTTATACAGTTGCCAAAGGTAAAAAAATAAATAAATGCAATTCCTAGCATATCCTGATATCTGATGGAACATATTCATCAACGAATTCAACATATCAATTTTATGTTCAACATAAACTAAAAATAGTCTTTTTTTTTTCCTGACAGATTTTTGTTTAGCGCCAAAATGTTCTATCTTATGCATAATCTGATCTTATGATTTATCACTTTTTTTTTAAAATTATTATTCACTTTTTATGATGGTTAGGGAAATCTATTTTCAATTGTGGCAACTTTCCCAGGGGCTATTTTACATTATTGAAGTAAACTGGTGGTCATTGATAAGATAGAATTGAAAAACTTTTCATGCTTGAAAATTATTTAAAAAGACGTTAAATTAATCGGCAGTTTTCAAATAAATTTCAATCGAAAGCTAATTTTTTTTCTAATTGATGATGTAAGAATTGAAATCGTAAAATGTAGTAAAAAATAGAAATTTGTAGTATTTCGAAGTGATGTAAGCGCGATGAAAGCTAAAGCGATAGCGCCTTTGTTTTCACAACTGTTGTACATTTCTAAAAATTTCCACTGTATTTTGGCTGGCGTCTAAAAGTGGAAAAACATTTTTTGACATCGAAAGAGAAATTCACAGTGAAAGAAATAGGACTTTGCGCTAATAAGGAACTGCTAAATGAACTTATAATAAATCTACCAAAATAATTCCTATGAAATATTAGTCTTACATTGTTTATTCTAGCTAAAAATACAATAACTATTTCAAGATTTTTTTCTACCATAACACTATTTTTAATAACTTTAAATTTCCTGAAATCCTTTACTTTTGTGATTTTTTTTATTAAAAAAGAAAATCTTCTATCCTATAATTTAAAAAAAAAAAAGCAATTGGTAACATGTAATCAAGGTATGCAATCAAGATGAAGAAATCATGACGGCTCCAATGAATCTTTATAATTATGAATGCAAAAATCAGTAAAATTATGTCATGTTAACACAATCATATACATTTTTCTCTTTAGTTTTATCAATGTTAAAATGCACTTCAAGCTAAGCATAACGTCATTTTCACCGGCGCAAACTTTTCAGACGTACTTCATATACCTTACATTAATGCTTAAACGCCATGCACACAAATATAAATATATTTTGTATTTAATTGTAATGAAAAAATGGCATCAACAAAGTTATAATGCATAATGATAAAATAAACCCAATGGACAATATTCCCGTGACGTCACAATAAATATGAATTTTTATTCGCTTATAAAACACGCGGATAAGTATTTTTACCGAAATTTAACTTGCAAATTAACAAATTCGGCCTTAAAACCGCGTGCTTTTAATATTTATTATTTCTCTTTTATTCAACCACAGAGTTTAGAAAATAAACTCTGTGCTTCGGAACAGTAGGCGTTATCCGAATATGACGTCAATAGCAGACGTAAAAGTTTAATTGAAGATTACGGTTAATTAATTAAATTTTCGAACAAACGAATGCACGATAACAAATCTGTGTCCAAATATCTTTCATTTAAAAAAAGAATGATGTAATTTGATGCAGTAGTTTGTTCTCACGGATTGACGAAAGAAATCGCTTAGCGTTTTAAATATATAGATATCATTTTAAGAAATATTAACTGACAGATTAAAACAATAGGTCCATGTAAAAAAAGATGCATCCAATGCATATTAATGTCAAATTGTAGCAGAGAAAAACGAAATTAGTCATTCGATTGGGAATTGTATCTTCTTTCAATTTATATATATAATTATTTTTTTTAATTTTTTTTTTAATGAGTTAAGATATCGTCTGCATATTGAAAATCTACATATATATTTGTCTTACGTGGCGCGGAAAGAGGGCTGAATTTCTAGCTTATCGTTGGCAACAACCATAATTTCCAGAGCTCAGACCAATGAACAGACTAGATTGTATTAGATAGATCAGCTCCGCCTCCAATATGGCGGTCAGTGTCAGCGCAGTGAAAATCAAACTAGCAAATATTAAAAATAAAATAACATATACGTAATCCAAAGCGTCTGAGATGATTCCTCATTTTAATTATGAGTAATATTGTTAATTTCAAATGAATTCGGAACTCTTATTTAGAATTTATTTACGAATTTCACTCACATGAAAAAGCGGAAATAGTAAAAATATCAACTGTCTAGGTTGCACCTGCTGCCATCTGTTGCTGTCTTGATGAAGTAAAAATAATTTCTTTTGCAGAAATCTATAATCAATTAGAATAATAAAAAGTCGAACGAAATTTAAACAATCATTGATGATAAACTATCTTCCTATCACGTAGTGTTTTTATTATTATTATTATTATTTATTATTATTATTATTTTATGAATTTCAGCCGTGCTGTACAATATTATAGGTGCAATAAGTTTTAAACAAATTATGTTTCCAAGATACTTTTTTCATAGTACACTGCTCAAAACAATTAAAGGATATTGCAGTTTTAGGTGGATTTTGTATCTGGGAAACTTTTTAGCTGATTGATACATGGTCGACAGACATAGTAGGTTATATGAGAATAAATTACACATGTTTGGCAGAAAAAAATGCATTTTATTGCGCATTTGTGTACAAAAGGAAAAAAACACAATTTGTGCATATGAGAAAAAGAGAATAAGAAAAGGTGTTTTCTTCAAATAAAATCATTTTCAGTAGGGGGTATGGTTTCCACGGGCAGCCAGCAACGTTTAACAACTTTGAGGCATGGACTCAATGAGGCTATTAATGACGAGTTGGGGTATTCTGCCCCACTCTTCCAGAAGAGCTCTTTCCAGTTCTTGGAGAGTTTGTGGGGGTTGTTGGCGGCCAGAAACTGGTCTTCCTAGAGCGTCCCAAACGTGCTCGATTGGATTCATGTCTGGAAAACACGCTGGCCATTCCATTCGAACGATTCCTTCCTCGAAAAGGAAATCCTCCACCAGGTTTGCACGATGTGGCCTGCAGTTATCGTCCATTAAAATGAAGTTATCTCCGATTGCTGCAGCGTAAGGGACTACAATAGGTCTGAGGATCTCATCCCTATATCGGCGACCAGTCAGAGCTCCATCTCGAATGATGTAGAGGTCAGTGCGCCCGTCAATGGAGATGCCACCATACAACAACACTCCTCCATCGCCAAATCTGACACTTTCGTGCACGAACGCAGGATTATTCCTACTGCCACGGTCCCTCCAGATGAAAATACGCCTATTATCCGGATGCACAGAAAAACGGGACTCGTCAGAAAACAGAATATTGCTCCATTCATTTCTCCTCCAGTTGACATGCTCGGTTGCCCACTCCCTGCGGTCGCGACGATGCCTTGATGTTAATCTAACACATACCATCGGTCGGCGAGCATACAGACTTACAGCATGGAGCCGGTTTCGGACAGTCTGAGTTGAAATCGCGGTACCTGTAGCCGAGCGAAGGTGTTGTTGGAGAAGAGTAGCGTTCATGTTTCGGTGTCTCCGAGCTGTTAACGCTAAATACCGATCTTCATTGGGCGTTGTTGCCCGTCTACGACCTTGCCCTGGTCTTCGGCCTGCACATCCACACTCCAAAAAACGGTTCCAGATCCTGGAAATTACACTTTGTGACACTCCAATGGCTTGCGCTACTTCGGCTTGAGTTTGGCCCCCTTCTGACCTACCAAAAATTCTCCAAGCTTCTGAATCTGTCAAATGACTTCGCTGAGACATCGTACTCATCGAAACAAAGCAATCACTGAATGCCGATCATCCTTGTCTTCATTCTCTTTTATCCAGTTGAAAGTCAAACTTCATTCGCTGCCGCTGAAGCGACGTTTTTGACGTCGAACTCAAAATTTGCATACTCCACAGTTTGAAAACCAGAAAAATTTGCATTTGTGATTCTCTTCTTCTATTTTCGGCAAAAAAAATTTCGTTTATATCTTTATTTTACATAAAACTTCAAATATCCTTTAATTGTTTTGAGCAGTGTATTTAAATGATTTATATGCCCATTAGTAGCTCCAACTAAATGCATTTTTAGTTGTGTTTTCAACGGAATTTCCAATTACTTTTTTACATTAAAAAAATTGTCAATTTCATATGTTCAAATGATTTATGGTAGTACTTATTCCGGCTAGAATTACTGCAAAAATAAAAAGGGGTGAGCGTGCGAAGTGAGCTGGGACAGCATAGCGGTCTCAATGTGAATTGCTTCGCAATTCACGGGGGGTTGGCGAGCGTTAGCGAGTAGGGGGCTGAGCCCCCTAGTTTAATAAAATTTGAAAATTTCTATACAAGCACCCAATTTTTACGTCATATTTGGACTGTTGTATTTTTGACGTCATATTACTTGTGAAAATGTAATAAATCTCGGCTGTTTTATATACAAGACGATGATAAAATGTGGGTTATCTGTCACAAACCCAAAGAGTTAAGTTTTTTGTAGAACAATATGTGGCAGAGCTCTAGCTACTCTTTTATAAGGGTACTCTAGAGAACGGGTGTATTTTGAGATTTTCTGTGCGCTCGTGGTGTCCTGAGTTCTAAAATTTTGTCCATTAATGATATCCATTCTTTCATTTCTTTAAATTTACCAAAGTGTATATGTATCCAGATAATTCTGTCATGGTTATATTGGCAATTATATGTTAATTAGGTGTCTGTAGTTGTATAGTATCTATATATATAGTTCGGTAGGAGATGGGATCAGGTGATTTGGAACGCAACTCGCTTTTGGGTTTGTGAATTCTCTCGTAAAATTCGAGTTCCGATTGGCTGTTCAGATAGTCTTCAGCTGTGAGTTTTCGCCAATTTGGTAATAATTTGAACTCTCTACTAAAATAAAGAGTCATCGGAATCCACGAGATTCCATTTAAAGTGGTGATATTATCTGCTAAATTAAACTTCTAAGATTCCTGTAGAACGAACGATGTGGTCATTTGGAGCCGAGCTAAGTGAGTTCAATTTAATAAGTTTTGTTGAAGGATTCTACCCCCCCACACACACACACGCACACACACCTCTGTCTTTCATGAAGTTGAGCTTATTTTTTATCATCTACATTAATATCCACCCGCTTCACTGCTAATTGACTAATTTATTGTTATAAATAATTTTTAGTGTTTAGTTAAATTTGTGGCATGGCCTCTTTCCAGTTCACAGCTCTGACGACTATGTCAGAAATGTTTCTCAACTGATCTTGGTTCACGACACACTTAACCTCATAATATTAAACTTCCGCTAGACACTAAAGTTATGATGATAAATGAAAGGAAATAATTATACATCATTATATAAGAAAGGATTATATATCATTTTTAATTTAATTATTAACACAAACAAAACATGCCATTCGAGACGAAAAAAGACAAAATAATTTATTATAATTAAAATTCTTATAAAATTTCTTTATATTTCTCTTTAATATACATTAGCATTTAAAGTGTTACCCGATCTTGAGGGATTTTTTTATTAAGAATATTTCTTTGTGAGATAAAAGTTTCGTATAATTCATTATGCAACGATCATTTCTACTGCATTTTATATTGTAATTTTTTGCCTTCAAGAGAGATGATTTTACTCTGAAAGAATTAAATTTATCTCAAGGAGAGACAATTTTATTATGTTTTCGCTTACTCTTATAAAGAGCATATAAATAGAAAAATAAACAGGAGAATGAACTTCCAAATAATGCCAATTTATGACACTAAACTTCATTTCAAAAAGAAATTATATAATATCATACACTGTAAAAAATGTTCGTAAAATTTCAGTAGATGTACAATAAATTTTACGGTACTTGTACCGTTTCCACTCTTTACGGTATGAGCACCGTACTTTTAAGGAATATTAATCGTAAAAGCGGTATATGTGCCATTTCAATTATAAATGGTATTTATACCGTAAAATGATTGATTTTCAGTAAAAAATCGCTATTTATACAGTAAAATAATTCTTTTTCAGTAAGGAAAAAGCTGATCGCCCCGCCTCGGTGTACGGCAACCCCTGAAGTTATGATCTTGCTCTTGTTACGTAATGCGTGCAGGCTTGAGGAGAGGGGGGGGGGGCTGCAGCCGATACTTATACTTTAAATATTTTACGGTACATATACCGTCCAATTAAGTTACGGTATATATACTGGTCACAAAGTTGCCAGTATAATTACCGTAATTTTTGACCAAAATTTTTTACAGTGTAGCTTGGATATTACAATTTCAATATTTCTATATAGTGTTAAAATTTTGATGCAACTTGTCTTAAAACTTATCTCAAGGAACACCTGTTGAGTACCACTTCTATAAAATAATGCTGTTTCTTCGTTTATAGGACAGTGGATGAAAGGGGATGGACTCCTATCCATCTAGCGGCAGCTCAAGGACATGCAGAAGTTGTTAGGGTAGGTAAAAAAATTAGTATTTATCCATTTTAACGATATATAAGAAAATTATTCTTATTTTTCTCTGTAACGTAAAATTCAATTTTCTTGACCACATCTCACCAATGAAAAGCTTGTTTCAACCAGTAAAAGCAACATTTGCTAAACCTTTTTTTTTTTTTTTTAAAAAAAAAACATTATGAAACAAACATTATGTCTCTAAATATAGTTGTAACTAATATTGTGAATTTCATTAAAAAATTGTTTTATGAGCATAAATTATCTTTTTGATGGAAATATAACACAGTTATTTGTGGATTATCATCTTAGTTTTCACAATGTCCTTATATCACGCTTTTTTGTTGTTTCCCAACAAGTGCGATGTAATAGGGGGTTACTATATTTAAATGTTTTCATTTTTCATTGTGATTTTTAAAAAATGTTCTCGTAATACTTATTTGTATATCTAATGTTCACAAACATAATTTTCACTTATTTTTTTCTCTCTCAAACTACTTTCAGTACTTGGCACTGGAAGGAGCACATCTGGCAGCCTTAGATCCAAGCAGTTATACCGCATTACATTTAGCAGCTATGAATGGGCACAATCCAATACTCGAGGTAACAGTTTATTACATAATTAAATTATAAAATGTTAATTTCTTTATAAAAGGAACAGAAAAAGATTTATATGAAATATTTTCCAATCTTGGGGATCATACACTCTGCCCAACACGCGAACTTCGTGACGGACTCTCTTGCAGAAAAATCATGCGTTTCACATAGATTATGAAACACTTTCCAACACCCCCAGCATAATGTAAACTAACATAAAGAAACTTCACCGCCTAATAAGGTAAAATAAGATATCTAAAAAAACAATTTCAAAAACACATAATACAGTTGAACACTCATTTTGCGAAATTAGTGCTCCATGTCAGTAAGGTATCTGATTTACATTGTGACCTTGTATTTGATTTATGGATCTGTATACACACCACACGGTTTTCTAAAATTTAATTCAGCTAGAAAGCGCATAACACATTTGAAAATTTATTTTCAGCATTTACCGTCCATAGAAGGTTACGTGATTTGTGTATGTGTGTGTGTGCTGTTCTGCATATGATCTACAGATTTTTATACACACCACACATTAAAATGAAATGTAATTCAGCTGGTATACGCATAACACAACCTAAAACGCGCTTTCAGCAATTACTACCCATAGACGGCTATGCATACAGTTTTTTCGTAGCTCTGAATATGAACTTTTATTGCTAACTTCTATATATTCTATACAAACATATCTCAGTATACTAAATTTATTTAAGCTGAAAAATGTGTAACTCGGTTAAAAAAAAACACATCTAATCAATTCCTGTACATAGAGAGCAATGCTTCGAATTCCTTTGTGCAGCCTTTATATGAACTTATAGAATTTAAACACACCACGTAACGTACTAAAATTTTGTTAAGCTTGAAAACGCATATCGCATCTGCAAAGGCAATTCCAGCAATTATCGCTCATATACAAATATTGAATTTTGTGTGTGTGTGTGTGTGTGTGTGTGTGTGTTTCTGTACATAAACAAATAAATGCTATGCAATCCATATTCTATTGTAAGCATCTTGTAGTGCACCTCAGCAATGCAAATGAATTTCATTACGTTTAAAATAGTGTAACATCTTTAAAATGCACTGCAAATGATTTTTCCCCATTGACCATAATGTAACGGAATTATTTTGAGTACTCCTGTGAACGTACAATTAATTCCCCACACTTCATTTTCAATACCGAACATGTCATAGTAAACCTCAATAACATATATCAATTGCATGGCAATCCGAGTATCGTTAGGCAAGTTAGAGCGCGGACATACGAACACAAGGACAGACAAATCGAATTCATAAACACTGTTGAGCTATGTTGGAAAGTGTTAAAACAGAACCCACTAAGAAAGATATGGAAGATTTATTGTCAACGTATTTCTCTAGAGCGTAATAAATTTTAAAATTTTTATAACATCATTAATTGATATAAAACATCCAGAAAAGACTCGAATTTTACTCCGGGGGGGGGGATTAATAAACACTTGCATAATTTATTTTTTAATTGTTAAAAAATATTACTTCTGCACCTTTCCCAGGTACTTTTGCCTTTGGGAGTGGACGTTGATTCAGTCACAGCAGAAGGATTTACTGCTTTGCATTTGGCTGTCATGAAGTAAGATTTTGCTAGTTCATATTTCGTTTCGTCAGTTTAGATTTTGTTATGAGTAATAAATAAGTGACTTTATTATTTTTACATTATATATTTTCAGTACTCATTTAGAATGCATACAGACATTGCTTCAGTGGGGAGCAAGTCTAGACAAGAAAGATGCTTTGGGTAGAGGGATACACGACATGATTGAAGAATATAATCTTCAAGATGTTGCTTCACTATTAAGGCGCTTTCATAAACAACTGCACAATTTCAAGCACATGTTGGATATGATGAACAGGTAAAAGTAAAAAGAAAATCCCAGTGTAATTAGCAGTATATCGTACATATAACAGTGTGTCCCTAAAAGGCTGAAACGCACTTTAATTTTTTACTTGTTGGAAATCAAAAGGCTATGTAAATTGAACAGAAAATGTTCAAAATAAGGTAGAAAAGAAGATTTTATTAATGAAACAATGCTGCCATTATTTTTTAAAAAGTTGTGATTTTTTAATTTGTATACGTCCTCCACTTCCCGCTTCTGTTGATAAAATTGGTGAATTAGAAAAAAAAAAATCATTTTTCTGAAACATATTCATTAGACACAACTGCATGCTTGTATCTTCGTCATTTACTGAATTACAATAAAGGGAAAACATTGTCTTGTACCACTTTTTTGTACAATTTAATATGCGCATTATCATCAGAAAATATAGTTACAATATGCATACTGACAATGACGTTCGTTAGATTATAAAATATATCTTAACCAATGGATCAAAGCTTCATCACCGATGCATCTAAATAAAGCAGTTCATAAGCAGTGGTCATGAAAAGAGCCAAATGTAGTTTATAATCCTCGAAACAATTAAAAAAAAAAAAAGCAATTCACAAAGTATTTTCAAGCTTTTTTTCCTCAACAATACAAAACGAACGCCTTCTTAAATTGATTCTGGAAATATTTTCGAGTTCTTCGCCATCAAAATTGTTGCAACCATTGATTATTTTTTAACTCAACTGCTATATGTAAGGTGCGTCTCAAAATTATATGGACAGGCGATTTTTCGAAATAACAGCTAAGAAAACAAAGCAATAATCACGAAAAAAATAATTAGCATATGGAATCATAACAAAATTTTATTACGATACAGAAATGTTATGTTTATAGCACAGATTTTTTGTAAAAAAATAAAATTCAAAATAAGCTGTCTCAAAAATATATGGACAATGAAACGAATTGCTTTTATTACCACCGTATCAGAAAAATTTGTATTTTCTGCGTTCTGTACTTGTGACGTAACCACTTCGAAATATAAAATCACTGCTCTTTCTTCAATTGTCGAATAGTTGAAAAATGCCTCGCAACTTTTAATTCTCTGCTGCTAAAATTTGGCGTTTAAAGGCTCAAAATTTGAAAGTTTCTCATATTGCAAAACAAATGAAGCGTAGCAGATCTGGAATTTGTGCAATTTTATCAAAAAGTAGCAATACGATTGCAAAAAAGCATTCAGGTTGATCAATATAAACATCTTTAAAACAAGATAGAGAAAGTTTGCGAGAAGTTTCAACCCAAAAGAAGTCTGTTCGTGAAACTGCGAGGACTTTGGCGTTTCCTATTTCCAGATCTACTGTTGACCGTCGCATACAGGTAAGCGAAAATCATAAATATCGCAGAATGTGTCGGACACCTATGCTGAAAGTGCACCATAGAAAAGCTCGAGTTATTTGGGCTATAAAACGCATGCATTGGACGGATGAATTGTTAAGTGTTTTCTTCAGTGACGAAAAAAATTCAATTTGGATGGCCCTGATGGCTGGGCATACTATTGGCAAGATTTACGAAAAGAACCTCGCGAGTTCTTTAGTCGACAAAAAGGAGGGGGTTCACTAATGGTGTGTGACGCATTCTGTTTCGACGGAACAACGGATATTGCTTTTCTTATTGGTCGACAGTGTTCTGAGGATTATCAAAATGTCCTTAAAAGCAATCTACTTCCAATAGGAAACATCTTAGGGGGCGAAAACTGGAAATTCCAACAGGACAATGCATTGATTCACACCTCCCACTCAACAACAGCTTGATTTAAACAGAATCAAGTGACTGTTATAGATTGGCTAGCCATCAGCCCTGACTTGAATCTAATTGAAAACCTTTGGGGAGTACTTGAACGAGATGTGTATGCCCATGGTCGGCAGTTTTCTACTATTCAGGAATTACAGCAACAAGTAGAGCAGAGTTGGTTCTCTTTACAGCCACACATACTCCAAACACTAGTTGGAAGCATGCCTAATAGGATTTTCCAAATAATTTTAAAAAATGGATACAAAATTTGAATTTAAATGCAAAATATTCGAAAAGTCCATATAGTTTTGGGACAGCCTATTTTAATTTTTATTTTTTTACAAAAAATCTGTAAAACTTATACTTTATTTCTTTGTTGTAATAAATTTAAGTTATGATACTATATGCATATAATTTTTTTCGTGATTATTGCTTCGATTTTTGAACTGTTATTTCAAAAAATCGCCTGTCCATATACTTTTGAGACGCACTATAGTGCGTATTATCATTCGTATTTGCTTTTTCTTGCAATATCTCAGAGATTTACATTTCTAATTTGACATATGGACCAAATTCAACATGTTCAGTTTTCAAAAAAGCATAACTCATTCAACATCAATAATTGACGTGAGCAGTTTTTGTATAATGATCATATTGCAGAAAAGATGATTTTTTTTTTCTAATGCATTAATTTTGTCATTAGGGTAGAAGGTCTTGTAAAAATTTAAAAGTGTAACTTTTTTTAAATTAATGACAGGACTATATTATTAACATAATGTTGTTTTCAACCGTATTTTGAATAGTTTTGCAATCTGCATTGCCTACTTATTACTTATGTCTGCTTTACTGTCTACTTATGTCTGTTTTGTTATAACTGATTTTCAACGTTTTTGAACATCCAATCCAAAATCTGGAATCATCGAAAATACGACGATTCTGGATTTTGGATCATGAACTATACAAATGAAATAAAATTATGAAAATATAAATATTCGTCTTATTGTGTATAATATAAATTTAAAATCTTATTTTCTTTATTAAACAGTGCTATTAAAGTAAATTATCATGTTTAGGTTTAAAAAATTCTTCTTTCAAAATTTAAATAACAGAAACATGTATTTTTTTCATCAATCACGGAGTTTCTTTCTTCTGATTCCTTTAATTGTTGTATCGAATGCTTATACAATACTATCCTACGAATAGTTTTATTTTTTCTGAAACCGCTTGATAACTCTCTGGTTCATTCTTAGAGTCAAGTGTAGTTTTTAAATTTAGAACCATGCTACTTTGCCATCCGGGGGTGTAGGAAAGTGAGGGGCTCACATGTTGCTCAAGAACTTCCCCTTTGAATGAAAACGATTTCTGTAGAGTGTACAAGAAAAGAATACAGCAGAAGTATTTATTTCAACAAAGACAGCTTTCAACAGTGTCCCCAACAGCAGACTGTTTCTCCAACCATACATTTACAGGCCGATTCATAAATAAGTATACAGTTTCAACGCACTATGAAACAAAAACAGTGTAAGGTATTTTATGTTACTTCTAACAGTATTTTAGAGGACGTTTTAAAGTTTCTATAGAGACAGTCACAGATGCTCTATGTGTGCACACTTAGTCACATGAGAATAAGATACATCCAACCGGTAATCCATCTCCACCCAAACTCGAGATACCATATTTAAATTAAGTGTAGTGATAGTAGCTGTGATATGTTGTTTCAGTTTGCTAAAACAACAGGTAGAAAAGGAGCAAATATCTTGTTTTTTTACATTTCCCTCACAGTAAAAAGTCGCAAGGTGTTTAGTCAGGACTTCTGACTGGCCACTGAGATAGTGGCATATTGTATTCGGCGGTACGTCCAATCCATCGAGGAGAGAAATATTTACAGAGGCTGGCACGTCACATAACAAATGTGGTGGTGCATCATCCAATTTGAGAATATTACAAAAGAACACGAAACGCCTTCTCCTCTGCAGACGCTGCCATTTAGATTGAAAAGTCACATGACACGCACGCTATTGCCTATGACATGTCCCACAGAAAGACAAAATTTTGTGTGTACATGTACCTAATGGTTGGCAGTTGTTTCCAATGTCTTCAACTGTTATTGTTTTATATCGTCTGGAAACTTATGATATTTGCTGTTACATGCAAACGTAACACTTGCAATTGCAAAGCTTTTTGCAACCCAAAATTATATATAAACATTACTTTTGCATGTAATTTTCAGTGCAAATTAACATTTATTAGGGTTCAAATTAAAATTAATTTGAGTGCAAATTACATGCAATTTACGTTTGCATGTAATTTTGGGTTGCAAAACGCTTTGCAATCGCAAGTGTTACGTTTGAATGTAACAGTTAGTGTACTTATTAATGAAACACTTTGTACCTTAAAAAATATAACAGCTGGATTGTTGGTACATTCACAGAGAACATTCTACTTTACATATTTTTTTTTAATTTCTTCTGACATTTTAAAGTAAGGTTGTCATTGTAATGATGAAATTCCAGTATTTCACTGTTTCAAACTGAAAAATATTGCGGTTTCCAATTATATTCGCATCACATACAAAATAATGCTTGCAATTGTCTTTTTTTTCTCCACAGCAAAAACTGAGTAAATAGAATTATTAAGAAAGCTTCTGCCGGTCTGTGTTTCAAATTTTGAATTTTCAACTTTATCTTTAGAAAGAAAACCAGAAAAAAGCTATTTTTATATTGGTTTATACTAATATAAAAATAAAAATTAATGCTGCCGAAATTCATTAATTACATCTAGTTTTGTTTTTAGACGAACATTTTTTGCGTGATTAGGATTTCATATGGATTTCTTATTTTATATTTTTAATTCATTCTCTTTTTATACGATTTGCTTCAATTTAACATGATTACTTCCATAAACTGAGCTGGAGTTTTATATTAGTTTAAAAAATAGTTTCATTAAAAGTGAAAATCAAACATTTAAAATGTTTCAAAGAAATATGCAAATGCTAAAACTTTTCATAAAATACAGAAAAAATAAAAATGTCTGGTAAAATTGAAAGCAGAGAATTTCCATTTCTCTTTAAAGAAAAATAGAGTGACAAGTCAAATTCAATGAAAAAAAATGAAAATGTGTAATGTATATATATGTAGTTGCCTTTTCTCTCTGTCTCTCTCTCTCTCTCTTTCAGATCCACTATTTGCAATTAAGGTAGAGAAGTCCAAAAACATTAAATCTAGCAGCAGAACGAAAAGACTACATAAAATTCAGAAAATAATATAGTCTTCAATGGTGTGTCTTCACTTTGGAAATTACTTCTGAATCCATGTGGAAGGCAATATTTTTTTTTTTTTTTTTTTATCAAAACCAAGAATCCTATAAATATATTATCGTGTTACTTAAAAGTTTAAAAGTTTAAAACAAATTAGTACTTTAAGATATTGAATTAGGCAATACGGCTAATGCCAATTAATATTTTCCCCATTGTATTAAGGAAAGTGGCCAACAGCAAACCATGTTGTAAAGCACTGGTTCCCTAGAGAAAACCGAAGTGAAGCAACATTGAGGTGGTCAGTACCTTTGAAGGTAACCCCCTAGATCACAGAGTTGCTTTTGGCTTCGTTTGAATTTCCAAAATCAGCATGTAAAATTAGGGGTGTGGAGAGATCGCTTGTTGGAAGGTCTGTAGGTGTTAGAGAGGTACCGAACCAGGACATTCCATTATTCAAGTAAGGATAAAATTCAGGGGAAATCATTGAGAGCGAGTAAGTCTTACACCCTTGTTAAACCCACCTTTTCCAACGCACTCGGCACCTGGTCTGCCGTCTCGGTTCGCCTGGGGACATTAGAAACAATAACGACAAACACCATAAGGCGATCGTAATGTTGTTGTTTTTTCTTTTTAGAAATGTTGATTTGACATTATGTTGAACCATTGTTTATCCATTTGACATTATTTTAAATATTCAAAAATATAACACGCTTAAAAGTTTATAGAATACGTAAAAAGCATATAAAATGATTAATATTTTAAATAAATATTTTTTTAATTCTACTCTGGAGCAGGGGTCGTCATCTTGGTCCCTACCACCCAGGGTGTTTAAAGCTTTCAAGTGGGCGATGAGAATTTGTCATATAAAAGTAAAACAATATATTAACTCTACAGGGTGTTGCCGAATTCGACCGACATATCAGAAGGCTGATAGTAGGCATCAAGAGGATGAAAAATTGTCATAGGATATGGGGTCTCAAACCACGCTTAGTGGGAGAAAATCGCAAAAATAGTTATGAAGGGTGTGACGTTAAATGGATCAAAAAGGGCCAATAATAAGTAGAAATACATTTATTTTACGTAAAGCAGGATTATAATGCATTACATTTCAATGTCAGAAAAGAGAACACGAGACATTTTTATAGGAATTTTTCGAAAACGGAAGTAGATTGGACGTGGCGAACCTGTTGCTTGGCCTTCCACACCCCCGACCGCAATCCGTAGGATTTTTTCTTCTGGAGCCACCTGAAATCGGTTGTTTATCAGACGTCTGTAGATACACTAAAGGCACGGATACAGCATGGATCATCGTCGCTTCAGCAGACATCGCATCGCCAGCAACCGGGTATGTTTGAACGCGTCCGTCAATCCTTCATCCGTCGGAATCGGTTGTGCAATGACCTTCGCGGCCACAACTTCAAACAATTCCTATAAAAATATCTCGTCGTCTTCTTTATGACGTTGAACTGTAATGCATAGTAACCCTGCTTTACGTCAAATAAATGTTTTTCTTCTTATTATTGGCATTTTTTGTTCCATTCGATGCCACACCCTTCATAACTATTTTTGCGATTTTCTCCCACTAAACGTGGTTTTTGACACCATGCTCTACGGCAATTTTTCATCCTCTTGATATCTGCTATCACCCCTCTGAATTTGTTGATCGAATTCAGCAACACCCTGTATATGTGCAATTTTTTGCCTAGTTGCTGTCGGTTCAAACGAAATATTCACTTTCAATCTTACGCAAACTGAATTGCCTAAAAATTCCTATTTCCAAGTACTAAACTAAGTTATTAAAGCATCGGTGAACTATAGGGGATTTATAATATTAACTAAGAGTACCAATATGGATAGTGGGTAAGAAAGGTTGACGACCCATGCTTTAGAGATATGTTTATTACTTTGACCCTTTGTAACTGAAACTTTTTTCTCTAGGGAAGGAAGAAGTTCTTCGGACATACCACGTGAATATATGGACATTCTCGCCTCAATTGCAGAAGAAAGTGGAACTGAATGAGTCTAGATTCCTCATATTTCAATTCTATTTTCTATAAGACTTTCTTATTAATTACAATTATAATATTTCTCTACATACTAACGTAAATCGATCTTTTTGATACTTGCGAAAATTGCCAAGAGAACAAAATGATTTAGGATAAAGCTCAAACCCTATACACAGTGATGTATAGACTTCTCATAGGTGTCTAAATGGAATTAAAAGAACTTGAATGAATACATAGATTTACGAATAGATGTGACTGAAAAATAAGCATCTACTTTTATGATTTTAAAATAGAATAGATAAGATTTTTCCTATATTCCAACGGTTTCAAGCTAGAATTAACAGCACAGTCTGGTTTGTGGATGGTATTATTTACTATTTCAAGATTATTAAATACAGCTCTTTTAATTAAAACTATAAACATCTGCTACTTTCAGGGAGTATTCAAGTGCCCAATAAATATCAAAAGCGTAAAATGACTTTCGTAGAATATATCGTGAAAAAGTCTGATATCTGGAATAGACTGCTTTGAGTTAGTTTTGTGTAACAACTCAGCGCCTACTTACTTGCTCAACAAACATTTAAATAAATGAACTATTTATTTATTACTTGAAACTAATTAAAATATTAATTCGTGTATATTGTGTATTTAAAGTTTTTATTTCCTGGTAAGTAATTATAAATTACGCAGTGCTATGGTAATAACATCGGACCTACAAGATAAATACAACGGACTTCATTTTTGATACTTTGTATTAATTTACAAAATAAGTTGTTTGAAACCTTAAAAATGTAAAAAAAGAGAAATAATTTAATTTTGCCCATAATGTATCATGCGAAATTATGTCTGCATTTTTTATTTCAGCTGCACTTCGTAATTTTTTCATCAATATTATATTTTATTTGTTTTTTTTTTCTTTTTTTATCATAATAAATATTTATAGGTAATAGAAAATTGATAAGAAGCATTATCGTGTAAATTAAAATTAAAAAAATATATTCTTAAATTTCAGGAGGTTTTATCTTTCTTACTATTATTATTTTATTAAATGTCAAAATAGATAAATTTTACAAATTTATAGCAAACAATTAATTTGAATTTAAATATTAATACTGTGTTAAATGCATTCTTCTGTGTCTTAATATCTGACTCACATGACCAAATTTTTGTTATGTAATAATCATCAAAAAATTTATTAATTTTATTTTCAAATATTTCTTGAATATGTGCAAAATGGTGTGCCATATTACCAAATAGTTGCTTAAAAAATAGTATTTATTTAATTTTATCATAATGTTGAACTCAGAAATGTGTATTTTTATGTGTATGTTTACATATATACATATAATGCCTGTCTAAAACATATCTGACCATAAAACAAGGGGAAAAAAATAAATGATGTGTTTTAACTCCATCTAAATAAAAACCCTTCGATTTTTATACATCGAACCTAAGCGTTCTCTCACTCCTCGAAATATGTTTAAAACACCTCTTTATTTGATAGGATGCTCGCGAGATTCAAAATCCTGTATAAATGAATATAGAAACTGATTGCTTTGTATTAGTGTTCGGAATGAACGACCACCTAGACGCCTTTAATCTTCGCCATAGGTGCGACGGGGAAAAGAGGTTACTGACCTAAAGAATTGTGAAAAATATGTAATATGATTTGACTGGATGGTAAAGTATATTAAAGGTGCAGGATCGACTGGATCTAGCATCCAACCTCTTGAGGTTCCGCCACCAATAGAGTCTCTTGAACTTTTATTGCTGCCGAGTGCCGAGAGCACAAGATCTCTCGGTACTGTACCCTTCTCCTATTTATGTATCATCCAATAAGAGGACTTTCCATACTATGAATGTTCCGTTGAGATGTATAAGTCATATATACGGTATTATTCTAACGGCCAGGAATCGAAATAAAACCCTCTTAATAGGAGATGGCACTGTAACCATTCGGCAAATGGTACCTATACAGTCGGAAATTGAAAACGCTCTTTAGAGTAGTTGCAACGCCTAGTGAATTGCTGCGGATTTTAGATGCTTAAAACTATAGGCATCGACGGTTAAACTCTGAAGTTATCTTCAAGGGAGTGTGGGTTCTGGATAGTATAAAGTTGGTGAATAAAAAGAATGCAGTTCTTTGATCAACGAATATTCAACAAGTGGGAAGAATTGACCGAGGTTTTTCCTAATGTAGGTGCACGTTTTCTGAATTAAAGCTGTTCTCCAATCCAAACTGCTTACTTTATGTAACATTTTTTAATTTACTTTTGTTCGCAAACGCATGAAATTCACATGTGCTCTTATTCAGAAACTATGTAATCGAACAATTTTGCCCATTTTTAGGTAAAAGCAGATTTTTCAGAAAATTCTGTCAACTTGTTATTTCGAACCGAATTTCAAGACGCGATAGCTTTGGGAAATGAAAAAACTGCTGTCATGAGAAAACACTCGCTTATAACTCAAAATGCAATTCATTTTTTAAAACATGAAGAAAAAAACTGTTCTATTACAAATAACTTCAATAATAATACCTGGAAATGTTATGCTTTTACGTTTGAAAATGAGTCTGTAAATATGTCAGAAAGTTTCTAGTTGTTGAGCGGGGAAATATTTTTTTTTTTTTAGAATCGCCTTTCAGAAGTCATACCTATCATACCGTACTTCATCATGTTGACAACAGAGAAGATCGATGAGCACTCCTTCGTAATTATTCATGTTTCTGAATGCATATTCATACAAAAATAATAATAAGGTCAGATACTTTTTAGATAAGCCTTATACATGTGTTCATACAGGTATATATATTTATATATAAGTGTATGAATGAATGTATATATGTACATGTATTTATTTATGTATGTTTGTATCTACGAGTATGTATATAATTGCACATATATTCTAAACGATGAGCACGATAAAGACTAACTATATAATAAGGGAACTTACAAGGTATAGTGAAAGTTGTAAATTTACCCAATACCAAGTCATTGATGAATTATCATAACAATAATAAATTTTTCGCAATCATCATATTATTAAGTCTAATTTTATAACATAATAAAAGTTTTAAAAAATCTAATTTATTTTCTAAAGAAATTTAATGTTCAATTAATACACTTGAAAAAACATACACAAAGCTCAATAAAAATAATTTAACTCTAGCTATAAGTAAAAAAATTTGCAATTTCTCCTACCATTTCATTTTCATTTTTTTCTTAGTTTTAATTTCGAAATTGTAGAAGAATGTCTCCCTTCCCTTCCCCTACAATTTCTAAATTAATAAATGAAAACAAATTTGCAATTTATAAAAAAAGACTACAATTAAAAAACTAAATGTAAAAACAAAAGCATGTAAAAAAATAATATTTTTATTAAATAAATTAAAACGTTACTTGGTGATTAGTTTTACCAGTTTAACAGCACTATGCAAGCATATGTTCATAGCATTTGAATTCAGCAAGAATCGCCATTAATTCGTGTTTAATGCTATAAAAATACAAATACATATCTACAATATGGTGCTGCTTTAGTATAAGAACAAAAGAATTATATGTTTGTGATTTTTATAACTGAAATTAGAGTTTTTTTAATAGTTTTCAGTACACAATAAAACATATTATTAAATCATAAAAATATTAAACAGAATAAATTGTTTCACAAATTATTTATTTTAAAGATAGTTATTAGATGAAATATATTAACAAATTAATAGACCCAATAGTCACTGATATTTTGTTCATTTTTTATAACTGGATCAGCCTCTTAACTCATTCAAATAACTGACAACTGAATAGTAAATGAACGGTAATTCTGTCAATCTGACACAATGTTCTATACAATGATACAAAAAAGAAATATTCCCCCATACTGATAATTATTGTTTCGAGTATGTTAAAAGGAATATTCTCATTATGGTAAATGAAAATAAGCCATAAACTTAATAATTACTAAGGCCTATTATTTTCCTATGATACAGCCATTTCAGAACACTTCTAGTATTGCTTTATTAAATTCCAGATACATATTTTATGGTTATGGGTGCTTAAAAAAGTATAATTTTGAAGCTTTTGCGTATTTAGGCCGATTTTTCACACCTCCCTCCATTTTTTGGAATCGTGGATGAATTGAACCACAAAGATTTTCATTCCTGATAATTTTCTTATGCAGAAGCTCTGTTTAAAAAGTTACCCACGGTCAGTGGCGTAGCCAGAAAGGGGGTCCAAATTCTCTGGATACTAGTAATAATGTAAATTTTTCTTCGCATTAATTTTCGCAGAAAGTTCTCCGATTAGATAATTCAAAGAAAACCTTACAAAATTAGTGGTATCCAGACCATCTGTACCCGTACCCTGACTACACCACTGCCCATGGTACAAACATTCTAAGCTTTCAGAACATCGCTAAGAACATCGTACATAAAACAATTCAAGGTGATTTAGCTGTATGAACATAAAAGTAAACTTGTATTATGAATTTTAAAAAACTCTTACTAAACAACCTTAAAAACACATATTTTTAATTTAACAAAATTATACTAGAGGTATATATATATATATATAACGTAGAAGAATATTGCAAATTCTGCGATTAATCGCAGAAAGATTTATAGTCTAAAGTAAAACTATTAGGCAAAGCCATACTCCTTGGATGCGGTCCTTTTAAATTTGAAAGTTATATTTAGAAAAAATCTTTATAGACTAACATACAAATAAAAACTGTACTTTTATGACCTACTTATAACTGCTTAATCGATTAAATCACATAATTTTTAGCATTTTTTCTAACTAGAAGAATGTATTCATGAATAATGGGTTAGAAATTAGCTATTGCACAACAATTATGTGAAATATCCTACATAATGGAAAACAAAACATGCCAATTCAGGTGCTCTGTATACATTTTAGTGAAAGCAGATGAGATGAAGAATCTAATGAAAAGAGGTGAAGAATATAAATTATTAAACACGTGTATGCTACATATTACAGATATATTCATTGTTGCCAACACTTCCGAATCTCCGGGAAAATACTAACTAACGTTTAACAGGCAATGATGCAGGAAAATACAGGAAATTTGGCAACTATGCATATTCCAGGTAACGGGGACCAAGAGATAATGTTGGACATCATTTTAATGCAGTTCCTCGATTTCTAGATTAAAACAAATAATGAAACACTTTATCTTAAAAAATATCTACTATTGAATTGAAAATATTTTTCTATATTTGATGTAATATTTCCGTACTTTCATATTGTAATTCATAATTACAGCTCTTTAATGTGAATAGAGCACAGAAATATCAATAGAATCTATTATTAATATTCAACTTCTAATTATTCGTGTTCATGTCTCTATTAAATATAAAATAAACATTTTAACATTTGTACCTTAAAAATAAATCATACATATAAGTCTGAAAATGTGTATTTGTGCCACTGGTATCTCGCTGCAAATTTTTTTTCCATGTTTATATGTCATACAAGATGCATCTAAAAAGTTCTGTGAAAGGTACCAGAAAACAAAGAAAACCGATAATACAAATAAATAACTTTCAATCATTCTCAAAGTTTTAACGAAGTGCTACAATGCACTTTCGACAGCGTTCGTAAAGGTTATGGATGCTGTCAGCGAAGGCTTCATTTGGTATTGATCGAAGCATTGATGTCACAAGCATTATACACATTGTCCTTGCTAATCATTTTTTCTTCCTATATCTTTCTCAGACACTTTCGCCGATCCTTAGCTCATCTTCAACAGTTTCCTGTTCGTTTAAAATTCGTGAAAGCGTTTAAACCAGAGGAAAGCTCTAGGCTTAGGTACACCAGTCACAAACTAGAGCTCCTTTGTATTAATGATGCCTCGCAATTAAGCATGATTCTTTTCGATTATTTTTCCCAAATAAATGGTGTAAAGGGGTGGTAATGTAAAATATATATATATATATATATATGCGTAGGAGCACCATATACCTTCGAGCCGGCTATGCTTTGAATCGATCGTAAACACATTTGGTGCTCACGGCTTCTGCTCCGTACACGAGTACCTTATACCAACATAGCACTTCAATGTAAACGTTTTTCCCAATTTCTAACAAAATTTAATGTTGCACTGCTCCATTGCACTGTGACACGAGTAGTCACCCTCCACAGCCAGCGAAAGAGACAGGCTGGGATCCTTTCACCCCTCTAGTCTGTAAATAGGCAGGTTTCTACAAAATGTTGAACAACCATGTGATCAAGGTAGGTTGAAAAGTAACCGAGATCGGTAAAGTCCCGCGATCTGTCTCTGTCGTTGCCTGCGTCACATTCACTAATTTTGAAAGACAAGAACAGTCAAATCCGCTTCTGCTTAGTTAGTGTGTTCCCCGCTACGTGAGGACTGTTCTCTCCCTGCTCCATCCCATGAGCTCGACTATTCTCTACATGCTCATGCGCGTTTTTAGCTTACTTTGCCGTTTACAAATTGATCCATTCACAGAACTTTCTGGACACACCTTGTATATATATATTTTTTAATATTAAGTTTTAAAGTATTGTCGCACGTTTTTGCTGAAATAGATGATAGATATTAATGTTCTTCTGAAAATGCATATACAGTCGAACTCGGTTTTAATGAAGATGAACGGACCATAAAGTTTTCTCGTTACAATAGACTTCTTGCAACAACTAAATTTAAGATATCGTACTAAAAAACATACGATAATATATAAATGATAAAAGAGTGTTTAATATATATATATGTTAATACACCATTTATATTTTATTTATACTTTCTACTTTTTAGCGTTTAAAATATTTCGGTGTTGCAGTTTTACAGCCATTTGGCGTATTTTGCCGAGCGCAGTTTGGCGCATAATTAACTCCATTGTTTTAGCAACTCGTTAACAGTTATAACCCCCCAAAGATTATTTAGCGATTTATCACCTGCGTTCGGCTAACGGAAAAATACCTTAAAATTATTATATTAATTTATATTTAAGTTCTAAAAATATTAAAATGTTGTTTTGTTATTAGAAACACATCTGTGTACATATATTTTATATTCTAGCACATCAGCAAGTGAGTAAAGTTTTATTACAAAATTCCATCTTTACATACAAAAAACAAGTTAAGTTAAATAAAAGAGTGTAAAAACAGATATGGTATGCTAATATTTTTTGGCATTTTTTATTTAATTACTATATATTGTATAAATTTATTTTAATTTTGTACATATTTCATAAGAAATATTGATTCTGATTGATACAATACATGAAAATATATGTATGAGGTTAAATTAACATAACAGGTTGATATCTTACTTCGATCGTTTCCTTTGGTCCCTTAAACGTCGTGCCAAATGAGAGGTTTCTAAATTCATTTACAGCAATAATGCTGCGCTGATACTCTAAAGCCTAATTTGTTACTTTTAAAAATTAATTACTTATTATCGCATTCTATATTAGTGAAATATCGGTGGCCTTCTGTTCCCCATACTTGTGCTTTAACATCCCCATAAAATGTACAGTAAGACTCCAATAATCCGAGTTCTAGTCATCCAAATCGCTAAACATCCGGATCGATATCATTTATCCGGATTTTGCCATATCTGGATTGTACTCAGAACGCATTAGTCTGGTTAGTTGGATTTTCGCTGTAATAATATCCTAAGACTAAATCAAAAGTAACTCCGTCAGTTAAGGGAAGAATGGATGAAATATTCAATTTTGTTTGACGTTTAGCGAACCTAAATAAGATTCGGATATATTTTAAGAGGATTTTTTTTTACATTTTGCTTTCTTGTATCTCCTTAGTTTAAAAATATCAATCATTAAAATGGAGAGAGATAAAAAAAATATTTTTTATGGTATCCTTAATTGAGAACAATGTCCATTTCTAACTATATCCTCTACACTGGATTCAAAATGGGATATAGTGATGAGTAGATTAAATAAAAAGCAAAGGTAGTTTGAAAAATTTATATTTAAATTTAAGCACATGTATGACTTAAGATGAAATTTTATAAATTCGAATGAAGGTAATATTTTTTGAAAATATAAACAATCATTAAATTTGTGTTTATACTTTTTTTTCCTACTTATTTCGAGATAATATTTAAAATTTCCGTTTCCAATCGGAAATATGAAAATTTAACGGAATTACAGAAAATACATTCCCTATGCTCTTTTAATGCAGTAGATCATTTTAAGCACATCTACCGAATTATAGAAGTATATTGGACCTTGTTTCAATTTTATATGATTTTTTTAAATTAACCCACTTTTGCCTTAATTTTTTTTAAATGAATAAAAAGCATATTTTTCACTAATAGATTAAAATGGAATATTAAGAACAAATAATTTTGATTTTTCAAAAATGTGACATTTTTTACTAAATTACAAAACGAATCTAATATAAGACTTACTAGAACTAAAACAATATTATTATTTAGTTATTAAATAGTTTTTATGGTCATTTAAACTTTGGTTATATTAACGCAAATTAGCACTAAAATAGACTTTTTTATCATGTTTTACTCCCGTCCTTGTTCCAGAAACAGAAATTATTTGTGAAAAGCTTCTCTCCCTCAAAACAGAAACAAATTTGGCAAAGGCAGATTTCCCAACTGAATATTTTCTAAAGAAAATGATTCAAAATTCTACTGTTGTATTTCACAAGCATTATTAAACGTCATATAAGATTTATACAAGGTGCCTACTAAAATCCTGTCCACCACAACTGACTTCACAACGAAGACAACTATAGCCATAAACATGGTGTTTAGGTATATTAAAATTTTAGATGATTGAAAAACACTTTAAGGCGATTCTCGAAAAAATATTTTTCCTCGATCAACAATGCAAAACATTCTCAGACATTTGCGGACGTAAAAGCACGACACTTCCAGTCAGGATTGTTGAAATGATTTTTGGTCGAACAGCTTCTTTTATTTTTCGATAAATAAAATACAACTTGAGTTATAGGCGATTGCTGTTTTATGAGAGCGGCTTTTTCTCTCTCCCACGCGTCCTACAAATTCGGCTCAAAATACCACCTTTGACAGCATTTTCTGAAATATCTTCTGCTTTTACCAAAAAAAAGGGAAAATTGTTGATTACGTAGTTTCTGAATAAGAACACTTGCTAATTTCTTGCCTTTGAGAACAAAAACGCATTAAAAATGTGTCAGAAAGTAGACAATTTGGATTTGAGAACAGCGTTAAGATATTAAAATAAATGATCAACGTAAAAATACCACAAATAAAATATATATAAAATAGAAAACAGCTGTTTCGAAGCCTCTAAAGCTCCATCATCAGTGCCAAAGTTAAAAATATTAAAACTGATTTAAAAGTTTAAGCCATGTAAGTATGTTTGCGTCTATGCTCGCGCTCAAGATGGAATCTTTATTATTAAGATACTCAGACAAGAGACAACATTCTTGTTTCTGAAATAGCATCTGGCAATTTTTGCTTTTCTTCTTAAGTGCTTTCGTAATTATGTAAATACGTAGTACCTACAGTCGTCGTCTGGTCCTTCCGTCTGTCCATCTCGCCGTCCGTCGCATATATTAGCGCAAAAACATACCCAACCAAATGGTTTGAAATTTAATATGTATAATCGTTGCAAAATTTTGTCGAGTCAATTCAAATTTTATGAAAGTCGAATCAAAACTTAAAAAGATATTAATAAAAGTTGTCTTCATACTCTTAAATCCTACCATACGTAATCATAATAAAACTGCAAGTCATATGACTGAGGAAAACAAATACGTGCGGGCTAACTATTTCTTTTTTTCATATGCCAGGCAGCCATTTTTATGCAAAATTATTTTTTTCAATAAAATTGCATAAAAGTTACATTTTTAGAAAGATCGTTCAAAAAATTTTTTGTTTGAAAAATGTATAGATTCTGGGATAACTTCAGTTGAAATTCGGTTGACAGCCCAATCTCAATCCATTAAAGTAAATAAACACAACAGATTCGTTCATCGTGAGTCATAAAAATATTATCCATGGAGGTAATCATTTGCAAAGCAAGATCTCCAGGGTGAATTTTTCAGCGCTGTCTAGTGTCGAAAAAAACCTCGCATATGTAAACGTGGCATACGTAATAAAATACGAGAAAAGGAATGCTCATTTCGCTAGTAACAGACGATATAATTCATTTCACTGAAATAATAACGATGATTTTTTTACATTGTAAAAATAGTTATAGTAAGAATGCTATTACTTGCAGTGGATGGCAATACTTTATTATATTAAATATTTTTTATTTGAAGGAATCGGAATTCTCTGAATCCCTGAACACTGCTCCTCCACACGCACACACACAATGTCTCATTAATTTTAATAAGCATAATTCTTTGGAAATCAATATTTTAAATATTTTGTCTAAAATAATTGAAGTATTTATTTCGTAATAATGACATTAATAATTAGTTTGGACGTTTAATTATTTTCATAAATATTTTATTGATTAAAGATAATTCTAATTGTTCATTTTATTTGAAAATAACTACTTCAGCTCCTCCTATAACTTTTTTATTGCTATGCCTCTGGGTTGATTAGAATATTACAGGCAAATTGTCAAAAGAGGAAGAAAAAGAGCTTTTTAGAATATTATTTCCTTTCTTCCCTTAATCTGTAATCATACTTTCATATAATAAGTATTACAGCTGCATATATTTATCGATGCTGTAATAAATCATCACTGTACAGTTTAAAGATATCTTAATTCATCTATTCCTTTTTGATAACTTTAACAACTAATGCTAAAACTAAACAATCATATGTTTCCATTTAGTAAAAGATCAATTTTAATAAACTTTCTCTAAGAGTTCTAAAACTTCTACAACTTGTAAACTCTCATCTCCATGGGTGCCTAAAAGTTCTTCCATGTAAATATATTGTCTTTGTAAATAAAAGCACATTTTATTGTATATTTTTAAGTGTCACTATGTTATGTCTGTATCCTTATTGTTTGTTTTCCAGCACTCGTAGATAGAGCTAACCAGCTTATAGAGCCTTACACTTTCCTGTTTGAGCTTCTCTGTCCTCAGAATTCTAGTTAAATGAAGTCTTTTTTGTTCAACTGCTAGAAAACATTTTTACTCTTTGTGTATTCATGAAAATATAATACCATTTTGCCTTGACTTGTGTGTTTGTTTCTTTATGTGTTAATTTCAACAATACACTTACTTCTCAATTAATAAACATTTTTTTTAGTGTACTTAAGGTATGTGTCTACCTTCTGGACAATTTTTTTTAACATGAAATTTTTATGAAACACGTGTGTTTTTAGTTAAAACAGGGAATAAAACTATGAATTCAAATAGAATTTTAATTAGTTTTTCCAATTTAAGCATTATTTAGTCAAATTTCAGTAAAAATTAACATTTATGCCAAGCTTTTTATAACAAATTCTCACCGATATATTTCACTTTTTTTTTTCAATAATATATTGGTAAATCAATTACTTATACTATGAAGCAAAAGAATTGCAATAAATCTTAAATTTAATAGCATTTACCATGTGTAGACAAAACATGATTTTTTTTAATTATATTTCTTTAAATAAAAATAACTCTTAAATTAGCAATAACTTGCCAGCTATATTTTGCTTCATAACATACTAATATATGAGCAGAATCTAGGAACAAAATTATTTCAATATCTTAAAAACCTTTTCAGAAACTAGTTTTTTCGTGATTTTTTTAGGCTAGATCTTTGCTTCTAATTATCGTTGAACCAAAAATAAAGCTGTTTGGAGTCCTAAATGTTTGAACATTAATTTAAAATAATAAAAATAATTTCGAAATTTTTAGCACAAACAGCGATTTGGGGTAGGCACATACCTTAAAACGTACAAAATATTTTTTATCAAGGATTTAGAGATTAGAACAAAAATTGCAAAAGCGTGTGACGCTGATAGAAATAATCTAAGTAAATTGGAATTTTTATCACATTTATAATTGTTTTAAATTTTTAATGAATGTTTAGGAATTTTCTTTCTGTTGATTTTTATTTTGACTTAATATCATTATCGTGTTTATTTAGGCGTCTCGCGTTTTAATTTTAATTTTTACCACAAGAATTTTTAATTTAAAAAAAATTTCCACTTTTAGTATTTAATATATTTCACAAGGCATTATTACTATAATTAGTATGTAAATCAAAATATTGAGGAAGATCAAAAGAGAGACGTCGACAAGCTCGGGCAGTCATTTGTCAATTATTGTAATGCTACCAAGTTCTCTTTTGATTTTCATGTTTATTCATATTACTGCAGATGTTACCTTACATTATTGTGACAAACAAATGTTTATTGTTGTGTCGCGTGGTAATAAATTTAAACAACTCATGCCTGAAAATTATTTTAAAAATCATAATGGTTTTTTCAACATATGACAATAGCTCCAAAAAAGTGTTCGGACACTTAGAAATTCAGAACTATCGAATAATTAAAAAGCATTAAAAGAATTTAAAATGATTTCTCCTGTTGTAATAAATCGTTCATATCTTCATCTTTATATCTATTTTTTCGAGATCAGGCAGAAATTTGGTACTTTTTGCTAATTTGTATGAAAAGAATAGAAAACAATGTCATTAGACACTTGTGGGACTTTAAACAAAACCCCCTTATATAAATAAAAACAAGAAAGAAAAATCAAGCATCAAGCATAGATTTTGAAAAACTTTCCAACCTTTCCAGAAACTTCCAGCAGTATACAAAAACAAAGCTTCGCTGTTTAATAAGGTAAATAATATATCTAAGTAAACATTTTAAAAAACGCATAACACATTTGAAAACCAGGGCAAATTTCAGCAATTATCGTCCGTAGCAGGAAAAGTAATCCAATAATTTTGTGTAACAAACAAATATGATTTGTAGGTTTAAATATATTCCACATAGTATGCTAAAATTTAGTTTTGTAATAAAACGCATAATAGGTTGAAAATTCACCTTCAGCAGTTTTTATCGAAAGTCGAAAATATACTTGAATTCTTTTATACAGCCATGTATATTACAGATATTTCACACAGATACACAGATTTACAGATTCCTTTGAATGATAACTTCTTACACGCCACATATTAAGCTAAAATTTAATTCAGGCTCCATTCACTATTATTCCTATCACTATTACAAAAGAGAAATTTCCTTCGTAATTTTCTACTGATCTTCAAGCTAGTTTGTTTTTATTTAGAATTAGTGGTACGCAAAATAATAAAAAAAATTGAATGATATCTCTAAAGAAACAATTAAGTTTTAACAAACTATTTTGTGTATTTTCCACCCTAAAAAACAAGGGAAATGTGAGTGCATTTTAACAACATGTTTATCAGTTATTGACGTTAAGTCATACTGTTTGGCAACAAATTATTTTTTACCACTATTTAAAAAGAGAACTTTTCTTCGTAGTTTTCAACTGATCTTCAAGGTAGATTTTTTTTTATTTAAAAATAGTGGCACGCAAAATATAAAAAAATTGCCACCAGTAGCAAACCTGTGAATTAAAGAAGGAAATTATTAAGTTTTAACAAAGTAATATGTGTATTCACCTCATAAAACAAAAGAAATGTGAATATGTTTTAACACTACGCTTATCCATTATTGGCGATAATTCATACTATTTGGCAACAGATTATTTTTTATAGAAAATTGTCGACAGGAAAAAAACAAGTACAAAAAAATCTCGCTCAAAGCACATGGGCCCCTGAATATTTAATTATTTCCCTGTAACAAATTAGTTTGTAGAGCAGCCATTCAAAATGAATATTTAAAGAGCTATGATGAAGCAGTTGAAAATTGTTATATTTTCTATGTAAATAAGATTTTTTACTTAAGGGCATGGGTCAGTCAGATCTCAAATTCCCTGCGTTAATGTTAAACTTATGGGAGTGCAATGCATTCTTATTTTTTAAATATCGCATAAGGAAATTAATATAATATTTGTAACTTCTTTTTTCTCTTAAAGTCTCTTTATTTCTTTTAGTTGTCAAAATATTTCAAGCATATATGCTTAATTTTATCTTAAGTGTTAAAACCTTTCTCACAGCTCCTACGATTTTAACACATAAAATATTAAATTAAGCATATATTTTAGAAATATTTTGACAAATAAGAAAAAATAGACATTCTTTAAGAAGAGTACGCAGAAAAAAAGTCAAAGATATTAATTTCCTGAGGAGACGTTTTAAATAAAAATAAAAATACATTCCACTTCCATAGGTTTAACATTAGCGAGGGAATTTGAGATCTGACTGACCAACCCCCTTAAGGATTCCTCTTTTAACTGCTCAATAAACCTGTGACAGAAAATTATTTGCTTTCTGTGACAAACTTCAATAACATCAAAATCTTCATGGATAAATGTTGATAAATCGTCATGGATCTAAAAAAAAAAAAAAAAAAAAAAAATAGTTTAAACTAAAACATCTTGATACCTGCAATAATCATTGTAAGAAATTCATAAATTTCACGTTTCTCTTGCTAAGTTTCATAATTATATAAACAGAGAAATAGAACAGTTTTCGTCCACATCATTCCATGCTTCTTTTTTCCAGCGTGTTATTGTTTGAATATTTATTTACTCTTAATGCAAAATATTAGATTGTATAAAAAATAATCGTGATTTCTATTTAAATTTTCAACTTTATTTTAAGTAATTAAATACAATTTTAAAATATATTCTAAGTTCAACAGCAAGCTCTTGCACTACAGTACATGGATTAGCTTCGATTATTGCTTTTAATTTCTCATTGTTAATGTCAAAATCTCATTCTTGACAATCTTCATCATTAAGACTCTCATTTCCATGATGGAATTTCTGGAACTAACGTTAAATTGTTCGTTCCTAGTCATTCATGAGCGTGGTTGATATTGTGAGTCCATTTACACTGCTTTTCGTCCCATTTTGAACTCGTACAAAAAAACGTATAAACTTGCTTCTTTCCCATAATCTTTTTAATGAAAATTGCCATTAATTTTTGCACAATCTAACAATTAGGGCGGAAATTTTTTTTAAAGTTTTTGACTGTGTGTGATGGAGGACAGGAAGTAGACATTTCAGGCAGGGAAGGAATTAGATGACTCATTATTGAGCGAGGCGAAAGCGAATGAAACTTCTTTTATAGCCACTCAAATGAACAAGTGACAATGAAATGAACATGATTTCTTAGCACTGGCTTGATCAATTACAACGTAGTTTACCACAAACCAAGGAGGATCCAATAGATGGAGTAGTCATAAATGACATCACTTGAAGCCGTTCTTACTCCCCTCCTGCCTCCGCCACATTTGACCGCGTCTTATACTGGAGACTACTGATTGGACTGACATCGGTCAAAGTCAAACATGGCGGACGCAGGAGGGGGAAGAGAACTCGTTTGCCTGCTTCAAAATTTTCCACAGGGGAAAATTGGTATTACTGCTCTTCTTTTTTCTATCTTCCTAGCCACAAACATAGATCTTAGTAAAATAGAGGTAATAACGTGGCCTGGTTTTAAAAATTCTATATGTGCCCTGAGTAAATAAAAGTCAAATTTCTAATGCAAGACCTATGGTGTCTATGGTGTCCTCCTGTGCCTTAAGTATTGATCGATCACACTGACTTTCAATTGCTAAAACTGTTTTGGACATTGGTAGAAACAAATTCTCTCTTGGGCTAACATATGTCGACAGCACATGCATAAGAAAACTAATGGATCCGCTATTTGACTAATCCTTTAACATTGATTGTTTGCTGAAAACTAAGTCAAAGACGTCATTGATTCCAAAACATTTTGAGTTACAGTGCCTTTTAAATGTACAATAAACTCTGTGTCGTTAAATAAAATTTAACGATTTCAATTGCTTACACAATCCATCGAAAACTTCAGTGGCATTTTATGGTTCTAATTTATATATATATATATATATATGTGTGTGTGTGTGTGTGTGTGTGTGTGAAGTTTTTACGAAGATGATTTTTTATTCCACGAGAAAATGGCAGTTTGTTAAAGATGATGCATTATTGCAGTCGTAATCAATAATCATGGCGAGGAGGTTAGGCAATGATGAGACACCACAAGAGTTTCCTCAATAAGGAGCAGCCAATTTCCGGATAAATCTTTTGTTAATGAACAGAAGCGATGCAAGTAACAGTTCCCACAGTATCCGGTATAAACTTATAGCCCTCAGGCTTGCCGATGGCTCACTACATCGTTTAATAGATCGTAAAGAGCTGTTATGAAAATTCTACGTGACTTCAACACCAGATAACCATTTGGTTCGCACTTCCAAACACGACAAAAATCTGCTCTCCAAATGCCTGCTAACGAATTTTGTTAACCGCGCGTAGGGATACTGACGACGACGTAACGAGGGCACGATCCAATTAGTGAGAGGCGAATTCAAGCCAAGCGAATGAGCTGCGAGGGAGAAGATTTAACACGAAAGAATCCCCCTCGTAGCCGCGCATTGATTTTGACGTGAAAAATACCCAGCGCGCGAAGCAAAGCATGGAATAAAAATTTAAAAAAATGGCTTTTAAAAACATTCGAAATGACAAAAGCGTCTTTCAGAATTTTATAGATTGAGGAGTTGATAAAAGTTACGAATGAACTTAAAGTTTTAGATTAAGATTTGGAATAAGATAATTATTAATATACGGTTTATTACTTTCAAAAGGATATTAAATAGGATTAAATATTATTAAGAACTAAGGAAATACTGACTAGTCAGAAGTTAGATTAATTTAAAGGACTAATGCGAAATAAATGCGAAGGAAATAAATTTTTTACATAACATATATATATATATATATATATATATATATATATATATATACAGGATTTTTTAAAATTATTATTCGGTATTCTCTTGACAGGCACTTTCAGTTATGGTACGGTATGTTCTCCAAATTTTATATACACAAGCTAATTTTCTGCTATTTCGTTAGGAATCCTCATTTCAGATTAGTTTATTTATTGCTACTGCTTGGTATTTTCAAATTAAAGTTTTTAAACACAACTTTCTCACTATTTTTAGCAATAAAAATTCGAAGACAACTGTCAAGATAAAGTAGAGAAATTTTGAATCATTGTTGCTTTTATATGACTGGGGGAAAAAAACAGTGGACCCGTGCGAGGATTTTTCACTGCAGTCTGATAATTTTTAGCAATATCTAAAATATTTTAAGTGCAGGTTTAAACTTCTAAAAAAATTTGAAGATAAAAATATCTGCAAACAACATTAGTCAAAAATTGAAGATAAAAATATCTGCAAACAACATTAGTCAAGCCAGAAATTCGTCTCATTTATTCCATCCATGTTACAGTAAACACTGATTGAAGATAGCAAAAAACACGCCCGAAAAAAAAATAACAATCGTATTTTAATTGCATTAGAAGATGACGTCATCCGCTTCTTGAAAAACATGAAACAAATAAAAATAAATGGAATGGGTTTAAAATACAATTTAATCTAATATAACAAAACATACCTTTTATTCTACACGTGAAATATCACTGCTTCGATCGATCGATCGATGGTGTCTTTTTCGTCTAAACATTTCAATTTTGCTTTTTAACCATAAATATAAAATAAACCCTTGAGGACAAATCATACTTTATCTTTCTTTTGTTCTATTTATTCTTTTATAATCATTGTTGAGCATATAATGCAATGATAATGCAATATTTATCACTATAATGTAATATTTTATTTTTGTGGCAACACGAAATTGGGGAAAACCTTTCATTTCATTTATGAAATGAAAATAATGCCAATTTAATTTTTAATTAACAGCAATTTCTAATCAAAAAACATGTTTTAACGAAATGTGAGTGTGCTACGCCAGAAGCCGCTTCGAAACTTTCGAAACCTTTCTAATGATACCTCATTCGTTTTTGTACTTTTCGTAAATTCATAGCAAAAGGGATGTTAACAACAGAAATAATATATATGATGTATTTGTTATATATCGTATTTAGTCGTGAATAATGTACACCTTTTTCCCCAAAATTTTACGGCGAAAAAACAGGGTGCGCGTTACACATGGGATTTTTCCAAAAACTATTTGAAACCATACATGCTTTAACTAAGTCAGCAATTCTGGGATGGAGTTTTTCGTCTTCTTTCCTCCATAATAATATGCAAGACTGGCTAGTATCGAATTTTCGAGCTGTAGCTGTATTGTTGGCATATCGAGAACTTTTTTTTTAAATTCAAATTATCGACCACTTTATCGAGTAGATCGCTTTCTTTTATCACGAAATATTTGCCAATCTATGCTATATTATATAAAGAGAGAACACCTGAATGACTCATCAACGCCCATTTGAGACGACTAAAGTCAGGATCACGAAATTTGGAGAGTAGATTGCTGTTATGACCTAGACAAGCAATAAGAAAGGATTTTTGAAATCCCCCCCTCCCTCCGAAGGTTGTTAAAGTGGGGTTCGAACGTTTTAGGTCATTTCGCCATATCTCAGCAGCAATTTTGGGTAGGAGCATGGAATTCTCAGGATAACAAATCTACTAGAAAAATTGTCAAACACGTATTTAGCGATTTTAGAAATTTACGCACTAAGGAGGTTAAATGGAGTGGGGAGGAGGCGTCGAACGTTTTAGGTCATTTCGCCATATCTAAGCAGTTTTAGATAGGAGCACTTTTTAGGTCATTTCGCCGTATCTCAGCAGCAGGTTTATGTAGGAGCATGAATTTCGGGATAGCAAATCAATTAAAAAAAGTAGTAGCTAAACACGTATTGCAGCGATTTTAGAAATTCACCCACTAAGGGGCGGTTAAACATCGGATATGAACCCAATTATTGAAGGCTAGACGAATAATACAACTATTGCTGATTTTTTATTAGATATTTTGCTTACGACGTTTTTAAAAGGAAATTATTTTTAAATAATTTATAAAGCTGGGGGATTTAGTATGATTGCGTCAAAATACCATAAGTTTTTTCTGATTGTCATTTTGACGGTTTATGGACGTGAATGCGTTATTGTGATAGGCGTGTTTTTAGGATATTACCTTTTTACTTATGTTATCCGGAAGCCCAAGGTTAACTGGGGCGAAGCCGGGTGGTTCTGCTATATTAAAATAAATTTATTAGTTTCAATATGTATATAAACAGAATAAAATATCACATTTTTACATACTGTTATTTAAAGTTTACCATTTGTAAGCACTGAAATTTTGTCTCACTTCCGCTTTTATCCGATTTAGAATTTTTTTTTATTACCTATCCATCCCTTACGCTATAATCGACACATTGTCCATCCGCGCGAAGCCGGGACTAGCAATAAATAAAATGAAGATTACCATTCTGAAATAGTGGTAGATATTTTGAAAAAAGAAATTCCCAACTTAGAAGCATAGCAATTTTGCCATTTGTTTTAGTATAATGTAAGATTTGCAGTTTGAAAATACGAGGTGTAACTTGTCCTCTTAAATAAGTCCCTGATAAAAATTCTAAGACAACTTGTTCAAGATTAAGGAGACGAATATTTTGAATTATTATTGTTTTTAGATGTACAGAAAAGCAAATTAAAAAAATGCATTTGTTATATACCCTATTTACTCGTGTATAATCACACCTTATTTCCCAAAATTTTAGGGTGATAAGCGAGATTGGTTATTTAACTGCAAAATATTAGATTGTGTAAAAAATAATGGCGGTTTCTGTTGAACTTTTCAACAAATTTATTTTAATACATGTTATATTTCTTACAACTACTTGAAACCCTACATGCTTTCCTTAAATTCCCAATTCTGGGATGGAGCTTTTTTAGCTTTTCTTCTTCTTTCCTCCATAATAGTATGCAAGGCTCGCTAACATCGAATTTTCGAGCTGTAGCTGTGTTGCAGTCTTGGCAGATCGGGACTTTTTTTTTTTTATTCTAAATATCTACCCCATTATTTAAGTAGCAATCTTTGCTTGATTTTATCACGGAATGTTTGCCAATAATACATAAAATGAAGATTACCATTCTGAAATAGTGGTAGATGTTTTGAAAAAAGAGATTCCCAACTTCGAAATACAGCAGTTTTGCCATTTGTTCTAGCACAATGTAAGATTTGCAGTTTGAAAAGTGGAAGTGGTACTTTCAAACCTCTTTCAAACTTTAATCGAACAATCTCTGAAAACAGATTAAACGCAAGCACTCAGTACAGAAACTTCTTTCTCCCTTTCACAATTTGTACTAATTACTAATAGGTGTGTATACATTATATGTACTAATTAATAATGGGTATATTTCCGGTGATGATAAATATTTTAAAACAAACTTTCTAATGTGAGAAAAGTACATATCAAGGAAACCTTAGTTTTATAGTATTTTATGGTATGGTAAATATACAAGAATAAATAAAAGAATTTAAGTTAAAAGGATTTTTTTTTTTTTAATGAATTTTCTGTTATAGAACTGTTATAGAATTTTCATTAAATCCCAGGATTAATTGTCATTAAAAATAATATGGTGTGCATTATACATGAGACAAAGTTTCCGTTTTTCCCATTTCGAAAAAAAAGTGGATGCGCTTTATACATGATTGCACAGTATTCACGAGTAAATACGGTGTATGCAAAATACATTTTTTTTATATATAAATTTTATAAATGTGCTGTACATATATGGAAAATATATGTACAGCACAAATAAATAGAATAAATTTAACATACAGCTATTGCAAAGCTTCATAATAAGACTTTATGTAATTCCAAATAAAGAGAGCAAAACGAGGTAGTTTTTCAGCTTTTTCAAAATCTTGAACTGAAGATGGGACCTTTTTTCTATAAAGTCTTGAAATAACCCCATACTAAATTAATTGTGGCTGTTTCTGCTCTTCTCAGGTTTTTACACGTCATGTATTCGTTGTAGCACAAAGGTTTTTATACTCATTGGATTGATTTAAAGATTTGACATATGTGCCACATATTTAGCATCCGTTTTTCTTAAAGAAAATGTTTAGGAGTACTCCCAGTTTGACTAAAAAAAATACCGCTATTCGATTGATCTGCCTTTGAGTGATTTCAGCCTGGTGAAGCTGTAGACTTATTTGCATTTGTTTGCATCCAAATGCTAACAGAATATGGAACAGATTTAAACGAAACGCAAATGTATCATTCTATAAAAAACAAGCAACACTGGCAGTGAGTTTAAATTAGATTAAACCTTTATTGTTAACAAACTATCCAAAAAAAAAATTAAATCGCATAAATATCCAAAATACTTTTGAAACTGGTATAGCGGGAATTCAATTTTTATATTTATATTTCCTCTCGTTAGATTCACAAAGTGTTTAGGGGTACGTAATGTGTACCCCTGTGTCCCCCAGAAAAAAAAATCACTGCCTTGTATCGGCCCTAAATGAAAGCATAAATGAAAGCATTGCAGCTCAAGGTTTCTGATGACATGTGTTTCTTAATCCAATAACAAATAAATTATAGTGGTTTATTTTATAGTCTTTTTAATATCAAATGCAGAAACAGAACATACGGAATAAAATTTTTGAATTAATATTTATTTGAAGATGCTGCGCATTTAGAAATAGTATCCAATTAAATAAGATATTTACTTATTGCCTTATTGGGATTTACATCTAGGCATGGAAGGAGGAGAAAACTAATGGTAATTAATCTAGTAGCTAAAATTATTTATTTTTCTAAATAATACATGGTTATAAGACCAGTTACTTTAAGGAACTCATCCAACACTGGACATAACCTGGTTTGTCAAGCTGACTCTGGACGCTGCGATAAAACCCCACTCATTAGACCTATAGGAACCTGAGCATTACCGGTCCACAAGCTAGATCCGTCGCATTATAGCACCCCAAGTAGCGTGTGGCAACCCACAAGAGCAAACAACACCTTAGAGACTAGCGAGAAGCCCCACCGGAGAATAACTCTACCGCCAGCTCGGGCCGTGGAGAGTCTACAGAGGCGACCACCAGATCCTTGTTGGCGGAACAAAAACAGCACAAAACATAAAATATTAGTAAAAATAAATAAAAAGATAAATATTAAAAAAGGGAAAATTAGTTCTCTCGCCGCTGTGCACCCCAGGATGACTAGGGGTGAGCGTCAGGACTACGAAGTAGAAAGTAAAAGCAAAAAGGTGGTCCGACCGCACCTGAAGCCGCTTGTGTTCCTTTGGCTCATCTTTCCCGTAGACAATGACCTGCTTTCGCTTCTACGACGACTGCGTCCCACAGCCGCTGCCTCCCATAGAGAAAAGCATGAACCTAGAAGAGATGGATCGGACTCCAACGTTACAGATATAGTCCTCTTTCAACATCGACAAACGTCGTCGAAACTATCGCTGCGGGGCGCAGCGCCATCTACTGAGTTTTTTCTCATAAAATTAACATTGTTAAATTAATCATTTTAAAAGTAAAATAAATGCATAAATTTGAGAAGAAAAACATATTTTAGACTTTCGTGAAATTTATATTCGAAGAAATTATTTAGCTTATGCTTCCCTTTATTTCTAGAACAATGAATTATGACTTTTATTATTATTTTTTTTTGGCAAGAAGATTTTTAGATAAAGTCAGATTGTTTACTTCAACATTTTTATTGAGTAAACAATTAAATAATTATATTAAAAATGTAAGAATTTTAAACACAAAAACCGAAGTAATTTAAAATTAGTAAAGTAAAGTAGGTTATATTCAACACAAACTTTTTAGCATGAAGTCTGTTTTGTAAGTTTTAAATGTGAATTATCCTCTAACATTAATTTCCTTCTAAAAGGTAAGATAAAATATATTTACTATCTTTATCAATTATAGTTTTTCATGCAACATAAGATTTATTTGAATGATTTTTTGTTTTTAGATGATGAAAGTTATACTTTCTACTCAAAATATTTCCTAAAATACCTGTATAAAACAAACTTGGATTATTTCCATACTTTTCTGGGGGGTTTTTTCTCCCCTCCCAAAATCTTAAAAATAGATATAATAATTCCAATATTTTAAATACATAATATTAACTTGCACCTTTTTATAACTAATATTAAGAGTTACTGTTGCATTATTTGAAATGGCTCTCTGCCATTTCCCTAGAAGTTCAACATCCTAAATATAAATAATAAAATTATTTTTGAGGGTTATGCTAAATTTAAGAATTAAACAATTTACAACCTTTACGTTTTATAGCCATATATAAATAAAAAATCCAATAAACAGAGTTTCCCCCAGAAAGTTTCAGAAGGGTGCTGCACCCTGTCTGCCCTTTGGTTTACAAAATAGCACCATTCTTGCCCCTCATAAAAATAATTAGCAACCTTCTTGCCCCTTCAAGTAAAATAATTAACACCCTTCTTGCCCCTCAGTAAAAGAAGTGCCCTTCTCCTTTTTGCATTAAAAAATTTGCTTTCATAGTAAAAACTGACTCAATGTTGTCTTAAAATTTCCTGAATTTTAAATATCAAAAGTGGCTTTAAAAACCAAAAAAATACCTTTAACAATTAAAAAAGGTGCCCTTAAGAATCCGAAAAGTGCCCTTAAAAATTAAAAATGTGCCCTTTTTTCACAAGTAGCACCCTGCCTTTTTTTTAACCTGGGGGAAACTCTGCAATAATAATAATAATAATAATCTGAATTCCTTACAGTGCTTTAGAAATTTAAAAATTGTGGGAAGGGCAGTTATTTTCAAAGAAATTGTACAATTATGATGAATAATTATTAAATTAATTATGAGAATAATTATTAATGTCATTATCACATAATCAAATTGTAATTATTTTAGATTGAAATTTTAGGATAATTTTATTGAATTACAATTATTAAATTAGCGAAACAATGGGGGCACAATCATAAAATATAACCTTTATTTACAGTGATTTTTATTGTATTTTTTCAAAGATGAATTGTCAAATATTGAAGATAGAAAAAAATAACCTTAGGTGCAGAAAATAAACTCGGATTCTTCTTTCCTAAGGTTTTATTTCTCTTTAAAGAGCTGGGATATCCAGTATCACAACCCGGAGCAAAACAATTTCTGGCCATAATGTGTTTAAAAGCTCTTTAAATTAATTAAAATTAGAAAAATTTGTAACCTCCTATGTTTTGCATGTAAATCTGCTATCGCTGCGAATCGCTGCGCCCTCTGATGGCTTATAGATCAACTAAATTTCAAGGACTATTTTTCAAGCTAAATCCCCATTATGGATTCCGGTAAAAGTAAGGTCCGCACGATGCTGCCACGGAGATAAAATCCCCAGACACACTTTCTCTCTGTGATGTAGTCACGAGACCGGAAGTGGAGTTTCAACGACACCTGCACCCGCCTGATACACCGCTTATAAGCAACCCTCCGAAAGTGGTTGGTGCAGCTACGGCGTCTTCGGCTGAACTGGTCACTTTCCTGCGTCGAAGCCAGGTTGATGCGGGACCACTCAGACGTGCTTGTCGCCGCGCCGTATGGTTATAAACAAAATATAAATTACTTGTAATAAACTGAAAATGGTTGATGATAAGTTAAAAAAGAGTAATTAAATTAAATTCGTGCGCTTCTGTTAAACGTTATATAATATTTTTAATATTTATTCGATGCACATTCTATATCTATAAAGGAGCTCTTAGATTATGCTGTTTTTTGATTAAAAATACTTTTAATAATCATTTAACAAGATTTTTTTAAATAACTAAAGCAGAGATGGCAAATTTCTAAAGCTAAACAATAATAGTACACTAGGGATCAATAAAAGATAACACATTTAACTTGTAAAAGAAAATTACATAAACTTAGTTTAGTCTATTATCAGAAAACTGAAGGAAAAATATTCTAAATTATTTTATTTGAAAACACAGCAATTCCATTATTACTTTTTTTCTTGTTTATAATTTTGTTTGTTTTGAAGCTTTGTTTCATGTTACTTTCTCAATAAACTAATATAGTAAGGGAAATTTTGAATAACCAATGTCTCAAAGCAATGTTGTATTTTCTTCCAAAACCAAATGTCATTTTGAGCATAATAGGTATTTTCAATAAAACAGTAAAATTAGACAAAATAACAAGTGTCTCGTGGCAGACATCACGTGACCATACTTACAATGGGACCACCAAACAAAGTACAGACAGATTTTGAGGATGTTAAATTATGTTGTCGAGTTTCTACCCCAAACTATGCTGGTGAAAAATTTTCTTCAAATAGATTTTGAGAAATTGGAGGTTAAAGTTCAGCATATGCTTCAAATACCTATAATTTGGGGGGGTTTCCCAACGAGGACTTCATGGCATCGAGGTTATGTGCGCGATTCCTGATCATGCAGCTAGGGTTTTGTCCTTCCTTTTTTAAATAATTTTATATTTTTGACGCATTACAACTTTTAAGCATAATTATAAATTGCTGCTGCTTTGCCATTTTTTATAATTTCCTAAAAATATACAATTATGCTTTGTATTTCTTTTCAGGAATTTTTTTTCTGTCATTTTTAAATTAACATATCTTAAGACGAAAATCCAAACTAATTTATGTCTAGATTTTTTTTTTAATTATTATTATTTACATTTTATATTTTAAGCACTGTTTTAATAATCTTTTTTTTCTTTATGTTATTTTAAATAAAATTTTATTTTTATTTTGTATAACTTATATAAAATATTTCTTATGTCAAACATCTCAAACGTATTTATGATTAGATAATTTCAACAGCATATCTTCAAAAGCGTAATAAACTATTATAGCAGTAATTCTCATATGTAAATTTTTACTAGATGTATAATTTTTGAATGCCCTATATATACATTTATCTGTAAAGTTCAAACATAATATCATTTTTCCTTGGCACGAATAAAAAGTGACAAAAAAATTAGATTTCAAAATATTTTTTCATTCTAACAAATGAAAAAAATATAATAATAATCAACTGGAAATGCAAAAATTGTCTGCAGATATCACATAAAATGTATGATACATACAAAACATATATATTTTTTTAAAGAAATTGTCTACTGCACTTCCCGAATAATATCAGAATAAATAAAAATTTATTTTTTATATATCTTTTAGCTTCTTTTGTAGACAATTATAGGGTAAGAAGTTATGCTATAGATGGGAAAAATTTACTCATGAATAATCCGTTTTGAATGTTTTTACGATATGTGTCACCCGATAAATTAATAGTATTTACTAAAAACTAAAATGTCGATTTCAGTAATGATAAACAATTTTTATTTCACCCTTTAACAAATTTTAAATTTTTAGAACAAATCAAATATTAAAAAGCTCTTTTATTTTGTTGATTATAGTGAGACAAGTTTTTTTCCTAGGCAATTAAATACACGAAGACGTATAGTATGGAAAAAGTAAGAAAATAATGTGATTAATTATTCCAGAACTGTGCTTAAAATATAAAAATATAAAAAAAAGTTAAATAATAATAATTTTGAAAAAAAATCTAGTCATAAATCAGTTTGGATTTTGTCAGCAGAGATGTTAGTATAAAATCACAGAAAAAATATTAAATTTCATGAAATTAAAAAACGTAACTGTTTTTTTTAAAGAAAATATCAAAAATTGCAAAGCAGCAGCAATTCATAATCATGCTTAAATGTTGTAATGTGTCAAAAATATAAAATTATTCAAAAAAGGAAGGACAAAATCCTAGCTGTATGATCAGGAAGCGCGCACATTACCTCGACGCCACAAAGTCCTTGTTGAAATAAGCGAATTATAGGTAATTGAAACATATGCTGAACTTTGACCTCCGGTTTCTCAAAATCTCAGGCCCATTTGAAGAAAATCTTTCACCAGAATAGTTAGGGGTAAGAACGTTACAACAAACTTTAAAATCATCAAAATCTGTGTGCACTATGTTTGGTGGTCCTCTTGTCAGATACCTGCCCTTTTACAACTGAAATGAAACTTTAAAATTAAAATTTTAAGCACATTTTATCGTACTTAAATAAGTATTTTGTTTTATTAATAGAAATAAATCTATTGTTATTAATATCAAAATTAACTTCTATTAAAATATTCCATGCATAACATTTTAAAATCAAAAAGTAGAAAAAAATCTGAAATAGACTATTTAAATAAGTATTTTATTTTTAAAATAAAAATAAATCTGTAAGTATTATTAAAATCAAAATTTACTTTTATTAAAAATATCCCATTTATCATGAAAAATATAAAGCAACCGATAAATTTGCATAAATAAAAAAGTTAAAAAAAAAACCCTGAAATAGAATATTTTAATCGATAAAACATTTTTAAATAGAATTCTAGAAGAAAATCTGGGAATAAAATGAATACGTGGGATTCGAATTCATGCTATGTAGACTCAAATGATTTGCTCTAACCATTCAACCACCAAGCACATATCCGTTCGGCAACAAAACATTAACATATGTATGCAAATTTGTGATCTGAAGTCAGGAATCTAGGTATGGTCACGTGATGTCAGCCGCGAGACACTAGTGACAAAATACACGAATTTAGACTACTTGTGTTTATCTAAATTTGATTGATAAGAAACTGAAGAAAGAAACTCAAATGCAAGTTAATAATTTCTAATCTAGTTCAATTATTTACGTTTAAGTAAAGCAAAAATGCGAATGATAAGATTAGACAACTGAGAATTTAATTTCAGACACGTAGACCTGTTTAAAGAAGCTGGCGATTGCCATTATATCCCCCTCTCCGAGTACTTGTTTTCGGAATTCCTTAATATGAAAATCTCAAACAGACACCCCTTGTCAAATGACCCAGTTCCGCTGCATTGAGTAATATATATGAGAATGGCGACATACGCACAGCACGCACGGCGCATCTTCAGACTGTACTCCGAGGCTAACGAAAAAGACAGGCTACCGCAGTGCATTCCACTTATATTTTTTTACAGACCGCTAGACTGACGTGATGCTCTTTTCGTACACCTGCATTGGTGCATTCGAGCATCACGTGACTCCGGCGGTCTGTACAAAAATATACGCGTAAAGCACCGCGATAGCCTTTCTTTTTCGTTAGCCTCGCTGTACTCAGTGTGACCACAGACTTTGTGCGAACTATGACCGAGGCTAACGAAAGAGACAGGCTACCGCGGTGCATTCCACTTATCTTTTTTTACAGACCGCTAGAGTGACGTGATGCTCTTTCCGTACACCTGCATTGGTGGAATCGAGCATCACGTGACTCTCGCGGTCTGTAAAAAAAGATACGCGTAAAGCACTGCGGTAGCCTTTCTTTTTCGTTAGCCTCGACTATGACAATCCTACATTCCGAAACTTGGCGATATTTACCTGGACGAGTGAGACAAGTTAACAAACATTAGCTTGGCGATAATGGCAGGCTCGCCAAGATGTTTGGCGATTCGGTTTTGTCCAAAATCGTCTCAACCAATCAAACTTTATATCTCATATGTCGCCACTGTCATATAGAGGTTCCCTTTCTTGCATTTGGTTAAAAATAGCAAAGTATGAACCTGATATCAATTCTTAGATATTCAACATGCAGCAACAGAAATCGCATTTTTTGGAATTACTTTTTCTAAATGTAACACCATACATTAATTATTTTTTTAATCATAAATTTCGAAAAATTTTCATTCATCATTATTTGATCCATCTTTTTGGGCCCACCGTGGCTGGGTGGTCAAAGCATCACACCGCTAATCGCTTGCGAGTGTAGGTGGGAGCGGGTTCGAATCCCGCTGGCTCCGTTGCACACTCTTTGTGGAGCTTCCGGCTGTATTTCTGTGTGTGTTTCCTTGTGTGTGCTATCTCGTCCCTGTATATATTGACAATGACTTATAAACGGGCGCTTGACGCCAAGCACACAGGTCAGATGTATGTTAATAAAATGTCAAAAATGTCCATATTTTTTTGTTTATGCCATGTCAAGGTGATGTAAAATGTTTTTTTTTTTTTTTTTTTGAAAATTTTAACACGCAGATGTGAAAATGTTTGCCATCTTTGCCCTAGCTCCTAGTAGAGAGAGAGTTGGTGTTATCCATGGAAGTAGGAACCTATAAGGCACACCTCACACCAAGGAGGCAAGCGACGCGGCACACGTTGCATGTCTCATGAAATCGAGAGTCACGACAGAGACAAATTGCATTTTCAACTTTTTCATCCTCACACCAGAACGACACGAGCACACGAGATACAATCGTTTTGGCGCTATCTATTGGCAATTAATATAAAGAAACCTTCTCTTGAGTAGTATTTTAGGCGCATTTGGAAAAAAAAGCCATATAACTTTAAAATTTTATTCAATGTAAATAAAATGAAAATTATTATTTTTTTTTCATAAAATTTTAACTTAGTGTTATAATTTTTTTTTAACTTGGCTTATAGCCACTTAAATTTTGTTTGCATTGTTAATAAAATGAATTTCTTTTCAAATATAATTAAAATATGAGGAATATATTATACCATTTGATCATATATTAATGTAGATAAAATTTGAAATTTTGTAATGTGTAAAATAATTTTTAGCCATACAAATGTAATTAATTGTTGCAATTTACTTATGGAATAAAAAGATGATTCTGAATGATAAAAATTTAATATAGTTTTCATTTTATTTAAAAAGCAAGCTAAATAAGAAAATTAAATGGATTAAAAGTTAAGTTCCTGAAAGTTGAAAAAAAATTATCACAATTTGAATTTTTCATAGTTAATGAATATATTTACGAAAATAAATTTTCATTCTATTTCATTTTATGTAAATTTAAATAATTTCAACTTTTAGAAGTTTATCTCGAAATAAATCCCCATTTTTTTAATATTCCTATAGAAAACTATATTAAATTGTTATCATTAAAAACCGTCTTTTTATTTCATAAGTTAATAGCAACTATTAATTTACTAGTATGGCTGAAAATTATTTTACACTTTATAAAATTTTATTTGCATTAGTATATGAGTAAATTGTATTGTATATTCCTCATACTTTAATTACATTTGAAAAGAAATATTCATTTTATTTACAATGCAAACAAAATTTAAGTGGCTATAAGGTAAGTTTTAAAAATTGATAACACTAAATTAAAATTTTATAAAAAAAAAATAGATTAATAATTTTCATTTTATATATATTGAATAACATTTTAAAGTTATATGTCTTCTTTGTACAAATGCACCTAAAATAGAGAGGTTTATTTATATTGTTAGAATTTTATAATGATGTCCCAAACTTAAGGTAAAACTAACTTCCATAATAACTAAAGATTATTTAATTTTTTCAAGAAATACACAAATAGTTAAGATACAAATCGTTAAGGAAAAATGCAAGCTACATCTTTGCGCCAGATTAAAAAAATGAGTCGCTGCAAGCGAAGTCGGGAAAACAGTCTAGAGTGTCAACAACCTATCCTGTTGCCACATCGTGAAGGTAAAAGTTCTTGAAACACCTGTTGCCACTAACACAAATATTTCTTTTTCACTGCCATCTGTTGGAGGTGGATGATAATGGAAAGTTCACCACAGTACTCCCCCCCCCCAAGTGCCTGAGGCACTGAGGTCAGAGGTACCGTGTGTCGAACCGAACACGACGACCAGAACGAGTTGTCACAAGAGTCTTTTGAAATGGATCTGTCTTCACTGGGTCAGATCGGGAAGTTTTTCAAGAAATACACAAATAGTTAAGATACAAATCGTTAAGGAAAAATGCAAGCTACATCTTTGCGCCAGATTAAAAAAATGAGTCGCTGCAAGCGAAGTCGGGAAAACAGTCTAGAGTGTCAACAACCTCATTGAGGCATTAGACTGTGAAGATTGCTCGGTACAGTGTTGTGGTACAGGCAATTGCTGGGTAGTTGGGATGGTAGAGAAATCAGAAGTTTCTAAGAAGGCGGGTTTCAGTCTATCAATACTGATAACAGTTTGTCTGCCATTCATGTTGATAGTGAAAGTCTTGTCGGCTCTTTGCATTACACTGAATGGGCCATCATAAGGACTTTGAAGTGACTTCTTTACAGCATCATGCCTCACAAACACATGAGTGCATGTTTTGAGGGACGGATGGACAAAAACAGCTGGCTTGGCATGTGCAGAAGTTGGAGTAGGTTTTAATGAGTTCATGGTGTCTCGCAATATTTGTAAGAAGTCATGAGGTTGTATATCAATTTGTGGGTGGTCGATCAATTCACATGGGAGTCTTAGTGGTGCACCATAAACGAGCTCAGCACTAGTGCAGTCGAGGTCTGCTTTGAATGAAGATCTAAGTCCAAGCAAGACAATAGGGAGTGATTTAGTCCATTTCGATTCATGGCATCGAAGTGCTTGTTTTAGGGAACGATGGAATCGCTCAACTAAACCGTTGCTTTTTGGGTGGTATGGTGTTGTGCGGGTCTTCTGGATGCCCAACATCTTATTAAGGATGGAGAATAGGTTGCTTTCAAATTGTCTGCCCTGGTCTGAAGTTATGAGGGTAGGGATTCCAAATCGGGAAATCCAATTTGCAACAAAGGTTTTTGCCACAGTTTCTGCATATATATCAGCAATAGGAATTGCTTCAGGCCAGCGTGTAAAGCGATCTATGCAGGTGAGTAAGTACTGGAAACCATCTGATGGTGTTAGAGGTCCCACAATGTCGATGTGCACATGGTCGAATCTGCACTGAGGTTGCTGAAAACTTTGGAGAGGGCTGGATGTGTGTCTAGACACTTTTGCCCTTTAGCACTTTATACAACATCGAGTCCAAGTGCTGATATCTTTTGACATAGATGGCCAAACAAATCCAGATTGGATGAGTTTTTTGGATGCTCTAGTGCCTGGGTGTGATAAGTTATGCAGGAATGAAAAAATACTTTTGCGAAAATCTTTGGGTACATAAGGTCCAATTGTATCACAGCTACTGTCACAGTATATACTTAAGGTTGGAGTCACTGCAACAGGTTTCAAACACAGGGAGATCTTGTCGCTCTTTAACAGCTCTTGCAGCTCGACATCATGTTGTTGAGCGTTGCAATTGTAGCCAAATCAGTTGACTGAACATTGACAGAATTTATTCTTGACAACGTATCTGCTACTACATTGTCAGAGCCAGGGATATGTCGAATATCCGTGCAAAACTGGAAATAAAATCCAGCTGCCGGAGTTGACGTGGAGAGATTGCATCAGAGTTTTTAGTAAATGCATGTGTTAACCCTTTCCGGCGCGGAGTAAGTCTATTTGTAAAATGATGAAATAATCGACTGACACCAGAATTTGTAAACGAATTCATTAGACAATAAAAACTTGCTTATTTTCCAGAACTTTATAAAAGGAAAATTTTAATAAAATATTCTTGGTGCCGTTTGTCACTTTTGGAATTAAAATTAGGTGCCTTTTTTTGTGACCACCGCTCGCTAAAGGGTTAAAGGCTTATGGTCAGTAAATATGAAATTTCTGCCTTCCAGGTAATGCCGAAAGTGTTTGACAGATAAATAGATAGCGAGAAGCTCTCTATCATATGTGCTATATTTAATTTATGTTGCACTCAGTTTACGGGAGAAAAATGATAGAGGTTTTGTGCCACTTTGAGTTAAGCAATTTAATGCTGCACCAACAGCAATGTCGGAAGCGTCAACCATTAAGTGGAGTTCATGGTCTGGTGCAGGATAGGCGAGGGTTGCGGCATTGGCTAAATCTGATTTACACTGAGTGAAAGCAAGAAGTGCCTCGCCAGTCCAAGGTACAGGACTTTTGTCATTTTTCTTACAGTCACGAAGTAAATTGTTAAGAGGTGCTTGTTTCTTAGCTGCCTTTGGCAGAAATCGTCGATAAAAATTCAACATTGCAACAAAACGCTTTAATTGTGAAAGTGTTTCCGGTTTTGGGAAATCATTTATGGTAGACACTTTTTCAGGGAGTGGTTGAACTCCTTCTGGCGTCACAAGACAGCCAAGGAACTTTACCGAGGATTGTCCTAGAACGCATTTGGTGGGATTAATTTTTAAACCATGTAAATCCAAACGGCTACAAACTTGGTCGAGATGTCTAATATGTCAGCTTCATTAGCAGAAGCAATCAAAATATCGTCATAATAAGGTATACAAAACTCTAAGTCAGATAGTACCTCATTTATAAACCTCTGGAATGTTTGCCCAGCGTTGCGTAGACCAAAAGGCATGTAAACAAACTCAAATAAACCGAATGGTGTTGTGATAGCGGTTTTTTGTATGTCTGACGGGTTTACAGGTATTTGGTGATATGCTTTGGTCAAGTCTATGGTAGAAAAAATAGTTTTTCCGAATAAGAGTTGTGTGCAATCATGAATATGTGGCACTGGGTACCTGTCAGGTACAGTAACAGAATTGAGACGCCGATAATCACCGCACCGCATGGACGCCATTCCCCGTTTTGTTTTTTTACCATATGCAGCGGACTAGCCCATGGGCTTTTTGAGGGTCTAATTATTCCCTGAGACATTAAATACTCAAATTCTTGCCGTGCAGCGCGTAGCATATCAGGAGCTAAACGTCTTGGTTTAGAAAACACAGGCGGACCTGTTGTTTCAATATGATGAAGTGTTGCCAAATGTGAAGACAATTTGGATGGTGTAGTGTTTATAATTGTTGGATATTTTTTAAGAATTTTTTGAAATGGTGAATCGCCAAAAGCAAAAGATATATTAGAAATTTCAAAGCTTAGAGTAGCAGAAGCGGCAGCAGAAGAAATTTGAGTAGTAGCATCAATTAATTTATTATTTCTAGCATCAACTAATAGATTAAAATGCTACGGCGTAAATTTAGGTCGAGTGTAAGACGTTTAGTGCCATAAGTTTTTATTGTTGTACCGTTTGCAGCATAAAGTACCAAGTCGCTCGATATTCTAGGCTGAGAGGCAGAATTCCTTGGAAGAACGGAAATATCTGCTCCAGTATCAATCAAATAATTCAAATTTGTTTTAGTATCGGCCAGGAGAATACGCTGGAGGTGGCGATCACGATCCTGGCTGTCCGGCGATCGCCAATTTAGTTTTCCACTTGTCGGAAAGAACAGGGTTGTGTACATTTTCGAGCATTCTTGCCAAAATTGGTATGATAAAAACATTTGCCATCACTTGGTTTCTTGTATTGGTGAAAACGATCACGGGATTTACTTCGTCTTCGGAAATGATTGTTTCGCACTCTTTCCTGTGTCATGTCGCGTTTGTTTACAAGATGTGTCAGCTCACTCACTTGTTTTGATAACTGCGCGATTTGCAACTCTAAACTGTTTGAGGATTCCGGTTTGACTGAACTTGTAGCATTTATCACCAGAGTGAAAGTGAACTCATGAATTTTATCGGCAATTGTTGCTAGCTGGGTGGGGTCCTGATTAAGAGCAGCAAGGATGGACTGAGTATTATTCGGAAGTCTCCCTAGCCATAAAGATTTAAGTAGCCGCTCGCCAACAGATGTGCCTGCTAAGGCGCGCATGTGTGTAAGCAATTGAGAAGGGCGTTGATCGCCAAGTTCGAGACCTTGAAGTAGAGTGCGGATTCTCGATGCTTCGCTTTCGGAATGAGAATCGATTAACCGCTTTTTTAGCTCCGTATATGGATCTACTTCCGGTGGATTAACGATTAAGTCGCTGACAGAAATCAAAACATCAGCATCAATCGATGCCACGACATGATTAAATTTAGTAATTTCAGATTTTACGTTTGCCAAACTAAAATTAGCTTCCAACCTAACAAACCATAAAGTGGGGTTGGATTTCCAAAATGGTGGGGGTTTGACTGCTACGTGGGCTATTTGATTATCTGCAGTAACTGGGTCTGGTGGATCAGACATGATTAAGCAGTTTGAAAAGTTATGTGCGCACAAGGAAAATAAGAATGAAAACACAGAAATAAACATTTACAAATTATATATACAAGTTAAAATTACAAATGTTTGAGTGCATTAACTAGTTGATGGTCGAAATTTTAGGGATTGTTGACAGAATTTTACTATATGTTCCAAAAATATTCTAAGGTCATATAAACATGAGTGCAACAAAAATGAATATTAGCAGATTATGGCAATAAAATCGTGTGAAAAAATAACATTTACTAAAGCATACGAATAAATTGAAAGAAGCTTACCGATACCATGCCAACAAAATCGATTACTGACCACATCTTGGTAAATCATAAGATGCCACATACGCCTTTTACTGGATCCGTGTGAGATTCTGCGTTATCAGAACAAAATCAAACCAATTTTGGAGAAAATATCAATTTTCTTGCATCACTCAGATAATAAATAGATATATTCTTGAAAAATTGCATGCTTCAGTACGAAATCATTCGCGATGTAAAGCGATTTCTCGATCAGCTATGTATCTTCACGATCTGTTGATGCATGTTCAACACACGAGGTCACCAGTGTTAGAATTTTATAAATGATGTCCTAAACTTAAGGTAAAACTAACTTTCATAATAACTAAAGATTATTTAATCTTTTCACGAAATACACAAATAGTTAAAATACAAATCGTTAAGGAAAAAATGCAAGCTACATCCTTGCGTCAGATTAGAAAAGTGAGTCGCTGCAAGCGAAGTCGAGAAAACAGTCTAGAGTGTCAACAACCTATCTTGTTGCCACATCGTGAAGGTAAAAGTTCTTGAAACACCTGTTGCCACTAACACAAATATTTCTTTTTCACTGCCATCTGTTGGAGGTGGATGATAATGGAAAGTTCACACAATATTAATTGGCGATAGGTGGTGCCAATTATTAAAATCTGATTTTTATTAATTATTGTTTTCCCGTGTTAAGACAATAAATGGCAAATCAAGAATTGTAAGTTTTTTAAATAATTAAACATGTAATTAGATGGTATTAAGAAGTATTTTTATGCTTTAATTAATAAAATTATAATTAGTAATTAGATAAATAATAAAATCTGAAAATAAATATTTTTTTTAGTTAAGAGCACATATAACAAATGAAACAAATGTCATGGCAGTTCTTCTACTTGTACTTTGTAAAACTATTGCAATTGCAAGAAAATTGCAATAATTGCAATATTGCAAGAAAAAAAGGGAAAAGATAATTTGTTATCATTTGATTAATTTGTTAATTTATACATAACGGAGACTAAATATAACCATATTAATGATCAGTCATATTTGTTATCTCCATTAACAACCAAAATATTAAATATCAACATTATTATAAGGGGTCGATCCATGTAAAATTTGGGGCCTATTTAGTGCTATTTCACAAAAATCCAAACAATAAAACTCCATCACAAAATTTCCGCTAAGAAAACAGGTCCCTCCACAAAATTCCTCTTAATGAAACAGGTCCTTTCATGAAATTCCACTTAATAAAAAACAGGTCCTTTCATAAAATTCCTTTTAATAAAACAAGCTTCTTCACAAAATTCCTCTTAATAAAACAAACCCTTTCACAAAATTCCTCTTATTAAAACATGTTTCCTTCACAAAATTCATCTTAATAAAATGTACCCCCTCACAAAATTTCATTCTATAAAAACACTCTTCATTAATTATTTTTATTTTGTTAGGTTTTAAAATGTGTAATTTGTAAACAAAACAAGTTCATCAGAAAGGAAGAAATTTGCAGAAGGACTTTAAGAATTAATAAATGCTTGGCTCGAATTCGAGTAACTGGATTTCATCTTTCGTTACAAAATGTTATTTGTCATAAAGGTATAATTAATTTTACAAAAACAACTTTTATTTTTCACAAATTGGGTGTAAAGAATAAAACCGTGCATCGACCCCTGATTACCCAGTCAACAGGTTTTAGGCATTATTGGTATTTTCATTTGGGAATAAATTAAAACTTAAATTGGGATTTTGGGACCCTCTAGAGTTGCACTGTGGTACACAGAGGTCTAAGTATTATCTTTTTTCGCAGATCTATTCATTTTAATTAAAATTTACAAATATCAAATTATGTTTGACATAAAGTTAGCAATGCTATCGAGATGAAAGAAGCAGGGGTATTGCAATTCCCCCCCCCCCCCCGTAGATCGCTAGATAGCGAGCATTTTGTTATAAAAGCGTATTAATGTCCTGTGTTTTAATCTGACAAGACAAGATATATATAAAAACTAGGGGGTGGGGGTGTTACCCCCTGCTCGCTAACTCTTCGCAATCCCCGTGAATTGCAACTGAACGCTACGCGGTCCCAGCTCGCTTCGCTCGCTCGTCACTTTTTGTAGCAACTATAGCCAGAATGAGTACTATCATAAATCATTTTAACATATGAAATTTACAAATTATTTTAATGTAAAAAAAGCTATTGCAAACTTCGTTGAAAACGTAATTAAAAATGCATTTAGTTGGTGTTACCAATGGGCATATAAGGAAAGGGCATCTGATGTCACTGTTTGTTCAATTACGGTTGGTTAGCAAGAAAAACCTGTTCATTCTTCATGACTCCTACTATTCACCTGAAATGGGGAAATTTGATTGGTCTACGTTAAACTGGTCTATAATACGATTGACCTACGTCGCTATGACGATTCCTGCAATAATAGTTACGACAAAAATGAAGTGGTAGATTGGTTGATGGAACTGTTCGTTTGTAAACATGCCCTTACCTTATATCATTTCAGCATTATGAAATTTGCAAATTTTTGAAATTTAAAATAATTAACCAAAAAAATTGTCTTGGAAACACAATTAATTTAAAACTTAACTCATTGAACCTATAATATTGTACAGCATGGATTAAATTTATTTTTAAAAACTTTTAGAAAAACAGTAGATGATAGCAAGATAGTTCAATATAAATAAACAATCATCGTCTAAAAATCGTTCGACGTGAACGATAGAATATCTCTCAGACGCTTGGCAAGTTAAAAAAACGTAAACAACACGTTTTTTGCTGTGTGAATCAAAAAGCTGTTTTGCTGGATGCATCACGTGATCGTAAAACGAACCAATGACCATTGCTATTCATCGACCTATGCTATGCATACATCGGTCGAATGATCGTATTGTATTTAAAAATAGCTCCCGTTCTGAATTTGGATTTGCTGAATTAAAACTAATGGCCAGTGAATATGATGTCATATTGACAAAATCGTATACTAAAATATTTTAGCTTTATATAGACTCTGAAGATCATGACGTCATTGGAAGTTCCTAACAAACCGTTGCTATTCATTTCCTGGCGTTTGCTACGCTTTTCCTGCAGGTAACTCCTTCACACTATAGGAAACCTACTCAGAAATCTGTTGTTTGTTTGAAACAATTCTACCGTGTGCCATCACACTTTTGGAGTCTATATGAGAATGTACCATTTCTTTCAAATCTGACATCCTTTTCACCATCAGAGCCATTCATCCGTGCCTAGATTAGAGCGTCATTTAAGAAATTGTTTTAAAATTTACGAGTTTCATTAAATATTTATTGTAATTTATTGGAAATTATATAATTTTCAGAAATATTTTATTTTTTGCATAGTCACTCCACCGCTTTTATAGAGCGCGTCCAGTAGACCTAACCGAAGTGACCAATGTGACCGGTTACTTACCGGGGCAGTAAGTGACCGGTTTCTAACCGGTCGACAGACCTACTGAACGAAAATGGTATTATTTACTTGTAGCGCCATCTGTACATCATCGTAATTACGTCTGTATCACATCATCGTACCCGATTCTTCAAGTAACCGATCACGTGACCCAACTAACCAAGATTTTTCTTCGGTTAGTTTGGTCCCTTACCGGTCACTTCGGTTACTTCCTCTGAACGACGTTCGTTGCGTATCGGTTAGCAGCACAGAACGCTTTGGTAACTAACCAACCTTACCGGTTACGTACCGGTGACAGTACTGGATGCGCTCATAGAATATCGTTATTTGGTCCAATGAAAATGCTCCATAATATAGTAAAGTAACCGTTTTCTCTAAAACCGGTGCAGTGTGTCTGAAGCAAAAGCTGTAGCTTTTTAATAGTGATGCTTTACGAAAATAGCTAGGCCCTCCCGCGATTTAAACCTAGCTATGTTTAGCGCCCTCTATAGAATTTTTTAATTGGAAATTTTGTAACCTGCTATCTAATCACTGTGAACAAATCGCATCTTCTCCTGTTCGTGACCTAGCGAAGCTGTGTTATTAATTTCAATAAGCATGGTGTTTGTGTTTGTTATTATTGCATAATTTTAGATTATATTTTATCAAATATTAAATAGTTTGAATACACCATGTATCTGTTAAGAAAATCTTTGACTAGTTTTGCTGTTAAAAATTTTTATTATTTTAAATCATGCTCACCAAAACTTTATAATATGTCACTAAATAGGTAAGGAAACTTAATTGTATACCGGTGTTTATAATTTGTTTAATGTAAGTATAATTTGTTATTTATGTTGATAAATTCATCTAAATTTAGCCTTTGATGCCATATTATATGGTGATTTCTTCTTTGCAAAGGCACAAACTCCAAACAAAAAAATTCATTAAATGTATGCAATTTAACTGTTTCTGTCTTGAACATGTGTTTTCCATATTTAAAAACATGAAAACTATCAACAACAAAATAGTCAATTAATAAAATCCTTGTTTATCATTATCTCATGGTAATATGTTGAGCAAGGACTCTCTGTAAATAATTCAATTGTTTCTTTTGCTAGAATAATTTAGAAGAAAAGCAGTTTATTTACCAAAACCAAGACTGGTAAAAGGCCATGAAAAATCCTTATTTCTGTTAGTAAGAAATTAATGAGTTCTTTAATTAAATGTTATTCTATATGTAAAAAATGAAACAACAAGAAGCTGTTAAACAGGTTAAAAAATGTGTTCAATGTGAATTTTGAAAGAATGAAAAGAAATTCCGCAAAGGCATTGAAAGTTGATTTAAATACTGCACAAGCCTTATTAAATGAAGGCAGTGAACATTTAGAAAAAGTAATTAAACATATTTACTTTAGAGAAATGAATGTTGCTCAAGGTTGATAAAAACCACGATTTAAAAAATAAAATTGATTTATTTGATTTAAATCAGATTTTTAAAATTTAAATTAGATATTTTTTTTTATTAATATTATTTGTGTGCTGTGCATGTATTTATTTATTTTCTCTGTATAGATTTACACATTTCTAATTTAAATTACACAATTCTAATTTAAATTAATGAAATTTAAATTATTTCATTACAGTTCCTAGGTAAAAATTCAAAATAATTTAAATAAAAAAGATTGTTGCAAACAAATTCAGATGATTTACTTAAAATCATATTACTGTACTATTAAATTGTTATAGATAAGATATGTTGTTGTATAAATTTCTAATTAATTTAAGTTATTAAATTTTTCATTAAGGCATTACTATTACTCCAATAATGTATATATCTAATATCACATAATAAATGCTGCAAAGAATGCTAAATATATATGTGTATTTCAACTGATTCAGATTCACTAATGTCATCTCTATCACATAGACTGTAAGTTTCTTTGTATTTTTTTATTTTTGCCACAATCTCCACCACTTGTACACTACATGGTTTGCATATTGCTTTCACGCTGTTTCAAGAAAGTTTTTTTTTTCTCCTGTAAAATAAAGCCACATTGGATCTTTCTTTCTGCCAGCCATTTTTCTTATGTATCAATGTAACGGAAAGCTCTATGTTTTATAGGACAAAATTAGCACTCGCCAATCGGTGAGTAATACTGAAAATTTGGCGATTGACTTTATTGCCATCACTGGTCAAACTTAAGTCACACTCGCCAATTGCGATGATTGAATGGAAAAAGATTTTTTCCCCGCTGTCGCTCGACAAATTTCGAAACCATTTAGCGAATTTCACAATTTTTCCCCCGAAATTATTTGACGGATTGTGATTTTTTTTTTTTTCTCGAAGCCATTCGATGATATTCGAAAAATTTTTCCCCCAAAACCAGTTGATGAATTTTGAAATTTTTCCCCTATCGATTTAATGAATTTTGCGATTTTTCCGTTATTGATTGACTAATTTTGCGATTTATCGACTATCAATTAACGAATTTTGTGATTTTTTCCATGAATGAACTTTCTTTCCGCTGATGTTCGACAAATTTTGCACTCTATTTCCGCTGCCGTTCGACGAATTTTGCAATTCTGTTCCGCGATTGTTAGACAAATTTCACTATTTTTCTCCCGAAATTATTTGACGAATTTTGAGATTTTTTTTCCCTTGAACCTATTTGACGAATTTCTCGAATTTTTTCACGACATTTAGACAAAATTAATTTTTTTCCTGCAATGCCTGATTTCTTTCCCGAGACCATTTGACGAACGTCGCGATTTCTTTCCTGACACCATTTGACGAATTTCGCTGTTTATTCCACAATCGTTTGACAAATATCGCAATTTTTTTTATCAAGTATTTATAAATTTGTTATTGGCCAGTGCTGAAAAACGCTGGCGAGTAAAAAAATACATGTACTGGCCAGTGAGTAAAAAAGTTAATTTTTACCTATATTATGTTCTGTACTTAGTATTAGTAAATGATATTCTTGTTTTAACTTGTGTTTCACACTATAATAATATTAATGGTTAGAAAACAGTTACAAGACGCAAGGTAATTAATCACATAACTAAAAGTATGAAGCTATCAATTGTCAGTGTTATCCAGCTCTCAGCCATTGACAATTTCAGCAATCATTCATGCTTACTTAACAACTTAACAGTAGAAATGACTGTTTAGCTTAGAAATAAGGTACAATAACATATCTTATATTTTCCATTAAAGTAAGCAATGATTCTAGGAAAGGGACAAGACAATCACAGGGATTAAATTATTTTCAGTTATAGAAGAAACATGAAACTGGAATTCTATAATTCTATGTTAGACAAACAGCCTAAATATGTATTATATTACAATTTAGTCTTTGTATTGATCATATTATATGATCAATACATCAACATATGGGATATTGTAATTTGCAGGTCTAAGCAACTAAACTTAAAAACAAACTTGTGTATAACATACTTTAGACGAAGTTACTCCTCACTGAAAATACTATTATATTAAATACTTTTATATTGAATATATTTAACTTTAGCTTCAGCATCTAACTTGCAAAAATGAAGTAGGGTTTAATCTAGAGCTAGCCAAATAGCCAAAAAGCTAACTGAAAGCATCTTTTGCCTCCAAAGCATTTAGGGGATTAGCCAAAAAGCAACAGCCAAAACAAAATATATTTCCATTTTGTTGTTCCTGCCTTTCGTAAACCTTCAGCTGCCGCGTGAAAAAAAATCTCAAACCACCGCTGTCCCGGCAACTCACTTCAAAATTTGTCTCGTCCTCTCTGTGCAAGCATCTTACAAATAGTATAACGTCATTTGCATTAAACAAGTATTGAGGAAATGAAAAGAGTTTGTTTATTTTTTGTTGATGATCCCAACTTAGGAAATGAAACCAAAACGGTTCATGAATGGAAGTTGTTCAGGCAGGTTCTGGCTACAAGGGGTAAAGAAATTAAACCAGCTGATTGTATTCTTTTGCCATAAAAATGGCATTACTGACATGTTTCCCAATGTGACTTCTTTGTATGAATTTGTAGCAACAATTCTGTTGTCTACAGCAGATTGTGAAAGGGGATTGAGTCTCGTGAATATAACAAAAACTGACTTGAGAAATAGACTGACAATCAAAAATTTAAGTAACTTAATGGTGATCAGAGTTTCCCCCAGGTTTAAAAAAGGGCAGTGTGCTGATAATGAGAAAAAAGGTACTTTTTTATTCTTAAGGGCACTTTTTGGATTCTTGGGTGCACTTTTCAGATTCTTGATGGCACTTTTTTTAATTGTTAGAGGTATTATTTTGGTTTTAAAGCTACTTTTGATATTTAAAAGTTTGGGCACTCTTTTCACGACAACATTGAGTCAATTTATACTATGAAAGCAAATTTTTTAATGCCAAAAGGAGAAAGGACACTTATTTTACTGAGGGGCAAGATGGGTACTAATTATTTTACTGGAGGGGCAAGAAGGGTGCTAATTATTTTTATGAAGGGCGAAAAGGGTTCTATTTTGTAAGCCAAAGGGCAGGCAGGGTGCAACACCCTTCTGAAACTGTCTGGGGGAAACTGATGGTGATTAATTTGGAAGGGGGAGTTTGAAAATAATTTCCATTTAAAAAAGCATTTGATATGTGATGTATGGCCAAATCTCAAGAGGTCAATCTTACAGAGTGGTGTACTGTTTGTATATTGTATAATTACAAATAATATTCATTTATATAGAAATTTTGTATAAATAAAAGTTTTTTTTCTTGGCTAAAGCTATTTTTATTTGGCTAACAGTTATTGGCTGCAATTAGCCAAAAATCTACAAATCTCTTTTTCCTAGATTAAACTCTATGATCATGTAGGAAAGGAAAAAGTTTAAAAATGAGCGAGCATTTATCAGTATTTATTTTGGTATGTACTATGGATAAATAATATTTTGAATGTAGTGTTGCATTTACTTTAATAAAAGTTTTATTTAACATTATTAAACTGTAATTTTTAATTCGACATTTATTTGAACACAAATTATTAAAATGATCCCTATTCAGCTTGTAAATATCAATGTTAAAAAGCACTGATTTAAGTCAAAGATTTAAAAAAAAAAAATCGATTTAAATCAAACAACCCTGGTGTTGCTTCTTCAATGATTGTGTCTGATACTGTTAAATCAGAAATAATATATATTTCTATAGATTTAATTCACTTTTTTATTGAGTTTAGCTTGATAAAGTAATGTAATTAACCTTCTAATTGTGTGACAATAATTTTGCGTTGTATGTTTAATGATTGAGAAAATAATAGCTATGAAAAGCATTGGTATGAAGATTTGTTTTTTATTACCTTACATATTTATTATCTTATGCACTAGAAAAAATTAACATTAATATCACATTTTTGTTAAATCAGAAATCAAATTAAAGAATTACGTGATGGAAAAAAATAGGATACTTAGAGGGTTAAATGCTAACAATTATGCTTCATTTGTCTGTGACACATTAAAGGGATAACCTGTTGTGTTGTTTGAATTGTGAAAATTATTTATTTATAATTACAGGTTTTATTGTAGTCCTGGTGCTTTGTCTACTCCTGCACCAGACGGCTGTGAAAGAGTCTATCCAGAAAAAATTAGGCATATAGTTGATCAAATATCCAAGTTAACATTAATTGAAACAGCTGACTTAAATGAATGTTTACAAGTATGTATACTTCATTACATTCTTTAATATAAATCTCTCCCTCTTCCCCATTGAATTAGAGTTCGTATTGTAATTGAATCATTAAGTATTTTTTTAAAAATGTGCAATTCGAAATGTTTTTTGAGGAGAACAAAGCTGAATTTATAACATTTTGAAATTCTCCATTTTCTGTTTTTATAGCAATTTTACTTTTTATTTTGTTTAGATATTTCCTTTTTTTCCCCCTTTCTTTTTCTTAATATTCTAGTTACTATTTTCACCTCTGAACGTTACATGTGCAAAGTATCAAGGGGCCTTTTCAAATGTATCCTCCCCATTTTAAAAATATGATAGGAAAATCAGATTCATAATTTGATTTTTAAAATACTTTAGGATAAATGTGCCAGGGATCATTCTAGAGAGTTTCAGAAGGGCGGTCTGCCCTCATGCCCTTTTTAGATAAAATCCCACCCTCCTTGCCCCTTTTCCAGGTAGAATTGTACCCTCCTTGCCCTTTCTCCAGGTAGAATTCTACCCTCCTTTTATTCCTGGGTAGAATCCTGGCTTGTTTGCATTGTACTTTCAAAAATGCTTTACTTATCTTTTATTTTTAGAATGTTAGCATGGTACATCAGGAGTACTCCTCTTTCCCTCTTTATTTCTCTGTGAAATGCCGTGGTATGTCTACTCTTTGACTTTGAGCGATTCATTTTTTCCATTGAACAAGACATAAAGGGTAACTAAGGGTCATTGATTAATTTCACCTTGTCTAGTGAAATATAGTATTAGATCAGGCATTCTGGCCTTTGACCACATGATAACTTGCATAAGTTCTATAAAAATTTGAGAAGTAGCTGTAGAACTTTTATTTTGTAGCTTTTTCAAAACCAGTTTTGCTAAAACTGGGAAAATGTTATCTGGTGAATAAAAGTTTTAGAGAGAGAAGTTTTTGAATATTCTAGGGAAAGGGGGAAATGACTGTGAATATAGTAAACAATTTTACAATAAAAATCGAGAACAAGTTTCATTTTGCTATTTTTAATACTTTTCAAACAGTAAAGTTACGGAAATTAGAAATGTTATTGGATTTTTTTTTAATTAAGGAGTACTTTAAGCTGTTGCCAGACTTCCCTCCCCACCAGTATATTGGTATATGCACTTATTACAAAAATGCCCTTTTTATGAAATGATGTGCCCTTTTCAACAAAATTGCCCTCATTATGTAATGTGCACCCTGCCCTTTTTTATGTTCTAGAATGATCCCTGAATGTGCCAGTAATGGACACCCTTAAAAGTGTTTGGTTTATAAAAAAAATAACCAATAAAAGTTTAGCTTTTATTTTTTTTTTCATAACTCCCTTGTATGTTTTATAATCTATGGTACTTTTGACACTTTTAATCAAGCCAATCAGGAGGCAGAAAATAATGTTTCACAGTTCTACTGTTTTTCAGTGAAATAATTAATTCCAATTAGTTTATCTTTTTTATTTTCTTGCAAAAATTGTATGCTTTTATTTTGATAGTAATAGAAAACTTAATTTTATTTGCTAATGGTCATTTACAAAATTTTATTATTTTTTAAGATTTTAAGACTTGTGTACATTGCTGGAATGCTTAATTAGTTGATTTCCAGTAATGAACATTCGTAATGTGGTCATTTTGTAAAGTGTAATTTCAGTAATGTTCATAGTGCTTAAAATCTTTTAATTTAACTGAACAGCTAAGTACTCTAATTTAATTTTTAAATTGTACTTACCAGTACCAGAATGTAATTACATTTTTGTTTTACATAAATAGCACTAATAGCAATAAATAATTTTTTACATTTAAAAAAAAGTTTCTTCGATTGGTCAATCATATATATGTGGGATGACATAACTTTTGTTACTATTGTGTACGTGGCTTTGCATGTGACTCTAATGCACGTTATAGAACATTAATTAATGTTTATTCAGTTTTATACTAAATCCTTGAAATAATCCCTTGATATTGTTTTGAATTTATGTGTGTACAAGTTTATTGGTATGTATTTATTTCACTTTCCCAAGCTTAAATAAATTAATTCCTTAATGGTCCTGTATTTTGGTTAATATGCCAGGTAAAAATGTGTCTTGAAATTGCACTTAGTGCCTGTACTAACCCTTAGTGAATATTATAACTCATAATAAGACATAGGCTATTGTTTATTTCATGAAAATATATATAGTTTTGGCTTAGATGCATCATTCGCCCTCAGACATCCACCATTGTTTTGGCGGGCAATGTATTTGGCGATGTTTCCAACCCGTCAAGGTCTATTATTCTGACAACCCTAAATTTTTCTGCCATCATGAGCCCTTTTTTTCATTCGTTTTCAGTTCATTTTCAGACGTCGTGTTACGTGTGTGCACTGCACGTTTATTCCCTATATTTGGACTACATGTGGTAACCAGGTTTATCGTTTTGTTTTTTTATTCTTTTGATTACTGTTTGATTATTTTTATTTATTGATAATGGCTTTTGTTACTAATTTACTTGTTGTGAGAGATGTTGTATATAAGGAAATTTTGAAAGCTAAAGGCGGTATGTTTCACACAATAGGCCTATTTTTGGAGTAGATGGAACGATTGTTAGGTTTTTATTTTTTGAGAAAAGTTGGTTTAATTCTGCTGTTGTGTGAAAAAAAGTGTTAATTAGTGTTTTTTTTTTTTAAAAATATGTATATGCAGCTATGCTGGGGATCCGCTATAGTGCATCATTTAAGCAAAGAATTGGAGAAGGGGTACATTTTTTTCCTAAGTTTCAAAAGCATAGAGCTAAAAAAGTGTTATTTGTGTGATTTTTTAATATAGTATATGTTTCAAAAATGAATGTTTGCTTTTTTTTTAAATATCAGTATATTTACATTTTTACCGTTTGCTCAATAGGAACCCCCCTGCCTCCTATTTTTTGCATATTTGAATGCCTACTTATGATTAAAATTTCTTGATTTAGCTTGAATTCCTTTTCTTTTTATTATGTTTAATCTCTAAAAATTTTTTAATTTTGAAATATATAGAGATTAAACATAATAATAATAAAAAAGGAATTCAAGCAAAATCATGAAATTTTTAATCAATGACCACTTGGCGATAAATACTTGTTGGCGGACTGAGGGCAAATGATACATCTGTTCGATCTTTTTAAGTCACATTTTAAAAAGCTAAAAAAAAAATTCAAAACAATATATTAATTTAGAATTCACTTACATATTTATGTATGTTAGAATCTGCCCCCCCCCCCTTTTTTTTTAAATTTTTTTATAAGGTTTTATTTTTATGAATTCATTTCTTATGAATTATTTTATTGTGAATTTATTTTTATAAAAAATGCAATTTCACAAAAAATCAGTCAAATTTCAAAAAATTTGTTTAAATATAATAAGTCGAAAAAAGAAATTTGCTGCCAGTTCTTTTTGTCTGAATTTTAACGCCAAAAAGGTTTTTCTTCCATCCCTTTTTCTTTTAAACATCAAAGACTAATTTCATCTTCTAATTAATTCCAATTGATAAATAAATTTTTAACAACAGAAAAATAATGATTCTCATTTTACATAACGAAATATTTTATTAAATATACAAAATCTGTAAAATATTTACAAAGTAGGTACTAGTTTCATTTAGCAGGTCACTTTAGATTACTGTATTAATGTAAAATCAGTTTTCCCAAGAGAGTTTTAGCAGAGTGCTGCAGCTTCCCTGCTCTTTGATTTACAAGATAGCATCCTTTTTGCCTCTCCTCCAAAAAATTAGCACCCTTCTTGCATCCAGTCAAAAAAAGTGCCCTTACTTCTTTTTATATTAATAAATTAGTTTGTTCAGTAAAGAGAGTGTGTTGAAAAGAGTGACCGGATTTAAATATTAAAAGTACTTTAAATATATAAAGAATGCTTTTAAAAATTTAAAAAAAGTGCCCCTAAGAATCTCAAAAGTAAGTGCCTTTTTCCCACCAGCAGCACCCTTTCCTTTTCTTAAACCTGGCAGAAACTCTGGTAAAATTAGTATGAAGGGTCTACAGAGCTGCCAACTGCTACGAAAAAATCGTAGTTGCTGCGATTTTGAGCCACAAACTACGATGCTACGAAAATCTGTCTAAAACTACGATTTTCTGCAAAAAAAAAAAAAAAACGTGTATTTTGTCACAGGATTTCTTGAAAAATCACGAATTTCGTCACAGGATCGCTTGAAAAATCACAAATTTCGTCACAGGATCGAGCTAAGAAATCTGAATCTCGTTACAGGATCGCTGAAAAAATACGAATTTCGTCAAAAAATTGGCGAGAAAAAGCAAATTTCGCCGAAAAAACGTGAATTTCATTCAACTGATTGCTGAAAAAATGCGAATTTCGTCAAAAGATCATTCAGGGGTGATTCTGGTCCGAATTTTCCGAAAAATTAAGGCAATAATATCCGAAAAAAAAATATCGGTCATAAATCCGAAAATTCAGACATTAAATGTATCAGTATTTCAGCAAATGATCGTCGAAAAAAATCAATCTCGTCTTTCGTTCAAAGAAAAGTCGCCAATTTTGTCAAAGGATCGTGGGAAAAACGTGACTTTCGTCAGAAAATTGCGAAAAAATGGCAAATTTCATAAAAAACATTAGAAAAAGTGGAAATTTCGTTAAAAGATCGTGAAAAAACAGTAAATTTTGTCATAAACATTGCGAAAAACGGCAAATTTCGTCCTAAACATTGCGTAAAACGGCAAATTTCGTCAAAAGATCGCGAAAAAACGACAAATTTTTGTCAACAGATCGCAGGAAAAACATGACTTTCATCAGAAAATCACGTAAAAATGGCAAATTCCGTCAAAAACATTGCGAAAAACGGCAAATTTTGTCGAAAAAAACGCAATCTTTATCAACAGATCTCGAAAAAAACTGCAAATTTCGTCAAAAGATCGCAAAAAACCCTGCAAATTTTGTCAAAGGGACGCAAAAAAAAGTGGCTTGAGTGGACACCCCCCACTCCCGGTTGTATCAGCTTACTCGACCTGATGAAGGACTCTAACTCAGACATTTTGCTCTGGAAGATATACCCGTAGTTCCATCACCCCCTCCCCCCAACCGCCTTGGAATCTTTCAGAAAATTCACTGTGAAGTTCAGAAATTTGGCTTAGGAGTGGACAGAGCATTAATTGAATAGGAATAATTATATTTAATCAATCCCACCCGCAACAAAAAAATTAGCAAAAACAAAAGAGTCTCCTACTTTGTGTGCTTATGGATATACACATGCGTTTAATTGATTAGTATTTGCTCACTTAAAATTTACAGCATAAAAAACAGCCACCACCACCAACCAACCAACCTTCAGATAAATTTGAATTTGGTGTGCTACTATTTCTCATTTTCAAAGGTTGGCAGGTCTGGGTCTGTTTTCCTGTGAAAGATTATAAAATTGATTCAATTTTCCTCTTTGTCAGAATAAATTATTGCATAGAAAACTCTACTGTTGGTGAAAAAACAATATTCATATGTTGATGTATTTTTAATAATGGATAATGATTAATTATAAATGTAAATACAGAAGTATAATTGTTGCTGTAAAAAATGATATTCATATTTACATCCATTCTGCTACAAAATATACCTATTTTGATCTCTTCTACTTGCTTTTTTTCCTCCCAAGATATTTTAGAGTTACCCCTGTGTAAATATGAATTACTTTATTGTTTTAAATGAACATCTATTCTAATGATATGATTAAATTTATTGTCATGAACACTTTTATATTTTAATGAATTCGTTATACAAACTAACAATATTCTAATCTTTTCTAGAAAACTTTTAAAATAAAAGATATCCCTATGGCCATGGGAGCAATGCCAGTGGCTGCTACACCTGCAGCAGAGGTAAGAATTGTTACATATTGAGGGGAAAAAAAAAAAAAAACTGAGGCTCTTGAAATTTGAGATCTTTGGAAAGCAAGCTTTTTTTCTAAAACCTCTGTGTTATTGTTTATTCTATCTGTTCCAAAATATTACCCTTCCCTGGATTTCATTCTGCTGGCACCCACTGCTACAGTGTTTAGTCAGATTGCTTAATTGCTACCACATTTTTTTAGTAGTAATGCTTGCCTTATTTATTCTGTCATTAAATAATACAAATATTACTATTTAAAAAAATTTGTAGGAATCAAGCAATCTGAATTATAAAATACCTGCCCAAGTGGCAACACTGGATGGCTGTCATGTTTTTCAACTGTGTTTTGTGGAATTTCATTCACTGTCTTTTGATACATTGGAATTTAAACGAGCGTATTTGACGGTGCTAATCAGACCTGTTTGTATAGGAAAATTGTCCCTTTAAATAATGGTGAAGTGCTATTGAAATCATTATTTATTATAATCTTGTTTGAAAGTTTTAGATATTTAAATTTGGATAATTTTATCTAACACAGAACACGGATGTTGCATGAAAGATGAAATAATGCAAAAAAATAGTCATTATGAACAAGTTAAAAATACATGTAATGCAATGTGCTTGCAGGAAATTTTCTTAAAGCGAGAGCTTGCATCTTTTCTCTACTACCTCCTTTTCTCTTCTTGCACTTGAATGGTGAATTATAGAAAGTGTGTCTAAAAAGTTCAATGAATAGTCTCATAAAATAAAGAAAACAAAAATCTTTATTGCCCTTCAAAGTAATCTCCATTTGTCGCAACACACTTTTGATAATGGTTGTAAAGATACAGGAAACTGTTGACAAAGGATTCTTTTGTAATCTCTCAAAGTGCCAATGTCACACGTTGAATTTATAACACATATCTGCAAAGCGTAGGCTAGGGGTGCACAACCTGTGGCCCGCGACCGGGTTACTGGTGGCCCGCGGATCACTTTCGCCGATCGGACGCGAAAAAATCACGAATTTCGCCGATCAGGTGCTTAGAAATCGTGAATTTTGCCAAATTTCGCTCATCGGGTGCGTAAATATCGCAAATTTTGCCGACCGAGTGCATATAAATCGCGAATTTCGCCGATCGGGTGCGTATAAATCGTAAATTTCGCCGATCGCCTGCTTAAAAATCATGAATTTTGCCGATCGCCTGCGTAAAAATTGTGAATTTTGCCAATCGGGCCTGTAAAAATCGCGAATTCTGCCGATAGGGTGCGTATAAATCGTAAATTTTTCCGATCGCCGGCTTAAAAATGATGAATTTTGCCGTTCGCCTGCGTAAAATTCGTGAATTTTGCCGATCGGGTGCGTGTAAGTCCCGAATTTTGCCGATCAGGTGCATATAAATCGTAAATTTCGTCGATCGTATGCGTAAAAATCATGAATTTTGCCGATCGGGTGCGTGTAAATTGTAAATTTCGCCGATCATCTGCGAAAAAATCGCGAATTTTGCTGATCGGACGAGTAAAAATCGCAAATTTTGCAGATTAGGGGCATAAAAATTGGAAATTCTGCCGATCGGGTGCGTAAAAATCATGAATTTCGCCTATCAGGTGCGTATAAATCGTTAATTTCGTCGATCGTATTCGTAAAAATCGCCGATTTAAAATTTTGCCGATCGCCTGAGTAAAAATTGTGAATTTTGCCGATCAGGTGCGTGTAACTCATAAATTTCGTCGATCGTATGCATAAAAATCGCGAATTTTGCCGATCGGGCCTGTAAAAATCGCGAATTTTGCCGATCAGGTGCATATAAATCAAGAATTTTACCGATCGGGTGCATGTAAATTGTAAATTTCTCCGATCATCTGCAAAAAAATCACGAATTTTGCCGATCAGACGCGTAAAAATCGCAAATTTTGCCGACTAGGCGCGTAAAAATCGCGAATTCTGCTGATCGGGTGCGTAAAAATCATTAATTTTGCCGATCAGGTGCGTATAAATCGTAAATTTCGTCGATCGTATGCGTAAAAATCGCAAATTTTGCCGATCGAGCTCGTAAAAATTGCGAATTTTGCCGATCAAGTGCCTATAAATTGTAAAGTTCGCCGATCGTCTGTGTAAAAATCGCAAATTTTGACGATCGGGGGCGTAAAAACTGCAAATTTTTCCGATCAGGCGCGTAAAAATCGCGAGTTTTGCAAATCGGGCGCGTAAAAATCGAAAATTTTGCCAATCGGGTGCGAAAGATTGCAAATTTCGCCGATAGGATGTAAAAAAAATTGCAAATTTCGTCAATAGGGCGCGTAAAATTCGCAAATTTTGCCGATTGGTGCGTATAAATCGCAAATTTCGCCGTACATGTGCGTAATAATCGTGAATTTCTTCAATCACAAAGAAAAACCTACGAATATTGTCAAAAGCGCATGAAAAAAAAATGCAAGTTTTTTCCAACTGAATTAGGTTGTGCTGACTAAGGAGGTGGTTGAGTATAGGGAGTTAACCCTCCTTTTAAAATTGGCATTTTTATGAACTTTTTGGCTGCCCCGCCCTCCTTGCCCGAAACAAAATTTTGTCCACTCTATGGATGTTGGCTTTCGACAATCTAGTCATTTTTGTGACTGCCCCCTCCTCTTATAAAGGTTGTGCACCCCTTTGATATCCACATTTTATGACTGAATATGTTAAGAAGTACAATTTAGTATAATATATATTTCTTCTCCTCTCCACCTTTATTCATGAAAGCAGAATTTTTTTTCGGCACTGGCAATCTTTAAAGCTAAATTTATTCCTTCAAATAAACTCAAGGAGTATTTTCACTCTTTGAAAATAATCTTTAGCTATATCTCTTGTATAAATACAAACTGTTGATATATCATTGCCAACAGAACGGAATACGTTGACTGGAAGGAAGGAACCTAGGAGGCTAAATCTACCCTTCCAAAATTTGTTTTTTTAATCTGATCCACCACCACACCTCCTCGAAATAAAAAATTTCTGATGGTGGCCCTCGACAACCTAGTCATTTTTGTAAGTGGCCCTTCACATGAAAAGGTTGTGCACCCCTAGCGTAGGCCTTTCATGACTCGCTTAAGGTAGAGAAACAAAAAGAAATCTGCAAACGTTAGATCTGTAGAAAATGGTGGATGACCAAGAACAGTCACTCAACATTTAGTGAGGAAGTTGCACATTTGGATCACAGGCAGTGTTGTGGAACAGATACCACTGTCCAATTTCACTCAACATTGTCTGGATCACCATTGCTGTTTTTCCCAATTTGCAGCAAAACTTTGTTTATGCATTGCTGTATTGCATATTTGATGTATTTCAATGTTCTCCATTGGAAGTAAAAAAGTATATTTTTACATCTTTTCTCATACATAAATTCAAATTGTAAATTTGTTAACGAGAACACAAGCCCAGTAGCAGAATTTTTTGTGTTAATCTGCAGCAAACCAAAATTTATCTGCGACCCAAGAATGCCAGACGAAGCTTACTATCATAAGAAATTACAGTAACTGATAAAATAAGCAAAATTTTTAATTATAATGAAAGCATAAGAAGAAAGTACAATAAACCTAGATACAAAAAAGAAATTTTAGCAATTTTTCATAGCCTAGAATTTTGTTTTAAGCTGTTAGATTGATCTGAAAAGACTAAAATAATCTGCAGCGCTGCTGCCGTGCTGCCCTGTTTCTGCTACTGGGAACACAAGTTATATATTTTATTCCTTTTAATTATAATTTTTCAAGATTCATTTCTATAAGTGAAATCATTAATTTTTTATAAAAGTTTTGATTTATTTATTGTGTTTTGTACTGTAGTTTTATTTCTTCATTGTTGGAAATCTTTCTGCATCAACATAAGTAATGCACAGAATTCCTACTATCTTTGTTAAATCAGATAAAAACAGTCAATTTCTCATTATAGTAAATAATTAATATTCGTATGAAATGCTCTGAATTGTTTTAAAATTTAAAATAATTTGTAAAGTTAAGTCCTTTGTAAGATGTCAATATTGCATCTTGTGAAATATCACAAACACAGAGAATCCTTTCTAAAATTCATCAATTTAGAGTCCTTTTATGAAGAGAATTATGTGTTATAGAGTATTTTACTTTTCCATATCTTGTGTTTCATATAGTTTGTGGAGTATAATGTGTCTGTGGCATTGCTATTCATTCATTAGCATGAGTATAAAATGTTCAAACAAAAACTGAATAATTTTTAAGGAGATTTATAAATTCTGCATGTTATTATTTATTTAAATTATAATAAGAATGTTTAATATTCGTATTTCATTTTAATTTTTTGGTAATTATTATACTGAAAATGTAAAACATTTCAGTTAAGACTTCTCAAATCCAAAAGGGCTACTTTCAGACACATTTTTTAATTCATTTTTGTTCATGAAATGGGCAAGCATTGTTATTCAGAAACTTTGTAATCTAAGCATGTTTTCCATTTTTTGGTGAAGGCTGAATATCTTTTAGAAAACACTGTGAAAGTTGGCGTTTTGAACTGAATTCCCAACGTTTATGCACCAGAAAAGAGAAAAATGTGTTGTCATATGACACAAAGAAATTGCTTATAACTCAGTAAGTAATTTATTTATCAAAAAATGGAAAACTCATTTCGATTCCATATTGCTTCAATAATCGGGCTTTTCTGTTTAAAAATGTGTCAGAAAGTTTCTCTATGTTCAGCAGTTCATTTGAGTATCAACCACCTTGAAATGGATATTTCTTCATATTTTTGTTTCATGTCCAATTTATTATTATGGGTAACAGTCATACATCTAAATTAACTTAACTTACACAAAAGGTTTTAAATCCAAACTTTAAAATAGCAGAATATACTCAAAACTGCAATGTACGTCTCAGAACAACAGGCTTCTCAGCAGAACATTTCAAATTCTCATTTTCAGTGAAATTCGTCATTCAGTCATCGAAAAAATTGGGAAATTCGTCAATTGATCATCGAAAAGAAATCACAAAACTCAATTGTTTATTTTAAAAGATTGTGGAATTCGTTAATCAGTCATGGGAAAAAATTGCAAAATTAATCAGTCAATCGAGGGGAAAAAAAATCTTGAATTCTTCAGCCAGTTGCTGAAAAAAAAAAAAGTGAAATTCATTGATCAGTCACAGAAAGAAACTGTGATTTTCGTCAATCGGTAGAAGGAAAATATCACGAAATTTGCTAGTTGGTCACGAGTAAAATCAGAAGAATCGTGTAGAATCATCAGAAAAAATCCTGAAATTCTTCAATCAGTCATAGAGAGACGCAAAAGAATTTGAATACAGAACCATTTAGCCAGAATTGTTGTTGTCAGGTTTATTCTGGATAACTAGTTTTATATTATGTACTGAGCACAAATTCTATATAGATCATATACAGGCTGCCCAAAATAATTCAAATTAATTAATTTTTATCAACAAGAATAAATCGTTGAAAGTATTTTATGCTGTGTGAATGATATATAAATAAATTCATATACAAGGGTATGTAAATGGATATGGATGTATTGCCATATGTAGATAGTAAAATTGCTGAAAGTGTTTTTAGTTGTGTTTGTTTTTCAGATGAATTAATTTAAGTAAGCTATGTTGTATGTATAAAAATCTATAGATTATATGAGGACACGAGTTTCAAAACTCGCCTTATCCAAAAAAAAAAAAAAAAACAAAAAAAAACAGTGTTTTCCTTTTCTCTATCAATGTATAAGTAAATCTACAAAAGAACTTGTTTTAGCATGTGTTTCTGGCACTGTAAAATCTTAGTTTGCAGTGAAAGCCAATGGAAGCAGTTAGAGGTTTTTCGCAATTTCCCAACATTTGATTTTTTGGATAAGGCGAGTTTTGAAACTCATGTCCTTTTATATAAGACTGCACAAAAGAATTCAAATACATTACCCTCACTATGGGATAATTGTTGAATTAGGTTTACTGTTATGTGTTTTCTAAATTGTTTATTTAATATCTCCTTTCATCATATGAAGAAATGAAGTTTCATAACAATATTCAGATAGAGCTCTTTAGATTTTTTCTCAGATAGGCCTAGATTTTTCTCTATTTGATCTATATGATTTGGCTCTAGATTTTTCTCAGATAGACGTGCTTTATAATTTAGGCCTAAATTCATGATTTTTTAAATTCTTGTTATTTCTATAAGAGTTTTTATATATTATTTAGAAATTAATAACTTATATGGGTTGATTTCTAATTTTTATTACTGAATTTAAATTTCTGTTTTCATATTTATTGAATAATTTTGAAATTAATATTACCTTCCCATGTCTCAGACTTAAATTTTATTTTGCTCAGGATGAAGCACCAGAGGCTGTAAAATCATCATTTACTGTAAAGTTGATAAAATATGATGATACCAAAAAAGTTCCAGTTATAAAAGAAATCAAGAGTATTATAGAAGGCTTGAATTTAGTACAAGTAAGAGAATTGTTAATGTCTTTAACTAATTGTAATACATCTTTAATAAATAACCCTTTTTCTTTCGGTTTCTTCTCGTTCACACTTTTTAAATTCAAAGGCAAAATTTTATGAATGCCATTTTATTCTTTATATTTCTATTTGCTCAGAAGAATGCAGCTAATTTGTATAAAACACAACAAATTTATTACGGACGTCACATCACAATACAACATGGAAGACACGCACAGATATATATAAAGATTAATCACAGTAGCAGCAGTCGTTACATTACTACTCTTCTATCGACACAATTACTATATTTATTTCCATAACATGCCCACCGCATGCACACAACCTTCCACTTTGGCCTCCCGCCAAACTCTCCTGTCTCCCTTACTCCGCAGCAGAAAAGAGAGAGAAAAAAAAAGAGTTATCATAAATCTGACGTCATCAGTCATGACACCCCCCACCTAAGATTGTAAAAGGGGTATGCCACATTTGCAATCTGAAATCCAGACTGGTGACATCACTACATTTCATCCTCTACCAGTCAACTACTAATGAATAATAATAAACTACAATATATATATAAAGAAATACAAAAAAATATACTTAAACATCTCTGAACCATTTCTGGAAACTCTCGCTGGCTACTGCAATATAAAAATACAATTAATGTTTCATAATACTAAATACAAATAACAATGAGAAACAGAATACAAATTAATATGAAATAAATGTTATAGAATTACAGCTGCAACATAAACAAAAGTTTTTTTTTCATAAAAGTCATTAATTCTCCATAAAAAGTCTACAGTCAATTTTATTAGTCTGTTGTCTCCAGTCTAGATAGTGCATCCGCATTCGTCAACTTTGCACCAGGACAATGTGAAATAATGATGTCATACTTCTGCAAAGCCAATGCCCATCGCTGCAGTTTGGAAGATTGGGGAGCATTTTTGGTGATGAAAGTCTGTGGGTTGTGATTGGTGATAAGTTCCACGGGTGAACCAAAAATCCAAGTCTCGAACTTCTTTAGACTCCAGATAACCGCATAGGCCTCCCGTTCAATGGTCGGCCAAGCCTGTTGAGTTTTGGTGAGCTTTTGACTGGCATAACTGACTGGATATAGTCTCTCATCCTTCTGTTGAGATAGACATGCACCGATGCCTATTGCAGATGCGTCACCTTGAATGGTAAAAGGAAGTCCAATAACTGGTGTATAAAGACTAGGTGCCTGTACGAGACCCCTCTTTAGTTCGTTGAAAGCTTTATCATGTTCCTCCAATCAGCACAATTTCTCAGGACTGTTCTTTTTCGTAAGTTCTGTCAATGGGTATGCTGTTTCGGCATACTTAGGCAGGTAATCGTGGTAGTAATTACACAATCCGAGGACACTCTTAAGTTGTTTTTTTGTCTGTGGAACGGCTAACTTTCGTATGGCTTCAACTTTCTCTGGATCGGTTCGATGGCTGCCGGACACGATGACATGTCCTAAATACTTAATCTGGTTTTTCGCAAAGGCACACTTCTTCAGATTGACTGAGAACCGTAATTCTCGAATTTTAGAAAATATCGTGTCCAGATGCGTAATGTGTTCAGACCATGTTTCCGAAGAAACAGCTATATCATCTATAGGTGAAAATAATATCGGTAATGGCGGAATTCACAAAATGGTTTAACTGAAAACACATAATGAAAATTGATAGTTTTGGATTACAAAGTTGGTCTTATGTGTAAATCCAATATGTTACATTCAAAAAGAAAGGAAAAGCCCACTAGACCTAATAATTCATTGATAATGTAATGTCACTAGCTCCGCCCCCTGTTAAGCATATTGCATGTGTTCTTATGTATCTCCCCCCCCCCCCCCCTCTCTTCCCAAAAACTTCAATTAATAATTATGCAATATTCTTTTCGCACCACGTTTTTTTTCATTGTCCCGTTTTTAATAATAATTGCAGAACGACTAAATTACGTGAGATCTTCTGGTTTTAATGTTTTTTGTTAAAATGTGTAGAAAAGTTGGTCGTTATTTCCGTTTTTGAATAGGCGGAGTTATATCAGTAACATATTTTAATAGAAAAGCTTCCCTCATTTTAATGAGCATTTAATTTGAAATGTTTATTTATTTTATGAGGGATTTTGTGTTGTGTTTAACATGGATAAATGGTTGAAAACCGGAACTCTTAAGAGAACTGCAACTACGATTGTAAAATTGAAATTGTACCTGGTGAGTCCGGAATTGCAAGTACTTCGAAACAATCTGATTATTTAGAAGTGCAAGACAACCTGAGCGCAGCTATTAATAGGCCTGTTCTGGAAAGTAATACTTTAAATAAAACTGGAAGCATCAGTGCCCCATTAAAGAAACGAAAATATATGAGTACTTAAAATAATGAGAATTTAAAATATGGTTTTTTCATTCACGGGAGGGGAAGATTTAGCAAAATCCCTATGCGTTGTATGTGGAGATATATTTTCGAACGGCAGCATGATACCCTCTTTACTAATGCGCCATTTAGAGACAAAACATCCAATGTACAAACAGAAGGATGTTAGTTTCTTTTAGAGACTATCAAGCGACCCTAATGTAGCATCTTACATGTTATCTACAAGAAAAACAATGAGAATGCTGTTGAAGCATCGTACAGAATATGCTATCCTATTGCTAAAAGTGGTCAAAATCATACAATTGCTGAAAATTTGATATATCCTTGTATCAAAGATGCTGGCGAATAAATGTTTGGTGAGGAACATATGAAAAAAATTAAAAACATTCCTTTCTCAAACAATACAATTGCTCGAAGGATAAGTGACATGTCTGCCGATATTGAATATACTGTAATTCAAAGAATAAAAAAGAGTTCCTACTTTTCAATTCAAGTGGATGAGAGTACGGATATCTCTAATCTGTCAATTTTGCTTGTTATTACAAGGTATTTGAATGATAATGTACTTGAAGAAAATTTGCTACTCTGCTATCCTCTCACAGAAAGATGTACAGGAAAAGATATATTTAATGCCATTCACAGTTATTTCTGTGAAAAAGAAATTCATTGGGCCAATTGCCATGGGGTTTGCACTGATGGTGAGAAATCTATGTCTAGGTGTTATATAGGCTTACGTGTTCTAATCAAAGAAATTGCACCTCATGTAGCGTAGAACCATTGCTGTATACACAGATACAGTCTAGCGACCAAACCTCTGATAGACTCATTGAAGGAAGTACTCCACCAAGTTGTCAAAGTTATTAATTTTATTAAGGCCAATTCAACGAACTCCAGACTATTTAAATCTTTGTGTGAAAAGATGGACAGCCTGCATACTACATTGCTTTTGCACACAGAGGTGAGGTGGTTTTCACAAGGAAAAGTACTTGAAATATTATTTGAATTGAAGCATGAAATTCAAGTTTTTTTTAACATCATCCTTTTGAGCTGAGCTCTAAATTTCATGAAAAAGAATGGCTTCAAATGCTTGCATACTTATCTGACATTTTTTCAGAAATAAATAAACTTAATTTAGGATTACAGGACAGTTCCATAACCATTTTTAAGGTATCTGACAAGATCGAGTCTATGATTAAAAAATTAGATTTTTGGGAATCATGCATCAGAAAACACCAGCCAGAAGTTTTTCAAACACATTACAATTTCTTATCTGACAATGAGCTAAAATTATCAGAAGTAAAATCTTGTATAATGGCTCATTTAACAGGACTTAAAACGTCGTTCAGTCAATAGAATAGATTGTCCGAAGCAGAGTTGTGAAGATAACTGGATTTCAAACCCATTTAACGATTTGTTCTTCCAACAAGCCGAAAATTTATCACATTCTGAAAAAGAAAAATTAATCGAACTTTCGACTGATTCTTCTGTGCAATCTGATTTCAACCAAAGAAATATTATTGCTTTTTGAATAGCAGTAAAAGAAGAATACCAAGAACTCAGTGATAAGGCTATAAAACACTTGCTGCCTTTCACAAATACCGAGCTTGTCGAAAGAGCATTTTCATCTTATGCGTATATTAAAAACAAATATTGCAATAAGCTTGCCGCTGCTCCTGACTTGAGACTATATCTGTCTTTGTTTGAACCTGATTTTAAGAAACTTAATTCCACGAAACAAGCTCAAGGATCCCATTGAGAGTATGAAAAGTCACTTTGATTATTTGTGTATAATGAGAAAAAGTTCATATTAATAATCATCGTAAGATAGCTAAAAATTCTTTTAATGCTATATTAATTTTTTTTAATGTTTAGCTAATATTATAAAAAGCAATATTAATTTTCTAATGCAAGTTAAAAAATAAAAGGTTAGTGCCAATGTAATTTGTGTCGATTTATTATTTGGTTGTGATAAGAAGATTACTAATGAGAAAAAAAAGCATGTTTGGGTTAAATGGTTGAGTGGAGGGGAGGGGAGTGTTAATGAGAAATGGTGGTACGCTGAAGTGAAAAGCCTAAGAAAGGGGTACGTGTAAGAAAAAAGGTTGGGAAGCGCTGGCTTAGACAATTACATGCATAAACACTGATTAAAGAAATTGACTTTGATAATTATATTCAAATGAACCTTTCATATATATATTTGTAGCCGATAGTGTAAAGCTTTAAATTGTGCAATGTTCAGATGTTAATAAATTTTTAAAACAGCGAAATTTATTACTCAGGTCATTGCCATTGTCCATATGACATCAGCATTACTCCCAGACATGTTTTTCCTTTATATTATAGATATAATTACTGAAATTTATTATGTCTTCAGAAAACACTATTTCTGTGACAGTTAACAGGGTTGCTACACCACCTGAAAAAGTCAGGGAATTTTTAAATTGGCCAAATAAATATATTAAATTTCAATATTTTATCCAAAATCTGAAAAAATCAGGGAATTATAAAATTTCATGGTGATGGCCAAATAAGTGCAGTCTTTGTCCCATGATAGGTTAGAAAAATTTTCCATATTTTTTCAGATTCTAGTTTTTGATTCTTTAGAAATTTCATCTAAATCACCTTCCTTTTGAAATTCCCGCTTCTTACTTTTACCACCCCCACACACAGTTTAAAACTTTTTAAACTCATTAATATACTTTTTAAAAAATTGTATGCAATATTTGTTATTTTGAAGTGACAATTAATGTAACAAATAAATCATCTCCAGTCTCTCTAATCCCCAACCTGAAATGTCCGCTTCCCCACTTCCTTTGTCTAAAGTTGGACTTAAGTGATTTTGTGACATTTGCCAAAGTAAACTATGATTCAGTACACAGATATTGTATAACTTTTTTATTATTATTGTGTTTTAGAATAAACTTCATTTAATAATATCATAAATTATTAAAGAAAGTAATTCCTATTATAATCCTAAAAACAAGGTTTTGGGGGGATGCATAAGTGGAAACTTCAATTAATGTTATCTGTAGTTGGAATATTTTCGTATTTTTGAGTGATGCAAATAAAAGTGCTCCTGTTCAGTCGAAAAAATTTCACACAAATATTTATCATGATGCAAGAAATTGAATAAAGAAAAAAAAATAAACTGCATGCTAATGCCGAAGAGAAAAAAATCTGCCGTATCCCAATTTACTCTATACTAGGGCTGGGCGATATCTCAATTTCAATATCGTGGTATATCGTCAACTAAATATCACGATATGACGATATATCGTGATATTAAAACTAAATATACAGAATAAATAAAAGAATATTTTGAGAAGAAGACAGAAAGAAAAAAATCCCTGACGGCTTGGTCTACAGGCACAGGTAGATTTCAAAGATGCAGACTGCGGGGCGCCTGTTTGTTGGGAATTGCGAAAGAAATGACCCTTTTGCCATGATGCCGCAGTTGGGACCGCCCACAATCTTACTTGTTTGCAGGCGGAGCTGGCAGGGATTTTTTTTGTTTTTTTGCTATAAGGGTTGGTCTTATGAAAAAAACTTGTCAATATAAAAGTTTTAGATAATATTAAGAATCATAATTAAGAAGTTATGGGTTTTTTTCTGTTTTCACAAAAAGCACTCCCCCTCCCCCTCCTGGTTCGATTTTGCCCATTAACGAGCTTGACCGAGATTTTATGCCCCTTGATTTTATGTATCAGTTTGGAAGAGATTCGTGCAGAATTATTGCAGTTATCGTGTCCATAAAAAAGTGCCATAGATAGATAGATAAAGTTTTGAACTGGGGGGTGGTTTTGGGTTTTGGGAGTCATGATCGGCGTAGATCTGCAAAAATGATTCAAAAATACCAACTTAGGGGAGAATATAATAGGTAGTATTTCTTACGAAATCTACCTAAAAATCAGTTTTACTCGTATTTCCACAATAGGGCTGGCTTTAGACGAAAGCGAATTTAGGAGACCGTTTGAGTCGCTAAAATCAAACTAGCGGGAAATAGACAAATTTGGTTAAAACTTAAATATATTTAAAAGATATCATTCGTAGCAATGAATAAAAATTTCGCCTTCAAGGGACATGGGCTAGTAAAACCGCATCTGGCACCAAACATGGAAATTTTAAATACTTCCATATTCCATTATTAAAACAATTGCTATATATAACATCTTTTAAAGAGCATTACTTGCATAAAAAAATCTATAAATAATATAAAATAAGTTTTACTAAATTATTCGCCAATTTGCGCTTTATGAAATTTTAGCTTTTTGTGAAATCTCTAACAAAGTAATGAGACTGATTATTACAACAATTCAAACAAAAATTTTCGGTTTGCTCGTCGTAATTATTGGTTCGCTTCACACCTTCCTCCACTGAATTTATAATATAATAAATTTAACAGCATATATTACATTAAAACAATCAGCAATTTCCTGTACTGATATATTCAAAATCCCAAATAACTGAAATGGACACTTCAGAGAAACATTATCTATCATGTAAAATATTTCAACAGAAATTGTTTTACTTTAACAGTACAGTCAGTGAGAAATTCAGGAGTGATACTGAGTCCCTAGAGTCTCCACATTTTCGGTTAATTGATGTCCCGAAAGTGCAAATCCCCCCCCCCCCCTCTCAGACACACGCTGATGCCATGGACACCGACGAAACACAGGGGGTGTAAGATATTGAAACAGTTGTGCTGCTAGTCCTCAACATGCAATACAGAAATTTAACAAATAAAAAATATAAATTTTTTTACATCTCTTTTTCGTCAGATAAGATAATTTTTCAACACATAAACTCAAACAAAATTAAAAAAAATAATAAAAACTTTGTTCCATGAGAGTTTTAGCGGGCAGATCCCCGGTGACCAAAATTTCATAGTTCTTTCTTCTGTCAGTGCGTAATTAATCATGCTACTTGGGGATAAGTAAATTATATATATTTTTCAACATAAAAAAAATACAGATTTAAATTTCAAAATTCAGGGAGAGGCAATTGTCCTCCCTTGCAGGTGCCCATGATAATCCCCCCCCCTCCACACACACACACACACAGCTACCCGCCATCCCGAACCTTCGAAATACCTCCCAGAGAAAAATATCGGAATTCAAGACTGGTTAGAGTATTAAATGGTCATCAAGCACATTTTTTTCATGATAATGGAAAAAAGTTGAAAATTCTACGTCAAACGTGACAAATGAGGTGCGTTCATACTATAGCTAGTTATATAAATATTCTGATCTTGGTGATTTTTAATTCTGTGAAATGAATTACATCGTCTGCAGATTCATTTCTGTTATAAAATAAATATCTCGATCGCTTGACAATTAAACTACGGAAACTCCTATAACAAGAAAGCACCCATTTAAAAAAAAAAAATCAAATTTTTAATAAATATTTTTATTAATATCTGCTAAAGTTTTGATTCGATTTTCATAAAATTTGAAATGTCTCGACAAAATTCTGCAAAGATAATATATCTTAAATTTCTAATTTCAAACCATTCGTTTGGGTAGTTTTTGCGTTGTTATATGCAGACAGACGACGACAATAGGTGCTACGTATTTATATAATTACGAACGCACCTAAAAAACACAAAGAAAATTTAAAAAATGGATGGAAATATGAAAAATAATCAAAAAAATGAATAATCTGAATGTTCGATTATTTTTTTTATCAGATAGTACATTAATATTCTACAACTAAAATTATGAAGAAAAAAATATATATTATCTTTTTCTTGTTTGCTGCGCCATCGCCTAACTGTTTTTTAAAATCGCATTTGTGAAGGAGGGGGGGGGGGGGGGGGGGGGTAAATCGCATAAAAATAGGGAAGAAACATTTCAACATATTTTATTCGATTAAAATTAAAATTGCATGATATTCATTTCCATCGTTGCAAATAAAATATAATAATGGTTAATGGTTTTAAAATTTTAAATGCAAAATTATCACCAATTGATTTTTGGCAGTGACCAGTGGTCATACATACAGAGGCAATCAAATACCAAATACTCATATCTCTCTCTCTCTCTCTGTCACGCGATTTTTAAAATAAATTCTGGGGAGAAAAAAACGCGGTATAGAAGTAAAAATAGTTGCATTTTTAAAAATTCTTCTTTACCCTAGAATATGCATTAATAAATACTACTAAGGAATTAATATTTTTTTCATAAAATAATAATTATAAAAAACAAATAAAAACATGTCTGAATTATTCTTTTCTCATTTGTCTCATTAAATCAACTGTTGCAAATAAAATATTTCCTTTCTTTATCGCCCTAAATTTACGCATCATTCAACAACTTCGAATATTCATCCACACTGGTGTCACTGAATATCATAATGAAATGAAAGAATAGGCGATATCCCACGCATGCGCTCAGAGATGGAGAATATCACCCTTCCTCTTTTCAAAAACCTTATCAGCTGCGAGAATCCACACTGTTAGTATCATGGTTTAGGCTGTATCATGGCTAGGCTGTATCCGGTGTATCATGGTTTAGGCTGGGGGGAGCTCACACCGTTCGTATTCATGAATACTCGAAGACGAGGAAGAGTTTTAATATCGTGGTTTTCATGGTTTTTGTCAAATTTATGATATTTGCGATATACCGTTGGGTAGGATTTTTTTATATCGGTATCACGGTATGCATTTTATATCGATATATCGCCCAGCCCTACTCTATACTATGCAAGAGATTGCTGATTACAGAAAATTCAATGTTCCTGTGACCAACAAAGTAAGTGCTGTTCTTACACCTAATGCCGATCAAAGCTTCCCAGATGATGAAATGTTGGTGCAAAAAATTTGCATAATACTGATAAATATGTAGAACCTTTCATGTACCCACTGTTAAATACAAAAGAAACATTTGTCTATTCTATGGAACTACAACCACAAACACCTTACATCAGTCATCAGCATCATACTCGACTTGAATTAGCAAAATATGAAATTGCTTTTTGACTACTCGCTAAATACCTTAAACTAGAAGCAGTCAGTAATCATCGTGAAATGCTCCATCCATGTTCAAAGTGGACCCCTGACTATGGAAGAATGTTTTGGAACCTAACTACAGATGTCTTCAGTGGAAAATTAAAAAAATATATTGTCATGTTAAAATCATAAAAAGTGAGGGGAGACCAGGGGTAGGTTCTGGCATTTAATGCATCTAGCAAAACCCTATAAATTACGCATTTTTGTATATTGCACCTTGTATAGGTAGATGTCACTTAGACATCCTAAAGGGTGTAAAATTTCCAGAAAATTGCCTAAGTGTTTTTTGCAGTTAAATTTTTTAATTGTTGTTATTTGTAGATATCAGTTTTCTTCATTTGAAAATCACGAGTTTTACTTCATGATATTATTTTCTTGTATTATTTCTAAAATGTTTTAGTGTTAAAGAATCATAGAAGATTTCTTTAATATTTAGTTTTTAGCATATTTGTAATTTGGTAATTTAGCACTGGTTAATTTTTCATTTTTATTTAGTATATTAGCGTAAATATATTTTAAAGTGATTGTTACACTACTTTGATGTTTATTAGCACTTTGATTGTGACTTAAAAACACTTTTTGATATATATAATGTTAATTGTATTTGATAATGGTTTTTTATCATTCTAGATTGTAGTTTTGACACTTATAAATAAATGGGGAAAATGTGAATGAGAAGATATTTGTGTTAGCTCCATTTACAATTTATTAAATAAGGTCCTTTTAGGTTCTCCTCTTAAAATTCAAATTTTCCTATTTTTACTTAAACAGGTGTGCAAGATCCCTGAGTAATACATAGAGAGAGGTATTATTTTAAAATGTAGTCCTGTATCATGCACTGTATGACAAAAAACCAGCAGTAGTATTTCAGAAACAACAACAACAACAACAAAAAAAATAAAAATAAAAATAATAATAATAATAAAAATCTAATGACTTTAGACTATATAGTGCACGTTCATTTTTAAAAGGGGGAAAACAGTTGCTGATTCTATGAAAGTTCAATCTAACACTTTTATTTATTTATTTTTTAATAAAATGTGTATGTTTAAAAAAATAGGAATTTTTAGAGCTTGTGAATCATCTATTTTTTAGTGAAATTGTTTCCAGTTTTCAGGAAAATGAAGTAAAAGATGCACTTATAAAATTTGTTCAATTCTGATTCACACATCATTCAGTTTTTATTCTTATAATGACCTTTAAAAAAAAAAACACATTTTTTACTTTGTTTTTCTTTTTTAGGCAAAGAAATTTGTTGAAAGTGTACCACAGGTTGTAAAAGGTGATATTGGTAAAGATGAAGCAGAAAATCTAAAGAAACAGTTAGAAGCTGTTGGTGGTATATGTGAAATTGAATAAAGTGAAATCAAATTTAACCCGAAACAGTGCAACAAAAACTAACATTTCAACCATTATTATCATTTGGTTAAAAGAAATGAAAAGCTGCATTTGGTACATTTCTGTGAAATGTATTAGTTTATTTTCATATTTCATTTTTTCAAAATTGTTTAGCATTTAATCAGCTAGATAGACATATGTGGAATAGACAGTTTCAATTTATTGTGAATAAATGCTGTTTTAATTTATTTTGTGGTTTTTTATATAATGGCAATATTGGTTTTTTATATGACATTTTCAAAGTTTATTGTTTTAAAAATTATCTTACTAAATTTCCTGGCAGTGTGTTTCAATTTTTTTAATTTCAGGACTCACTTAAATTATAACAATGAGGGGAAAAAGGGATTTATCATTATAATTGTTTGCTTATTGACTCAAACAAAATGTTCCATCATGACTATAAATAAAAAACAATATTGATAGCTTGTAATAAAAAACATAGCAATTAATGTTTAAAAAAACTTTATGTATGTTATATTTTATCTCTGAAGAAGTAGCTAAGCTTGATATATTTTTGTAACACCTTTTCATATCCATTAACTCTTTATAAATTTAAGAAACCTAAATTTGGAGCAATTTCCCAAACTTCTGAAAAATATTAACATTGCAAAATTAAAGATTTTTTTCACAAAATAACTCTAAAAATTTAATATTATATGCATAAAAAGTTATCCATTACTCATATAGATGAGTATTTTACCCATTTATAATTGTTTTCACTCATCAAGAAAATGCTGAGGAGTCCATATTCTTGGAAAATTTCAAAATATTTTCCCTGTTAACAGCTTAAGTGTCGCTATTTTTTTTTTTGTAGGTACTTTAAAAAAAATTTATATTATTTGATTCACACCACTTTTTTAAAGTAGAAATATTTACCTTATTTAATGAGAGATAAAATAATGCAAGAATAAAGCTAATTACATTATTTTAAAAAACTGGTGAAAATCAAACAATCTTAACAAAAAAAAAAAAAAAAACTTACTCAGCCCCTGAATATCACAGGCACAAGAATTATGGGGTTAAGGCGTTAAGGCCAAAACCATACTTTCATAAATAAAAAAATTAAGGTATTGCTTATTAAATACGCATCATTTACATTTTCAGAATATAGAAAATATATTATTGTCCAATTGATATTACATCATGTGAGAGCCTTTTCAATCAAAATATTTGGTAATGACCATGTGTTATTGTTATGAGATTTTCTTGTGGAGACTTTCTTTTGATATTCCAAATAAAAAATATTGTAAATTATTCTGTGGATTTTAGTCTAAAAATATGGAAAAAAAAAAATAGTAATTTATGAAAGGCAAACATTAATTCAGAACAAAAATTTATATAAAGAATTGAATTCTATAGTCAGACAGTTTAATACACATTAAAAATACATTAAAATAAATTTTGTTTAAAAAATTGTAGATGTTTCGGACTAATATTGGTACGAAACGTCTACAGTTTTTTAATTGATTAATGTATTTTTAATGTGTATTAAATTGTCTGACTATAGGATTTAATTCTTTAAAAAAATAGTAGTCTTATTCTTAAATTTTATCTTTCAATGTAACTATTTTCTAATACTATAAGTGAAAAATAAAAGTACATTTAAAAATTACTCCTAGGAATAATTTTTTTTGCCAATGTTGCATTTAAGATTATTATCTTCCAGCAAGAGGTGGCAGATGTAGGAAAATGCCTACTGGTTACAAATAAGCCATGAATTTGGGCAACTGATTACAAAATTTATTAAGTTCAAGAAAATATTCACTAACGATCGGTCAAAAAACGTGGTAAAACTTTCAGTACTCCTCCATCCATTATATGACTGTCAGCCATCCTTGCTAACTTTTACACTTTAGGTGTAAAATTTGCACATTTTCACCGTTTATTGGCTTAAAATACTTATTTTTACAAATTTATGAAAATTTCTCCAAAGCTCCATTTTTCTCTGGTAAATTATGAATTACTTTTTACTGCTTTTAGTAATGATAAATATTTGGTGTAAGGAGATATTTAGTATTGTTGAAATAATTCTATTAAATTTCATTGTTAAAAATAACATAAGAAATCTTTTAATTTTTATTGTATGTAAATGGAAAACATGTTTTGAATAAGTTTTTGTCCCTATTTTCTTTTAAAAAGTGAAAATTAAAGAGCTATGTATGTCTTTAAAATCAGCTTCTTAATGAGTGTTTAGTATTTTACATACACATTGCCCACCTCCCTTCACTAATAAATAGTCACTATAATAGGTAAAATTTTGGCTTCTGTGAGCATTTTTCATATAAAAAAAATCTTTATAATGGTCAACAATGTATTATGTTTTAGCAATAAATTATATTACAGGGGGTGTTTATGTTCCGGTATTATTTTCATTTTTGATACCAGAATTCTGGCTTATCTGATAGGGACAGAGTTACTTTAATCAGCCATGAGGGAAAAAAAATACAAAATTCGTCATTCAGTTATGGGGGTGGGGAGGGATTGTAAGTTTTGTCAGTTAAATGCGAGAAAACTTTGCAAAAATTTTCAGTTGGTCACTGTATAAAATTGCAAAAGTTGTCCATCAGGCGTGTGAAAAGAAACTGCGAGTTTCGCCAGTAAGCCACAAGAACAAATCCAGAAATTTGCCAATTGGTCGCTAGAAAAAACAGCAAAATTTGCCAGTCGTAGTAGAAAACTAATGAAATTCGTTTTTCAGTTGCGGAAAAAAAATTGCAAAATTAAACACTCGATCGTGTGAAAAAAATCGTGAAAGGCAAGTGTGGGTAAGAACCTACCAATTTCGCAAACATTTAAAATGGAAAGTGTGACTAAGTATTATTTAATGATAGAGTGAGTCAAACCAATACTTTGTATGAGTACTACTGAAAAGAGGGATTCTAAACAAACCAGTTATGTTTCTTTAACAGGACGCAAGAGTGCTCTTTTTTAAAACAGTGTCTTTTATTACACATGTACACCCAGGGAGCACTTTTGTTTTTTTAAAGTCAGCACTATTCTCACTAAAATTTCAGGTATTTTTTCAGGAACTCTGCTATTATTAAATTAAATTATTATAAATTATATTTATGTGCTTAAAATATCATTTATGTGTTATTATTTTTTTAAGGGAGGTGGTGGGGGGGAATACACAGGTTATATATTCACAGAACAGAAAAAAAACATGTTTGAAATACTCTTTATGTGATATTTTACACATAGCCATTTTCAAAAGTTACCAAGTATGATGTCAGCCCAATTGGCATTTTTTCAACTGAGTGAAAAATATCCATTGAAGATATGAATGTGGAAATTCTTGAAAGTGTGCAAAAACATATAGTAAAATCTGAAATTGCTAAAATGTTTAACATTCCAAAAAGTACTTTTTTCACAATCATATGAATCTTCAAACGACTACTTTCAGATGATCAATGGTCTCTAAAGTGCCATTCTGGAAGTTCATTTGAAGCAAGAAAGTATGACATCTTTTTAAAAAGACATTTTTAATTAACTAGTGTCATTTTTTTATTTTGTAAAATGTTTAAATTTATTCTTGCCTAAAATTATTCCATAATTTTTATGCATTTTTTAATTTTAAAGATTAAGACAAATTAACACAAATAAGTATTTTTTAAATTGTATAAATCAATAGTTTTTATTACATTAGAATTTAGGTGTTTTTGAACTCAATAAAAACAACCCACATTACCAACTTTTGATTTAACGCCCGATTTGTCGAGGTCCTGTGAAGGTTGTTAAATCACAAGTCTGCTGTATCTGAAACCTCAAAAAGAAATAAAAAAGCACCTTATTTCTTGCATATCATCCATTTAAATTTTTATATACATTTTTAAATGATTGGTAAAGTTAATTGCTGATCACATTCAATCTGTGATTGTTTTAGCTTAATAAATTTCAAGTACAGTAAAACCTCTGAATAGCGGACAGCTCAGGGACATGGAATTTGACTGCTATTCAGAGGTGTCCACTTTTCAGAGGTAAAATTATATAAACAATATATGTGTTGGCTACTGAAAAAATGTTCGCAAAATAGGTGTCTGCTATTTAGGAGTGTCCGTTTTGAAGGTTTTACTGTATTGTGTTACATACAAACACACAAAGAAAAAAAATCATATATTGTAAAGAGCCTGAGTTTCCATGTGTAGTGCATATCAGTATTAAAAGTGTGGAAAATAATGATTTGGAGAAATTTCAGTGTGTAACATTGTGTTTTTATATTTTCAAGCAAGTTGAACAGCATTAATGACTTTATATCTATCAACTCAAAGAAATTGTTCCAAATGTTTTGATACCATTGACAGCAGTTCTGACTTTTTAAAAATAAAACTAATGGGAAATTATTTGCAATCAAGCATCTGTGAACTAAAATGGCTCAGATATTAGTTAAATTATAAATATAAATAATACTGTTCATTCAACTGACATTGATGAATAAACTGGGGGAGTTGGAGAAATTAAAGTACGTCAAATACCCTTCATATAAATTGAATATATGACAACATGAGTTTCAAAACTCTCTTTATCTAGAAAAGAAAAATTTGGTAGATCGAGTTTTATTCCCAAATTGCTGGTATATAAGACGAGTTTTGAAAGTAAACTAAGATTTTACAATGCCTGAAAAACACGGCAAAACTAATTTTGTTCCAAATTGTAGAGTTTTTTCGGTGCAAGTTTACAAAAACATAGAGAAAACATATATTTTTTTTTTTTTTTTTGATACAGCAAGTTTTGAAACTGATGTCCTCATGTATGTAATACTTGTTATTGTTAGAATTATTTTTGTAAAAGACAAGTATATTCGAAAATTGTATATTGGAATTTTCAATCCATTTCTTTTTTGAATGCTCAAATCTTTAAACTCTTGTTGAAAATTATTGATGAGTTTTTTTCCTGTATTTGCTTGACAACAAAACTTTTATATACTTTTAAAATAAATTCCTGATAGAATCTAAATTTGAAATTGTTGATGAAACATTTACTACATTTGCTATTGAATTTTTTTTTTTTAATGATTAGACAACCATCCTCATAACAATTGCATCTTTTTATTTCATTTTAAACTCAAAACCGAAACATCAGAAAACTTATGTCATTTTTTAGTGTGAATTACATTAAACTGCATGCTAAAGATTTTTTTCCAAACTCAAAACTACTGATTTAATTAATCAAAGAATACAGTTACCAAAGGTAACATACAATTATTAAATATTTGAAATCCATCAAATGATGAGCAATAACTTTTGTAAAAAAATTTTGATGATGTAATTACATGGCAATTTCAATGATATTTTGAAGGGGTATTGAAAGAGACAAAATTAACAAATTAGTCTGGGGAAATAAATATTATTAGTGCAAATGCATGTAGGTAAAATTGGATAATGTTAAGAAATTCTTATGTAATGTGAAAAAATTTTCTCTGAAAAAGGTACCATGCATTTTTCACATGTCCTAAAAACAAGAAAGAAATATCATGCATCGAGCATAGATTATGAAACACTTTAACAAACCTTCGCTGTTTAATAGGTGAAATAAGACATTTTATATACATGTATGTGATCTATAAGCCTTTATACATACCACATAGTATGCAAAAATTTTGTTAAACACATACCTAACTGCAAGTGCACTTCCAGCAATTATTGCTTTTAGACAATACTTCTGATACAGTACTGTATCCAAAATCATTAATGTGTCCCTGTAAACAAATGATAAATGCTATACACACCATATTATACTACAACAGGTATCTTGTAGCAAACCTCAGTAATACCAATTTCATTATATTTGAAATAGTGTAATATAATTAAAATACGCTTCAAACAGTTTTTCCCTGTAAACCATTATGTAATTTTGTGTGGCCCTGTAAATGAATAATAAATGTTTTATACTCTATATTCTACAGAAAGCATGTTTTAGTGCATCTCAGCAATTGATATCAATTTTATTATATTTGTAATAATGTTATATTATTAAAATGTACCGCAAATGATTTTCCCCCATAGACCATAATATAACAATTCTCTTGAGTTTCCCTGTAAACTAATTATAAGTGCTACACATACCATATTCACTAGTAACCATCTTATAGTGCACTTCAGTGATGTATATACATTTCAATATATTTGAAATAGCATAACATCGTTAGAATACATTGCAAATGATTTATTCCCATAGACCATAGTATAATGGAATTCTTTTGAGTGTCCCTGTAAACTAAATAATAGTGGAACACACTTCACTTTCAATACCAATCATGACATGGTAAACCCCAATAACATATATCAGTTGCATGGCAATCCAAGTATATTTACGCAAGTTAGAGCACGGACAGACAGTGGGCCAGACAAACCGAATTCATAAACACTTTTCAACATAGTTGAAAAGTGTTAAAAAGTCAATGCACGCTCTGACAGGACCTGTAGTTCAGATAGATTCAGTTTAGACCTGTGGTTCCCAAATTATAGGCGCAACCGGTGTGAAGTCAGATCTTCAAAGATCTATGTAATAATTAATTTTATCTGCTGCAATGTATATTAAAAAAAGAAAGAGGTTAGTCTATATGTTTTTTGGCAATGTCTAGGAAAATCTATCACTCATAGAGGTCGGCAAATTTGGTTCTGCCATTCATGCAAAACAAAGCCATAGTCACAGTGGCTGTTAAATCATATTTTTTCTACTAAATTCATTGATAAACATTTTTTTTTTTTTTACATAGTAAAAGGGTAATAAGTAATGATTTAACATCTGATATATACAAATCGGGAGGTCTGCCAATATTAAAAATAAAATATATTTTGTACTTAAAAATCAATTTTCAGTATCACTGTTGCTCTTTCATGAGGAGTATATCACCAAGTCTTTTGAAATTCCAGAACCTATCCTCCATCAATAGCACTATAAATGCAGCAATTTTTAATACTTGATCAGGTATTCCGGAATGAGTTTTGATGTGGAGATAAGATAATTATAATTCCTCTGCATATAAGAAGCAATCCAGGTTTTTGTATACCGTTCATGTCAGCATTATTTCATGGACAACACTTGCCATCCATTCCTTATACAGGTTTTAAGATTGTTCTTGATTAGATGGTTGATGTGCACATCTAGTCATTATTGGTAAAGTGGCGCAGACCTGCCAAGTCTCCGGCTTTTTGGATACCAGTAATTTAGTACAGAAAATGTTGTATTATTGAATCGGAGCATTTTACGATTTAAAAGAACAACATTTTCCTTAAAAATTACTGGTGTGCAAAAATCCGGAGACTTGGCAACTCTGAGTGGCGACCAGTCAAATTCAAATTTCCCAAATATTAGGTGCAACTCCACTTTCTGTAAGCATTGTTTCGTGACCAACACTTGCCATCCACTCTGTATGGATGTTTTTAAGATTGTCCTTGAATTAGATGATTGATGTGCACATCTACCGAGTATCAGTGAAGTGGTGACCAGTCAAATTCAAATTTCTCAAATATTAGGTGCAACTTGACTTCCTGTAAGCATTGTTTCATGACCAACACTTGCCATCCACTCTGTGTACAGGTTTTTAAGATTGTTCTTGAATAGGCAGTTGATGTGCACATCTACTCATCAATGAAGTGGTGACCAGTCAAATTCAAATTTCCCAAATATTAGGTGCAACTTGACTTCCTGTAAGCATTGTTTCATGACCAACACTTGCCATCCACTCTGTGTACAGGTTTTTAAGATTGTTCTTGAATAGGCGGTTGATGTGCACATCTACTCATCAATGAAGTGGCGACCAGTCAAATTCAAATTTCTCAAATATTAGGTGCAACTTGACTTCCTGTAAGCATTGTTTCATGACCAACACTTGCCATCCACTCTGTGTACAGGTTTTTAAGATTGTTCTTGAATAGGCGGTTGATGTGCACATCTACTCATCAATGAAGTGGTGACCAGTCAAATTCAAATTTCTCAAATATTAGGTGCAACTTGACTTCCTGTAGGCATTGTTTCATGACCAACACTTGCCATCGACTCTGTGTACAGGTTTTTAAGATTGTTCTTGAATAGGCGGTTGATGTGCACATCTACTCATCAATGAAGTGGCGACCAGTCAAATTCAAATTTCCCAAATATTAGGTGCAACCAGTGCTGTAGTTGGAAAAAAAATAATTGTGGGAACTCACCTTTTCATAGAGTACTTAAGGAGTGAATTTTTCGCATCAGTCATGATGTTATTCATACAGCTGAATGCTCTTTCACATTCAGACATTGAAATGGGTATAGTTTTAATAGTGTGGAGAAAAACAAATGGCTTGTGCTCGTAAGCGTTATTTTTTTTTTACAGTAACAAACCAAATATTTCTGGGAACGGCGTTCCCACGCGTTCCCACCCAACTACAGCACTGGGTGCAACTCAACTTCCTGTAAGCATTGTTTCATGACCAACACTTGCCCTCCACTGCTCTGAGTACAGGTTTTAGATTGTTCTTGAATAGACGGTTAATGTACCATCTAGTCATTATCAGTGATGTGGGAATCCGTCAAATTCTAACTTACCAAATATCAGGTGCAACTCATCTTTTAAAGCAATTCAAGAAAATGACAACAAAAAATTATGCTATACATAAAGGAATTTGGTATTTATAACGAATTTAAACAGAAATAAGAAGATTGTATGTTATGTTTAGAAGATTAATGCTTAGAGAATGCTTTTCTTTTTATGAAGTATAAGTATGAATACCTGATGGAAATTTGTTTTTTTAATGAAAAGTGAACTATGTTTTCTTTATGTAAGAAATATAGTAAATCACCCTCTTTTACTCAATGCACAACAAGATTTTTACAAACTATTCAAATATATGTTTTAAATTGGTAAACTAAATAGCTGTAAGAGAATGCAGTTGCTCACTGATAATCATATTATTTTCATTTAAATGAGACAATTCAGACAATAAATTAGATTGTTACATCAATATTTCTAACTTAGATTTAATGTACTGTCACAAAATAGAAATTATAAATCTTTAATAATAATAATAAAATGTTAACCAAACACAAGTTCTGTATAGATAGCATGATATTTGGTATTATTTGTTTGAAGTTTATTGATATTAATGTTAAAATCTTCATTTTCTATTATGATATTTTGAATGACCCAGATTTGACAGGCTTAATTATTTTATTTATACACCTGCACCTTTTGCTATACACCTGCCAAGACTTTGAACCCTGATTTTAATATTTTCTTCCTTTCTCTAGTCAGAAGATGAACTCTTCCTGATTTCTGGATAAGTCATTTTATTTGTTCCAAATGATAAGCAAATATTTTGCGACAGTAACTGATAAAAACAAATCATGACATGAAATACATTATTGCCCCACCTTCTGGAGAACATAACAGCTAAGTACGAAGCTGTGAAAAGGCAAATCCGAAATTTTATTTAACTGTCACGTACTGCTGTTGTTTCAATGTTTCATCTGTTGTTGCATTTATGTGCTTGAAGAAATTTATAAAATGTGATATTTCTATTGGTAAGTTCTTTAAAAATACTTTATTAAAATCCATATGAAAAAAAATGGGGCTATATATACAGTCATAATGCACAATGCATACAAAGTAAAATTCTCACTATTAAAGAAATCTGATATCTGTTCAAACATATACATTTTGGACTGTTAGCTACAGCCAACCATAGGGCCACATAAAAGCAGTTAAATGATTTATATTATATTATAAGTATAATGTAATGTACTTTTCTTATATGAAAAGATTGCAACTTAGTTATGGCTAAAATAATAAAACACCTTTTATTTTCTAAATTTAAGAGCAGTATTACTTCAACTTTTTAAATTTATGTTTAATGTGTATTTTTTGGATCCTAGTGATGCAGTTTATTGATTCTGTAAGTATCATCGCCGATTATTGTGGTGTTTATTGTTAAAATTTTCTTTCTGAAATATTTCAAAAATGAATTAGACAAAAAGGCAGAAACACTTGAAAAACAACAACAACAAAAAATTTATAGAATGTGTCACTTTTTGTGTTCATTTGTAAAATTTGTCTACAAAAGATTGCTTCTTTTATGTGATTTATATATAAAAAAAAAATGGTAATAGCACGGAGTTACAAACTGTTTTAACAATACACTATAGTGAATAATTAGTCAGAAAATTGCGAAAGCTGTTGGATTTTCTTCAAAAAAAGTTTTCATTGAAAGACATGCATAAAAAGTACCAGAATATAGATCTCTTTTATCTCTTCTGACTCTTCTGAATATATCTCTTCTGACTATCTGAAAACAAATTAATTTGCTTTTTGGAAATGAGCATTTATTTTGCAATGAAAAAATAAAAAAATAAAAAACTGCATTCAATCAAAAGAAGGTATACCAAACAATATTTGTGTTTCTGTAAGTGAAAAAAACAGGACAAGTATGAGTGGGGGTCACACTCTGAAGGTTTTGTATCTTTGTGTCATGTTACTGTAAAATGTAGTAAGTACTCAGTTTCTTATCAAATATACAAAAAATAAGAACTGCCTACTTGTACTTCGATGTTTCTTGTATCATAAAAGTGTAATTTATTTTATTACACTTTTATTTAACTTAATTTGGTTTTTGTATGTAATGATTGAATTTTGTAATCTATTTTTTTTTTTTCACTTACTTCCTGATAGGCTAGAATTATAAAAATTCCTTTCAGCCTATACTGGGAGGATTCCTTGTTTGTAAGAATTAATATTTTAGAACAGCTAATTTTATTCAAACACATGATGCGAAAATGTGTGGAACCAGGTTATAGAAAATTCCCAGTTTTCGTCGCTATTGAATTTGAATAGGGATTTTAAAAAATTAGTCAGCTATCACTGGCTTTATTTATGGCAACCTATTTTTGTCACCAAACTTAACGAAATATTGCCAAGTATCACTAAGTTAATCTAGAATTCGATGTTGGAGGATATGACTATGTAGTTTTAAGTGTATAAGTTACAACAGTGAAAGAAAATTTGTGAGAAACAACATTCTATAATACTCAGAAAATAAATCCGTTTATGGAGAAATTTGGCATTAATCTCGATTATGGAAATTGATGAGTTTGTCACTTAGTAAATCAACATAGAGTTATAAATGAATGATTTTTATATTTTATCCTTTACATGTATTATAAGACCTTTCTTTGTGCCAAATTTCAATATTCTAAGTCAACGGAAAGTATACTCAATGGAGCTGTCCTTGATACTATTTTAACGGTATTTGATTAGTTGTGTTGACATTTTGGTTTTTGTAGCTTGAAAATGTCAAAGCAAAAGTGTTTGAGCATCAAAGAAAAAAAATTCTTTTTTTCTTGATAAGGTAGATAAAGATGTGAAGAAAAATTATGTTGCTTTAAAATTTGGTTTTCCGTCAAACACTTTATCATCGATAATACAAAATCGTGATAAGATATTAGAAAATTATGATTCATCCAATTCTTAAAAAATATATATTTATTAATCTTAAATAAGAAATTATTTTCTTAAGAACCTACACTTCTCATGCGAAGAAATGCGCAAGCTAATGTTATGTGTTTTGGGAAGATATTTTCAAATTTCTCGCTCGCATTTGAATATTTTTAACTGATTTTTTTGCATAGGATAGCTGAGGTCGATCTCTAATGTTGTTAGTTTTTACTTTTTCGATTTTTGTTGCAATTTTTTTATAAGCGCACATTTTCAATTTTGGAACCGGTTTTGAAAGTGGAAGCACCCTTATATAAAAAAACTGGAACCAAAATCAAAAAAGTAAAAACTAACAGCGTAGAGAATGACCTTGGCTATCCTATGTAAAAGAAATCATTTAAAAATATTAAAATGCGAGCAAGAAATTTGAAAATAACCTTTCTATAGACTTAACATTAGCTTGCGTGTTTCTTCGCATAACTAGTGTAAGCTCTTAAACTAAAAATACAGTATATTCCAGGACAGTAATAATGTTTTATTCTTATTTTTTATAGAAATAATTTTTTTGATGAATAAAATAACTAAAAGAAATGGATATAATTTATGAATGAGTATAATTAATTCCTTTGTATATAATTCCTATTTTATGTGATTGATAGTGTTTATGACTTAAAAATTATTTTTATGTAGTTAACAGTATTTTAAAAATGAGGAATGTCTGTTTAATGAATTTTCTATATAATGAGCTGTTTTGCTGGATTTAGCAGATTCATTAATTAGAGATCTGACAGTATATAATTTTAGTACATACCGATAATTTTAGCAAGAGAAAAAAAAATATATTGCACCTGTTATGACTTACGGTTTTCATAAAAATATAGCCAAATAATTTGCCAGAATTTGAAGAGACAGTGGTTGATAAATATTTTAATATTTACATTATAAGAATGTATTAGATTTAATCTCTTCATGAACAAAATTAAAACCCAGTTAAAATTAATCATTTTGGGACCTGCAGAATATTTCAAATTCATGGAAGAAATTGTGCATTTTTTTTTAAAATGAACTATTCTCAATGCTATAATTATACTACCATTGAACCACTTTATAGCGACAAAACTTGGTTTATTAATGAAAGTCAAAGGAATTTATCTTTCGCGATCCAGGCAGAAAATAAAAATGAAAGTGTATCCATGATAATACAGGGTGTTTCTGAATGACTATCGGGGTTTTAACGCTTTGTAGTATCTATTATATAAAACTTAAAATTATACTTAATACATAAAATGAAAGAGCAACTCAAACAGTTTGTTGGTACCTGTGCATGCACATGCGTAGGCAATGTTTCTTCCGTGATCCGTTAGAAAGCGCTAGTACCGAAAATGGCTACTAGTGAACAGAAAGCATTTTCGGTTCTGCAGTTTGCAAAGACCAAATCTGTAGTTACCGTGCAACGTGCGTTCCGGATAAAGTTCAGATATGATCCCCCAGCCAGCTGTTGCAACAATTACCCCACAAACACTAATTAACGTTTGGGAAGAACTGAACTATCGACTTGATGTGTGCCGTGTGACGAAAGCTATTGGAGTGTTTCTATATTAAGTTGTTCACATTGAACACTTGTAAGCTTGTAGGTAAAACTGTTTAAGTCGCTCTTTCATTTTATGTATTAATTATAATTTTAAGTTTTATGTAATAAATACTACCAAGCGTTAAAACTCCGATATTCATTTAGAAACACCCTGTATATGGTTCAATTTTATGTATGAAATTGAGAATATACTTTTAAGCATACATTTTTCACATGTAGAAGAGTTTATAGTAGTTTTTCTAAGATTACGGCTGATTAATACTTTTTTTTTATTCTTTGAGCACGTGCAAAGAATGGGTGTCATACTAGCGAAAAAGTAAATATTTTATTCAGGTGTATATTATGTATGTATACAGCTATATATTAATAATAAATATTTAATTGTAGTCTGTCTTCTCATACCTCAGATACTAATGAAAGTATTTTAATAAAATTTTGTGAAATCATAGATTTTATCTGAAAGAAGGTTTTAATCAGGGCTTTTTTATTCATATCTTAATTATAAGATGAGTTATATGCAAATATAAAATATCTAATTCGCATTTATTGTTGTAACACCCTTTTTTAATCTATTGGCAAAAGTAATCTTGTTTGCAAAAGTAAGTTTTTTTGGCCGAATATTTATTTAAGATCAATGCAGTTTTTAGGTATTTTTAAAGCCAGTAGATGGCGACACTATAAAATGACGCGAGAATATCTGTGTTTATAGAGAGGCTCTATTTATATCAAATAATAATGGTACATATATATCTTACTGTTTTTCCATTAAAAAAGAGATGTTATGAAAGTTTAAAGTTTGAAACGCCTGTCCTAATGTTAAATTCATTTGTAATCGTTGCAAAACAGATGCGGGTAGTTTTTTAAACATAACTCAAGAAGTATTTTTTAGCGGAATGAGCTGTGATTTTGGTTTCGCATATTTGAAGCTTCTTAAAATCGATTTCTGTTAAAAAATTCATAATTTTTCGAAACTTTATTTCGAAAAATAAAATTTTTTTTAATTAATTTTCGAAAGAAATATTAATATAATATCTATGAGTTTTAAAACAGGAATCGATTTCTGGAAGTGTCAAATATGCGAATCCAAAAATACAGATAATTCTGCCAATTAGTTTTATAATTTAAGGATTTTTTTGTTAGGGCAATAATCACTCCTGATTTAATTAAATTTGCACAAAATGAATCTTCTCAGCGGCTGTCCCAAATTTTTCATTTCCCGAAATCAATTTAAATTATCTCTAGACAAAAATATTTTGCAAATTTTGAGAAATGTACAAGATGAAGCATATGAAAGGTATCCTAAAATCAAACTGGAAAAGAAAATTTATATTAACCTGCATTTTATGGGATTTTTTTTTCTTTTTCTTTCTTTCTTTTTTTTCTTTTTTTTAAAAAAAATGTTGTTACCCAAGATAAATAAAAAAGTTAGAAAATAATTTGATTTGTTCTCTCTTTTGTTCGGGCTGCTTCTGGCGTTATTCGTCATTTTAAACAATTCGTTTCAAAAAACATCGACAAGCAGGGAAGAAAAATAGTATAAAAGCCTTTTTTTTTTTAGAATTTTGTTTATCTCACGAAACCCTATTAGTCCCGCTTCGTTGTCTGTCACAGAGCCGGTTCTCAGAAATTATATAACTTACAGTCATGAAATTTTGTGTACTTATAGCTGAATACCGACTATGAAGCTCAAAATCATAAAATTTGGAAAAAATCGTATTATTTTAATGTATAGAGATAAAAAACCAAACATCTAACAGTCTTTTCCTATTAAATTTAAACATTTTTAGCAGTTGCCAACAATTAAAAATCCACAATAAAATTCACTGTACAATAATTAATTTTCTATTGAAAGATTTCCACGTGAAAAATGAAAATGAAATAAAAAGTTTCACCAATTGAAAAAAAGATTAATATGACGTCATATTGGTAATAAAACGGAATTTTTTTCAATAATACAAGGAGTATGAGTATGTGTAAATACAGAAAGCAGCTTAATATGACGTCATTAGAGAATTAAAAAGGAAATTAATCTGACGTCTAACATTTTGAAGGTCTCTATACAACATGTTTAATTTTTAAATTTATTTTTTTTAAATATCGCATTTTATCCACATGACACATATAATTATGACAGAGTATAATAGCGGGCTTCGCCCGTTATCGGAAAACGAAACCCTTTCTGCGATCTTCGATCACACTTACCCAATTGTTTATTTAAGTATTTTTTTTACTTTTCATCTTTTTTTTTCTTTTGTTTATTAAATTGATTATCTTTCTTTTTTTGCGTTTCATGCACAATAAATATTACAACGAAATGCATCAAAATAAAGCAATCTAGTTCAGGGGGACTATTTAGCGGATATTGTGACCAGAATTTCCGGATAGTAAAAATCGCCTTATTTAATCTGCCGTTAAATAAGACGACTTTTCTTATTTAGAAATTACTGTAGATATCGGAATTAAAAAAAAAAATCCACTAAATTGGCAACAATAGAATTGTTTTTTTACTTCTTTCTTTCTTTCATAATTAATTTAATTGTTCTTACTTTTGTTATTGAAAAGTATTTCTCAAAAAGAATATTTAAATTCGAGGATAGGTATCCGAATAAAGTCTAAAATTTAATTAATCTTGCACTTAGTAAACATGTAAGCATTTATCGCAATGTGTCTAATAGTTATAAAAAAAAAAAAAATTGTTGAGCCTTAACCAAGATAAATAAAAGCCCTAGAAGAAAATAAATAATTGATTTGTTTTTTGCTGTAGTGTCGAGTGCTTCTGCATTACTCGCCATTTTAATCAATTCGTTTCAGAAAACCACCGAGTTAACATTGACACATAATGCATTGACAAGCAGCGGAAAAAAAAAAAGCTCCAAAGCAAATCTGGTGGCCAATTTCTTTATCTACTAAATAAGATGGGGGAAGGATAAAAGCTTCTTTTTTTCTTTTTATCTTTCTTATTTTTTGTTTGTTAGATTGATTCTCTCTCTTTTTTTCAACTCTCGGTCTTAATAGCGCTGAGGAACAAGAATTCCATCCTACACTAGATAGCAGAGTAAAAAAATATTTTTTTCTATCGGGAGGGGGAAGGGGGAGGGACGAAGAGTTGAAGTAGTATACGTTCACCTGTTGAATTAAATGTAAGAGGGGTCTGCCATAAATTGCTCTCTTTACGTTGAGGTATATATTAGTACATAAAAACAAGTTGGAAATTTTACGGAAGACGTGATAAATGAGGTGCGTTCGTACTATAGCTAGTTATATGAATATGCAGATCTTGATGATTTTCAATTCTGTGAAATGAATTTACATCGTCTGCAGATAAATTTCAGTAATAAAATAAGCATCTCGGTCGCTTGACGATTAAACCTCGGAAGCTCTTATAACAAGAAAGTACCGAATTGAAAATAAAAATCAAATTTCTTAATAAATGTTTTTATTAATATTTTTTAAAGTTTTGATTCGATTTTCATAAAATTTGAAATGTCTCGACAAAATTCTGCAAAGATAATATATCTTAAATTTCAAACCATTCGGTTGGGCAGTTTTTGCGTTGTTATATGCGGACGGACGGCCAGACAGACACACGAACGGACTAGACGACGACAATAGGTGCTACGTATTTATATAATTATGAACGCACCTGATAATAACAAACATATTTGAAGTGATTGATTACGTTCTGGGAAGTGTTGATAGATTATTATTTTATCAAATCGGGAATTTTGGTATATGAAGAACAAAAAAATTATGATTTAGACATTAAAAAATCGATTTAGACATCGTGAACTAGACATAAAAGAACCTATATAGGTCCTCAGACTAGAGTCTTGCAAGGGTCGGGTTCTATCCGACTCAAAGCCGAAATTTCTGCTTAAAGTCAACCCAAACCCGACAAAAAAAATTTCGCCAACCCGAAACTTGACTCGAACCCTATACACTTCAACACGAACGCGAAGTGAAAGAAAATAAATCCATATTTTAGTACAATTATGGAAAATAGTATATATATCTAATATCAATTATATCTTTTTCAGCCTTTTTCAATAGGGCATTAACGTTCTCGTCGTTAGCTCTAAGCATTAAACTAAATTGCTTTAGCTTGAATGCAGAAATTTTTGCTTCTAAATATTAAATATTCAATTTATTACTAATTTGAATAGAACAAAATATGTACTTCCAAATAAAATGTATTTGAAATCTATAACTTAACTCAATATATATATATATATATATATATATATATATATATAGCATTGCCATGTGGATGTGAATATTATGCAGAAGTTGTGACATTTTAAGGATTCTGTATAATTATTGTGAGTAAAATATTTTATCTACACTTTACGCGTTCATATTTCCAATTTTATTATTTCAAAACTGTTATCTCGTGGTAATATCGTGAGGTGTTAAATACAGTTTTTGGGATAATCGATGTGAGTGAAATATATTGTATATTCTTAATGGTTTTTTATTTCCTATTTAAATATTTCCAAATTTTAATATTTCCAATTGTTGTCTGGTAATAATTCAGTGTACCTGGATGATTCTACTGATCTTAGCATTATGCCAGTAGAATTATGAAACACTGAATTATTATTTAAAACACATGTGGGTGCATCCAGGCTGATGAGTACATGTGCATGTGTTTATTCATATCCAATTCATATTTAATTCTCATGTGATCCAATTTTCCATTGTATATGGTTCATATTTAATTTATTAATCCATTTGTATTTACTTAATTGCAACTCCAATTTATAATTTTTTTTTTCCCTTTCTCTCTATTTCTTTTTTCTTTTTTCAATATTCTTTAGGTATGAGTAAAATTTGGCCAATTACCATTGAAGCACAAGCTATGGTAATATTATGTTTGCATATGTTAATTATTAGCTATGAGGTATTCTGTATACACAATATCATTAATTATCTCTTTGGAGATTTAAGTAGAATGATAATAGAACTTGATATGTTTTTTGAAATTCATAGATATTATAATTATATACAGTGGAACTTCCCTCTAACGAAGTCTCTATTTAACGAAGTTTTCTACTTAACGAAATTTTCTGAAGAACTTTGACTTTGAACACCAATAGCATGTAAATTAATCTCCATATTACGAAAAATATATTCTATATAACGAAATTTATTCCACTTTTGTACGTGTACAGAATTTTAAATAATAGGTTTCTTTTGCGAAGTATATGTGAATTTATTTCAGCGCATTGTATGAAACACATTTAAATAATTTCCATTCTGCCTGGTGCTAAATAAAACAATTTTTTTTTTTCACACTCAGGAAAACACTTGTTATCGTTACTCTCCCACACCGAGACTCCAGCGCTGACAGTTCGGGGGAGTAAAAATCCTCTTTTTACATTCAATGATATAACAAGAACGAAAAATCTTGCGTCAAGCATAGATTATGTAACACTTTCCAACGCTTCCAAAATAATTTTACAAATCATACCGTTTAATAAGCTAAAAGATAACATCTAAGTAATCCGAATACTTTTATTCAGCCCTGTATAGGATCTATAGATTTGTATATTTACTACATAGGATGTTAAATTTTAGTTCAGTTAGGAAACGCGTAGCACAGTTTAAAATTCTCCGTCTGGAGTTAAATAATACGGAAATGTGTTCGCGAACTTTTGTGCGTCCCTGTAAATGAACGATGACTTCTGTACACACACTATTCTGTAGTAAGCCTCTTGAAATGCACCTGAGATATATATATAAATTTCAATGCGTTTAAAATAGGGAAACATTATTTAAATAAACCGCAGACGATTTTTCTCCATAGACGTAATGTAACATAATTCTTTTGACTGTCCCTGTAAAGTAACTATAAGTGCTATGCACACCCTATTCCATATTAAGCTTCTTCTAATGCACCTTAGTGATATATATAAATTTCAATGCGTTTAAAATAGTGAAACATTATTTAAATAAACCGTCAATGATTTTTCCCCATAGACCGCAATGTAACGGAATTATTTTGAGTGTCCCTGTAAAAAAACTATCAGTGCTACACACTTCCGTTGAAATAGGGAACATGCTATAGATAACGACTATAACATATAAAAATTGCAGAGCAATCCGAGCATATTTACGGGAGTTAGAGCACGGCCAGACGGCAGACGGCCAGACGGCCATACGGCCAGGCAAACCGAAGTCATAAACACTTTTCAACTAGGTTGGAAAGTGTTAAAAATGCAGTGACGCAATGGCGTCTGATGGATTTAAAAAAAAACATATGCATTAGAATCAGACAGTTACCATTGCTGATAGACGATTGCTTTGAACATGCACAAGAATGTGCTTCAATATACAAATCGAAGAACATCAAAGTTATTCTTGTTCTTGCCAATACAACTTCTAAACTTCAGTCATTGTCATTAGTCTAAGGAATAATGAAAAATCTTGAAGTACATTATCGAAAAAGACAAAAAAAGGAACGATGTAGTGAAAACATTAGTTTGAAAATCTGTGTATCAGAGCTGATGAAAGCTTGAGCCAAAGCTTGGGAATGTGACGTAATTTCATCGACCATCCACAACTGTTTTGTAAAACACTGTTTCATAATTAAAACTGAATCAAATGCTTCTGAATACAATACCCGTTTGCCATATCGGAAAGAAAAATTTCATGAATTTAAGTTGATTTCTATTGAACGAATTTTCTTCATAACGAAGTTTTTAAGTGTATCGATGAGACTTCGTTAAATGGAAGTTCGTTAAAATGGAAGGGATGTATATATATATATATATATATATATATATATATATATATATATATATATTAAATTCCTCAGCAGGCCAGCAGGCGATGTAACAAACATTTGCTTGTTAATAATTTATAACAGTTTGAAAATCATACAATAAGTATGCAAAACTAAGACGAAACTAGCAGGATTACCACAATTTGCGATTTTTAGTCCAAGCTTGGCTAGGGAATCTTTTCTGTTTATTTTAAAACATTAAATGTTATTTCTTCCTCTCTCTCTCTTTTTTTTTTTTTTTTTTTTGTTGATAAATCAAGATTGTTTTTGGAGAAAGAACGGATTTAAATTTATCTATATGCACATGCATTCTAATTATTTATCGACGTGATATATATGTACCTGTACAATATGTTTTTCCTTTGCAAATGCTGAAAAACAAGCTGTGTATCGTATGTATAAGTCTATTCCTCTTTCAGCAAAGGATGGAAAAAATGGCTTAAGGTTGACTAAAACACAAAAATAGTGAAATAAACCACATTTTTGCGTTAGTTAGCATACAAATGACTTTAGAGCTTTTAGAATGAAATGATGTAAACCGCATGTAAATACGATAATTAGATCAGATATACAGGGTGATTCTACGATCATGGGACAAATTTGGAGGGGTGGTACAGGACACTGCAACAAACAATTTTTGTATAGGAAACTAGTATCGGAAATCCATTTTTATAGTAAAAAATACAGGGTGTTTCGCCCCAATCCGAAGTCGCGTTTTCTTTCATAACTTTAACAGTATGTGAAGATATTTTAACGGAATCCTTACAATATGCTTACGATTCATACAAAATTGATTATAACGCTTTTTAACGCTTTCTAACATTGTTGAAAAGTGCTTATGACTTCGGCTTGTCTGTCTGCGCCTGTCGTACTCCAAATCTTGTAAATATACTCGGATTGCCATGTAATTTCTATTATGTTATTGCGGTTTACTATGGCATGCACTGAAAAAAAAAATGTTGATTTTACAGTATAATACTGGCATCCCAGCTGCGAGTATTATACCGTAAAATTAACAGTAATAAACAATAAAACAAGCAGTAATACGCTACCGCGACTGCTTATTTTACTGTTTATTACTGTTAATTTTACAGTATAATACTGGCAGCTGAGATGCCAGTATTATATTGTAAAATCAACATTTTTTTTTCAGTGTGCCCGTTATTGAAGAAGTGTGTATCATTTATAGTTCGTTCACAGGGACACACAAAAGAATTCCGTTAAATTATGATCTATGGGAAAAAATCGTTTGTGGCACATTTTAATGATGTTACGATACTTCAAACATAATGAAGATGGTATGTATCACAGAAGTAGACTACAACGTGCCTTTTATTGAGTGTAGAATGTGGCATTTATAGTTTGTTTACAAGGATGCACAAAAGAATTCCATTACGGTATGATCTATGGAGAAAAATTGTTTGCAGAGTATTTTATTGATGTTACACTACGTCCAACATAATGAAATTGATTTGCATCACTGAGGTTCACTACAACATGTTTTCTATATAGATTATGGAATGTGTAGCATTTATCGTTCATTTGCAGAGACACACAAAAGAATTCGTGTACAGGGCTGACTATGAATAATACTTGTTGGAAATGTTTTTTTTTTTTTTTTTTTTTTTTTTTTTTTTTTTTTTTTTTTTAATTTTGTGGTATTGTTACAGATTTTTCAATGTTGTTTTTCTTTTCTGCTCACGCGTATGGGAGAGGTGTCCGCTTGGCTGCCTCTCTCGCTATAAAATAAGTGGGAGTTCGGAATGTCTTGATTGTTTTTGACGCAGAGTCGGATGGGAGGGGGGTTGCGGATTTGTGTCTCATTGGTAGATCGGACTTCCAGAATTTTTTACTCCTCTGGAGTTTTCCAGATTCATCGTGTTCATGTTCATTGGGTGAGAGCATAACAGTCAGAATGGTATTAAATACTATCAACCAAGCAGTAATTACCAAGCAGTTTTTATGTCAGGTACGTAGCTCGCGGGCCACAACCGGCCGCCAACAACTTATCTGTGGCCCGCGAAGCCTTTGGTATTTTACCTGTATTTAATTTAGTTTTTAGAACATGCATGCAGGAAATGCACTTTTAATGAACACACTTGCACCAACCGTGGTCTTAGAGATGGCAACCATAAAAAAGATATGTATATCAATATTACCAGTTTGGTAGGCCTGTTTTTTTAAATTAAGAATGCTACCACTATTTTTGAATAGTAATGTTTGTCTTATTTATTCTCTGTCATCAAATAAGGGAAATATTTCTCTTCAGAATGCCGTAGCATTCTGCATTAGAAAAATCTCGCTTATCTGAAAACAGTATACTATCAGACTCATCAGTATAGACTCAACTTTACATTTTAGCAGAAAAAAAAATTGTGCAGACAGAGATAACCACTCGGAACATAGCAAAGCGCGGGATCTTGAGTACAAAACTTTAAATATTTGTAAACATTTTAAATTATTTTTGTTAGGGGAACCGTCGGTAGCGTAATAAATTTTCTTATTTTTATAAATAGTTAAATCAGTCTTCAAATTTAATATACATTTTCATCTTTTGATATGTTAAAGAAGTTTGTTCAGCTTACCTGAGATTTTCCTTTTGCGCTGAATATACCCACAGTAGTAATCCAAAGTGTTGTAGCGATATTTATCTGATCCATTGATTCACTTATATTGGAAGAATAATAAATAGTATTAGTAGAAAATGACAATTGTGTAAAATAAACAGAAGATTCATTTTCCTTTGAATATAATATAATTCTTGGCTAGATGTACATGTTTTAAGTCGCGTTTGGAGGCTGCGTATAAGTGCTCCAATTTTACATTATATTAAATATATTTACATCATATATGTACAAGAGCGTCTTAACTGCTCAGAAACATTTTGGAAACTGAAGGGAATGTTTTTAAGTTCTGTGCACACGCGCGGGATAAAACAGCTGTAGTTTGAAGGAGGGAGGTCTGCAGAGTTTCTCCAATTAGTTAGTTTCGACAGTCTCTGGTTTTGTTCACTATGTTTTTCAGCTGCGGCACTTGAAGTACTTATTGGTAATTGGGGTCTGGTTTTTAACATGTTCTTATTTCAATCGTTCGCTGCACGTGGAGATTATTCACTGCATAAAAAAGGTTTCTCCGTCAATTTTATTGAACATTTTTTATTTGTTTTATGTCGAAACATAATACTTTATTTTATTATTGTTTTTGATTTTACACCACTTTACAAAATAATAAGATGTATTTATTAAATACTAAGAAATGTATTGTAAAATTAATAAAATTCTGGGCGATTTAAGAACAGTTAAAAAAAAATCAAAATAGAAAATTAAATAGCTTTTAATGTGTCGGTATGAAAGTGACACAAATTATCATGTGCTCGAAACAAAATCCCCGATTATTTCATTCGGGTTCTTCACTTGGGGTTTAGTCGAACATATGAATTTCGGATTTTAGTTCTTTAATTATTTTCATTACTTAGTTTAGTAATTGTGTATGATCTTTCTTTGTTTTCTTCCATTTATTATTGATATACACACATTTTATTGACATTCTCTCATTCATACAGCCCGGGATTTATAAAAAAAATATATGTTAAAGCTCTTTACCACTATGAATAAATATGATAAACTAAACATGAATATCGCAGATTTTTTTAAAGGTGATTTACAAGACTAGGAAAACTGAGGAAAAGGAAACTATTCAAAGGAAAACTGAAATTTTATGTTTGATATGTATAGACAGTGTGGAGTTGGAAAGAATAGAACATTAAGAGGTGCACAAAGTATGAAGAAAACTCGCAAAAATCTGGTTGAATATCGGAAAGATAATCTGTCAAAATTGAAAATGATACTTCTTAATATAGAATAAAAGTACTTTTACCAAGCGTATTGAAAGAAATACATTTGCTTTAAAAAAAGTAATTATTGTCTTTATTACATTAAATGCTCCATGAGTCGAAATCATTCACTACGAAATTAAATAAATGATGCCTAGAGCAGTTAAAGAAATTTAAAAATACTATAAGCATATAAGTAACCATAGCTAAAAAGATTTATATATAGTGGAGAAATTTATAAAAGCCGGATATGTGCTTTAAAACTTATAGTGCTTAAGAACTTGTATTATATTTGTACACACATGCTTAATCATCGTCAATTTAGAAAATATTTTGGAAATAGGGGTAGTAAAGATAACCAGATCCACCTTCTTATACAGATACTTGGCGACGTTCCATCGTAAAGATTTAACTGCTAATTCCGAACTGTTAAACAAGGATAAAATTTTCATTTTAAATCGACAAATTTTGAACGTATATTTTTAAAAAACCACCAATAGACAAGGTACTTGCCATTTTCATTTTAAATTACAAAGCACATGAGTAAACTTTAAGACCGAGGCAAATTTCATAATGCTATCTTGTTATTTGATAGTATTAGCGATTCCAAATAGAATTTATTACTTTGATAAAATAATTTTTACTTCATTTTAAATGTTGCCAACCATTGCAAAAATCATCGGAGTGGAAAATTTTAGAATATACTTAACCTTCCTACCCTGAATGGGTCGAATCGATCCACTTCTATAATTTATTTAATTCGATTGGAACCAGTTTTTTTTTCATAAAGTAAGTTAAATAAATGCTACGGAGAACTACGTTAAATAAATATGTTAAATTATTATCAAAAACAAATTCTGGTGTGAAATGTGTTTAGCAACGTTGAGTAAAATTTCAACAGGGTACGAAGGTTAAAATATATTTAAAAATGTCTTCAAAAGCAGATTTTTGAAGAGCGAAAATACATGGATATGGGGTTTCCAAATTTCTGTAATTATTCATCAATCAATCGATTTTTTAAAGTACAGTATGCAATTAAGCATACTTTAGCTATGTTCAGTGCGCACTTTTATACATCTTTGGATGGCTGCCAACCTTGTTGTTATTTTTCAAGTAAAATAAACGTAATTTGAATCAGAAAATGTATTTAATAAATGAAATCAAATAAGTATAGATGCGACAAGCCCATAGATACGACATAATTAATTAAATAAATTTCCTGGTTCAAAATATGTTTATTTTTATTTTTTACTTGAAGAAAGCACGGAAGATTGACAGCTTTGCCTTTGCTAGATCAAGATTAACAGACCAGCGTGTACAACAAATTTTTAAAATAAGTACAATTTCGAAACTTAAATTAAATTTTATAGATTTGGTTGATAAAAAGTAATTTTGAATTTTTTTTCTAAAAAAAAAAAGATAAAATAAACTATGTATAAAAAATATTTTGGAACTTTGCGTGAAAAGTTTTTTAACATGCCTGTGTTTTGTACGTACAAATTTTGTTCTGTGCAACGGAAATAATATTATTTACTTTTTTATTGGGCCCGCGGCTTTGTATATAATGCTTAATTTGACCCGCGACGTTAAACGAGTTTGACATGCCTGATGTATAAGGTTTTCGGCTTAATTCCTCGTCTTTTTGAAAACGGAATTCCTCGAATGAACCCAGTAGCAGAAAAGGCAACAGGGGGGACATAATAATATTAAATCATTAGACTTAAAATTAAAGTATTATGAGTTTAGTTTTTTAAGGTTGTTCTTAAATTCAAAGGAGCTACATTCTGACACATTTCTGAATTAATTTTTATTCAGAAACTCATGAAATTGACAGGTGTTCTTATTCAGAAAATATGTGATCTGAAGAATTTTCCTTTTTTTTTTTTTTTTTTTTTTTTTTTTTTTTTGGTAAGGGCAGAAGATCTTTCAGAAAATACTATCGAATTCGGTGTTTTGAACCGAATTCTTGAAGCTGCATCCGAGAAAGGGAAAACGTGTCGTCATGTGACAAGAATCGCTTATAACTCGATAAGTAATTTATTAATCAAAAAATGGAAAATGCAATTCGATTCCCAATCGTTTCAATAGAAAGGCCTGTCAGTTTTATGTCTTTGCGTTTTATAAAAATGAGTCAGAAAATGTGTCAGAAAGTTTCACGCTGTTCAGCAGGAAATTTGAGAACCACAACTATAGTTGTAAAATAAAATATATTGTTCTTTTTTAAAGTCTAAACTTTTTCATTTTTTTCTGATTAACATATCCATGCGGTTTTATCCCCCCACCTGTAAGGTAAGATCGGAAGATTTGACTTTTTATATAATCATTTATTAACTAAAATGTGACGAACTAATCAGGTTTCAAGTGATATTATAGTGCAAGTTTAACTATGAAGAGTACGCAAAATTATATTAAATTCTATTGGAAATACTGGCAACTAGTAATAATGTATGAGGTTTTATATGTCTTTCCCCTAAAAAGATTATTTTGTAACTTGCGCACGCAATTTTGAGAAAATAGACGAGATTTTCATGAAATTTTAACATCTTGTATAATAAATGAATGTAAATGGAAATGAACTACGATTTTGATCCTTCCGTTAACATTCGTAATGTTTTTTAAATATTTCTGAATTATCGACTTTTATAAAATACTCCCTTTTACTTTCCGGAGACATGGAAGGAAAGTATTGTATAATAATGATTTATGTGTGTGTGTGAGAGCGAACACGATAAGTCCCAAACGGTACTTCCGATTTAGCTCCCATTTGGAAAATATGTCGTAGACCACCTGTCGTAAGAGCTGTAATAGATTTTTGTAAAAATCGGCCGACAGATTATGTATTTAATCCATTTTTAAATTATTTTCAAACCATTTTGCGACCAATTCTATTGCGAGAATTACCAAGGAAATGTGGCAGTGTATAAATGATATAAAGATTGCGGCGGTGGAATCACGCGTTAATTGCGTAGAGGTAACATCTCCAGCTTCAAAACTTGAGGTCCAGAGATCAAACCCCACCAACTCTATTGTGTCTGAAATTTATAAAAATTCATTTTTTCCCCCTTCCTTTTTTTCTTTTTTACTTTCTTCTATCTATAATAGAAGAAAGTATTATTGTAATCGAAATTTTTTTGGACTTCCGTTTTTCGACGGATTTACGCGTTTTAGGGGTCAGAGATCCCCGAAAAACATGTTTCTACAAAATGTCTGTGTGCCCGTGTGTGTCCTCTTTGTATCATCGAAAAGTGTATGACGTTATGCACAGAATTGAACCACATTTCATTTATATGTTGATGACTAATGACCTGCAGGTCCCAGGAGAATTTAACTCCTTCGGCCCTGATTTTTTTTTCAATTTTGGGAAAAAATTACTGTTATGCTAACAAAATTAAAAATAGCTATCGGAATCACAGGAATTAGAGTTTAATGAAAGTTAACGAATGCGTTCTTTAGCAAAACCTCACAAATGTAGTTATTTTGCGTGTTTTTCATATAACAATAGTCTAAGGAAGAATTTTTGAAGACGTTTGAAAAATGTCGTATTAGAACTAAATTAAACAAGCATAAAAATGTAGTAATATTTTTTATCTTTAATCACAAATTACCAATTCGGAAAAGGATTACCAAATTTTAATTTAAAGAGTGAAACGTATGGTTTAATTAAAAGAAATGCCAACGGCCTGCTAATAATTATGAACATTATTATTATTATTATTATTACTAAATGCAAAACATAGGTGAAGTCATAATAGGAAATGTAGAGGTTCATACTATCACTATTAGGTGCTGGAATTAATAAAAATAATGTTTAAGACAAAATAATACTCAATCAAAGATATGTCCTATTAGTAGGACGTGAGGGCCGAAGGGGTTAAGGGTATGCCGCCGACGGAGGCGCTGTGATAAAAATTTTGTTCCATTTTCATTATTGTATTATCGTAAAGTGTTTGAAGTTATGCATAGAATTGAACCAAATTTCATATATTTTTTTCTTTGGCCAGCAGGTCCAATTGAATTTGGAACTATTCCGCCGAAAAGAGGCGATATAATAGCGATTTTTGTGCAATTTTTTTCGATTTTTCATAGTTGTGATGTATATAGGCTGCTCGTGCAGCGAAGGGTGGTCCGTATCCAGGTAACTGGGCGCTTCGCAAGCAGCTAATGTGCAACAGAATGACGAAAAATATTGATTTTATTGGAGCATTGATGGCGAATTTTGAAATATTAACGTGTATGAGATAGAAGAAATATTTGGGAATTGCACACCCGACTGGTTTGTTTATAACATGCAGAGTTTCTACCAATTTTAATGCCACAGTCATAAACCTTGACAAAGTGCAAGGAAAATATTATAACTACAAAATACACAACATAAAATTACATGTATTACACCCATCTTTTTAATTTTGAAAGATATAAGATATATTAAACACAATACATTATATACTATTATCTTAATAGTTCAATACAACCATTACAATATATGAATATTTATGTACAAATATACTCATTTAAGCATTTAGGTCGTTTTATCAAGTGACCATATGAAGTAATAAATGGGGCATTAGTTACAACAGTATTTTGCGACGTAATGTGATGAGACGGGGCTGAATTTTGTGAAACAATCATTTGTTCGGTCCTGACATCTGGTAAAGTATCAAGTGAATCATAACAATAGCGTAAAGGGGGCGTTTTGGATATTCTTAGGAATTTTCTATTTCTTATAAATATTCTACCACATGTTATTCTAATTTTATACGATCTTGGATTTTTCGTCTTGCTGGTTCCTATAGCTTAGTTTTAAAATTTTGAACAGTGATTTTGTCACCTGGTTTTAGCTCTTTTAACTCTTTTGATGACTTATTATACTGCTTTCGAGTTTGTTGCCGTCTTAATGTTTACATTGCCCAATATCTCTGGATTAAACATTTTACTATTTACAGGTAATTTAGTTCTTAGTCGCCAGCTGAACATCATTTGGGCAAGAGATAAGCCTAAGCCCGAAATAGGAGTGTTCCTATATTCATGTAAACCTATTGCAGGTCTTCAGTTGTCTTCAAATTATTTTTTGAAAATAGCTTTACTAATGTCAACTGCCGTTTCTACCATGTCATTAATTTGCGGAGAATTTGGACTAGTAAAGATAATTTCGATAATCCATTCCTTCTCAAAGTTTCTAAATTTGTAACTATTAAAACTTTACGTGAATGAATTTTGATCAATCGAGACTTTGAGGAGTATTTTAATCCTGTGATTTTTACTGATTGCATTGTTTTCAGTAGCTTTTCAGCTGTAAGATTGAGGCCTTTGACTGTTTGTGAAAGAGTGTTACCTACACTTGTGTGTTTTGATTCTTCTGGAATATTATTAAAATAAATATACTGTAACATCCCACAGGACTATTTTTCTTCTACTACCAATCACACGAACCTGAATTTCGTAACAGTAAGGTGTGCATTTTTAAACTTGACTATTTTTTAGTGTATTATGTGGTGTGTATAAATTTTATAGATTGTATATAGGGATGCACGAAATAACCCGCACACATTATCGGCTATGGACAACAATTGCTGAAAAATTATTTTTTGCTGCGTTAAGGGTTTTTAAAAATTTTTATTTAGATATTTTACAAATATAATTTCTCAAAAATATTCCGATGATGTTGGAAAGTGTTTCATAAATTATGCCTTATGTATGACTTTTCGTTCTCGTTATGTTATGTTGCAGTTGCCATGTATTCTTCCGAGATTTAAATACCTTTGCTTCATAATATGTATATATATTTTTAATTTCTCCTATTTAAGATAATATTTTGAAATTTTTTCAGAGATAAAGTTACAACACTTTATACTACAGTTTTTTTTAATTGTACAGGGTAGACCAAAAGTTCTTGACGAATTTTAAAATTCAATAAAAAATCAACTAATTGCCGCACGAGTGTGCGGTTTTAACAAAACTGATTCTTATGACCGAAAGTTTTGTTTAAACAAATAAAAAAAATAATTCAAAAAAATTCTCAAATATGGCGCTACACTCACAAATTCACCGAAAAGACAGCGTACCTCCATATATAAAATTGGCACATACGTACAAAACGCAGGCCTAGATTGTAGATTTTCTCGAAAATGTCAGCTTACATTCCAAAACTTGGCGATACTGGTTTGCAAGTCAACAAACATTAGCTAGGTGATAATAGGAAGCTCGCTGAGATGCTTGGAGATTCATTTTTGACCGCAATCGTTACGACCAATCAAATTTTATTTGCCTTTTTCCGTTACTCCGTTCTGCAAGAAGCATTCTACAGTCTACACTCTGCGCCTTACGATGTAAAATGCTCGTGTATTTGTTCAAGAAATACTATTTTATTTGAAACTTCACTCATGGCAGTACTCTAGCTTATGCTTTTTGAACTTGAAGTGTCAATTTTTAATATTCACATTCTTTGTCGCTCTTTAAAAATGAGCGTGTTTGTTTTTGGCTAATGTAATGGCCGTATTTTTCATTAATAATGTAAATAAGTTTTTTAATATTTTTTTTAATGTTTTAACTAGTTTTCATAAAAGTAATTCTGATTTCTTTCTGCATGATTCACACAACCTCTGCTTTAAGTACTATAATGTTTTGATCTAGAAGCCCATCCTTTTGATTCAAAGCATGAAACATTAAAAAGAAAAAAAGCCATACCATAAAAAAAAAAGAAATATTATAAAAAATGGCTCCAACTGTGATCCAACACTCTCTTATCTTACGTTTTTGATGTTTATTTGAAGTAGCTTTGCAGATGTAGTGCCATCTATGTGAAATTTTCGGAACTATTTTTTTTTTATTTCTAAACGAAACTTTCTATCATGAAAAGCATTTTCGTCCAAACTGCCCTAGCGTACAACAATTACTTGAATATTAATTGAATTTTAAAATGTTTCAAGGATTTTTGGCCTATCCTGTGTATTTTTAAAATTGTTTTCGAGATTTATGTTTTGAGAAAAAAATTTTAAATGTGATTTTCATTGTAAAAAGTACTTATATGAAAAAGAGGTTTATTTGATTTTCCAATTAAATTTTCAGCAGGACTAAAATTGCGCTATAAATTAATAACACTGACAAAGGATGTGGAATCTGTCCAGACTGGGGATCGAACCCAGTTATACTGGTATAGCGCACCAAGTGCTTTACCATTTAAGCTATCTGGACGACATCCAATCTGGCATTTTTCACTTATACGTTGGCACGGCTGCAATCTCGCAGCGCAAGATGGAATGTCAAACATCGTTCATGTTTGACATTCATATGTCACATTTAACATACAATTTCAAACTCCCCCCCCCCCCCAAACAAAAATTTAAATATAAACAGAAATGTCAATAAATATAATGCAAAAAGTCCGAAGGTGGTATCACTTTTCTTTGTAACCGAAACACAATCGCAAAAGTCACGTGTATTTTCGGCCAAAGAAATAGACATAGTCTCCGTAATTCAAAAGTTAAATCTGCTTTATATAGGAACACTAATTTTGATATCACACACAGGATGCAATCCCTTTATGAAATGGCTTGAAGTTTCCCTAAATATATATTTAACATATACATTTCAAAATTTATATGTTATTGAATATTTATATAGTTATATATAATTTATATATTTATATGTTATTGTTAATTGAATATTACTGCTATTTTTTAACCTTTTCGAGAAGGTTAAAAAAGATTTAAGAACTTTTATGTTAGACAGGCGGAAATCTCGCTAATAGAATTTTTTTCTCTCCGATAGCAGATTTCATTTTTTGCGTGTGGTAAATTAGAAACAATACTTGGATGATGAAATAAAATGTTTTGATTTATTGTTTTATTTCTCCTTTCTCATTTTTTCCCCATTTTTCTGTATTCTAATTGAAGAAGGCATGTATTTTAAATGGAAACTATGTTTTTAAACTGAAATGAATGAAATGTTCATATTTTAAATGAATTGAATGCAATATGAATGATGGCGATTGGAACAATATTTGGCGATTTATCACATGCGCACGGCTAACATAAAAATACCGCATTTTCATTTTTACTTTCTTCTATCTATAATAGAAGAAAGTAATGTAATCGAAATTTTTTTCGACTTCCGGTTTTCGACGGATTTTTACGTTTTAGGGGTCAGAGATTCCGAAAAACATGTTTTTACAAAATGTCTGTCTGTCCGTCTGTCTCTCCTCATTGTACCATCGAAAAGTATATGAAGTTATGCTTCAAATTGAATCAAATTTTTTTCTATGTTTTTGGCTATGGCTAGCAGGTCCCACTTGAATTTGGGGATATTCCGACGAAAAGGAGTGCTGTGATAGCGATTTTTGTTCCATTTTCAATATTGTATCATCGAAAAGTGTATAAAGTTTTGCCAATAATTGAACCCAAACTTTTTGTATATGTTTTTGATTATGGCCTGCAGGTCCCATTTGAATTTGTGGATATTGCGCCTGGAGGGGAGCTGTGATAGCCATTTAAAGATGTCAAATTCAAAAAAAAATGTACAAAACAATTAAAAATTCTAAAATTTTTTTGCGTTAAATGTTTGGTTTTGATCCGCCTCTATGCAAACGACTATGCAGTGGCTTTGTCTGTCTAATTTGGTGATATTCTCATTCAAATTCAATATTGACGAGGGGTGGGAATGACTCTTCTGTAATCGGTTTCTACGCATTTTAGCTTCGTGTTTTTCAGTAAAATTAGCTAAAATCTTAAAACCAAGCAATATCAGAAGGAATTTTCGTAGTTTAGTATAACACATCGGCTGATCGCATCTAGGTAACCCGACGATTTGCATCCAGCTGGCGTGCAACAGAATGACGAAAAATATTGATTTATTTTTGGCGTTGTGATAGCGAATTTTGAAGTATTAACATGTAGGAGATAGGGGAAAGTTTTGGGATTGGCTTATCCGACTACTTTAAAATATCTCCTTGATACATTCATTTTACCGGTAATCGCTACATTTACAAATTAAGGAAATTTCATATCGTTTCGTTGAGTGATTAAGTACTTCTATGCATAGTAACCATAATTCCAATATCAAAGTAAAAGCGTTTGTAGTTTCTGAATTCAAGGAGAATGTATTGAAATTGTTTTACTTCATTATGCAACATTTTGAAATAAATAAATAAATAAATAGTACTGAAACATAGATTTTTTTGACACGTGAAAGGTTTACTGTCTTCTTAATAACTTTACGAAGTGTTAAAAAATGTTAATGATAAACTGAGATGTAGTCAGATATTGAGATTGCTGAAAATATGAAAGAAGCATTTGATGCTTATTAAACATTTGGAATTGGTGAAAGCAAATTTTTTGATTTGCCCAATACAATAGCCTAAGAATTCAGAAAATAATATTTTATTTATGTTTATATGTATGTATATATATATATTATATACAGGGTGATTATAAAAACTATCCCGATATATGAGCCACTAGCTAATCATACCGTTCATAGAAACTGCATGAAATTTTGGTTTAAAGTATTTTGAGGTATGCATTCAAGAATCATATGAAAAGCAACAGTTAAAGTCTAACAATTATGGTTTCAGTGAAAAAATTTCGAAAATTTCAAATGGCAACACCTACTTTTTGTTATTTGAATGTGATCTTCGTAGTGAAAAACCATAACAAGCGTTGGAATGGTACATGTAGCACGAAAATCGCCGTCGCTAGGCAGACTAGGAAGAAAAGAGAAAATAACTGACCAGAGCACAACTTACTTTTCTAATGATCACATTTCACACTATGTCTTCGGCTCTGATCCCAGCCTACTGAATCTCCCTTGAAACGAGAAGAAGAGACCAATGTACGCAGATTTCCTGGTTCGGCGTAAGACACAGTCATGACTGACGTCGTCGCACTAAGTGAAAGAATAGACACTGTGAAATGCGTGCTGCATATCTTGCTTTCTTGAACTCTGAACAACATGTTGCTTACAGGGAAAGAACGTGGGGAAATTGTAAAGATTTATTACCTGAACGGACAAAATACCTCAGAGGCATTAGGTGTCTACCGCAGAAATCATGGGCTAAGCAGATGACGGTGTATTGTAAAAGGTGTATGGGACTTGATACGCAAATTTGAAGAATCTGATTGCACATGCGATCAATCTCGGCCTGGACGACTTTCCGTTCCTGTCGAGGCTGTTACAGGAGTCCATGAGACGATAAGCGATGTTCCTCTTGCAAGTGCACGCGGTGTTTCACACGTTCTGCAGTTGCCGAATTCTACAGTCTGCAATATTCTGCGCTTTGTTCTCCACATGTTTCCGTATCGGTTCCAGCGTGTTCAGATATTGCAAGCGGGTGATAAGCAACAACGGCTAGATTTTGCGAATGAATTCCACATCCGGTATGACGAGGATGATAGCTGGCATTTACGTATTCTGTGGACGGACGAGGCCCATTTCTCGTTGACTGGTAACGTTAATTCGAATAACTGCGTGCACGGCGCAGACAATAATCCCCATGATGTGGTTGCACTTCTGTTACACGAAGAAAAAGTGACTGTGTGGTGCGGTATAACAAAAACCTTCATATTCGGCCGTTACTTTTTTTGAAGAGGTTACTGCCGCAGGTCTACAAACGCGTACGGTAACGAGTGCTCGCTATCTAGAAATGTTGACTATTTACGTAATTCTCAATTTGCAACAGCGAAATTCTCTATCGGACGTCGTGTGGATGCAAGATGGCGCTCCCCCACATGTCGGGTCTTCTGTCAAATGTTTCTTAACACAACAGTTTAGGGGCAGAGTTATCTCCCGCCGTTTCAGGTTTCCGTGGCCGCCAGAATCGCTCGATCTCACACTCCAATGGATTTCTGGCTGTGGGGATACCTGAAATCCAAAGTGTATGCAGTTAATCTGCAAACTGCATCTGATTTGAAAGATGCAATCAGACGTCAGATTCAGCAGATTCCTCTTGCCATGGTATGTGCTTCAGCGCTATCCACCATCTGCCGCATGCAAAGTGTCATCGTGTGTGAAACACAATAAAATGTTTTGCTTTTTGTTGTTTCTCTGTTCTTATTGGTTGTTTTCACTTTCCTTCTTATAGTCTGTCTAGCGCCGGCGATTACTACAGGTTCTATGAACGGTATGATAGCATGGGGCTCATATATCGGGATTTTTTTTTTATAATTACCCTGTATAGAGTGAACTACATTTGGTGCAGACTTTCAAGGTAGACTATTTTTTGTCCGCATTAAACGATGCAAGCATTTCAATGTATATGAGATCAAAATGTATATATATATATATCAACCTTACATGAAATATACGATTTTTATTGGTATTCCATTCTATTCTTTCATAATAGTAAAAGAGTTTTCAGATACACGAATGATTTATTCATGTTCTTGATTATCAATGTGTTAAAGAGATTACAATTTCAAACTTATGTTAAGCCAATGGAAAGCATTCTCACAAATTTCTCGCTTGCATTCCAATATTTTTAAATGATTTTTTTTTCTATAGGATAGCTGAGGTTGAAAGTTTTTGTTCATAAAAAAATATGAATTTTATTGGTATATAGATTTTGCGAGGCTATAAAGGAAACATACCTGAATCCTCACCAGTTCCGAAATTGAAAGTGTCTCAGAATGAAACTCCAGCAGAAATTGAAAAAGAACAAGACTATAATGTTAGCCTTTGATCTCAGATATTCTATGTAAAAGAATCATTTGAAAATATTGAAATGCAAACACTCTTATCAAAGAATGTCTCTTTTTCTTTAGTTGTCAAAATATTTCTAAAATATATGCTTAATTTAATATTTTATGTGTGAAAATTGTACGAGCTGTGAGTAATATTTTAATACTTCAGTTAAAAATAAGTATATATTTTAGAAATATTTTGACAACTAAAAAAAAGAGACAGAATATTAATTTCCTGGAGACATATTTTTAAACTAAGAATGTATTCCACTCCCATAGATTTAACATTAGTGAGGAGAATTTGCGATCTGACTGACCAACCGCTTTAATATTCGCTTATGAATGTCATAATCTGGCGAATGTAAAGCTCTTAACAGCTAGTTCGTTATCAGATTATTTTCCTGGTTTTATATATCATTCAATTCTTGTAGTTTAATCTTGTGTTGACTTAGGTTCTCAACGCGCTTTTTTGGGATGAAAATCATTTTTCAATACTGCACGAAATACACTATATAGCCAGAAGTCATCGGACACTGTAGTTTTTAGACGTTTTGTCGAATATCTACAGAAGTACTTGACGAATTCTTCTGGAACTTCAGGAATATAAAGAAACATGTTTGACATCTTATTTTTCAGTGAAGGTTTGTTTAATCACGAAGGCAATTAACACATCAACAGCAAATTGAATAACAAATAATATTTGCGATTACCCTGTAAAAACAAAGTACTCGAAATGAGCTGTAGTTGTAAGAACATGACTATGTGGATATTGTACACACAGAAAAAAAATAACCCAATTTGGGTCGAAAGATTCTTAGGTATGTGCCCAAATTGGGACATGCCTGTTTTGGTTACCACTGTGTATCCATTTAGGGCACTGTTAAATACCCATTTTCAAAAAAAAAAAATTTTTTTTCTTTTGAAAATGGGTATTTAACAGTGCCCAAAATGGATACACAGTGGTAACCAAACCAGGCATGTCCCAATTTGGGCACATACCTAAGAATCTTTGGACCCAAATTGGGTTTTATTTTTTTCTGTGCAACATTTGTATATATTTGCGTAAGAATAGTACGTATATACAGGGTGTTCTAGAAAGGACTCCCCAACTTTGAAATGACATAACTTCGAAACAGTGAGAGATAGAAATGTAAAACATGTTGAATGTTAGACAGATAGATCTGGAATTTTTTTATACATCAATTTAAAAAAAATAGTTCCAATATTGGACACGAGAGGGCACTGCAATCACAAAGCTGTGTCTTTGAAATAGTTGCTGAAAGTGAGCTGTTTGAACTGAGATAAAAATCACATTACAATGGTTTCGATATGGTTACCTTTTTCAGCAACAACATGACGCAACCTACAGGTAAAGTTCGAAATCACTTGTTGCAATACTTCTATTGAAATGGATGCACATGCCTCACAGATGAATTGTTCAAGCTGTTACAACGTTTGGGGATTCTTAGAATAAAGAGCGTCCTTCAAGTAACCCCACAAAAAGAAGTCGCATGGATTCAAATCCGGGGAATATGGTGGCCAATCCATACCAATACCTGTCACTTTGAGATAATTTAAAGCAATGACTCTCTCACTGAATCCTCGAGGAACTCAAACACTGCAGTAGTACGGTGCGGTCGGGCCCCATCCTGCATAAACCATGAAATCTCTGTTGCATCCTCTAGAGCTTGAAATGTTCCAATAAACTGCTGTAAAATTTCAATATATCGAGATGCGTTAATTGTTTCCCTCCTGAAAAAGGGCCCAATAATTCCTTTACTGGACAGTCCTGCCCACACTGTAATTTTTGCTGAGTGAAGTGGTTTTGAGAGACACACAAACGGGTTTTCAGTGCCCCATATTCGCCAGTTTTGTTTGTTCACATATCCCTCTAAATGAAAATGGGCCTCATCGGTGAACCATACATGACCGACAACAATTGTATTTTCATCAATCATCTGCAGTAACTCGTTTGCAAAAACTTCTCTTTGTTGTAGAGCTGTATTTGTGATCGCTTGATGGCACTGCATTTTATAGGGAAACAGCTTCAGGCCTTTTCGCATTATACTGTGCGTAGTGATGTTTGACAATCCTGCTTCAGCAGCGACTCGCCTTATGGATTTTCGAGGACAACGTCTAACAATTTCTTCGACTGCTTGCACATTTTCAGGTTTCATGACTGATCGACTGCATCCCACATTTCCGCCTAAATCATCGGCCACACTGCCCGTCCGTTCAAACTTGGTGAATAAATTGCGAATTGTTTTCAAGTCTGGACCTTTTTTAACATTAAATTTTTTTAAAAACTTCGGTTTGTCATCGTCGGACTTAATCGATGGTATTCAAGTACAATAAAAATTCGTTGTTCCAAGGAATACGGCATGATATTCTTGAATTCTGAATTATTCTCTAATTCTATACAACTTTTTTACACGTGTCAACAATGAAACGGACGCACGAATGAAATTTCTGTACTTCTGAGTACCATTTAAAGTTCTATGTGCTTGTGCTGCCACCTATTATTCAATATTGGAACTATTTTTTTCAAATTCGTGTATAACAAATTCCAGACCTATCTGTTTAACATTCAACTTGTTTCACATTTCTATCTCTCACTGTTTTGAAGTTATGTCATTTCAAAGTTGGGGAGTCCTTTCTAGAACACCCTGTACATGGAGATATAAAGGTTTCTTTAAAAAAAAATAAGAAATGCCCTCATGTTTTCTGTTTATAGCAAGCAAGCTTTTCAACCAAATGTGATGGCATTTTCAGGAAACTTGACAAATAACAGTAGAAATAACATATTGCAATTACAAAATGAATCTATTAAATTTTGTTGAAATAAGAGCATTCGTATGAAATAATTTTAAACTACTTATGCGCAAAATTGTTTTTAATTTATTTATTTACTTTTTGTGTAATTTAGTAGTAAACTAGATGGGACAATTTATATAAACAGTCCAATTGAATATCGCAAAAATTCAGAAAGATATCGGTGATAGAGTGAACTGAATTTCAGTGGCTTTTTAAAAGGTAACTGGATGATGCGGGATTTTCCACAAATTTCCATTTTGTAAAGAGTTAGTATTTAATGTATGTCCATGCGTAGCTTTGGAACGAATGCTACAATTTCCAACATTTTTTTTTTTTCTTTGTTGGATTGGATTCTTCCAAGGAGAACTTGAGCATCAATAAAAAATGAAAATAATAAAAAAAAAGGACAATTCGTAGAAAATCTGTTATCATCAATCTATTTTTAGAATGGAACTGGAATTCAGTTCACCATATCGCCAATATCTTTCTGAATTTTCAGGACATTCGACTGGCTATTTTACAGGAATTCAATATAATTGCCCTACATATAATAGGTCACTACTAAATTACGATAAAAAGAAATCTTCATCGTTAGTACATGCGGTGTTAAGAAGTATTTCATACAAATGCTCGTATTTCATCAAATATTTAATATATTTATATTCTTTTATAGCGTGTTTTTTCTGCTGTACTTTGTCAAGCTTCCTGAAAGTAGTGTTAAATTTGGTTGAAAACCCTGCATGCTGTAAACAAAAAACATGCGGCAATTACTTGAATTGTTTAAAGAAACCTTTATATTTCCATAAATATACATGCTATTTTTACACAAATAAACAGAAATGTTGTACAAGATATACACGGTTATGTGCTACAGCTGCAGATCATTTCCAGCATTTTATTTTACAGGGTGATCGCAAATAATGTTTTCAAATTAAATTTATTTTGGGTCTCTTAATTTCCCTAGTGATCAAACCTTCACTGAAAAATATGAGGTTAAACATGTTCTTTATATTACTGAAGGTCTAGAAGAATTTGTTAATTATTTCTCTAGATAATTTGATAAAAGTCTAAAATCGAATGTGTCCGGGGACTTTTGGCCATATAGTGTATTATAACGTAAAGTTTTCTTTGGATAGTATAGACGAATCAAATTAATAGATAAATGCATCAGGTTCGATTCAAATACGAACAAAAAAAAAAAAAAACTTCATAGCTGCTATTGAAGAATGATTATTTATTTAAGTGGAGTAAAGAAGTTTGGGGGCCGTGAAGTAAATTGAGAGATGTGTCAGAAAAACAGAGGAGCCCCATGCAGGGGCAACTAATCTAGGCCGTGGTCAAAGCACGAAGAGAGTGGGTAAATTACCTTATCGCCAAAACTGCCTCTTCCAACACCTAATTTTGACTCAAGAAATACGAATCTGGACACTCAAATTAGCCAAAATATGCATTTTTATAATGTTTCTATGAAAAATTCTGAAGATAGCCAATATTTAAAATTGAGCTAATTTCTATGGGCGCACAGCGGTGCGGATTGTGTTCGTAGTGCGAAAAAACAAACAAAAAAAAAAACTTTGCAAGGTTTTTTTTCTTTTGTATGTAAAACATCCTTTCAATAATTTTGCAATAAAATTGGATTTGATGACAGTACAAGGCAATAGTAATAAAAGATCTCTGTTAGTCGAAATTATCAAGTAATATTTGTCCATTATTTTGTTCCATTACCTGACTTTGATTCAGTCATGTTTGAAAAAAAATAGACAAAGTTTGCTTTTCATTTTTCCTCCCCAAATCCTTCATTTATCCTTCAGACAGCAATGCCGTGCACTTTCAAATCGTGAAAAAGAGCTGTTTATACTTGCTCTAAAGAATAACGTATTTTAATATCAATATATTGCAAATATTTTTAATATTTCGTATGTCAATATAAAATGTCAATATATATATTGCTAGATTTTGAAATATAAATTTGCAATTCTAAAGATAGTCAGTCGAAAGATACTATAAAAAAATTATTTACCAATATACCATATATTCCGCCGTGTAAGGCTCAGTGAGAATTTGCGAATATATTTTTCCATTTTAAAGTATAGCCAGCGTATAACGCGCACTCCAAGTCATACAAAGAAATCTTCATGAAATATGCCACACAAAAATACAATAAAGAACATTGAAAAGTAGAATAACTAATAACAAAATAAAAAAACGTTTTTGTAAATTAAAAGCAAGTTCATTAATGTAGAATTCTCAATTATTTTGCTCGTCTTTTTATAATTTATAATTTTTATACTGACGTATAACGTGCATTTGTAAATTTTGTTCAGTTTTCTTGCATCAAAAGTGCGCAGTGCACATTATACACCAGAATATACAGTAATAATGAAAACGCTTTCTTTATTTGAAATTAATTTAATTAACCAGAACAAAATAATTTCCTTAATAATAATTGCGAAAACAACAACAACAACAACAACAGTGAATTGTTAATTAAACGACACAGCTGATACTAAGCAAAGATTGTTTAAATATTATTATGATTATATATTAATCTAATTATATATTATGATGCAATAAAAAAATTCAAATACTAAGTAGAAAAATGTGAATTTGAAAGTTTAATCTTTGCGCGCTAAATATTGAAATTGAACTACAATGGTACGATCTCAAAAATGAAATTCGTTATTGTAAGTTTCGGATTTAATTAATTTTTTATTAATACATTTTAAGATAAAACTAGATGGAACTCGTCAAAACTTGACGAAAAAAAAATTACTGTAACAATAGAGTTGTACAAGGTGACGTCACGAACAGGATTTTGCGGCTGTTGTAGGACAGATATCAGTACCTTTATCAATGCTTTTTCTACTTGTGTGTCCTACAGCTTTTTCAACATATTATGGTAAAAGTCACGTTATGTGAACTGCTCTATATCAGTAAAATAAGCTTCTTTATTATTTAAGAAGGGGTGCGTATGAAACAGTCTTTCAAATATTTTATTTTAAAAGTTTTTTCCACCAGTGAAATACAGTACTATTTCCCATGCAAACTCCAAACAAATAATCCATAAACAACTGTGTAATGCAATTCAGTTTGATATTACCGTCATATTCCCCACGGCAAGAAAGAAAATTTCATGGACCTATCAAGCATCATACAAATAGTACATTCCTACGTTCATCTCATATTCAGTAAATAAAAGAACATAGTAAATAAAGCAAACATCTCCCCCGCCCCGTGATAATGCAACCGAATGAGCTCCTATGAGCATGTGCATTGTACCTGCCCAAAGGCACCGTCGAAATTCGACGTTAAAAATTTTTTTAAATGTTTAAATTAACAGTTTTAAAATGTCCTCTTTAATCATTGTTCGTTTCAAATCCATATCTTCTAAAACGCATCCATTGTTTTAAGCTAATCAATTTTTATGTAAAGATGAAGAAATTTTTTTACAATAAAAAATTAATCTGCAGATGAGGGAGATTTTGTTTGGAGGGAGAATGTTTTCAAGCGTAATTTATTTGTATGGTTTCTTCGGCCCCTTTACATAATCAGGATGATTATCCCTTTTTCATCACAGTCGGGGATCTTTTCCCTCTTATACAGTTAAATACCCAATGGATCTTTAAAAAAATAATAAATTACAATTCCTAACATATTCTGATGCAACATATATATCAACGAATTCAACATACCAATTTTATGTTAACTGAAAATAGTTTTTTTTTGACAGATTTTAGTTTAGCGCCAAAATGCTCATCTTATGGATAATCTGATCTTATGATTTTTCAGGGTTTTTTTAATTATTATTATTTTTTTTTCACTTTTCATGATGGTTAAGAAAGTCTATTTTCAACTGTGGCAACTTTTCCAGGGCTATTTTACATTATTGAAGCAAACTGATGGTCATTGTTGAGATAGAATTGAAAAATATTTCATGTTTGAAAATTATTTAAAAAGTCGTTAAATTAAGCGGCAGTTTTCACATAAATTTCATTCGAACGCTATTTTTTTTCTAATTGGTGGTGTAAGAATTAAAATTGTAAAATGTAGTAAAATGCAATAAAAAATTGAAATTTTCAGTATTTAGAATGGATGTAAAAGCGATAGCGCCGTTCGTTGTCACAACCGTTATACATTTCTAAAAAAATGCCACTGTGTTTTGGCTAACGTCCGAAAGTAGACTACAATTTTTGACATCGAAAGAGAAATTCACAGTGAAAGAAATAGGTCTTTGCCGCTAATAAAGATCTGTTAAATGAACTTATAATAAACGTATCAAAATAATTCCTATAAAATATTACCCTTACATTGTTTATTCTAGCTAAAAATACATTCATTATTTCTAGTTTTTTCTCTACCATAACACTATTTTTAATAATTTTATTTTTTCTGAAATCCTTTCTTTTGTGATTTTTTTTATTAAAAAATAAAATCTTCTAACCCATAATTAAAAAAAAGTAATTGGTAACGTGTAATTAAGGTACACAATCAAGATGAAGCAATCAATAAAGGCTCCAGCTTTAATCTTTATAATTAAGAATGGAAAAATCAGTTAAAATTACGTCATGTTGACACAATCATATATATTTTTCTCTTTAGTTTTAATGCATTTCAATCTAAGCATAACGTTATTTTCACAGGTGAAACTTTTCACACGTACTTTAAATACGTTACCTTTATGCTTAAACACCATGTATACAAATAAAAATATATTTTGTATTTAATAGTGATGAAAAAATGGCCTGAACAAAGTTATAATGCATAATGATAAAATAAACCCAATGGACAATATTCCCGTGACGTCACAATAAATATAAATTTTTATTCGCTTATAAAAATAAAATGCACGTGGATAAATATATTTACCTAAATTTAGCTAGCAAATTAAAAAATTCGGCATAAAAGTCACGTGTTTTTAATATTTATTATTTCTTTTTTACCCTCGCAACCACAGAGTTTCTCGTTACTCTGTGCCTCGCAACAGCGGAAGTTATCCGCTTGCCGACAGTATGACGTCATACGCAGAAGTAAAAGTTTAATTTAAAATTACGACTAATTAATTAAGTTTTCGAACAAACGAATGTAAGATAATAAATCTGTGTCCAAATATCTTTCATTTAATAAAAGAATGATGTAATTTGATACAGTAGTTTGTTCTCATGGAGTGTCGAAAGAAAACGCTTAGCGTTTTAAATATATATATACCATTAGTTGGAAAAACGCAAAAAAAATCATTTTCATATTTCATCATATAATTAAGACCTCTGTTACCTTTATAACAAAAAAAGTTTTATGTGATTAATCTTTTTTTTCAATGATTATATGTGATTCCTCAAACTGTAATGCCGATAGTTTTTTATCTATTTTTGTTAAAATATTTATAATTTAAAGTGCAGACTATTTTTAAAAATATTTTCATAATTAATAATTCAAATTTCAAAATAAAATTGCCAAAATAAATGAAAAAACATTGTGATTTCGACATTTAATATTAACATTTCAGAAACAAGTTCTTATAAGGGGAGAAAATACTGCAATTATTGTTTCTTAACGCATTACACTGATAAAATATAAAAATAAAATTCAAATTAAGTTTTAATCATAGCACTGAATATGCCTATTTCAATAAGAATGGCTTGAATATGAGTACTGTTAATTTTTTCACTATATAATATGTATATATATATATATATATATATATATATATATATATATATATATATATATATATATATATATATATATATATATATAATGAGCATCAACTTGAAACATAATTCATAAAAAAACTTAATGGTATTAATTATTTTGGATTTAATAAAATCGCTATTTTTTTTACAGAAAACCTTATCCCGTGAATTCACTCTCATGAATACGATAATTATTAAGATGTATATTGAACATTAAACGACTTAAAAGAAAAATAAATAATAGAATCTAATGAGAAAATAAAGAAAGTACTTTAATTTAAAGTATTAAGAATTGAAAGAAATGTGTAAGACATTCTTAAGACGCCGAATTAAAAAATGTATACTTATTATTTTTTGTATTTAGTTCAACGAATATTGATTTAATAAATTATTCCAATATTTATAATTTGTATTAGATATTTTAATAAGGAAAAGTAATGATAATTGTTTTATCAAATAATGGATTATTATAATAATTCATTCTACTTAAGAGTTTGATTAATTAAAGAACATTCTTAATGTAGACATGAAGAATTAGAACAGAAAATAAAGCCATTTATCTTTAACAACAATAATAAAAATGCCTTAGATAATTTTGATTTTAAGTTTTCTCTATCATATATATTATTTCTTTTGTCAACATCCCTTTTTATAAGCAAATACAAAACGCAGAACAATAAATGAGATATATGAAAGGATTTTAAACAGGCACGACATAGTACACTCACATTTCGAAAAATATGTTATTTGATTAAAAATTGCAGTTAATTAAAAATTAAATCAACATTGTTTTCATAAATGAAATGAAAGGTTTTTCTCAAATCAGTGTTGCTACAAAAATAAAACATCGCCTTATACCGTACTCAAAAATGAGTATAAAAATAACTAGTACAAAATATATAAAATGAGACGTCTCCGCACGGGTTTATTTTATATTTATGACTAAAAAACGAAATTCAAGTTAAAATGTTAAAAAATAGGACACCATCGATCGATCGAAGCAATGGTATTTCATAACTAGCCTAAAATGTATGCTTTGCTATAATACATTAAATTGTATGCTTTGTTATAATACATTAAATTGTATTTTCTATGTTTTCAATTTATTTTTCTTTGTCCCGTGTTTTCCCGAAGCGGACGACTTCATCCCTAATGCAGTTAAAATCGTGGCGTACCTAATAAAAGAAATATAATAACGTATAATTACGTATGCCACGGTTAAAAAAATACGATTATTATTATTTTTCCCTCGCGCGTGCATTTTAGTAATCTTCCATCAGTTTTTACTGAAGCTTTGGTGGAATAAATGAGATGATATTCCGGCTTGGATATTGTTGTTTGCAGATATTTTTATCCTAAATTTTTCTTTAGAAGTTTAAACCTGCATTTAAGAAATATTAGATATTGTTAAAAAATATTAGAATTCAGTGCGAAATCCTTGTACGGCTCCACTGGTTTAAAAGTAGTATTTAAGTAAAATCTTTTAAAATTATTAATGTTAACAAATTTGTTCTGAGTCTTGCTGCTGCTTTCACAGTAGAAGCACGTCTTTTTGCGCCTGACGAAGAAAGACTCAGATCTTTCGAAAAGCCTAGCGCATTTTAAAAATTTTGGTGATGTTTTAAGAAGATATTTTAGTTATTATTGTTTCACACCAGTTTCAACTTATTTTATTTAAATTTGTTCACTTTATCTTTTGTTTATATGAAGGAGTATTCAAAAATATATTACTTAACTACATATGTAGAATTAATTATCCCTGAAAATATGTATATATATATATATACTGGGTATACATAAATGAATATTCCAACTTTGCAAGGCTATTAAAAGAAAAAAAGTACAACGTTGTTGTTCATCGGAAATAAAAAATAACAGTTTACGAAGACGGTGCGACCTTGCTCTTCATCAATGGCCTCCTCGCAGCCCTGATATCACTCCATGTGATTTTTTTTTTGTGTGTGTGTGTGTGTGGCCTGCTGCCTAATCAAAGATCACGTGTTTGTTCCATTGCTACCAACTAACGTTGACGAACTTAGGACACGCATATTTGCATCCATTCTAAGAGTCACACCGGACATGCGAAAAAAAATGTGGGATGAGTTATCGTACCACCTCGATATCGTTCGTTTTTCTGGAGGGGCTTACAATGAGCACTTATAACTATGCTGAATTTAAATTTTCAACACTTATTTTTGATTTCTAATGAACATCAAGGTTGTACTTTTTTGTTGTTGTTGTTTTCTTTTAATAGCTCTGTAAAGTTTGGATATTCATTTATGTACAACCTGTATTATCTCTTTTTTGTAACCAGGATACACTCTTTAAAGATAAAAGTTACTGTTCTTTCATATTGTTCATAGGGTTATGCTTCCCTGTTTTTGTTTTATATCTAAAAAAAAAAAGTAATAATTCAAATTTTGGATAATACGGACAGTTAGGTGTCCCCTTTGAGTTCGAATTAAAAATAATCCGCTGTATATTTAAACTATATTTTTTAAGAACTTCTCCGAAGTTCGGATACGTCATAAGTTATTGAAGCACTCATCTTCCCCGATCGTCTTAAGAAGAAGAAGAAGAAGAAATTCCATGCCCATTTGCAAATTGAAAAGCATTAAGGAATGCAATTAATGAACAAAACCCCATAATTTTCTAAAAAGCACATTTTAACGAAAAAACAAGAAAACTTTCACCCTCACAATGTTTCAGTAAGAAAACAAACGGCCATTTCAATCCAAAACACGTTTCAGCGAACAGCAAAAAGAAGTTTAGCTAAAAACAAAAAAAAGAAAAAACTTTTTTTGCCTACAGCTAAGTTTGTGCAACACCCCTCTTACACGGCTCAGACGTTTTTTGAGAGCGCGGAGCAGGCCACAAGCGGCTTTTCCAAAACCGGACCCCAGAGATTGAATCGGAACCTAACGCCGCGAACAGTTCGTTGAAGGGTGCCAAACACAAATTCTCTTGCATTTCATTCTTTTTGAAATATTGAAATTTCTTTTGTTCTAATTCAGAAAGTATTTTGTAACGGTTTCTACCTGTGCGAATATTTCTGCATGATGCGCTAAAAAAGGAAAAGTGTGTGAAAAGTGAAGCCAAAGTTGGAGTTTTGGAATTCAGATGTTTCTTTGGTTACCTTAGCGACCGGTGTTATGATTCTTGGCTGCATGCCAGTGATGGGATGAAAATTATAGAAAAGTGAATTTAAAAATCATGTTTATGTAACTGTTTTGTGAATTTCAACATGGAATTAACACATTTTGGATATTTAGTGTGAAAATATTGGATTACAAAAAAAGGTATGTATATACTTTTTCCTTTGATTAAAAAAAAAATAGTAATAATTTTAAAAAAACTTTATATTCATTTTTAGTCTCTAGGAAACTCGGGTATTATTGTTTGTTAAGTATACTGCGTTAAATATTATCATTTGTAAGTCTAATAACTATATGAATAAGACCGAACAGTTTTCACTACCAATTCATTCCTTTTGAAATATTGGAATTTTCTTTGTCCCGATCCAGAAAGTATTTTGGGACGGTTTCTACCTGTGTGAATATTTCGGCATAATGTGCTCAAAAGGGAAAAGTGTGTGAAGAGTAAAATCAAAATTGGAGTTTTGGAATTCAGATGTTTCTTCGGTTACCTTAACGACCAGTGTTATTATTCTTGGCTGCATGCCAGTGATGTGATGAAAAATTATAGAATGTGGGTTTTAAAATCATGTTTATGTTACAGTTTTGTTAATTATCTGAATTACAGCATTGCATTAACGCAGTTTAGGAATTTAATGTAAAAATATTGGATTATGAAAAAAAAAAGTAAATACGGTGTGTTCCAAAAGTCCATTCACATTTCCAAAAATCCATAAAAGAATTTAATGAACTGTCGTGTTGGAATTCAGTTTGCACCGTAAGACTTGTGAAAGAGTCGGATTTTTTTGTGGCAAAAGAAAAAAAATAGTTTAAATAAATCCACAAGTAATTCAGATATCTCGTATTTATAAAAAATTAACAGATTTTTATATCAGTGTGCGGCAAAGGCGGATCCAACCTTTCATTTAAAGGGGAGTCATCCTCTTTTTTAAAGGGGAGGGAGGGTCACATCTCTTTAGGAGCAACTTTTATTTCTTAAGTTTGTCCATGATTTCAATTGGCTGTTTTACTTACATTAACTGTTTTATCACATGACATAATAAGATGTCATTATTTCACAAAATCAATTTCATTATTAAATGCATAAAATTTGAAGGTATATTTCAGAAAATATAAAATTTGCAACTTCCATTTTGATACCAAGAAATCGAGTAGTTTCTCAATCCCTTTAAAGGCAACGACTTTTTCAGAAAATGTTGCCAAAATGGATAAGTTAAGCCGATTTTTTGGATATCGTCAGTCACGGAACGGTCATCATACGTGAGCAATTAGTTATAGTTGAAAATGTATCCTGTATATAAAACAATTAAAAAAACATTGTTAAATTTTTTGGCATTTAAAAAGTAATGACGGCAAATATATAACATGTATGCATTTTTGTTTTAAATGATTTCTCGAGTATAGAAAATATTTGCGTTGTTAGCGGGAAATTCTTTTTATTTTAATTCTTTTTTTTAAAAACTCCCTTAATGTGTATTTAAATTAAAAAAAATGTATTATTGCATAGAAATGATCTTCGATCAGAGGGGATTCATGACCCCCGTGACCCCCCTCTTGGGTTTGCCCTTGGAGTGTGGTTTGGACAGTAAGAGTTGTCAAATAGTGTGAATTTATGTGTCAAAATAAAACAAATAGGTCAAAGAGTCCAATAAGTCCGTTCACATTAAAAAAATTCCCAAATATCAACAACAAAAAAATTTTCATAACGAAGTGCGGCTTTCACCACAAAGCTGGGAATATCTCGGAATATCTGTAAAAAATAATAATTCACAAAATGTGAAGTAATTTTTCTTTTTGGCAAAAAATTCTTACAATTTTGAAAAGTCTTATGATGCAAACCGTATTCCAATAAGGCAATTTGTTAATTTTTTTAATGAATTTTTGAAATATGAACAGATTTTTGCATGATTCATTAAAGACTTCAGAAAAAAAATTTCAGGGTGTCTAAGAAAATTCTAAGGTGTCCAAGAATTTTAAAGGGCTGTATTTTTTTCTGTATGCCGTACCCTCGTATAACATACGCAATACGCATTCACCCGAATGTCTCATTTGAAGAGAAAAACAGATTTTATTTCATTAAAATCTAATAGTTAGTGCTTAAAATTGCACAATGTATTACGTAATGGTTTCATAAATGTGAATTTAAACTTGCCAGCCAACTATTTTATGCAACGACAATGGTCATATATACAGAGGCCAGGCAAATCTCAAATACTTGTCATGTATCACATGCATCCAGATTTTAAAAGTAAATTTTGAAGAGGGAAAAACCACGTGTTAATACAAAATAATACAGTAACTTCTCCCCCCCCCCCCCAATAAGCAGTTATCACTTGAATTTACCTTTGTAAACATGAATTTTTTATTTTACTTCCTTTAAAGTTTAATTTATTTCATGCCGCTCATGCTTAAGAAAGGTGATTATGCATCGTGCAAGATACTAGTCTCCATTTCTAATCTGCCATACTTCAATTAAATCATTGATCAATGCTAAATTTAGCTTCGCGATAATTTAAGGAGATTTTATGGAGTATTTTGTTTATTTAAGGGCTTCTAAATACTCCTTGGAAAAATTTTCATTTCTAAGGAGTTTTTAAGGAGTCTGTAGAAATATGTAAGCACACTGCTTTTGGGATACCTGTATACTTTCTGTTTTGAAAAAATAAGAATAATGATTTATTAAAAAAATATATTTAGTTTCTGGGAGAAGTCGTGCCTTTTTTTTCTAAATATACTGCTATAAATCCTGTTGTTTACACTATCTCTAATAAATCTATTGATTAACAAAACTGTACGATTCACCAGAACAAAACAATTTTATTTTCCAATCCAGTCCTTTTGAATTGTTAGAATTTCTATTGTTCCGATGCAGAAGATATTTTGTAATGATATCTACCTTATTCAAATTCTGCAAAATGGACTGAAAATGTAACGTGTGTGAAAAATGAAGCTAAAGTCACAGTTTTGAAATTCAAATACTTCATCGGTTTCCTTGACGACCAGAGTTAGAATACACTGGTTGTATGCTAGTGATGTGACGGAAATTATAATACATGAAATTCATTTTTATATAGTTATTTTGTAAATTTATTTAACATTTTCAGAACGAAATAGAGCGAATGTGGATTTGTAACGCGAAATTATTGGATTTCGAAAAAAAGTGGGTGCATGTTTTTGTTTTTTTTTGTTTTGAAAAAGTAACTTGTTGATTCGAATATTTATTTCTAAATTTTAGAAAAATCGATCAATTTTTCTTTTTTAAGTTTACTGTTTTAACATATTATTTTAATACTTATTAATTGTTTAATGCCCATTTTGCTCAATAAATCCAAATTTGTTAAAATAGCCGATTTCGCAAAAAAACTAGACTTTTATTATTTTCTTTCATTGAAAAAAAAAACATGCATCTTTGTCTCTATCTATTTTAAGCCTCTTTGTTAATATGTAAAAAACTCTGTGTTTATAAGGCGAGATAATACATCACATACTGAAGTATTATACCACTGCATTTTAAACTTTAAAAGTATTTTTCTCATTGCTAGTTTTCACTTTTTTTTTTCTGCTCACCATCATATTTTATATTATAATCTGTCATTTGTATTATTATTGGAAATTTTTTTAGATAATAATACATTTTGAAAATCGTAGCACATTTGTAGTTGAATAATGCAGTTCGATTATTTTAATATTTTCTTAAAAAAAAAAAAAAGAATGAAAAAGAAATAAATTGAAATAAAAAAATAATTTTGGCTACTTTCTTTGTCCTTTATAACTCTAATTCATCTTTCAAATATCTTCAAATATCGCTGAAAAATTATATAGCTCTAGGTTGTCTGAAGTCTGAACTATAGTGGGGAAACTTTAATAATAATTATTTGAGTATTTTTCAAAAAATAATTTAAATAGAGCGATTAATTTGTATTTGATAATACAAATATAAACTTAATTTCATTATGTTTTTAAATTGTATTTAAAACAAATATATATTACATTTTAAACAGAAAAAGTCATATAATTTTAATCTTCAAAATACATGACAGAATCAGAATAAAATCTGTATTTTATTCTGATTCGAAAAATACAGATGTAGTATTTTTTTTTAAATAAATTTAAATAGAACGATTAATTTGTATTTAATGGCAAAAAATATAAACTTAATTTCATTGTGTTTTAAAATTATATTTAAATAGAAATGCTACATTTTCAACAGAAAAAGTCATATAATTTTGATCTTCAACTATTATAGTCTGTGTCTACAAACACGATTTGTTTACTTTACAAAAAATATAATTATGTACTTTTAAAATAATTTTTAAAATTTGTTTTGTGAAAGTATAAGCAGTGATATTCATTTATATGTATAATGGTATTTATATTTAATATTTTTCGGTAATCTAATTAATTTTTTTTTTCGATGATCAGTTGACATGTATATTCCATGTATTTTCAACTTAGGAATTTTTCTGAGGAATTTATAACAATTAGATTTTGTAGAAAAAAAAATATATTAGATGCACGTAATTATATTCTACAAATGACAATGGTAGATAAGCCACAGATTTTTACAGATTTAATTTTATAAAAATAGAAAGTTTTTAAAATAATGAAGTGTTCTTTCTTTATAACTGAACATATAATTTTTATGTTCGCACAAATTTTAAGTCTGAAACACAGTAGTATGTCAACGTATTAGTTTTTTAAAGTAAATGTGTTTGCCTTGACATTTTTCCAAACTTTTTTTACGTGTTTCATTTAAAGGGAAATCTATATACCCTATTTTATAGTCGATTGTTGAAGCTTTTAATAAGTATAAAAGTAAAAATAGTTTTTAAAAAAACCCACCATTTTATGGTACAATGTTCATTTAAAAATCACGCCTAATTTTTTGACTCATGTAAAAAAAAAAAAAAAAGTTATAACATGTTAATGAGCGCTGAACTAGATTACGAAAAATTCATTACTTTTTGTACGCTTGGTAGAAAGTGCAATCAAGTGAATTTATTGAAAAATACATAATTTTTGCTCTTTTTCTTTTTTAAGATAAGGCAACAAGAAAGAAAATAAAATAAACATTATTTAATCTATCATTTAAGATTTTTAAATTGATTTCTCAACGTATAATCCTAAATTAATTAATATTAAACCATTAATTCATAAAAACGCTCCTTCAATATGTAAAAGTCCTTCCGGCCTGTACCGGGAGGAAAAGGTAGCTTTCCTATATCTACGTTTTAAAATTTTAGCTAATGTTACACGAAAACAGCAAGCTAAAATGCAAAGAAACGTTTACAAAAGATTCGTTAATACTGAATTTGAATAAGAAATTCGTCAAATTATTGAGCAATAGCCAAATTGGCTTCATTTATGAAGACTTATTTTGATCGCCAAATTTCGCGATATTTCGCCAAATGTCGCCAATGTCGCCAATTTTGGCGCTAACGGATATGAATATATAGTTTTATGCGTATGATTGGGAAAATTATTACAACAATGAAAGAAAATAATTTGCGAGTAATCGCGTTAATGTGCTGTTTTGTTTCAAAATGTCAGCCACCCTAGAATTTCAAACTGCTCTATCTCAGCCATTTTTTAAGATAGAGGTAAACCAAAAAAAGCTCTGGAATCCTTGTATCAAGGCCTAACACGTAATTAAAAAATAAATTTGAATTTTTAACTTTTTTGTATAGTTATTTTAGATTTTAAGTTAATTTAAATCTTTAAGTGGCCGCCATCTTGAAACAAGATGGCGGACCAAGCTGGCCAACGAACTCGGTCGAGACATTAGTGACCTTAATACACACAATTAGTTTCATCAAAATCGATTCATAAATACGGGCGTTATCGTATGACATAGGTCAGATATATATATATATATATATATATATATATATATATATATATGGATATATCTATATATATAAATCAACATTTGGACGGAGGGTGGTTTTGGGGTCTGGGGGTCATGATCGGTGAAAATATATCGAAATTTTCCGGAACTGCTTTCCTCCGAACGGCTGCAATAGGTAGCTTTATACTTTTTTGTATTGAAAGCTACCTAATAGAGCTGATTCTTTTTGCGGCTGTCCCTGCGATGTCCACAAAAAATACGTACTATTGTCGTGTATATTGTGATTCAAACAAGTACTTTGTATCAGTGTACAAGTACTTTGTGAATCAGTTTTTAATTTGTTTTCAGTATATTTTTTTTAAAATCAAAAATACTGCTTGAACGTCTATGGGATTATTATATAGCTGGTTGAAAAATATAAGTATTTTTTGTGCTTGTGACAATAACAAAAAAATATTAACGGGAAAAAAAATCTAAGAGTTGTGATTTACAAACGGGTATTAGCGTATACTTTTCTAGATATCTTATGACTGTTGCATGTTACAAGAATTCCTTTACATTTACTGTAGAGGTTACGGAGAGTCATGTTGCTTTGAGTATATACTTCATTTAAATGATACGTACTATAGTTATCGACACTTTACAATTACAATTCAAATGCACGCTGCGTTATATGAAAACAGGTGAATCAAGTTCACACAGACATTCAGATTAATGATACATAGCTGCATAGATCTCGGTGTTTTATAAAAATGGGTATCTATGGGTCGTGCGAAATACATCTTGCAGGACAAATTTTCACGGAAAACTGTTTGGAATCTTTAGAAGTCGTAAGTAATGGAACAACTTGTTTTTTGTAAATTATAAGGATGGAGGAAAAGAAGAAAAGCCAGCATTTGATTCACATCTTGATGAAGAAGATATCTACTTTATATGCACAGAGAAGATGATTATGGTATAAGAATTCAAATAAGATCACAATACACGAATGCCAAAAATATATAATATTTGAATTTAAACAGGCCTAAGATACAATACTATTATTCAATAACATTGCCAGTGCAAAGTGGTCCAAAACAGTTGTAGGATATTGCGCGCATGTCGCCTACCTATTGTGGTATCTAAGTTATTGGTGACATAGTTCCATTAAAACTCTAAAAGTAAAAAAGCTAAGTATGGAATATTTAACTTCAAAACCCTACAACAGGATAGTCTAATGTCGATTTATTAAGTGAAAATCGTGTAAATGCTTAGCCCAAACCGAGAAAAAGTTGATTTCTATTAACAAAATCAAAGCTTTAAATTCTTTATAAAGAATAAAAATATTTTTCAAATAATCATATTTGTATTACTTTTTTATATGTATATTACTCAGGAAAAATAATGTCGTGTTGCATGGTCGCTGGGCGAAAAAACCCCCCATTATCTGCCCTTCTTTTATTTTAAAAAAGTATATTTCAGTGATAATTTAGTACAGAAATCTGTGTCGAAATGCGATTTAGCCAATAATTCACATGACATAAAAAGAAATATTTTTTATTACCTAGAATTCTCTCAATAAAAAAATGTAATTAAAATAAATTTAAAGTTTTATTCTATTATTATTGTACATGAAAGTTCATGAACGTCAAATTGTTCTAACGTCTAAATTTGGTTATATGCGAAAGTTCAAGGACGTTTGATTGCTCTGATTTAAGAATCTGGTACACACTTTAATTTATTACAGCATTTAAACGTGATTACGATATTTTTACGCCACATAAAATATAAAATTTGCGTGGTTTTGAAAACATTTTAAACTGGATTAGAAGAAGAAGAAGAAAAACCAAAAACAAACAAAACAACAACAGAAAACTACTTCTCACTTCGTAGTATACATTTCTTGATGAGTTCCTAAAATTGTGAAAGGTGAAGGATCTCAACATGGTATAAATGAAATTTAATATCCATAAAACTTCAAACTAATATTGATAAAATTATCGATTTACTTATAATGATTGTTATATTCTGCTTACGAGTTGTTACGTTTCAGCTACTGCAACGGATAAACAAGTTTTTGCGTGAAGTTAATTCGTGCAATAATTCAGAAGGTTATCGAATTACGTGATGAATGATGTGAAACATGTTGCGTTCCAAATTCAGGAGTGGGTTTTGATAAATTATCATATCAAGAGATTTTTTTTAAAGACAGCTTTTTATATACACCCATTGTAAGACAGCTGTACTGTAAACAAAAGTCAAATCACAAAAACAAAATCATAAGTGAAAAAATTATGTGTTGGGACATAGTGGGCTATTTTTTATTCTATTTGTATCATTTTTTGAAAAATAATCTCTGCCATACACTTATGCAAGGACATTCTTAAGAGAAATCTACTAGAAATAAAAACATTTTGTAAATTGTGGTAAGATTGAGCATATCGTAAAAATCCAGAGGCTGTTAGCTAATTTTTTTAGACGCGTTTATTTTGGAGTAAAAAAGAAAATCGTCTGCATAGAGAAATTATTTTTCACAGCTAGTATGTTTTTGAATGTATAAATTCTTGTCTGGCAACTGATTTCTTTTTTGTTTACATACAAAATGGCGCTTTTAAAGGGCCAATGGATCTGAAGATACATTTCTGCACATTTCGATGAGAATTATTCGCATTCGGTTATTAAAAAACGCTGTGAAAGGCATGGTTTTTCTATATCTAAAGCCACAGTAGATAATATTGTCAATAAGGCAGGGAAAAAACGTGAATGTCTTATTTCAAGTGGAAAAATTGTTCCAAATATGTACCCAAGAACCAAAAGGAATTCTTCGAATATTGCAAAGGTAAGATCTTTTATGGTAAAAGAAAATCCTCCAAGTCAAAGGACTGTTGCTAAATTGTTGAAATGCTCACTGTAAATGCTTAACAAAATCATTAACACTGATTTGAATTTTAAAAAAGGCAAAAGAAAACATAAAGTTCATCGTCTTTCTCCACGATATGTAGCCAAACGTAGAACACGATGCACAATTCTTTATGAGAAGCATTTATTCGGAGAGAAATGGAAAAATGTTGTTACAATAGATGAAGCTTCAGTCTATTTAAATGATTGTAATAAAAATAGATCCATTTATATCAAAGGTGAAAATAATCTTAAAACATGGTTCAATGTATCGAAAGAAAGTTTTCGCAAATGATTTATGATTGTTGCTGTCTTTGCATATTGCATATAACGGAAAATTAAAAATAAAGAGAGTTGTGAAAAATGTTAAGATCAGCTTCACATGCTATCAGAAACATCTTTTACTCCCAATCTTCAAACATGAAATACCATCTCTTTACCCCCAGTGTCATGAATCTGTTGAACTGCATCAAGATAAAGCAAGCATAGACACCCATCACAATCCGCTGTTAATTTCCTCGAAAATATGGAACGAAAAACGGGTATCAGGGCTTATACCCTTTACTGATAGACCTGCTAAATCTCCTGATGTATCACTCATGGATTTTTGTGATTTTGGACTTTTAAAAAGCGCGTTATCCAAACGTCGTCGACCTGCAACCCTTCATGGACTTTGGAAAACTCTTCAAGAGGAATGGGCTAAAATACCTCCTCCAAAATACAAAAGGCACTGTTGTCATGAAAATTACGGTGTAAAAAGGTAGTTCAGAATAAGGGTTACCAAACTGAACATTTAAAACACAAATAATTTTTGTAAAATAGTTCTGTAAGTACCATGAAAATCGTCTAAGAAATGTACTAACATCCTCTGTAGTCGGTAGTTCTGGCTCCGTAATCAACTTAAAAAATAATTTTTTATCATTTATGCGATTCCAACAAGAAAATATTCAAAAAAGCGTTCGCTACTTTTAATCCCATAACTATCTGAAAAAAAAAAAAACAGTTTTTGAAATTAGATTTCTTTTTAAAGCTTTTAATTACTTTTTTTAAAACATTTTTAAAATGCTCCAAGCTTCACAATTTAAAAATATTTCTTCATATTTTGCATTTTATTACTTAGAAGGGCTTTCTTAAAAAAACAAAAAAAAAAAAAAAAAAAAAGTCTATTTTTCTTAATATAACATGCAGGTAAAAGGAAAAAAAAAAAAGAAAAAAATAAACCAAACTGAATTTGTATTAAAAATTCACATTTTAATATAATTTAAAACTAATCTGAGTACATTAATAAACCAAAATTTTAAAACGGATGTACAGATTTGTTGTAGTTTGTATCAAGATTACCCCTGAGACTTCTACGAATTTTGAACAAAAATTTAAATTTATAGAATACTTTAAAGATGTGTAGCTTTCATTTTTTATTTATTTTTTTATTTTTATTTATTTATTTTTTAAGAAAAAATGCATTTGAAATTTATTTTGAAATGTTATATTCATTAATTATATTTGAGAACTATTAAACGCACTTCCTACCTAGTGTATGGAAATTAATTTTATTTTTTAAAATTTTAACAAGTTTATCGCACAAATAAATGAAAACTCCATTTATTTGGTCAACTTTTCTTCATTTCAAAGTCCATCGTCTCCTTTAAGAAGAAATTTGGCACTGTAAAAAAAAAAAAAAAAAAAAAAAAAAATAATAATAAAAGAAAAAATAAAATAAAAATACTATTTTTAATCAGTTTAAGGTATGTATTTGGGTTTGTTTAATATATATTATGATTTATTTGCATATTATAAAATTAATTGCATCAAAAATTAAAACCCATTAAGAATTTTGTACATATTTAGTACAACTAATAAGACTTTTTCAATGCTTTTTAATATAAATTGTAAAAAATAATATTGTAGTATATTTTTATATTACTAAACAGTGCTTAATTTGAGATCGAGCTCAACTCCGGCATTTCTTTATTTTTGGTGATATTTAAATACTAACCGGAGCCCACCGAAGCTCTTCGGAACACTGTATGTTATATTTTGCTGGTTTAATATATATATATATAGGATATTGGCGAGTAAGATTTGCTGAAAATTTGCCACACCTAATTATAAATATTTTTATACACACACACATGCACACATATGCATATAGGTATGTATTTAAAATATATTAAAATATAGCATGAAATACAAATATACTGGTAAAGTGGAACGGGGCGGGGTTATGGTATGGCTGTTAGTACTGAAGAATATTAGGGTTCCGGTACCTTTTTTTTGTTAGGAATTAAGTCCTGTCATTAAATATTATTATTAACCTATAAAAAATAATTCTAATAATTTTATACTGATAATAATAATTGATAACTTTTTTGAGCTATACTATACACCTGGTTATTTAAATTTAGAAATCATTCTGAAATTCACATTACTTTTAGAGAAGACCGGGTAAAATTTTGAAGAACTAAACAACAACGAATCTTTGGAATAACAGATTTTAATTACAAGTTTTGTTTTACATAATGGCATTAAAAACACTGATGAATTCAAATGGTGCCCGAGGATACACCCCCTTCCCCCATGGAGCAACGGAATGTCCTCCACTGGAAACTTTCTAATTTTGTGGTTATTAATGGTATGAAAATGCACCGCGACCCCCGCCCTCCAAGAACTCCGTAGTTTCGCTTCGGAGCAGCCAAGCACCTGAATTTTACAATGGTTATAAAATTATCCTGTGCCGTAGATTGAAGGGAAGAGCTGTTAATTCTATTGACTTAACAGGTTAATATGTGTATATAATTATTTAATGTGTAGATAATTATTGTGCAATATATGAGTTTTATTAAATAGAAAAATAAAATGTATTACATGTTACTGCAAATTGTAAAATACGAAATTATAAAATAAAAGTATGTGGATGAAAAATAATTATTGGCAAATTCATTTTATTGCAATAACATTGTTCAGGCTGACGTTGCTTATTACCTATGTATATATTTTAAAACTGCAATTTAATGCTTTATCATCTTTTATTACTTTTTCTAAATTTAGAAGAAAAAAGAATTAAATTCGTGAAAATTTTTCAAATTCCGTTTTTTTTTTTTTTAAATATAGCTTTACATGTTTTAAGATGTTATGAGTACGATTTGACTATTTTCGGAAAATGTCTATAGCTGCCTGTGTATTACACTAGTGTGCAAAACTTAAGCAACAAACACAAAATGCTAATTTCTGAACACGTGAGTACTCAAAAGGAAATTCTATAAACAGCAAGTGTTGAAAATTGGTACTACCCTAACAGCACAGACAGTCGATGTGAAGTCTTTTTGACATCACAAATGGGTCACAGTCACTACAATGAACAGAAATGTGATATCTTTCATTCGTCTCATTTTTATTATAAATTTGGTCACTCCACTGAACAGTCACAATGACTGCTGCTTTTTGACGAGTCACCAGGTGACTTTACAATGTAGTCATCTTGTGACTCTCATGTGACTGTCATTTTGACACTCTATTGTAAAGTCATCATGATAGCTGTTCTGTGACGAGTTCCCAAGTGACAGAAAATGAAATCATCTGGTGACTTTTCACAAAGGACTGCAATGATGACTTCACAATAGAGTATCGATCACCGGAAAGTCACCATGCGACTTCATTGTGACATTATTTGGTGACTCATCACAATGCAATGTTCACAATGACTTCAAAGTTCAGTCTTCAACTGACAGTGACTTGAGAATCACAAGGTGACTTCATTGTAATGTCACCTGGTGACCCATCACTAAACGACAGTCACAGTGACTTTTCAGTATTAACAATCATTTGAGAGTAATAATGAGACAGTGAAATATCCCATATTTTGATTCACCGTAGTGATTGTGACACTTCTAACCATGTGTGACGTCAAGGGGACTTCACATCGACTGGCCGTGCTGTTAGGCTAGTACCTCTTTTCTACACTTGCTCTTTATAGAATTTCCTTTTGAGTACTCACGTGTTCAGAAATTAGCATTTTGTGTTTGTTGATTAAGTTTTGCACACCAGTGTACATAAATTTTGTTGTCACACTGACTCATGAACTTATACACGGAATTCCGTGAAACTTCATATATTGTTATGTACTTCATGTATAGACTTTAGCATAAATTGGTGTTGCCTAGATTTAGTATATATCGCTTAACTCAGGGGTTCCCAAAATTTAGACTGCCTACCATCAAATCGAAATTCAAATTTTTTGGGCGCAACCAGATAATGAAGGTGATTCAAAGAGGGACTGATTAATAGCAGGGCATTTGGTCTACTATTATACTCACAAAGGGATTCCAAACTCCAAACCTCTTTAATAGAGTTAATAAAAGAACTAAGAAAGCTTGCATGCCGAGTATCCCAGTGTTAATAAACAAGTCCCTTAATGCAAAATATCATGGTGCGTAGTAACATTTGGTTTGCTGAAAAAAAAAATGTTGCTCATAATTTTCACAAATGTTAAAAAGCAGTTTGCATTTTTCATTTTGTTTGTTGTTTTCATCATTCGATTGTTTTTCTTGCAAGTTGTTGATCGGAAAGTGAAAAACACATCTTTACACTCAACTGATATTTTCTGTAATGCTTTTTAAGTATGCGTGGGTTCAACCATATCAATGGGATTGGTCAGTGATTGACGATTTCCTGGCTGTGCAAGTTTTTCTTAATTCCATTCTGAATTCAATTATTCAAATATGTATCCATTTAATAAATAATTGGATTACGAGCTTTAATATATTGAGGAAATTAATTGGTATTCGATAGTTTTTCATGTTGTTCTGCTTTTTAATTTGTGTTCGTCCTTCATTAAACATGTTAATGTAAAATAAAAACTCTAAAATAATGAGTCACCGAATGAGTCATATTTACCAAATATTATTCCCTGCTTTCATCTGTACAGTAAAATTAGTACTTACCAGTACAAATATTTTTTACTGTAATATTGAATAATTTCGCGAATTATTAAACCTATTATATTTTCGGTAGAACCGATTGAGGCGTTGTGAACCAGATTGAATTATCCCACATTTTTGTGAAAAATGAGTTTGAAGTGTCAAAGCATTGTATGTCATGCTATCTGTTGGTTGTATAATAAATTTATTAATTTCGAAACTATTCAAGTGATAGAGTCAGTTTAACAGATGGTTCAACGTAACTTGGATATCAAGTTACCAGTGTAAGAGTGGATCAAGTGGCTTGATTCTACTCTGGCACTACCAACTTAATCGCCATATGCTTATTGAAGAAGCTTGGTCTTCTATGGCATTGTCAGAACTGGCATAAAAGTGTCTGACAAAAATTTGTACAAATTTTGGAAAGCATTTTTCTCGAAATCACAGCTGGCGAGGTTGGTCAACTCTTGATTCTCAACGCATCAATTAAAAATCTCACAAATCAGTAGGTAGATATTCTAAATCTACGAAAACCTTTCTGAAATAAAACGACTCCTTTGCCAACTATAAATTTAGTAAACATTACGTGGGAAGTTTTACAGATTAATAGAATGTATACAGAATTTTACACACGAAACAGTTATTGGACTTAAGATGTTTTACATACTAGGTAAATAACTGAGAATATTAAAACTATCTTTAAGATCTTCTTATTTTTCCCAGCTCAACAATGAAAACTATTCTGAAACACTTACTGTTTTCGCTGAAGAAAAAACATTACGTGGGAATTTTTTCTGTGTAATAGAATGTATAAAGAATTTTACACACGAAACAGTTATTGGATTTAAGATGTTTTATATAGGTAAATAATTGAGAATACCGAGACTATCTTTAAGACCTTCTAATTTTTCCCCGCTCAACAATGAAAACTATTCTGAAACACTTACTGTTGTCGCTGAAGAAGAAACATTACGTGGGAATTTTTACAGTGTAATGGAATGTATAAAGAATTTTACACACGAAACAGTTATTGGACTTAAGATGTTTTACATACTAGGTAAATAATTGAGAATACTAAAACTATCTTTAAGATCTTCTATTTTTTCCCCGCTCAACAATGAAAACTATTCTGAAACACTTACTGTTTTCGCTGAAGAAGAAACATTACATGGGAATTTTTACAGTGTAATGGAATGTATAAAGAATTTTACACACGAAACAGTTATTGGACTTAAGATGTTTTATATAGGTAAATACTTGAGAATGATGAAACTAGCTTTAAGATCTTCTCATTTTTCCCCGCTCAACAATGAAAACTATTCTGAAACACTTACTGTTTTCGATTTAATATTAAGGAAAAAAAGTTAAAAAATTAAAAAAAAAGTTTTTAATTTCCTTCTGAATAGGGTATATTTTGAATTATAGCCACTAGATACTAAAAATATCACACACAAAAAAAGGAAGAAAATAAGATAATAAGAAAAGAAAAAAAAAGAAAGGTGATGGAAATTTTTGGAATCTGAATCTGAATATCTGCAAATTAAGTAGATTTATCCGCATTTATACGTGAAAATGATTCTCGATAATCTGCACACTCAAAGAAAAATGATTTTGCGAATGTGTTCTAAAATAGCGACTTCCGATATGAGAACACAGCTTTCATCAAAACTAAAGTTTTTCCCATATGAGGTTAATGTTGACAGGACCAAATAATTAGCTGAAATTCTTTTTTTTTTATTGTTATATTCTCTTGTGTTAAGTTTAAGTTATTTGACATTCAATTATTTTACTATCCGCATTTGAAAGAATTACTCAACAAATTTTCAAATATAAATTCTATTTATCATAGCATTGATGGTAAAAATGTAACACACACATACAAAGTTAAACAAATAATAATGCTGAAAACTTCCTTTGTTTAAACTTCATAAAATGGGAAATCGCGATCGCTTCGGGATAATAATAATTACGAAAAAGAAAAATATTCGTTTTTGGAAATCCGGCGAAGGACTGGGTTAGTTCTGTGTTGGAAAAGATCATTATTTTGTCAATTCTATCAATATAGTCGAATGATCAAGCGATTGAAATGTTTGCCGACATATATGAGTTAGAGATGCCATGCTGGGTATTGTCCTCGTAGGTCAATGGTCGAGCATTGGAGCGTTGTTCCAAGGATCCGGGTTCGATTCCCGGATTGGACATTTTTCACTCTGTCGGTTTTACGCTTATTTGGCAATGTAAAAATTCACATTTTTTTCTCTTTTAATGATATAATGAATGAATCCAAACATAGTCTGGGCAGTTTTTAATTAAAAAAATGTGTAGTTATGGAATTTTTAATAAATTAATATTAAAAATATGAATTATGATATTCATTAATTTTTACATAAAAGGAAAGAGCATCATAAAAAATATGGGTGTATTGTATAAGTGTGAAACTCATTCCAACTTTTTTACTTTTCGACGGTCTAAAGTTTATGTTCTCATGTTCTGTGGTACGAAGGCATACACAGAACACGTGTATGATAAACATGCTGAATAATATTATTCAAAAACATATAAAAAAAAAACATAGATATCAACCAGAAAATTTGTATGAAATTTGCTTTTAAATAAAATTTGTTTATTTTATGTTTAAATTGCCTCTATAATTTTTCTGGTTGATGATTGTATCACTCTGGACGTTAAACCTTAAGAGCTTAATTTAATTGTTGTAAATTATGGATAAACCCTTAGCGCATATTCTTTTATTACTCTATGAAGATTTAACAAAAAAAAAAAAAAAAATATATATATAAATTATACTTTTTCCTGGAATTCTTTAATCTAAGTAACTCAAATATTTGTCAAAAATAGATGATACGATTTGAGAAATCAAAGTTGATACATTTTTTAATTATGTAGATGACGCATATTTCAAACAGATAAAAAATCTCAGTCGAATGCTACATTTCGCATTTCTCTTGTGATAATTTAGATATAAAGTAAGTACAGGGGTCCCCTCCCCCTTTTTTTGAAAGACTGTATGCAGTGAAGTTTTCGGTTTATATTAAAAAAACTATTGCATATAAAAACATGCAAACTGGTAATTTTATATGATAAACGGGATGAAGCAAATAGCTTTTAAATTGAATAATTATTTTAAGCTGTATTTAATGTTGAAGTCGGTCAAAATAGTTTCGTTAAAAAGTTTTATAGGAACAAAAACTATGTATAGAAATTTAACTATATTTTTTAGGCATTGACTGTGACGGTGTTGACTATTTGGGGAGGGGATTATTCAAAATTTTATTGTCAAACTAAAGAATTAATTAATATTTTTCAAATAGTCGTTTTTTATTTACCGTTATGATATTTAAAAAGCCTGACTAACAATAATTCCAAACAATGTGTTTTGAATTATATATATTTACACCTGCATATTGAAGAGGAAAGAAAACTTTAAAATAAATAAATTATCACGTGCGCAAAACTTTTACTGGCGAAAATTACGTCATACTCAAAGCAGATTGTGCAATTTCATGCGTTGAAGTACTTTTAAATGACATATGGAGAATGATTTTATAATGATACATGTATAACAGTACATAAAAGAAAGTTTTTATTGATCACGGTTAAAAAAATACTTTTTTAAATCTAATTTTGATTTTTAACATTATTTAAAATATTTATTTTATTTTTAAGATAAGTAATTCATTTATTTTTTTTTTGCCGTATTTTTAAAGAAACTCGGAAGGATTAAATATATTTTCTTGTCAATACCTTAGAATTTAATGTACGGTTTTTTATATGTGAAAGTCGAGCAATATTTAGCAGATCACGCGCGCATTTGCGTTTATAAATCATGAAATTTAAAGCTTCCGTTGGGGAAAATGTAAGTCAATTCCAACAAGAAAAAGAATAATCAACAGTTCCACAGCTACGCGTGGATATACGGAACTCCTTTGTTGAAAGTCAGTTAATAAAAAATAGCAATTTGTGGAAAATCCCTTATCAGTCCGCAATTTTTGGAAAACAAATGAAATTCAGCTCACTATCGCGGATATAATATAAAATTCCCTGACGGCTCGGCCTACAGGCACAGGTAGATTTCGAAGACGCAGACCGTGAGGCGCCTGTTTGTCGGGAATTGCGGAAGAAATGACCTTTTTGCGATGAGGCGGCAGTTGGAACCACCTACTTCGAAACCTAACTTGTTTGAAGGCGGAGCCAGTAGGGATTTATATATATATATATATATATATATATTATTTTTATTTATTTATTTTATTTTTTTGCTATAAGAGTTGGTCCTATCCAAAACTTATAACCTATAAAAAACTTGTCAATATATATTGTCAATTCGATACGTATCATAATTAAGAAATTATGGGTTTTTTTCTGTTTTAACAAACCCCCCCCCATCCCCCCCCCTGGTTCGATTTTGCCCATTAACGAACTTGACCGAGATTTTATGCCCCTTGATTTTATGTATCAGTTTCGAAAAGATGCGGGAGTTGGAACCCCCTACTTCGAAAAATAACTTGTTTGCAGGCGGAGCCGGCAGGGATTTTTTTGTTTTTGCTATAACGGTTGGTCCTATAAAAAATTTGTCAATATAAAAGTTTTAGATAATATTAAGAGGATTTATAATAAATTCAAGCAGATTTGAAATCTTGGGAATTGACGAAGTTATGAATTTTTTTCTTCTAAAACCCCCCTCCCCCCTTTAAGGCAATTTTTAATTACATCAAAAATCTGTCATACATAAATTTTCGCCCCTTTTCCTAGAAGTAATAATAACTTTAAACGGATTCGATATGTATAATAATTAAGAAATTATGGGTTTTTTTCTGTTTTCACAAAAAGCCCCCCCATTCCCCCCTCCCCCTTGGTTCGATTTTGCCCATTAACGAACTTCACCGAGATTTTATGCCCCTTGATTTTATGTATCAGTTTGGAAGAGATTTATGCAGAATTTTTCCAGTTATCGTGTTCATAAAAAAGTGACATATATATATATATATATATATAAACTTTTGAACTGTGGGTGGTTTTGGGTTCTGGGAGTCATGATCGGCGTAGATCTGCAAAAAATTTTCAAAATTTCGAACTTAGGTGAGAATGTAATAGGTAGTATTTCTTACGAAATCTACCTAAAAATAATATTTGCGATCATCCTGTAATATAAAATGCTTGAAATGCTTTGTATATTGTAGCACATGACTATAAATAGCACACATGTGAATGGAGATATAAAGGTTTCTTTAAAAAATTCAAGAAATTACCCCTGTTTTTATTTATAGCATGCAGGGTTTTCAACAAAATTTAACGCCCTTTTCTGGAAACTTGCGATAGAACATACTACAATTAGAACTTTATATTTATTCTCTTCACTGGTATCATTTTCCATGTAGTACATAAGCTTAAAACAACGTCTTAACACTTTAAGAAGCAAGTACTTTTGTTTCTGTAATGGTTAATTCGCACAAGAACTTTCGAAAATTTTTATTTGAGAATAACAAAATACAATTTTACAACCTTTTTTCTTTCACCAAAGTTTTAAAAGTAAAATTTTAATACTAAAATTATGGTACAAATGTTGATTAAAATTAAGTGATATAAAATACAGGGTTGTTATAATTAAAGTTCGCCTATTCAGAAGGCTCTAGAGGCGGTTCTATGGCTCCAAACGAATCAAAATTTCACTAGTACGTAGTTGAAGATATGCGCTCTGCGAAAATCGGAAAAAAAATTAGTTAAAATTTTTGTCAATAGGTAGCGATGCGCCAATATTTAAGCCGATAGTTGCAGATTCCTTTATTTTGTAAAAAACAAAATACAGGAAATTTTATTTCACAGTTGGTAAAAGTAAACTTTTTCAGATTCGTTATATCAATTTCGGTCAATCCAGATGAAACACACAAGATTTCACCCAACGCTTGAAAAAGATCACATTTTATTCAAATTTTCGACGAACGACGTCAAAGTGACGTTGAAAATTCGAAAACTTGAAATACCCTTCTAACCACCTGACGATTTAAATCTTGCTGATAAAGTGTGTCTGTGATTTCTTTGACACTGGAACAGTTGATTGTTTCTGAAAAGCATTTGAATCTACGCTTTGTGGAGAATGGTAACTTTGAAAGAAAAGGCACTTCTTGTAAAGTTATTTTATCAAAATAACAGCAACGCAGCTGCAGCTCTTCGAGAATTCCGGAAACTAAAAGATGTTAGACGTGGACCAATGTCGAATCGTGGAGTTCACAAAATGATTAAAACGTTCGAGGAAACAGGAAAACTCGACATTCTTCCTGGCAGAGGACGAAAAAAGGTAGACATTTCTAGCATTGAAGATATTGCTACTGTTGCCATGGATTTAGCAAGCCAGTCATCATTTGGTAATGCAAGTGTGCCAGCTATTGCGAATTAAGTCGATGTGCCGATTTCCACTGTGAGAAAAGTGATGCGTCAAATTTTGCGCTGCTATCCATACAAGATTCAGAGGGTGCAACAACTAATACAGGGTGATACCGAAAGTCGGCTATTATTTTCGCTACAGTTTCTTGCACGAATGAATGTGGACAATTCTTGGCCCTGGGATATTCTATGGAGTCATGAAGCGCATTATTATTTAAACGGACACGTGAATACACACAACTGTCGAATTTTGGCGAAAGAGATGTTGTCCAAGAAGTTCCAATGCATGCAGCTAAAGTGACGGTGTGGTGCGGTTTCACAGCTACGTTTATGATAGGGCCATATTTTTTTGACGAACTAATATCCACAGGACCCATTACATGTTCCGTAAATGGGAGAAGGTATCTCAATATGTTGTCAAATTTTCTGATTCCCAAGCTGCCTTCAAAATGTCGTGTTTATGCAAGACGGTGCACCACCGCACATTACTAGAGCAGTTCGGACATTCTTAACAAGCCATTTTACAGAAGACTGCATCATAAGTCGTTATTTTCAAACAGTCTGGCCACCACGATCGTCTGTGCTAACACCATGCGATTTTTGGTTGTGGGGATTTTTGAAAGATTCTGTATCTAAAGACAGATGTCAGACAATCTCTGATCTGAAAGACAGTATTAGACTTCATATTTTCTCAATCTCACAGGACAGTTTACGCAATGCTGTAGAAAGCACAATTCTGAGAATGGAATGTGGTTTCGACGATAACTCAGTTAATATTTATCACTACAAAAGAAAAACACACAATCTCAATAAAATAACTTACTAGCGGACTGTAACTCTTTTAATTTCTCACAACACTAAATAAAAATGGTCAAGAGCTGAGATTTACACAACTTCTCTGATCGGCATCTCAAACCCAACTCACAATCACAAGTTTTTTTAAAAACATTTTACATAGATGGCGCTTCTAGCGGCAACATACCGCCGGGCCTTGAATGTTGCTAACATTCAATAATATAAATGCAATATAATTCAAACACAATCTCTAAGTGAAAAATACAATCTCAAAAAAACACAATTTCTTCTTAAAAATACTACACTAAATAAAATACTAAATTTACAAATATAAACACAAGAATGTAATACACTGCAGGAAAAGTATATAGTTTAATAAAACAAATGTATGAATTTAAGTAGTTAATAAACCATCATTCACATATGGCAAAACAACAATTTTTGTGACTGGCCTTTTATATGTGCCATTTTTATCTTTCAAGGTGACAACTCTTATGATATTGTCTTGGCCTGGATGAATTTTAATAATTCGTGTCAGATGCCATTTTAAAGGGCAATAATTATCAAAATTTTTTACTAATACTAAATCTCCCTCTTTTATCTCTACCCTTCACTTGTACCATTTAGGTCTATTTAAGAGCTTGTTCAAATATTCTGATGACCATTTTTTCCAAAGATGTTGTGTTAGTTTTTGAACTAATTGCCATCTTCTCAACCTATTCATAGGAATTTCTGTATAATTTGGTTCTGGTAAGGCCATTAAAGAGGAACCAATAAGGAAGTGGGCAGGTGTCAAAGCTTCAACATCATTTGGATCATTTGAAAGAGAGCAAAGTGGCCGAAGAATTAAGAACTGCCTCAATTTGAGTAATAAGAGTCAAGAGTTCCTCATAACTTAAAATAGTTTTACCTACAACACGTTTTAAATGGTATTTAAGGGATTTGACATTTGCCTCCCACAAACCTCCAAAGTGAGGAGCTGAAGGGGGATTAAAATGCCAGTTAATTCCTTCAATAGCTAAATAATTTTCTATTTCCTCCTCACTTTTATCTTTAAATAAAGATCTGAGGATTGCTCTAAATTCTTTATTGGCACCAACGAAATTTCGACCATTATCACTATATATATCAGAAGGTTTGCCCTGCCTTGCTATAAAGCGTTTAAGTGCTGCTAAGAACGCTTCACTTGTTAAATCATTTACTATTTCAAAATGCAAGGCTTTTGTAGTAAAACAAACAAATACACAAATAAATACTTTTTTTACCTGTTTACTTCTACCTACGAAGTTTTTTACTTCAAAGGGACCACAGTAGTCCAATCCAGTACGCATAAATGCTCTGGCCATTGTTACTCTAGAAGCTGGCAAATCAGCCATCTGTTGCTCTGAATTCTTAGAATTTACCTTTTTACAAGTCATACAATTGAAAAGGATTTTATGAACTATATTTCTAGCAGATAAGATCCAAAATTTGTTTCGGACGAGAGAAAGAGTTGTCTCAGCACCTGCATGGAAATACAAATTATGAAAATATTTAATAACACAAAAAGTAAAGTTATGGTTTGAAGGAATAATCATTGGATATTTTTGATGCTCGGAGCTCGGATAAGTTGCTGTTTCTCAGTCTACCACCAACTCGGATTACACCATTATCATCTAAAAACGGGCACAAGTTTGTCATTTTACTACCGTTAGGGATTGCAGTACCCTTTTCTAAATACTGCATTTCCTTCACGAATGAAGTCCTCTGGATGTTCTTTACAATACAGAATAAGGACTGAGAGAGTTCACTGCTGGTTAAAGTTCCACCTTTGGGATACAAGGGATTTCTACAGTTATGGATGAATCTATTACACCATGCTACTACTCTTTGCAGTTTTATGAATGAAGAACTGTTATTAATGATGTCTAAAGGCAACGGTGTTAACTAAGGTACATACTTGAGTTACTGATGGTGCTTTCAATTCATGGATAAACAGCTCACTGGTTTCAACAGAAATAATATCAGGAGACTCCACCATCTCAGGCTGTTGTAGGAATGATGGACCGAACCACCATAAATCACATTGCTGGATCTTGATGGGATCTAGGCCGCTAGAAATGAGATCTGCTGGATTTTGCTTGGAAGGTACATAATTCCACTGATCAATCGAAGTTAAACTTTGTATAATCGATACCCTATTTGCGACAAATGTCTTTAGATCATTCGATTCATTTTTTAACCATGCAAGTACAATAGTACTATCTGTCCAAAAATAAGTTTTAGAAACTTCTTGCTTTAGAGCACTTAACACTTTTTGTATCAACTTAGATAATAGGACTGCGGCAGAAAGTTCTAGGCGAGGGATAGTAATATGCTTTAGAGGAGCCATTCTAGATTTACTAGTGAGCAGTTTGATAGCAGAATCACCATAAGAATTAATAGATTTTACATAAACGACCGCACCATAAGCAAGTTCAGAAGCATCTGAAAAACCATGCAATTCCACACAAATAGATTGTTCTACAAATACAAATCTTGGGATATTGATCATGTTTACAGTTTTTAAGGAAGTAAGAAAATTAGTCCATTCGATATTTTCTTTCACTGGAAGATAATCACACCAATCTATTTTCAGTAACCATAACTTTTGGAGGAAAACCTGGGCCCTCGTAATTATTGGACCTATCAAACCCAACGGGTCAAATATTCTGGCAATTTGTGATAATACTGAGCATTTGGTATACCTTTCACTTTGCTCTATAATTAAATTAAATCCAAAACAGCCTGGTTGCGGCTTCCACAATATTCCTAAAGTTTTTGTATCATTGGAAAATGTATATTCAGATATTGCATTATTACACAAAAGGGAAGAATTATTTACTGACCATTTGTGAAAATACATGCTTCCCTTCTTTAACAAAGATATCAGTTGTTGTTGGATCTCTTTAGCTGTGTCTAGATCATCAGCACCTGTCAAAATATCATCTCTATATACGTCTTGAAATAATACATTTGCAGCTAAAGGAAATTCATTTCCTTCATCTCTAGCTAGCTGGGTAAGGGTTCTTGTTGCTAAAAAAGAGGCACTCGTTGTGCCATAAGTCACCGTACATAATTTATACACCTTAACTGGTTCATGCACCTCAGGTTTAAATAAGATTCTCAATAAATCTCTTTGACTCGGATGTATCAATATCATACGATACATTTTTTTAATATCTGCTACAAAAACAAATTTGTGCTTTCGAAATCGCAACATTATACTAAATAACTCATCTTGGATTGTTCCTCCGTTATACTGCAAACTATTTAAAGATTTTCCGTTAGAAGTTAAGGAGCTAGCGTTAAAGACAACTCTTAATGGTGTGCTACTTGATTCAGCACGGAACACGCAATGATAGGGTATGTAATAAGTGATATCTGGTTCACCTCTTCCATATGACCCATACTTAAATATTCTTGCATAAAGACTTTATAAAGATCATTAAATTTAGGTTCTCTAACTAAGCGATTCCATAATGAATTTAAAACTTTCATAGCCTTTTTCTTTGATTCACCAAGACAAGATGGGTCTTTCTTAAATGGTATTTTTACCATGTATTGCCCTGTTGCTATTCTGGAATAATTTTTCAGAAAATGTTCTTCGCAAATTTCTGCTTTCTTATTTCTAGAAACTTCAGACTCTCTCTCTATGTTTTCTATTTACCAAAAATCTCGAATTACCCTTTCTAACTCCAAATTATCTGTTATCAACCCACAATGTATATTACTTTCACCATTAGCCGATAACAATATAACAGAAAACACTGTTTTGTAACACTATTCTAGTATTTAATGGTTGGGGGTAAATTTCACCTGGCCTTAAAAATTCATAGAAATTTTCTGCACCCAAAAGCAAATCAATAGATCCTGGAACATTAAACTTTTCATCAGCTAATTTGATGTTATTTAACGATGGAATACAAGTCTCAAGCGGTTTAGAGGACGTAAATTCCGTAATTTTCGGAACGACTAAAAAATCTTATTTTAAATAAAAATCTTTATCTCTATTCGAAATAGTTGTGTTAACTCTAGATCTAACATTAAGGGACAAATTATTTATACCTGAAATAGAAATATTAGTCTTTTCGCCTTTCAAATTTAGTTTATTTACTAACCTTTTACTCATAAAATTAGAGTTTGCACCGACATCTAATAAACCACGTGCTTCATGAAAATTACCATATTCATCTTTTATTAAACAAACAAATGTGCTGAGTAACACAGCTTTTAACTCGTTAGACAAATTACATATAGTTGAAAATAAATTGCTTTGGTTATTAGCTTGGAAAGGCTGGAATACTGAAGCCGAAGCATCCAAATTAGATTTATTACCGACTTCGTTTTTAGAACTCATTTCCTGTGAAATTATCTCTGGATTTTCAACTTTATTTATTTTTTGTTCACGCGGGAAATGCAAAGTAACATGGTGCCTTTTCTTGCAAATAATACAAGAGAATTTAGATTTACAATCAATCACTTTATGATTCATAAGACAGTTAAAACAAAGATTTTTGGATTTTACGAGCTCAACTTTATTACCCACTGACATGTTTTTATAAACAGGACATTTATGCAAAGGATGATTTTCACTACATGACAAAATACATTTAGATTTTTTTACGTCAGTTAGAAAAACTTTAGAAACATTTCGATAATAAGTATTTTTATTACTCGCTCTAGAATTGTCAACCACGGGTTTTCCCTTAGACGTATAATATAAATCAATTTCCCGAGATAATTCAATGGGAGAAAACCACGATTCTGCTTGTCTAACATTTATAAAATGCATGACATCTTTATCAAGCGTTTAACAAATCTTATCAGAAACTATTAACTGTTTTAAAGTTTCGAAATCTGTCACATTTCTCAATTTTAAATAATAATCCCAGCTCGTTGTTAATCGGGATGCAAATTGTACATATGTTTCATTAGGCTGACGTTGTGCTTTCCTAAAATGTTCTAAACAAGTCTGGGGGGTTGGCTCAAATTCTCTAATTACTATAGCCTTTAATTTTGAATAATCTTCTAATTCCCCATGTTTAATGTATGTAATAACGTTTGTTGCCCTTTCCCCTAACAGATTTAGTAGAATTTCCGATTTATATTTTTCTGGGACATTTTTAGAAATAAAAGCTCTTTCTAAAGATGAAAAGAAATAACTCCAACCTTCTGGTCTAGATGGAATTTTAATTGTTAACGTTCGTACACTTTTAATGAGAGAGTTTAACGATTCTATGTTTTCCTTTTTCTCGAGATCACTTAAATTATCATTTTTGGTTTCTGCTCGGGCCTTAGCCAACTCAATTTCTAACTTCGCATGTTCAAATTTTAATATCTCAAGATCTAGTAATTTTGATTCCTCATTTTTTCTTTCCTCAGTTAAACTGTTTGCTATGTCTTCAACCAGTTTTATTATCTGCTTTATACTTCGAACTTTCCTTTATTAAATTTACTAGCTGTTACCCGTGACTTCGTTCACGTAACATTAAAAGAAGAATAAATGCATTAATCAAGCAAAATATTTCACCCCCGATAATTAAAAACGTAAAGTAATTAACTAACTCTTTATCATATTTCATAGGAGAAAATACGGTATTTCTTTGTCATAGGGACCTTGGCATAGCTCAGTTTTAAAAAAGTACAATTTGTCAAAAAAGCAAATATCAGTTTTATCTGATAAACCATTTTACTTTTAACGACTTTGAAAAACGTTTTAACAGCCATCATTTAAAAATAATTCATTGGAAATAGTATATGCTTTTTTGTTTAAATTCAATTCTTGTGAATATGGATGAATAATTCTACACCTAAATGCAAGGAGCTTCAATTGCAAAGCTTTTTACAACCCAAAATTACATGCAAACGTAACATTTACATGTGTTATGTTTGCATGTAACAGTAACAGTTACATGCAAACGTAACACTTGCAATTCCAAAGCTTTTTGGTACCCAAAATTATAAGTAAACATTACTTTTGCATGTAATTTTCAGTGCAAATTAACATTTATAAGGGTTCAAATTAAAATTAATTTGGGTGCAAATTACATGTAAATGCTACGTTTTCATGTAATTTGGGGTTGCGAAAAGCTTTGCAATTGCAAGTGTTACGTTTGCATGTAACAGCAAATTTGCCTCCTTGGTTTAATCTATAGCTAAAACAACTCTTGATTTCTTGACAATATTCTGACAGACGATTTTTGTTCTGCAGAATAAATTAATTCATAAAGTTTGAATATGTAGAAATATGTTTTTAATTTTCAAAAATTCTAGTGTAATGAAGATTTTTTTTTCACCAACTATTCAAATTGAAAATAAATTCTTTTTTCAGTTTTAATGAGAAAATGGCATAAAAATGTATTAATCCGTTTTATTTCTTCTTTTTTTTTATCCACAAAAATGGAGTAATTTAATTACCGTTTTAGAGAAATTTCTTTAAAATTTACAAAAAAAAAAAAAAAAAATTAATATATATGACATCCTGAGATCAATGATGGTGTTAAAAGTAAATCGCATTGCATTAAGAGTAGTAGATGCGAAGTCAGATTTTTAAATAATAGACTTGTGTTCAATTTTCTTTTCCTAATAATCTTACTAATGCTTGTATTATTAATCGCAGAGTTCAGAGAATAAATAGATATGAAATGTTTATGTTTGGCGTGATGCTGAAAATGCAACCCTACAGTTGGCCTAAACAACTGGCGGCTTGCTTTGAAAACCTCTCCCCGTCCAATGAAGTCAGCCCTTGGGCCTAATGATTTGAGCGATATTCGGCTTCATATTGCAAGCCGATTTGACGGTTCACTGCCTCTCTATTCTTTCACTGTATTCTGTAATTATTATTGTATGAAATTGATTCACGCACCATTTGAAACATATTTGAAAAATCCCGTTTTATTTGAAATATGACGTCACTTTGATTCCAGAGAAATCTCTTTTCAATGATATAATTCTTGTTAATTTTCTTTTCCTGGCAATCATGACGGGAATTTTATCCGAAAACACACATCGGTATGTAACTGATTTTCAATCTTATTATTAATCAGTATCAAAAAACATATTTCAGTTATTCATCTTAAATCTGACGTCCATTATGTATATACTTTTATTATACACTGATATTCATGCTCCTTGTAATGTTACGAATATTTGAAAATACATGTTTTATTTATGACGTCATATTTGTTCAAGCCAAGGAGGATCATTTTCATAGTTCCATGGTCCAAGCGAAATATTTTCTTAATAATATGATTATTGTTCAGTTTTCCTTCTAATTATAAAGCAGTTTTTGACAGAAAATATCTTCTCAACGTAACCAATATTCATACTTCATGTATAATAACAAATACTCCATATTTTTGTTTCAAATATCACGGAAATTCCTCTTCTTTTGAATTCTTTTGACTTTTCATTTTTCACTTGAAAATCTTTCAATTGAAAATTAATTGTTGAGTAAAAAATATTATTCTGGGCTTTGATTTAGTTTTGGCAACGATAAAGTATTAGCAACGGTAAATTAAATTTAACCATTTTAAAATATTATACGAAAAAATGTCCATTTAGTCTCTATGAAAATAACGAAATTTTGAATTATTAAGAAAAATATTTGAATAAAATAAACAAAACCCAGCCTATGTTCATATGAGGGTTATAATCAACCTATGTGCAAAGGTACAGGATTATTAAATGCTCCATTTTGACGCTGGCTTCAGCCTAACATTTGCACACAATCAGATTTATAATATTATTAGGATTAGGATTATATCATAAATAGTTAATTTGGAATCTGATATATCTATGTCTAATTCAGCAGCAATTCGCTGATAATCTTCCTTTTTTTGCACCTTTAAACATTGTATTATAAATACAATTCACAATAAAATAAATAAAACTGACGTACCTTTATTTATTAATAAATCTCCAAATCTGATAATTCCACATTGAAAAGATGTAATCCACTTTTTCTATTCTCAAATTAGTTCAATAATAAAGAATATCAGTTCTTCTCTGCGTAAACACATTCACAGTTTATTTTTTCGTATTACGAAATTCTCAAGGTTAATCGAAATTATTTTTCTTCTGGAATAAAAAAAAATCTTCATCGGAATTCTGAATCACAATATTTTGTACTTCAATATAAACAATACGATGATTTAATTTTAGTCTTACTCATTCTTATTACTTGATAGAATTCCAAACACCATTTTATCTTCTGCAGACGATTTCCAAAACATAAACATCGAAAAATTCCTTTTATTCTTTCTCCGGCTCGACGGACCAATACTTTGGTTTCGCCGATAACTCAGTTAATATTTATCACTACAAAAGAAAAACACACAATCTCAATAAAATAACTTACTAGCGGACTGTAACTCTTTTAATTTCTCACAACACTAAATAAAAATGGTCGAGAGCCGAGATTTACACAACTTCTCTGATCGGCATCTCGAACCCAACTCACAATCACAAGTTTTTTTTTTAAGCATTTTACATAGACGGGGCTTCTAGCGGCAACAGAATGCGTTATTGAAAATGGTGGAGGATTCATTGAGCATGCGTAATGTTATTCTTCGTTATTTCCTCGCTGCCGAGCGACATGTTTTATTTTTGTTGATGCAGATTACATCACAAGAAATTATATTCATTTTTCTGTATTGTTTGGAGTCATAGGTCAGGCTCTAGAGCTGTCTGATTAGGTGAACTTTAATTATAACAATTCGCAGTTCGTCGAAGTTTGTTGAAATTTTAAATTTGTGTGCTTCGTCTGGATTGGCTGAAATTGATATAATGAATCTGCAAACATCGCCTTAAATATTGGCGCAGCGCCACCTACTGTTGAAAAATGTAACTAATTTTTTTTTCGATTTTAGCAGAGCGCATCTCTTCAACTACGTACTAGTGAAATTTTGTTTCGTTTGGAGCCATAGAACCGGCTCTAGAGCCTTCAGAATAGGCGAACTTTAATTATAACAACCCTGTATATCGCATCGTCCTTCAAGGCATTTTTAAGGTTAAAAGAAGGGTGTAACAAGTCTTGGCCAATGATTTGTGCTACATGGGTGTTTGTTGGCGCATAGGTTCGTATAATACAGATTTCTCTTTCAAAAATTGTCATGCATACTGACAAAATCCGTCAATTGATCAAATAAATTATTTCTAATACTGTAACTTTTCTAAGAAATTATTAGATATGATGATCCAAAATATTTCTCCCCTGACAATAATAGTATACAAGGATGGTAAAATTCTAAATATTATTTTAAACTTTTATGCTCCGACGGTACTTTTAAATAACAATTAAAGAAAGTTTAATATGAAATTTATTTAATCCGTCTGTTAATAAAAGTACATTTTACTTTACGTACTTTACTCGATAATACTTTACTCGATCACATCCAAAAAGCACAGCGAAACAGTCGAAGCTAAATATTTTTATAAAGTGGTTATTTTATCAAAAATTTACATATAGGTGCAGCTTAGCTCTTAAGGCGGTATTAAAAAAAAATATTTTTCCACGCTCAGCAACTCAAAATTTTGAGACACATTTTCAGACTCATTTTTAAAACTAAAAACATGAAACTTGGCGGCGTGATTTTTGAAGAGATTTATAAGGGACCTATGTTTTTATTTTTTGTTCAATTAATTAAAAATTGATTTACAACAAGTATTTTCACAGTACGATAATTTTTTTTGTTTCCAGCGCTATCGCTTCCGGAAATTCGGTTCAAAATATCCACTTTGACAGCATTTTTTGAAATATATTCTGCTTTTATCAAAAAATCGAGACAATACGGACATTATAAAGTTTCTAAATAAGACAGCCTGCCAATTGGATGCATTTTAGAGCAAAAATGAATTCAAAAATGTGTCTCAAAATAAGCAGTTTGGATTTGAATACACCCTTAATAAAAATTGTTATATGGAAAAATTGAAACTAAAAAAACAATTTCCATTTAGAGATAGGATCACAATATATTTATTTACAATGTTTTTATGGGAAATTGCGAGATTTACATAATATTATTTTTTGTTAATTTAATTATTTTTGTAAATATTTTGCAAAAAATAGCTAAAACTACCGATTATCTGAACCAGTTTTAATGAAAAAAACTTATATAAATTTCATATGACTATTATGTAAATTTTCTAGCACATCTTCAGTCATTAAGGAAGATAATTATTGAGATGAAGCAATTTCTTGATTCATTATTTGGGGAATAAAGGGTTAAAATAATTCCAGTTGTAAAATTCGAACAATTACAATTGTAAAATTCTAAGTGTTATTTTAAAAGTAAAAAGTAAAAAAAAAATGTTTAAGTCAAGATTATGGCTCGCTTTACGATATTACTTTATTGTAATTACAACATTACTTTATAATTACTTTATTTTTTAATATTTTCGCTTTGATTTAAAAATTGGTCAATATCATACTACAAACAGATCGATATCGATGCATTTTAATTAAAAAATTATCTTACCATTTGATATTTTGTCCTGACTGATTCATCAACGCACAGACGAAACTATTAAAGCTAGTAACTCGAACACTTACATATATGTTACGGCCAAAAACCCGAAATCGGCCAATTCGCGAATTGGCCAACTTCTTTTTAAATTGATTGGCCAATTCGCGAAATGGGCAGAGGCTGTCGGCCAGTTCGCGAATTGGCCAGATGCCGTCGGCCAGTTCCCGAAATAGCTATGCTTAGTTGGGCAGTTTGAATGTAAGTACTTGACAAGTTCGGTATTGAAAATGAAGTATGTAGAGTTTATAATTCATGTATCAGAGGACTCAAAAATAATATGTGACTTATTGGTCTATGGGGAAAATCAATTGCGGCGTCCCTTAATAGTGTTACACTGTTACAAACGTAATAAAATTATACAAATTTCTGAGTTGCACTAAAACATGCTTCTGTAGAATTAGGAGCACATTTACCGGTCCATTTTTCTCGTTTTTTCGCATATCTGAACCGGCCCGATAGCGGGCGAAGCACACTATTATACACTGTCATAATAATATCTGTCATGTGGACCTAATGCGATACTTAAAAACAGTTAATTTCAAAATTAAACATGTTGTACACTTTCAAAATGTTAAAATATGCGAATATTTCCATAATCGGGTTTTTATCATGATTCAATACGTTCCTCAAACTCATATATTTACTATTCTCTATTACTCATATTGATACTCGCTTTGTATTATTCTCAAACATTTGAAAAATCCGTTATTGGAAACTTCCCGAGGCTAGCCTCGGAAACTTCCGATATGACGTCAGATTAATTTTCTTTTTAATTCTCTGATGACGTGATCTACTTTCTGTACATACACATTCTCATACTCCTTGTGTTATTGAGAAATCTTTGAAAATTTCCGTTTTATTACCCATATGACGTCATAATCTTTTTTTTTTTCAATTGGTGAAACTTTTTAGTTCATTTTTAACACTTTCCAACCTAGTTGAAAAGTGTTTATGACTTCGGTTTGTCTGCCGTATGGCCGTCTGCCGTCTGGCCGTCTGCCGTCTGGCCGTCTGTCCGTGCTCTAACTCCCGTAAATATGCTCGGATTGCTCTGCAATTTTTATATGTTATTGTCGTTATCTATAGCATGTTCCCTATTTCAACGGAAGTGTGTAGCACTTATAGTTTTTTTACAGGGACACTCAAAAGAATTCCGTTACATTACGATATATGGGGAAAAATCATTTGCGATTTATTTTAATGATGTTACGCAATTTCAGACACATTGTAATTGATATATATCACTAAGGTGCATTACAAGAAGCTTAATATGGAATAGGGTGTGCATAGCACTTATACTTTACAGGGACAGTCAAAAGAATTCCGTTACATTACGTCTATGGAGAAAAATCGTCTGCGGTTTATTTAAATAATGTTTCACTATTTTAAACGCATTGAAATTTATATAAATCACTAAGGTGCTTTACAAGTGGCTTACTAGAGAATATTGTGTGTATAGCAGTCATCGTTCATTTACAGGGACACACAAAAGAATTCTGTACTGTCAGTTAACAATAATTCCTGGAAGTGCGTTTTAAGTTACTGAACGCTATTTTAAACTTAACTCACTTTTTGTATATTACGTGGTGTGTATAAATTCTGTAGATCATATACAGGGAAACACAAAAATTTGCGAACACATTTCCGTTTATTGACAGAAACTCCAGAAGGAGAATTTTAAACTGTGCTACGCGTTTTCTAACTGAACTAAATTTTAGCATCCTATGTAGTGTATATACAAATCTATAGATGATAATACAGGGCTAAATAAAAGTATTTGGGTATTTTTCTGAATTTTGTATATGTTAGAAATTCCTGAAATTATGTTTTTAAATATGTTATGCGTTTTCCAAATTGTTTACTTAGATGTTATCTTTCAGCTTATTAAACAGTATGATTTGTAAAATGATTTTGGAAGCGTTGGAAAGTGGTACATAATCTATGCTTGACGCATGATTTTTCGTTCTTGTTATTTTTCACGTGGAAAACTTTCAATAGAAAATTAATTATTGCAGAAAGAATTTTATTGGGAATTTTTTATTGTTGGCAACTGCTATAACGAAAAATGTTTAAATTTAATAGGAAAAGGCTGTTAGAATTTTAGTTTTTTATTTCTATTTATTAAAATAATACGACTTTTTCAAATTTTAATATTTTGAGGTATTCAGTTATATATAGACAAAGTTTCAACTCTGTAAGTTATATAGTTTCTGAGAACGGCTCTGTGATGGACAGACAACGGAGCGGGAGCAATAGGGTTTCTTGAGATGAACGAAACCCTAAAAATGAAGAATTGAAACAGTTTACTATTCTTCCTAATCAGGGCGGTGGTTTTGCCCCCTGTATCATCCGTTTAAGATAATTTTTAAACACATGAACAAAAAAAGAAAAACATAACTAAAAACAGTCTTTAACGGGAGGCTAAGGGCACTTTGACCCCGTGACGAAAATTATTAATTACTTCTCTTTTTAGTGTTTAATTATGTTACATTTAAGAAGAATAAATTTTACTATTGCTTTCAAAATCACACGAGAAAAAATCATAAATTTGAAAATCCAGCAACTGCCAGTTGCTTTCCGCTGACCCCTCCTCCCCACCCCACTGTTTTTCGAAATTTTAAACGAATAATAATGTTTTGAAATTCCTCCTTACAAATACTTTGGCTTAATGTGAGAAATACAATAATCACAATGAATCCTGAGTCACAGAGGCAAGAAATTAATTCTTCAACAGATCAGAATATAATCGTCACAATGAATTCTTTGTATCAGAATAAATCACAAAAGCTGGAAATTCTTCATTAGAGAACATCTGTCATAAATTTTCAAAAAGTATAATCGTCACAGCATGGAACTCCCTTTTCTATCACGTGTCACGTGTGCACATAAGTGTCATTTATCGGACAGCCTTGGATCACCATTTCGTATATTGGCCAAGGATTCCCGGCGACGACTTCGCGAATTGGCAGGCCAAAACCCGAAATGCATTGTTCATTTCATGTACTTCGGGTTTCGGCCAGGAATCTCGGCCAATTCGCGAACTGGCCGGCCACTTCGCGAATTGGTCGAACTTCGGGTTTTGGCCGTAACATATATACTAGCTGATATGCCCGGCCTTGTCCGGGCTCGTAATAATAACCTTAAAACTACCTAAAATCAATGTTGAATGATTTCATATTTTTAAATGAAAATCTATCCAAACGAAATGAAGGACAGTCGTTACAGTTATTGCCGATTTAATGTCTATTTAATTTCTGACGTTTTGATATATTAAACTTTCAATGCTGACCAAAAGTTCCTGAGGAAACCTAAATAATATAAAGCGCTCCCCCACCTTTCCTCTTTTAAACTCAAAATAATATACAGTATTGGCCAATTTATTAGTCCCATTCGAAAAACATTTTAAAACCTTGTTTATAAGATGATTATATTAAAATTAAATAAAAATCATGAACTCATGGCATCATAATTCCCTTTTATATTTTAATAGAATAGTAAGGCTACTATAATTTGTGACTCGTGCTATAGCCAGTATACGTCAAACACATGGGCGTTATCATTATCTTTTTATACGTGAAGATTTCGCTATGGTACTCCATTGTGAAATTTGGTAATTTTTGAAATTCAATATTTGAAAAACGGCATAATCATTAGATTTGAAATTTATATCAAGAAAAATACATTTTTTTACCTTTCTAACGCAGTTTGTCTAACAATTTTCTGACAAATACTTTTCGAGCTATTCATTTTTTCAGCAACTTCAAATGTTTCATTTTCCAAGATTATTCTGTGGCAACGATTATCGAAAATCCTAGTCGTCAGCAACGCATAGCCTTTTATTAAAGAGGATTATTACCACATAATAGGAATTCATTAAGAAACGATTTTTTGAAATTCAACTACTAAGGTGTTAAAGGGGTGTCGGAAGTTTTAGGCCATTTCAACATATCTCAGGACCAGTTTTAAGTTGGAGCGTGATATGAAGCATAAAAAAATCTACTAAAAAATGGTAAAACACATATTTCAGCTATTTTCGAAATTCAACCTCTAAGAGGGTGGAAAAGGGTGTTGAAAATAAAAAAAACAAGGGAGTCTTCCATAATCGAGTTTACATTCAATTTATGTATTTTAGCAAGTGTATTTTAGTACCTTTTGACACAAAATTAATTTTATTGTTCTAACCATTGTTGTCACTCTCGTAATTTTGAAACTACATTGTTAACCTCACTCATGTTTGTCACCGACTTTGGCTATGGACTCGATTATGGAAGATAAGACGAATAAGAGAACCTTTTGCTGATTTTTGATTACATATTTTGTGATAGAAATTTTTGCATTTGGATTTTTGTTTCGTCTTTCTTTTTCCGTGTTTTAAAAATTGTTTTTACGCTTTTCGTGTTTTAGCGACCGCATTTCAATGTTTATCAATTATAGTACACTTCCTCCTCTTATCAAGAAAAATTTTTTGGAAGTAAAGATTTACAATTGAAATACTGATCGCCATATTAACGATTTATGGGCTGTAGGATCTCAGAACCTGGTTATATTGATTACCGTATAAACAGTTTATAAGCCTGAAGCGCACAGAATTCTGTTAAAATGATTGTTGGTTTAGCGTTTTATGTATAAGCAAAGTTCACAGGGATCCGTTACAGTGATAGTCGGTTTAATGACTTATGAGGTGTGAATCACACCTCAGGGTCCCCTTATAGTGATCGCTATTAACGATTTATAACTGCGAAGTGCTAAGTGACCCATTATTTTGATCCCTGTATTAACAATTTATGGGCGCGAAACACACAGGACCCAGTTACAATGTTCGCCATTTTTTTGCCCCCCCCCCAGCTCCCCCCTTCTTAGAATAGCACGGGAAGCGGCTGGCAGGTCTGCTAGTTTGAAACATAATGTCATACAAGTAACTTTGTACTTCAAATTTTCATATTATGTATAAAACCCTTTTTTATTTCATTTTGACGGACCCTGCAACGTTTAGGATAGATCCTTATTGATATATATACCGAAACTATAATATTAATATGAAATTTTATGAAACATCTGAAATGCTTTAACATCTACGAGCTGTCATTTTTAGGGTTCTGTACATCTCACGAAACCCTATTACTCCCGCTCCGTTGTCTGTCCGTCACAGAGCCGTTCTCAGAAACTATGTAACTTACAGGCATTAAAAGTTTGTTTACTTATAGCTAAATACCTACTATGAAGCTCAAAATATTAAAATTTGAAAAAACTGTATTATTTTAATATAGAGAGATAAAAAACCAAAATTCTAACAGCCTTTTTTTTTATTAAATTTAGACATTTTTCGTTATAGCAGTTGCCAACAATTAAAAATCTGCAATAAAATTCTTTCTACAGTAATTAATTATCTATTGAAAGATTTCCACGTGAAAAATGAAAATGAAATAAAAAGTTTCACCAATTAAAAAAAAAAAGATTAATATGAAGTCATATTGGTAATAAAACGGAAATTTTCAAACATTTCTTTAATAATACAAGGAGTATGAGTATGTGTAAATACAGAAAGCAGTTTAATATGACGTCATTAGAGAATTAAAAAGAAAATTAATCTGACGTCTAACATTTTGAAGGTCTCTATATACAACATGTATAATTTTGAAATTGATTTTTTTTTAAATATCGCATTTAGGCTACATGACAGATATTATTATGACAGAGTATAGTAGCGGGCTTCGCCCGCTATCGGACCGGTTCAGATTTTCGAAAAAATCGACAAAAAATAGACTGGTAAAGTTTTATTTTATAAAAAACATGACTTTTTTCTTTTTTCTTTTCTTTTCTTTTCTTTTTTTGGAAAAATAAATTTATCTGGATTTATTAAAGAAAGGATAAAGTGTTTTGAAAGGAATATTAAACGAAACCCTTTGTGCGATATTCGATCACACTTACCCACTTGTTAATTTTTTTTTTTGCTGTCTTTATGTGTCTATTAAAAAATATACGGTACATCAGTAAAGTAAATTGCTTGCTACAGAAAAATTATTCCCCTTTGCGTTAACTGTTCCAAAAGGTAAAGTCATTTTGAGCTTAATCATATAAGGTATGTCGCATTTTGTACCAAAAGACATGATTTATGTTTTACTGTCTGTCCGATATTCTTACTTTTATAAATTTCAGAGCATCCATTTACCTTTTGTTGTTACCACCTCTTCATCCGTCTAATTAGAGGCACGCACATTCTTTTCTAATGGTATTTCCTCTTGTCTTTTTTTCGGCTGTTTAATATTCCGAACACATCGCTCGTATTTCTAAACCAGCTGGCTTCATAGATATACAACAACAACAAAAAAAAATATTTCTACTCTCTCTCTCTCTTTCTCTGTATATACGAGTATCTATTTATTTATTTATACTGGAGAGCTTTATAAATATCTGACCAAAAAGTATGGTACAGGATCTCAGATACTTATTATTATTATTATTATTATTATTATTATTACTCTTATTATTATAATTGCATCACGGTGATTGTTATTTTCATTCATTGAAAAAGTGTTGTTACCAACAATTATGCAAAATTCTTAAAATTTTTCGAAAAAACGCTTTTTTTTTTAAGTGCCAGAAAACGCGGATAGTTCATAAAATTCAAAGTACTCTATGACCTCATCGTACAGGAATAGAATTTTTACTGTTTTACTTATTAGAGTATGAAGAAGTTTACTATCTTAAATGATCCAGGAGCAATTTAATTTTATAACTTTTTAGAAAACAACTATTTTGATTAAGTGGCTTTTCATATGAGGATATGATGCTATGATGATATGACATTTGAAACATTTTGTGCAACTGGAACTATGTCTTTAAAACTTACGGATTGGGAAATAGCTACCGATTAGACATATAAAAAAAACTAGCTGACATGCCCAGCGTTGCCCGGACCCGTGATAATAACCTTAAAAATACCTAAAATCAATGTTGAATGATTTTATATTTTTAAATGAAAATCTATTCAAACGAACTGAAGGACAGTCGTTAATAGTTATTGCCGATTTAATGTCGATTTAATTTCTGACGTTTTGATATATTAAACTTTCAATTCTGACCAAAACTTCCTGAGGAAACCTAAATAATATAAAGCGTCTTTCCTCTTTTAAACTCAAAATAATATACAGTATTGGCCAATTTATTAGTCCCCTTCGAAAAAAATTTCCAAAACCTTGTTTATAAGATGACTAGCTTACCTGCCCGGCGTTGCCCGTGCCAACAACCTCAAATGTACCTGAAATCAGTGTTGAACATTTTTTTATTTTTAAACAAATCTAATGTTGGGGGCCCCACTACCTTAGACAGCAAACACTGGGCGTGCCATACACACTCCCATATATTACCGTAAGTCGAGTCGAAAGAGCCATACCCCTTCATGATCCAGCCCATAGAACCAGAGATAGAAAAGCGCCCCTGGTGGTGAAAATCGATAAGCTCTATCTATGTAGAGTCGAATGAGCCATACCCCGTCGTGATCCAGCCCATAGAACCAGATATAGGAAAGCACCCCTGGTGGTGAAAATCCGAACTAAAATCAGTCAGCTCTATCGATGTCAAGTGGAAAGAGACATACCCCATTGTGATCCAGCCCATAGAAACAGATATAGGAAAGCACCCCCTGGTGGTGAAATTCAGAACTAAAATTGGTAAGCTCTATTGATGTTGTGTCGATTGAGCCAAACCGTGACGTGACGTGACCCATAGAACCAGAGTTAGCTGCAAAATCCTTTAGTTACACCTTCCACCACCAGGGGGCACAATATGCTCTATACGAACATAACTGAAATCATTAAGGTTATCGATGTCCGAGTCGAATGAGGCATACCCCATCATGATCCAGCTCATAGAACCAGAGATACGAAAGCGCCCCCTGTGGTGAAAATCTGAACTAAAATCAGTAAGCTCTATTGATGTCGAGTGGAAAGAGCCATACCCCGTCGTGATCCAGCCCATAGAAACAGAGATAGCAAAGCACCCCCTGGTGGTGAGAGGAAGTTGATGTAGAATAAATGCGATATTTAATAAAAAGTCGTCCCCCCTACCCCCTTTATCTCGCCATTTTCGCTAGTTATTACAAATATACAAATGTTTCTTAATTACATCTAATGTCTCGATCCGATAATGGGGTTTCGCTATCTACCTATCCTAATCCGCTTTTCCCTATCATAATAGAAAAAAGCATATTTTATCAAAAAATCGCTGGCAAACGCGAATTTTGTCAAAGGTTCGCGAGAAAAACACGAATTTCATCAAATAATCGCTGAAAAAACACGAATTTTGTCAAAGGATCGCTAAAAAAACATGAATCTCGTCAAAAGGCAGCAGAGTAAACACTAATATTGTCAACGGATCATTAAAAAAGCAAATTTCATCAAAGGATCACGGAAAAATGCGAATTTCATCAAAGGATCGCGGGAAAAACGCAAATTTCGCCAAAAGATCACAGGAAAAATGTGAATTTCGTCAAAGGATCGCTGAAAAAAACACGAATTACGTCGTAGGATCACTGAAAAAACATGAATCTCGACAAAAGTATGTGGAAAAAACACGAATTTCGTTAAAGGATCACAAAAAAAAGCAAATTTCGTCAAATGATTGCAGGAAAAACTTGAATTTAGTCAAGGGATCGCAGAAAAAGTACGAAATTCGTCAAAGGATTGTAGAAAAAATACTGATTTTGTGAAAGGTTCGCAGAAAAAACTTTCGTGAAAGGGTCGCAGAAAAAATGCAACTGTCTTTATTAAAAACAGCACACACACAAACATCCCATTCTCGCTAATTATTACAAATATATAAATGTTTCTTAATTACCATCTAATGTCCCGATCCGATAACGGGGTTTCCCTATCTACCTATCCTAATCCGCTTTTCCCTATCATAATAGAAAAAAGCATATTTTATCAAAGAATCGCTGGCAAACGCGAATTTTGTCGAATGTTCGCGAGAAAAACACGAATTTCATCAAATAATCGCTGAAGAAACACGATTTTTGTCAAAGGATCGCTAAAAGAACATGAATCTCGTCAAAAGGCAGCAGAGAAAACACGAATATTGTCAAAGGATTATTAAAAAAGCAAATTTCATCAAAGGATCACAGAAAAATGCGAATGTCATCAAAGGATTGCGGGAAAGACGCAAATTTCACCCAAGGATCAGAGGAAAAAAGTGAATTTCGTCAAAGGATCTCTGAAAAAACCACTAATTACGTCGTAGGATCACTGAAAAAACATGAATCTCGACAAAAAGATGCAGAAAAAACACTAATTTCGTTAAAGGATCACAAAAAAAAGCAAATTTCGTCAAATGATTGCAGGAAAAACTTGAATTTCATCAAAGGATCGCAGAAAAAATACGAAATTCGTCAAAGGATTGTGGAAAAAATGCTGATTTAGTGAAAGGTTCGCAGAAAAAACTTTCGTGAAAGGATCGCGGAAAAAATGCAACTGTCTTTATTAAAAACAGTACACACACAAACCTCTATACAAACAAACCTCTTATGTCTTCCTGCCTGAAGAAAGCACCGTAATTATAACACCTAGGCCTGATTTTTTAATTTCAATTTAGATTTTTTTTTTAAAATTAAAACATGCATACGGAATTCTGGATTCGAGGCTATTCCATGCTCTCCGCCAATCCACAGCAACAAAGCAGACTGCCAATGAGAGCAGGTGTGAATATGGGATGATCCAGGATCCAGCGACGGCAGTTCATGTTCATGTTCACAGCTTTTGTTTATGTTTGAGTTTTATTTTAAAGAAAAGGTATATATTTTTGGCTAATTGAGGTTCACATAAGTTAATTTCAATTGTATTCATTCTTTGTATGCGTAATTGCCCCATATATTATGTGTTTGGTAAGAATATATTTTGCACTTTACTGATTGTTTTCATAGCGCTAGACATATCAGCTCATGTTCTTAAATGAAACAAACTGTTTTCAATAACAAATCTTAATGATTCAAATTAATCTTACACTTTACTATAAAATGTACAGTTCTACAATTTATCGCATATTACAACGTTTTTGGGAACTAAAAATGTAGTCCAATAACAGTAACAGAAAGAAAAATTGTAAATAACAATAAATAAATAATCATAAATTTCACATCATTGAATTAACAAACTCATATATAAGATACAACTTTAAACTGATATGCCTCATCAACTGTTGTCGAAATCAATATAATGTAAATAATTCTTAAACATTATGAGTTTGCTAAGAAATTAACATTTAGTGCAGTGTAGGATGTATTTTTTCCTCAAAACAATGTAATTTGTAAATATGAAGTAAAAAAAAATCACCGTTTTCTCACATATTATGAGTTTTATCAGCAAGTTAAAACATTAAGTAAATATGAAGGATTTTTGGAGCTGTTTCTATCAAAAATTCAATAACAACGCCCAAAAACTCTCAACAAAAATAATTATAAAGACTGCGATGACAACATAAATTTTATACCACATTGCATGTCCGTTCTTGGGCGATTCTTATAAAACTCAAAATTTCACACAAAATGGTGATTTTTTTACAACATGCTTACAAATTAAAATGGTTTATAATTATTTTTAAAAAAACTCGGCCAGAAATAACATTGATTTTACATTTTTAAAGACTTATTCTTTTTAATTATTTTGAAACAGCTCCGCAAATCATTCATATTTATTTATTATTTTACTTTCTGATGAAACTCATTATGTGAGAAAACGGTGATTTTTTTTTTACCTCATACTTACAATCCCCAAAACAATTTAATTTGTAAATATGAAGTAAAAAAAAAAAAAAAATCACCGTTTTCTCACATATTATGAATTTTATCAGCAAGTTAAACAATAAGTAAATATGAATGATTTGCGGAGCTTTTTCTATCACTAATTCAATAACATCACCCAAAAACCCTCAGCAAAAATAATTATAAAGAGTGCGATGACAACATACATTTTATATCGGCATGTCCGTTCTTGGGCGATTCTTATAAAACACAAAATTTGTCACTAAATGGTGATTTTTTTACAACATGCTTACAAATTAAAATGGTTTATAATTATTTTAAAAAAAAACTCGTCCAGAAATAACATTGATTTTACATTTTTAAAGACTTATTCTTTATAATTATTTTGAAACAGCTCCGCAAATCATTCATATTTATTTATTGTTTTACTTTCTGATGAAACTCATCATGTGAGAAAACGGTGATTTTTTTTTACCTCATACTTGCAAATCAAATTGTTTTGATGAAAAAATACAATCTACACTTCACTGAATGTTTCCAATTCTTAAACAAAATCATAATATTTAAGAAATATTTACATTACATTGATTTCGACAACAGTTGATGAGGCATATCAGTTTAAAGTTATATCTTATATATATGAGTTTGTTAATTTACAATCCTTCTGTTAAGAGTTTTTTACTACATTTTTAGTTCTCGAGAACGTTGTAACATGCGATAAATGGTAGAACTGTACATTTTATAGTAAAGTGTAAGATTAATTTAATTCATTAAGATTTGTTATTGAAAACAGTTTGTTTCATTTCAGAACATGAAAAATGCAATCAGTAAAATGCAAGGTATATTCTTACCTAAAACATAATATATGGGGGCAACTAAACATACAAAGAATGAATACAATCAAAACTAACCTACTTTAATCTTAATCAGTCAAAAATATATTCCTTTTCTTTAAAATAAAACTCAAACATAAACAAAACAATGAAATCTGTGGCTAGCCGCTTCCGTAAAGGAAGAAAATGCTATAGCTCGCTATATCCCGTAATAACAGCTGCTCTCATTGGCTGGCTGCTTCGTTACCGTGAACTTGGCAGAGAGTTGTAAAAAGCCTCGAACCCAAAATTCCATATACACGTTTTAATTAAAAAAAAAATCTAAATTTAAATTTAAAAATCCGGCGCCGAAGTGCACTTTCCAGTGACAACATCTACACATGACAAAAATTTTAGAGTCCTAGGTGTTATAATTACGGAGAAATCCGCGGGCAGGCAGACAGACACCTACTGTTTTATAGAGATAAGAGATTTGTCTCCTCTTCATTTCGGGCTTCTGCTGACGTTTAGGTTATAAAACAGAACATTCTACAGAACTCTTACGTTGATTCAGCATGTGCCATGTTTTTAGAATTGTGCGTGCCAAGGAATATAAATAACTGTTACTTTTACAAATAATATTAAAAATTTGTAATACATTCCGTTCCAACGAATTTATAACACGATCTTTAAGGATTAAAACTAACTTTATTATCCTTCAATAGGAGGAGGTGAGAAATATATACTCTTTTCATTGCTCTTAAACTTACATAAATCCCCTTATTCTCCCTCTACCTATATTAGAATTAATAAAACAAATATGAATATCATGGCCGTTTTTCTTTACATGGATGATACCGATAAACGCAAGCACTCTGAATCGTACCATAATAAGATAAATTTATTTCTGTTTGCGACATTTAGTAAAATGTGATAATAGAACTTATAGTAATAGTCCAGTAGAAATAGCTTAAAAAGGAGTCTTGCCTTGCAAAAATTAGGGTTGTTCTGATTTTTGGATATGTTGTAAAGGTTGATCCTCTAAAAAAAAACAAGTTTTCGACCTTCTAGACCTTGTGCGTTTTTCACAATATTGAAAAAACCAATATTTTTCGGCACTATTTTCGATTTTTCTTAAATAACTCAATTTCAGTGCATTTTACAGAAAAAGCACTTTCACCGTTTTGTAGAACATAAAATTCTCTACAACACGCAGTATTTATGTTTGTAAATTTTCCAAATAGGGGGTGAGATACGAAGCCGGGAAAATAGGGTAAAATTTGCAAAAATCCACAAATGACGTTAGTTTTTGCTTAATAACCTACTTTTAGTGCGTTTTAGAGACAAAAGTGTCATTATACAGTTTGTAAAGCATGAAGTAGTCTATAAGTTTCATTTATTAGATCATTAAATATCTAAGGTAGACTTTAAAAATCAAAATAATACAATTTATGGTTAAAACAAAAAAAATACCGCCTGACAAGTCATTAATTTAAAAACGAGCTTTTATTTTTGATATTGATTAAACGATGCAATTAATTAATTATAGTATGTACAATAATAGGTAACTGTTGAATAGTTGAGGGGGGGGGGAGCGAAGTTAACCAAAAAGCCTAGTCGGTAGACATAGGTGCAGGGCCAATAATTCAAAGTCGAAAGTAAAATTAATAGCTGGGAATAATGTAAAAAAATTCCCGAAAGATAAATAAGTTATAATTTAGAAAATTTAAAAAAGGAAAAGGAGTATCTAAGGCCGAAACTAAGGGAGGTGGGAGCAAAAAGAGCATGTGGCCCGGGCGCTAGAAGGGAAGGAGAAGAGGACGCACAATGAAGATTTGGTTTGTCGTGTTTGTATTCATTTGTCCCACATATTTTTGTTAGTCAAAGTTTACACTGATGGTAAATGTATCTCAGTTTAAGAGTGTTAGTCCCAACAGAAAGAATAACAACAATTATACCTGATAAGATGGAAACCTGTATAAAGGAGAATTGTTTTCCGGTGTTTTGAATTCAGTTTTAAATTTTAAAATAAAGAAAATATTAGAAACTTATCCTGAACATAATCAAAAAAGTATAAAAAGTGCAGAAAGTGCTCGTCGCTTGAAGATTCATACTTCTGCTGAGGTTAAGTTCAATGAGACTATGTTTCCGCAGATGCCACAAGAAAAATTGTTGATGAATGAAAAAAAATAAAGAACTTTTCATTTATATGCTTCGAAATGAATTTGAAAAAGCACAAATGATCACTACGCAGGCCATTGAAGATGCAGATGTGCTAATAGTGAACACAGCTATTTCCTAAGCCCGTGATTACGATGCTGTCATTGTCAATGGTCAAGACATGGACCTTCTTGTTCTTGTGGCTTCTCTAGCTGCAGACAATGTTTATTTCTGAAGGGCCTTGAGAGGGAAACTGCCTGATGATCTCTACTCCAAAGAGTGTTTCAAATTTAAGTAAGTTGCACAAAATATTCTTTTTCTTCCTGCAGTAAGTGGTTGTGACATCACTTCTGTGCTCTACAGCCATGGAAAAATGAAATATTGCAGAATTCTTCAGAACCCATCCCTGAACCAAAAAGTTCAAATCTTTAAAGACTCAAATGCAGAGAGGCACAAACTTGTTGAAGCCACAGAAGGTGTACTTCTTGCCCTGTATGGAGGTGATCCCAACCAAAACTTGAATGTATTGCGGTATGTCAGCTTCGCTAGAGCAGCTAACAATATTAAATTAAATTTAGCTAGACTACCACCTACTCGTGATGCTGCTGAATATCATGCTATCATGCATTCAGACATGGCTGGGAAACGAAAAGGATCCTCTGGAATGCGGCTGGAAGTGGGGTGGTCATGGGCTCATTCCAGTCACCATGATGAATGGACCAGCTCCTCAAACTGTACTCGATTTCATATCTTGCCATTGCAAAAAAAAAAAAAAAAAAAAAAAAAGTACGAATTGCAGTTCTATAAAAGCAGGCTTGAAGTGCTCAGTTATCTGTGTGAAGTGCCACAACCAGCTATGTGGCAACGATCCTGATATTATACTGGACCTTGAGGACTTTGATGACCTAGAACAACCAATCGAGTCAAGTACAGAGACGGACGATGAAGTAACTGAGACGATGGTATCATTACCAGGGCCAAGCAGCAGAAAAAGGAAACATATATGAGAAAGCGACTATATAATACTAACTATGTATTTGTTGATTAATTTATTGTGCATTCTATAATTGATTAACCACATCGTGTTGTCAATATCAAAAATAAAAGCTCGTTTTTTAAATTAATAACTTGTCAGGCGGTATTTTCCTGTTTTCATCCAAAATCTTTTTTGCTGTGATTTTTAAGGTCTATTACCAATATTTAATTATCTAATAAATGAAACTATAGACTATCTCATGCTCTAAAAAGTTGATTATGACAGTTTTGTTTAAAAAATGCACTAAAAGTGGGTTATTAACAAAAAATAACGTCATTTGTGGATTTTTGTATTTTTTCCAAATTTAACCCTATTTTCCTAGCTCTGTATCTCACCCCCTTATTTGGACAATTTACAGACATGAATACTGCATGTTGTAGAGGATTTTATCTTCTACAAAATGGTGAAAATGCTTTTTCTGTAAAATGCACTGAAATTGAGTTATTTAAGAAAAATCGATTCCATTCTAGCGCCCGGGCCACATGCTCCTTTTGCTCCCACCTCCCTTAGTATCGGCCTTAGATACTCCTTTTCCTTTTTAAAATTTCTAAATTATAATTTGTTTATCCTTCAAGTATTTTTTTACATTATTCCTAGCTATTAATTTTACTTTCGACTTTGAATTCTTGGCCCTGCACCTATGTCTACCGACTAGGTTTTTTGGTTAACTTCGGCCCCCCCCCACTCAACTATTCAACAATTACCTATTATTGTACATACTATAATTAATTAATTGCATCGTTTAATCAATATAAAAAATAAAAGCTCTTTTTTAAATTAATGACTTGTGAGGGGGTATTTTTTTGTTTTAACCATAAATTGTATTATTCTGATTTTTAGAGTCTATTATAGATATTTAATGATATAATAAATGAAACTTATAGACTACTTCACGCTTTACAAACTTTATATTGACACTTTTGTCTCTAAAACACACTAAAAGTAAGTTATTAAGCAAAAACTAACGTCATTTGTGGATTTTTGCAAATTTCACCCTATTTTCCCGGCTCCGTATCTCACCCCCTATTTGGACAATTTACAAACATGAATGCTGCATGTTGTAGAAAATTTTATGCTCTACAAAATGCTGAAAGTGTTTTTTCTGTAAAATGCACTAATATTCAGTTATTTAAGAAAAATCGAAAAAAGTGCCGAAAAATATTGGTTTTTTCAATATTGTGAAAAACGCACAAGGTCTAGAAGATCGAAAACTTGGTTTTTTTATTAGAGGGTCAACCTTTACAACATATCCAAAAATCAGAACTACCCGAATTTTTGTAAGGTAAAATGCTATTTCTACTGGACTACAAAGGCAAAAGAACATAATCACAATCTTAATTATTTCTACATAAAAGTTCCTTTGGCTTGAAACATTGAATATTGCTAGTTTTCAAAATTTTAAAATATGAACGCATTTAAAGTTACTGAACCTTTTTATATTAGTGTTTTGTTGTATATTTAACAAGGATTTATTTCCAACAATGAAACTATTGCTAGCATTTGTATAATCCTTTTTACCACTAGCCCGCCCCCCCCCCTCTTCCCACCCCCCGATCTTTATTCGATTGGGGGTGAGGTCGGATAGCTTATGTGAGATAAAACAGGTTACTGGTAAGAGCCAATGAAAAAGGGCTTGAAGAAAGGGTAGTCAAAACTACAAGGACAAGAGTAATTATGATTTTTCCAAAGCTTTTAAGTGGGTGAACTTCCTTTCTGCAATTTCTCAAAATTTAATGAAATGCCTCGAAATATTAAATTATTAGACTTATAATTGAAATATTGATAGTTTAGTTCTGTTGCTAAAGTTAAAATATTTTGCTCCATTTCAAAAGAAAGTCTAAACTCTTTGATTTCCTGCAAAATTAACATAATCATGCGGTTTTACTTCATCTGTGGGCTAAGACCGGATGATTTGACTTTTTCTATACAAAAGATTAATAATTAATAAATGAATTTTTTATTTAAAATGATATTATAGTACAAGGATAAGTGAAGAGTATCTCGGCAAAGTTATATTAAATTCTGTTGGACATTCTAGCTTCAAGAAGCAACTGATAATGTATTCGGTTTTACACTTTTTTCCTCTACATTTTTTAGATATCAAAGAGAAACATCTGGGTATAATTCTTAATGGTAGAAACTAATGTATGAGTAATTAAAAAAAAATTGCATCCAATAATAACTAACACCTAAAGATAACCACTAAAAAGTGTTTATTTAGAAAATATAGTTGAAAGTTACAGTCTTGAATTTAACTGGAATGTGAAAAACTTCGAGATAGAGAGTTCCAAAATGTACCTTAAAAAAAAAAAAAAAAAAAAAATAATAATAATAATAAATTTTTTTTTCAGTGGTTTATCTTTCAGTAATAGCAGATCACTATATCTTAATCGTTTTTCTTTCTTTTTTTTTTCTCTAAATGAAACTTAATTAATGCCAAACATTAAGTTTAATCACCAAAAGGTTGTATATAACGTTCATGAAGAGGCAATTTCGGGCATGAATTTTTATTTAATTTAACTCAATAATTTTCTCTCTCGCTTTCGAAAATATTTTATGATGTAATCAATAAAAAATGCAGGATTTTTCTAATGTTGATGCAGAATGGTTTTTAACATTATATTTCACAAAAAAAATCTTAAAAAACTACTTGGCAAGAGAGGATGGTTTTTATTTTTATCCAAGCAAGCAATTCTTTATACTTTTGAATGATATTTTCTTTGTGAATTTCTGAATAAATCCTTTTATTGAAACTAAAATCTATCTGTATTATAAAGCTAAAACATGCTCCTGAGTAACGCTGACTTCATATCGATGGTGGGAACAATCTGAACTCTTAATTAAATTTTATGACACTTTTTAAAATTTCTAATTATTTCACAGTTTTAATTTTTACACCATCGAGTGGAAAAAAATACTTTCAAATGCAACTTCTTTGAAAACTGTATCTCAAACTACTGATATTTTATGGTTTTAAAAATATTTTTCATGCATGACCTTTTTAAAATCTATCTCAAAAATGAACGTGTAACCCGATTACGGAAGAATAACCTTATTGCACTTTAAAAGAATGTAAATAATTCAGCATTTGTTTGTTTCCGTGTAATATTCGTACTAAATTATCAAACGAAATTAAAATAAATAAATAAAACACCAATTTAACAGACATATAATCGAACTAAACGCTAAAACACTGAAACAATCAATATCAAAAAGGTTGTTATAAATACAGATATCTCTCGAGATTAACCTCTGGCATGGACCCTATACAAAAGTACCAAAAATGCTTTTTGGTGTACATCGTTAAAAATCTGCAGCAAACTGTCCAGTCATTCCACCATTTTTACAGTTAAACAATAACAACCGTAGTGCATAACAACCGTAATTTATCGCTATTCTGACTAATGAAAACGCTGCATAATATGGTCAATTAACCGTTATCTATAAAAACGGTTGAATGACTGAACAGTTTTAGCAGTGTAGTTGGTGGGCTATTTAAGAAAATATACTAAATGTAAAAAAAAAAATATATTAGAGTTTTCATTTAAAAAGGATTTTCACCTTCCTGCGTTCTATACACCGTCCAGAATATCAGTCATCTTTAACTCAGGTTTCCGTGTATCGCCTGGCGTTTACAGTATACTAAGAAGGGTAAGGCTGTTACTTTTTTTTAAATACCTTCTTTATTGTTAAAGTTATGAACAAAAATCACGGTTCAGGCTGGAGTGAGACACCCTGTGTGTTCGACTAAAGAAATCGTTTCGAACCCTAGTTTCCGATACAAAAATTGTTTGTTTTACTCTGCCTAACCTTTCTGCAAGTTATTGAAAGTTTTTTCTGAATCACCTTGTATACAAGAGGGTTGAGAACTCATGGTGCAAACTTTAAGGGGTGGTAGAGCACACTACAACAAACAATTTTTGTGTAGAAAACCAGGATCGTAATCAGAGCCCCATTAAGGTTGTCTTGGTGCTCAAGGCCTATCATGTTTTTTCACCCCCGCTCAGTCTAGCAGGAATAAAAATTTGGAGCAGGGGTGCAATTCCAACACGAAAGAATGCACAATATTTAGAAAGTGAGACTATTTGAAACTGTGCATACTACCTGTGATTTTTATCATTAGATATAACGATAATGACAGTTGCCAGTTAAAGCAAATCTTTTTTTTTTTTTTTTTTTTGGATTTTTTAGTAAATCATTACAGAAAACTGCATTTTAAAGTAATTTATTCAAGATCATTTTACTTATTTTGGGCTCTCGTCCACGCTTTGCCAAGGCCTTGGTTTATTCGGCCTGCGCGTTAATCAGGCCCTTGTCGTAATCCATTTATATAGACAAAAATACTATAATGCCATTCGTAATACAATATTTCATATACATATGCAGAGTTATTCAATACAACTGTTCAATTCTTTAGATAGAGCACACTAGAATAACCAATTTTTGTAACGCCTGGTACAGTTTTTATAATGGTTCATTCCAATCCGAACTCGGATTTTTTTTAATAATCTTAACATTAATGAAGATATTATAAAGAGATTTTGACAAGACTTATTTTGCTTCGTGTGAAAATGACATTACGAAACGTGTCGAAGATGTACAGTAATCCGGTGAATGAGACCATATGTAATGTTAATTACATTTGGAAATATGAAACGTCTGTTTCAGTGCTATTTGGGTGTGGATAGTGATTATTCTACCACTTCTTGTGATATTGTTACATTTCACACACACAAAAATGTAATCCTGTTAAAAAGTTCGTTGCAATATCTTCATTATTGTCAAAGTTATGAACAAAACTCCGGTTTGGACTGGACACTCTGTATTTTTGACTGAGTAAATGATTTGTTCTGTTAGCTTACGATACAAAATTCTTTTGTTGTAGTGAGCATTACCACTACTTAAAGTTTGTTCATTCTCCTTTTAATCACCCTCTATACATTTTGATTATTCTTAGATAGCTTAAACACTAGGACTTCCCTCAAAGGGATTAGTCTGAGTGATATTGCTGAGAACATAAAGTTAACAATTACGATATAAAGAAGATATCAACAAGAATCTAAGTGAATATACAGCATATGATAGACCAGAGATAAAGATACAACATATGAAAAATAGCAAATTAAATGATATAATTACAAAATATCATATATAAATTCATATACTGTTATGTTTTCATATGCATTTTTTTATAACATTTGGCAAATAATCTCATTTTCTTAAGCGGGAATTGCTCAAAACTTAAAAAAAAAAAAAAACCGCCGGATCTTTTAAAACGATATTTTTAAAGTCACATAATCAGATTTGCAGCCAATAGCGTATTTTAGCAAGCGTAGTTTAATACAAATTTAATTTAATTTTTGCAACATTTTCTTTGTGACAAATATCTAAATAAAATATTAAAAAATAAAATATTAAATATTGAAATATTAAATCAAATATTTAATATTTGAATTAAAAAAATTTCCTTATTTGTATAACTATTTATAGAAACTCGTATACTTCAAACCACATTGATAACATGCTTTGCTACAAACGTGTCTACCAGTCTAACTACTCGTATGTCTTAGCTGTGTCTCTCTCCGAACTCATCTGTCTACTGTCTCTCTACTCTTCTGTATACCCGTCTCAGTATCCGTCTGTCTTTCTACTCTTTAATCGTGTCTCTACCTGTCTCGCTTCCCGTTACACTACTCGTCTATCAACACGTCTGTCTGTCTATATAACCCTCTCTCTACCCGACTGTCAAGTCGTCTCTGTACTCGTCTCTCAATCCACCACGCTACCCGTCTCCCTACCCATCTCACTACCCCTCTGTCAACCCTTTTTTGCACCTGCCTCGCTACTCGTCTGTCTATTCGTTTCGCTACCCGTTAGCTTATCTCTGTCGCTATCCGTCTCTCTACCCGTCTGTCTACCCGTTTGTTTACACGTCTATCTATCTCTCGCCAACTCTTCCCAATATTTAAACAATTTAGTAAACGGAAGCCGTTTATCTGTTATTAAATGCAAACAGGAGTAATTTATCTAAAGAGTGTAATCAGTTGCAATTTTTTTAAATACATACATAAACCAGCATAATAATTCACCAGTTTTATTTTCATAGTAGTTTATGTCATTTGACAGTAAATCTCAACTTCTTCAACCCGAACTGCGTCAAGCTTTTTAAAAAAGCCCCAAGGTCCGTATAACTGGGAAGGGGAATTGTCCTCAGGGCTATTAGATACATGTTATTAAGTTAAGTGAAAGTTTCGTAATCGGGTTCGCAGCCAATTTCTTATGTCAGAAAGGGTGGCTTCACGCCATTTTAAATTCATTTCTGTAACTTTCTTTTTCTTTTTTTGGTGGGTGGTTGGGGGGGGAGGGTTCCAAATATATACACTTAAATTCAAACTTTTGCCCCCATGTTAATATTAGTGTTGTTTGTATTATCAATTAATACTTTGTTGATCGAGCTTCATTCGAAACAAATGTAAAAGACTTCTACAGTTTTTTTTTTTTCTAGGAGAAAGTTCCGTAATCGGGCCCTAAGCTAATCGGGGAATTTAATATCATTATTGTTTCTAACTCTTATAGAGTTAAAACAATATTGTTGCTAGCATTACTCTTGTTTGTGACCAACCTCTTCTGTGTATCTGAATAGGGAAAAGTTCCGTATCATGTACTGGTTGGTGCCAAAGGCAGTTGTAGAATCTTACAAATTTTTCTAGAGAGCGGAAAAACATGTTTTTTAAAATATTTACAAATATACGTTTATTAAACCATGTTTTTGAGCCATTTTAAAAAATTAAGTACGGTGCTAAAATAAAATTTTATTGCCATTTTCGATATTTTAATAAGAAATGAAAATACATAACAAACAAATTTAACAAAACTAAGCCATTTTTGGGTACTTCTCTATTATCCCGTCGACCACTTTTCATAACAAAAAACTATCGCCAAACTAAGATTAAACGCCAAAAATACAGTCCCATTTACTTGATGCCAGAAGCATTATACGTATTTGTTATGCCATCAAGTGGTTTTTAATTCGACATTTGCGTGTATTTTTCATTATGTTTTACTGATTTATTAGTTATTTCATTCATTAAAATAACAATTGTGTCCTTAAATTCTTATATTTTATTTATTTTGATATTTCAATGGCAACGTTCTCCCGTTTATTTAGCGTTACAGTTTGGCGATAGTTTTTTGTTATGAAAAGTGATTGACGGGATAATAGAGAAGTACCCATTTTTTGTGATAAATAATTGTTATTGCCAGGGGGACAAATTGTAAACAATTAATAAGCGAACTAAAAAAATTACCGGAAAAAACTTGTGGGAATCTCAAGAAAGAAATATCTGATATAAATAGCATTTAAAATCTTAAAATGGAGAAGTGGTCCGTATAAAAATGCAAAACATTATGCACAGAATTTTTTAATTTTTTAATATTTCCGAAAGCACAGATAAAAGGGTAAAAATCCCGGCACAGATGCCATATACTCACAACGTTGGCGCGATTTTTCCCCTGCCCCTTTGGCGAAAACTGTTTGTTGTGTTTGTTTACTTTTATTTTTTATTTTAATTCTATAGATTATTTTTATATGTATATCAATATTAATTTAGACACAGATGTCATATACGCATCAGATTGGCGCGATTTTTCCCCCGCCAATTTGGCGAAAACTTTGTTTTTGAATATTAGTTAAAAATACCATACAATAATAGCATGTAATTTTTTATTTCAATATAAAAATAAAATAACGTAATAAATGAAATAGCTCCTATTATTCAAAAATAGGAAATAAAAATAAATAAATGATAGTTTGATATAAATAAATATTGATATATATAATAAAAACAATTTATAGAATTAAAATAAGAAATAAAAGTTAATAAACAACAATTGAAACAAAATAACCGGGTTACCATGTGAGGCATAAAATTGCCATTTTGTTGCAATCGCGCCAATGTGGTGCGTATATGACATCCGCTCCTTTATTTATATCAAACTATTATTTATTTATTTTTATTTCCTTTTTTAAAATAATAGAAGCTGTTTCATTTATTACGTTATTTTATTTTTATATTGAAATAAAAAATCACGTGTACTATTTGTCACACTATTTGTAACTAATATTCAAAAACAAAGTTTTCCCCAAGCTGGTGGAGGAAAAAATCGCGCCAACGTGGTGCGTATATGACATCTGTGCCTTGTTTCATTTCACATATAGAGGTACTGCTCTATTATCCCGTCGACCACTTTTCATAACAAAAAACTATCGCCAAACTGTTAGATTAAACGCCAAAAATGCAGTCCCATTTACTTGATATCAGAAGCATTATACGTGTTTGTTACGTCATCAAGTGGTTTTTAACGCGACATTTGCGTGTATTTTTCATTATGTTTTACTGATTTATTAGTTATTTCATTCATTAAAATAACAATTGTGTCCTTAAATTCTTATATTTTATTTATTTATGTATTTTGATATTTCAATGACAACGTTCTCCCGTTTATTTGGCGATAGTTTTTTGTTATGAAAAGTGGTCGACGGGATAATAGAGAAGTACCCACATATGTATTGGTACTTTTATGTTAACTTGGCGCAGTTGATAAATCGCCAAATATTTTTCTCATAACATCTTCATATTGCATTCATTTCATTTAAATATAAATCTTTCACTGATTTCATTTGAAATACATACATTAAAAATACACGTCTTTCACTCATTTAATTTAAAATACACGCCTTTCACTAATTCCATTTAAAATACTAAAAAGGAAAAGAAAATAAGAAATAATGCCACAAATCGAAACCTTTTATTTAAACATCAAAGAATTGTTCCTAACATACACACGCGAAATAAAAAAGCTGCTAATGGTGTGATTTAAGCCAAATCTCTAATACTAATATAATACTACTCTTACTAATCTCTAATACTTTTCAAAGAGAAAAAATTCCAGATTAACTTTCCAGTTTTATTAAATTGAAATATATTTTATTGTGCTGAATATTAGTGCTTGCATATTTTTTTGCTCCATGTATTCCATGAACTTTTCAATTCCGATTGTCTACGAAAATCTCCCGCCGGTGAAAATGACGTACGCACAAAATTTAGTGACGTATGTACTTTAATTGTGCTTTTTTATCTATTTTTTTAATATAACTTCCAAACGGTTTGACACTTATTCTTGGTAATAAATAGACGACGTTGTCACCTTTATAGGTACCTGCTGTAAAAATTTGAACGAAATCCGTTAAATATTTTTTGAGTTATGCTTGACGAAAGGTTTTAATATCCATCGTAGCTATATATGGGGCAAAGTAATACTGCGCTGTGTATGAGTCTTAGTTGCACTCAGACAATTAGCTATCCTTTGTAAAATCTACAAGTAAGAAACTGTAAGGGAAAAACACTGTTCAGCAATTACCAGGCGAATGAATAGATTCTGAGACACAAGAGCTCTGAAGACTTACCAAGACGGCCACTGACCTTTTAAAACCAGCCGAAAAAACTTTGTTGTGATTGTGAGCTGCCCTATAGTGGACAGTTTACATCAAGAAATCACTAACCTGTTTCATTGAATTGAATAATTTTTTTTAAAGTTCCAAAGACTACTATTTTCTGTCTTCTAAGTTTATAATTTCTCTGAAAAAACAACTCTGTATAAAAGGAAATACTATAAATAATAACTACATTTCTAACTAGTTAATCTGAAGATCAGGGGCTTCAACAACAGGTCAGAAAATCGTACTTTATTAAAAAAATAATTTTATTCCATAGAAACAAAATTCGCGGCTTTGCAATCGTGAATGTTGAAATATGCCATTGATATTAAAATGTGTCTACTAACATTAGGGGGAATTTTTACTGCCACGGATAATTTATATATTACTAATTAAATTACATTTTGATCAATCTGCATCTTTGTACCGCACTATAGGTAAACATGAGGCTACAATTAATGAGAAAATCATCATTCCACCCCATTTGCAATAACCCCTTTCCAAAAAACAGTTACAGTGCAGTCTACTTGGGAAATTAATTTATCAGTTATCGTACAATGAAAGAAAAATCAGTTCAGTAGTTTCTGAGTCTATTTCCTACAAACAAAAGTTTCCTTTTTACAGTATTAGTATTAATTTATTCACTATAAAAATCAAATTACCTTTAAGTAATATGTTGGAAAACTTTGGTTTAATATAGTTGACTGTCGTCTTTATATGGCGAAGGCTAAATATTAAATACTTCTTTACCCAATTAGCAATCAAGTTTCTTTACTATTATAATTTTAATTAACTACAAAAGTTATTAGTATGCGTATTATAAATGAGTTTTATAACATTGCTCGGAAAAATTGTATCTCACACTGGTATGATAAATAATTTTTTTTCTTTTTTCTGTTTCAACTTTTGAAATTTAAATTAAAAAAATTGTACGCATCAACGTCTTAAAAATTATCTCTATGCTGAATTTAAACTTTCTAGGCTGACAGTTTCAGAGAAATCATTAGTAAAAATATAATTTTAGAATGTTTTCATCAAATTTCACTTATTTGTTTTTTTTTCTTTTAATTTTCTTTGGGAGCATCACTCCTTAATAGAAACCTGCATGAGAAATAAAAAAAAATTCTAGCTCCGATAGTTTCAGACTAATCATCATTATAGAGTGTTTGCCAACCATTTTCTCCTTTTAATTATCGAATATTTTAAAAGTTCTTTGTGTGAATTTATGTTTTAAAAGTAACTACCATATCAAATTTCATGTTTTTAGCCTTAACAGATATAAAGAAATCGGAATTTTAGAATGTGTTTCGCTCTTGCAGCAGTTTGTACAGAGATAAAATATAACGTATTTATAAGAATTTTCATTATTATTATCCTGTGAGAAGATTTGAAATCGGTTGAGTAGTTACAAAGTAATCATACTTTTAGAACATTTTCTCGTACTTTCACCCTTTTAAATTTCGAAATTTTAGAAACTGCTCTGAGCAAGGATGTATGTCTTAAAAGTAACTACCATGTCGAATTACACGTTTTTTGCTCTAGCAATTCCAAAGGAATCGTAATTTAAAATGTTGTTAGACCTTTTCTTAATTCCTTTTACAGTTTTAAATTTCGATTTTTTTAAAAATCCGCCCTTAAGGATCAGTTTTATAGTAAAGGTAATCACCATGCCAAATTTAATGCTTCGAGCCTCATCATATTCAATGAAATCATAATTTTAGAATGTTCATAGCTTTTTAATCATTTGAGGGCTAGTATGAAAAATAACAGCCATGTCAAATTTTTAAGTTTCTAGACCTAACAATTCCAAATAGATCGTAATTTAAAACGTTTTTAGAACATCTTCCGCTGATTTCAACCCTTTTAAATTTCGGTCCCCTTTTTCCGGGTCTTAGAGAGCATTTACATCTTAAAAGTAACCACCATGCCAAATTTCAAGTTTCTAGCCCCAACAGCATCATAGAAATCGTACTTTTAGAATGCTTTTTGTTCCTGAAGCCTTTTAAATTTCAAAAAATTATTTAAACTGCTCTGTGCGAGCAATAAATTTAATAACAGCCATTTCAAATTTCTAATTTCTAAATCTAGCAATTCCACATAAATCGTAATTTAGAACTTTTTAGAAAGTTTTCCGTTCATTTCACCCTTTTAAATTTAGAATGTTTTAGAAAAATCGCAATTTTAAAACTTTTTTATGGGGGAGGAGGGGGGGGGTAATAACGACATAAATTATAGCCTATGTTGAAGCAGAGACTGTCATCATTACTTTTTAAATCGGTTCGGTATAGTTTTTGAGGTTACCTCTGCAAACAAACAAACGTTTCTTCTTTATAATATTAGTACAGATTTGAAGTTTTCAACGTGTGTTTCCATTCATATTTATATTACTTTGTTTCAGGATATTTCTGTTTTACGAATTGTAATACTAAATACATTGATACTCCATGACTGTTAATTTTATGACTGTAACAAAAGATGCGAATTTTCACTTGTTACGCAACGTACAACCAACAGAGGGAACAATTCACATCCTGTACATCACACATTTGTATACTAATGATTTCCAGACTAATTTCAACTCTGCTGAAAATTTAGTTAGATAACTGTTTATTTTATGCGAAAACTTTTCATTATATCATGGGGACTCTGCTCCGCTGAACATCTCGTTATATCTTTAATTTGAAAAAAAAAAACAAAAAAAAAACAGCACTTCTATAGAATTCAATATCTTAAATCTTCTAATTAAAATATCGATTTTATGATAATCAACCCACTAATAATTAGTTTGAATGATTATTCTCATAAATATTTCATTAATTATTTATAATCCTAACTGTTCAATTTATTTGAAAATGACTAGACGGTCCCTCCCATGATTTTTGAATTATTATGCCACAATACTTTCTTTTGAATTATTATGCAGCTATCTTTCTAAAGACAAGACGGATACGTCATAATCAAAAAACAGTTCATCATGAAAGAGAGAAACCGTAAGTGAAAAACACTGTTGTTCAGCAATTACCTGGCGAATGATGGAAATTGAACAGATGCTGAAACACGAGAACTCCGAAGACTTAGCAAGAAGGCCACTGACCTTTTAACTCCAGCCGAAAGAACTTTGTAGTACGAGCTGCGAGCCCCCCTATAGTGGACTGTTTGCATCGGGAAAGTAATAACCTGTTTTATTGAATTATGTTTCACCTGGGTTGGACATAGCCTTAGAGCAGAGTCATTGGAATGCCGTTATAAAAGGGGAATAATTCCGATATCTGATGAGTATCAAAGAATTTCGTTATGACAGTTCAATAAAATGCTTTTGGAATTATTTTATTTTTCTTCAAAGATAATATTGACATTATTAGGGACGGTTGGAGGTTTAACACAACTAGAAGAGTCAAAAAGCGATGCAGCCAACTTAGCCACCTTTTCACACAAAACAAATCCTTCCGGTTGAGTCGGACGAGTAGGTTGATTTCTTTATCGTTTTTGTTTATTTCTTATTTTAAGGTGCGTACTCGTATATCAGAACTAATTTAAATTAAATAGATTGGTCTGATTTTTTCTAAGTTCGCTATTTTGGCAAGAAAAGTAATTTGCAGAAAACTTTAAATCGTATAAAAAATGTTAAACAATTGTTGATATCATAGCATTTGATTAACGATTTCATCCAAGATATTTGCCAGATCAATACGCTATCCCAATTAAGTTTTAATTGATTCTGTATTTCGGATGTTATCGTGATGACAAATTTTGCATATTTTGCTTTTGTGTGTCCCTGTAAACGGACTATAAGAGTTACATACTTGATTGACTTACTCATCCAAGATGTATTGACACTTGCAAGATCAACACATTATCCCAATTAGGTTCGAATTGGTTCGGTATTTCAGACATTATCGTGATGAAAAGATTTGCATTATATACTATACTAGGACTTCCCTCAAAGGGATTAGTCTGAGTGATATTGCTGAGAACATAAAGTTAACAATTACGATATAAAGAAGATATCAACAAGACTCTAAGTGAATATACAGCATATGATAGACAAGAGATAGATAAAGATACAACATATGAAAAATAGCAAATTAAATGATATAATTACAAAATATCATATATAAATTTATATATTTCAATATTATATTCAATCTTGAATTTATATATTCAAGTATATTTCATATACTGTTATGTTTTCATATGCATTTTTTTGTAACATTTGGCAAATAATCTCATTTTCTTAAGCGGGAATTGCCCAAAACTTAAAAAAAAAAAAAAAAAAAAACGCCGGATCTTTTAAAACGATATTTTTAAAGTCACATAATCAGATTTGCAGCCAATAGCGTATTTTAGCAAGCGTAGTTTAACGCAAATTTAATTTAATTTTTGCAACATTTTCTTTGTGACAAATATCTAAATAAAATATTAAAAAATAAAATATTAAATATTGAAATATTAAATCAAATATTTAATATTTGAATTAAAAAAATTTCCTTTGTTTATTTGTATAACTATTTATACAAACTCGTATACTTCAAACCACATTAATAACATGCTTTGCTACAAACGTGTCTACCAGTCTAACTACTCGTATGCCTTAGCTGTGTCTCTCTCCGAACTCATCTGTCTACTGTCTCTCTACTCTTCTGTATACCCGTCTCAGTACCTGTCTGTCTTTCTACCCGACTCTTTAATCGTGTCTCTACCTGTCTCGCTTCTCGTTACACTACCCGTCTATCAATACGTTTGTCTGTCTATATACCCCTCTCTCTACCCGTCTGTCAAGTCGTCTCTGTACTCGTCTCTCTATCCACCACGCTACCCGTCTCCCTACCCATCTCACTACCCCTCTGTCAACCTTTTTTTTCACCTGCCTCGATACCCGTCTGTCTATTCGTTTCGCTACCCGTTAGCTTATCTCTGTCGCTATCCGTCTCTCTACCCGTCTGTCTACCCGTTTGCTTACACGTCTATCTATCTCTTGCCAACTCTTCCCAATATTTAAACGATTTAGTAAACGGAAGCCGTTTATCTGTTATTAAATGCAAACAGGAGTAATTTATCTAAAGAGTGTAATCATATGCAATTTTTTTAAAATACATACATAAACCAGCATAATAATTCACCAGTTTTATTTTCATAGTAGTTTATGTCATTTGACAGTAAATCTCAACTTCTTCAACCCGAACTGCGTCAAGCTTTTTAAAAAAGCCCCAAGGTCCATATAACTGGGAAGGGGAATTGTCCTCAGGGCTATTAGATACTGTTATTAAGTTAAGTGAAAGTTTCGTAATCGGGTTCGCAGCCAATTTCTTATGTCAGAAAGCGTGGCTTCACGCCATTTTAAATTCATTTCTGTAAATTTCTTTTTCTTTTTTTGGTGGGTGGTTGGGGGGGGGGGGGGGGGTGAGGGTTCCAAATATATACACTTAAATTCAAACTTTTGCCCCCATGTTAATATTAGTGTTGTTTGTATTATCAATTAATACTTTGTTGATCGAGCTTCATTCGAAAGAAATGTAAAATACTTCTACAGTTTTTATTTTCTAGGAGAAAGTTCCGTAATCGGGCCCTAAGCTAATCGGGGAATTTAATATCATTATTGTTTCTAACTCTTATAGAGTTAAAACAATATTGTTGCTAGCATTACTCTTGTTTGTGACCAACTTCTTCTGTGTATCTGAATGGGGAAAAGTTCCGTATCATGTACTGGTTGGTGCCAAAGGCAGTTTTAGAATCTTACCAAATTTTTCTAGAGAGCGGAAAAACATGTTTTTTAAAATATTTACAAATATACGTTTATTAAACCATGTTTTTGAGCCATTTAAAAAAAATTAAGTACGGCGCTAAAATAAAATTGTATTGCCATTTTCGATATTTTAATAAGAAATGAAAATACATAACAAAACAAATTTAACAAAACTAAGCCATTTTTGGGTACTTCTCTATTATCCCGTCGACCACTTTTCATAACAAAAAAACTATCGCCAAACTGTAAGATTAAACGCCAAAAATACAGTCCCATTTACTTGATGCCAGAAGCATTATACGTATTTGTTATGCCATCAAGTGGTTTTTAATTCGACATTTGCGTGTATTTTTCATTATGTTTTACTGATTTATTAGTTATTTCATTCATTAAAATAACAATTGTGTCCTTAAATTCTTATATTTTATTTATTTTGATATTTCAATGGCAACGTTCTCCCGTTTATTTAGCGTTACAGTTTGGCGATAGTTTTTTGTTATGAAAAGTGGTCGACGGGATAATAGAGAAGTACCCATTTTTGTGATAAACAATTGTTATTGCCAGGGGGGCAAATTGTAAACAATTAATAAGCGAACTAAACAATTTACCGGAAATAACTTGTAGGAATCTCAGGAAAGAAATATCTGATATAAATAGCATTTAAAATCTTAAAATGGAGAAGTGGTCCGTATAAAAATGCAAAACATTATACACCTGATATAAGAATTTTTTAATTTTTTTATATTTCCGAAAGCACAGATAAAAGGGTAAAAATCCCGGCACAGATGCCATATACTCACCACGTTGGCGCGATTTTCCCCCCGCCCCTTTGGCGAAAACTGTTTGTTGTGTTTGTTTACTTTTATTTTTTATTTTAATTCTATAGATTATTTTTATATGTATATCAATATTAATTTAGGCACAGATGTCATATATGCACCAGATTGGCGCGATTTTCCCCCCGCCAATTTGGCGAAAACTTTGTTTTTGAATATTAGTTACAAATACCATACAATAATAGCACGTAAGATTTTATTTCAATATAAAAATAAAATAACGTAATAAATGAAATAGCTCCTATTATTCAAAAATGGGAACTAAAAATAAATAAATGATAGTTTGATATAAATAAATATTGATATATATAATAAAAACAATTTATAGAATTAAAATAAAAAATAAAAGTTAATAAACAACAATTGAAACAAAATAACCGGGTTACAATGTGAGGCATAAAATTGCCCTTTTGTAGCAATCGTTCCAATGTGGTGCGTATATGACATCCGCGCCTTTATTTATATCAAACTATTATTTATTTATTTTTATTTCCTTTTTTAAAATAATAGAAGCTGTTTCATTTATTACGTTATTTTATTTTTATATTGAAATAAAAAAATCACGTGTACTATTTGTCACACTATTTGTAACTAATATTCAAAAACAAAGTTTTCCCCAAGCTGGTGGAGGGAAAAATCGCTCCAACGTGGTGCGTATATGACATCTGTGCCTTGTTTCATTTCACATAGAGGTACTGCTCTATTATCCCGTCGACCACTTTTCATAACAAAAAACTATCGCCAAACTGTTAGATTAAACGCCAAAAATGCAGTCCCATTTACTTGATATCAGAAGCATTATACGTGTTTGTTACGTCATCAAGTGGTTTTTAACGCGACATTTGCGTGTATTTTTCATTATGTTTTACTGATTTATTAGTTATTTCATTCATTAAAATAACAATTGTGTCCTTAAATTCTTATATTTTATTTATTTATTTATTTTGATATTTCAATGACAACGTTCTCCCGTTTATTTGGCGATAGTTTTTTGTTATGAAAGGTGGTCGACGGGATAATAGAGAAGTACTCACATATGTATTGGTACTCTTATGTTAACTTGGCGCAGTTGATAAATCGCCAAATATTATTCTCATTACATCTTCATATTGCATTCATTTCATTTAAATATAAATCTTTCACTGATTTCATTTGAAATACATACATTAAAAATACACGTATTTCACTCATTTAATTTAAAATACACGCCTTTCACTAATTCCATTTAAAATACTAAAAAGGAAAAGAAAATAAGAAATAATGCCACAAATCGAAACCTTTTATTTAAACATCAAAGAATTGATCCTAACATACACACGCGAAATAAAAAAGCTGCTAATGTTGTGATTTACGCCAAATCTCTAATACTAATACTACTCTTACTAATCTCTAATACTTTTCAAACAGAAAAAATTCCAGATTAACTTTCCATTTTTATTAAATTGAAATATATTTTATTGTGCTGAATATTAGTGCTTGCATATTTTTTTGCTCCATGTACTCTATGAACTTTTCAATTCCGATTGTCTACGAAAATCTACCGCCGGTGAAAATGACGTTCGCACAAAATTTAGTGACGTATGTACTTTAATTGTGCTTTTTTGTCTATTTTTTTAATATAACTTCCAAACGGTTTGACACTTATTCTTGGTAATAAATAGACGACGTTGTCACCTTTATAGGAACCTGCTGTAAAAATTTGAACGAAATCCGTTAAATATTTTTTGAGTTATGCTTGACGAAAGGTTTTAATATCCATCGTAGCTATATATGGGGCAAAGTAATACTGCGCTGTGTATGAGTCTTCGTTGCACTCAGACAATAAATATATATAAGTGAAGCGATTGCAATAAGTCGATTTCTGAACAAATCAACCTAAAAAGTACTACCCTACAAGAATTTCTGTGCAGCAACTTTTGTTTTATTTCATCACGGAATGTTTGTCACTCAATAAATCAAAATTACTATAGTGAAATTCTGGTACGACTGCAGTTGTTTTAAAATAAAAATACTACATTATAGAAATAGTAATTTTTTTAATAGGACACAATAAAAATAGTAATTAAAAAAAAAATAAACCACCTTTTTCTTGGAGTACCGAGAAAAAAATGGACTATGTTTGAGCAGAGACTGTCACCATTATTTGGCCACTATTATTTTTGAAATCGGTTCGGTAGTTCCAAAGATTATCTCATACAAACAAACAAAGTTTTCTTCTTTATAATATTATGTATAGATTACATGATTATAAACATAAAACTAAATCTATTTCTCTCGCATTGTCGAGATATCATCTGTGCCTTTAAGTGGGTTTAGCATAAAATATGCATTCCATTAACTGGAATTCTTATATTTTTGACACGGGTTAATTAGAATGATTCGGGACACTGAGAATGAATCATATTTAGCCGGGTTTTCTAACCAATATCACACAAGGTGTGTTGGACGGTATTTATGTACGAAACAACTACATTGTGTCCCAAAGCCCATTCACATTTAAAAAATTCACAAAATTTTTACAAATTCTCCTATCGAAGTACAGTTTATACCATAAGACTCGTCAAAGTGTTGTAATTTTTGTGAGAAAATAACAAAAAGATTTTTTAAATTATGTTTTAATGTGCAAAAATTCCGCTTCATTGCCAAGTCTTATGATGCAAACTTCTATAATGCAATACTACAGTTTGTCAAACTTGAACGGACATATGGGAGTCTTTGCGTTTGCACTATCTTTTGTAGGGTTTAGTTCATCTCACGAAACCTTATTCGTCCCGCTACGTTGTCTGTCAGTCACAGAGCCGGTTCTCAGAAACTATACAACTTATAGACATGAAATTTTGTGTAATAGCTGAATACCTACTATAAGCTCAAAATCCTAAAATTAAAAAAAAAAAATCTAACAGGCTTTTCCTATTAAATTTAAACATTTTTCGTTATAGCAGTTGCCAACAATTAAAAATCTACAATAAATTCTTTCTTACAATAATTAATTTTCTATTGAAAGATTTCCACGTGAAAAATGAAAAAATAAAAAGTTTCACCAATTGAGAAAATATGAATATGACGTCATATTCATAATAAAACGAAATTTTTCAAACATTTCACAATAATACAAGGAGTATGAGTATGTGTAAGTACAAAAAGCGCGTTAATATGACGCCGTTAGAAAATTAAAAAGAAAATGAATTTGAAGTCATATTGGAAGTTTAACGGACTTTTTAAAATGTTTGAGAATAATACAAAGAGAGTATCAATATGAGTAATAGAGAAAGCAAGTATATATGACGTCAGCAAGTGATTATAACGTTATATGAGTTTGAGGAACGTATTGAATCATGATAAAAACCCGGTTATGGAAATATTGGCATATTTTAACATTTTGAAGATCTCAATACAACATGTTGATTTTTTTTAAATATCGCATTTAGTCCACATGACAGATATTATTATGACAGAGTATAATAGCGGACTTCGCCCTCTATCGAACCGATTCAGATATTAGAAAAAACGAGAAAAATAGACTTTTTTTTTTAAATGAAATTTATTTGGATTTATTAAAGAAAGGATAAAGTGTTTTGAAAGGAATATTAAATGAAACCCTTTGTGCGATCTCCGATCACACGTACCCGCTTATATTCAATTTTCCACGAAAAATTCCACTGTTTAGACTAATCTTATGGTGTATAGTGCTCTCGATACGGCAGTTTGTTGAATTTTTGAATTGGGAACATACTTATGAGAGACCCTGTATTTTCTATAAGTTCTCCTGGTACTCATATAAAAGAAAACCACAATGTAACACCCAATCTTAATTTTGTGCAATTTATGTTTTGAATTTTTATATCTCTTCGAGTTTAATATTCTAATCTAGTAATAAGATTGAAAGGGAATTTCTTTTTCTGCTGATGGGAAGATGTACTGCAAAGTAAACTATGATACAGATTGTAAGTGCTTTTTATAATAAGTAATCTGAAAACCAAAATTAAAAGTGAATGTCTAGACTGCATTTGAGCAGTACGTGATGAACAAGTTCTTTTTTGTTTGATTGAAGTGTTTAGATTTTGAATACTAAGGTGATAAGGGTTAATTGTATTTGCTTGTAGATGTCGTGTTTAGTTTTCTTTCATGGTAAAAATTTTCAAGGATGCAATGATACCTTGAAATTTTCTTGATTTCTAATTTTGTGGTATTGTGTTACATAACTATAAAAATGTGTAGTTATTTTTCTGTAGTTAAAATGCTATAAATTAATTTACCTTTACCTGCTTTTGCTAACGTTGCATAACCGGCCAATTTCACGATTTATTTTAATATGAAAAAGACATTTGAGTAACAATATGATTTTATCTATTTATTTTTTGTAAATTCAACGCCTTCTCAAATATGTGTTTTTTTGCGGGGGAGTGGGGATCTATTGGAAGTCGAGTTATTGAATAGTAAATGAAAACAAAAACTTTATATAAATAAATAACTAGTGTTAAGGAACAATTTAAACCCAACTACATTTTATTAAAGCCTTTAAATAGACTTATATCATAAAATAAAACTTATAGGGACGGTACCTTTAGGGTCTGGAAAAATATGCATTTTAACCAAGTTTCCATTTTAGCAGGTATAACTAAGTGATATTCTTTTTACAGGTACCATAAATTTTTCCATTTAAGACAGGATTTCATTATGGGCAGGTTCCGTTTTAATAGGTTTTACTGCAGTTATTTTGTTTCCTGAAAGTTATAGCGGCAGTGGCCAATAAACAAACTTTTTTTTACAAGTATTGCTTTGAAACTGGACATATTAAGTTAGAGCTGTTTATAGGTGAAAAATACTAAATTGAAAATAAGATATGAAAATATTTAATTAAAATATTAATTAACTATTCCTTCTAAAAATATTCCAAGTGCATCTAAGTTTTAACTCAAACCGCAACTTGCTTTTATAACTGACGTTACACAGGTATAACAAAAATTGGTAGACATTTTTTTATTAATAATCATAATCATAGGAGAAAAAAAAACATTTTTCGATAAACATAGGTGTTTTTAAGCAAACTTACCTCAAAAAATTTCCAAATATTCCAAATATTTAAGTTTTTAAACAATTATTTCTAAGTTTTATGCTACCATATATATAAAAACCATTTTGTCAAGTTTTATCAAGAGTCAACAAAAATTATACACCCATTAAATTAAAAATTTTCCGATTCCCCCCCCTCTCCCCCAAAAATTGTTTTGAGACATATAACACTTAAAAATTTTATTTCACGAATTTTACTACCAAAACGGCAATTTTATGGACTAATAATAATCAGATCAACATAATTGTTTTTAGTTAAAAGCTGATGAATTTTAGAGGAAATTACTAAAAAAATCATTTTGAGGACTTTTTTCCTTAATCTGAAGGTCTGCTATCGCCTTAAATCAATTTCATTCTTTTCCTTTGCTATCCGATTGTATAACTTTAGGCTCTATGAATTTAATTTACATGTGCAATATCGCCATTGTCTGGGAGATCTTTTTAACATAGTTGATACGTGTTTACGGCTTCGCTTGTCTGTCCGTCTGTCTGTTAATGTTCTAACTCTTGTAAATATATTTGTATTACCATGAACTTGGTAGTTATTTTTTAGGTTTACTATAGAACTTTTCCTATTGGAAATAGAATGTGTAGCATTTATTGTTCGTTTACATGGACACGCAAAAATGGCAAAAATTGTTATAACACAAAAATTGCAATAAAAGCGACATTTATTGGTCAGGTGTTGCCTAAGATAATGCCAACGAATGTTATGTTAAGGATCCTTTAAGATTTCAAAAAGGCATCAGTGTCGTCCTTTTGTGAAAGTACTCATACTATTATGATAATTATAAAATGGTAATTCGCTAAAGAAAAATCTTCATCATTCCACTGTCTGTAATTGTTCTTTTCATAGATTTTTTTCCATGCGTATACTACCATGACCCAATTGCCTCGCAATATCTCAGTTAAATTTTAACCGGAAAATAAGGTTGATACCGTGTTGTATAGTGTCCAAAAATCTAATGTAAGTAGTCTAAAGTTCCACGAAATGCATCCGGTTCTTTTTAAAAATAGTGAGTTGCATCCAGAAGTTGCTTATAAAAATCTTCACCCAATAACAGCATTTCTAAATTTGAGTATGTGCTGAAGACTTTGCAAGAATAATTGACTCTCCTGACCTTTCTATAAAAAACATAGAACAATATTCAATCATACTGTACATTCTTATTTATAATTCATGAAATCATTTGAAATTAATATATAGCTTTATTTATCGTATCTAAACATTACACAATGTTTTTCATCATTACTAAACAAAATGAATTTTCTGCTGAATAATGTATTTCTCTACGGAACTAAAGACTACTTCCTGCTTATATAATACCTCCTTGCCTGTTTTTTAGGTAGCTTTCAATACAAAAAAGTATAAAGCTACATATTGCAGCCGTTCGGAGGAAAGCAGTTCCGGAAAATTTTGATATATTTTCAACGATCATGACCCCCAGACCCCAAAACCACCCTCCGTTCAAATGTTGATATATATATATATATATATAAACTTATTGCAAAAATTAACCATTGAAACAGAAATAACTGACCAAATGCAATGAAATTATTATCCCAAATAGCTATGTCAAATTACACATTATAAAACATAGTCCTAACAAATGAAGTATTTATTCAAAAAGTGAAACATAAGTAAAAAAAAAAAAAAAACACAAATGCAAGCTTATAATGTAATTTACTTTTTCAAGGGCTGGGAAACCACATTATAAGCAAAGAATGATTGTTTTCTGTAACTGTCACAAGCTTAAAGCCAAAATTTTGTGACAATTCCAAGCCCTAACAATCATTGGAAAGAAATTGGGGAAAAAAAAAAAAAAAAGGATACCTTTGAAAATAGAACACTACAAATCAAACGGAAGAAAATAAATCCATTTATAAACAAATAAATACAAAGGAAGACAAAGAAAATCTATACATTACAACATAAATTTGTCCAGAATCCGAAGCCAAAAATGTTTTGTGCTAAGCACATGGTAAAGTGAATAAGTGAATTCAAACGTACAAGTTAAAATTACAGTTAATTTTCTAAAAGTAGCAGGTTATTAATTTAACCATTGTGATTTTAACTATTTCTAATTTAAAATATAAAAATACAAATAAATAATATAAAAACTATAAATTCATTTACTAAAAATATTTTTTAACTTAAATAATTTTAATATATATATTATATTATTGGAATATTTAAAAATTTCACTTGTATTCCAAGTTTTCAGTTAAAAGAGAAAAAAAAAATTGTGAAAATTTATATGGTGCTGCCATCTGGTTTTATAATAAACAATAACTAAAAAATAATACTAAAGAATAATAGTAATAGTTTTTTTAAAATCATTATATGGTGCTGCCATCTAGTTAAAGATTAAAACAATATCTAAATAACTATTAATTATTTTGATTAAGTAAATTTTCAGTATAAAATTATTTTATCTATTTATTTTTACATATGTCAACATTTAAATAATTTCAAAATATAAATAAACCCATAAAATCTAAAATATTGTAGAAGTCAAATTAAATTTTCATTTTATAAATAATTATATGCAAGCTTAAAAGATTTACCAATATGACTACATGCACTTATTGGAACTAACATCTTGCAAAATTTTTATTAACCCTGAAAAATAAAATTAGATTTTCATTTTATAAATAACAATGCAAGTTTAAAAGAAATACCAAAATGGCTACACACACTTAATGGAACTAACATCTTGCTAAATATTATTTATTCTGAAAAATAAAATTAGATTTCACACACTGATAGCTAAAAATAACCAAACATTTCCAATATGTTAACCTCACGTATTGAATCTAATATCTTGCAAAAAATAAAAAATAAAAAAGCATTTAACTAAATTGTTAAATGTTCTCTACCTGGCAAGGGAAAAAAAAAACATTAAATCTCCAATATGGCAACGCACTTATTGGAACAATATTATATTTAAAGTTCTCTCCCTAGAAAAGAAAAAAAATTTGAATTTACTATTTAAATTTTTTAATTAATAAAAGATATTTAACCAAAATATTCCCACTCAGCTCTCACATAAAGGAATTCATTCTTTAGCCAAATATATCAGTAATCAAAATGTAAGTGTTTTAACAGATAGAATGTGCAAACATATAAACCCCAATGAAAGCAAAATTTATATTCGTAAAATTGACTTAACTAAATAAAAGGGATAGCCATATTCTACTGCATGTTGAAGAATAAGTTTTAAATTTTGAGTTTTAAAATTATTAGAACAAAGATTGTTTATTCTATGTGCAAAATTTAGTAAAATATTTACAAATACTGATTTATGTATACAAGACTTATAATTAGTAAATAAGTTAACTTTAAATGTAAAATCATTTCTTTTGTCATAAATGTCAAACAAAATTTTATTATCTTTAAGAATTATCTTAAGATCAAGAAAATTAATTTCATTATTTACCATAAGGTTGAAACTATAATTTAAATTTTTATGATATTTTATTGGTAGTAAATAATTTGAATTATTATTAAAATAGAAGACAATTATATCATCTATATAACGGTACATTTTACAATTAGCAATATGTGAATTACGTTCATAATAATATAAATATAATTCTGCAAGAATTGAAGAAACAATACCACCCTGTGGTAATCCACAGCATTGAATATATATATTCTCATTAAAAACAATATAATTATGATGTAGAATAAATCTAGTTAAAGTTTTAAAGTAATTTAAAGAAATGTTATTTTTTAATTTTATGGAATCCTTGTATTCTTTGTATAATAAATTGACAATCCTGAACATATCCTTGATATCAATATTATTAAATAAGTCATTAAAGTCAAACGTCTTCATGTAAGTTATGTTATTTAAATTTTTTATATTATTGACAAGTTGAAAACTATTTTTTATGCTAAATAAATTATCTTTTAGTTTTGTAAGTTCAAACAATTTAGTGAGAATAGTTAATAGAAATTTACTTGCATTATTATTATACGTATTACAGCCTATAGTTACAGTTCTAAATTTTATAGGAGTTTTATGAAATTTAGGTATAACAACAATGTATGGATAATTAAAGTTGTAATTTTTAATTTTTAGCAATTTATAATATTGAAATATATGTCGATTATTAATAATTGTATTAAGATTAGTTTTTTTAAAATTTAAACTTGTATTTATTGCATTAGATATTAGCTGTGAATAATATTTTTTGCAGATGAAAGCATAGTTGTTTGGTGATTTATCAACATAAGTAATAATAAATTTGTTTTGTAAATTCTTTATTTCACTATTTAGTTGTTTAACATTAAAATTAAAATTTTCCATATTTCTGAAAAGTTCAACATTTAAATTACTTAATACATTTAATTTCCATTCTTTAAAAAATTCAATGGGTTTATTATAATCTATTGAAATTTTATATATAAAAAGGTCAAGATCCAGATTAAATTGTTTTAATATAGAAAAAATATTATAACATGATGGTGTTCGAAATTTAGTCCCATTAGTCATAAAACTGCGCAGATAATCATTCTCGACAATATTAATATCCCCTGTAATAATGTGACCATGTACCTTATCTACATAATTACTAAAACTAGGATTATTACATAAGCACGGAGGTTTATCATTTGATGTAAGAAATTTTGCAAAATTATTGTAATTGAAAATTCTACGTCCAAGTGTAACATTGTATTTGTATGATTTATGTATTGTAAAATTTTTTATGGGGAATTTTATATTGTTATTAATTACATTGTGTATATTAATTTTATTAAGTACTATATTGGAAAAAGTGATTATAAGTTGAGTATTGTTAGTTTTTTTATAAGTATTTTTTGAAATTTTTACATTAAGTTGATTAATTCTATATAATAGAAGATCAAAATATACATCACTAAAATGTGGTGATAAATTTAATGTTAAAAATACTTTATAATAATTATTAAGATTTTTCTTTTTGATCGAAAAAATATGTTTCCTTATATCAAACCAATTGAAAGTATTAGTGAATTCATTTTCCATATTAGATAATTGCTGTATAATATCATTACTAGAAATATACTGTGTATTAGTACCATATTTACCCCTTTTTGTACGTGTAGTTTTTGTATTTACTTTATGATTTAAATTAGCATAAGTGCTAGTATAATGTTCATGTTTATTAGTATTTGTATAAACAATGTTTGTGCGATTAAATAACTTAGAATTTAGACCATAAGGATATAAAGAGTTACGGGATTTGATATAAATGGATTCATAAAGTAGTCTATCACTGAAATTTTTGTGCATACTCAGGATTTTAATAGTAATATCTTTAAAGTCATGTTGTCTAAAGTGCATATGCTCAACATTTATAGAATTATTTTTTATAATATCCTGTCTATGTTGATTGATTCTGAAGTGCAGTGGATTACATGATTGACCAATATATATATTTGTATATCTGACCTATGTCATGCGAGGAATTGATTTATAAATACGAGCGTTAGCTCGTATTTATAAATCAATTTTGATGAAACTAATTGTGTGTATTAAGCTCACCAATGTCTCGACCAAGTTCGTTGACCAGCTTGGTCCGCCATTTTGTTTCAAGATGGCGGCCACTTAAAAATTTAAAACTAACATAAATATACAAAAAAGTTAAAAATTCAAATTTATTTTTTAATTAAGTGTTAGGCTTTGATACGAGGATTCCAGATCATTTTTTGGTTTACCTCTATCTTAAAAAATGGTTGGAATAGAGCAGTTTGAAATTCTAGGGTGGCTGACATTTTGAAACAAGACAGCACATTACAAAAATTTTCATTGTTGTAATAATTTTCCTAATCATAGGCATAAAACTATATGAGAAGTAATTTTCCAACTGGACGAAAAATGTCCGGGCCAGGATTCGAACCTGGGATCGCTTGGCTGAAGCCGCCACGCTCTACCACTGAGCTATCCCGGTCAAATCTGGAGGGCATAATTCATCCAACGTCGAATCTGGAGGGCATAATTCATCCAGTTGGATGAATTATGCCCTCCAGATTCGACCGGGATAGCTCAGTGGTAGAGCGTGGCGGCTTCAGCCAAGCGATCCCAGGTTCGAATCCTGGCCCGGACATTTTTCGTCCAGTTGGAAAATTACTTCTCGTATGATTTATTTACCAATTTGAAATAATTGTGTTAAAATTAATCATAAAACTATATATTCATATCCGTTAGCGCCAAATTCTCGCTAAACTTGGCGACATTTGGCGAAATATCGCCAAATTTGGCGACCAAAATAGGTCTTCATAAATGAAGCCAATTTGGCTATTGCTCAATAATTTGGCGAATTTCTTATTCAAATTCAGTATTAACGAATCTTTTGTAAACGTTTTCTTTGCATTTTAACTTGCTATTTTCGTGTAACATTAGCTAAAATTTTAAAACGAAGATATAGGAAAGCTACCTTTTCCTCCCTGTACAGGCCGGAAAGACTTTTTTTTTTTCTTGTACCGTGAATACTAAGTTTGGCCAACATTTGACACTGATGCAGTTGGAATTATCTTATTTTGTGGTAAATCATGAATGCATTTTTGTTTGTTAAACTCTACATTAAAAGTTATTTTTCCCTTTTTTAATAAGCGATCAGCTTTTCTTCATGTAGAACGTATTCTACTGCATCAGATTCAGTCATCATTCCTTCATTGTCCTTCTTAGAACAACGCTTTCTGTTTTTTTTTAGCATTTTCCAATGAATTTATGCTGCTTCTAACATAGGTATTAAGTGGAAATTGTTTTAAGGATAGCATATTTCAGATATTTTGTATGAAGAAGAAATGCTCGATCCTGAACAATGAATGCTTGTTCAGGAAGATTTTTTGCTGTAGTTAATATTGAAAGTTGTGTTAAATCACCTGTGTCTTTTTCAGCTATCATATTTCTCTGTTTAACAGCATTGTTGTCAACATTGTAAAGATCAGATCCCATAAAACGTTTCACGAAATGCTTACTCTTCAAATTTTAAAGCAGTTGTTTCGCTTTTCAAAGTTTCCTCAACTTTGGATATTTTCTGAAGATAAATATACAAAGTATCTTTGTAGTATTTATATTTATATAGTATACTTATATTTATACTTTATAATTATATTTATATTTATACTTTATATTTATAGTATACTTTTTTTTAGTATCTTTGTACTGTGTCTTCAGAATTTTTTTCAAGAATACTTCAGTAGGGTGAAAACCCCAACATTCCAAAGGTTGTAGGGTGTGTAGGGTGTGACTTATGTTCATCGGAATACAAGGATTATTTCATTGTTCATTGCTTGCTTTATCGTTTCTTTTGCGTCAGGTGGCTGCCACGAGCTTCAAACATTAGTAAGGATTGGTTTTTCATTTTTTTTTTTTTTTTACATGTTTGGCTCGAACGTTTTAACTCAAAATTTGACGTATTCTAGAAGGAGTATTTATAAAATAATAACGAAGATACTTCTAATATATAAGATTAAAGTAATCACTAATTCAAGGAGAACTATTTTAAACTATAAAATTCTTTTCTTTTCAAAGAAGTAAATAAAAAATACCACCAAATTTAAAATAAATACGTAAATGTTAAATATTTTACACTAAAATTCCATTAAAATTATTTTTATTCCTTAGCATTTGTGAAATGTCAAATATATTTTATGCCCATTTAATACCCAGTTCCTCCCATCACATCATATATGACATCCGTGTTACTCAAAGACATGTTTTTGCTTCATAATATAGCTGTTATAAAATTGTCATTAATATATCTATAATATACAGCACTGTAATGAGTTTTTATTCGAGGGGTAGTACTTAAGTTTTTAGAAAGTAATACAATAATTTTTTTTTTACCAAGAATATGTGTTTGATTGCTTCTCAAAATACACTCATGATTCCTTTTTCCAATTGATTCCAATAAACCCATCATCAAAACATGTATGCCACTCTGAAAGTGGCATAGCAGAACATGGCATTTGTGAGCCTCAAGCACTCCTTGCACGAACAACTTTTATCGGTCTAGGGTCATATAGAAACACCCAAGCAGTCGATTGTTGTTTTGTTTCGAATTCATAGAAATAAATCCAGGTTTCGTCACATGTTACGATGTCATACACATGTTTTGATGCACCGGAGTTGAATATTTTTAGATTTTCCTGACACCATTTCACACGTGCGTCCTTTTCAGCTTGAGATAAATTGTGGGGGATCCATCGGGAACACACAATTTTCACTATTAAATGGTCATGTAAAATTGAATGCACACGGGTCCTTGAAATGTTCAGAGATGCTTCTACTTCATCATATGTCACATGACGATCAGAAGCGATTAGTTTTATCACAGCACCAATGTCACAGCACTTCTTGGACGACCCTCGCGAACATCGTCACTGATGTTCTTACGACAGCGGGAGAAATCTTTAAACCAGTTGCAAATCATTTCCATAGATCAGGCATGTCAAACACGTGGCCCGCCGATAACATATCTGTGGCCCGCCAAGACTTTTTCCTATGTTTATTTCAGTTCATGTTTGATGCAAAAAATGCACTTTGCACGAACACATTTTCAGTAACCACAATTGCAATGTTGCATGTTGGATGACATGGCAACAGTTGGAGAATATTGTATTCAAAATATCCACCATTATTTTACAACAGTAATCTTTGCTTTATTTAATGACAGACATTTAATGATTAAATAAAGCAAAGATTAGTCTCAAAAATTGGAAGCTATTTTGAACTTTAAAAAATCCCAATCTGACAGCATTCTGAGACGTTAGAGATGACAAACTTAAACTCCAAACAAACAATCCGTAGACAACTGTGTAATGGAAATCAGTTTGGCATTACCGCCATATTCCCCACGGCAAGAAAGAAAATTTCATGGACCTATGAAGTATCATACAAAGTAGTATATCCCTACTTTCATCTCATATTCAGTAAATAAAAGAACATAGTAAATAAAGCACACATTACTCCTCCCCCATTGTGATAATGCTATTTGTATGGTTTCTTCGGTCCCTTTACATAATCAGGATGATTATCCCTTTTCCATTACATCCGGGGATCTTTTCCCTCTTATACAGTTAAATATCTAATGGATCTTTAAAAAATAATAAAATACAGTTTCTAGCATATTCTGATGTAACATATACATCAACGAATTCAACATATCAATTTTAACTTAATCATAAGCTGTTTTTTTTTGACAGATTTTAGTTTAGCGTCAAAATGCTCTATCTTATGGATAATCTGGTCTTATGATTTATCAGGTTTTTTATTATTATTATTTTGTTTTCACTTTTCATGATGGTTAGGGATATCTATTTTCAGTTGTGGCAATTTTCCCAGGGGCTATTTTAAATTATTAAAGAAAACTGATTGTTATTGTTGAGATAGAATTAAAAAATATTTCATGCTTGAAAATTATTTAAAAAGTCGTTAAATTAAGCAGCAGTTTTCAAATAAATTTCAATCGAAAGCTAATTTTTTTTCGAATTGATGATGTAAGAATTAAAATTGTAAAATGTAGTAAAATGTAGTAAAATGTAGTAAAAAATTGAAATTTGTAGTATTTAGAAGTGATGTAAGCGAGATGAAAGCTAAAGCGATAGCACCGTCTGTTGTCACAACCGTTATACATTTCTAAAAATTGCCACTGTGTTTTGGCTGGCGTCCAAAAGTAGATTATCATTTTTTGACATCGAAAGAAAAATTCACAGTGAAAGAAATAGGACTTTGCCGCTAATAAAGAACTGTTAAATGAACTTATAACAAACCTACCAAAATAATTCCTATCGCAGTTTGAAATTCTAGGTTGGCTGAGATTTTGAAACAATCTGATATTTGTTATGCTGTAACTCTCGTATTTATGAATCGATATGAATGTGACTGATCTTACGTACAGAACATACCAAGGTCTCGACCTAGTCCGTTGGCCAGCTTCATGCGCCATCTTGTTTCAAAATGGCAGCAAGATTAATTATTTTTTTTTTTTTTTAAATTCAAAAAAATGTATAAAAATTATAAATTGAAAAAGTAGTTTCCGTTAAGTGTTAGATCGTGATACTAGGATTCCGGAACATTTTTTGTTCGGCTTTATCATAAAAAATGGCAGAGGTATGGCAGTTTGAAATTCTAGGGTGGCTGACATTTTGAAACAACCTGATTTTTGTTATGCTGTAACTCTCATGCTGAAATTCGCATTCAAATTCAGTATTAACGAAAATCAGATTGAATCTTCTATAAGCGGGTTCTAAGCAATTTAGCTTCGGGTGTTTGAGTAAAATCAGTTTAATTTTTAAAAACATGGACTATGAAAGCTACCTTTTCCTCCTGGTACAGGCCGGAAGGACTTATTTTTACCATAACACTATTTTTAATAATTTTAATTTTTCGGAAATCATTTACTTTTGTGAATTTTTTTTCCTAAAAAATGAAATCTTCTAACCTATAATTTAAAAAAAGTAATTGGTAACATGTAATCAAGGTATGCAATCAAGATGAAGCAACCAATAAAGGCTCCAGTTCCAATCTTTAAAATTAAAAATCGAAAAATGAGTTAAAATTACGTCATGTTGACACAATCATATAAATTTTTCTTTTTAGTTTTATCAATGTTAAAATACATTTCAAGCTAAGCAGAACGTCATTTTCACCGGTGCAAACTTTTCACACGTACTTTGTATAAGTTATTTTTATGCTTAAACACCATGTATACAAATAAAAATATATTTTGTATTTAATTGTAATGAAAAAAGTTATAATGCATAATGATAAAATAAACCCAATGGACAATATTCCCGTGACGTCTAAATAAATATGAATTTTTATTAGCTTATAAAACACGCGGATAAATATTTTTACCGAACTTTAACTTGCAAATTAAAAAAATTGGCCTAAAAGCCACGTGCTTTTAATATTTATTATTTCTCTTTTATCATCGCAACCACAGAGTTTCTCGTTACTCTGTGCCTCGCAACAGTGGGCGTTATTTGATTGCCGACTTTTGAAGTCATACGCAGAAGTAAAAGTTTAATTTAAAATTACGGCTAATTAACTAAATTTCCGGACTAACGAAACGAATGTACTATAACAAATCTGTGTCCAAATTTCTTTCATTTTAAAAAAAGAATGATGTAATTTGCCATCGTTTCAACTTTTTTTGATGCAGTAGCTTGTTCTCACGGATTGACGAAAGAAAACGCTTAGCGTTTTAAATATACTAGAGAATCGAACCCGGGTTTCCCGGGTGATAGCACATAGGCGAAAATCATTTTTTTTTACTAATTCTAATAGATTTTTCATATTTTTATTTTTCAAGGTTGATGCATTTAGTGATTATTATTTTTTTTTGTTGTTGTTCGTTTGCTTTTCTTGTGCATGAAACACTATTACATGAGGTATAGTTATCTATCCAGTTATTTATTTATTTATTTTTTTTTTTTTTTTTTTGTACTAAGCGCTCATGCATGCGATATAGTGATCGCGACATTAACGAATTTCATATATTTTTTGGCATTCCCAATACCGCGAGATCGCTGCATCCAGGGATGTTTTCTTTGTTTTGTTTTCATTATATTCATAATTCGTCAGCTTATTCATGCGATATAGTGATCGGGATATTAACGAATTTCGTGTATATTCGCTTTTTTAACTTCGCAATGAGCTTTAACATTTTCTGTAATATTAATGAAATGTGAATTAAAACGTTTTTTATTGCTCACATTAACTTTTTTATATGCATCTTATTAAATTTGTGAAATAAAATTTTTATATTTTATTCATAAATGTAACATAAAAAAAAATCTGTTTATATTATCTGTTAAAAGTATTCGCTGCTTGTTTATGGTCTAATTAAACAATTCTTCTTTTAAATTCTTAAATTATTACAAAGCATCCTTTTGTCCAAAATTGTCTGAACCAATCAAATTTGAGTATTCAGAATATCTCTACTTTCATTTAAAGCACCCTATTCATGTGACGGTTTTATCTTAAAATTCATTAATTTTACCATCTGTAACTATTTAAAATTTTATAATGACAACATTCTTCCGTTTGTTTATTGGGCGTGGGCGAATAGTTTTTTCCATGGAGAATGGTCGACGGGATAATGGAGAAGTACCACGAAATTTAATCTTCAATACAATGTATGAAAAAACTATCATAACGAAAAACCAAAAAGGATTAAACGTTTTTGTTTTGCATTTTTCTGTTGTCAGGGTGACAGGCAACAAAAAATAAATTAAAAAAACGTCTGCTCTGGCAAATTTACTGAAAATTACATTTAAATAAACATCTGCCATTTTCTTTAGGTGAACTCAAAATTATTTTACCAAAGAACCTGATGCACCTTTTTCTTCCGCAATCCTTATATTTCTTTCTTTCTTCAATTTTTCAAGAAAAAAGGTTAGTTTTCTTCCTTTTTTATCTATTTTGATTTGGATTATAGCTTTTTAACGCCTTTATCATTCAGTTAAAAATATTAATCTTTCTAATCAGTAAAATGAGGTTAAAAAAATTATATTTAAAAATACACATTTTCCCCAATTCAGCGGTGTAAAAAGTGAAATTGTTCGATTATATATATGTTGAATTTGTGTGTTTTTTTTTACATTATTGTTATTTTATTTATTTATTGATGGAGTTTTACTTTCGTCATGGAAAATTAGCCGGAAACAAATGCTGAACTATTAAGTGCAAATTGTTTATTATTCTTTGGTAATGAGCCTGCACGCAACGTAAAAAAAAATTATGCTTGAAAATTATTTTAAAAGCCATACAAATCAGTCCATTAAGATAGAGTTTTCAAACAAATTGCATATAAAAGTAGTTTTTTTCCCTATATAACGGTGCAAAAATTGAAAATGTACCATGTTTAGAAATTAAAAAAACTGCAGTAGCAAAAATCGCAAAACCGAAATTTCATCGCCAAGTGTTGCCATTCACAAAATGACGTCAGCGTTACGCACGGACACTTTTGTCCTTTTATAATATAGATATAACGGTGCAAAAATTGAAAATGTACGATGTTTAGAAATTTAAAAAACTGTAGTAGCAAAAATCGCAAAACCGAAATTTCATCGTCAAGTGTTGCCATTCGCAAAATGACGTCAGCGTTACGCACGGGCACTTTTGTCTTTTATAATATAGATAGATAGATAGTATAGGTATGTGGTTAGATCTAACTCATTCATCTACAAGATATTGTGGATGCAAAAATAACGCAAAGGAAAGCTATAATAAAGAGTAGATTTTGTATCTGGAAATTTGAAGATTTATAAAATTTTATTTCTTTTAATAAAATTGCTATGTGTTTTGTGTTGAAACTAACACTTTATTTTACTGCTGTCTTCGATTTACATCACATTACAAAATAATGTACAGTATTTATTATGTACTAAAAAATGTACAGAAACTTATTGAAATGCGGCATTTCTTAACGGTAATTAAAAGTAAGAAAAAAATAAAAAAACAAGCGGGAAAAATTCTACCTTACGACAGAATATAGATTTGCCACCCACGGCTTTTATCGTTGAGATTTTTTCAGCCAAGTCTAACTCGTCAAAAAAAAAATGTTTGTTAGCATAAGCCAGCTTTTCCACTTTAGAATTTAGTTAGCGTTCTAAGATTTTTTGTGAGGCTGGTGGAACATATTAGGCACGAACACACCAAGTTTTAAAAAGATTCGGTGACTAGAAGTATTTTTAATAAATATAATAGTAAAACGATGTGGCTCCAATGGGCTGAGACGTGGCGAGGTAGTTGTTGTTTACAAATGTGCTGGCTTAATGACACCCTTTAAACTGTTTTTAATGGTTCAAGGCATTTTAGAACTTAATAGATAACCTAAAAAAGGTAATGAAAAGTTCTATGATAGCAGCTTTTATGATGGATACAGCTAAGAGAAGTTGTTTAACAAATGATGAGTTAGCATTAATTGACGGGATTTTAGAAAGCGGTGGGGGGGAGCTATACAAAACACAAGTGCTCTACGAGACCCGATTTAAAATGAATCCTCACTTGCAATTGAGAGATGGGACTTTAAAAGGTATCCCCCTTTTCGCCCCTCTGACGGGCCCCCCAAGAGAGATACGTAAAAACCGAGGGCGCCAAAAGAAACGGGGGGGGGATAACCTTTAGGCGGTTTACAGCTAATTTTGGTGAAATTTTGGAGCTGTCCGGCCCATAGGAACAGAGAAAAATGGAAAAACTAAAATAAATATGAGAAATTGAAAAAAATAAATAAGAAAAGTGCTCTTGACAGGAGACGAGAGAGAAGGAGGGGGAGAGTAGAACCAGACAAAAGTGCTTGATGAGATCAAACTTTTGATATGGTACATGACGGGGTTTGAACACCTTGAATGTCTCCCCCGTGGGGGGGGGTAACTCCGGTCCTATAAGAGATAGGGCCTCGGGACCCTCTTAGAAATGTCGGCTTCGACGATTTTAACTTCGTTGGATCCTTTAGAAGAGGCCTACGTCCTCTGTGAGGCTTAAAGGGGCTGAGAAAGATGGGAAAAACTAAAATTTAAAAAGAGTTGAAACAGAGAACTATGTTTCTTAAGGGAGGGGGGTGAGAGGCGGAGAGTAGGACCAGACCATAGTGCTTGAGAAGATCTATCTATTGATATGTTACATAAAGGGGTTTACATGGGGTTTACATTTGGGGGGAGCACCAAAAAGGTCTTACTGAACCTTTCCCATGATTATGCCAAGATTGCAGTTATGATTTCGCCAAGATCATCGCAAAGCTGATATTGGCATCCTATATAAACATATATATATTCCAAACACTCCTATATGTGCCCTATACGTCATTATACACATATTATTTATGTTTTATATGTCGTATGTACATCATATACACATATATATATATACATCATATATGCATCATATATGGCTATAACTTGGCTACATACGTACAGAAATGTTATTATATCATATATTATTATAATGACGTACATGCTTTATAATTTGGCGATAAATCTTGGCCGCTTGGCAGTTCATTCTTGGAAGCCGCTATAACACGAAAGTACCAAATTTACAATATATTAATGAAAACAGAAACAAAAATATTTCATGCTTGGTGGCTGCTATAACACGAAAGTACCAAATTTCTTTTTTATTTTTCATATCTGATAATTTGCATCTATCCTTTTTTGTAATTTTAACATTTTTGTAACGATTTTATGCATTTCTATTGCTTATTCAAAGACAAAGTCTTCTAAAGTTACAGAATATCGTAAAAAACGGTTAAAATAGTAAAATGCGAACATTGTTTGGTCCATTCTCGACCGAAAGCAACATCATTATCTTTATCCGTTATCATAATCTTTTTACGCGTGAAGGTTTCGTTATGGTACTTCATTGTGAAGTTTGGTAATTTTTGAAATTCATTATTTGAAAAACGGCATAATCATTCGATTTGAAATTTATATCAAGAAAGAAACAATTTTTTTCCTTTCTAACGCAGTTTGTCTAACAATTTTGTGACAAATACTTTTTGAGCTATTAATTTTTTCAGTAACTTCAAATGTTTCATTTTCTGAGATTAACCTGTGGCAACGATGGATTGCTGTGACTTTTCATAAACATGAAAAATGATAGAGATTGAAAGAATAAGCCTCCCTGTGGGTGGCTAATAAAAAAATAGCTTTTAAATGACAATCCTCGGAGCGGTCTCTATTAAAATAGACTAAATCAAATTTTGTCCTTACGAAAATTTTCTGTTTAGATTTCTCTTGCATATGTCCTAGAAACCCACTTCATGAAGAGTTTTTTCTTGCAACTGTTATAGAAATCTACCGCCAAAATAGTTTTTAAAAATTACCGGTGGACCGCTCCGAGGCCTGAAATGAATATCTTTGAAAGTGACACGAATTCTCGTATTGTTTTCCTGATTATTAAAAATGTTACCCTGGCATACACAGGGGCATACATAGCCGAACTCGAAGATTTAGGATGAGCTGATTAATTTCATTATCTATGTTAGCAAATGTGTCATTGTTAATTAGCTCTACGTAATCTTTATATATCTTCTTTTTAGGTGCGTTCGTAATTATATAAATACGTAGCACCTATTGTCATCATGTGGTCCGCCCGTGTGTCTGTCTGTCTGTCCGTCCGTCCGCATATAACAACGTAAAAACTACCCAATCGAATGGTTTGAAATTTAAGATATATTATCTTTGTAGAATTTTTCGAGACATTTCAAATTTTATCAAAATCGAATCAAAACTTTAGCAGATATTAATAAAAATATTTATTAAGAAATTTGAATTTTTAAAAAAAATCAGTGCTTTTTTGTTATAGGAGCTTCCGAGATTTAATCGTCAAGCGACCGAGATACTTATTTTATGACAGAAATTAATCTGCAGACGATATAATTCATTTCACAGAATTAAAAATCATCAAGATATGAATATTTATATAACTAGCTATAGTACGAACGCACCTCATTTGTCACGCTTGACGTACAATTCCCAACTTGTTATTTCATTTTTACAGGTATATTCGTACTCACATACATTTTAATACTTTTGAAATTATGTTAAAGATCTTTACTAATGTGAAGAAGCACGATTGATTAAAGTTAAACAACAGAGATTGACAAATATCAATTTACAATACTTTTATATTTAAATAAAACCTGAAATTTTATGTTATATAAGTAGAAACGCCTTTGGAGTTAGCAAAGAATATACTCACAAGTGTCTAAAAAACTTTGGAAAGATAAATTGTTAGATTTGAAACTGATATTGCATGTAAAAAAACTGCATTGATGGCGCATATTAAAGGTAATGCATCTGCTTAAAAAATACATTCAATTGCACAAAAGTCGAAACCATTCACCATGAAGTATAAGAAGTAACATCCAAAGCAATTAAAATAAGTTTTAAAATAATATAATCTAAAATATCTGAGTGTCATTGATAGCAAAAAATCATGATATAGACAGAAATTTCAATAATCAAAATAAATCTATAATTTCAATATTTGTTGCTTATTACATGAAAATACAGATTCTGAAAATTCTAGTCAGTTTTCAGTTTTTATTCGCAGACATGCGTACTTAAAAATATGTGAAGAGTTTCTGGAAATTATTCCTATGAATACAGCCGCTATAGCTGATAATTTTGACTCAATGATGAAAGTTTTAATTGAATACAGTTTTTTGTTTACACTTAAGAACCTACGCTAGTCACGCGAAGAAACGCTCAAGCTAATGTTAAGTCTATGGGAAGGTTCTTGCATGAGTTCTCGCTCGTAATTTAATAATTTTAAATGATTTTTTTTGCATAGGATAGCTGAGGTCAATCTCTAACGTTGTTAGTTCTTACTTTTTGATTTTGGTTACAGTTTTTTTATAAGCGGACATTTTCAATTTTGGAACCGGTTGGAACCGGTTCTGAAAGTGAAAGTACCCTTATATAAAAAAAAAAAAACTCGAACCAAAATCGAAAAAGTAAAATCTAACAACGTTAGAAATCGACGTCAGCTATCCTATGCAAAAAAAATCATTTAAAACTATTAAAATGCGAGCCAGAAATCACGCAAGAACCTTCCCATAGACTTAACATTAGCTTGCGCGTTTATTCGCATGACTGATGCTCTGATATGCATGATTGCATGACTCTTAATACATTTTGTATCATTGCGATTAAAATTTTTAAATGTCAGAATTATGTATTTCATTTGTAGGTATGTAAACATCCATGTAAACAGCCATGCATTTAAATATATTTTAAAAATCTAAACCTATATTTGGCAGAATACTTTTATAATATTTTTGTTATTTTCTATCTTAAAAGTTTGGAAACTTGGAACTTGGAACGAGTTTATTAATCAGAGTCTTTGGATGATAAAATTTATGTCTTTTAGTTCATAAATATTTATTTTAAAGTTTTCCTGTGGGTGTTTTGAATTTTCTCTGGTGAGTAGCTGTAAAGTTTTCCGTGTTTTTTTTTTCTTTGTTTTTAACAAGATAGTATTCTATATGTACAAATTTCACTATGTACGATAGTAAGAAAAATAATTTTCTCTCTCTTTTTTTTTTTTTTTTTTGTAATGTGGCCTGTGTATTAGGGTGGTGTATTAGAGACTGTGTATGTGTATACAATGCTCAATTAGGCTCTCGGTGGGGAAGGAGTTTGACATGCCAGCCTTAGATGGGGCTTCGTTACCAAAAGTCGATTTCATTCTCTCGCTATACTGTTTCTGTGTCAAACCTTGTCGAAAGTCATAAAAAATCATGGCTCTGAAGCTCCTTCGACGTAACTCCATAATTATTTAGCCCTTCTGATTTTCGGAAAATCAGAGTAAATAGAATTTCACAGCTTTTGATGTTCTGTAAACGCAGACATTCACGTAACTGTTCGAATTTTAATAAAAATCGTCTGCGCTGAAATCAGTTATTTTTTGGTTGCCAGTTTGTAAAAACTTAAGTACTGGCCCTCGTATTTTACTGTATTGTACTGTACATATTATATTAATGTCATATATCGTCATCTAATCATATGCTGACGTCATATTGAGGAAAAATGCTCACCAAACATGAAATATTCAAAATATTTCTCATTCTTTTTGACAAAAATAGAATTTTTTTGTAGACGAATAAAGGGTAAATAAAAATCACAAACTAAGGAAAATATTAGTTTTTTGAGGGTTTATAGGAGAATAATAAAAGGAAGCATTCCTTAAAGAAAAAGTATTGTATATGTTGGCAGATTCAAATTATAAACTTCTTATGAAATATAAATGTTACTAACAAATTTCTAACCATTTGCAAAGTTGAAATTTATTTTTTTAAAGCTTTTATTATATGTTCAATAGATAATTTAAAAAAATACTAATTTACCTAAAACTACCCAAATTATTTTATCCCATCTTACCATATTTACTTGTTTCAAACAATACACTGTATGTACGGCAAAATATAGTAATATATAAAAAATCATTACATGTACTGTATATTATATGAACTAATGACATTTTCTTTTATACATAACGCAAAAACATGTCTGTGAGTAACGCTGACGTCATATCGACATCTAACCAATAAATCTCGCTTTTACTGCATTTTTTTTTTTTTGCTTCTAAATATCGCACAATTTCAATTTTTGCACAGGCAAATAGGTAAAAAATTGTATTTTCAAATGCAATATGTTTGAAAACTGTATCTCAATTCACAGATTTTTTTAAAAAATTATTTAAAAAAAATATTTTCAAGTATGTTTTAAAAAAAATATTTTCAAGTATGTTTTTTTTTTTTTTTTTTTTTTAATAACTCTATCGTACCCCGTTTTCATTTAAAACCATATAAATAGTTCCGAATATGTTTCCAGATAATTTTCGATGGCGAAATTAAAACTTCATCAATAAGTAACTACAACACAAATTTAACAGATATCAGTATAAAAAAAAATTGATATAAATAGTGAAATTTTTGGTGATTTATTTGGCTATTCACCGCTGGCATTTGGCTAATACGAAAATACCGATTTTAATAAGTTTCAAAACTTTATTTGAATACATTATTGATATTTTTCAGTAAAAATGATTTCTGGTGTTGTTAGTGGAGCAATTTAAAAATATATATTAAATGTAAAATACCCATTAGAGTTTTCAAATAAAAATTATTTTCACATATGTTCTGTACACTGGTTAGTATATTCTGTTACCCAGTAAGTCCATCAGGTTGGATTTTTTTAGTATATTATAACAACCATACATACCATCATGTCTGTTTCGAATACAGTATTTTATTTTGCCTTCCAAAAATATGTAAGTAATAAAATGTGTCCTGTAATATGCTTTACTGTGTGTAAGTTGTAGATAAAAAAAAGGTCTTACAAAATTAAATTTAATAGTTTATGTTAAAAGTGAAAGTTATAAAAACAGGACCCAAATAATAAAAGCACTGATAATCAAATCTTTTGTCATACTTTAGATAATTCTAATAACGTTGCTTTAGATTTAGCCAAAATTTTGTTATAGTTTTACGTTTTGCAATATCTTTATCCATGCTTTTAATCATTATTTTATAAGTCAGAAAAAATCTATTTGTAATCGGTAAATTCCAAAAATTCAGTTTTTAATTTTACGTTTTCTACATTTTTTGACATTCAGAATTGCTGTAATGTACGGGTATTTTTAAAATGCATAGTAAAAGATTAGAAATTCTCTAGTTTTAATAAAAGTTTAACAAAACTGTACCAATAGCTTTATTGATGAATCTTTGGATAACCTGTGATGGAGGAGGAGGAATGGGGATGAGGGGGGGGGGGGCGGTCACTGTAGCATATGTATGTATGCTTTGCATACAAGAAGAAAAAAATCCACTTGGTTGCTTTTGCTATTATATTTTCATTGGGCCAATTTGGCGAAAATGTTCGTGAAGCGAATGAAGTTCCGTTCGAATTTCTTGTTCGAGAACCGAGGTTCTATTGTATTAATATTTTATTGCACATCACATTGTCTGAATAAGAAACTATTCAGAAAATGCAAGTTTTCACACATTATAAAATTATTTGTAATCGGATAAGATTTGTAATTTCAGATAAACTAAAAATGTGAATTATTTGTAATTTCCCTAAATTTGTAATTTTCTATTATTTTCATTGCAGGTTCTGTGTTGGAGTATTTTGCATCAAATGAGTTTCGACGAAGAAATATTTTTTTTGTTTTTTGTTGAACTAGTAACTGAATTTTCTCCTACATAATGAGTTCTTATCTATACATTTGAAAAAAATTGTCATTTGCAGTAATGGAGACGATAAAACAGAGAGGTGCCGTTGAATGACATTTTGAGTGTAGCATTTTTCGTGAAATTATAAATGATGTGTAGTGAATTCACGCCTCAGCTGAATATGGCTTCTCAGCCTCACTGGTTTCCCATGCTGGCAACTCCCAACATACTGACTATGTAAGTATATTTTATATTTAGACTGTAAAAAAAATTTCGTTAAAATACGGAAATTGTATACACTGAAAAAAAAAACGTTGATTTTACGGTATAATACTGATATCCCAGCTGCCAGTATGCGCGGTAGCGTAATAGTGCGTATTTTACTGTTTATTACTGCTAATTTTACGGTATAATACTGGCAGCTGGGATGCCACTATCATACCGTAAAATCAAAAATTGTTTTTTTCAGTGTAGGTAATCGGATCGTTAATGCCTTTCCATATTTTAACGGAAAGAAATTCCACAAATTCCAGGAAATTTTTACATGATTTCTGAAATATACGTTTCATAATAGATATCTTTAGTATTTTTTATAAATTCCCATTTCCTTAAAATTGATCTTTATAGGATAAAAAAAATCAGTTCTAAAGGACTTCTTTACATCATGTGCACTGTTTAAAATCTGCCAGTCATTGGATCGTTTTTAAAGATGACGGTTACTTGACCCTATTATTAAGCATTCTACCGTATTATTGACTATATTATTGTCAAATTGAAGTTTAATTACTGTTATGTAACCGTTTATTTTTAAAACGCTCGAATGACAGGATAGTCTGCTGCAAATTTTTAACAGTGTGGGGAAAAATTTTATATTTAAGCCAATATTCAGTACAGCTAACACTTAGCGTGATGGAATTTGAACAAGGGGCCTTCGACTTTCCAGCTGCAAGACATAATGGCACAGCTACGATTACACAAGCTGCTTTTTAAAATATTATTACTTATTTTACATACCTTTTATAAAGTACAAGTAAGGTGTAAAAAATATGAAAAATCTCTTCGATAGATTTTTTCCAATTGAGTAAAACTCTGAATATTTTACATAAATTATTTCTATAATTTTAATTTAATTTAATTTAATTTAATTTTTAATTTGATGCTTTGTAAAAGATAACTTTAACTTTTATGTACCGTATGCGTAAAAAAATTGTATTACGACTAATGAATGATTCTTTTTGAATTTTTTTTTCAAGAGTACCAAAACATGTACTTGTAAACGCTTTCCAACATAGTGGAAAAGTGTTTATGACTTCGGTTTGTCTGTTCCGTGCTCTAAGTATCGTATACCGTTGAAAGTATGCACAAAACTGTCCCGTCATTTGACCGTTTTTATAAAAAAAAATGGTTACATAACCGTAACTAAACTCTATTCTGACCATATTATTGTTCATATTATGGTCAGAAAAGAGTTAAATTACATTTATGAAGCCGTTTGCTATAAAAATGGTCGAATGACGGGACAAATGTGACAAGTGTAAATATACTTGAGCTGGAATATAATTGATATATGTTATTGAGGTTTACTGTAGCATTATGGATTGAAAATGAAGTTTGTAACATTTATAGTTCGTTTAAAGAGACACTCAAAAGTATTACTTTAAACTACGGTTAATGGGTAAAAAACGTTTCAAATGCATTTTAAAGATGTTACACTATTCCAAACACAATGAAATGGTTTGGAATTCCTGCTGTGCACTAAAACATTATTTCTGTAAATTATGTATCGCAAAGCATTTATCATTCATTTACCGAATCACACAAAAGAATTCCATTATATAATGGTCTACGGAGAAAAATCGTTTGCTGTTTATTTTAATGATGCTACAATATTTCAAACTTAGTGAAACTGATATACATTACTGAGGTGCACCATAGGATGCTTACTGTAAAATATGGCGTGAGTGGCCTTTTATAATTATAAATAAGAATTGTTAAAGTCAGTCCTAAAAGTTCCTGCCTATTAGGCTTAGAAGTGTTGAAAATTAAGTCAAATTTATATCACATCCATAAAAAGAATATCCAAGGGTTACCAGTATTAACTGTCATCGCTTAAAAAAATGCAAATACTAGTGGATGCAGCAGTCGGGTTATATTTGTATAGTCAACATGCAGAAACAATACACAAATCAGCGTACATAAACATACAAAAAATGGCAGATGACTGGTTCATGTTTTGTCTAGATTACGCTCCTAAGCTGACGTCCATAGTTTGTAGATATTTCGTCTATACGTACATACCACGGGCAGTTTCGGTTTTCATCCAATTTACGTCATAAACTGACCTCCATATTTTGTAGATATCGCTCGATATGTACATGGCGAGGGCAGGTTCATCTTTCATCCAATTTACGCCCTAAACTGACGTCTATATTTTGTAGAAATTTCGTCGATACGTACATGCCATGGGCAGTTTCGGTTTTGATCCAATTTACGTCCTAAACTGACGTCTATATTTTGTAGATAATTCTCGATACGTACATGGCGAGGGCAGGTTCAGTTTTCATCCAATTTACGCCCTAAACTGACGTCTATATTTTGTAAAAATTTCGTCGATACGTACATGCCATGGGCAGTTTCGGTTTTCATCCAATGGGGAAATTTCACACGGGAGGAATACGTTTTCTTTTGTGTGTAACTGATCAAGTTTATCTTGAAATCCTCAAAAATTCACTCAGAATCGTTAAAATAATAGAAAATAACTTTGAATTATTGTTTTTAATAATGCAAAAACATAAACAAAACCACGTGATACAAAAACGCGACGTGATTGGTTGTGACGTCATTTGCCGCTAAACTGAAATGTTCACGCTTTGCGCGTATACTTTTTCCCATTGCTTTTCCCATTTGCAATCTTGTTTCATCTTTTTCTTAAAATTCATGTAACGTTATCAACTTCAAATTTGTGAAAAAGTAAGATCTAACTTATCTTAATGTAAAATATATCGTTTATTTTTTATTTTCATTAAAATTTTGATTAGAAAATGTCGATTTCGGCCGGATATGTGAAAGGGCAATCGGACAATCTCCCAAAAATAGATACTCTTTCCATGTTTGCTTTTTTAGGAAAGAATTTTGATTTCATGGATGCAGAAATGCGAGGAGTTAAATCTAAAAGGTATATATTTCTGTTCTACATTTACTTTGATTTATTAAATAATTATAATGATTAAAAGCTAAAATAATAGTATGCGATTCTTGATTGTTGTTCTTGAAATGAATTATTTTCTTATTTCATCATATTTCAGTTTAAATGAAATTTTAATTATTTTACAATACTGATAAAGTATATTTGTTATAAAATAAAATATTGAGAAATAAGAAAGGCCTTTTATTTAGTTAGTACTTAATATATATTTTCAGAGTAAAAATTTTCTCTGTAAACTTTAAAATATTGCATTCATTCTTTGACATTCCTTTTTGCTCTATCTTTCAAAAGTTTCCATGAAATTAAAGTTTTTTTGTCCTGGCCTTCTTTTTCTTATCCTAAAGCATTTATATGTTTACTTATTCATATTTTTCACCCCCCAAAAGTTCAAGGTTTTTTTTTTTTTTAAGCCACCAATTTTTGCTTCATATATATATATATATATATATATATAACCATATAATATATATATATTTAAAAAAAAAACTATTTTTACTTTCTTCTATTTTACAAGAAACAAGTATTGGATTCATGAAAATTTCCGATTTCCGGTTTCGACGGATTTATACGTTTTAGAAGGTCCTGAGCACGATTTGACTGTTTTTAAAAATTGTCTGTCTGTGAGTCTGCGACTCTTTCTGCCTGTATGTGACAAAAATATTTGTGGGCGCTCTATCTCAAGAACTAATGCACGGAATTTAATAAAACTTTATATTCAGTTAGTACCTGATATAATTTGGTGCTGATTAGTATTTGGTGAAAATCGCCCAACAGGTGGCGCTGCTATGGTGCATTTGTTGAGATTTCCACAATAGCTCTATCTCAAGAACTAATGCACTTATTTTCATCAAACTTCACATTCAGTTAGACTTTGACATAAATGGACGCTGATTACGTTTTGGTGTAGATATCCCGATAGGTGGCGCTGCTATACTACTTTTTTCATTACTTATACGATAGCTATATCTCAAGAACTAATGCACGGAATTTTATCAAACTTCAGATTCTGTTAGACCTTGACATAAATAGATGCTGTTTACGTTTTTGTGTAAATAGCCCAACAGGTTGCGCTGCTATGGTACTTGTTTAATTATTATCACGATAACTATATCTCAATAACTAAATGCATGGATTTTCATCAAACTTCAGATTCAGTTAGACGTTGATAACATAAGTTGTTGATTAGATTTTGGTGTAAATCTCCCAACAGGTGACGCTGCTATTCTGCATTTTTCCGGATTTACATGATTTTAGGAAGTCATATCTCAAGAACTAATGCATGAAACTTAATAAAACTTTAGATTCAGTTAAACCTTGATATAAATTAGTGCTGATTATTTTTAGTGTATGCGAAACAGTGTGAGATAGAAGAAAGTTTTGGGATTGGCACATCCGACTAGTTTTGTTTTATAGTCAGTAGCTGAAACACTAGGGAATATTTCAGCATCTGTTATATGTGCAGTAGTTAGTGCTTTATCATTTATGGTCAGCAAATTCATTAAAAAATCTTCTGTTAAAGATTCTGAGACTTTATTCTTGCCATTTTTAGCATACTCCGCTTAAATTTCTTGTGCTGTTTGATGTAACAGAGGCAAGTTATTAGAAAGTCCTCATTTTTAATTACATATATTTTTTATTGGTACATATTTTGAAGATTCATTCTTTGCTTAAGAATTTGTTTGCCTGTTTGTTTAACAATTTATATTTATTAAGTCCTGCAAATTTTAGAAATGTATTAGTTATTTAAAGATTATCAAACCTTCACTATATTATTTCTTAATATTTAATAATATCACACAACATAAACATAACATTGAACAATATTCTTTTTCAAAACAGTTCTATAGTCAAGGGTGTTTAGGAGAATTTTAAGGAAGGTTCTAACCCCCTAAACTATGAATTATCCAATATATTTAAATTTCTGTATATTAATATAGAGTAAACATTTTCCTACCCCCCCCCCCCATTTTTTCATTTTTTTTCTCGCTATGCTACTATTGTAAAAATACTTATTAAAAATTCTGAACATGCTTCGCTCAGAATGTATGATTTCAGTTAAAATGTGTTTTCATAAGTGATTGCATTTTTATTTCATTAATAAAATTATACATTAAGGATGGATATCAAAATTAGGGGTTTCCAAAAAATTGCATTATGATTACTGAATGATGAATATATACATCATTTCAAATATGAACTATCGATTGCTTGAAGACACTTCTTAATATGCATAAATAAAATGAATGATACATAAATATTTCTTTCTGTTTCATATGTGATTATTCTCATTCATATATTCCAAAAAAGAAAAAAAAATACATTTATTAAAATTTTAGTTAGATTCAATCAATAAATAAATATACAAATGAAGAATAGCAGATTATAAGTTTACAAAAACATTTCTATCATGTTAACATCATAATAAAATAAATTCGCAGACGCTCACAATTTCATATATGCTAAAAGTTGGATACTATATTCAGGAAGATTAATCATTTCAGAAAAAGTTAACAGTTCTGTTTTTTTTTTCCGGAAACAACGAATGCAACAATTCATTATTCAAGAAAACAATACAAAACAAATAAAAAAATACATGTAAGCTTTCAGATTACAATGAACTTAAAAAAAGACAAATCCAATTTTTTCAGATCTGATAAATACGTAGCACCTTTGCATTGAAATATTGTACAAAAAAAAAAGAAAAAAAAAAAAGAAGAAGTATACCTTATTCTATAAAATACAATATTGTAGTGCGATTATTAACTTGTACCGATACTTTATTTCTACATCGAGATCTAAAAATGAAAATTCTTAGAAACACGATGGAATAAAAATCTCACATGGAATTCACAGTATTATTTATTCATTACAGCAATTTACAATACTTTTAATTTGTTATACTAATCATTTTTAAGAAAAGAAAAAGTGTAAAGCAAGCCATCCCCTATAGAAAATAACAGGGAGAAATACAGCGAGGGTTTGTTTCATGGCGTTTCATGGCTAGTGACGTCAGAACGGCTTTTATCACGTGACGCGGCTTTTTTCCGCGACGACAAAAAATGCGTTTTAAAAGTTAATTTAATGAATTATACAAGTTTCAAATATAGGTAAAAATGGTATCAAAATGTTCGTATTTTTATACTCTATCAGATGCAAGGTAAATTGAAAAACGTGAAATTCCCCCATTTACGTCCTAAACTGACGTCCATATTTTGTAAAAATTTCGTCGATATGTACATGGGGAGAGCAGGTTCAGTTTTCCTCCAATTTACGCCCTAAACTGACGTCTATATTTTGTAGAAATTTTGTCCATGCGTATATGTCAAACACTGAACAAAATCTGGACGTATTTTAGCTGGCGCTCTACGTCCAAAAGACATCTCTATAGTCCAGTCATTTGGTAGAAAATAAAGGAAAGTTTTGGTGTAGTTTTTTTTTTTTTTGGGGGGGGGGGTCCCTTTATGTTTTTTTGGGTCGCTGAACACGAATCCGAGGTTTTCCAACAAAATTTTTTCCGGGAAATACGTTTTTTTTACGGACTTTTCTCCGTTTTTTCAAAATAATTCCAAACTTATGCATTTTTCGTGAAAGTCGGCAGTATATGAATTAAAGAAAATACAATTTCCTACAATTTATGTACTGAAAGTTTCTTTCGCTGATCAATAGTTTAGCCGTGAGAGTGCCTCAAAAATGGGTGTTAAAAACAAAAAACTGTAAAAAAACGGGAATTACGGTACTGTATGGCAATGTAACATAGAAAGTAATCATTTTACGCAAATGTTAACTACTAATGTTACTAAAGATTATATGTTTGATTATATTTTATGCATTTGAGGTAGAGGAAAAGTGCGGATCCGACACCAGGGGAAGGTGGGAGCAGTGGGGCAGATTCAGCTACTCTCATGAGTCGAGGGTGCTACTCCTCCGGAGACCTCGTATTCTAAGAGGCGGTAACATTGGGAGTGGATAAAAGAGAAAAAACTGTAAAAAACGGGAATTATGGCCTTGTATCGATGTAATATGAAAATTAACCATTTTAAGCAAACGTTGACTATTAATGATATTAAAATGTTCCTATGAATTTCGGTTGCAAAGCATACGGATGAAGACCTTGAGGAGTTTTTGACGTACGATCTAGGCCCTTATTCCTTATTCCTATTCGTTAATGGTTTAAGAAAAGGAACCAAATCTACTCTTTACAAGGTATTCAAACCCCTAACAAACAAGCGGTTCAGCAGCAGAATTCAATTCGTCATTGATGGGTTTTTTTATTGCATAGGGTTGTTTGACCTAAGAATCAGCCTTTTTCAACAATCTGCGATAAATATGTTGAGTACGTACAGTCACGGTACCAACCGAAGGCAGTAGTTGTCTTTGATGGCTTCCCTGATGACTTACAAGGTGGTACAAAAACTGCTGAGCGTATGAGACGAGCAAGGAAGCATTTTTCAACGGATATATTGTTTGACGGTTACAATGATACCTGCCATTTGCAAATAAAAGTTCTTGCTAACCCAAAAAACAAGGGTCGTTTAATATCTATGATGAATGATAAGTTCTAATCAGCAGATATTACATGCAAGCAAGCAAAAGAAGACGGAGAAACCTTGATTATAAACACTGCTTTGTCCTTTGCTCCATCAAATGAGACGGTGATTATATTTGAGTAGGATGTAGACCTCTTGGTCATTTTGATAGCTTTCTGCAGGGCTGAAAACGTTTCTTTTTAAAACCTGCAAAGGACATTGTTTCTCCAGTGATATTTTCTCCAATTAATGCTGTGAGTTCAACGGTTGCGGAAAACATCCTCTTCCTACATGCTATGAGCGGGGGTGATACAACGTCAGCACCATTTATGCAAGGAAAAATGAAGTTCCTCAAAACTCTTGTGAAGAATTCAGAAGTTGCTGACGCTGTTAAAGTATTTAAAGACTCCAATGCTACTCAAGAGATGATTGCAGCTGCTGGGAAACGTTTCCTGGTTTTGCTGTACGGTTATAGTGGGACGAATATGCCTTCGCTGAACAATTCAAATATTGCTGCTTCACCACCATCTGCAGATGCAGCACGACAGCACTCTTTAAGAGTATATCACCAGGGGCAGCAATGGCTAGGAGTTGAAAAAAATGCTGAAGAGTGGAGATGAAAAAACAAAACAAATATTGGCCTTTAGCCTGTATTTATTTTACAACCCCCTACTCCTCCTGCGTTGTTGAAGCTTGTATCATGTAAGTGCAAAAAGAACTGCCAACAAAATTGTGGGTGCAAGAAGGCAGGTCTTTGTTGTTCCAACATGTGCCTCAACTGCGAAGGGAACTGCAACAGCATCTCAGTGGTGAATCAAGATGAGGAAGACGAGTTATACCCTGGAACCCAGCTGGAGATGGATTGCCCACCCATTGAATCCGTGGACCCAATGGAAGAGGAACAAGCCATGCCACAAGGTATGAAATATTTACCATTAAGAAAACATTTATTCTATAATATTGGTGGTAAATAAAAAATCCACTAATTCCATACGTCTATTTTCTATGTTGTAGATATCGATGAACTGCAGGGACCTTCAAATAAAAGATTACGGAAATAAGAATTTTGCTTTTTGACTTCATGTAAATATACTACTGTACAGAATAATTTATAAATAAATAATGATTTCGCCGTATTTATTATCAGGCAACTTCATTGCAAAATGTAGTCAATCGTATAGTGTTTAGTATCATTAACAGTCAACGTTTGTTTAAAATGGTTAATTTACATGTTACATCGACGTACAGGGTCGTAATTCCCGTTTTTTACAGTTTTTTGTCTTTTACACCTCCCAATTTTACCGCCTCTTACAGTATGAGCACTCCGGCGGAGGAGCACCTTCGACTCATGAGAGAAGGTGGAACTGCTCCACTGCTCCCACCTTCCCCTGGCGCAGAATCCGCACTTTTCCTCTACCTGAAATGCATAAAATATGGTCAAACATATAATCTTTAGTATCATTAATGGTTACCGTTTGCGTAAAATGGTTAGTTTCCATGTTACATCGACATACACTACCGTAATTCCCATTTTTTTTACTGGTTTTTGTGTTTAACATCCTTTATTGCGGCACTCTCATGGCTAAATCATTGATCAGAGAAAAAACTTTCCTTACATAAAATATAGGAAATTTTATTCTTTTTAATTCATATATTGCTGACTTTCACGTAAAATGCACAATTTTGGAATTATTTTGAAAAAACGGAGAAAAGTCCGTTTTTTTACAGGTTTTTTGTAAAAAAAAAACGTATTTCCCGGAAAAAATTTTGGGGGAAAACCTCGGATTCGTACTCAGCGACCCAAAAAACATAAAGGGACCCCCCCAAAAAACTACACCAAAACTTTCCTTTATTTGCTCTTTTTTATCCCCTAATGCCTGGACTATATAGACGTATTTCGGACTTGGGAGAGGAAAACTGGATGTAACACATATGTGCTGTATGGATCATTTGCATTCACCCACAAAATATTTCCGTTAGAGGACTGTCTGTAAGCGATAATTGCTAGGAGTGCCTTTTTCAGTTGTGGTATGTGTTTTTAAGTTTAACTATATGTATCCCTATTTCGCGATGTGTATAAATTTTATTGATCATACACAGGGCTACACAAAAGAGTTCGTATGGCCGTTTATGATTGGTAATTGCTGGGACTGCGTTCTTAATTGTTGTGTGTTTTTTTTTTACCTGAATTAAATTTTAACTTAACATATGATATGTACAAAACTTTCTAGATAATAAATACACAGGGCTGTACTAAAGAAATCGAGTTAATTTTCTTCTATTGCCGAAATTCTTAAAAGTGAATTTACAACTAAGTGATGCTTTTTCTAAATGAACTAAAATTTAGCATGCTATATAAGATATATGGAAATTTATAGATCCATATACAGGGCTTCACAAAATAATTCGACTATTTTTCTCACTACGTGTGGTAATTGCTGAAACTGAACTTTTAAATGTATAATGTGTTTTGTGGACCGTTTATTAAAATATCTCCTTTCACTTAATTTAACAGTGAAGTTTTGTTACAGTTTTCTGGATATGTTGGAAATGTTTCATAATCTATGCATGACGCACGATTTTACGTTCTTGTTTTAAATTGCTTGCATGATGTTCTTCTATCAACTCCAATGAAGTTAATGATTATCTGCGGTAGATATATTTACTACATGCTGATAAAAAAAGGATAAAAACTTGCTTATTGAAACTTAGATAGATAAGCAACAATTTTATGAGAAATTATAATTGAGATATGCTGAAAGTTTGTGTGTTAAACTGAATAGTTTAGAAAATATTAAAATAAAAATAAGTTTTTAGAGACAATTTTTAAAATTAATTAACTTGTGATATATATAAGTTCAGACCAACTTTAATTTAAAGTAATAATAATAAAGAAGTTGTAATATTTACTTTTCAACTGTTTTAGAATAAAAAAGAAAAAAAATAAGATATACATTTTTTTTTAATTTCGTAAAAATATGTAGGATTTCTATTAAAGAGAGAGACAGAGAGAAAAAAAATATTAAACTGAAAATGCGAAATGCCACCTAAAACTTTAAAAAGATAATAAAAATTAATGAAGTTGCTGAAAACTTTAAAAAAGTACAAATTTTAACTTCAACGTTTTTAACGCGACTGTGTTTTAAATTCAAATTTCATCAAAATGAAATATATTTGACTTTTAAGGAATATAATTAATGAAAAAGAAAAAAAACTTGGATAATGTGATAACATACAGTAAACACTATAAAAAAAAAACTAATTTAAATGAAAATTTTCGTAGTTTTAGTAAAAAAAAAAGTACAATAAAATTACAACAGATGGCGTACTTACTAAAAGACGGAAACCTGCTTAAAACGAAATTCTTCTGCAGTCGTTTGTGATTTCGTCTTAGCATGTTTTATTGTAGTTAAAAAGAGAGAATTCGGTTACAACGATCTTGTAATGCGATTTTAATGATCCCATTTTTAGTTTGTGACTTTTATTTTTTCCTGTAGCTTTTCTTTTCTCTAAAGACAACCTCTTTAAGAGAATCTGCACGGATATCCACTTGATTTATGAAACAAAGACGCACTGCAGGAGAAAGCTGAAAAGTTTATGCCAATAATTATAATGTACTTTGTTATTCGCTGTTGCGTGTCGGAGTAATCTGGACGGATTCTATAGGTGATTTATCTCGTAATTCATACTAAGTATTTATCTATCTATAAAGAAAATCAAAAGTAGCAAACATGTTTTTTGACATGTAAACCTTGGTATGTAAACGGATGACGAAATGCAGTCGTATGCACGACAGGGGAGGGCCATTGGCTTTCCTTGCATTTTGGAATTTAATTTATATCTATATATATATTTCTCTTACGTGGCGTGGAAATAAGGCTGAATTTCTATCTTACAGTTTGGCAACAACCGTAGTTTCTAGAGCTCAGACCAATGAACAGACTAGATTGGGTAATATCAGTTCTGTCTCCATATGGCGGCCAGTGTGAGAGCTGCCAAACGCAAACTAGCAACTATTAAAATAAAATAGCATGTACGTAATCCAAAGCGTTTGAGATGATTCCTCATTTTAATTATGAGTAATATCGTTAATTTCAAATGAATTCTCAACTCTTATTTAGAATGTATTTACGAATTTCAGTCACACGAAAATCGGAGAGAATAAAAATATCAACTGTTTTGATTGCACCTGCTGCCATCTGCTGCTATCTTGATGGAGCTAAAGATACTTTTTTTTTGTGCAAAAATCTATAATCATTTAGAACAGTAAAATGTCGAACGAAATTTAAACAATGATTGATGATATATATAAACTATCTTCCTATCACGTAGTGTTTTTTAAAATGAATTTAAGCCGAGCTGTACAATATTATAGGTTCAATGAGTTTTAAATTAATTGTGTTTCCAAGACCATTTTTTCCAAGTATTTTAATTATTTATGCCCATTCGTAGCACCAACTAAATGCATTTTTTATTGTGTTTTCAAAAAAGTTTTTACATTAACAAAAATTGTCAATTTCATATGTTAAAATGATTTATGGTAGTACTTATTCCGGCTAGAGTTGCTGCAAAAACAAAAAGGGGTGAGCGAGCGAAGAGAACTGGAACTGCGTAGCGATCTTAATGTGAATCGCCTTCCAATTCACGGGGGTTGGCAAGTGTTAGCGAGTAGGGGGGTGAGCCCCCTAGTCTATTTTTAAATCTCTAATGATTTTGAAAAAAAAATGATAGCAAAAATTTCTCGTTCTCAAGTGATTTAATATAACTTAAGACAATGTTGCCAGATGTATTAAAATTTTTCAGATAAACCACTTAAATTCTAAATATGTCTATTATATGTCACATGGTTAATCCACTGAGATTACTAATGACGATTTCAGAATTTGTTGAGGTTATGAAAATGAAATAACACTCTCCCTCTTCCGCGCATTTTGTTTAAACGTCTTTCTTACCATCTCCATCGACGATGATTTAAAAGAGAAAAGAAATAAAAGAAAAAAGAAAGGTGTATGTTGTACTATAGATGAGTTCGGCCCGAGCCCGACGATTTGAAATCTGAACCCAAAAAGTTTCGTATCATCAGAGCCCGAGCCGAAAAGTACGCAGTATAAAATTGTTAATTATGTATTTAATCTATGATCTTTCATAATGTCATTTTCTAACTTAATAATTCTCCGAACTACCTATTTTTACAGACATTATTTTATTTTTTCAACATATAGATAGGCATTGTACATGTTTCGAAAGTCTTTAAAATATCTCTAAAATCACGTAAAACTAGTCATATGTTAAAAGTTTCCCAAAAGTAAAAAATTTTCACCTGTTGTCCGAGGCATCCTCAATACTGATGCTATAGTTTTCTGCTCTGTCAATCGATTTGTTTGAAACTTCTATTCTGTCTTTTCCCAACAGCATCTGGCGCCATCTGGTCTCAATTTTGGCGTGAGCCATATCATTGCAAGTTTCTGAATTTGATGTACAAATTTCTATTGCTTCTCTCTGTAATGCGTAGTTTAAATTATTGTAATTGGCTAATTTTTCAACATTACTGAAGTGTATAGTAATTGGGGATTTATTGTGTAATCTGGCTATTGCAGTGGTTGATTTACTTAAGTTTATGTCTCTTCTGTGTTTTTTCATTCTGTCTTGAATTTTTCTTTTTGTCATGCCTATATAGGAATTATCTTTTCCTTCGTTATCTTTGAAATTAATCTTGTATATCCCTGATGTCTGTTGATAATTAAGTTTTTCCGTATCTGATCTGATTAATTTGAAAATATATGGATCTGGATGATGGGAGTATTTATTCCAAGTTTTTTTAATTCTCTTTTTAATGTTAGGGAAATGCCTTTTATAAACGGAATTGACTTCGTAAATTTTATTTCTTTTTGAGCTGGTTGTATCCTATCATATCTTGATGTCGCTTTTTCGATTAACTTCTGTATAGTTTTTGTGGCGTCCTTTCCTGCATCCTTAGCTATTGCTTTAATTTTGTTTATTTATGCGTAAAAGAGGTCTTCTGTTGAACATACTTTAAGGGCTCTATGAATGTATGTATTTATTGCAGCTATCTTGTATGGGAAGGGGGTTCTGGAGTATTTTGAGATTATGTGAGCATTTGCATTTGGTTTTCTGAATACTGTTGTTAGTAGTTTATTTTTTGATCCAATGAGTTGTACGTCCAGGAATGCTAGTGCGTTATCTTTTTCTGTTTCTATGGTAAATTGCATATTTTGATCGTATGATTTAAGTTTTTCCAGTAAGGGGGGGGGGGGAGGTTTGTACTTTTCGTAGTTATTACAAATATATCGTCTACGTATATTACCCATATTTTGATTAGATCTTTTAATTCAATTATAATAGTTTGCTCAAGTAATCGCATTTTCCATTCAGCTATTGTATTTGATATTGGAGATCTCATCAGTACACCTTTTAGTTGTTTATATATCTGGTTATTAAATTTAAAATAGTTTTCTCGTAGTACTAAGTTCGTTGCACTTTGCAATGTATTTCTGATATCACAATCTGTATATTCCGTGTTTATTTTCGTATTTATAATATTAGCCATTTCTTCTGTATCGATGGATGGGTAGATGCTTGTTACGTCTAAACTAATCATGCAGTCATCTGGATTCGGTTTATATTCTGTTATTTGCTGTATGAATTCATTTGTTGAGATTATTGATACGTTTGATAGTTTTTTAAATATGTTTCTAGGTCATAGGTTGGGCTTGAGCGTTTGTTAACAATAGGTCTCATTTTCATCGGATTTTTATGCTTTTAATTTTTCAAATATTATAGGTGTGTTAGGGGTAAAATTTTTCATTTTTGGTATCTTTCCCTTTGGCCATTTTTCATTTCTTAACAATGTTTCGTATTTCCTATTTATCTTATTGTTTGGATCTCTATTTATCCTTTCCCCCCCCATATTCTGTATTGTCTCTTCCATAATTTTTATATATTCAGTTTTATCCATTAAAGCAATTTTTCCTGTTTTGTCTGTTTGTAGAAATGTTATACAGAACTTAAATACAAGAATGATTATAAAGACATTACACCGAAAATACCGTATGTAAATATATCGTCACACTGTTTAACTGAAAAAGAAGATAAGTGTTTAAAACTGGGACCAAAATATGTACCTGATACAAAGATTAACCTGAAAGATGCAATCCTGAAGCTTGAACAAGCTTTAACGTACATTTCCGAAGATAATGCAAGCTGAATAAGAAACTTAAATGAAATAAAAACCGCAAAACGAAATAACTAAACTTGGAAAATCAAGAGGCACAGTAGATGAAAATATAAAAATTATCTCTGACTTAAAATAAAAACAGCATTTTCAGATTTTCTTTAAAAACAAAATCTGATCTGTGACAACCAATACACTTCAAAATATCAAATTCATTGAGGGAGAAATTGCTCTCCCAAATGCCACCCCTGCATTAAAAGTATCTTTCATTTTTGAAGTGTTAATATTAATCGTAGATTACTTAATCGATATAATATAAATGGTACCATGAAGTACCAACATAAATATATATATATATATATATATATATATATATATATATATATATATATATATATATATATAAAACTTTAAGTAAAATTTAACCATTGAAACATAAGAAACTGACCACATACACTGAAATCCCGATACCAAAGAGCCCTGTCAATTTACAAATTAAAATTGTAGTCCTAATAAAAGTAACATTATTAATTCAAATTAAGAAGAAGAAAAAAAAAATTAAATAAATAGAAAATAAGGAATGAAATATAAACCACACGAGTATATACACAAATAAAAGCTTATAAAGTAATTTACTTTTTCAAGGGCAAGAAAATCACATTTATAAGCAAAGAACGATTGTTTTCTGTATATGACACCAGCTTTTGCTAAATATAGTGCCATATCTTGCCCGAACAATCGCTGAAACAATATTGAATAACAAGACCTTTACAATGGAATATTATAAATTATACATACAATTTGAAAAGGAGTGTGAAAAAAAATTAAAAAATATATATATTACTTATATTAATAATATCCCAAGATATTTAGTATATTGTGAGCACATGTACAAAGTTGTATCCAAAAGAAGAGGTTAAATTCACAGTTAAATAGAGAATCCTTCAGATCATAAATTGTAACCTACAGTTACAGTTATTTTTATTTAACTAAATAGTTTACAACATTTTAAAAAATGTAGAAGAAAAAAATTATGATATACATATAAATAAAAACCATTAATTATTTTATTTTAATTTTAATTTAATGAATTAAAATATATAATATTACTTGATAATTTGAAAGTATTTCATAGATATTATTACCTCCATACTAAATTTCCAAGTTTTAATATTTTAAATAAGCTATACTACTGCTATCTATTGTAAAAATATTAGACTATTTTAGCATACTATCAAATACATTGCTGCTGACATCTGGTGTACAGATATTCTACTAAAACTTTAATATTGTATGTATAATTACTTATATGCAGCTGTAATGTCGTGTAAATATATTAATTTTACTAGTTAATATTAATGATATATGTATAGAGAATAAGAGTTACTAGTATAATATAATTTATATTTTATCTAACCCATTTAAAATATATCTTAATTTAACCCAAACATTAATGTAGAATACATATGATGCTTTCATTTTATAAATTAGTATTATACTTAGAAATAACATAGATTATTCAATATGGTAATGCACTTATTATAATTTAAATCCAGCTATTTAAATAATATCTACCATGAAAAAAATATATAAAAAACATAAATATTAATTAAATTAAATGATCTAATAATAAAATAAAATAAATAATATAAAACTAAGAGATATGTTTATTAGTGTACTATATTTAATAAATATTTAATATTTACTAAAATTAAATATGTTTAACTTATTAATATTATATTGTATTGATTAACCCATTGTAACATCCTTGATAATTTTAACTTTTGTTACAACCCCAATAATATTAACTCCATATAATCATAACAACAATTATAGAATTTGCCTATATATATATACATTATCGATTTCTAGTCAATAAAATTTAATGTCTAAAATTTATTTAAGCACGCCCCAGTATCCCAGATAACATTTTGACTTACAATAAAGCTTTCTACTGATTTTCTAAGACTAAAAAAATAAATAAATAAGATGACAAGATTTATACAAGGCTAATTGCTATTTAGTTTTTTTTTATGTCAAAAAGTTAGAATTGTTTTGAAAAAAAAAAAAAAATAGAAACAGTCTTATAAAAGATTTTTTTAAATAATAACGCCGAAATTATTTTTGTTGCTATAGACATTTTGGAAATAAATCATTCAAAATACACTAATATTTTGCAATGATCTGGGAATTTCCCCAAAAGTTAGAAAAATGGTAATAATAAGTGACTTACGGACAAATTACAATCATGTGGAATGTTTTCTGTGGAATGTTTTCTATAAAACCTGACTAAAGTATTATCACTAATAAATAAGAGCCCCTCCCTGGAATCTCCAAGCAGTATGGCACTACTAATTTAAATAAGAAATCTTTTCCCAATATTTTTTTTTCTTCCGATTAAAAATCTTTCTGCCTTTATTCGTGTAATTTGTAATATTTTTCTGCTGGACAAAAAATTCTATATGAAAAATGTGGTAGAACTGTATATAACCTGTAAACTTTCATATAAATCGTTTCAATTGAAACGAATAAAAGAAAAAAACTTCTAGGTTTGTACATGTTAGAGAAACCAATTAAAATTAAGTTTAAAATGAAGAAATTAAACAAATTAAGGAGTAACACCGCTTTGACCTGTCCAAGTGGTGTTACCCATTAAATTATTTAAATGTTATGAACATATTTTTTAAATAATTAAAAAAAAACTTTTTAATAATAATACTCTAAAAGAAAAAAAGCCCAGGTTACATTCACATTTAATGCCTACGTATTTAAGGAGTCATGCACCTACTGATCAAAAAATAGAAAACTGTTTTAGTCACACATATTAAAAAGTTAATTAATTTGAAATATTTTAATCAAAGCCGAATTCAGAACTTTGTGCAAGAATAAACTAGTCGTTGGAGGCCACCGTAATACTTACCCATCATGGATATGCATAATGTAAAATATTAAAATAAAACAAGTGTAAACTACTTATAAAGTGCATTGCAATTCAAATAAAATCGTGGCTTGATGACGTCACAAACTTTAAAGGCTCGATTACTGAATTGCTTGAAAGAAACATCCTTATAACTCCAAAAATAATAATCCTATTAACTAGCGGTTTATTGCATCTGATTAAGCGTCAAATTTCCAATTAGAATGTATCTTTGAAGTGAAATTTGGATGAAATACAGGGTCATGAAAAATCGAAGAGTGTGGAAAATAGGATTCCAAATATCTCGGCAACTAATTATCCGATCGACTTCATGCTGTATGCAAAATGTATGCTTTTTTATTGTCTTTCATATTCATTTCTTAAAATAACCAATTTTTATATACCTTTTATCAGAACGAATATTTCGAGAGGCCGAAAAAGATAGTTCCGGTTAATCGAGGTTTTTGAAATGAAATAGGCTTCTTCCCATTATTACTTACTAAGTACATACCAAATTGCAAGTCTCTATCTCAATTTCTTCGGGAGATAGAGCGTTTACAGACACACACACAGACACACAGACGGACGGCAAATTTTTTTTTCTAAAAATATGTTTTTCGGAATCTCCAGTGTCTGAAACGTGTAAATCCGTCAAAATTTTTTTTTCGATTTTCAAAACGATTACAAGACTTACCCTATACTACGTATGATGGGTAAGTAAAATTGGTAAAACAAACTTTAACTATGACTATATACGTACGGCATAAGGAATACTCCTTTAAAAAAAAATCATTTTATTCAAAAGAGTTATTTTGAAGATTGCGCATACAATTTCGTGAAACATATTTTAGTGAAATTTACACGTCTTTATGGTAAATATATGTATATGAAATAACATAAAATTTTGATCGTCTGCTAGTATTGAAAATATTATGTTTTTTCAAGTTTTTAAAATGTCCGACTTTTAAGAATATTTATTTATTATTATTGAACGGATATGACACTACACTACAATAACAGGTCATTTTACAAATAATAGGTTTTACAATAACAGGTCATTATATTAATGCACGATTTCTCTAAATATCTAAAAAAATAATAACTCATGCGGTTAAAATGACTAGAAAAGTTTGAAATGACGAAAAAAATTTTATTGTTATTATTTTTATTTGTCCGATAGGAAAATTCTTAAAATTACAGCCCAATGAACCGTAAATGTTTCATAATCTGAAACAAATATTTGATACATACACGGGAGCACGGGCCCTGAGCTCATCCCCCCCCCCCCCCACCTTTGACCGGCTCGTGAAAACGTTCTAGTAAAATCTGACTTTTGAACTTTATTATTTCTTAGTTATTTTTATTTAAAAATTTTGCGTAAAAAAAGTATGAATGCACTTTTTCTGGTATTTTATTTAAAAACCAGGGCCAAGCCGGTTCCTCTAGGAGAATCGGGTCCTGGTACTTTGTACCGGCTCTTCCCCCCTCTGTACGGGTCTGAATGCGCTATAGTTTTAAAACATAACTTTAAAAAATACGTTTTACTATTATCGAACAGTAATTATTGCCCTATTCTGATGTAGAATATCTATCATAAAAAAAGGAGAAAATTATGTACACAATCTCAGAACCTAATTACTCTAAGGACAGGAGGGGTAGGTGCCCTTATCAGAGAGTAACACTATTATCGTACACTTCATATTGTAAATTATAATATCCAACATATAATTTGTGTCTAATGTCACTTGGTGGCAGTATATGTGACAGTTTTTGTTTTTGCCCCAGATGTTTATACCCCCAATGCAGATAGCTAATTTACAAAGAACGTAATAGTAATATCATTAAAGTAATGCCACATTGTTACTCAGAATATCTTAAATGTTACTAAGACATTGGCGAAAAAACTTTAGGTTATATATCTTGATTTGTGTATTTGATCAAATTTTCAAATTGAAATAGCTCAGAAGTTCAAAAATGTATCTTGGCACTCTCTTGCCGGACCCCCTCATATTATCATATGTCAACATATTTGTTATATTGTTTTAGAGTAGATAAAGGCAATAATATATTTTGAAAAACTGATCGATCATTCTATAATCCACCAAAACATCGTCCACGACCCACTGGTGGGTCATGACTAGTGTTGCCAGGTCCATAGTATCACAAAAAGCAGGACAGGGAGACACACACACAAAGGCAACGGCTTCTAAATTTGGACATAAAAATGCACTAAACTCTTTTTGAACGGAAACATTTTTAGAACGGAATTCTGTGTTAAACGGAAAAATTTCATTGTCTCTACGGTAGGAATATCATGCAATCATACCTGCTAAGGACGAAACCTGTTTGAAGGAATTTGTCTCCTGTCTTTTGCGATTCCGTCTTATTATGCTTTACTATACTAAATAAACATACCCATTTTACACAATAAAATCTGTGAAATCACAATAGCTAGGAAGTGAAACAAAATAGCAAGCATAATTGTATAGTATTCCTATTGTAGAGACAATAATTTTTTTACTTTAAAAATTGAATTCCGTTATAAACTGGTTCCATTTTCGCAGGTTTTTATATAACAAACTACCGTAAAGCACGTGAAGCAAAATCGTTAAGAACTGGAAGAAATTCCGTTTCATACAGGTTTCCGTCTATGCAGGTAGATGTTTAAAATATTGCTTTCGAAGGACTATAAACATTTTCTGTTATAGATATGTACCTTTTTCACAGGTTTTATTGCATTAAGTTCCAATCGATGCAGACTAACGAATACCTTGGTTCTAAAAGTAATTTAAAAGAATTTGTGCATCCTGAAAAATCGGGACTTTTGGCGTCCTGCACAGTGGTTACGCGGGACTGATCTTGTACCCCATTAAAATAGGGACGTCCAGCGTAAACCGGGTAAATATTTATAGATATCTCAAAAAGGTTTACAAAAACACAAAATTATTCAATCCTGGGCATGCGCTCACAGCCTTCCCAAGCGTAACTAATACTCATCTTTGAAACAATTGACCATTAGAAAAGAAATATAAACACCCTTGTTCAGCCGCTTTAAAGTTGTTCACATTCAATCAAGTTGCCTTTTCACAACTGGTAGCACGCGCGAACCCATCAACTGTGAAAACACCAAGAGATAAAGATCGCTTTTACAAGTTTATGGCGTGTGCTGATATCAAGCGGGCCCCATACATTGTCTTTTTGTTTGACTAACAATAATTACAGAGAGTGAAAAGGAACATTTTCTTTCTTTATTTTTTAATATCTTTATACATTTGAGGCTTGTGCTGGGGAAGAAAGAAATCTAGTGAGGGGCAAGATTTTGGAACAGATGTAACTGTGTGGTCCTCCACCTAGATCGCATGTTTTAAAATGCGAAATATATAAGCTAAACTAGAAATTTTTTTTATCAAACCCTCTCGTGCAAAATAATTTTAAAAATAGATCAACGTAAAAAAAAAATAAAGAAATTTTGACAATTATTAAATTTTCAAAAATAAATTTTAACTAGCATTTTTCAAAATGGGCAGATAGAATAGTTCTTTCTTTCTTTTCTTTTTTTTCTTAATTGACGAAACACCCGATTAAGGTAAATTTGAAACATATAAGCGTAAAAAGAAAAAAGATACTAAAAGTTAATTATTTTAAGTAATGGTATTAATAAAGAATAACTTTTATTAATGTTATTTTTTTTTCAAAATCATCAGAGTAAAAGAAAACATATAGGAAGGAGAAATAACATTCTTCTGTCTCTCCTTATCGGCAACTATAATTTATACACGTGTTATTAATATTTATTATTTGCATAAAAACAGGCAAAATCTTCCTCACATTTCGGAAGAGAGTAGAATCCGTACAAATTTTTTTGTAGTGCTGCCATCTATTAACGTATTAATGAACTTTCAATTTAGACAAAAATACTATCTGAAGAGGTTTTAAATAAAATAAAAAAATAAATAAATGAAACTTCAATGAATTAAACCTAAAATAAATTTTTACTATTTTACACATTGCTCTTGACCTATTTTAAACACAGATAAGTAAAGTAAATTGTAAATATACGCCTACAAGAGATATTCGTAGAAAATACACTCACAAATGGGCACTAGCAGCACAAAATTTACGGAGGAACAACGTTTTTTGTTTGTATGTCTGAGAGTTGGTCTTAGTAGATACCTAAAAATAATGATGTAAATAAAAATAATTTCCCTCTTAAAAGCAATTTTTTTCTTTCCGTTTAATTATTTAAAATCATTTGGAAAAAAGTAAATAATAATTTAATCTATTTTATATTTCCAAAATCGCCAAAGATCACGAAAATGTAATAAAATAAGTTAAAATATCACATCACTGGCACCATTACACAAATAGTATCTGTTTCCGTGGGGAAAAAAAACTTTTTTTGCAAGGGTATATTTTCTAATGAGAAAAGTATTTTTAATTTAATGCTATAAATTTATAATCAACAAAAAAGTTTCTGATAATATCAGGTATTAAAAAATGTTAATATAGCTCATTTTCTAGATTTTTTTCCTTCTTGCCATGATCATCATCATCATAACCATTATCATCATTGTAATAATAAAATATCAAATAATAATTGTTATTATTTTATTTACAGTGCTGAGGAATGTGATTGCTTATGCACGGACACTGGCCCTTGCTGTTGCCATGGTGAGGATAAAACTGCAAGTGAGTCCAGTGATAATACTTCCACTCCCCTAAAAGTGCCATCTAACTTTGAAGAATTTGACGGTGTGGATGATATACTAGCTGTCAGGTTAGTACCAATATGTATTGATTTAAAGTATATTACATGAAACGTGACTAAGAAAAAATTCCTTTGAAAAAGAAAATGCAAACAAAGAAATAACTTCATTTTAATGCTTTACACAAAATCGAAAAATAGTGAGTGTCCCATAAGTCCGTTCACATTTCAGAAATTTATAAAAATGGCAGCAAATTGTCGTGTCAGAGTGCGGTTTGCAAGACTTGTCAGAAAAGTGGAAGTTTTTGTGACCAAAGAAACAAATATATATCGTTCAATTTATCGCCTATAGGTGCTGCTATTAAGTCCATGTTATTAAAAGACAAATACAGGGTGTCCCACAAGGTACGCAGCGTCTAATATGTGCAGATTCGGATAGAGTACGTCAATATGAGTATTTTGAATGGTAACATGTGAGGTCCCCGAATATATCCAAAATTTCTCAATAAACATTGATTTTCACTTGGTTTTTTCCTCATTTCTTGTGTTTTTCATATGACAAGCTTCACATCTTACTTACACTATCACGCTATATTCGGGGACCCCACATGTTACCATTCAAAATGTACTCATATTGACCTGCTCTATCTGAATCTGTACATATTAGACGCTGCGTACCTTGTGGGACACCCTGTACAAGCGAGGATCCAAGATGAAGGTCATGACCCATCCACGAAAAAAAAAAAAAAAAAAAAAAAAAAAAAAACCCACAAGAGTATCATAATTTACAAAATACACTTTTGGTACATAATAACAAAAATTTAAATAATTTGCCTCAGTGCCAGCCAATCCAGGATATGTTTGGAACACTGAGTACAAAAGTCTACAAAATAACTGGAAAACAAAACAATAGTTTTCAAAATGAGATAGGGATGCAGACATATTTCAGAAAAAAAAAATGATACAAAAAAGTGTCCAAAGACACCTTTTGCATCAATGGCTACAAAATGGCGGCTTCTAGAAATTGATTTCTGTCAAAAGATTCATAATTGTAACTTGTAAAATTTTTAACAGAAATCAATTTCTAGAAACATCTGGTATTCAAATTCGAAATTACAGCTCATTCTGCCAAGTAGTTTTTGAGCTCTGCTTAAAAAACTTTTCGCATTTCAATTTGTTTTGCAAGAATTAAAAATGAATTTAACATTTGGAATTTCAAAACTTAAACGAACACAATTCCTGAACTACTTGACCGAATGATTTACCGTTTGATATCCTAAAGTAAAATTTATCGAATAATCGAAATATGATGTTAAAATTATGATAGTATTAAAGTAGTTATTGTAACATAAGCAAAATTTAAGTATATCATTAATTAGTAGACGTTATTACTAATTTGTACTTACCAGTCATATTTTTATTCGATGTTTTGCGGCAGTGGTAATTGATGGTAACCACTTTTTTTTTTTTTTTTTTTTTTTTTTTTTTTTTAAGGACTGTACAAAAATGAAACTTTTTGTTTTTCTTCAGAACTTAGAGAATGATTTTTAAAATTTAACCTATAGGACCAGGGATCGATTAAAAATTAAAAATTTGACAAAATAACTATTTTGACGTAAACTGCTTTTAATATGATGGTGATTTTTTAACATTTCGGTAACTGTATGTATGCCTATAAAACTAATGGTTTAGTAATTAGCTTCTAATTAGAGGTTAAAAATATAATGGAACCCCTTTCGACTAAGCTATTGTTCAAAACAACATTAAAAAAAAAATCTAAGCAAAAATGATCGAAATGAAATCCTTGAAATTTTTACGTCACACCAAACAATTTCTTCAAGATCGACAGTGGCTATATCCAATGGAGCAAGCGTTTTAAGTTTATCACAAGCTCAGTAAATGTAATAAGTATAAAATTAAAAATCTTAAGAAAAATCGCCACTCTTTTATAAACATTCAATGTTTATCTTTAAAATTACGCCCAATTTCATGACTGCACTTCATGTTGTTCCAAAAAATTATCATTGCAATATTCTAATTTGGCGAGCATCTCGATTATAGAAAGTTCAACGCTTTGATTTATCTTTGACAGAAAGGGAAAACTAGTAAAGAGATTATAATTTTTATTAAATAAATTATAATTTTTGCTTTTTTTTTTTTAAAGGTATGGCAACAGGAAGGAAAAAGCTATATTTAAACTACGTATTTAGGATTTGTAAGTTATTTTCTCCATCGATAAAAGCGTATTAAAAAAAATGTATACTATTTTTTATTTATATTTTAGTTTTTAGTTTTTAGTGTTAAAAATGTTTCATTGTTACAGTTTCAGACCGAGAGAATATTTGGCAATTTATCACCTGCGCCCGGCTAATGGAAAAAACCTTTAAATTTATTTATTAATTAATTGCTAAGTTCTAAAATTATTAGAATGTTGTATTGTTATCGGAAACATCGGAGAACATTTTATTTTCGGTGTGCTACACTGAGAGTTAAATATAAATAGGAGATCTCTGTATTTGTTCGCAGATAGATAAAATAGCAGATGCAGGTGAAAGATTTCTGAAAAAGGCGAAGGAAACAACAGCTTCAACACATATGTGATCAAGATGATTTTCTTTAACCCTGTCTCTCACGAATTATGAAAAAAATAAAATAGAAAAAATCATTCTGTGTATTGGTACACTTACAATAATAATGCAACTTGTGTGGATAAAGAATATTTGTCGAGGGTGATCCTATTAACTCTTTATGTGCTTAAGATACTTTGAAGTATAATAAGAGAAAACTTGCTGTAAAATTTATTTAACAACATTGATTGACATTAATACAATTTAGGATGGTTCTAGATATTTTATCATGTTCTAAAATCATTATGCGTTGTATAAAGCAAAAACTTATGTTATAAAGTTAAAGATGTCCTTGAATAACACTGACATCATATTGACGATGGCAACTTTAGGCCAGTACATTTCGCTTTTACGGCAACTTTTTTTAAACTTCTAAACGTCGAGCAATTTAAATTTTTACACCGTCGAATAGGGAAAAAATAAACTTGCAAATTGTTTGATAAATGTATCTCAATTTACTGATTTTGAATGATTTTTAAAATAATTTTCAAGCATGATTAAAAAAAAAATCTATCTCTATCAAGTGCAGCCCAATCACGAAAGATTAATCCGTTTGCACTTAAAACAATATAAATAGTTTAGCATTTGTTTCCGGTTAATATTCTATAACGAAAGTAAAACTTCGTAAAAATAAATAAATAATATAAATAAAACACAAATTTAACAGAGATGTAATCGAACTGCGTGGTTAAATTACTGAAATTATCAGAATAATAAAAAAAAACCTGCTGTAAGTAGTAAAATCTTTGGCGATTTCTTTGGCTAGATACCGCTGATATGTGGCTAATACGGAAGTATCATTTTTAATAAATTTCAAAACTTTATTTGAGTGATAAATTGATATTTTTAAAATGCCTTTTGGTGTTTCTAGTGGAACAATCTAAAAAAATATACAGAAGAAGTTTTCAAATCATTGTTTTAATGACTTAAATTAGGAGTCTCATATGAGGTTTAGGTGAGTGAGAGGGTTAAAAATAAATATTACAAAATTTTTATTTTTATACAAGGAGTGGCAATGAAAAATATTCACAACACAGCATAAATACGAAGTAATCCAGTGGAAAACAATGCTTGTAAAGAGAAAAAAAATAGTTTCAGGTGCAATACGAACAATCGTATTTAATGTAGTGGAAATGAATATCAGACTTAATTTGAAAAATATACTATATGTATTCCTGTACTTACAAATAAATTATGTTAATATACACACTGTAAAAAAGACAAATGATTCTTAATTAACGAAAATATAATATAGCCATGAACGAAAATATACACTACCTCTTCCGAGTTACCAACGATTAAGAAAAGCGTTGTTTATCTTTAGAAACATCAGAAACCAATATATTTTCGAGATTTAAAGAAGCATTCTTTTACTGCCTCTGATTTCCGGAAACATTTCCCAGTAAATAAAGTGTATTTTTCGACATTTCATTCATAAAACCTGTCATAAAACTTTGTACCAAGTGGTCGCTTCGACTTGCGAATGGTGTCATACGATACAGCATGAAAACATACATAAAATCAATACATAATCCCACTCGATTTAGATCAGAAAAGTTGAATTTTTGAGAATTGCTCTCATGCTCTGCCCCCCCCCCCAAAAAAAAGGTAAAACGACTTTTTTTTTGGTTGGGGGGGGGGGGAGGCTCATCGGATCTCCACTTCCGGTGCTAAAAAGAAATTTTCCCCAAATTTTCGTGAATGCCATCCAGTTGTCGTTGTAAAACCGTATTTTACCTGTACTACAAAGAAACCAAGAATAAATTAGTAAATTTTGTTTTACTTTATTGCAACAAGATTTAAAATATCACAAGGTTCAATTTTTGACTTATTTAATCCTGTCATACAAGAAACCATATGATAAGTATTAATAAATTTTTGCTCTTATACACTAAATACCCAAATACTTTCTATTTTATGACCTATAGTAATATATATAGGCAATTGTATGCATCGTTCTATTTTTTGAAATGCTTTTTAATGGAAATTATTTTAGAAAATATAGATTTGCGAGTGCATTTAGAAAGAAGGTATATAATAGCAGGTCTATCGATAAACACAATAACAACAACGAAAAGTCCAATAAATATTTTAAGTGTGAAATTTTTTTTATTAACGACACATCGACACACATCCGTCATAAATTTTCCATCATTGAATTACATTGTTCCAGACATTTCTTGTTAACAAACTATATAATTTAAAGAAACATAGGCTGCAACAAGCTTGTAAACAACAATCGATGTCAAATGATACGTTTTAAGTTGTTGACAATTGTTAATTTTAACTGTTTATTTTCGAAAGTTCTAAATAAATATTATTCGTGCTTCCCTAAAGTTGAGGTAGTCAATTAGGGGAAACTTTACTCTATGAAAAGGCTTTTAGATAAACAAGTCTTAAGAATTTGTTACAGCATATATCGATTGTGAACTACTTAGCACGAAAATGTTTGCATGTGCAATAGATTAAAGCGCTTAAAAGAAAATAAAAAAAACTATATAAAGCACTCTGAATCACGCTACGAATTTCATCCTGTCCCCTAACTGACATGGCGTAATTCTTGCAATGATTAAATGTAGAAAACTGATGTGTAAGGTGTTTGTTTTCCTTTCAGTTGTCGTTTAATCTCCCTTTATTTTTTTAATGCACAAGAATCAAAATAGCACTAATAATTATTTATTTACGCTGCAAAAATTCTTAATTGCAGTTTAGAGAAACTGTGAACTGAAAGTAAAGAGATTATGCAAAATAACGTACTCAGAATGTAGAGCAGAGGAAGGCATTAAAACTGCGCTGTACAAGTATTTGTGGAAAAATAAATAAATAATTAAAATATTTCCTGTCAGATTCATGGAGATATATTTAAAATTTTTATCCTTACCATTTCTCTGAAAAATTCTTTCCCGTCGAAGGAAAATCTATCTTTTTCCTGCTTTAATTCTCTTATTTTTGGAAATATAATAATAATAATAATAATAATAATAATAATACACTGAATTGCCTTTGAATTAGAAATAGACAGTGTTATGGAAAAAAGGTGGTATTGCTGCCTCATTCTTACGAATGTGCGGATACTGCCATATGATATATGTTGTTTTATGTATAGCCCTCTATAAATATTTATTAAAAATTACAGGATTAGAAAAACTCGCGATTTTGACGGCTTCCATGAAGATAAACAATAGGTGCTCCCCACATCGTTCATTCAATTTTAGAAAGAGCTTGACAATGGGGTTTTCTCATTCGACTGTTGCAAGAGAAGAACGGAATATACGGATAGCGGCAAAAGGAATAGTAATTGTATAAACTACAAATGATAAGCAGGCTTGAAAGTATTTCAACTTTTAGCATTCGTCTGTATAGTATACAGCCAGTGATATCCAATCATAGTTCAGGTGACCATCCAATTGAATGATGAGGATCACACAGATAGTCAGTAGACAGGTTGTGCAGCGCTCGCTCCAAAAATGGGTTTCAGAAGAAGACGCACCATAGTCAATGCTGGCAATGCACCATACGCACTCGATGTATTGCATGGGTCATAGAATACTGTGAGTGGACCATTCACAATTAGAGCCGAATAGTATGAAGTGATGAGTCTCAAATATGATTGCGTCACACTGATGGTATGCTAAGAATATGGCGTCAGGTTCATAGTATCACAGATATAGCCAAGTTGGAAGTATACAAGGTTATCGCTGCTAAGCGATGACTTGAGATGTTTATTTTTGGGAATGCTTGCTACCTGTGGTACTTGTATGAGCCACCACTCTGCCCTTAGTACGTAGAGTGTAGTCTGGAAGATCACTTTCATAATTTTATGCTTTCCTGCCACTCCGGTAGAATTGGAGTTTAAAGCAGAATAACTGCTTCTGACAAGTCAGGTTCTGATGTCAAGGTCCTGCCAGTCAATCACCTGGGAGTCTATCATGAACGCGTTGAGTTACTTCCGACAAGGTAATCACCCTATATCGTATCCGCATGTTTCTCGAAAAAATATCCGATACAAAGTTTAGGTGCTATCAGAAAGCTAGCGGCAATAGCCAAGTCCTTTTCTAAGATTCCTTTTCAAATGAGTATCGGAAACAAACCAAACTGACCAACCACAGACACATTAGTTAGTAATTGTTCTTACAGAACTTCTTGCTTTTCGCCTTCTTTGAAAAGAGGAAAAACCCCTGTTTGATATTGTTTTGGGATTTATTAAAAATGCCATCAACACACGCCCAATTAAGATATTTTCATAAATTGTTTTTTAAACAAGAGATTTTCAGCTGAGAACTTCAAAATAACCGGTAGTTTTTAAGAAAAGGGAAAATAAAAATGAAATTTGCTTCTTCTGAACAAAAAATAGCTTTTCTCTAAAAACTAACAAAACCCCAATTAACGAAACTGCTTTAAAAACTAACAAAACGCGTTACCCTAGAAATATTTAATGGCTATCATAAGAAAGGCCTTGTTCTATTATTTTAAATTGGTATATATATATATATATATAATTATAATATCTATGAATTTCAAAAAACATATCAAGTTCTATTATCATTCTACTTAAATCTCCAAAGAGATAATTAATGATATTGTGTATATATATATATATATATATATGTATATATATATATATATATAGAGAGAGAGAGAGAGAGAGAGAGAGATAAATTCCTGTTAAATAAATGTCAGTGAAAATTTCAAGAAATTATGCTTAAAAATGAAATAATTGAAAAAATAAAATAAGCTTTGAAACTAATTTTAAACGCTAATAATGAACGCTCTTTTGAAATACTGCATGGAGTGTTTTGTATTTAGATAGATTTTTCTTTGGACTAAGCTGTGTTTTTAAAATGGTAAAATAAGCATGCAATAAGAAAAACATAATATGAATAACAAGTCGTTGGGGGCCACCGTAATACTTACCCATCATGGATATGCATAATATAAAATATGGAAATAAAACATGTGTAAACTATTTATAAAATGAATTGCAATTCGAATAAAATCGTGTCTTGATGACGTCATAAACTTTAAATCGAGGCTAACGAAAAAGACAGGCTACCGCGGTACATTCCAATTATCTTTTTTTACAGACTGCTAGAGTGACGTGATGCTCTTTTCGTACGCCTTCATTGGTGCATTCGAGCAACACGTGACTCCGGCGGTCTGTAAAAAAAGATATGCGTAAAGCACCGCGGTAGCCTTTCTTTTTCGTTAGCCTCGCTTTAAATGCTCTATTACTGAATTGCGTAAAAGAAACATCCTTATAACTCCAAAATTGATAATCATATTAACTAACGGTTTACTGCGTCGGATTAAGCGTCTCATTTCCAATTAAAATATATATTTGAATTGAAATTTGAATGAAATACAGGGTCATGAAAAATCGAAGAGTGTGGAAAATATAATTTCAAATATCTCGGCAACTAATTATTCGATTAACTTCATTCGTTATGAAAAATTTATGTTTTTTTATTGTCTTTTATATTCACTCCTTAAAATAAACATTTCGAAAACTTTTATGTACCTTTTATCTGAACGAATATTTCGAGAGTCCGAAAAAAATAGTTCCGGATAATCGAGGTTGTTGAAATTCAATAAGCTTCTTCCCCTTATTACATACTAAGTAAATACCAAATTTCAAGTCTCTATCTCAATTTGTTCGGGATATAGAGCGTTTACAGACACACACACAGACAGACGGACGGCAAATTTTGTTTTCTAAAAATATATTTTTCGGAATCTCCAGTGTCTAAAACGTGTAAATCCGTCATTTTTTTTTCGATTTCCAAAACGATTACAAGATTTACCCTATACTGCGTATGATGGGTAAGTAAAAAAATAAAATAATTGCCGTATTTATTAAAACATGGCCTAATAAAGCATCATGCACAATTTCATTGATCTTCTTTAAAAAAACAGTATGCTATATCAAGAAAACTAACTCTGATAACACTGTAACTGTTGCATAAAGGAATTAGCAGCCTAACTATGCGCTGTAAGTTTCACTAAAGCTTCTCTATTCTAAATATAAAAATTATGCAAATAATGAAGTCTATATGGGAGCTACTTGTTTATCAAATAAAATAATTATTCACCATTTCCAAAAGTGTGTTTTCTTAAATGTTGTATCAGTTTTAATGAATCTGACTTGCATAAATAAGAAATTAATAGCATTCCTCCAGAATTTCCGATTAGTAGAAAACCAAAATATTCGTTTTTAAATTTTTCGAAAAAAAAAAAAAAGAAAAGAAAATCTTTAGAAAATCTTGCAGATTTTTAGACACTTTAAAATGCTATATTTTTGATACGCTATAATTCATTGGGTATAAAATAAATTGTAATGTTTCTAATGGCATCGGAAAACAACATATTTCATAATAATTTTCCAGGAAATTTCTAAAAACTTCGAACAAGTTAAAAAAGATATTATTTGAAAGTATTGTAAATCCGTCTCCTTGGTTTTGTTTTGTTTTTCTCTTTTCTTGATTTCTCTGTAAAATTAATCTTGTAAAACCTAAATTAAATATTGCTAAAAAAAAAAAAAAAAAAAAAAAAAAAAAAAACAGTCGCTTTAATGATGAAGTTTAAATCTCAGGACCGCAGAGAGGACGGTATGGACTGTACTCCAACACAAGGGGTCAGTAGCGTTTTCGTAGCGTAGCTCAATGTTTATTTAAAGCAGATTAATAAAATTATGCATAATGATTTATTAGGCTATGCTTTAATAACTACTTGTATTATTTTTTAAAAATTCGTTTTAGACTTTTTCTTATTTCATGTTAAATTTTCATTTTGAAGAACAGCCTAGCGCAAAGAAAAATCAATCTAAATCTTAAAAAAACTGCATGCAGAAGAAAGCATTCAAAGAACGTTTATTATTAGCGTTTAAAATTAGTTTCGAAACGTATAATATTTTCCCAGTTATTTTATATTTAAGCAGAATTCTTTGAAAATTTTGGGTATTTATGCTGACATTTATTTAAAAGGATCTTCTAAAATTTAATTTTTTACCAATTTAAAGTCTATAATAAGGCCTTTTTTTACGACAATTATTAAATATTTCTAGGGTAAAGTGTACATTTTTTGTTAATTTTTAAAAGATTTAATAGTTAAAAAAAAAAAAAAGAGCAAATTCCATTTTTATTTTCTACTTTCTAAAAAACTACCGGCGATATCAATTTGAGCTTTTAACAGCTAAAAATCTGAACATTTCACTCTTTTTTTTGTTTTAAGCATTATCAAAATATTTTAATGTGTGTTGATGACATGGTTATGTTATATCATAATGTCATCTCCCGATCATTATGCTATAGAATTTATTCCAATACCAGGCTTGTCGAAATGTGACGTCGCATCGAAAAATTCGGAAGTATGAGGGAATTTCCACGCATGTATAATAGACTCCCTGGCTAGAAAAAAATCAACTCAAATCTCCTTATGGAAATGACCATCAACATTCACCAATCTCAGATTTAAATATTTTCTAATATAATTGGGATATTCTTGAACAGTGACGTAGCCAGGGTGGGGTCCAGATGCTCTGGATACCGCTAATTTTAAGTTTTCTGTGCCTTAACTAATCGGATAACTTTATGCAATATTCAAGGTGAAGAAAATTTTACAATATTACTGGTATCCAGAGCATTTGGATCCCACCCTGGCTACGCCACTGCTCTTGAAAAGGGTGTGCAAGCACGTAACTCCACAGGAGGGTTTTTTTTAGCTGATTTATAGAAATTTCTCGTATATATTTTGCATGCCATGCCCACGAAATTATTCTACAGACTAGTTGAAAACATGGCACGTCATATGGCAGACGTTACCAAGGAAAGAAAGTCAGAAACTCGTTCCCATTATGGTATCTCTAATTTGGTGGCACTTCGAGGTAATAAAAAGATGAAAATATAGATGAAAACAACACGAAATTTCCTGGTAGAATTTACTTACGTATGAGCAAGCTTAAGATTACTAAATACTTTTTGGTTTTTAAATTACCCCATCTCTCTCTCTATATATTTTATTCTTTTTGAATAAATACATTAGTTCATATTTATACATATCTTTACTTTCACACTTATATCCACTTACATTCATCTTTTATTATTTTATTACACTTACATTCATCTTACAATATGCATACAACTTGCAATACACATAACTTGTAATATAAAATATAGACAACTTACAACTTACAACATTTTTACAATGCATAAAACTTACAATATCTACATTATGCATAATGTATACAACTGCAATATTTAAAAAAATGAAACTAATAATGAATGAATTCACTCTATTGCTGATGAGTGATCACAGACACCTGATTCAACTAAAATCTTATAAATGTACGTTTGAATTGAGGAATCTCCCATAATCGGAATGATTGTCGCAAAATTTTTTTCCACAAAAGAACATACTAATTACCCTGTGATAAAAAATAAATAAATATTATGAGACGATGGATTTTATTAGATATCATTTATTTTTCCCATTATTGGCTTCAGATCGTGAGGCAGTATATTAAAAACTGACCGTAGAAAAAGGTTTGTAAAGTTAAGTAAAAACTACAAATAGAACAGCAATTTTTAACTCTCTAAAGGATTTTAGCGCATTTATTTGCAGGAGAAAGATTTAAATAATTCCTACTTCCTAGTTTCTTAATTCATTCAGTAGAATCTTTCATTTTTCATCAGCTCAAATTAAACTGACAGTGGAAATTAAATAAGACGCGGAAATCCTTCGTCTTTGCACTGTTTCTAACTCACATGACGCAATTCGTGCAATGATTAAATCTAGAAAACGTAGTATCAAAGTGTTTTCTTTTCTTCAAATGTCGTTTAATCTCCCTTTATTTTATTTTAATGCACAAGAATTAAAACAACAATGTTAACAGCTCATTTACAATACAATTCTTAACTGCAATTTAGCGATGCCGTGATGTGAAGGTGAATTAAGAGATTATGCAAAATACAGTAAAGGGATCTAATAGCTGAGAAAAAAAAGTAAAAATGTGCTGTGCAATTATTTGCAAACATATTTAAATAATTAAACTATCCCAGTGAGGTTTACGAACATTTACATTTAAATCCCCTCACCACTGAAAAATGTCCTAGAAAAATCCGTTTTTTTTTCTCTGCTTTATTTCTATTTTTTTTTTTTTTTTTTTTTTTTTTTTTAGGCGAGATAATAATATAATAATAAATAGATAAAAACAACACAAAACACTGCCTTATTTTTTAGAATTTATTTACTTATGAGCTCAGCCAAGATTAATGAATACATTTAGCTTTTAAATTACATCTAGGCTTTAATAATTTTACCTCCTTACTTAATAAATTACCTCCACATTTATATGCATCCTTATTTTCATGTACAGTTGGTCAGAAAATAAAGAAGCCTTGCATTTTAATCACCAAATTATCCCTGAAATTTATGTCATGGTTAACGAGAGACATTTAATGAAAGTTAATTTTGATTTAGATGATTATTTGAAGCATTTATTTGTTTTATTTCCAATAAATTTTTTTGTGGTGTTGTATTTTTAAAAACTAAAAACTTCTAAATATGAGTTTAAAATGGGTAATCTTCCATAATCATAATATAGCATAATATTTAATAACAATTTTTTTTAAACAAATGAAAGTAATAATTAACCTGTTGCTAAAAATAAATACTAGGAGAAAGCAGGATTGTATTATACAGCGTTCAATTTTCCCTAAATTGCGTTCGAATCGCATAATAATATATAGAAAATTCGTCATAGGAAAAAAAAAAAAATGCTATTAATGTAATTAAAATTTGGAAACAGAAGTGCAAAAGTGCTTTTCTCTCTGAAAGCTTTTAGTGCATTTATTTAGATGAAAAGTGCATTTCTTTGCATTTTAGGGAAAGACTGAAATAATTCAGTCTTTTTATCGCCTTCAAACATAGTTGAAAAATGTTTATGACTTCGGTTTGTCTGTTCGTCTGTCGGAGATCTAATTCTTGTAAATATACTCGGTAATATCTGAAAACCTCATGTCTCTTGGACCAACAGATCTTTTTTTTTTTTTTTTTTTTTTTTAATCGCGTTTTACTTTCGCACCGAACTTTTGAAACACTCGATATTATGATTTTTAACAAGAATTAATATTACTTTTGTTCCTAAAAGAAAGTCAAAAGAAAAAAAAAACTGGTTTATTATACATATTTCAGTTTTTTTCACATTGCCTTATGATTGCATTACAATATATTAAAAACTTGCCTTTAGAACAAAGTGCTGTAAATTTAAGAAAACGTTGCAAATAGAAGAACGAAAATATTTTACTCTCTGAAGGATTTTGGGGCATTTATTTGCATGCTTAGGCGATGACTGAAATAATCCCAAACTTCCTAGTTTCTTAATTCATTCAAAATAATCTTGATTATTTTTCATCAGCTCCGATTAAAGAGGGAATTAAAATTTAATAACACACAGAAATCCTTCTTTGCACTGTTCCCAACTGACACGACGCAATTATTGTGGTGATTAAATCTAGACAACTCAGCCGCAGTGTATTAGTTTTTATGCAGTTGTCATTTAATCCCTCTTATTACTTACCCATCATACGTAGTATAGGGTAAGTCTTTTAATCGTTTTGTAAATCGAAAAATTTTTTTTGACGGATTTACACGTTTCAGACACTGGAGATTCTGAAAAACATTTTTAGAAAAAAAATGTTTGCCGTCCGTCTGTGTGTCTGTAAACACTCTATCTCCCGAACAAATTGAGATAGAGACTTGAAATTTGGTATGTACTTAGTATGTAATAATGGGAAGAAACCTATTGAATTTCAGTAACCTCGATTATCTGGAACTATTTTTTTCGGACTCTCGAAATATTCGTTCTGATGAAAGGTAAATAAAATTTTTCGAAATTGTTTATTTTAAGGAGTGAATATAAAAGACAATAAAAAAACATAAATTTTGTATAAAGCATGAAGTCGATCGGATAATGAGTTGCCGAGATATTTGTAAACCTATTTACCACACTCTTCGATTTTTCATGACCCTGTATTTTATTCAAATTTCAATTCAAAGATATATTGTAATTCGAAATGAGACGCTTAATCAGATGCAATAAACCGCTAGTTAATAGGATTATTGTTTTTGGAGTTATAAGGATGTTTCTTTCAAGCAATTCAGTAATCGAGACTTCAAAGTTTATGACGTCATCAAGTCACGATTTTATTCGAATTGCAATGCATTTTATAAGTAGTTTACACATTTTTTATTTTAATATTTTACATTAGGCATATCCATGATGAGTAAGTATTACGATGGCCCCCAACGACTAGTTTTCTTTTAAGGGAACTAACCATTTATTTCAAAACGCTACTTAGTATTTTTTTTTTAATTTTTCAAATTTTGTTTTGTGCAGGTCATCAATAATATTTTGAATAGATTTAAGGATCGGATTTTTTTTTAATATACATAGTTTTAGAGAAAAAAATATTAACTAAATACAAGTGGAAAAAAGCGGAAAAATGATTAGTTTTTGCACATATGATTTCTTTTTTAAAAAAAAGTTGTCAAAATATTAAAAATCGCATCCTTAAATCTCTTTCATATAGTATGATGTTGAACTAGAAAAACATTCAAGCACTTTCATTCATATCTGGAAAAGCCTTAGCATTTTGAAAACAAGAAAAATCTGAAAAAAAGCTAACTGAGATAAATGGGTTTAGAGATTTCATTTGCAAATGAGTTATCATGGTATTTAAAGGGACAAAATGACAACAGATGTTTGTTGAACCAGCCGTAACTGTTGTTCTATAGGGAGTATCAGCCGGAAATTTTGTCAGGATGTAGTTGTAAGCATGTAGTATATAACAAGATAAAACTACGACAATCACAATTTTTACGAAATTTGGATATTCGTAAGGTGTCGAGTCTCCTTAATTCAGAAGAATTAAAATAGCAATGTTAATTGTTCGTTTAGGATGTAACAATTTTTAACTGCAATTTGACAGATGCCGTGAACTGAAAATGAATAAAGAGTATGCAAAATAATAAATGCAGAATATAAAACAGAGGAATAAATTAAAACTGTACTGTAAATTATTAAACTGTCAAGCTGTGATGTTGATGAACATTTGAATTTAAACACCTCTTCACCACTCTCAATTACAAAATGCTAATTTTTTGTTTTATATTTTTATTTTATGTGAAACAAAAAAAAGTTCAAATAAAGATAAAAAAGTATAAAAACTTGGACTTATTAGAATTTATTTACGTTTCAAATTGGCTACAATTATTAAAAATTTTGAGTTTTCAAATTTTTTCCATATTTTAATATATATATATTTTAAATCTCCATACCTAATGTTTAATATATACTTTCTTATTTATATATTTACATACATACATGTATTTTACATGCATTCATCTTAGAAAGCCTGCAACACACATTATGTTTAAAATACATGCAATACATAATGTACATACAATACATACAACAACGCTTTTTCTACAAATAAAAATAACAATGACTCCTCCGTCGCTAAAGAAAATTCTTTCATAATATGAGTATCCAATAATGTTTCATAATAGGAATGTCCAGTAATGTTTCATAATAATGTATTTTTAAAAAATCAAATTGTCAATTAATAGGATCATATCTATTATTCCTGATGTCAACATCCCTTTTTTCTACGAACATACAAAACATACAACAAAAAATGGGTATCATTCGAAAGGTTTTTGAACAGACATTTGACACAGTACACTCATATTTCGTTAAAATATGTTGTTTGATTGAAACTCGCAGTTAATTAAAAACTTATCAGCAAATAAATATTAAAGGCAGCAGTGTGAAAGCTTTACGTTGTTCTACTGATAATAGTTGTATTGAATTGATTCGCCCCCTTTTTCTTAACAAGATTTTTTTTTTCATTTTTTTCAATTTCAACATTTTTTTCAATATATTTTTTTGCCATCTACTGCCATATACCAACAGAGCTTAAATATTTGAGTAATAGAACATTCAGTTAAAATTTAAATATGAAGATCATTGCATATATTTGATTTTAACATGGAGTTACAATGATTATTTTTACAATAAACAAGATAGAAAAATATTGAATCACGCATATTATGGAACATTTTCCAGCACTATCAGAATTTAATTAATAAACTTACTTTTTTCACATGATGAAAGGAGATATCTAAATAAACAAATTTGAAAACATAACACTATTGAAAATCCATTTTCAGCAATTACCCATAGATGGTAATGTATGCGAATTCATTTGTGCAGTCCTAATACAGATTTTTTAACATACCACATAATGCACTGAAATTTAATTGAAAGGTGAAGCATATAGTACAACTGAAAATGCTTTTCTGGCAATAGTTGGAAACTATCTGAGTATGGAAACAAAAAAGTCTAAGAATGAAAACCATACATAGATGGCAATGTATACATATCCTTTTGTGTAACTTTGTATGTAATTTTACATGTAAATTCACACCATGTAGTACAATAACATTTGGTGCAGCTGAAAAACACGTGACAGAGTTCAAAATGCACTTATCGATAGAAGTCAATAAATTCGAATTATTTTCTGAAGTCTTGTATATGATCTGTAGAATTTAAATAGACCAAAAATATACTAAAATGTAACTGTGTTTAACAATGTATGGAAAACTAATGGTATATAACAATGTAACTGGAAACGCACTTACTACAATTACTAGTCATAAGCGATTCTGAATGTGAATTCTGTTGAGCAGCCCTGTAAAAGAACATCAACTATATTACATGCCCTATTTTCTATACGTAAGGTGCTATCGCGCATCTCAATAATGTATATCAGTTTCATAAAGTACTTTAAACAATTACTACCTATAGACAAAAATGCAACCGAGGTCTTTTTGTGTCTCTGCAAATGAACAATAAATGCCAGGCGCATAATTTTAAACAGGAATCATGTGGTAGTGCATATAAATAATGCACATCAATTTTGTAATATTAGAAGTGTTACACCATTAAAAAATATTTCATGCAATTATTGGCATTAGACCATAATGCATCCAAATTCTTTAGAGTGTTCTCGTAAATCAACTATAAACGCTTTTTTTTTTTTGTTTTAAAGTGGAAACATACCGTTCTGAAACTCAATAACATGTATCAATTTAGTGACAATTCAAGTATATTTACTAAAGTTACAGCGTAGACAGACAGATAGATGCATCGAATTCAAAAACACTTTTCAACTAAATTGAAAAGTATTTATTTCTTCTCTCTGTCTGTGTAATATTCAAAATTTCCAGTAAACAAAAAGGCAACGGGCCAAAAATAATCAAATCACATTCTGGACATCCAAGAACAGTGTTGGCGAACCTTTGCACATACACGTGCCAAATTTTTCCAAAGAAATATTGTACGTAATCATGAGGTGCCAACAACGAAAAAACTTAGTGTATCAAATATTGATAAATCGAAATTACTTAAAATTTTGACATTTGGATTTTTAAAAAAGGGTATTATATGGAAAGAATGCATTGAAAGAATGCTTTTTATGTTGTTCATCTTAGCTATCAAATAATTGATATCAGAATCGTACTTACTTATCTTTAAGAGAATGCAGGCTGAATTGGAGTAATCTGAGAAGAAGTTTTTACTTGTGATTTTCATATTATTCATTTCCAAAAATAATAACTAGCAGAATAATATGTCAAAATGGTAATCTCTAGCTTATTTAAACAAATTAAATTCAATTTGGAATTGAATTCAGATAGCCATAATTTTATCAACTGCATTTTGCTTATGATTCCTCATAATATTTACTTCCGATAATCTTCCAAGATTCTGTATCTGAAACAATTTCGTGCCAATATTGAGCTAGATTAGTATTCATTAAGTTGCATTTCAATTTCTTCAATTTATATGACAACATCAACCAATCGAGCCAGTCGAATTTAGATAAACTCACTTAGTCTAAATTCTTGCATTTTGCGCAACTTCAGTATATTTTGATTTATAACCAGAATCTATTCCGTGCCGAAAATAATATGCCGCGTTTCATCTATGGCAGGCGTGTTATACGTTAGTCATCCTTGTCCTAGAACAAGAGCGATTAAACTTTTTACTATCGCGGCCGCATTTGAAAATTTTACAAAGCTTCATGGCATTGACTGTATGTTTTTTCATTTGGTTTGTAGAGTGCATATTTGCATAACCACGCACAATACAGCATACATGGATGGTAAAAACGCATAAATGTGTATTTACGAAAAATGCATATGAGAAAAAAAATAATATAAATGTATGTATATATTTACCATATTGCCGTCGTTGTCAGTTCAACATAAAAGAAATTATGGAATATTCATAGAAAAAATGTAAACATTTGTAAATAAACTGCTACACTTTGAAATAAAATCTTCATTATAAATAATTGTTTTTGACGATTAATGTTTCTGAGTGAGAAAATTAAACTACTTTTCACGAATGCATATAAGATTACATTATATATGTATATATTTTATATATTTATACATTATATACATTATATATGTATAATGTAATTACATATAACATTATAATTTTCTACATAAACTTAAAATGACGTCGTGGGCGATATTCCTTGTCGTAAAACATCGCAATCCATCAAAATCGAAAGACGATAATTTTCGCGAATCCAATACTTTGTTCTTATGAGAAATAATAGTTTCTTATTGTAAACACTAACGATTCTGCACTGTGTAATAAACTCGCGTATCTCTGATCTCTAAGGAATATAGTATTTATTTCATAATATAGACTTAGTAATTGCAAATAAAATGTCTCTTTTATGATATTTAAATTACTATTTGTACATCCACTGCAGTTTATTCTTAACGAATTTTGATTGTAATATTTCTAAAAATTTTAGATTTGGCTTGAGATAAGCTACATTTGTCTGTCATTATTCCATGTGGTTAGCATCTTTTGTCAAATTTGTTTGTTTGTTATATATAGTAAATTGTACACGCCAGTAAGTACCAGACGTGTATTTTTTCGTTCTTAATAATCCATTATTTTTCTTTTTGTTTTTCCCACTTTCTCTCAAAATCCCGAAGCTCCACCAATGTAAGCTAAAAAGGATAGAAATTTCTTCAATCGAAGCCAAAAAAATCTTCCAAAAAAGGCCACTTTCCAACCTAGTTGAAAAGTGTTTATGACTTCGGTTTGTCTGCCGTATGACCGTCTGCCGTCTGTCCGTGCTCTAACTCCCGAAAATATGCTCGGATTGCCCTGCAATTTTTATATGTTATTGTCGTCATCTATAGCATGTTCCCTATTTCAACTGAAGTGTGTAGCACTTATAGTTTCTTTACAGGGACACTCAAATGAATTCCGTTACATTGCGGTCTATGGGGAAAAATCATTTGCGGTTTATTTTAATAATGTTACACAATTTCAAACACATTGTAATTGATATATATCACTAAGGTGCATTACAAAAAGCTTAATCTGGAATAGGGTGTGCATAGCACTTATAGTTATTTACAGGTACAGTCAAAATAATTCCGTTACATTACGTCTATGGAGAAAAATCGTCTGCGGTTTATTTAAATAATGTTTCACTATTTTAAACGCATTGAAATTTATATATATCACTAAGGTGCATTACAAGAGGCTTACTACAGAATATTGTGTGTAGTAAGCATAGTTAGTAATCGTTCATTTACAGGGACACACAAAAGAATTCTCTACTGTCTGTTAACGATAATTCCTGGAAATGCATTTGAAGTTGCTGAACGCGATTTTAAATTTAACTCACTTTTTGTCTATTACTTAGTGTATATAAATTGTGTAGATTTTATACAGGGCAGCACAAAAGTTCGCGAACACATTTCTGTTTATTGACAGAAACTCCAGAAGAAGAATTTTAAACTGTGCTACGTGTTTCCTAACTAAACTAAAATTTAGCATCCTATGCAGTATATATACAAATCTATAGATCATATACAGGGCTGAATAAAAGTATTCGGATATTTATTCGAATATTGTATATGTATATGTTGGAAATTCCTGAAATTACGTTTTTAAATATGTTATGCGTTTTCCAAATTGTTTACTCAGATGTTATCTTTCAGCTTATTAAACGGTAATGATTTGTAAAATTATTTTGGAAGCGTTGGAAAGTGTTACATAATCTATGCTTGACGAGTAGGGTGGGTATGGGGGTTCCACATCACCTGAGTCGAGCAGCGGCGGCGTTGCAGGTGCGGTGGACAGCGGCGGAGTAGCGGCGCAGCGGTGGAGTAGCGGCGGAGCAAGTGAAGGTGGCGATAAGAGCATGAGCACTGATAAGAATGGAGGGTTCGATGGGAGGGGGGTGCGATAAGGATTTCTACTATAAGATAAGGGGATTATTTTAATGAGTTTTAATTGGGGGACTTAAGAAATTTTTCGAAGCAATTTTTTTTTTAACTAGAGTACGCAGTTTGAATAGGAATGTATGCAGTAGAAGTGAATGAATAATTAAAAAATAGTCATTAAGAAATAATTTAAAAAAAATGGTCATTAAAATATTAATTAATTTTAATTGGGGGACTTAGACATTTTTCGAAGCATTTTTTTCTTCTAAACGAGAGTATGCAGTTTGAATATGAGTGTATGCAGTAGAAGTGAATGAAATAAATTAAAAATAGTCATTCATTAATTTTAATTGTAGAACTTAAGAAATTTTTGCGATTTTTAGTTTTAAAAATTGCCAAAAAATAGAATTTTTAGTTTTAAAAGTCGCCCAAAGTAGAATTTTTAGAGTTAAAAGTCGCCAAAAGTAGGATTTTCAGCTGAAAGTAATCTAAAATATAAACTCTCAACTGAAATGAATTTTGCCTTAAGGTGTGAGCTTTTAGCTAGAAGTGACCTAGAGTCAAAACTTCCTGGTCCCAGGAATCACCACGGGGGTCATAGTAAAAAAATACAGGGTCCCGTATGAATTATACAGTATTCAATTTAATAGCTCCCCCCTCCCCCTCCCCCTCCCCTTTTTACCCAGAGGGGCTCTTCGATAGACTAACAATACGCACTTCAAAAAATACAGAGTGCTACAAAACGAAGAATTTTAACGTATATATAAAATAAACAAGAATGAAAAATCATGCGTAGCGGTATAGTTTATGAATCACTTTCCAACATTGTCGAAGTGTTATATGAAAAAAACATAATTTTACCATCGAGTGCATAGCGAACCGATCCCCTTTTTAATAAAAAGGAACCCTTCACAATAATCCATTTATGCATAAGGACCCTTCATAAAATCAGATAATTTACACTTTACCCTGTTTTTTTTAATTCAAGTTAGGGTAAAAGTATAACTTACACATCGATAGGTTCAAAATATTGAAATCCTTCAAAAGAAACTAGAAAAAGTTAAAGATTTAAGCCCTGCTCATAAAATAATGCGACTACCCAGCGCCCTTCACAAATAATATAACCTTATTCGAATCTCAGGGCCCTTCACAAAATAAATCCAATAGATTCACGTTATTTTACAGCGACAAAAATATTAGGGATATTGACCTTTCATAAAAATGCATGGTCCGCTGTTTGAATGAAAAGGCCGCCCTTCACAATATACCCTGTAAAAATATTATGATTCCACAGATATTTTAAGAAATAGAGTACTAATCTCAAATGAATACGAATTCATGCAATGTAAAAAATAGGTTTTACATGAATACATTTTTAGTATAACGTTCAAAATATAGATTTTAGAAAAAAAAAAAGTACATATTTCACCAAATTTATCATACAAATCTGTAAAATAGGGTAGAACGTTTCATGAAAAATAATTGAATTTTCGAATGATTATGCTTTAAAATACATATTTATAACTGAAACTAAGAAATGAGTGTTACCCCCTAAACATACATGTCGCTGAATCGTAACGAGTCATATTAGCAGATAAGCGAAGATCTTGCTTTGATTTCACCCCGTATGCGATAATGAGTCACTCCGCGATAAGAAACTATTGTGCTAATGTAACTAAATGTACTTTTTAGTAAGTGCATTATTTAAAAAAATTTTTGTTTTTAATATTGAAAAAAAAATGTATCTTACCTAAATATTTAAACCATAATGTACTGGACTTAACCCAAACTCGACTGCATGCATGTCTTAAAAGAACTAAACGGTATAACGTGTTCGCTTATCTCTTAAAACCAAGGGATACTATGACGTCATTGATAAAGCGTATGGTAGAATGAATAGCTTTTATTGCATGTTTCCTCTAATTGATTTTTAAAATAATTATTTTTAGAATACATACTAACAATTTATAGGATGAGTGACACCCCGTGATGGGACGTTATGTGTGATTTATTTTTGTAAAGTTTAAGTAAAGTTTTTTAAGACACGATTAACCAATCATACAGTGTCTCACATAAGTGATGGGACACTTGTGCTTTACAAAAGGAAACTAATCAAATAAATTAAAAAAACATGTACACATTTTTTTGTGGGTGTGTTTCATACTTAAATTTAGTAAAAATTATTACATAACATACATTTTGTCAAAATATTAAAATATTAATTTAATAAAAATACAAATGTTTAGAACGGAGCAAAAAATAGCTCACATAAGTGATGGGACACCATTATATATACAACAAAAATCGTCTGAAATAAGCAATAAAAATATTTTTTGGGGTTTTATTTTTACTTAAAAGCAATTGGCAATAATTTATAAAATTGTCTGCAGTATTTCTCTCCAGTTTGTTTTGGAATTTTTGTGTTTTTTAGCTCTGTGTAGCCATGAATGCTAAACGAAAAGAAACTTCGCCTGAAATTCGAAAATTAGTTATTAATTTGCATATTGAACGCGGAAAATCTATTAGAAAAACTGCTAAAACAGTTAACTTGAGTCGTTCAACAGTTTTCAATATCATTAAACGATATAAAAAGAATCATATGATTCAGGATAAAAGAAGACCTGGACGACCATCAAAGCTATCCAATGGAATAAAGCGAATTATCGTTCGAAATATTTAAAAAAAATCCAAGAATTAGTGCTTCAAAAGTTGCTGCTGATTTACAAGCATTATATGGAATAATTGTTAATCCTGAGACTATTAGAAGGGTAATTCGATCTGCTGGATATCACGGTAGAGTAGCCAGGAAAAAATTCTTCGTAAGTGAAAAGAATAGAAAACTCAGGCTAGCTTTCGCAAAATCCAACATAAATAAGAATTCTGATTACTGGAATAAAGTTATATTTGCTGATGAGAGTAAATTTAATATATTTGGTTCTGACGGTAGAATCTTGGTGTGGAGAAAACCCAGGGAAGAATTTCGCAAACAGAACTTGGTACCAACAGTAAAACATGGTGGAGGAGGAGTTATGGTATGGGGGTGTATGTCGTCCGCTGGAGTTGGTAATCTTGTTTTTATTGACAGTATAATGGATCAGTACAAGTATATTGATATTTTAAAGCAAAATTTGAAATCTTCAGCACGAAAATTGAACCTTCATAACGATTTTAAATTCTACCAGGACAATGACTCCAAGCACACTGCTCTGAACGTTAGACTCTGGCTGCTATATAACTGTCCTGAAATAATAAAAACACCACCACAATCTCCAGACTTAAATCCCATAGAGAATATTTGGCAAGAATTGGAATCAAGAATTCGCAAACACACCATTTCTTCAAAACAACAACTAAAATCGGTGCTTCAAGAAGAATGGGGTAAAATCACTCCAGAAATCACAAAAAAATTAGTCGAATCCATCCCAAAAAGATTAAATCATGTTTTAAAAGTAAAAGGAAATCCAACAAAATATTAAAACCTTTTAAAAAGTAAAATGTTTGGATAAATATTTGATGGAAAAGTAAGTGTCTCATCACTTATGTGAGCCATTTTTTGCTCCGTTCTGAACAATTGTATTTTTACTAAATTAATATTTTAATATTTTGACAAAATGTATGTTATGTAATAATTGTTACTAACTTTAAATATGAAACACACCCAAAAATTTTTTGCACATGTTTGTTTATTTATTTTATTGCAGTTTCTTTTTATAAAGCACAAGTGTCCCATCACTTTTGTGAGACACTGTATCTGTTTATTCATAAACCAATCCCATACGTTTATTTTTAAAGTATATGGACACGCGCGCCCCCTACGATCGTATAAATATGCATGTAATGAGATAATTTCTCATTCAGTGCACTATCAACAGCGTGTGAAGGTGATTTTATCAGTTCATTATCATTAGTTTGTGTTAAAATGGAACGAGCTATGCATTCTTCTACATTAAGTGATCCAAAGATGATAAGTCATGTCATATCAGCAGAATTGAGGAATCAAGACTTGGAATCTTCAGTGCAACACAAAGAAGTAGACGTTTCGAATTATGATGTGAAACATTCTTCATCAAGACAGGATAAGCCAAAATTATCTTATGTGTGTACTAAGTGTAGCAAATCTTTTTTGCGAAAGGACCATCTAATGCAACACTTGGTTATTCATTCAGGAGAAAAACCTTTCGTTTGTGTCATTTGTCAGAAAGCATTCTATAGAAAAAATGCTATGATTCGCCATAAATTGTCTCATTTAAAGACCCGCATGACTTATAAGTGTGATCTGTGCGCTGAAGTCTTTTCAAAAAAGAGTGATTTACGTCAACACAAGAAGATTCACAAATCACCCAATCAATATAATTGTGATGTGTGCTCTGAAGTATTTTCACGGAAGTATGACTTATTGAAGCATAAGAAGATTCATAGACCTATCAAGCATCATACATGTCTCCAATGTACTGAAGAATTTTTACGGAAGGATGATTTAATTCGACATCTGAGAACCGCTCATAAAGTTTCATATAACCCAACTCAATCTGTTGCTTTAAAGGATGCATTATATGAGAAAGTGAAGCATTTTAAAAGACAAAATGCCCTTAATGTATGCACTAACACTATCATCGATTCTAACGAGGAAAATGATAAAGACTTTCAAACATTTTTTAATAGCGTTCGACCAGACGTTTTGAATGAACTAAATTATCAGATAGAAGTTAAAAGGTCCATGAAATGGTATGCTACTGTAAAAGTGATTTTAACACGTATATCACAGGACGGTGATTTAGAAACTGCCAATCCCTATTTTCGTTCGAACACTATACTTGAATTGACGAATCAAAACATACCTGTGCATATCGAAGAAGCTTTCGCTAAAATTATAAACTCCTTCGAGAAGTTCACTGAACGTGGATCTAACTGGACATTGGAAAAAATATTGCATTTAGAACTGTCTATAGCTAAATGCAGCATGGTTTGAAATTTCTGTACCTTTCTTTTGCAATATTTGTAACTTGCTATTGTAACTATTGAAATCAATCAATAAATGTTTTGTGAGTGAAAAAGCCTAAGTGATTATTTTAATATCTGCATAAATTACTTCTGTCACATAACTTACTTATTAACATTTTAATAATTCACACTGGAAATGTAACAAACTTTTTTTAGGATTTTAGATAAACAAAAAAATGTATAGATTTAATATTTCTAAAACACATATATATTCTAAATGTATAAGAGAAATAAACATTTTCATAATCTTTTCATATTGAAGAAACACAAATTTTGCATACTTTATACAAACACTTGCAGTATGAGAAATGATTGCTACTATTACCCATATGAGAAAATGAATCATCAGCAAATCTTATCTATGTGTCATATTTAACCAACAGACTCGAACATGAGTGAATTTTGACTAGAATTAATCAATGAATGTAAAAATGATTTGTTTTTAGATCCAATATTGATATCGTTTAACATTTTAAAATCGTATTAAAAATATATGCATAAACTAATCTTACCTTATTCACAAGCTTGCAATCCCGTCTTCAACATATGACTACAGCATGACAAAAAACATATGTGCTACTTCTATGGCAATTTGGACAGAAATGATTTTCAGTACAAGTCCATTATCTTATCGTTAATCTATAGATTAGTAACACTATGTGACTTGAGGACGTCACTGATCGCGATAACATTCTAGATAAGATTTACTGATAAGAATACATTTCAATTTATTTCTCCCAAAACAAGTGTATGAGTTGGTTGTAAGATCTAGATAAGTACCCTTTCAACTAGAGTAGGCTAACATTTAAAAAATATATATACAGAGTGCCCAGAAAAAGGGTAGAAAAAATATATTTTATACCCACCACGCTTACTGGGCTTAGTGAGCCCCCACTTATTTTATAGTCACCACGCTAACCACAGGCCTAAGTGAGCCCCCGCTTATTATATAGTCAACACGATAACTACTGGGCTGATTAAGCCCCAGGTATTTTATAGCCATCACGCTAACTACTGGACTGAGTGAGCCCCAGGTTATTTAGTCGCATGAATATGATTTCCAAGGTATATGTCCTAACTTGATTTAGACCATTGCCTATGGTCTAAATGACTATGATTAGACTAAGCTGCATTATTAAGCTGCTGAATCATTAGACTAAGCTGCGAAGTAAATTGTTAAACTCTGTACATATCTCTCGAAAACTCACTTCTATTTTATTAAATATCTGTAGAAATCAGCATAGTTTATTAAAATTATATACATTCTCATTAGTTTATGAATCTACTAACTTATAATATCTATATGGTAACTTGGATTATTAGTATTCCCACTTGAAAATTTCTTTCGTAAATTTAATATGATAAACACTAACATGAGACTGACTAAACTTTTACCATTTTCATTTCAACTTAGTTTTAGGAAATTTATCTACATAGCTTTAAATTTTACTATTTAGTAAGTCTATTATTTCAAAGTATTATTTTTTAGTTCTAATATTCAAAACATATTCATATCGTTTTACATAGTAGGTATCAAATTAAATTAAAGTCATATTAAAAATATATACACAAATACTATTCTTACCTAACACGCCAGCTAGCTAAGCACAAGGCCCTGAACAAGCATTCACTTTTCTCAGAGTCTTGGTGTGAGAGTGTTAGGTAAGAATAATATTTGTGTATATATTTTTAATATGACTTTAATTTAATTTGACACCTACTATGTAAAACGATATGAATATGTTTTGAATATTAGAACTAAAAAATAATACTTTGAAATAATAGACTTACTAAACAGTAAAATTTAAAGCTATGTAGATAAATTTCCTAAAACTAAGTTGAAATGAAAATGGTAAAAGTTCAGTCAGTCTCATGTTAGTGTTTATCATATTAAATTTACGAAAGAAATTTTCAAGTGGGAATACTAATAATCCAAGTTACCATATAGATATTATAAGTTAGTAGATTCATAAACTAATGAGAATGTATATAATTTTAATAAACTATGCTGATTTCTACAGATATTTAATAAAATAGAAGTGAGTTTTCGAGAGAAATGTACAGAGTTTACCAATTTACTTCGCAGCTTAGTCTAATGATTCAGCAGCTTAATAATGCAGCTTAGTCTAATCATAGTCATTTAGACCATAGGCAATGGTCTAAATCAAGTTAGGACATATACCTTGGAAATCATATTCATGCGACTAAATAACCTGGGGCTCACTCAGCCCAGTAGTTAGCGTGATGGCTATAAAATACCTGGGGCTTAATCAGCCCAGTAGTTATCGTGTTGACTATATAATAAGCGGGGGCTCACTTAGCCCTGTGGTTAGCGTGGTGACTATAAAATAAGCGGGGGCTCACTAAGCCCAGTAAGCGTGGTGGGTATAAAATAGCCTGGGGCTCACTCAGCCCAGTAGTTAGCGTGGTGGGTATAAAATAGCCTGGGGCTCACTCAGCCCATTAGTTAGCGTGGTGGGTATAAAATAGCCTGGTGCTCACTCACCCTAATAGTTCGCATGGTGACTATAAAATAAGCAGGGCTCACTTAGCCCTGTGGTTAGCGTGGTAGCTATAAAATGAGCGGGGGCTCACATAGTCCTGGGGTTAGCGTGGGGGGCTATAAAATAACCTGGGTCTCACTCAGCCTAGTAGTTAGCGTTGTGAGTATAAAATAAGCGTGGGCTCACTTAGCCCCGTGGTTAGCGTGTTGGCTATAACATGCCAAGTCTGATTATATGTTTGTGGGTTCGAAACTTGTGCGGTTTAGACGATGGGATTTCGGGTATTGAGAAAAGTCGAAAATATCATGATGCTTTTCCAGATCCTTATAAATATCGAGAGTCTCTATGTGATAGGATAAACTATCTGTGTCGGTGAATAAGAGCCGAGCTTTTTCTCCATATGTTGCCTTCACAAAATTGTAATGGAAATCATACATACAAAGTTTAGATAGTTCGAGTATAGAAAATCCAACATAGATGAGTCCTTTCATAAGTATGCTAGTTTTCAATCTCTCCACAACAGTCAGGTCTTTATTGTAAAAGAAGCCTTATAATTATATCTAAGTGAACAAAACTGTAATTTTTTAAATACAATTCCAGTATGAATTATTAAATCTAATTCACTTATTTCAGTAGTATTTGAAATTCTTAACAATAGTCCATAGCATTTGAAAGTATACTATGACATATGATTTTTCCTTCATATTTATTTATTGTCACTTACTGCAGATCCTATTTTATAATTTAGGTTAAAATTCTTCATATTTTTTCTACCCTTTTCTGGGCACTCTGTATATATATTTTTTAAATGTTAGCCTACTCTAGTTGAAAGGGTACTTACCTAGATCTTATAACCAACTCATACACTTGTTTTGGGTGAAATAAATTGAAATGTATTCTTATCAGTAAATCTTATCTAGAATGTTATCGCGATCAGTGACGTCCTCAAGTCACATAGTGTTACTAATCTATAGATTAACGATAAGATAATGGACTTGTACTGAAAATCATTTCTGTCCTAATTGCCATAAAAGTAGCACATATGTTTTTTGTCATGCTGTAGTCATATGTTGAAGACGGGATTGCAAGCTTGTGAATAAGGTAAGATTAGTTTATGCATATATTTTTAATACGATTTTAAAATGTTAAACGATATCAATATTGGATCTAAAAACAAATCATTTTTACATTCATTGATTAATTCTAGTCAAAATTCACTCATGTTCGAGTCTGTTGGTTAAATATGACACATAGATAAGATTTGCTGATGATTCATTTTCTCATATGGGTAATAGTAGCAATCATTTCTCATACTGCAAGTGTTTGTATAAAGTATGCAAAATTTGTGTTTCTTCAATATGAAAAGATTATGAAAATGTTTATTTCTCTTATACATTTAGAATATATATGTGTTTTAGAAATATTAAATCTATACATTTTTTTGTTTATCTAAAATCCTAAAAAAAGTTTGTTACATTTCCAGTGTGAATTATTAAAATGTTAATAAGTAAGTTATGTGACAGAAGTAATTTATGCAGATATTAAAATAATCACTCTAGGCTTTTTCACTCACAAAACATTTATTGATTGATTTCAATAGTTACAATAGCAAGTTACAAATATTGCAAAAGAAAGGTACAGAAATTTCAAACCATGCTGCATTTAGCTATAGACAGTTCTAAATGCAATATTTTTTCCAATGTCCAGTTAGATCCACGTTCAGTGAACTTCTCGAAGGAGTTTATAATTTTAGCGAAAGCTTCTTCGATATGCACAGGTATGTTTTGATTCGTCAATTCAAGTATAGTGTTCGAACGAAAATAGGGATTGGCAGTTTCTAAATCACCGTCCTGTGATATACGTGTTAAAATCACTTTTACAGTAGCATACCATTTCATGGACCTTTTAACTTCTATCTGATAATTTAGTTCATTCAAAACGTCTGGTCGAACGCTATTAAAAAATGTTTGAAAGTCTTTATCATTTTCCTCGTTAGAATCGATGATAGTGTTAGTGCATACATTAAGGGCATTTTGTCTTTTAAAATGCTTCACTTTCTCATATAATGCATCCTTTAAAGCAACAGATTGAGTTGGGTTATATGAAACTTTATGAGCGGTTCTCAGATGTCGAATTAAATCATCCTTCCGTAAAAATTCTTCAGTACATTGGAGACATGTATGATGCTTGATAGGTCTATGAATCTTCTTATGCTTCAATAAGTCATACTTCCGTGAAAATACTTCAGAGCACACATCACAATTATATTGATTGGGTGATTTGTGAATCTTCTTGTGTTGACGTAAATCACTCTTTTTTGAAAAGACTTCAGCGCACAGATCACACTTATAAGTCATGCGGGTCTTTAAATGAGACAATTTATGGCGAATCATAGCATTTTTTCTATAGAATGCTTTCTGACAAATGACACAAACGAAAGGTTTTTCTCCTGAATGAATAACCAAGTGTTGCATTAGATGGTCCTTTCGCAAAAAAGATTTGCTACACTTAGTACACACATAAGATAATTTTGGCTTATCCTGTCTTGATGAAGAATGTTTCACATCATAATTCGAAACGTCTACTTCTTTGTGTTGCACTGAAGATTCCAAGTCTTGATTCCTCAATTCTGCTGATATGACATGACTTATCATCTTTGGATCACTTAATGTAGAAGAATGCATAGCTCGTTCCATTTTAACACAAACTAATGATAATGAACTGATAAAATCACCTTCACACGCTGTTGATAGTGCACTGAATGAGAAATTATCTCATTACATGCATATTTATACGATCGTAGGGGGCGCGCGTGTCCATATACTTTAAAAATAAACGTATGGGATTGGTTTATGAATAAACAGATATGATTGGTTAATCGTGTCTTAAAAAACTTTACTTATGCGATACAAAAATAAATCACACATAACGTCCCATCACGGGGTGTCACTCATCCTATAAATTGTTAGTATGTATTCTAAAAATAATTATTTTTAAAATCAATTAGAGGAAACATGCAATAAAAGCTATTCATTCTACCATACGCTTTATCAATGCCGTCATAATATCCCTTGGTTTTAAGAGATAAGCGAACACGTTATACTGTTTAGTTCTTTTAAGACATGCATGCAGTCGAGTTTGGGTTAAATCCAGTACATTATGGTTTAAATATTTAGGTAAGATACATTTTTTTTTTCAATTTTAAAAACAAAATTTTTTTAAAATAATGCACTTACTAAATAGTACAATATATATTTTATAAAAACAAAGTCAAAAGCTTTATTTATTCTATTCATTCCTCAAAAGAAGTTTTTAAGTTAGAATAGTAAAAACCCAATTTAGTATAATTTTTCTATACAAAAAGCATAAACGAATGTAATTTAATTTTATATTATTTAAAATTTAATTCATATATCTTATAGGGGACAGTGTATTTTTTTTACCATAACATATATCAAATTCATTAAAACCCGTCTCTTATCCTCAAAATTCTTAAGGGTATCGCTTAATGACTAGTTCTTATTTTTCAATGAAGCTTTTTAAAACTTAACAGATTTTAGTATATACATATAAATATCACCATATGTATATATATGAAGAGTAGCACCTATATAGAACTACACGAAATAATTCGTATACATTGATGGGTTTAAAAAGCTCATTTCATACATTTACCTATAAAAAATGTGCCAGAAACTGTGAGTAACAGGTATTTCTTATCCCGGAGTGACTCATTATCGCATACGGGGTGAAATCAAATCAAGATCTTCGCTTATCTGCTAATATGACTCGTTACGATTCAGCGACATGTATGTTGAGGGGGTAACACTCATTTCTTAGTTTCAGTTATAAATATGTATTTTAAAGCATAATCATTCGAAAATTCAATTATTTTTCATGAAACGTTCTACCCTATTTTACAGATTTGTATGATAAATTTGGTGAAATATGTACTTTTTTTTTTCTAAAATCTATATTTTGAACGTTATACTAAAAATGTATTCATGTAAAACCTATTTTTTACATTGCATGAATTCGTATTCATTTGAGATTAGTACTCTATTTCTTAAAATATCTGTGGAATCATAATATTTTTACAAGGTATATTGTGAAGGGCGGCCTTTTCATTCAAACAGCGGACCATGCATTTTTATGAAAGGTCAATATCCCTAATATTTTTGTCGCTGTAAAATAACGTGAATCTATTGGATTTATTTTGTGAAGGGCTCTGAGATTCGAATAAGGTTATATTATTTGTGAAGGGCGCTGGGTAGTCGCATTATTTTATGAGCAGGGCTTAAATCTTTAACTTTTTCTAGTTTCTTTTGAAGGATTTCAATATTTTGAACCTATCGATGTGTAAGTTATACTTTTACCCTAACTTGAATTAAAAAAAACAGGGTAAAGTGTAAATTATCTGATTTTATGAAGGGTCCTTATGCATAAATGGATTATTGTGAAGGGTTCCTTTTTATTAAAAAGGGGATCGGTTCGCTATGCACTCGATGCTAAAATTATGTTTTGTTCATATAACACTTCGACAATGTTGGAAAGTGATTCATAAACTATACCGCTACGCATGATTTTTCATTCTTGTTTATTTTATATATACGTTAAAATTCTTCGTTTTGTAGCACTCTGTATTTTTTGAAGTGCGTATTGTTAGTCTATCGAAGAGCCCCTCTGGGTAAAAAGGGGAGGGGGAGGGGGAGGGGGGAGCTATTAAATTGAATACTGTATAATTCATACGGGACCCTGTATTTTTTTACTATGACCCCCGTGGTGATTCCTGGGACCAGGAAGTTTCGACTCTAGGTCACTTCTAGCTAAAAGCTCACACCTTAAGGCAAAATTCATTTCAGTTGAGAGTTTATATTTTAGATTACTTTCAGCTGAAAATCCTACTTTTGGCGACTTTTAACTCTAAAAATTCTACTTTTGGCGACTTTTAAAACTAAAAATTCTATTTTTTGGCAATTTTTAAAACTAAAAATCGCAAAAATTTCTTAAGTTCTACAATTAAAATTAATGAATGACTATTTTTAATTTATTTCATTCACTTCTACTGCATACACTCATATTCAAATTGCATACTCTCGTTTAGAAGAAAAAAATGCTTCGAAAAATGTCTAAGTCCCCCAATTAAAATTAATTAATATTTTAATGACCATTTTTTTAAATTTATTTCTTAATGACTATTTTTTAATTATTCATTCACTTCTACTGCATACACTCCTATTCAAACTGCGTACTCTAGTTAAAAAAAAAATTGCTTCGAAAAATTTCTTAAGTCCCCCAATTAAAACTCATTAAAATAATCCCCTTATCTTATAGTAGAAATCCTTATCGCACCCCCCTTCCATCGAACCCTCCATTCTTATCAGTGCTCATGCTCTTATCGCCACCTTCACCTGCTCCGCCGCTACTCCACCGCTGCACCGCTACTCCGCCGCTGCCCACCGCACCTGCACCGCCGCCGCTGCTCGACTCAGGTGATGTGGAACCCCCATACCCACCCTACTTTGACGCATGATTTTTCGTTCTTGTTTCGTCATGTTACGTGAATGTTTGGGCAATTGTGCTGCCAACAATTTCCTTCAAATCGCGAGAAATTCTTGCGGAATTATGTTTTACAGCGAGACATGCTAAATTAACAGCATTAACATTAACTTTAAAATGGATATTATTTTGATACTCTTGCATGTATAAATTCAGTTAAGTAACTTATAATGTTTGTTTGGGAATTAATAGCACTTAAAAACCGATTTTCCGGTTTGAGAAAACTGATTAATACCTTATAAAAACTATTTAAAAACGTCTCCGAAAATCAGTGGCTGCAAAATAAACTTTGTTTTTACAAATGCTTTTTTAAGTCTCGAAATTATATATTGGTATTTGAGGCAGTCTAAAGACAAAAAACGCCTTTCGGAATCGTGGATAACTCAGAAGAAGCTATTGTATATTTTCGTTCGTGATGTTATATTATGTTTTCGTATATTAAGAAATATTTGTTTTCTTTTACAGCTTAAAATCGGCAAAATGCGCTTTACCACTGCTTCCATGGTCTTTTCTTTATTTGTAATCGATTTGATTTGCGCCTTCCGCAGACGATAATTTTTGTTTTTGTTGACGAACGATCTGTTAGAATTCTATAAGAACCTGAATGTTACTATGAGATGTTAACATATTTATGATTGATGTAAAAGATAAGCGCAAATATTATGTTTTGTAATCTTGGTGCTTTAATATATGTTTTATGTTATCTATCTGACTCTTGTAATTATTGACTGATTCGAAATTACATTTTCCTGAATACATTTAAGTAAATTAATCTCCGAACCACAACAATATAAGATGTAAGCCTGATTATATATATCTTCCATAGTATTGTCGATATCTTTTTAAACGAATTACTACTGATATAAAAATGTCAGTATATTGCTAATAAAAATAAACCAAGATTCAATAAACGTCTTTCTGAATCGTGAATAACTCAGAAGAAGCTATTGTATATTTTTCTTCGTGGTGTTATATTATGTTTTCGTATATTCAGCAATTTTTGTTTTCTTTTACAGCATAAAATCAGCAGATTGTCCTCTAAGCTAAATCCTGAAAAATCGATTTTTTGAATGTATTTCACATATTAATCCCCTTAAAATAACAGGGAAGAGGCCAGATGGTGTCGATCTCACGGGACACATATGTAGATAACAATAAAAACTGAATCTTTTTCAGCTTAGTATTGAAGGAGAAAATAAATTTATACAATTTCTGCTCCATGATAAAATATTGGAACATTCCAAAATGTCACAGATAACTTTAACTTTAGTTTCAAAATCTTGAACTGTATTTAAAACAAACATTTCGAATGTAGAATAAATTGGTGCAAAAACTGGTGCAAAACGAAATACAAAGAATAAATGTGTAAGGTAAAACTATGAGAGTCTGCGAACAATTCAAAAGAATAACAATAAAAAAATCTAAATATTAATTTTTTGCTAAACTATCAATGAATAATTTTTACTTCATTTGTTTTTTTATGCATTTCCAATGTTATTTTGTTGTTATATGTTGCAATTTAATAGAATAGTTGTAATAAAACCAAGAAAGTTATTTTGCGCAATCTGTCCTTAAAGGGGTGGTGTGATTGCGTGCATGGTTAGGAGAGATTGTTACTAATAATAACTACAAAATAAATTGTTAACAATAATAATTACAGTTAAATGACATTGTTGTAAAGTTTTTGTGAACAAATATTATTGTATTAGGAGTAAATATTTCAACCTAATGATTAAAAAATCAGAAAAAGGAAATAATTTTAAAAACGATTAAAAAATTTTAATTAAAGGGAAAAAAATTAAAGAATCAGAAAAAGCAAATCCAGATAAGATTACAAAATAACATTAAGTTACTTGATAACACGTTTAATTTATAATTAGTCCATTTTCATTTTTCATTTTTTAATGCAAATTTACCAATAAGCTGCGTAATCTCTCCTAGCATGGATACTAATGGGAACATAACAATGCGCCATCTCTCCTAAGTAGTAGATGCGCAAACTCTCCAATTTCGGTAAGAGAGATAGCGCGGCTTTTTATTTAAACATGGCCGCTACAAAAACGAACAGTTGGTGTTCACACTGTTAGTGTAGATTAGTAGCTTATGAGAAATCGTTTAAGTTTAAAATATTTTGTACTACTGACATTGTATAGAAATTCTGACGAATAGCTATGAAAATTCAAGCACTGACTTTGGGAAAACAAAACAAAATAGCAATGCTTCTTCTTAGACGCTCAAAACAATTAACGTGAACTTTCAAGTAGACACTCCACTACTGCTGTTGTACAACTACCTGCAGTCGCTGGGCGCTCACTCTACTCCTTCCCCCCCGAACCTCTATGTACGCAATCTCTCCGACCGCGCCATCTCTCCTGGCTTTACCTTAATTAAAAAAATACACAAATTATTTTTAATTTATGTTTTATTTTATACTTTTTAATAATTTTATATAATTCATTGTTACAGTTTCACAGCCAGTTGACCTATTTTAGCAAGCCTGTTTTGGATGGTAATTAACTCTATTGTTAACAATAGATATATAACAATCGTATACAGTTGTAATCATAAAGATAATTTGGCGATTTATCACCTGCGTCCGCCTAAAATGCCTTTAACTTAACTTATGATTTATAATTAAGTTTTAAAAATATTAAAATGTCATATTTCTAGCATATAAGGAAGCGAGTGAAAAATCGATTACAAAATTTCACCTTTACATTACAAAAAACTTTTAATTTATATAAAACAGTGTAAAAATACCATAAAAATGAGAAATGTACAACGCGTTTCGAAAAAACGGGATCTGTGACCTTTTTTCATCAGACGCAAATAGGACATGCTACAATGTATTTTTCTTATCTTATTTTCTAAAAGAGTCTTTTGTTTCTGATTTCTCCATGTTCTTTCCAATCGGGTTGACCATTTTTATAGTATCTTTATGAAGTTTTTTACTTTGTATTTCAAACGTATTTCTCAATTTGTTTATCTATTTTGTATGTTTAGGTCCAAAACTCGTTTTGTAGCTGCATTGCTTTAATAAGGAATATTTTCGTCGTTTTATTCGTCGGCCTCATCGCCTTAGTAGCAAGGGGAAAAAAAGTTAGAATTTATCACTTAAAATAAAAAAGGAAAAATACGTTTTAATTCAAATTCTGCGAACATATATGGAAATATATAAGTTTTAAAATTTTATTTAAACTCTGTAAAAGTTTAAAAAATAATACTGCACTTTAAGTCCTGTACATATGTCTTGTAAATATCTTTCGTAAACAACGTTGCTACGGCATTTTTATCATACTTTTTATCTGGAAGTTAAAAAAAAAATTAAAGTGCATAATAAAATAGATATTTTGTCATAGACGATTTTTAAAATATTGATTTTTTTGAAAAGTGGCAGTCATTTCGAATGTCAAGGTTAAGATGAAAAATAATAACTTTTATTTAATAAATCAAGAACGAAAAATCATGCATCAGGTATAGATTATGAAACATTTTCCAGCACTAACAGATTATCATTAAGAAATTTAATATTTTCATACAATGAAATCGATCATACACTGTTAAAAACTTTGTGCTGGTTTGAATCAAATTTTGGTTTTGCTGTAGGTTCAATCATAAAGTGGTGAAATCTCGTCCCAACATTTGGAGCTATGGTTCAACAGGAGCTTCAAATGTTGGAACGAGATTTCACCATCTTATGGTTGCAGCTGCTACAGAGCACAAACCAGCGCAAAATTTTTAACAGTGTAGTCCGGCCTGTAACTGAATTCTTTTGTGGGTCTCTGTAAATGAAGATAAATGCTACACTGCAAAAAAAAGGTGTTTATTTTACAGTATAATACTGGCATCCCAGCTGCCAGTATTATATCGTAAAATTAACAGTAATAAACAGTAGAATAAGCAGTAATACGCTACCGCGCATGCACGCATCACATTTTTCACAAAGAAAAGTTAGTAGTTTGAAAATTTTCCCAAAGCAGCTTTATTTTTGTTTCAGTTATATGGATGCAAATTCGGGTTCAGCTTGAAACACACTGTATTTTTGACTGCATAAGTGGGATGCGACCATGGTTTTTGCATTCAAAAATTGATGGCGCTATCGCCTCTCTTATTTTGTACAAAAATTTTTCGAATACCCAGTATAGTTTAACTATTATTCAATCACATAAAAGTATTTGGTACTTTTATGTTAGCCGGGCGCAAATACCGCCAATAGCATTTATGTTTCTTTCTCGGTAATAACAGCTTTTATTTTTCGCGTGTGTAAATTAGTAAAAAAAAAATGCTTTGATGGCGAAATAAAACGTTTTGATTTACGGTATTTCTTCTTTTTATTCTTTTTTTGTATTTTTAATAAAGCAAATTAAATTTTGTATTTTAAATATCTATTTTTTTCAATGTAAAATGAATTTTTCATTGTAAGAATTTAATATATGTGTTTTAAATGTGTGTAATGTATGTATGTTAAATGTATGTGTATAAGATGAAAGTTATGTATTTTAAATGAAATGTGTGAAAGATTTGTATTTGAAATTAAAATAATACAATGCAAATGATGACAATAGTAACAATATTTAGAGATTTATCACCTTGTATCAGCTAAACTAAACGTTCCAAATATTTCTCAGAAACTACTTTTTTCTATATCTACCAAAGAAAAAAAATTAAAAGAACACTCTAGTCCTTAGGTTTTAAATCAACACAAGCAGAATGAGACTCTCTCTAATCCCAATTATTTCTGTCATCTCTACACTATTTTTTTAAAAATAATTTTGACTGTGATTCGCGCCAACATTAAGAATTAGCTGCATGAAAAAGAAATTAATTCATTATTTATTTATCACGATCTTAAGGTGTTTTTATGTCACTGGAAGCATTTTAGTTTTTGATATTTTGATATTTAGTACACGTGCTGGGACTGGAGAAGTGGGTTAGGGGGAAATAAAAAAATAAATAATTCTTTTTGAAAAACATCTTATAAGCATTCAACTTGAAAATAACACCTATTTCCTGACGACAATTCATGATTTTTCAAAAAAAAAAAAAAAAAAAAAAAACGTTACGATACGTTAATTTTATGTAGGCACCGTACCCGGTTATGAAAAATTCACCGCTTTTTTTAAAGCTTGGGAGAAAGCGCGAGTTAGTGAATTTTTTAAACAAATTATAATTTCTGCTTGGTTTCTTTTTTAAGATATGGTAACAGAAAAGAAAAGAAAAGCATTGTTTAAACTGTCCTTTTAGGATTTCAAAATTGATTTCTCAACGTATAACCATAATTTAATTAATATGAAACTATTGATTGATTAAAGTGAATTTTGTAAAAAAAAATATAACACTCCTCATTTTTTATTTCCATTTTATAATTTTTAGTGTTTAAAAGAGTTCGTTGTTGCAGTTTCACAGTTAGTTGTCCTGTTTTTGCGAACGTGGTTTGGGCGCATAATTAGCTCCAGTGTTGTTGTAACTCGTATACAATTGTAATTATATTGAATATTTGGCTATTTATCATCTGCGACCGGCTAACAGAGAAAATGCCTCAAAAGTTATTCATTGATTGATAATTAAATTCTAAAGATATTAAAATGTTGTATTGTCATGAGAAACACACCTGTGAACATAATACTTATAATCCTAGTATATCATAAAGTGTGTGAAAAATCGTTTATAAAAATCCATCTTTACATACATGAACGAACTTAAGTTAAATAAAAGAAGGTAAAAGGCTTCTTTCGACCTTAGTTTCAATTATACCTTGGTAGTCTTGTTTCAATTTATTTTGCTCTAGATTCTAATCAGAGAGCACAATTTTCAAGGAAATGATTTGATTATTTCAGTTTCGAGAGTTTAAATCAGTATCTTTAGATTTAAAACTTATTTTTTGGCGACCTTCAATCATAAGAGTGGTTTGAAAATAAGTGCACAGTAAAAAGCACAGAATGAAAAAAAAATTGGCTAAGAACTACATTTCTTATTAAGAAAATTAATTTACATTCGTGTTATAGCAGAGAAAAAGTATCTAACATTTAATTTTTAAGCTAGAAATGATGCACTTTTATTCGAAATAATAGTAATAAAAAGAAATAATCAATAACATAATCTTAAAAATTCGTAAATCGACACTTTATATGCCATATTTATCAATTAATTTTGAAGGAAAAAAAACAGATTTCAAGATATTTTTATTTATTCATTTATTTATTTTACCTTTTTGCACTGATATTTACTTGTTGCATGTCAGTTGGTGTATTTTGGTGAGAATGATATGAAAAAACAATGTTTTCTGGAAAATCCCTATATTTATATCCACATTAACTTTAAATCATATTGTTGCCAATATCCCTCATTTTGATGCGTAATACATCATTTATTAAAATTTTTGTTGTGCCCCTGTAAAAAAAAAAAACACAAAAAAAAAACATGTAAGACACGATTGCTTTTTAAAAACATGTTATAGTACTGTTTACCATAACAAGCTATTAAAATCTCGTCATAATTAGCTAATTTTTAGGTAATGTTAGACTCTATAAATTAACAGAATACAAAAAATAGGACAGAAAGACAAAGGTACATTTTTTTCAATCTTAATGAAATCTATACCACCATTCTTTTTAACATTTCATAATTGGAGATCCGTTAAAAGAATATGTGTTGACATACACATAGCTGCCAACTGCTACTAATTTTCAGCCCCAGTAATTCTGAAAAAATCTGCGATGTAACAAATGGAAACCTGTTGGGCTATTTACACCAAAACACAATGAACATCTATTCATGTCAGGATCTAACAGTTTCTGACGTTTGATGAAATTCTGTACATTAATTCTTGAGATATAACTATAGTGAAATTCATGAAAAAAGTAGCATAGCAGCACCACCTGTAGAACTATACACACCAAAACGTAATCGGCGTCTATTGAGTCAACGCTTAACAGAATCTGAAGTTTGATGAAATTCTGTGCATTAGTTCTGGAGATATAGCTATCGTTAAAATCATGAAAAATGTAGCATAGCATCGCCACCTGTTGGGCGATTTACACCAAAAACTAATCAGCACCAACTTATATCCAGGTCCAACTGAATCTAAAGTTTTATTAAATTCCGTGCATTAGTTCTTGAGATAGAGCGCCCAAATTTTTGTCACACACAGACAGACATTTTATAAAAACAGTCAAATCGTTTTCAGGACCTTCTAAAACTTATAAACCCGTCGAAAACCGGAAGTCAAAAATGTTCATTAATTCAATACTTTCTTCTTGTAAAGATAGAAGAAAGTAAAAATAACGTACCGTAATCACACATTAACACACTAATATGATCAATTTCATTTTTGATGTACGGTCAGATAATAACAATATTTGTATTTAAATACATCAGATTTATAATTTGAAGTATAAATTAACTGCGCTACGTAATCAAAATCCATGTTACAGAAGTGTTTAAAAAACATTCAGATTTATATTTTGAAGCATAAATTAATTGCAACGTAATCAAAATAAATGCAATGCAATAGAAGCATTTAAAAAACATTCAAATCAAATATAGAATCACACTAATAAAAATTAATATAATTTACAATAATTAACTTCCTCTGTTACTCCCAGCTAAAATTGAATTTAACATACTAAATTTGATAATGAAGAAAAATGATTTGGGTTTTTATGTAATAAAAAAAAATTATGGAGAAAATGCAAAAGAGAACTTTAATTTATACTTTTAATTAAATTAATATTTCATCGGTAATTTAAATGCATGACTAGATTTTAACAAATGAGACAATATCTATGAATATTTTCCACTTTTAATCTAATCAAAAAATATGCAGACTATTCATTTTTTTCTCTCTCAAGATAAGGAAAGATATGATCGGAAATTTAATAATCATTTCAAATGACTGGAATTTTAACGAGTTCTTAATATATTTTTTAGAAAATATATATTGATAGCGAAATTATTAACATTCTAGTCTTCCAATAAGAACTTTTAAGTTTCAGAGGCGGAATTTCAAAGGCCAATTTCAGGGAAATGTGTTTTTGTTCTTGTAAAACTAAATTTACGGAATTTAATATTCTGATTTTTTTTCATTGAATTTGCTTTTTAATACTTCTTATCTTTGTTTAACAAAAATCATATTTCCCCGTTTTGTAGTTATATGTTTTGTAAGAATACATTGTAGATATTATAAATTTTAATTCCTGATATGGATTTCAGAAATGTTTCTGATAATTACATGTTAGTTTTAAAAATGTTGATTAAACTGAAATAAACTATCTTTACGAAGTTTTGCATAGATTTTAAAGTATTATCTTGTTTAAGTATAGCATTGAAATAAAAAAAAAACTGTATAATTTCCATAAAATGAACGCATCTAAAAATGTTAGTTAGAAAAAAATTATGCTTTTTGTTTGTTATTTGATGGCAGTTTTAACTTGTAAGTGATATTCTTTCTTTTTAATATGGTTGGTATGTTCTAATTACATATACAGGGTGGTCTTAAAAAACTTCCTTGATAGACGAACCCCTAGCAAAGTACCGATGAAGGAAACTCAATGAAATTAGAGCTGTGAGGGGAATAACAACAGTCAAGCTCTCACAGTTGCGGTTGCAAAGATAAAATGTCGATAATTTTAAATAGAAACACTAGTTTTTTTCATCATAAAATGATCTTCACAATGAAAAATCATAAATAGCTTTGAAAACGTACAAAAAGCCAAAAAAGAGAGACCATTATCTCATACATTATAATCACCAATTTGTCCAGTAAAAAATGGAAATATCCATTAATTGAAAACCATCTACAGCATTATCTCGTTTAAATTTAAAAACAGAAATTGATATGTATTTCAGTAAAGTAAAGATTATAGAACAAAAGAATGATTATAGGACATGTATAGTATACTGAGGGAGACTGTGGAAATACTGACAAGGGTAGGAAATCCTGTAATGATATGGTATCATGCAATATACCAAAAATATGGTTTAATATACTTAGTGTCAATGGTGTATTTGGTTTGGAATAACCCACCTCGTTCAATAGACTCATCCACCCCTTCCCGTTTTTTCATATTTGGTTTCCCTTCTGATATTGAACCAGCGTACATTCCGGAAGTTACAGAATTTTTCTCATTTTTGGCCTGTTGATGATGGCCAGGTTCTGGTCAAAAGCGCTCGGGATTACGACGAAGATATTGATTCTATAAAAGGGTTTTAATGTTTTAAAACCTTTATTTCATTTCATACCTATTTTAGTAATGAGTAATAAATTGTGATTCATTTTAAATATTTTAAGGTTTTTACTTGGAAATATTCATTTAACCGAAAATTATGCCTTCTGTCAATTTATGTTGAAAAAAAACTTAGGCGATCGTCGGCATAGTGAAATTGTATCAAGCTCTAAACTTTTCAATACGAACACGTAATTTTGACAGCATTTTTAGCTTTTCCGGTAAATTTTACATTCGAATACAAAATCGTAAAGTCATTCGGACAAACAGTTTACGAATTATGAAAGCTTAAAGTTTGAAACACCTAATGTTAATTTATTTTTAATTGATGCAAAACAAATTGCATTGCGGGTAGTTCTTAAAACATAACTCAAAACGATATAACAGAATTCGCTGTAATTTTGAATTCGCATATTTGACACTTTTGTTAATCGATTTCTGTTCAAAATTTTTAAGGTTACAATTAATTATTATTATTATTATTATTATTATTTTGAAAATCAATTAGCTTTTTTCCGAGATTTATTTTTGAAAGAAATATATATAAATTGTGATTTTTTCTTTTTTCTAGGAACTTTAAATATGCGAATCTAAAATTACAGATGATTCCATCAAATAGTTTTTGAGTTGTGCTTTAAAAACCACCCAAATTACAATATGTTTTGCAACGATTAAAAAGTAATTTAACATTAGCGGTTACAAACTTAAAACCTTCATAATTCCTAAATTTTTTAACATAATGAGTTCCTGTTTAGTATGCGAAGGTAAACTTTACCGAAAAAATCAAATATGTTGTAAAAATTGGGTGTTCTTATGGAAAATTTCACAATTTGATACAATTTCAGTAGGAAGACGACTCTTTAATCTTATGTTTTGCAACATAAATTGAAGGAAGACATGATTTTCAGTCGGAAGGCTATTTTCGTTTTCTCTTTTATCTGGGACAAGTTAGTGATTAAATTGTACGGTGTTCTTTTGGCTGCAGTGGGAACAACAAATAAGACCAGAAAAGCGGCTAAATACAAAATAATTTAGGTGGATTGAAAAATTTTCAAGTGTTTGCTATCACAGACGACCCATCGCCATGCGGGGGCACATTAACACAACATTATGCACAACAATACATCATCACATCAATAATATGTAGAATTTCATATTTAATGATATTTTAAACACACAAATGCTAAATGTTAACGTATTCAACTCTTATATCTTGGATTTTAAATACCCAAAAGACAGAAACCCATTGAATTGTATTGCGGTGACTATGGCGATTACGCAAACGTGATGTAGCTGTAGATAACAATGTCATCAAAATACCCTTGCAGCTAATGTATAGTATTCATTACCCTTCTTTACCCGCGTCTTATCCGCGTCTTACCCGCGTTGTCGACGTTTTTACGGTAAAATGTACTGACGTTAAAAATAATACATAAATAAATATATAAAATAGAACACCCCATACTATTTTATCACCAAATTATCAGAGACAGATGCGGTAGGTACCATTCGATAGAAAATTGTGCCTACTTTCCGAATATGAGTGCAGTTTTTGAAATAGGGGTCGTCTTGTATTAAAGATTGTATCATGATGGATTTTTCAATGAGTAACCCCCACTATTGACACCATATTTTAGTTCCTCTGATCAAATCAGTCCGCAGAAAGGTGTAGTTTATACACCTTTTCTTAAATTTTGATAGAATAATAAAAGAAAATGTGATAGAGTTTTACCATAAATTTCGAAAAATAAAATTAAGATCTTACAAAAAAAAAAAAAAAAATAAAATAAAAAAATAAATAAATAGCGGAAACGCCTAATTAGTCACGATAAAAAAATTACAGTAATGTTAAATATAACTCACTTTAGACGAGTAAAAATTCTACAATTTATTTTCTGTATATGATGAATAGTTTCTTTTCTGTGGATCCTTAGGTAATAGAAGATCTTAGACTGTCTAAAAGTAAAATTTCTCTCTGTCTCGAAAGCTAATGATTAGAATGAGCTGTAAACTTACGCACCCACGTTTTTGACGATCGTAGTTCGTTTTGCGTTAAACTTAACGTAGGTCATAATTAATAATTTTTTAATATGAGTTTATTAATAATTAAAAATGCGTGTTTGAATCGAAAAAATGCCTGGAATAGGTTTGGGTATATTCCTTGTATCGCATTAAAAAGGAAAAAAAATCACTCTCGTGATTTTTGAGAAGATATAAATTCAAGTTTGTCGCGGGAATTTAAAATTAGCCTCCTCAAACTTTAACATCTTACAACTCTAGGACGATTTAAGAAAAGTATATAAAGTATCCTTTTTTTCCGGGCTACTTTGATCTAACGAACTGGAAAAGGATTTTCAAAAGTGGATGTTACAAAAAAAAAATCAAAGTTGGTACAATTGTTAAATATATAGACGATCACTATTTAAAAAATGACATTCATATTCGGAAAGTAGCTACAATTCTCTGTAGAATGGTACCTCTTGCACATCTCTACGATAATTGGTTATAAAATGGTATGAGATGTTCTCTGTATGACGACTGCACATCTAGATATGACGACTGTATATTAATACACTGTAATTTTCACATGTAATTATGTGTTCATTACGCGCCATGCATTATCTGACACATTGTTATGAAATATAATAGCGCAATGTCGTTCGTATCGTTTTCAGCAATACGAGAGGATATTCCAAGTAAAGGTCTATATTGCTTTAAAACACAAAGTCAAATTAATTCATTTATGTATTTAATTTGATTCAAGGTTCGTTTGGAGAAATAACCAGCTTAGCGAGCAAAGCCTGCGAGTATATATATAAAGTCTTCTTCAAATAAATGTTATTTAATGTATTCTTTAAGATCAGGATATTTTTAAACATGTTAGATATTTTTATAAAAAAATAAATGAGTCTACACAGATAAAAATTGTTATTAGAAAAAATATAATGATAAGACTTTTTTACAGTAATATTACTTTTTAATAGTTTGTTTGTCTTATGTAAACGATATTGCTATAAGGATTTTCATGTTATATGTGAAAGCAAGATATTTTCTTTTTGTTACTGGAATTTAAAATTGAAATTTAGTTTAAAAATAGAAAACAGTAAGATATTCGAGACAATTTGAAGCGTATAAAATAATAATAATAAAAAATAAATAGATAATATGATGAATATTTTGTACACATCATATATTACGCAGAGACTTGTATGGAATATATTTCACAAAATAATTATTTGAATTTTACGGAATTAACTTGTTCTATAATAAGCTTCTGTGCAAAGTTTCGATCGTGTACGGTGATGCCGAAAATAACAAGCGTCTTGTTGTGGAATTTTATTCTGCGAAATATTTAAAATAGTTTATTCAAAGATGCTAAACATTCTTCTGCTTTATAAGGTTTGTTAAGAAACGGAAAATATTCATGAAGTAAAGTAAGATGTTCCTTTTGAATGTTTGTTTTTTAATCAGAAGGCAGATTTAATTTAAAGTAGGAAATATGAAGACAATGCACAATTTTGCGGTGTCGGAAACTAATTTGCTATATTTACATTTTCTAGAGAATGATATTGTTAATCGCGGTTACTGAAGTACAAACTTTTCTTTTATATTCGTAGCGAATTAAATGTAATTTAACACAGAAATTAAGATACATCACAAAAATCATTGAAACGCTAACAGAAAATTAAAATGAAAATTTGAAAGCGACAGGAAAATCGTGATTCCGTGACGAAGAGGTAAGCCATGGTTTTGGTTTTAACTAACGAAAGAGAGTGACCAATCTCGGCTTTATTTCAGCCTACCTTGATCAATGATGTGTAGGAATTCTTATTTATAATCCCACAGTTACGTAAATATCTACTTCGCTTATAATTATGAAAGGATTATAGCTCTTTAATCTAAGTTTTAAACAGTTTTTATTACTTACTTAACCAAATAATTCAATGATGATACCACTTAACAATATAATATATTTGTATACAACAGTAATTCACCTAGAATTACACTTCTAATACTTTATTATACATATAGATAGGATTATAGCCACCATACTTGGGTACAAACTATGAACAACAACGTATATATCTCTCTCCTTTTATCTTTTTACGAGTCTCGTAATAATCTTGCGATATCACGTATCTATAAATTAAATCATCGAGTTTGTATTATTGTAGCGATTGATGCATAGACGGCTTTATGCATAGACGGGTATTATTTAATTTGTTATCTCACAGATGTATTGAACAATCCAATCTACATATTAGAAAGGACACCAGTTTGACACACACAGTACACAAATGTATTTTTGACGTAAACAGCGCAAAATAGATGAAATTTCTACGTATGTACAGTGCAGTGTGAGAGTAGTTATTTATAAAATAAAATGTGAAATATATAAGATTACTTTTTCAAATCAGCCTCAGATCAGTTTTTCAAAGCACAAATTTAAAATGTAAAATGTATCACGAAAAAAAAAAAAAGTTTAAATCAACTTTACAGACCCAGTAAGTGATACAAGCTAGGACTGTGACAGGTTTTGTTAGGCTCTGTAAACATGTTATTTATATGAAAATGGATATTTCTTCTTATTATTTATTTACATGTGTTGTTCGGTTATACAATATCATATTTCCATTATAACATATTTTCAATTGCAATTACTATTTTAGTAATTTTTCTGTGACATCGTTTTGTACGTTACTAAGAACTTACGTCCCTAATATTTTTTTGTATGGCCTTGAATTGATAAGAAAAGCTTTTAGACAACCCTAACACTTTTTAAAATCTATTTTTTACTTTGTTTTCAAGGTTTTTTCACTGCATATTTTAAGGTGAACGTAATTGATCTAGCAAAATAGTTTAAAAATGCAACGACGCAACCAGAAATGGGCAATAAATTCTTGGCAAACAAGATATATTTTTAAGATCTAAAATTAGCAATCTAATTCGTCATGAACGAGTTGTTTGCTTAATTTGCCAGCGGCCAATGGCTTACCGAATTAACTTTAACCACCAACTTATTCTAATCAATATATACGCATCAAACGCGATCATATATAGCATCAAACGCGATCACATATAGCATCAAACGCGATATATATATTTTCTCAAATAGACTATTTTCAACACTATTGTTGTAACAAGTGCTTCACCAAGAAACGACAGTTAATTTTTTTCAAACAATATTTCTCTTGTTATTGAGCAGCTACATTTTTAATTAAGAATTTACTAATTTTAAAATCTACATCAGTAATATTTTCAATAAAAATGAATAATTTAACTTTGAAAACTATAGTTAAAAAAAAAAACCCTTATAATTTGTAGGGGAAATTGACTTGGCTTAATTTTCATCTCTTGCTGTACTTTTATTCTGTAGTTTTAGAAGAGCGTGTGAAGCAGCTTATTTCATTAAGTTTTTTTTTGTAAAAGAATTTTGCGATCTGTCACGAATTTTTTGGGGTAAATTTACCTTACATTTCGTTAACTTTTTCTTTCCTTTAAGTGTCATTTAAAAGATAGTTAAAAATTATTCAGCGCTGGTTTAATGTATGCAAATAAGCTTAAGAATATTTAAAGAAAAAGTTTCGTTTCATTTACTTCGGTAAAAATAAGTTTAAGCATACGATTAAACAGATTTTGAAGAATCAGGTAAATATACTTTAATTCTACTTTATTTTGAGTTTAATTCTTTGAAGGATTTTAATTTTTCATTTGCATAAAAGAAATTTTTAGTAAAGAAGTTTTGGCGGAACATCTCTTAATCTTAAATAACGGACAATAGTTTTAGTTTTGTACTTCATAATGTAGAATTTTTAATTATTATGTAATTCATTACATAGTAAAGTTGTCCGATTTTATGCTTTATTAAATATTCTACGATTGATATTTTCACATGCGTATTTTACAATAGAAAAAAAAACCCTCTTATAATCCGGGAGGCAGCGTCACATTTTTACGGTTAATTTCAGCGTCGATGCTTTTGATGTATATGATAGATTAGATGGTATAGATAACAAAACTACCAGTCATCTAGCGCGTCAGAGGAGGATGTTATCATAGCAATATCACACGCCCCGTTGCAATGGAAATTAATGGCAACTTGATTACTGATATTGCACCGACTCGGGGACATCGTCAGTAATCGGATTACCATTCATTTGTCACTGCAACAGGTTATTCTATGTTGCAACATCATCAAACCCCGCTGGTGCTCCAGCTGATTGGTAGTTTTGTTATATGTACCATCTACTCTATCATATATATCAAAATAATCAACTCTAAAATTGGTTACATAAATGTGACGCAGCATCCAGACTATTATATTGGATGGCTGATATTATTGATTAGAAAAAATATCTGTACATTGATTTCTATACAAACTGAAATTGTATAATTTAAATTAATATTTCTACTGAAACACGTCTTCCAGAAAAAAATACTAATTAATAAATAAACACGAATCACTTACACATGAAAGTTTTTCTTTTTTCATATTTATTATGACAAATAAATATATCTTTTGGAACAACGGAATAACGGGACCCCCCTCCGCTTGCCTCCATTTTAGAATCTTAAATAATTTCTACAAAATAAAGTGTATTTTGTTAATTATATTGCTAAGTTTTTCACCACAGCAGTTCACCATTTAATTATAAAATCTCAGCGTATAATTTTTATGTAAGAATGGCCTTTATGGTTTGTTCCAATAATCATTTACAAATGGAACTTAACGCTATCAGAAACATTGCTCTTGAAAATGGATTCCCGTTATATCTCATTAATAGATTACTTTGTTCGTTTCAAAGTAACAAGCAATCAACTAAGAATAACTTAAAGCAAAATAAATATTGTAGTATAAATTATATATCGGGACTTTTTGAGAAACTTCGGCACGCTCTTTTTGGTTATGGAATAAATTTGATAGCTAAACCCTCAATTAAAATGAAGAATTTACTGGCTGCGAAGATTGATCCTATCCTACCAGATGCAATGTCCGGAGTATATGTCATTCCATTTAACACCGATGAAGATGAACAACTAGAATATACAGGAATGACAACACGAAAATTGAAAGACCGTATAAAAGAACATAAAAGAGATCTAAAATTTAATAAACCATCCACTGCTCTATCAAGACTTCACCAAACCCAAAACACAGGGCCTGATTACCGCACAGGCCAACTAGGCCGCGGCCTTGGGTCCATTAGAGACAGAAACCACAAAATGAGTAAAATGATGTAGATGAAATTCTTCTACAAAAACATTTTAATTCAATCATCGATATCTAAGAAACGTACTTATATAAATGTCTTCCCTCTACTTTTACAATCTGTTCTCTAAAATCAGCTTAAATTAGGGACGCTGTAGACGAAATACTTTTTCTGAGGCATTTTTTTAAAAAGAAATATTTAACATTAAAGTAGTATAGTATCAAACAGCAAAAGAAAATTTACGTTAACCCGAGTTTCATCAGAATTTTTATAAAATGAGGGAAAATTTCCTAATACTTTCCAAAAAATATTTCTAGTTTTCTATAAAACATATTTTGGTTTCGTTGTGTGTGTGTGTGTGTGGGGGGGGGGGGGGGGGGGGGGCGCTTGAAAAAGCTGCTAGGCCTTGGGCCCCGGACAACCTTAATCTGGCTCTGCCCGAACCGGTAAAATAGATTTTAATAATGCTAAAGTAGTATGTCCTATGAGAAATTACTATGATTTAATAATTCGAGAATCTGTAGAAATTATAAATAAGTAGAAAAGTGTGCAATGATGTACTGTCTTTCAATATTCCGAGAATATGGCTTAATTTAATCAAGGAACAATAAAATGTGATTTTGTTTTCTTTTTTAGGGTTTCGTGAGATGAACGAAACCCTATTACTCCCGCTCCGTTGTCTGTCCGTCACAGAGCCATTCTCAGAAAATATGTATCTTACACAGTTGAAACTTTGCGTATGTATAGCTGAATACCAGCTAAGAAGCTCAAAATATTAAAATTTAAAAAAATCCTATTTTTTTAATAGAGATAAAAAACCAAAATTCTAACAGCCTTTTCCTATTAAATTTAAACATGTTTCTTTATAGCAGTTGCCAAAAATTAAAAATCCACAATGAAATTCTTTCTACAATAATTAATTTTCTATTGAACGATTTCCACGTGAAAAAGGAAAATGGAATAAAAAGTTTCACCAATTGAAAAATACAAAGCGAGTATCAGTATGAGTAATAGGGAATAGTAAATATATGAGTTTGAGCAACATGTTGAATCATAATAAAAATCAGATTATAGAAATATTCGCATATTTTAACATTTTGAAGGTGTACAACATGTTTAATTTTGAAATTATTTTTTTTTAAATATCGCATTTAGTCCGCATGACAGATATTATTATGACAGAATATAATAGCGGGCTTTGCCCGCTATCAGGCTGGTTTAGATATTCGAAAAAACGAAATAAATAGACCGGTAAATTTTTACTTTATAAAAAACATTACTTTTTTTTGTTGCTAAATGAAATTTATTTGGATTTATTAAAGATAGGATAAATTGTTTTGAAAGGAATATTAAACGAACCCTTTGAGCGATCTTCGATCACACTTACCCACTTGTTTCCTTCTTTCCTCATCTGTTTTGCTATGCAATGGTATCGACCGACCGTTGGCGAATGTGAATGATTTGAACCCTCCCGCAGGCTGGCAGTACGGAGACATACTGTTATATAAATGTGATCTAGACGTTTGTATTTTAACACCTGTTTTTTATAAATCCTGATGAAGGCTGGGTTCACAGCCGAAAGTGCTTGATTTTAATGTTTTAATGTTTTAATATTTAAAACCTAATTAAAGTTTTAATCATCTTTTAGGTAATGTGAATTACATGTTTTTGTGTGCACTTTTCATTTTAATTCGACAAAGATGAATTTAAGCATTCCGAACTTGTTTTATATCTATTCTTCCGTAAAAAATGTATCTTTCATTGAGATCTACTAATCTTTAAATTATTCCCATTAGGTACGATACATTCTATAAATCACATTATTTTTTATTTATCCATTTTCAGGTAACTATGTCTAGACATTTTAATAACAAAAATTTTAAATATGATTTACTTATGCAAATGAAGCACAACATAACTCATATTGTCTATGAGACGTTGAGAACCATGGTGAACTATCCCACATTTTTGTGGAAATTGAGTTTGAAGTGTCAAAGCATTGTATGTCATGCCATCTATTGGCTGTTTAATGAATTTTATTAATTTCGAAAATATTCAAGTAACAGAACCAGTTTAACAGATGGTCTATTTCCAACGTAACTTGCATATCAAGTTGCCAATGCAAGAATGTATCAAGTGGATTGGTCCACTTTGGCGCTACCAATTTAATCACCATATGCTTACTGAAGAAGCTCTGGAATTGGCAGAACTGGCCTAAAAGAGTTTGATAAAAAATTGTGCAAATTTTTGAGAGCATTTTTCTCGAAATCACAGCTGGCGATGTTGATCGACTCTGGTTCTCAACGCCTCATATGGAGTTTTTTTTTTTGTCTAATCGGAGACTTTCACAATTTTAATCAATATTTAAATAATTCTGTTCTAAAACAAAATTAACGAAGGATAATAACATAATTGCCTAGGGTTTAAATTAATCTGATACTATAATAATAAATTAAATGTTCAATCGAGCAGACTTCAAATTCGTCTTCTGTTTCACGCTCGAGGAATCTAAATATTGAATAATTTATATCAGAAGTATTTATTTAATCGTAAAGTTCATTCATGATTTATCTAACAAACTGAGTGAAGAGAATATATAATACTTGAATCAATATATTGAAAATTAGAAACACTCTAGGAAATAAACAAAGCAATAAAGATGTGGATATAAATTACAAATTTCTATAGGAATTTAATAAAATTATTTCCTAAAGATAATTTTAATGTGAAAGAATATGAAATGTTTTTAGATGTTTTTAATATATTTTAGTTATTTTTTGGTAAACGAACTTTTTTCATCTTTCTAAAAGGAGTATTTGCATTTACGGCTGATGTTATACAAATCGGTGATAGATTTTATCGCACATACTCTATGGCCCCAATTCCATTAATCAGCCTTGGTGCACGTGATTTTGCTTGCTGAAAGCTTTTGGATATCACTAATTTTTAATTGGAGTCTTATCTTTAAATTAATGACGGAAAATTTCTATTAAATAAAACGAATATTTTAGTTCCGAAAAAGTGGCGTTTTGATCATATTTTTAATTTATTGTGTAAAAAAAAAAAGGAGGGTGTTAAAGGTTTAAAATATCGCAAATTTTGATCTTAGAAACATAAAAATAAATGTGGATGGATGATCGCAATTGAAATATTATTAATTTAACAATCGATTTTTAAAGTGAATTAAGTACTGCATACGTTTAAGTACATTTATCCTGGTACCCAAATTTTTGAGCATTTTTCATAATTACTAAATAAAACTTATTTTGAATTTTCTGATGCTTATATGTAAGATAAACTTTTTTTTTCGGTAGAAACTCAAGGTAGAAGAAATTCCGAAATCATTTGCACAAAAATCTAAAAAAAAGAGGAGTCTCTTTTTCGCAATTAGGAAACGCCCCCTAGTATCTTAACGGATCAGTTTCGATCACCTGGTATGCAATAAAAATATTTATTAAGATGAGTTATACAAATCTTCCAACGCTTCTCCATTTATTATTAAACACCCTATATAACACATAACATTTAACTTGTTGATTTAGCATAATGTATAGCAAGTTTAATATTAAATATTTAAAATAGGGCTTATTTATGCAAATTAAACACAATATAACTTACACGCAAAATGTAGTTCTTTACTCTGTCAACGATTTTTACAATATTAATGAATATTTAAATAATCCCTCACTAAAACAAAATTCAAAAATGTTTATAACAGAACTCTCTCAGTTTACATTAATTTGATATTAAAAGAATAAATTAAAAATGCAATCAGGTACAATTCGAATTTGTCTTTTGTTTCACGGTCATGAGATCTGACTATTGAATTAGGTATTTAATCGCAAAGTTCATGATTTATTCAAAGGATTGGATTAAACAAAAAAACTTTTCTTTTTTAATCAAAACATTGAAAACTAGAAACATCTTATTAAGTAAACAAAGCAATAAGGATGGCATTAGAAATTATATATGTTAATAGTAATTTTATAAAACTTTTCTTGAAGACAGTAATAATGTGATTGAAAATGAACTGTTAATAATTCAACTATCAATTTTTAAAGTGGAAATTTAATTTTGCTTTGAAATTTAATTATTTATTTTCAAAAACCAATTTACTTTATGTTGCTACAAGGATTGTTAAATTGATTTTTAAGATTATACAAATATGGAATATTTTCAATCATACATATTTTATGATTCCGATTTAATCAAAAACTTTCAAAGCATTAAATTGGGATCTTACTTAGAAACATAACAATAGATGTAGATGGAATCAGGTGATTAATATGCTGTTATTTCAACAATCGATCATTAAAATGAATTATGTTCTACATAGTCCTGCCCCCTAACCGAACTTTTAGAACATTTTTAATTACTAAGTAAAACTTACTTTGTAATTTTGTAATTTTTTTTATTTTGCTTGTTTTGAATATTAGATTTTTTTTTTGGGGAGCAGCGAAAGGGAGGGGGGGATAAGATCAATGGCGGAAAAGCTACATCAAAAGAAAATCAACAATCATTTGCACATTATTGTTAAAAAAAAAAAAAGCCGCCTTTTTCAAAAATCAGAATCTGAACTCTTCTGTTCCGAATGCGTGATTTTTAAATAATAGTGAATGTATTTTAAAAAATATTATTTTTTCTCCGTTTCTTTTTAAAAATATGCCAATAGAAAAAAAAAGTATTATTTAAACTATCATTTTATAATTTCTATTGATTCCTCAACGTATAATCATAATTAAATTAATATGAAAATATTAATTGATTGTTTTAAGAGTATTTAAAAAAAAATATATATTACACTCTTTATTTTTTATTTTCTACTTTATAATGTTTGAAACATTTCGCTTTTGCAGCTTCTCAGGCAGTTGGACTTGTTCGGCGAGCATGGTTTGGCGCAGAATTAAATCCATTATTGTTGTAACTCGTATGCAATTGTAATCATACAGAAGATTTGTCGATTAATAACCCATGGCAACTAAAGGAAAAATGCCTTAAAATTAAGTTGTTAGCGTATAATTAAGTTCTAAAAATGTTAAAATGTTGTATTGTCATCGGAAGCACACCTTTTACATATATATATTTTTTTATTTCTAGCATATCAGGAAATGAGCTAAAAATTGATTACAAAATTCTATCTTTACATACAAAAACCAAAATTTGAATAGTATAAAAAGACGCCTCTTTCTAAAATCAGAATCTGAATACTTTGGTTCGAATCCGTGATATTTGAAGAAAAAAAAGTGCATTTCATTCTACAAATCTTTAGACTTTGCTCCATTAGTTATGAAATGCCTTGTATATCATACAATATTTTATTTATTTATTTTGAAAATATCGTTTAGTAAGTTTAAGATTAAATATTCAAAAGATGACTTATTTATGCAAATCAAATACAATATAACTGATACGCAAAATGGAATTCTTTACTCAGTCAAACATTTTCATCATATAAATCAATATTTAAATAATCCTGTTGTAAAACAAAATTCAAAAATGACAATAAGAGAAGTCCCTCGGGTTTAAATAAATTTGACACCAGAAGAATAAATTAAATATTCAGTCAAGCAGAATGCAAATTCGTCTTCTGTTTCACGCTTCTGGGATTTGAATACTGAATAATTGCATCCGATGTATTTATTTCATCGCAAAGTTCATTACTTCTTCACAGGATTGGGTGAAGGAAAACACATTTTTCTGGAATTAAAATACGAAAAATTAGAAACAATTTAGAAAGTAAACAAAGCAATAAAGACGCGACTATAAATTATAAATGGCAAAATAAGAATTTTTAAAAATTGTTTCTTGAATATACAATTTTAATGCGATAGAATATGAACAGTTATCGGATGTTTTACGATTTATTTATTTATTTTCCAAAAACAAGTTTTTATATATTGATAAAAGGAATATTTACATTATTATACAAATCAGCGGTATTTGGAAACACGTATACTCTACGTGTATGGCCCCGATTTAAATGTCATTTAAATGTTATAAAATGATAAATTTATATGTAGAAACATGAAAATAGATATAGATGGATTCAGGTAATTGGATTGTTATTAATTCAATCGAATATCTAAAAAACTACATGCCCATTTTTTTTTCGAAATGTGTCTTTGTTGCAAACTTATCCTTGAAGCCCCACAGGTGTAAACAATTTCATGTGTTTAATGTATCCATCGCCCCTCAAAATTGTCGTTTATTGCAAAAACAACACTAGTCAGTGAGTGACAATACCAATATATATTCCTATGGCCAACAACAGAACAAAAAGAAAACGTGATTGAACACGATGGTGAATATCAATATGTTTTTTAATAAATACGTGCCAAGGATTACAGATTTTAAATGCCACTATTTAATGCTTGTGATCTTCGCATTATTTAATCGCAGAATTCTGATATTTAATAAGGTGAATAACATTATTCGGAAATAATTTTATTCAAAATCCGTAGTATTTGGCAGCTATGCAATTAATGTCAAGTTTTAACTTTTTAATTGCTCGTGGTTGTATATTTTGTACACCGTTGGATGTTACAAATTTAAATGTGTATGTTACAAATGCGCATTTTTCAAAAAATTGTTACATATGCCTATGTCAAAGTTTTTTTTTATAATATTGTACTACATGGTAATTGTATTGGACTTAAAATTAATCGTATAAAAAATTAATTTATTTACCTAGAAATGTAGAAATATATTGTGTAAAAATTACAACGTACGGGAAGTTTTAATGAGTGCATTTGCTCGAATACTTAAGAATTAATATACAGACGTAACTAATTTATGTATATTTTGTGAAATACTTAATGAAAATAATATATATTTTTGTAGGGCACTAAATTCCAGTGACTGCAAAAACAACATACGTCAAAAGGTTTTTTTTCTTTTTTAAGTTTTTTGCTTTTCATTTTAATTCTTATAAAATAAATTTTATAAATACATGATTTAAAAAATAAAACTTGATAACTGACAAACATATTTAAATATTTAAGAAATTCAGTGAGTACGTGATTTTTTTCTTTAAAAAAAGTTCATTTCATTCTACAAATCTTTTGACTTTGTTCTATTAGTTATGAAACGCCTTGTATATCATATAATATTGTATTTATTGATTTTGTAAATAAAGTCTAATAAGTCTAATATTAAATATTTAATATGTGACTTATTTATGCTAATCAAACACAATACAACTCGTACACAAAAGGCTGTCCTTTACTGAGTCAAATATTTTCACAATATTAATCTGTATTTAAATAAGCCCTTTCTGAAACAACATTCGAAAATTATAATAATAGAACTTCTCGAGATTTAAATTAATTTGATATGAAAAGAATAAATTAAATATTCATTTAGTCAAAATTTGAATTCCTCTCCTGTTTCATGATTGTGGAATCTGATTAATGAATAACTATATCCGAAATAATTATTTTGTCGCAAAATTCATGATTTCTTCAACGAATTGTATGAAGAAAAATATTTTATTCTTGAAACAGAATACTGAATGTCAGAAAGTCAACATTAAAGATGCGAAAAAAATGGCAAAATAAATTTTTAAAACTGTTTTTGGAAGACAGGATTACCGTAATAGTAAATGAACAGAATGATTTGAAATTTATTTATTTAATATCTAAATTAATTTGCTTTGTATTGATGCAAATAATATGTATATTTATGGTTTATATTATAAACATTTGTCATGATTTCAATCATATATGCTGATGCGTTCATGATTTAAGTATCATTAAATTTTATAAGATCATAAATTGGGATCTTAAACAAATAATAATAAATGCAGATGGTTTGAGACTAACTATTAAAATATTATTAATTCAAGTATTGATTTTTAAAGTTCATTATGAACTGAAAATGCATGTTAATTTGTCACCTTACCCAACTTTCAGCATTTTTTATAATCACTAAAAAAACATTTTTTGTAGTATTTTTCGATTCTTATATTTATTTTCCTGATAAAAATTTTGGTAGAAACACTACCTATAAATGAAGCCAACAATCGTTTGCTCGTTATGAGAAAGAAAAGGGGTCTTCTTCAATCAGAGTGCGTCTTCTAGCATCTTGACATTTCAGTTTCGACCACAGGTCCTTCAATAAAAAAAAGTTCTTGTGATGAATTCTGTTTCTTCTTAAAATTTATTCCTTTATTTGTGAAACAAACAGTTAAGCTCTATCTTAACTGGTAACAAGAATAACTTACTCTTAACTAACTTTCTTGTAATTAAACTACGAGACTATTGGACAAAGGCTCTGTAGGCTATTAGATTCTCTGTAGGTTATTAGACTCTCACTGTAGATTATTAGAATAGATATACTATCATTATGATATATATGCATATATGATATTATGTCATACATGATATGACACATATAGTAGATTATTAAACTCTCAACAAAGATATATTATAATACTACCTTTGTTTATACCTTTAATAAAATATTCTAAAATGTATATAGCATATATTTACAACATTTGTCTAAAATTTTATATTTCATAGGAATCCGCAAGTAAAATTTTTGAGAAAAGTCCACTGTTGCTTTAAGATGTATGCATTATCATGTTGCATATAAGTAAATCTTTCCACAAGAACAGTTTTTAAATAACCGTCAGCAACTTTTTCGAGAAAAAAAAATTTGCGAACTTCTTTTTTGCAAACATTCTGTGAATCATATTTTATGAAAGGTGATGCAAAAGACTTTTGATGATGATTCTTCACGGGGCAACTCTACTACTCTATCGTCTTTTGTGAATGATTCTCCTTTTTTCTCTAATCAGATGCTGTGTTGGTCTTTTAAGTTCAGGCATACATTTTTATGAGTATATAAACCATACTCCATTTCATCTCATTTTTTGCTCGGAACCTCTTAGTTGCAATATCGAAGCAGACATTCTAACAAGAAATTTCCATGAATAGTAGTAGAATAATTCAAATTAGGTTGGTAGGTAGAGTCTATTGAACTTGACATTAAGGAATAAGACCAAAAGAACTTTAAAATCTGCATCTGAAAAAAAAAAAAAAAACATTAAATTTTATTGCTGAATGTATGATTTCCATATTTCTAATAGGATATGAAAATGTTTTAAAGAATATCATTATTATGTATAAGTAATTGTTAATCGTTAGTATGTATTCATTGTTATCTATAATAAGTCGGTATTACATAATGTAAGATAACTTGATTAATAAAAAAAATGTGTTTTAGAGGATAACATCTAATCGTTTTTTTAGTCGGTTGGTTTAATCAACTCATCGATTGCTTATTTAACTTTCAATAGCAGTCAGTTACATGATATTGTTAAGAAAGAACACCCTTTCACACAATCAGAATGCTACTTCTACCGCTTTTAGGCTTCAGTGTCGTCCATTGGTTTCACTGGTAAAATTTTTTTTATTTTGGTAAATTCTGCCTGGTATTAAAATTTATTCCTTTAATTGTGACACAGCTTGTATAAAAGTAAATATTTATGCAATCTGAAAAATTCAACCTTTCAAAACATCTTTATTGATATAATAAAATGAGAACATTTCCGTCAAACTTTTGAAAAATATCAAAAAAGTCCATTCTCTCTTTAAGATGTATGAATTAACATGGCATAGATAAATAAATCCACCTACAATAACTGCGTTTAAATGACCATCATCAACGTATCCAACGTAAAAAGTTTTACGAACATCCCCCTCAAAAACATTTTCCGAATCCTTTTTTATGAAGCTCAAACAACTTTTGATGGTCATTCTTCTCGGAGTAACTCTATTCCTTCTGCGTCCCTTTATTTATCTTTTGTGAATGATTCTCATTTTCCTTCATCAGATGTTGTCTCGGCATTTTAAGTATAGACATAAATTGTTATGAGCATGTAAAGCGTCCACCGTTTCAGCTCATTTTTTGTTCGTAACCTCTTAATTGCAATCTCGAATCAGACGTTCTATGAAACAAATTCCGTGATTAATAGAAGAAGAATTCAAATTAGGTTCTTAGATTGAGTCTATTGAACTTGACGTTAAAGAATGAGGCGAAAAGAACTTAAAAATGTACATCTGAAAAAAAAAAAATACAACAAGTTTGCTTACTGAATGTATAATTTCCATATTTCTAAAAGGATATGAAAATGCTTTAAAGAATCATTATTATGGAATGTAATTGTTAGTCGTTTGTAGGTGTTCGTTGTTATGTATAATAAATCGGTATTACATAATTTAAAAATTATGATTATTTAAAGAAAAATATACTTTAGAGGTTTAGAATTGAAAAATATGTTCAACATCTAATCGTTTGGTTAGTCTGTTGGTTTAATCATCTCGAAATTTAACTTTCAATAGCAATCAGTTACATGATATTGTTGAGAAAGTACACCCTTTTCTACAATCAGGCTGCGTCTTCTAACGCTTTGAAGCTTTAATTTCGTCCATGGGACCATGGGTTCACTGTTAAATAATGCTTATTTTGGTGAATTCTTTCTTGTATTAAAATTTATTCCCTTAATTATGATACACTGTGTTATTTAATAGAAAATTACTATTAACATGTTGTTTATAAGGTAATCACTATTTATGTCATTAGAAAAATGAAAACAAACTTTCAATAAATATTTATTGTTATAATAAAATGGAAATTTCCGACAAACTTTTAAAAATATTAAAAATGAATTCTCATAATTTTTGCCGTAAGATATATGAATTAACATGAGATGGATAAATAAATCTACCCACAATAACCATTTTCAAATAACCATCATCAACTTATTCTCCATAAAATATTTTACGAACATCCTCCTCGCAAACACTTTCTGAATCCTATTTTATGAAGCTGGCTTAAAAGACTTATGATGTTCATTCTTACATTCTTCTCTGTCCCTCTATTTATCTTTTGTGACTGATTCTCATTTTCCCCAATCAGATGCTGCCTCGGTATTTTAAGTCTCAGCATACATTTTTATGTAAAGCACCTTCCGTTTCAGATCATTTTTTGTTCGGAACCTCTTAATTTCAATATCGAAGTAGAAGTTCTAAGAAAAAATTTCCGTGAATAGTAGCAGAAGAAATCAAATTAGGTTGTTAGGTAGTCTATTGAACTTGACGTTAAGGCTGCTCGTCAGTAAACTTCCCGATTCTCCTCGCTAATGTTATTCCTATGGGCGTAGGATGCATTCGTATTTTTAAAATATCTCCTCGGAAAATTAATATTTTTAACTTCTGTTTTCTTTGTATTGTTTTTAAAGAATGCCTCTATTTTTCTTAGTTATCAATTTTTTTCTAAAATATATACTTAATTTTATATGAAATGTTAAAATCGTATTCAGTTTCGCTAAGATTTTAACACATAAAAATATAAATTAAGCACATAGTTTAGAAGTATTTTGATAACTAAGAAAACAAGTTGGAAATTGTACGTCAAACGTTACAAACGAGGTGCGTTCGTACGCACGTTTTAGAATTAAATTCATGATATCCCGTGCGTAGAACGGGTTAAACAGCTAGTTAAGTATATATTTTATGACACTGTTCATACAAATATCTTAACTAGTTATATGAATATTCAGATATATATGTATCAGCTAGTTATATAAATATTCAGATCTTGATGATTTTTAATTCTGTGAAATGAATTATATCGTCTGCAGATTAATTTCTGTATTAAAATAAGTATCTCGGTCGCTTGACGATTAAACTTCGGAAGCTTCTATAACAAAAAAGCACCGATTTAAAAAAAAAAAATTCAAATTTCTTAATAAATATTTTTATTAATATCTCCTAAAGTTTTGATTCGATTTTAATAAAATTTGAAATGTCTCGGCAAAATTCTGCAAAGATACTATATTTTAAATTGCAAACCATTTGGTTGGGTAGTTTTTGCGTTGTTATATGCGGACAGACAGACAGACGGACGGACAGACAGACGGACAGACAGACAGACAGACGGACGGACAGACAGACGGACCAAACGACGACTATAGGTGCTACGTATTTATATAATTACGAACGCACCTAAAAAGAGACATTCTTTAAGAACAGTACACAGGAAACAGAAGTTAAAAATATTAATTTCCCGAGGAGATATTTTAAAAATACGAATGCATCCTACGCCCATAGGAATAACATTAGCGAGGGGAATCGGGAAGTTTACTGACGAGCAACCTTAAGGATTGCGCGATCAAAAGAACTTAAAAACCTTTTTTTTTTTTTACTAGATGTACAATTTCAACATTTCTTATAGGATATGAAAATATTTTAAAGAATTATTACTTTATATATGTAATCGTTATTGTGCTGTTATGTATTATAAAACGGTGTTACACAATCTAAGAAGTCTGATTATTTTTTAAAAATGTGTTTTAGAGGACAACATTTATTTACACGTTTGGTTAGTCTGTTTGTAGGTTTAATCATTTCATCGAATGTTTATTTAACTTTCAATACTAATCAGTAACATGATATTGTTAAGAAATAACACTCTTTTCTACAATCAAGCTGCTGCTTTGACCGTTTTGAGTCTTTGAGGATTATTTTTGTGAATTCTGCCTACTGTTAAAATTTATTTCCTTAATTGTGACACATTCTGGTTAAAAGAAAATGTTTATGTCATCAGAAAAACAAATAAAGTTTTTAAGATATATTTATTGATATAATAAAATAAAAAATCCGTCAAACTGTTAAAACTATCAAAGGAGTCCATTGTCGCTTTAAGATGTCTGAATTAGCGTGAGATGAATAAATAAATTCACACACAATAATTATTTTCAAATAACCATCATCAACATATCCAACATAAAAAGTTTTACGAACATCCTCCTCGAAAACATTTTCTGAATCCTATTTTATGAAGGTGGTTCAAAAGACTTTTGATCGTCATTCTTCTCGTAGTAACTCTATTTCTTCTGTATGCCTTTATTTATCTTTTGTGACTGATTCTCATTTTCCCTAATCAGATGCTGTCTCGGCATTTTATAAGTCCAGGCATAAATTTTTACGAGGATGTAAAGCGTCCGCCGTTTCAGCTCATTTCCCGTTTGGAGTTTCTTAATTGCCGGCTTTGAAGCAGATACTTTCTAACAAGAAATTTCTGGGAATATTAGTGAAGGAATTCAAATTAGGTTGTTCGGTACATATCCAGGAGTCTATTGAACTTGACATTGTGGGATGAGATGAAAAGAACATGGAAATCTAAACTTTTCAGACACTATGCGATTCTATTTAATAAATATATACAAGATGTTCACAAAAAGATAAGTCAAACTTTAAGAGGTTGTAGATCTCATTCTGGCAAACAATTTTTATATAGGAAACCAGATTTACTACACTGTAAAAAAAGACAAAGGTTTCTTAATCCAAGAAAATAGAACATAAGCATGGTCGAAAATATACAATAACCTCTTCTGAATTACCCAGGATTCCGAAAAGGGTGCTTCATCTTTAGAAACCCTAAAAGCAAAATTATTTTCGAAATTTAAAGAAGAATTTATAAAAACAAAGTTTCTTGTGCTGCCACGGATTTTTGGAAATGTTTCAGAGTAAATTTTCCAGTGTAGTAATCAGTTTTCTCAAACCGGAATATCGGTGTTTAAGATGGCTATAAATTCTGAATTAAACATATTCAGCTGCGAAACTAAATTTATACATGCAAGAGTAACAACATAATATTAACAATAATGTTAATGTTAATGATGTTAATTTATCACGATTGTCTGTAAAACATGTTTGTTGAACATGCAAATATTTATTTGAAAATTGATAACATCCAAAAACTTATATTGCGGATTGAGAAAATTGATTTATACACTAATAAATTACTTGGAAACATTTCTGAATATCAGTGGCAGCAAACGAAATTTTGTTTTTATAAATTATTTTTTAAATCACGAAAATATATTGGTTTCTGACCTTTCTAAAATTAAAGAACGCTTTTCAGAATCGTGTGTAACTCGGAAGAATTTATTGTAAATTTTCGTTTGCGGTTATTATTATATTTTCCTAGATAAAAAAACAAAACTTTTTTTTTAATTATTTTTTTTAACCGTGTATTTGTTTATTCAGTACAAAATATAGAGCCGAACTTTTAATCGAATTATCGTGTTCATGAATCGTGTTCATGATTTTGACAAAAATGAAGATATTTTAACAAATACGTCAACAGGCTTACCTTTGTTTGTGAGAAAAGTAACTAATATCACGGAAAGACGTGTAGGTGGTATAGCCATCTGCATCCACACTGTGCTGAACTATATCTTCCATTTTTTCGAATATAACTATTCCATGCAATGTCACTAGCCCAGTTACTCTGCACTTTGAACGTATTTCGATATATTATCTTATTCCATTCAATTCAAAATAAAATAAGTCTGTTGAAAATTTCATTGAAATCTTTATTATTGTTAAAGTTATGAATTATTGAGTGAGACATCCTGTATTTTTGACTAAATAATAGGATTGCAGCCCGACACACACACACCCACACACAAAAAAAAAAAGAAAAAAAAAAAAAAAAAAAAAAAAGAGTGAGAGAGATAAATGTTTCTTGATCAAGCAAGAAGTTTTACGAAAATATAATATAACCTCTTCCGAGTTACCAACGATTCCGGAAAGCGTTTCTTTGTCTTCAGAAACCTTAGAAACATACAGATTTCTGACATTTAAAGAAGAATTTCTGAAACAAAAATTTCTTGTGTTGTTCGTAATTTTCGGAAACGTTTCCAAGCAGTTTTTATAGTGTATTAATCAGTTTTCTCAACCCGGTATATTGATTTTTCGGATACTACCAATTCACAACCAACATTTTTACTGCCAATAAACATGTTCAAATGACAAACATGCCAAATTAACATCATTGGCATTAATATTAAATATTTTGTTACAAGAGCATGTATTAGTGGTACGCAGCTGAAAATGTTTACCTGAAAATTGATATCATCCGAAATCCGATATTCCAGGTTGTGAAAACTGTAAAACTAATCGAAAACGTTTCTGAAAATTATTCTGAAATTCCAGCAAAATGAACTTTTGCTTCGGAAATGCTTCTTTAAATCACATGAAATCTATTGGTTTCTGAGGTTTCTAAAGATAAAGGTATGCTGTTAGGGATCATGATGGGTAACTCAGAAAAGGTTTATATTATATTTTCACAAAACTTCCTGCTAGATTAAGAAACATTTGTCTTATTTTACAACGTGATTTCCTACAATTTTTTTTAAAGTGTGTATTACCACCACTTAAACTTTGTATCATTTTTTAACACAACCTGTAAAAAAACCATTTTCAGCAATTAAAGCCTACATATGGTAAGGTATTCTGAAGAGGGTGTATCTGAAAAACTGGGCAAAACATTACGGGGTGATAGAACTCAGCTATACGAGAAAATTTCGTCATAGAATGTAAGGTCGGAACGAAAGTGGGGAGAAGTTAAAAGGTAGTTTTCCACTGTCGCAGTTAAAGAATTAAAACAAGAATGAGAGGAGTTACTTAGAAAAAAATTATTAACAGCAATGTAATTGCTGTACATGCTCAAAGAAATTGCTCAGAAGATCTTCCGCCAGCTGTAATCCACGCTTCATACCTGCGGGATAGTGACAGACGCACATTTGTGAAGACACCAGGCATTCCCGAATATCCCCGGCAACAACAGTAATCCTGGCGACTAGATCCATATCGGTTTCAATCGGGCACTCATAGATTAGGCTTGTCCTATGGCCCCACAGGAAAAAGTCCAAACACGAGAGATCCGGCGATCTTGGTGGCCAAGCTATGGGACCACCTTGACCAATCCATCGCCCTGGGAACGATGCATCTAAAGTGTTCTGCACATCCAAGGCAAAGTGTGCAGGCGCACCGTCGTGTTAAAAATACATTCTCGACCTGATGGGGGGTTGGAATCGGACGCAGCAGGTCCGGCAACACTTCTTGTAGGAATGTGTCATACCATTTACAACGTCAACTAGCGGCTCGCGCGGCCATACATTATATGACGAAATATGCTCGTATAGCTGCGTTCTATCACCCCGTAAAGTTTTGCCCACTTTTTCAGATACACTCTGTATGTATATAATCATCTTAGATAAAAGTCATTCATAAATTAAAATTTACATGTGGGCAAATTCTATAATTGTTGTTATGATTATATGGAGTTAATATTATTGGGGTTGTAACACAAGTTAAAATTATCAAGGATGTTACAATGGGTTAATCAATACAATATAATATTAATATGTTAAACATATTTAATTTTAGTAAATATTAAATATTTATTAAATATAGTACACTAATAAACATATCTCTTAGTTTTATATTATTTATTTTATTTTATTATTAGATCATTTAATTTAATTAATATTTATGTTTTTTATATATTTTTTTCATGGTAGATATTATTTAAATAGCTGGATTTAAATTATAATAAGTGCATTACCATATGGAATAATCTATGTTATTTCTAAGTATAATACTAATTTATAAAATGAAAGCATCATATGGATTCTACATTAATGTTTGGGTTAAATTAAGATATATTTTAAATGGGTTAGTTAAAATATAAATTATATTATACTAGTAACTCTTATTTTCTATATATATCATTAATATTAACTAGTAAAATTAATATATTTACACTACATTACAGCTGCATATAAGTAGTTATACATACAATATTAAAGTTTTAGTAGAATATCTGTACACCAGATGTCAGCAGCAATGTATTTGATAGTATGCTAAAATAGTCTAATATTTTTACAATAGATAGCAGTAGTATAGCTTATTTAAAATATTAAAACTTGGAAATTTAGTATGGAGGTAATAATATCTATGAAATACTTTCAAATTATCAAGTAATATTATATATTTTAATTTATTAAATTAAAATTAAAATAAAATAATTAATGGTTTTTATTTATATGTATATCATAATTTTTTTTTCTACATTTTTTAAAATGTTGTAATCTATTTAGTTAAATAAAAATAACTGTAACTGTAGGTTACAATTTATGATCTGAAGGATTCTCTATTTAACTGTGAATTTAACCACTTCTTTTGGATACAACTTTGTACATGTGCTCACAATATACTAAATATCTTGGGATATTATTAATATAAGTAATATATATATTTTTTAATTTTTTTAATTCTTTTTCACACTCCTTTTCAAATTGTATGTATAATTTATAATATTCCATTGTAAAGGTCTTGTTATTCAATATTGTTTCAGCGATTGTTCGGGCAAGATATGGCACTATATTTAGCAAATGCTGGTGTCATATACAGAAAACAATCGTTCTTTGCTTATAAATGTGATTTTCTTGCCCTTGAAAAAGTAAATTACTTTATAAGCTTTTATTTGTGTATATACTCGTGTGGTTTATATTTCATTCCATATTTTCTATTTATTTAATTTTTTTTTTCTTCTTCTTAATTTGAATTAATAATGTTACTTTTATTAGGACTACAATTTTAATTTGTAAATTGACAGGGCTGTTTGGTATCGGGATTTCAGTGTATGTGGTCAGTTTCTTATGTTTCAATGGTTAAATTTTACTTAAAGTTTTATATATATATATATATATATATATATATATATATATATATATATATATATATATATATATATATAATTGATATATAAAGTGCATGACGCAACTGAAAGCACTTTTCATGCAATTACCATCCATAGAATGAGTATCTATACCCTTTTGAGCCACCCTATATACGAATTTATTTATTCTATACATAGTATAGTAAAATTTAGCTTAAAAATTTCAGATTAAAAAGGTGAAAACGTTATTTCAACAATTCTTATCCATTCTTAACATTAAATGTTACATGAGCTATTTTTGAAGGGAATTTATTATTGCGCATCTGAAAACGAAAACGTATATAAATTTTATTATGTTAGCAATACTATAGCATCGTTAAAGAGTACTTTGAACATTTACTACACCTACAGACAGTAAAAATATCAAATTATTTTGTGTGTACCCGTAAATTAACAGCAACTGCTACGTACACCATTTTTTATATGAAACAGGTTGCAAAATACACTGTCTCTGAATTTCGTAACGATAGAAGTTGTGTAACATCATACGAGTTGCAACTTTCCAACTGAATGAAAAGTGTCTAATTCAGGATTTGAACCCCGGACCTTTGGCGTAAGCTGCTAATGCTCTGCCAACTGAGCTATCCTGGAGAAATCTGGTAATTCACTCAGATAGTTGTCTGAGTGAATAAAAGTAACATCGTTACAATGTACTCCAATCATATATCGCCCATAGACAATAATACATCTGAATACCTTTGGGTAACCATAAAAACGAAAGAATCATCCAAATTATTCCCCCAAACTATAAAGCTAATTTGATGTACCTTACAACTTATCTAGAGAATTTCAGACTGATCAAATTCCTTTTGCAGCAGTTATCAGGAGAGATGTACAGACATGCAAATCCGATCGCTCCTCGCAATAGGCCACCATTGACGTTTCGGCAAGTATGCCAATTAAAATCTATATTAGTAATTAATTTGCTGAATTCCATGGCGAGTTTTGGTGAATTATATTTGAAAATAATATAAATAAAATTTTGAAAAATCCATCCGAAAATTTTTATCTTTGAGTATAAAATTTACTTATGTTATAGTTGATTTGGTGGTTTAAACGTAAGGTAAACAGTTTTGCAACAATTATAAATAGTAGATGGGAGGAAGCTTTAATTGCAAAAAATACTTTATATTTTTTATTGCATTGTTACAGCCAATTATTTGTTATTCATAATTTTACACAAGTCGTTATAAACCTGTGAGTATTTTTATTTCTATAAGGAAATGTTAGAGTTCACTATAAGAGCACAATTATCAAATGTTTTTATTTGTATTACCAAAGAGAACAGATGTTATATATCAAACAAAATCTGTCGTCTTTTTTCATGTGTAATCGCGTAAATGAATGATCTAATAATCCATCGAAGTAACGTCTTTTGCCTATGGAAACATATTTCACTATAATAATTTTATTCGAATGACATGCATACTTTATAAAATGCATAATTTACAAATATTTTAATTAAATTAAAGCACTAGAAATACCCGTAGTTTTAAATCTGTAAGGAACAGAAATTTTATTTTAACGCTTTATTTCAATACATTTATAAATTTATTCTGTTTTACAGACTAAAAATCTTCTAGAGAGACAATTATTAAAGTAATACCATCTGAAATTTTTACATGTCTATTTGTGTTAGAATAAATATAGTAAGGAACATTTAGTTTGTTTTGTATGTGAAATGTGCTACCGTGCTCCTGTTGAAATAATTTTAATTATAATATTTATTTTTTAAACGGATTTAGAGATTTGCAGATTTATTAATCAGACAAAGAATAATGTTTCATAAAAAAAAAAAAAAAACTAAAGCTTCATAGACATATAGTATATTTTCCCCTGCCAGATAAAGCATAAAATAATATTTTTCTCATTAATTCCCCCCCCCCCCCCCCGTCTGTTTTTCACACATACACATACAGTATTTTCAAAAAGGCTTGAGACCCCCATATTTATAATATATCTTTAATAGTAATAATCTTATACAGAGGTTTAAAGGTGTTCAATTACTAATTTCCTTTCGAAGTTATTACAGTAAACAAACAACGCGACTTTTAATTAATCGATTAATGTAAAAACTCGTTCACATTTCATCACCAGGGGAAAAAAGTGGCGCTGTTGGCTGATTTGTGGCAATGAAATAGGCATACAAACTAAAAAATAAAAAAAAAGGAACATTTCTCGTCATTGACCAACCTTTAAAGGATTTTTTTATTGTAGAAATATTTTTCACAGTTACCTCTTTTTTTAACATTTACAATTTGTCTTTTGCAAAAAAAAAAAAAAAAAAAAAAAAAAAAAGGTTTTTTGAATGTGAATTGTATTTTACTACAAGAAATTAGAAAACTTACAACTTAGTAAATTGTAGGTTCTCTACCCGAAATTGGTCTGCAGCACTATATTTATCCCTGATGCCGAAAATGTAAATTATTTTTTATACATATAACGCGATTTCCCATGGTCTAAATAGTATGTATATGAAATAGTGTTGCATTATTTCCAAGAACATTCTTTATAGTTGAGCACTCAGCATCTCTAGTTTAATTATGGCCATTCTGAATTTTAATTAAAAGTCTTAATTAAAAGTTGAGTTGTTCATTTACTGTTTTTTCTGTTTTTGCTTATGAACTGTAATAACTTAAAAAATTCATTATAGTATGCAATTAAACATTTGTATCGAACTGTTTCCTATTTCCTTTAAATATATATATCTTTTAAAAATATGGACATGCTCAATACTTTTGGCCAAGACTGTGCCAGTTGTATTATTATAATAAAACACACATACATCGCGATTTCATGATGATGAGACATGGTACACCAATATGCATAAAAAATATTGATTGAGTTATGTCCAGGAATATAAACTAATTAAAATGTAATAAAATTATATATAATTAAATATATTCGATGCAATAATTATTATTAATAATAATAATTAAAAGATACGACATCGTAACTACACATGTTTTTCATATTCTTCAAAAATGGAAGTAATTTTTCAGAAGTCCATCTTCTGCATACACACACATACATTGCATATTTACACAAAGTTCGTGATTTTATTTGATGAGACATGTACACCAATTTGCATAAAAAATATGTTAGTGAGGTATGTCCAGGAATGTATACTAATTAAAAGATACTAAAATTAAGTATAACTTAATATATTTCATACATTATTATTATTATTATTATTAATTAATTAAAATATACTACATCATAACTATACAATATTTTTTCTATTCTTCAGAAATGGAAGTAATTTTTTAGAAGTCCATGTATTTGATACTTCTTTGCAAATGTGTCTAACAGATTTACTGTCATAAATTAACAAAAGATTTATCCTAGAAAAGTTTACGTATTAATTTATTGCCAATCTTTACTTCTCGTAATTTTCAAAAATAATAAATGTAAATAATATCTAATAAATAATAAATAATATCTTGTATTTTACTACAAGAAATTAGAGAACTTACAACTTAGTAAATTGTAGGTTCTCTACCCGAAATCGGTCTGCAGCACTATATTTATCCCTGATGCCGAAAATGTAAATTATTTTTTATACATATAACGCGATTTCCCATGGTCTAAATAGTATGTATATGAAATAGTGTTGCATTATTTCCAAGAACATTCTTTATAGTTGAGCACTCAGCATTTCTAGTTTAATTATGGCCATTCTGAATTTTAATTAAAAGTCTTAATTAAAAGTTGAGTTGTTCATTTAATGTTTTTTCTGTTTTTGCTTATGAACTGTAATAACTTAAAAAACTCATTATAGTATACAATTAAACATTTGTATCGAACTGTTTCCTATTTCCTTTAAATATATATATCTTTTAAAAATATGGACATGCTCAATACTTTTGGCCAAGACTGTGCCAGTTGTATTATTATAATAAAACACACATACATCGCGATTTCATGATGATGAGACATGGTACACCAATATGCATAAAATTTATTGATTGACGTATGTCCAGGAATATAAACTAATTAAAATATAATATAATTATATATAATTAAATATATTCGATGCAATAATTAATAATAATAATAATAATTAAAAGATACGACATCGTAACTACACATGTTTTTCATATTCTTCAAAAATGGAAGTAATTTTTCAGAAGTCCATCTTCTGCATACACACACGTACATTGCATATTTATACAAAGTTCGTGATTTTATTTGATGAGACATGGTACACCAATTTGCATAAAAAATATGTTAGTGAGGTATGTCCAGGAATGTATACTAATTAAAAGATACTAAAATTAAGTATAACTTAATATATTACATACATTATTATTATTATTATTATTATTAATTGAAATATACTACATCATAACTATACAATATTTTTTTCTATTCTTCAGAAATGGAAGTAATTTTTTAGAAGTCCATGTATTTGATACTTCTTTGCAAATGTGTCTAACAGATTTACTGTCATAAATTAACAAAAGATTTATCCTAGAAAAGTTTACGTATTAATTTATTGCCAATCTTTACTTCTCGTAATTTTCCAAAAATAATAAATGTAAATGTAAATAACAATAAATAATAAATAAATAAATAAATAAATAATAAATAATATTAATATAATAAATAATAAATATAAATATAATATAAACAATAAATAATATTAATATGTAATAAATAATAAGTAAAACATAATATAAATTACAAATAAAGAATAAATATATAATAAATATAAAAGTAAAAATAGTTTTTTTCTTTTTTTTTAAAACAGGCTTTTATGAGCATTCAATATTTATCTTAAAAACCACACCTAATTTCATAATTGCAATTTAAGTTGTTCCAAAACATGTCCATTACAATATGCGAATTTTACGTAGATCCGAATTATGGAAAATTCACAGCTTTTTTTTCTACTGCTTGATAGAAAGCGAAATCTAGTGAATTTATTAAACGAATTACATTTTTGTTCAGTGTCTTTTTAGAAGTGACAACAAGGTAAAATAAAGATTTTATTACTTTAAATGTTACATTATCGTAAAAAACAAGTATTTATTGTTGAGTCAAATGGTAATAGATTAAAAAAAAAAAACATTTAATCTTTGCCCAGTTTCTTTTTAAGATATGTCAACAAAAAAGGAAAATAAAAGCATTCAGAACTTCTAAATTCTTTTTTCAATTCATAATCATAGTTTAATTAATATTACTACATTAATTGACAGTTAAGTTATAAAAATATGAAAGTGTTGCATTGTCATCAGAACATACAATTATTCGCAATTTGTACACTGTAGCACATCAGGGAGTGGATAAAAAATACATACATGAACTAAGTTATGTTAAATGTAAAAGAGTGTAATAAAAACATGTAATAATAGCGTGTAAAAATACCAATTTTATGTAATTACGTAAAATAAAATCTATGAAAACGGAACCCGTCTATAACGAAAACCTGGCCTAAACGATAGAAAATCATCGTATTCGCATAAAGTATAGCGCACAATTGTACCTGCTAAAAAGTTAGGGGAGATGGGGGATGAATGGGACAAGGGATGGATGGGACGCTCTCAATATTTCAGGCAATAAACATTTTTTTTTAGTTGCTTCCTATCCTCATAGATTTCACTACCACAGTGTGCTTCAGAACCAAAAGCAAGAGCAGATGGCTGTTTTCAGTTTTCTTCAAATTTGCATTTCCTGAAAACTCTGCCTAAAAGTAAATTTTTTTACATTTGAAGTTACTTAAATATCTTATGCAATATAAACAATTAAGATATGTTGTAGTTTTTTATTTATAGGCTCAATATTGGTAATTAAAATGAATGCATATTAACCTTTGTGACAAAATAATTTCTGAGACAAAATAGCTGACAATTGAATATATGCATCATGGGGATGATTGGGACATTTCAAATGGGGATGAATGGGACTGCTTCATTCGTCCCTAGAGGATACTGAAATTTTTTTATTAACTAAATAATATTATATAGGTTGATAATTTAATACTTTATGGTAATTATTCTTTTAACATTTCATCCTCTTTGTAGCCATCGTCTTCAGTCCACCGTTTATGGGCCTTTTAAGGCAAAGCTGAGATGAGTCCAAGATCATTGACTAACAAATAATCCTGGAGATCATATTACAATTTATAATCTCTCAGCTTTTGCCAAGGCGGCATTTTTGTCAGCTTTTAGTCCTTAACATTGAATACGGTGAGGAAAATGTTTGTGTCCCATTCATCCCTGCTGTGGGGATGATTGGGACATAGAAGAACGTTTTTTTTTAAATTTAATTTATATATCTGTATAATAATAATCTTGAACAAATATTGTGCATAAGATGTAGTCAAACACTTAAAGTTTGACATATGATATATAATATTGATAATAACTTATATAAAATATTTAAAATAAATATTTTTGTGAAAATGTCCCATTAATCCCCCATCTCCCCTATATCTAAAACGGATTTTTTTTTCGGTCCCATTCAATTCTGTCTTAGCAAGTTTACTGTATTATGCAAAGCAGCTCATTGAAAAGCATTAATAGTAATAATATTACATATAATTAACTTTTAAAATGCACAAAATAGATGCTAACAAATAAGGAATTTGTTATTTCATAGTTGTTTTCTGTTTTGTGAAAAAAATGAGTGAGTAAGATTTACATACAGTGTTTCAAAATTTGAATTAAAAAAACACACCTACACACTTGCACCTACGCATAATTATATTTACATCCATATTAATACATTTATATGTATGTATGTTTACACTGAGCTCCTGATTAAAACATGGACTAAATGGACCTTGGCCCTATGCCCCTGATTTTGGAGTGCTTCAAATTTGGTACACAAGTTTGGTATTGAGTTATGATGAACATTTTTTTTTTCTTTTACAGCAAGATAAGATTAAAAAAAATATATTTATCTAAATGTATATTTATATATTCATATTTGCATTCTAAGGCATAGAAAATATTTTTTTTTGTGACAATGTAAGAACAACCCCCCTCCCCCCTCCAAATGTATACCATGCCCTGGACCTCTCTTTGACTTCATTGGGACCTGCATAAACTTAGTCACAAATGTATAAATGTGCAGCCGAAATGGTAAATAATACAGTCTATTTTTTCTATTAAATGGAGACATATATTTTGCTTGAGGACATTTGTTATTTCTTTGGGGGTAGTCCTTAAAAATAACAAAAAATAGCGGAATATTAATTCCGATGTAAATTTTCCAGTTCATTTTCTTATCGACAATAAAAATTATGTCAAAAAAGTAAATATACACACTTTGAAAGTTCAAATAATATAAATTGTTAAAAAAGGCGAATTTTAGTTTTAATTTACTAACCATTTTGAAAGTCTTTCTATAATTTTCGAAAGATGGACCTTGAAGATTTTTCGGATTTACTTATGAATCCCCGAGGTAAAGAAATTGCACAAAGTTTTATGGATTTAATCAGAAAACTCTGTAGACAAAGCAACATTCAATTGCAGATTACTGAAATAATCAGCAATGTTTTCACAGAAAGGTATAAAAAAGCTACAAGCTAAAGGTCGTCCTCAAAATAAGACAAGAATTGTGCAACTGCACGGAGTCACGGATCGAAAAAGTTAGATCATAATAAAACTGAAGTAAAATCGAATAATTTGGCACTAAAATTTAAACGACTGTAAAACACGCAAAAAAAAAAATGTTTGGGATGTTATGTAATCCTTAAAAATTTTCCTTGTGTTATGAGAGACAGTACAACACAATTGGAATAATTGGAGAAAACCGCTTATAAGCAAAGATATTGAGAAGAGTCTTGATTTTGTAAATATATATGAAAATGATAGTTGAATTTCCTGACAATTCATAATTTTTTGTTTGGGCGAAAAATTTACATTTACTGATAAGATGGAAGCAAAAAAAGTGTAAAAATCAAAATGAAGAGTTCGAATCAAATATTAATATAATAAAAGTATATGAGAGGGGCTGTAAAACACGAAGGTTCTTTGATTTTGGTTTGGGGTTTATCTGTAAACATTTTCAATAGGTAATTCAGTAATAATTGACACAATAATGATTTAGCACAGAATTTTACTATTTTGTAAGTTGAAATATTCCAAAGAATTTCCATTATTTCTACTTGGGATATTTTACATCTTTCACAGTAAAATGATCCAAAACTTACTGCCTGAGTCGTCTAGGAATGACTTCCACAAAATTCTCAGAATTAGTTCAAAAGTTTTTCCAGGCACTCAATATGATCCCATTGAGCTATTGTGAGGCTACCTAGATCAACAAATCTATACTAATAAAAGAAAGTTTCACTGTGTGTGTGTGTGTGTGTTTGTCTGCGATGACTAGGAAAATCAAGCGCACCTAGAAGTCTGAAAATATAGGTGAGGATAGTTCAAGGCCTTTCCTGGTGCACCTGAGTCTCAGAATTTTAACATTTGGAAAATTAGAGCAGTTATTAATTAAAAACTTATCAAACAAAAAAGCACACTTCCGAAATTCTCGTGCGCATGCTCAGAAGTCCCTTTTCCACACTTTCCGTGAAGAGAAGAAACAAAGCGATAGTCAGGGCGTTTCTTTTACCGTTTTTCCTAAATTCGCCACTAACGAATGACCGGAAATAGAGAAAAACCGTATACATATATTATATTATAAGAACATATTTTTACGTCTCGAACAATCCGGTTGGTTCGAAAAAATTTCACATTTAACCCCTTCAAAAAAAAAATAAATAATAATCAACAAGCGTCGAATTCATGTTTTTTTTTTTCTCCCGTTTTTCGAGCCTTGCATACGACGCACTACAAGAGATACAGAAAAACCTAGCTCACCGAATTGAAGATCTGACTTTGCTCTTTTCAAAGCCACTTTTAGTTAAAAAAAAAAGTTAACCCTCCGAAAAAGTATCTTTTCGTACGCCGTTTCGCGAGTTTCGGGATTTTGCCGATGTTTAAAAATTCGCATCGGTGGATCCGAGCAAGTTACGAAAAACGAAAAATACCAAACAACATCTACATTCATTTCTTTTTCGACATCTGCAATTATTTTTTAAAAATACGAAGCTCTCCGAAAAAAAATACGCGCGCAGGGCTCATTTTTGCGAATTCCAATTTTTTGCTATATATAAAATCGTGCATCGACTCTCTAAAATAACCAAACAAAAACAAACGCACCTAAAGACATCTACGTTCTATCGGGTTCAGACAGAAAACTTTATTTCAAAAAGAAAAAAAAAAAAAATATCGTTATCTTTTTTGAAACGTTTTTTACCGTAAGTCAATTTCGCATTTTTAACGATTTCTCCTATCTTTAAAAATTCGAATCTGCGCTTATAAACAATATACGAAAAACTAAAAACACCGCGCCTAGTCTGCGTTCATTTGCTTTTTAAAATCTGGTATCCGCTTCGAAAAAAATGATTTTTAACCCCCCCCCCACCGCAAAAAAAAAAAAAAAAAAAAAAAAAAAATGTTTCCAAAACTCACTTACGCGATTTTCGTTTTTCGGCCCAGATTTAAAAATCGGCATCGACTCGGGAAATGCGAATACAGACAAATAGAAGACACCAGATCATAGACGAGTTCATTTTCTTCTAAACGCACCGTTGGGATTTAAAAATATCTACATTAACCCTTTCGAAACCAGTCGTTTACGGTACCCACTTTTACGATTTCTGCTATTTTTGCAATGTTTACCCGTGGTGGGGTCATTCGACTTGATATCTATAGCCTTAAGTATTTTAGTTGCACTTTCTACCCCCAGGGTGCGCTATCCGATCTCGGATTCTATGGGCCCGATTACGACGAGTTTTGCCTCATTCAACTTGATTTCTATAGCCTTACAGATTTCAGTTATGTTCGTGTAGAGCCGATTGTTATTATCACGGGCCCGGGCAGTGTCGGGCGGGTCTGCTAGTTAAGAAATAAAAGATAAAAAATAAGAGTATTCTTATAACCCTATTAGAGTAGTAAAAGAAAATTCCAATTTCTGTTATTCAAACTTTAGTGCTTAAACAGATTAACAGAAAAGTAGTAATAAAATCTAGTATATATAAATAATGGAAATTACTAATTTTTAGGTTTCGCAAAACCAATTTTTAAAAACTACCATTTTTCTTATTTTACTTTGCATAGATACTTTTGTGATATGATTTACATGTCATTTTAAGTTATTCTTGCCCTTCATTCCAAATACTTGTATTTTTCGGACATTTTTAATTTTAAAGTAAAGTTAAAATTCTCTGTTATTGAAATAAGTTATTTTGAATGCAATTTGATCATTTTTCCTTGGATAAACTTAAAGACAAATATTCTGCATTCTTACTTTTGTGACTAGGTATATGTATAGGTAAAACAGAAAAAATGCAAAATAAAGCTGTATGAATAGAAAGTAATAATCATCAAAGCTTTTAATACATCACGAGGGTAGAAATGAGTTCGTCGAACTTGAGAAAAAAAGATGTATATTGTCCATTTCATTTTTTCGATGTCTTTTTGTAGTATAAATAAATACTGTTCTCCCAAAAAGAGCATTTTGCCACTCAACGGCCGCCTACCACCGGTGGACGAAAAATCGATAAAAGGGGAAAGCATCTTCTATTGAATGTATATGAATACTGCAATCTCGGTATCTTCATACTTTTACATTCAACAATTTTATTTTTATTCCGTTCTTATTCAAAAGCATGTTTTTTGGACGTTTTTAAAGACGGCATTTTATTTGATTGTTACTTAATGCGAACGTTCCAAATATAGTAATTAGAAAAAATAGGTATGAAATACATGTATACAAGCATATCGTTTGTTTTAAATCTTATATCGACTTTAAAGAAATTGTAATAGTTTATTTATTCTTATTTAATAGATTTATGCAATTAAAGAGGAAATATTGAAATTTTTAGATGTCCGGTAAGCTCAGTACTTAGCGCATGGCGCTGCCACATTTCAAGTCCGAGATTCACCCCCGGACTTGGGAAAAGCTCACTAAACCATTCATCCCTTTGGGGTCGATAGACTGAGTACCAGACGTGCTCGGAAATTAAACACGGGGGAGGGGGTTTCTCATCAGGCTGAAAACTTGACTGGACTATATACTATACAAGGTGTCCCATCAAGACCACCCAAACACTGCCAAGCCAGATTCCAAGCCATGAAACATGAATATGTTTGCAGGCCATCTCAAGGAAATGGTCTATCGAGTCCTAGTTACGACAGAAAGTGACTTAGTTGCTCGTTTTCATTCTACGTGTACTTTTGTGGACACGACGCTGCTGCAACATGTGCAGTCAGCCATTCCACGGCGCACGCTTGCATGTCTCGATATGTGCGGTGGACATTATGAACATCTTTCTACATAAACATATGCAAATATGCTTCCAATAAAGTTTTTTCTTGCACCGGATATGACGTCATACATTTCGTTCGCATTTTCTCGAAAACTATGGGTAGAGTTCTTTTGGAATTTTTTATGTACTCCAAGCAAGGTATCTAGCTGTACAGAGTTTGCGCAGTCTTGATGGGATACCCTGTATATAGCACCTCACTGCCCGTGGTCAAGAAGGCGGAGATGGACATCATGAATTATAGCGCTACGTTTTAAGTGAAAGTTATGTGTAAATTCATGTAACGTTTTGGCATTATTATTAAACGGGATAGTTCAATGCATCGTCGAGCTTTTTTCTCTATAGCTTTCCAGATAAATATTTGGGGATGAATTATATCGCTTAAAGTCATCAAGAAAGTTCTTAAGTTCATTGCTGATTTCACCTCCTCCCCATTATACAGTAGTATATGGCAGTTTTGTTCATATTATATCCGCCTACTCACTCATATTTTTGTGTTTAAAACTTCAAGCACACGTACTATGATACGATCGGAAATATATGCTATTGCATCTCACTTGCTTCGAGCGGGTCTTTTGCGCTACAGGTAGGGTTATTTTTAAAAAAGAACGGAATCTGATAATGTGAGCAACGGACGGAACATACCGTGATTAATCGTCGCTATGTGTTTTAAAAGATAGTGCAAGACCCGAGAACTGAGAAGAACCATATTTTGGAGCACTCTGATTGAAGAAATTCGAGCGCTGATATCTAGTGTAGGACATACAAACAGTGATGAGTTCGTCATTGATGAAATTACAAAGAGATGTACCATCATACGGTGTGTTTTCAACCATTTCTCTCTTGAAAAACCTGTTTATGAGTAAATATCTGATATTGCCTATGATATGGTTTTACGTGTGATAGGAACTCAACTAAGGTATTTGTAATAATGTTTATTGAAAATTCGTTGACTAGTTAGGCTCATCTTTATGCAATTTAGATCAAGAGATGGAAGACTAGTTAGACATTATGCATCATCGTAAATCATCTTATTAGTACTCATAATATCAATTCCTGTGTCGCTTCTGTCGGCAGTAATTTGCTCCTAAAATAATATGAGGTGCTCTCTGATATATTTTTTTTCTCTCTCTCTCTCCTGAGAGGTTACATAAGTATCGATTTTTAATTTTTTTACTGTAACACAGCATTTTGTTTGACAGTCAACCGAAAAAATTAAAAAATCACTCCATACATTTCGTAAATTGCAAGTTTAAACTGATGGAAAGACACTTGTAAATAACTGAAAATTTTCAGAACAAGGAATGCGTGGTACAAAATAAGTATTCTTGGTTATAATTTTTTTTAAGAAGATAATTTTTAATTACTTAAAATTATATTGTCAATCAGTGGTTTACATAGAAACATCTGTCCGGAAATGTCACAAGCCGGAGATTAAAAGGCACAAAGGAAGTGTAAGGCCACTTGACTAAAAGGTACGTAAAAAGAGCTTAAATAAGGGAATTGCATAAGTGGTAGACAAAGCGCATACGGTTTCGTACATAATGGCCTTGGAGGACCCAAAGAAAGAAATCGAATGCTAAATCAGGGGATTGTCTGCGCGCGTGTGTGTGTGTGTGTGTGGAGGGGGGGGGGCATTCGACTGGTGCTCCACACCCAATCCATAAATATCGGTAGGTCCGGGCAAAACACGCACGTACCTACCTGTCGTTATGTGTTGTAACGACCTGCGAGACGAAGTCAGGCGTACATTGTTAAGGAGTGTTATTAAGTCAGATCTTCAATTTCTCTCCCTAATGTTAAACCTAAGGACATGGAATGCATTCATATTTTTAAAGTGTCTCATCGGAAAATTAATTAATTAATTATTTTTTATGTATTAAAATCTTAGCGAAGCAGACGAACTGTGAGTAAGATTTTAATACTTTAAATAAAAGTAAGTATATATTTTAGAAATATTTTGTCAACTAATGAAGAAAAACTTTTTTGAAGAAGAATGCAAAGAGAAAAGAAGTTAAAAATGTTAATTTCTTGATGAGATATTAAAAAAATTAAAATGTATCACACTCCCATAAACCGCAAAAAGAAGTGTTGATTTAACAGTATAATACTGCCATCCCAGCTGCGAGTATTATACTGAAAAAATTAACACTTTTTTTGCGGTGTAGCTTTAACATTAGCGAGGGGAATTTGAGAACTCACTGACCTTAGGCTATTCCTATTAAATTGCTTTACATATCTTTATGTCTTGTGTTCTTGCTTTGTATTTGGACCTTTTTATCTCCTTCTGGTGCCATTACCGGACATGTGTTCAACTATGTGAATATGGTTGCTACTGATGTGCTCTATCTTCTCTCCAAGTTTTAAATGGAGTTATGAAACACTGTGTATGTGTATATGTGTATACGTGTCGTCTAAAATATGAAATACCTTGCAAAAAAATTTGCCTTAAATACCATGTGAAGTTTGTATCGAAGTTTGTAGGCAGCGTTACAGTTTTTGTATAGTGTAGCTACATACATAATCTCATCTACGCGTTGAAGCATCATTTGTCGTCAAGACAACGTCCTGTGCAGTTGTAAGTGAGTCATGCCAGAGGTGACGGAACTACAATGTGGACAAATTGTTGGTGCTCGTATGGTGGGTGCTTCTGTAAACAACGTAGCGAAAGTGTTTGATGTATCACGAGCTGTCAAACATTATGACTATATACAGAAGACTAGAAAAACTGCATCTGACAAACATCAATGGGGATGGGAATGAGTGTGGTCTAATAGAGACAGACGAGCATTGCATAGGGTTGTGATAAAAAATAAGAAGTCTACTGCTCCAAAAGTGACTTCTGATCTAAATACCGTGCTCACAAATCCTATTAGCACCAAAACAGTACGAAGGGAATCCCACAAGCAATGTGTTTATGGACTATCTGCCATTCCAAAACCACAAAACCACTCTTTTTGGAAGATGTTTCCATATTTTTGCACAGTCCCGCCCTCTCTCTCCCTCTCTCTCTCTCTCTATATATATATACAGATAAGTGTGTGTGTGCTTCAAGAGAATTGTATAAGAGATTGTGTGTTTTTTTTTAACAAATCGTGCTTTTAACTTTTCATGATAAATTTTCTTCTTTGTTTATGGTCTACATAGATAAAAAGATAAGAATGCATGATAAAAAAAAATCCATTTGGTTTCTACAATCAGTGCACTGAAGAAAGTTCGCCGACCTTGGAAAAAAAGAATTCTAAATCTATAACTTCTTTTGTTCTTTACTGAAATATAAATCCTTCTACACGAAAACAAAAATCTCACTCAGTTTGTTCTTGCCGGTGGCAGTTTAGCCTAAGAAATAGATGGTAAAATAAATAAGTCGTACTACTTGTGAATGAATGTTGTAATTGCCTTCTGTAACGATAGATTATATTTCATTAGTTTATGTTGGATTTGCTTCGATTTGCTTTTTAATTCCACCAGCACATTTTCCTGACGCTTAAGGAATTATTCCTTTAATGTATTATCATTGAGATTATTGTCAATTACAGATCGAAAAGTACGCTCTATAATCCTGTAAATCTGCATATTACTGTCTCCTAGTCGGTTGAATAAGACATATATCCTCGGACTTGTCTTAATAAGTTTAGCGATTCATGGAATCTGTCTGCTTGAAGATTTTTAATATAAGTAATCCTATATATATTTTTTCAATTAAGATTGACGTTTATTTTCTATATACTTCATATTTCATTTACTACTGGTCGAACAGTGCCAAACGCACCGGGGTTGGCGCGATTTTTGTTTTGCACCATCTTGGCAAGAAAACCCCGTTTTCGGGCTCCTGGTAGGTTTAGCTTGCAAAAATAGCATTTTAGTTTTATTTTATTATAAAATAGTATACTAAAAAAATCACACAATTTACTTATACAACACACAGAATTTTTATTATAAATGCATACTAACTATTTCATTATAAAACATACACAACGATTAATTTATTATAAAATACAATGCTTAATTTAATATAAAACATACGTAATCTACTCTGCCGGGTTACCAGACGAAGCAAAATCTCGAGTAAATTGCTGGGTTGGTTGCTGCTCCGGAATAAAATCACCATTTTGGCTCCAAAAAGATACCTAGGTGCGTCTGCGACATCTGTTCTCTACTGGTATGCTGAAATAACATTATAATTCAAAGTTGGACAAATTTGTAATTGCAATTATCAGCAACGAATTACAATTTAACTGTATGTAATTAATTATATTTACAATTACATGCAGTAAAATATTCTTGCAGCACAGTAGCCAAAATCACCCCTCATCTCATTATTTTTTGAAATTCCCGTGCTTTAATGTGTGTAACTATAATCAATTACATGCAATTAAATTGTAATTAAATTGCAGATAACCGAAATTACAAATTTGCCTAACTCTAATTAATAATTATCTACTTTAACAGAAGTAATGTTACTTTCAGTTTTATTATTTATTTTCACATTTTTGAACGTATCCCACCGTTAGTCTAACCAGCTGAATGGCAATTTTCTCATGTTTACCTGGGCCCTCTATGGCTGCGGGCATAAAGGTTCTCGTCTAACATGGTTACAGTACTGGGTTTGATTCCCAATGACTCCATTGCATACACTTGGGGGGGAGTTCCCAGCTATAATCGTCAGCGATGTCTATTTCTTGTGTCTGAGGACAAGATATCGTTATCTTGACAAAGGCTTATAAGCGGGCATAGATGTCGACGAGAAAACAAGTCTGATGGATGGTCTCAAATAAAAAAAAATCATTTTACCACATTAACAACCACATATTCAAAACTCACGTGCAGTTGACCACTAACTTCCCGCTTCTTCACGATACACTCAACTGACCGAGGTTTTTCGACATGTGCCAATATAAATAGTCATATGCACTACTATCAGTTTACTTTTTATTTATTTAATCTGTTTTAGATTGCGTCAATCGACTGACTGTTTCTTTGTCTGTACCATTTAATCTATCACATGTACAAAGATCATCGACGCTACTATTGGTATTAAAAGTATGATGTTGTCTCATGGACTACAAGAGCATAAATTTTTAAGAAAATCTTCTCTCATGAAGAATTGAAAAATTGTTAAAGGCATATTTTTTAACTAAATATGGGCAAGGAAAAGGGATTTGCTATCTATTGCTGTTATTTGCAAGCATTATGGAGGTTGCACTCCCGTTTACAGGGACATTCAAAATAATTCTGTTGCATTATTGACTAAGAGTAAAATTTGTTTGCAATATATTTTAATAATCTTGCACTATTTCAAACATATGGAAATTGATATATATCACTGAGGTGCACACTGTAAAAAAAATTCCTGAGGTTACTAAATTTTTTTTACTAAATTTGTATTTCACAGAATTTTTTAGTAACCGGTAATATAAACCGGAATCTTTGCTAGCTGTTTTCTAGTAATTCTTACACATTTTCTTGTAACTGAGTAAGAACACAAAAATTTTGTTAGTAATTGCAAGGATCAATGAGAAAAACTAAATTCTTTTAGTAGATCGACCCATTTTTTTTACAGTGTAGTACAAGATGCTTACTATAGAATATGGTATGAATAGCATTTATCGTTCATTTACAGGGGCACACAAAATAATTCGGTTACAGTACTGCCTATGAGAAATAATTGCTGGAAGTGTGTTTTCAGTTGTGGCATGCGGTCAATTTAAATGTAACTAATTTTTTGCATATTACTTGTTGTGTATAAATTCTATTGATCATATACAGAGTTTCACAAAATTATTCATTTTCGTTTATTGTCGGAAATTGCTGAAAGGGAATTTTTAACTGTATTACGCGTTTACGAATTGAACTACATTTTAGCATACTATGTACTCTATATATTTAAATCTATAGACATATACAGAACCTTACAGATGAATCGGAATACATTTCCGACTCTAGATGGTAATTGCTGAAATTGAGTTTTCAAATGTGTTATGCGCTTTTGTGTATTTTAAATATCATCTTTCAAACGGGGAAAGTTTTGTTATAGTATTCTGAATATGCTGGAAAGTGTTTCATAATATATGCTTGACGCATGATTTTTCTTTTTTGTTTAATACATCCTCATACGAGATTCCCATGCATGCGAGAATTGACGAAAACTAAAAAAGAAATCTTCTGATTAACGCCAGATTCACAGTTTTTATCTGTTTTGTTAACCAAACTGTACCATATTTAGCAAAAAATAGTGCCATCAATTATACAATATTGGTCTCATTAAAACTTCTGATTGTTCCAACGAAGCTCAAATTGTACAAATGCGAGTGTCTCATGGAGATATATAAGATATTTATTGGCATGCATCATACTATATACGAGCAGGGAAGACCGAGCAATGCTCGGTCAAAATTAAATATGAGTTCAAATATCATGACCAAAATGACCCACTAATGGAATTTTTTCGAACATGTGACTTAGCCCAACAGTCTTCTCGTGCGGAAAACCATAGGATGCAAAATTTAGTGTAAATTGAGCCGCTTTTTAGATATTGACCCACAATGACCCAGAAATGACCCACTAATCGAATTTTCTCGAACATGTGACCTAGTCTAATGATTTTCGCGTGCCCAAAACTCGTAAAATACAAAATTTAATCAAAATCGTTAGAGACGTTTTTTAGATAAAATTAATTTGACCCGCTTTGACCCAAAAATGACCCCCTAATCGAAAGTTCTCGAACATGTGACCCAGCCCAATAGTCTTCTCGTGCCCGAAAATAGTCGGATACAAAATTTCGACAAAATCGTTTGGACCGTTTTTTAGATACAATTAGCTTGACCATGACCCAAAATGACCCAAAATGACCCACTAATTAAATTTTCTCGAACATGTGACCTAGCCCAACAGTCTTCTCGTGCCCGGAAACCATTGAATGCAAAATTTAGTGTAAATTGAGCCGCATTTTAGATCTTGACCCACAATGACCCAGAAATGACCCACTAATCGAATTTTCTCGGACATGCGACCTAGCCCAATGCTTTTATCGTGCTCGAAACTCGTAGGACACAAAATTTAATCAAAATCGTTAGAGCCGTTTTTTAGATAAAATTAATTTGACCCGCGTTGACCCAAAAATGACCCACTAATCTAAAGTTCTCGAACGTGTGACCCAGCCCAATTGACTTCTCATGCCCGAAAATGGTCGGTTACAAAAATTCGTCAAAATCGTTTGAACCGTTTTTTAGATACAATTAGCTTGACCATGACCCAAAATGACCCAAAATGACCCACTAATTGAATTTTCTCGAACATGTGACCTAGCCCAACAGTCTTCTCGTGCCCGAAATCCATTGGATGCAAAATTTAGTGTAAATTGAGCCGCTTTTTAGATCTTGACCCACATTGACCCAGAAATGACCCACTAAACGAATTTTCTCGGACATGCGACATAGCCCAATGCTTTTATCGTGCTCGAAACTCGTAGGACACAAAATTTAATCAAAATCGTTAGAGCCGTTTTTTAGATAAAATTAATTTGACCCGCGTTGACCCAAAAATGACCCACTAATCGAAAGTTCTCGAACGTGTGACCCAGCCCAATTGACTTCTCATGCCCGAAAATGGTCGGATACAAAATTTCGTCAAAATCGTTTGAACCGTTTTTTTAGATACAATTAGCTATGCCATGACCCAAAATGACCCAAAATGACCCACTAATCGAATGTCCTCGAGCATGTGACTTAGCCCAATGGTTTTCTGGTGCCCCAAAACGGTAGGATACGAAATTTCGTCAAAATCGTTAGAGCCGTTTTTAAGATAATTTTTGCATATATATATATATATATATATATATATATATATATATATGTAAATATATATATAGATAGATAGATAGATAACCACCCACAAGATTTGCTCGTATTAGAATATATGATATAAAATGTAGAATTAACCAAACCAATAATTTTTAAAGACACAAAAACTGGAATAGATTTTGGGTAGAAAAATTTTCTTGGTCTTGATTACGTCAGTGTGATAAACAGATAGCGACCTTAACCTTTAACTGCTGTCAGGGGTTTCAGAGACTGCTGCTTTTTTCAATGCTCACAACCTAACTTGCAATTTGCAGTTTAACTGTAGATAATATTGAAATTTCGTTTCGCTCGGGGCTCTATACTATCGTTAGTTTTTTTTCTTTTTTTTTAATTATTGCTAGAGACTTTTGATTAGGTGAATATTAATTATAATAATCCTGGGAAACAGACAACTGAAACTTGAACAGAAAGATTATCCTATACGTTAATCAAGCATTTTATTCATCTTTCGATCAAGCGATTTCGCAGAGTTCTTAATGAAGCTTATGCCACAATTGCTGTGACAGTAGTGAAAGGTTAAAATATTGCATCATAAAGTGAGGGTGAACTAACATGATCACCTTGGTTTATAATCATTCTTTATTGCATTGTAGGTTTAAAATGTACAGTTAGTTATCTTAAAAGTATAAACCGATAATATTCACTTTATTACGCACTGAAATATTGAGAAAGATCCTTCAGAACAATGAGCTTATTGCATTCCATTATTTTTGAATGTTTGAAAACAAAATTTAATCCTTTTTATTATTTTTCCCTTCAACTCATGTTACACGAATCAAACAATTTCCGATGAACTGAAACAATCATATCAATTTTCTGAATTAATCTTCTCCGACGGTGGCGTTATAACGTTACAGTCACGTATTATTTTTTAAAGTTTTGAGTGAGAAAGAGATGGGTTAACGACCAATGATTGATTCCTAGGGAAGATTTTGAAGTTTAATGGACACGCTTCGGAAATAATGCTGCCGAAGTTACTCTTCATTGATCGATTTTGAAGTTGTAAATGGAGTAGCACTTAAAAATGGTTTTCTTTGGACAAGCACCATTTATCAATGACAGTGAGATGGTGTTTTTTCGCTAGTTCTGGTTTCTGATTATTATTTTTTACATTAATTTTTACGGAAGATCGATTTTGTTATCAGTTTTGTTCATTTTTGTTTCGGGTATTTCGTTAAAAAATTTCCAGTTTTGGCCGTTGTTGCTGTTAGAGGGATGCTTTTAGGAAGGACTTTTGAAAGGAAAGTGACTCAAATTATCGTTTTCGCACAAGGAAGTCCCCGAAAACCTTGCACAGTCATTCCATACAGACCGCGCTGGAATCGAACTTGCGGATATCAGCCAAAGCTCCTCATTTTGTGGCCAGTATGCTAATTACTAAGCTGACTGAGGGGGATAATAAACAATAAGATAGAAGTTGTAGTTAAATATGGATTCATGTTTCGGAATATGTGTTTACGAAATTGGACAAAATATTTCTTAGAAAGACCAGCCCATTTTAATAAGATTATACGATTATTTAGTGTACGCACTTCATAGAGAAAAATAATATATTTTTCAGAATAACGACCCTTATGATGATTCAGTTATTGACTTATTAATTATTAACACACCTCCCATCTTTTTTTCACAAGATATTTTATCTTTTGTAAATATTTGCCCTTTCATTTTTTTAATTATTTTTTTTATGTTATTATCATTATTTTTTATTATATTATATTTTATCGCCAGCATCATAATGTTATACTAAAAATTTAACCAAGCAGCATCGAACGAGTGTCTAAAAAAAAAAAAACATATCTAAAGAAAAAATTATTACGAACATTCCTTTCAGTTGGAAGATGATAAATGAAAACTTGCTACAATCACTAAAAATTCTTATTTAAGAAAGAATATTTTGAAATACTGATGTAAGTATTTTGATAATCATTTTAAATTTAACCCGTCAGCACACGCGGCCCTTTCCATTGCGTTACTACACGCGCGGGATAAATTTTACCCCAATGGGTTTTCTTGTGTCAATTTCCCCCGGTTAGATTATAAACAAAAATTTATATTTTGAAATAAACTGTAAACCAATAAAGGACATAATTTAACTTAAAATAAAAAGTTCGTTTACATTTAAAGCAAAAAAAAAAAAAAAAAAAAAAAACATAATCTCGCACTAAGTATTTTTTTTTTTGCATATTATTTGCACACTATATTTTTTACATAAACATTTGCATTAACATTTTCCTATCATTATGGGTTACGTTATAACACGCATGGGGTAAATTTCCTCCCACGTGACATTTTTATAACAAAAGAATGGAAAATAGACAACCGGAGGTAAATTCTTTTTGGCCACATCTTAATATCATTCAGTTTGAAAGGTACAATAAAGCTCAGAATGATCACGAACTATATTCGCACATTTTTATGTAATAGTTGTAAACTGGGGTAGCTTTTATCCCAGCGCGTGTGCTGATGGGTTAACAGCAAAATAAATAGAGAGTAGAAAGTGCCTTTCGGCTGTGGTTAATAAACCATAAAGCGTATGATTGGGTGGGGGAAGGGGGAGGGCATAGTTCAGGTAGTATCTAGTCTTTTTCTAAAGATTTTCATAAAAGTTAGAGCACGGAAAAAGGAAAGACAGTAATTAAAATGAACTCGTAAACTCTTTTTAAGCATAAGTGAAAAATTCTATAAGACTGAAAAAATTAACTATCAATAAAATTCTTTTTCAGAAATAATCTTGCATGTACTGTAATGTATTCACTTATTTTTGTATCGCTCTGTAGAAGAACTGTAAATGTTACTGACACTTGAGACAGACAGACAAACGTTATTCGTAAAGACTTTGCACACTGCGTTAGAAAGGGACATTTATTCTTTTTTAGAAGAAGAAGGTATATGTTTTGTTTAAAGGGTGATAAGAGACACTTAAAATTTTACAGAGAAAGTAGCATACGGAGCTCTAACATGTGTTAAATGTACAAGTGTGAGGTTTTCAAAATCGGATTTAGAAAATGGCTAAAAGTTTTTAAATTACTATACTTCAAATTCATGAATCGTATTGATTTAACTACATTATCTTATTGTTATTTTGCAGTGAATTTGTTACATTAAAAGAGAAAAAAAGAGGAGAGCTGTCATGTACACATTGAATTTACTGTTAAATTGTATTATATTTAAAATGTATACGACTATGAGAAGACCAGTAGAGCTCCAACTAATTTTTAGGACTATACTTAACCATTAACAATTCTTAGCGGTCTCTTTGACCGCTGCTTTTATAAATTTTTAGAGTTTAACGTGTAATTTTCAGTTTTACTATAAATATTAGTGAAATTTGGTTTCGTTTGGATCCCAAGTACTATCGCTGGAGACTTCTGAATAGGTGAATGTTAATTACAATAATGCTTTAAATAAAGTTTAGTACAGAAACATTATTCTAAGAGTTAATTGTCCCTTTTATTTACTTTTCGATCAAATGATCTCAGAGACCGCTCACAGCAGCTATGTGACAATTTTTGTCACAGCAGTTAAGGGTTAATTTATTCGAAGGCTTTTAAAATAAACTTTAAAATGTATGTTGACTGAATTGAAATTTTTTTTTCGAAACAAGTGAACTTGATCATTAAAGATTAAAATTAAAGTTAAACCAAGAAAGAATTCAAGATTCTTTATTTAAATTTAGTTTAAGATGAATTTCTTAATAAGTTAGTGAGAGTAACGTCACTTAATTCCGTGTATCAAAGAAAATCCGCATTTGTAAATTTTCTTGTCATGCTAAACTTTCCATGAAAGAGTAGGTTGATTTTTTTTATTAGATGCTTGCAAGATCAATACGTTGCACCACTTAATTTCGAAATGGTTCAGTATTTCGGACTTTAGTGTGAGGTCTTGCGGGTTTTTTGCTTTAATGTGTCCTGTAAACGAACTATAAGAGCTACATACTTGATTAGCGAACTCATCCAAGATACTTGCATAATCAATACAATATCCAAATTAAGTTAGAATTGGTTTTGTATTTCGGACGTTATCATGATGACAAAATTTGTATGCTTTTTGATTTTGTGTGTCCCTGTAAACGAACTATAAGAGCTACACAAGATAATTACAAGATCAATAGACTGTCCCAATTAGGTTAGAATTGCCTCGATATTTCCAAAGTTATCGTGATGACAAGACTGGGATTATATATAGATATACAGTGTGTCTGAAAAGACTTTCCGTGATTACAAAATTTATTTATATCTACTGTATATAAGATAGACATGTAAAACTTGTGCCAAAATGTTGGAAAATTAACGAAGCTGTTTTGTTGTAGGTTTGCGTAACGTGGCTGTAGTGTATCAGTATCAGTGTCTAGTAAACCGGAAATGTTAATAAATCAGGAAAAAGCTCAGTGTGTTCTTTGGTATCAAGAGAAGCTTTAGGCATCTCTAATCCACGTGATGCCGTACTCACTGATTTCTTGGGACTTCGCACAAAAGATTGTCTCACTTCCACCACACTTTCATCTGATGTTGATGGTCGGCTATTTCTCGGTACATGGTTTCGGTTTCATGGACACTGACAATGCTACACTGCAGCCACGTTACGGAAACCTGTAACAAAAAATCTTGGTTAGTTTTCCAACATTTTGTCACCAATTTCACATGCCTATCTTATATATAGTGGATATGAACACATTTTGTAATCAGGGAAAGAATTTTCGGACACCCTGTGTATATATAAACGGAAAGATTGCTATAGGTAAAGAACATATGCTATAGGTACCTAAAAAGATATAGCTTTGAATCTGAAAATTCCCATGTTTTTAAATATACAAATAAGAATCAAAACTTTAAAACCTTTCTTAATATGAACTCTGAAAGAGAATTCAAGGAAAAAATCTAGTACCTCAATGTTCCTTTTCAGGCCTAATCCCATCAGAACTTCCTTTTTGTTTTATTTTGTCCAGACAGTATAAAAGCTCATTTATCGACAACATGTCCAGCTTCAGGCATAAATTCAATCCTCTTAGTCTGTACGGCTGTAAGAGGAAGGGTATTTATGTCCAAATGAAATACCCACCTACTTAGAGGGGATGATTTATCAGTTTTCGAGCAGATAGAATGATTTTTCTTTTTATTTCTCGTTTAGGAATGGGATATAATATTATTCTTTTCTCTACTGTCTCCTGGTATTTTTAAGTACAGAGGGTTACTACATTAATGTATTAATGTTCCCGATATTTATGTAGTTTAAGATTATGGGTGATGAAATTAAGACTTTCATGCAAGGATTGTTTTAAGTGAATGAAAAACATATTTTGCAGTTAAAATAGATTTAAAAACGATCATTAAAAACAAAAAATGTGGATTTTTCAAAAAATTTTACAAAACGACCCTGATATAACGTTTACAAACATCAACTAGTATGTTGTGGAAAATGCAAATATTTCTATATAAATCGAATCGTCTGCAACCAAAATTAAATGACAATCTATTCGTTGATATAGCTATTGCGGAAATCGTGATAAAACGGTATAGCAGCGACATCTGTTGGGGGACACGCATCCAAACCTAATAAGTATCTATTTATGTCAAGGTTTAACAGAATATGAAGTTTGGTAAAATTCCGTGCTTTAGTTTTTGAGATATAGCTATCGCGGAAATCGTGCATCATATACAGACCAATACAAAACGTTCTTCTATATAAATCAAATCGTCTGCAACCAATATTAAATGACAATGTATTCGTTGATATAGCTATCGAGGAAATCGGAATTAACATAGCATATGAGCAACACCTGTTGAACGATTTACACCCAAACCTAATCAGCGTCTATTTATGTCAAGATCTCACAGAATATGAAGTTTGATGAAATTCCGTACATTTGTTCTTGAGGTATAGCTATAGCAGAAATCGTGAAAAATGCAGCAAAGCAATGCCGCCTCTTGAGCAATTTACACCAAAATCTAATTAGCACCTATTTATATCAAGGCTAACTGAATCTGAAGTGATATTAAATTCGTGCATTAGTGTTTCAGATAAAGCGCCCACAAAATTTGTGTCAGACATACAGACTCACGGACAGACATTTTCTAAAAATCAGTTAAATCGTTTTCAGGACTTTATAAAACGTATAAATCAAATAAAACCGGAAGTCGAACTTTTTTCATGAATCCAACACTTTCTTCCTGTAAAAATAGAAGAAAATAAAAAGTTATTCAAAAGTTTTTGGGTACTTGTGCATTATAGGATAAATCAAGGATAAATCGCCAAGCGATCAAGATTTATCGCCAAATTATAAATTATAGAGTACATTATAATAATATATGATGCATATAACATTTCGTGACGTATATGGCCAAGTTATAGTCATATATGACGCATATATGATACATATATGACATGTGTATAAGATGTATATGATGCATATATGACATATAAGACGTAAATAATGTTTATATAATGACATATGTAGCGCATAGATGCGTATTTGGAGTATATATATGCGTATATATGAAACATAAAGGAGCTTCGCGATGATCTTGGCGAAATTATAGCTGCAATCTTGGCTTAATCGTAATTGTGGGGAACACTATAATACGAAAGTACCCGTTTTTGTAATAATTTATACGTGGGACATCTTACCACAAAGTAAAAAGTAAAAAGAAAAACATTTTTGGTCATATTTTTGTGCAGATTCAAGATCTGAAATTCGTTGAGAAGATGCAGCATAGCAGCGCCACCTGTTGAGCGATTTTTACAAAAACCTAATCAGTGTGTATTTTATATCCAGGTCTAATAGAATAGGAAGTTTGATAAAATTCTATGCATGAGTTCTTGAGATATAGCGATCGTGAAAATCATGAAAAATGCAGCATAGCAGCCGACTTGTTGGACGATTTACACCAAAAGGTAATCAGCGTTTATTTATGTCAAAGTGTAACAGAATATGAAGTTTGTCGAAAATTCATACATTAATTCTTGAGATAGAGCGCCCACAAAATTTTTGTCACATAACAGACAAATAACCAGACTCACCGACAGGCATTTTCTAAAAACAGTCAAATCGTGTTCAGGTCCTTTTAAAACATATAAATCCGTCGAAAACTGGAAGTCGAATTTTTTTCATGAATCCAATACTTCAATATGCTTTCTTCTTGTAAACCTAGAAGGAAGTAAAAAGAACACTCCATAGATTTTAATCACCAAATTGTTCCAGAAAGAAACCAAAACCAAAAATAAAAACACGGAAATAGACAATTGACTGGAAGTTGTGTCTTCTTTTAATTTATGTTAAAAAAAAGTTTAGGGGTCGTCTTCATGCTGAAATTATACCGAATTCTAAGATTTCCAATACGGACACCAAATTTTGCCATCGTATTTGAATTTTTCAGTAAAGTTTACCTTAGAATACCAAACTGGATGTTACTCGGTCAAATAGTTTAGGATTTATGAAGGTTTAAAATTTGGAACTTCTAATGTTAAATTCATTTGTAACCGTTGCAAAACAGATTGCAATACGGGTAGTTTTTTAAGCATTATTCAAAAAACTATACTTAACGGAATGAGCTGTAATTTTAGATTCGCAAACATGAAATCGATTTTTGTTAAAAACGTCATATGTTCTTATTTTTTTCGAAAATGTATAATATTTTTTATATAGTTTAGAACGAAGTAGGAAATGTAACCTATAATTTTTTTTTTAAAGATAAATCGATATCTAGAAGTTTCAAATATGCGAATCCAAAATTACAGCTCATTCCGCCAAGTAGTTTTTGAGTCATGTTTTAAAAACTATACGCATTGCAATCTATTTTGTAACGGTTAGAAATGAATTTCACATTAAGAATTACAAATTTTACATCCTCGTAATTCCTAAACTACTTGACCGAGTGACTTCCCGTTTGGTATAAAATTGACCTAAAAATGCAAATATATCAGAATTATGTGCTTGTATTGAAATTTTCACAGTTTGGTACAATATCAGTATGAAGTAGACCCACTAAGCTTGATTTTTTAAAACATAAATTGAATAAAGACATAATTTTTAGTCGAATGGCTATTTTAGTTTTTTCCTGTGAAAATTTGGAGACTAAAATGTATGGAGTGCTCTCTTTTTGTCTTTGCCGGCTGTACATCTTTAGCTAAGTTATACTATAAATATATGTAAGTATCGTATTTTTATTTTTTAATTTAATTTTATTCTATTTTTTGTAGCAAAAATAATTTTATTAAAAGTCTCATTCAAAGTCTTATTTCTCGTCCGATTTCGATACCGAAAGTACGCAGTAGAAAATTGTTAATAACATTTTAAATTTGGTTCAAGATTAATTTTCTCGTTTAAAAATCTCTTCTTACATACAAATAAGTATTAATCCTAAATACTCTTTCATGACATGGTTTCGGGGTTTTCCTGAAAATGTGTTTAAAATATAAATTTTTTTATTTATAACCAATCACTGGCAGAAATCTGCAAAAGCCACAATTCTCATTCTTTTAAAATATCATTGTACAACTATCGCAGAGAGGCAGGTGTTCCGTTCTCCAGTTATTCTGGAAAAGGACAGTGGTGTTAGGCAAGGAATATCCCACAGCTTGTTTATGTTACTAACACTGGTCGGCCAAGCCTTCAGAATCAGATAGAGTATTTCTTCCTATAACTCATCAAAAACAATTCAGTTCCCTTTCAAACTGATTTTTAAAGGATTGTAAAACAAGAATGTAAGAAAGGTGTGAATTTTTACTTGCTAGGAAGCGTACAACCAACAGAGGGGAAAATGTCCAAACCGGGAATCAAACCCGGATCCTTGGTATAACGCACCAATACTCTACCATCTGAGATGCCAGAACGGAATCCAGTCTGGCAATTCCCACTATTATATGAGACCGCTACTCTGCAGCACGTGATGGAAAGTAATTCATGAGCATACATCTTTAATCGCATGCATGAGATGAATATAAATCCTAGCAGATCTGTTTATAGGCCACTGTCGTAGGAGCTGTGTTTATTTTCGTAGAAATCGGACAACATGTTTGGTATCTAAACAATTTTTCAACATTTTTTTTTTAACCATTCTCTGGCTAGAGAAAACCAATAATTATTTTTTCCCCAATGATTTTTTGAAATTTTTATTTTACTTTGTTTCTTATTTACAATAATAACTTATTTTGGTTGTATTTAAAGAACAAAATAATTACATTCTAAAACACTTTAAGAAATGTAAACTACCTTCTTGTTTCTCAAATAGCAAGTCTTTTATCTTTTTTCAAGTTGTGCATAAATAAAATTTTCACTTTGACCCCGAGTCTGAAGACTGGTATAGAAATCGAGCACGAGTTCATCTCATCTCATCTCTACTCTGAGTTACCTTTTTGCGTTATGTACGTAGAAATTTGAGCGCTTGGCAAAATTTATAGGATTTTTCTCGCTGAGAAACAAAGTATTACCTTTTCAAAATCTTATCACTAAAAATATCGTGGAATAAAAACTTGTGCCTTGTAAATGTTCTTAGTTTATGCAAATACGTACTATCTAAAACTACTGACATGCTGATGCATTACGAAATACAAACACGTATTTGAATGAATTTGAAGATGTCATTGTGTAAACATGGCTTTAGAAAAGCAAATTAATAGTGACAAATCTTTTCTGAAATTTAAGTGGCTTGCTCTGGTGTAAGTAAAACAAATAACGTTTCTTCAGAGAAAACTACTGTATTTCCCTGTGGATTAAAATGTTTATTCGAAAATACTATAGCAGCTTTTGAGCAGTGCACTGACGTTGACCTTTTAGAAATGTGCAAAATCATGATGTTTAAATACATTATGTTAAAAATATACTATTACAGACATATCACTAAAACTATTTATTATTCAAAAATACTTCATTATTGCTTTTTATATAATTTATATGTTTAAAAAAAATTAAAACGCAAGAGTCTTTCCTTTATGCGTTGCTCTCAGTTATAAGCCGTTCTTGTAATAATACATCTTTTCAATCGTCCATTAGTGAGACGTAACAGTAATTAAAATTAGTAGAAACATCGATAACAAATTAAATATCTTCAGAATTTAAATGTATACATGTAAAAATATATGTATACATATTTTAATTTCTACTAAAATAATAACTGAAACTGAAAATAGCTACTTCTTCTCCTCTTTGCTAAGAATATGTGTGCTGTTTCTTAAAGAAGCATATTTTAAACACTTCTTTTTAAATCAACTTAAAAGTTAAATATTAAACATTTTGAAGCTCTTTGTGCAAATATTTTACTGTATGAGTAATTGTAAAATGAATAATGAATAAACACGTCGAATTTTTGGGTTTTAAAATTAAATGGAATAATTTTTAAGTGATACACGTATTTTTCATTTTACTCAAAAGAAACAAATGCACAATTGTGAATGTGCATCAGTGAAGGTGTCTTTGTAGACAGGTATTTGTATTTGTGAATAATTAATTAATATTTTGCATTGCATGTATAAATTAATAGGTTAAAATTTCTTTTGAGACAGTTTCTTTTTTTACCGAAACTCGAGAAAGAACCAAAATTCATTTTTTGATCGGTTTTGGCCTGAAAACCTTGTTTTGGTCGGTCAATAGTTCGAATTCCGACTCAGACACGTATCGTTGTTGTGGCTCGGATGCCCTGATGGTTATCCCTGTGCAAAAGATGGCCGTAGCGCCACTAACAAACCAAACCCAACCTTACTTGCATGACAGGGTTTTTTATAGTCCATGCGTCAAGATTGTCTTTCTTACTTGGCAGGAAAGTTTTCATGTGCATTGATGTTTTGTGAATTGGCATGTTTTGACATGTGTATTGATATTTTCTGAACTGAGCACAGTGACACACCTGATAAACTTTTATGTGTGTCAATGTGGTATCGTGTTCCTAGATTCGAAAGTATTTCATAATCCAAGTGGAAACATTGTTTTTCGTACTTAACGTAAAGTTTTTAAGAATCCATATGTCTGCGCTGTTTTCATTACTTGATTAGAAAAGTTTTATAGAATAACCTATTCGACAATGCTGTTTTCCGTGCGATATTGTGCCAAGTGTTCCAAAGCTTGGTGGCAATGAAATTTTGTTGAATGAATTAGAGAATCGTCGATCTGAGTGTTTTGTCTGTAGCGATCTCCTCTCACATGAACAGTTTAAAGCCAGTTTAGCTGAAAGTAACTGGCTTGGCATTTTGCTTGACGCTGACGCTCTCGCCTCTTGTTCATGAGATCCCTGGTTCAACTCCCGCCGGTGCCAATGCAATCTCCTCAATGGTGACCCCGGACAAACACGCAACAACCTTCAACAACAACAATCAACTCATCTCATAACCAAAAGATGGCAGCACTAAATAAATCATCCCTTCAAGCAAAGTCTGTGAAACGCTCACAGCACAAAGTCTGTCGTCCCGCGTATCACATATGCGTACGACAGCATCACTCATGAGTGCATATCGCTCGTCTGACGTCAACAAGACGTTTTCCTCATTGGGGATGGACTGCGTAGCGATTTCATCTCACATGAACAGTTTAAAGCGAGTTACTAGCTGAAAGTAACTGGCTTGGCCTTTTGCTTGGCATTTCGCCTCCTGTTCATGAGATCCCTGGTTCAACTCCCGCCGGCGCCAATGCAATCTCCTCATGTCCATTCTGATACCTTGGCGAACGAACGCAATTCCTTCCAGAATTACATTTGTTAGCCTAAATGTTCGTTAACCAAAACTGATTTCTTGTTCAATTAAAAGTCAGCGTTGCGGCGTTATGTTAGTGCACGTATGCAAATAAAACAAAATATTCATAAACCGAATTCAGGTTTGTTAGAAGAGTAAGAAAAAACAAGGAAAATAACTATCATTGGCCGAAACATTCTTTAGCCAAGGCATCACAGAATAATATTTCAATAATATTTCAATAACTCTAAAGGATTGTTAGGAAGTGTAATAATGTAATACTGGCAGAATAGTTATTCCTGTAAACGGGTTCGACAGAATGCATTTGAATTAAAAAAAAATACTATAGTCTAAGGTTTTTTTTAACTTTTGAAATCTTGTTATTTTTGTTTTTCAGACATATAATAAATAGAATTTTTACTCTATTTTCTTTATCTCCTGCGCTCTAGTTCCCTTAAATCTCTCTGTCTCTTTTCTTTAAATAATTGTACCTATTCTATCTGGGCAAAGCATTACAATTTGTTGTAAAAGAAACAACTCGGAATAACATATGATGCCGAGCTTGTTTTTTCCAGACTGCAATGTACTGAAAGTTTAATGTGAAGAATAATAGAATGAGAATTGAATTTGAAGTTAAAATATATTTTTTATTAATGCTACCAAATTAGATCTAAATATGACAACAAGATAAAATTGTTCAACTTTAGAATGCGAAACTTTTAGAAATAGTCATATTAAATAATATTTAGTATATCATTTGATTAAATATGCATCTTGTGACCCTGTTTCTGAATTTGCAGTTAAATATTGCATTTATTTCACGATCACCTTGAAAAGATGGATGTGAAATCAACGTGAATTAGCTAGCGATGTCCAACCTGCTCTCCACGTGTTACCACTGTTTACGAATAGTACTTTTAGCCTTATTAGCCTGCTTGGAAATTCTGGAATTAAATAAGGTGATTTATGTGATTAAATAAAGTGTAGATAGTATTCGGAAAAAGTGGTAACTTGCGAGCTGCGGGTTGAACACACCTGAGTTAATCTGTTAACGCTCATCGTCCTACAAATATAGGGTAGCTTCATTCTGTATTCGTAAAATTTTTTAACGAGTCCTATTGGTTCTTTTGTGCGCGTGTGTTTATCCCAGCGTTCCTACTAACTCTTCTATTCCACTGGGAACCGGCGTAGTCTAGTGTTTTTTGTCTTCCAAAGCAGATTTTAAAAAATAATAATCGCGCTTTTTATATTTTTTATTTTTGGAGAAGATCATTAACTTTATCTATTAAAGTGCTTCAACTGATGTATGCTTACTACCTGTAGTACATTCTATCACTGCGAGAGCGGAGGAAGACTCCTAGTGGTAGGATATTCTTTTACGACTGAAGAAAAAGTATTATTTATTTTGAAATGCATTGTACTAGCTTCTTTTATATGGTGTATTTAAGAAGTGTATTTCCTTGAAATTCTAAAAACATATCATTAAATAAAACTTTGACATTTAAAAACAACTTCGACTCTAACGGTTTAAGCTATTTTGCTGAAGGTAAAATTCGGAAGTGAATTCTCTGTGTTCGCTATCGCATTTTAACTTTCGATAGATGTGACTGGGGAGGGGAAAGTATTTTAGAAGAAATTGTGCAAATATTAGGGGAGTGGGGATGATTAAGTTATACAGAGCACAGGAGCACCTACCTGGACTCGGAACTCGAAGGTTTAAGGGAAAGCCCCGATGCCCCGAGAGAATATAGACCAGAACCGAATCATTCATAGCATTGCCTTCGCAGGTTGAAGATGACATTGTTGAGTTAAAAGTCTGTGAGCTAAACTGTGATTTGTTAGCTACTCCGTTTAGGCTGATGTATGTCGAGCTTGATAAAAATGCTATACAGAGTTTAAGTTAAGTGATCATTTATGGAAGTTTGAAGAAGTTCTTTTATTTAACGACTTGTAAATAAATCAAAAAAAAAAATCAATATTTGGAAATATGCCTGTATATTTCTTACGTAAATACTAAGTACAAGTAAATTAATTTAAATACAGATAGGCTAGTTTTTCGGAAATTCTCCACTTTTGTTTGACATCTTCCAAAAACGTCAAACTAGATCACTCTTTGAAGGTGCCATTTTTTAAAGTAGTATATTTATTATAATTTTTATTTACATAGAGCAGTTTAAATTTTAGCGTAGCAATTAAAAAAAAAGTTCGCAACTTGTCATTTTCAAATAAATTAAACAATTAGGATTCTTAATCTATACTAATATTATAAAGAAGAAACGTTTGTTTGTTTGTAGGGGTAATTTCTGGAACTTCCGAACCGATTTCAAAAATAATGATGAGAACATACTGATGGTCGTCTCTGCTCATAAGCTGTATTTTATGTCGGTACCACTACTTCGAATGAGGTGCAAGAGATAAAAAGGCTAAAATTGCGTTTTCTGTGATACTGATGTTGGGGATAGAAACTTTAAATTTGGCACAGTTAATACTTTTAAGATGTAAATGCTCGCTACGAACAAATTTTTAATAATTCGAAATTTAAAAAGAGTGAAATGAGCTGTAAATGTTTTAAATTCACGTTCACTCTGTAACTACTAAATCGATTTCAAAAACTCTTTCAGAATAATAGTGTTGACATTCTCTATTTAAAATTATGTAGGGATAATAAAATAATTTTTTAAAAATATAAATTTTTTTTTTGTGGCTCTAAAAAAGTTCTAAATTACGATTTAACGAATTGTTAGTGCTAGGAACTTGATATTTGACATGGCTGTTAATTTTAATCAGTGGCCTAGTGCAGGTTTTGCATCAGAAGATGCTAGAAATCAGTGGTGGATTCAGGGGATGGTCTAATAAATATCTTCCTTTTGGAGCGCCAAAATGCTTTCATCCGCGATATTTCCGATGTTTAACTTATTAATGGTCTAAAATTGCAGGTCCCTGTTGCAGAATATCACAATGCCGACCCTCAACCAAGTAATGCAGAAATCCTTACAGTGGAAATATCTGAAATCAACTCTGCCGAAATATTTGAAAAAAAAAAAAACTGTTTGGGAAAAGTCCCATATCCTGTGCCGGAAAATTTGGCGATTTTTTTTTTTTTTTTTTTTTTTTTTTTTTTTTTGGCGATAAATGTTTTGATGTGGTTGTTGCGATCTTTTGACGTTTGGTAAGATGATTTGGTAATTTGATAAATAAAATAAAACTAGATGGAACCCGTCAAAACTTGACAGAAAAAAATTAAAATAACAATATTAGTAAAATAAGCTTCTTTATTACATAAGACGGGGTGCTTATGAAACAGTCTTTCAAATATTTTATTTTAAAAGTTTTCCCCACCAGTGAATTACAGTACTATTTCCGATGCAAACTCCAAACAAACAATCCGTAAACAAAATGCAAATCAGTTTGACATTACCACCATATTCCGCCACGTTCATCTCATATTCAGTCAATAAAAGAACATAGTAAATGAAGCACACATCTCCCCCCCCCCTCCGCTGTGATAATGCAACCGAATTAGCTCCTATGTGTATGTGCATTTCATCTCCCCAAACGCACCGTCGAAATTCGACCTTAAAAAAAAGTTTTAAAATGTTTTGATCAAAATTTTTAAAATGTCTTCTTTAATCATTGTTCGTTTCAAATCCATATCTTCAGAAACGCATCCATTGTTTTAAGCTAATCAATTTTTATGTAAAGATGAAGAATTTTTTTTACAATAATAAATCCATCTGCAGATAATGGAGATTTTTAATGTTTTCAAGTGTAATTTTTTGTATGGTTTCTTCAGTTCCTTTACATAATCAGGATGATTATTCCTTTTCCATAATTAAGAGAAATAATGTAAATAAATAAATATCCGAGATATTTTTTATTCTGTTTTCATTAATATATTGTAAATTTTATTGATTAAAGTTACTGATAAATGATACTTTAGAAAATGGGGCTTTTCCTAATTATTATTATTATTTTTTGAGATTTAATGGCAACATTCTTCCGTTTGTTTACTGGGCGCTACAGTTTGGCGAATTATTTGGGGTAATTTTCGGTTAGCCGGGCGCCAGTGAAGTATATATATATATATATATATATATATATATATATATATATATATATATATATATATATATATATATATATATATATATATATATATATATATATACAGGGTGGTCCTAAAATATGTGTCAAAAATATAAAGGTAGGTAGAGGGGACCTAGATAAGATTTTGTATAGGAATATGGGTGCAGAAATGCAGCGTTGAGGTAGTAGAGAGCGCTGTTGAGTTCGCCGGATGAAATCGCTTCGCAGGCTTGAATCGTCATTCCCCGCACGGATTTCGAGTAATATGCATCGCTACATCAATACGGAGCCTACAGGCATGCATTTCATGTATGGATTTGCGCAAGGAAATGCTTCACACCCAATGCACGTCCTAAAGCTCTTGAGCTTGTGAAAGGACTACACTCTACTGTGCAAATTACTGCTTCTTCCACTCCAGGAATTCTGCGATATTTTTCTCTACCCGTATCACGCCTGAAAGCACAAAAAGGTTTTTCGTGCACAACTCCCCATGAAGACGCTCAAATGTTCGGCGATCCGACAGATACCTACCCGAGAATCATTCCATGTACATCCTTTGAGCAGCTGCTCAATTCGCAGCCCCATACATGAAACACATGTCGCAAGCTCCGCATTGGTGTAACAATGCCGTTTTCTCGAAATCCGTGCGGGGAATGACGATTCAAGGTAGCGAAGTGCTTTCATCCGGCGAACTCAACAACGCCCTCTACTGCCTCAACGCTGGATTTCCGCACCCATATTCCTACATGAAATCTTCTTATCTAGGTCCCCTCTACTTACCTTTACATTTTTTACATATATTTTAGGACCATCCTGTATATATATATATATATTGTATTTATATATTTTACTTGCGCCGGCTTATCGAAAAGTACCTAATATGGATATAGTGTTTTTCTTAATGGGACGACGGGATAATGAACGGAATTTCGACGGGATAATGAATATTTTTGATGGTACCAGAATATTTTTCTGCATTTTATAGTTATATTAAGAAATACATATTTTTAAGATTTACTGAATCACTTATTTGTTTACTTTTTCATGCATTATATTATTGAAGGTTGTTAGTTCTCTTATTCTCTTAAATATACCCTACTTATATAAAAATAGCGTGTGTTCTCTGCGGTGTTTCGCATAAACGTTGTAAAATTCAGGTTATTTTATCCAACTTTGCTGTCATAACTGCTGATTTAGCAGTCATTTTTGGCGATTTTTTTGTTACCTGTAAAATGTTTGTTTTTGGTATAGCCCGAACTAAGAAAAATTTGGGTACTTTTCCGTTATACGGACACCATTATCGCCAAGCATTCACATGTATGGCATGATGTCGGTATAACGGAAAAGTACCAAAATTTGCGATCGATCAAATAATTGAATTTCGTTTAGCATTAAATTTTCTGGTTCTTCTCTATTATCCGGTCGACCACTTTTCATAACAAAAAACTCTCGCCAAACTGTAAAATTAAACGCCAAAAATGCTGTCCGATTTACTTCATGTCAGAAGCATTATACATGTTTGTTACGTCACAAGTGGCTTTTAATTCGACATTTGCGTATATTTTTCATTATGTTTTACTAATTTATTAGTTATTTCATAAATTAAAAAAAAAACAATCGTGTCCTTAAATTCTTATATTTTATTTAATTTATTTATTTTGATATTCCAATGGCAACGTTCTTCCGTTTATTTGGCGTTACAGTTTGGCGATAGTTTTTTGTTATGAAAATTGGTCGACGGGATAACAGAGAAGTACCAATTTTCTTATTTTTAATCTGAGAAAGAAACAATAATCATGGATTTAATTAATTTTGCAATATGCGGTGCAACCAAAACAATTCTGATTAAATCGGTACAGATATCGCAGACGCACCGGGGTTAATTTTTGGCGCCTAAATGTCGATTTTTGCTTTGTATGGCAACCCAGTGTTTTATAATAAAATTGAATATGTGTGTAAATAAATAAAATAAAATAGGTACTTTTATGTTAGCTGGGCGTCAGGGATAACTCTCCAAATCTTGTTTCAATTGGAATCATTTAAATTGCAACATTTTACGTGAGATTTGTTATTCATATTGATTATGTTTATGTTTAAATATTTTGTTATGATTATATTCTAGCTAATTTTAAGTAAGTTTTTTTAAGATTTTATATTACAATGTTAAATAATAAATTTAATATTACCTAGTTGATATTAGCTAATGTCAAAAGATTGGCAAACCACAGAGTTCAGAAAATAAACGCTATGCCTGGCAAAAGTGGGAGTTGTCGACTTTATGACGTCATAAGCAGAAGTAAATGTTTAATTGAAAATTACGGCTAATTAATTAAATTTTCGAACAAACGAATGCACGATAACAAATCTGTATCCAAATATCTTTCATTTTAAAAAAAGAATGGTGTAATTTGATGCAGTAGTTTGTTCTGACGGATTGTCGAAAGAAATCGCTTAGCGTTTTAAATATATAGATGTAATTAAATATAAATAATATAAATGTAATATAAATAATATAAATATAATATAATATAAATATAATATAAATATAAATATAATATAAATGATAATAAATATATAAATAATAATACATAAATAATCCATGATATTTATATATAATATAATGTTACAATATATTATATATTATATTATATTATATTATATTATAAAAATATGTATTATTATATATTACATATATTATGTTATAATATTATAATGTATAATATATAATAATATGTAATAATATATAAATAATATACATATAATAAAAATAAAATAAAGTATAATAAAAAATAAAATTTTGGTTAGATACTAAAACGTCCTTTTGGCGCCATTTTGATTTTTTCGCCAAGCGTGCCAAGCTTCACAGATACGGAACTCTTCCCAAATGTTTCATTTTTTAATTAACGTTTTTCATTTTATGTTTCTATATCATTATTATGAGTATTTAATATTACATGTCCTAATCTGAGTATCTACGAAAACCTTTGTGGGTGGGGGTGACTGTCTGCTTAAGATTAACTATATAAATATTTCCTTCATAAAATTGATACAGTTTACTAGAATGGAGAAAAGAGAATTTACATTACTAACTTATACATCCCATGTGTACGGAGATGAACAGATTGTTATAAACATTTCTAACCATGTGTTCGTACTTACGTAAACTTTTTAAATTGGCAGCTCATAGTGAGATGAAACAGGCTTCCAACATCCGTATAATCCAATGGAAATTAGCCTTTTTCTCTTCAAAATTTTATAGACTATTATAGCATTAAATACAACATAATAGATAATATAGAGCTTTAAATTTAGATACGCTTAGAGCTCTACAGAGTATCTCATTTATTTTGAAACCCGCGTAAACGCGAAGCAAATAAACAACACGAGTGCACGCGCACACCGTTAGCGCAGGTTGCGGTGTGGAGGGGCGTGCGAGCAACACTATCAACACGCTAGAAAACCGCACGAGACACTTCAGTGCTAAGGAGAACGAAGTGAAATGTAGTTTTGAGACATGGTGCTATGTGCAGAAAAACGCGCGTTTATTATTGAACATTATTTTCGAACATCTTCGTACGAAACAGCAAGGAACGATATAAAAACAAGTTTCCCGACTCGGTGGGGTTGAATAAAGGCACAATTAAGTGAATCGTGGACAATTTTCAAACAGAATGGACTGTGGAACCGAAAAGAAAGAACCGTCTGTCGTTTGTCCTAACTGACCACAAAATGAAGGAAATCGAGGCGAAAATCAAGGAGAAACCGGCCAAGTCATAAAAAAATTAGCCTTACAAACAAACGTTCACTGAGTCACTCCATACCGCGCCTTGACACTCGGCGAACGACACTCTGTCATTTCTCCAAGAATTTTTTGGTGATCGGCTAATTACAAATGGACTATATGGTCTCCACGCAGTCCAGACCTGTCACCGCCAATTTCTTCTTGTGGGGCTATTTGAAAAATCGCGCGATCCGTGAAGCCTCGATTACTGAACTAAAAACTCACATTACGGAAGAGATAAACGCTATCACAGCAAATACATTACATAATGTGTAAATGATGTGTCTGGAATAATAATAATGTGTCTGGAAACCTCCTCAAACGGGCCCAGATATGTAAAGATGAAGACGGCGGTCACTTCCAACACCTTTTGTAGTCGTTTAAGCACTTCTGTAAAATAAAAATTAATGTTTGTACATTGTTATCAAAATTGGGTTGCAAAATAAATGAGACACTCTGTATATTAAATTGGTCAGTACATTTGAGCTTTAGACAGTTTTCCTATGTAATAGAGGAAGTTCGGGTATTATGGAATGGTCGGGCAATATAGAATACTTTGCCCGTACTGTGCTGCAGTGAAGCGTAAAACTTCCGAGCGACATCCTGGTACTCCCATGATGTACTGCGGTGAGTTCTGTTTCGATACCTTTTGTTGGAGTGACGCGGCGAAATAAAATCTTATTCTCAATTGTTGCAGTTTTTTGCAAGTAAGTTTTATAAAATTCATATTAATTATAAGACTTCTTCGTCAGTGATGTTAACCAAGTTCAGTATTAAATTGAACATTTATATTTATTACTGGTTAGTCAGTTTACCTATAAGCTAACTTGTTGACGAGTGAAGATATTAATTTTTTCAAGATGGCGTACCGGGTAATATGGAATACAGCTATTTGAAGACGAGTCTATTGAAGAAGAAAAATCCTTCCACTCCGATGTATCATCTGAGATGAGCTTTTTTACCAGGTTGTACATCAGATGAGGAAGATGCAGTGTAGTGATGGGCATAACGATTATTTTGATTATTCGAATGAATCATTCGGGCAGCGCAGAAGCATATCTGTTAAACTTTATTCAATTACTACCAGAAATTTTGAAAAAAAAAAAAAAAAGTTTCTGCAGAAATTTCTTCTTCTTCTTCTTTTTTTTTTTTCAAAATTTCTGGTAGAATAATAGAATAATAATAATAATAAAAAAAGTTTGACATATATGCTTCTGCACATGCTCGAATGATTCATTCGAATAATCAAAATAATCGTTATGCCCATCACTAATGCAGTGTACCTATTTTGCAATGGAAAGTATTCAGTGGATGAAAGAGGAGAGGAGTGGGTAATATGCCTAATGTATGCGATGTGGGCTCATGTGGACTGTGCTGGGGCAAAAACAACAGATTACATTTGTGTTTTTTGTAAAAAAATAAGACAGTATTTCAAAGAATCTGATGTTTTGTAGATGATTTACTACCGTTTACTCATTAAATAATCTTCGTTATTCTTATAAATCATTGTTTCTCTTGGAATTTTAATATTCCTTATAACACTATTCCACATTACTCGACTAGTTCATATTACCCGAACAGTGTGATAATTTTTTAAAATCTGAATATTCATATGTATTTTTGTTTCTTCCGCTTTAAACGCATTAACAATGCGTTAAGAAATAGTCAAACTTTGTACTTTACTAACTTTTAATGTATCTCAAATTTGTTTATGTTGACTTGTAATCAAAATGCATATAGCATTCCAAAATACCCGAGCTTCCTCTATTATATGGATCAGATTCCCTTAAACAGCCCTCTTCTAATTTACATTTCTGATACGAAACTAACTGAAGTTAAAACAAAATAACTAAAAGCGTGATACTTAGAGGGAACTTCTTCTAAGGCATTTTATCTCTTAAAACCTTTTTTCAGGACTAAATATGGTAGATATTCAAAAGGTAGTAATTTGAAATCCGCATGTGATTTTATAGAAAAACTTTTCCAGTTTTAATTGAATTTTCAATTAATCTAAATTTTCTCTATTAAATTTAATTAGGTAGAATTTGTAGCGATTTCCCATAGAATGACATGCAATTGATGGTGAGACTATTTTATATAAAAAATCTTTTAATGTATTTTTTAAATTTGTTTTTATGTTATTTAGTAAATTTAGAATTAATTTGAAAGCTAATACAAGGAATGGATATTTGGTGCAAAATTGTTTCGTGACTATTAATTTATAAAACACGTATTATCATTATTTGTAAATGAACCATTGTTTGTATTTTTCGAATTCACTCATGCAAAATCTAAATAAAACAAAACAAATATAAAAATACATTAAGAGAATTTCTTTTTAAAACAATCTTACCACCAGTAGCTTTTCATTCTACGAAAAATCACTACAAATTCTTCTTAATTAAATTTAAGAGAAGAAATTTAGATTAATTGAAAATTTATTTAAAACTAGAAAAGTGTTTATGTAAAATCACATCAGGATTTCAAATTACTGACTTTTGTTGATTTAGTATGTTTAATCCTGAAAAATTGTTTTAAGGGATAAAATGCCTTAGAGAAAGTTCCCTCTAAGTCTCACGCTTTATGTTATTTTGTATTACTTTCTGCTTGTTTTCGTATCAGAATTTAGAACAATGTTTTTATTTTAAATTTCAGTAAAAAAAAATTGAAACGATAAGAAAAATTAATTATTTGTCATGGCAGTGTTAGATAGAACATGTATGCGCAATGGAATTAAACGCAAGTATCAGTAATTGCCAAAGTTAATTCAAATGATCGTAATAAAAAAACACGATTGCCAACTAGGTATGGAAATACCTAGTTGGTTTATATATGTTACCTATCATATTTAGCCTCTCACTGTACAGAAATTATGATTAAATATACTAAACCAATGTTTGCCGACTTTTTACTTAACGGCATTATGATGTTTATGGCGAATCAATGTTTTCTGACACTATAAAAAATAAACATTTGTTTGATTTGATAGCATAAGAGGGACTGCTCAGATTAGTACAAGTCTGTAGAGCATAGTGTGCATCCCGGTCCCCTTTATTAAGGTCTTAAAAATACAATCTTCAGTCGAGGCTGGACCCGCTGTTAAACGTGACAAGGGGAGGGATTGAAAGTTTAGAAAAATAACAGTAAAAACAAACTATGGTCAAAGACCAGATCACATATATGCCGGCCCTGCCAGGGAAGGACCCTGTACGCGACAGTTAGCAGGGACTGAGTAGGAGCTGTGCATTGGGAATGGCATCTGACGACTACTAGGTATGGTTAGAGAGTTCTATCAGAAAAATATAGATTTTATGTAGATTTCTGTTAAGGGTGTGCCTCTTTAGAATATTAAGAAGTCAATTCCTTGGAAGCGATCGCAGGCTTCTTAATATGCTACTGGGCAGGTGAAATAATAAAGGGGAGCCGACGCCAGGAAGTAGACTCTAAAACTACTAAACCGATTTTAAAGATTCTTTCATCGTACGATAGCTTATAAACAGAGTTGCAAAATAAATTGCATTACGTATATCTGTTTTTTGAAAGTGGAAAACTGCAAATGGGTTGAACTGAAGCTTTTCTCATTAATTCATGTCTCATATTCCCCTAAAGCAACACAAGAATGAATTTTCATCAAAATATGACTTAATAGTAATATTTAAATTATCGCAATTAAATTTAAGCAATCCATTTCTCCCTTTTCGCACATTTTATTACATCTAATGGTCCATCGTCTTATGGACGGTAGCAACGATCCCAGCAAACCATTTATATTTTTTCGCAAATTTAATTATTTCTAACCATTTTATAATTTTAATTTTTACCCGTCGAATAGGGAAAAAAATTTATTTGTCAAATGCAAATTGATTTTTTTAATGTACTTTTTAAACATGGATTTTTAAAAAATCTATCACGTGCAGCTCAATTACGGAAGATGTTTGCACCTAAAACAATATAAATAGTACAGCGTTTGTTTTTGGCTAATATTACAAACGAAACTAACACTTCAATAAATAAATAAATAAATAAAATAATGTAGAAGAAAACCAAATTTAACAGATATGTAATCGAACTGCATTTTTAAATACTAAAATAAACAGACTATAAAAGCTGCTGTAAGTACCGAAATCTTTGGCGATTTCTTCGGCTATTAACCTCTGTTTTGGGCTAATATGAAAGCATCGCTTTTAATAACTTTCAAAACTTTATTTTTGAATACATAATTCATACTGTCCATATTAAAAGGATTTGGGGTGTTGTTAGTGCATAACATAAAAAGTAGTAATAAATGTAAAAAAAAAATTACCAGAGTTTACAGAATAAAAATGGCTTTCACTTATCTTCTGTACTGTGGGCAGTGTGTTCTGTAAAATGGGAAGCCCGGGTTATATCCTCTGGTATTTCATAGCGAATTTAAAGTTTCACACACACACACACACTCAAAAAAAAAAAAACACAAATTTAACAGATATGTAATCGAAATACGCGCTTAAACGCTGACATAATGAGAATCGAATAGATTGCTGATAGTGAAGTCTTTAGCGATTTTTTTAGTTATTAAACACTTGGATGCTACTAATTCAAAAGTACCATTTTAAATAAATTTCAGAACTTTATTTGAACACACGATTCTTATTTTTCAGATAAAAGTGCTTTTTAGTGTTGTTAGTGGTCAATTAAAAATACATAGTAAATGCAAAAAAACTATTAGAGTCTATTAAAAAGCCCTGGACTCTTACACAACGTGTAATTTAATAAATAAAATGTGGTAAAGCACATATATGTATTGCTAAATGATGCATTACATGTATTACTTTAAAGACATAAAATTACATTAAAACACAAATCAACAGTTTCAGCCTACATCCTAGGCTAAGTTCAGGATATCAAGTTTATGTACTTTAGCATTTTCAAAATCAACTCTACAATTAATATTATCCACATAAGAGCCGTAGACTGCTTATGATTTATAATGTTATTGCGAATTTATTGGACAGACTTGCAATTCATTGAGATCCAACACCCTCTGAGCATCGAGTCGGAATTTATGAGGTTTCTATCCATCTGGACAACGGTTGCAAGAAATTTTATATCGGTAGACACAAAGAGAATTCGTGGATTGTCTCAAAGAACATCGCAGTGACATTAAAAATCATAAACTGTCTACGGTTTGCTCTAGATTTTATACGGATAATATTGGTTGTAGAATTGATTTTGAAAATGCCAAGGTTAATGTACCTTGTAATATAGAGCAAAGATGTTTAATAAGGGAATCCATTGAAATCTTATAGAAAGGGAGGTGGAGTTATAAATACCTCTAGTATTTATAATGTTTCTTTTAATACAGGGTTCTGTTTTTAGAGATGGATGATTAAAATTTGAAGACAGAATATGAGAGAGAGCTCAAATGATCTAATAAAACTGACTTCATTTGAATGTGGAACGCTTGAGCATCATGTGTCCCCCCCTCCCCTTTTTTATACGCTCCTGATATGAAGAAATGCATATCCTTTTGTTGAATTGCATTAAAACATATCTTTTTCAAACCAGCCTTTTAAAAACTTTCCTTTTATTATGTTACTGAAATCAAACTTCTTAAGAGGTTATGGGATACTTTTGCCTTCAAACAATGTATCTCACTATTTTTTGTTCATTTTCTAAATGTCTGACATTTCATAAATGTTCTTTCGAAGAATTTTTTAAAGAAAGTAAACATATATAGAATATGTAGCACTTCTTGTCGTTCAATGCGTAAAGCAGCAGTGTACTTATTACAAAACTTTAAACGAACTTTTATTCTGAACTTCCAAAACTTTTTTCTGAAAACAAAGTTTTTTAAGTTGGTACCCAAAATATTTCTACAACAGGTGAACCGAGTTCCTTGCTTTTTTACTGTTTAATGACAGCTTATACACAGTATGGCCACTATAGTTCTATGCACTTCATTAACTTCAGAACGGTGACAGTTGTAATCACAAACGTGGTATAAAGTGGCTATGGCACTACTTAATGAGACCTCTTTCAGCGCCACCTATCGGAAAATTGCGGAGTTAGTGCTTCTATCTTGATAAAGGTACTAGTTATAGAGAAAATGTCATTACAAAATTGTAAAGCGCCCCCGATTTAGCATGAAATGATGTCTTACTTTATCCTACAAAAATAACTTTCTTAGAGCACCTGAAATGTAAAAAAATTATATCTTATCACTAACTTAAATATGTCACAAATAGCATGCAGAAGTGTGCACTCTAAATAAGAAAGAGTGACTATTCACTCCGGAGGAGTGGATATTCACTCTATCGCAGAGTCAAAATTTGCCCAACCTCTTTAGAGTGACTATTCACTCTAGGAAAAAGTGAAATTCTTGACTCCCTGAAAGAGTGAATACTCACTCTTTCAGGAGTGAGTTTTTTCACCCCTGATAGGAGTGAATAGTCACTCTTTCAGGAGTGACTAAAATTCTTGAATTAAAAAAGAGAAATTCATTTTTACACGCTTGTTCGTAGGCGGTCACCCTCCCAACCAGTAACCGAGCTCGCTGCTGCTTGACTTCTGCGCTCGGACGAGAACTGGTACCTACAGCTTGCTACAGCCGCTTACAATTTAGAAAGCTCTTATTACATTATTTTAGCTTTGTTTCTTTTGTGATATTCGAACACACTTATTAAATTTGTGTAGAAATCATAAATATTTACGGTGTTTCTCAACTGTGTAAATAAGAAACTGAAACCTTCTTTTTGTATCATATAATACAGAGACTGTTCGCACATTTTTTAGACAAATTTGATAAATTATTTTAAAAAATGGAATTCTTTTAGAGGAAAAAATCCTGACAACAACTTATTATGTGTAATTTATATTATCGTCTGATACTTTCAAATTTATTCTTATTTCAAGATTGCTCATGCTAAAAAAGCTGTGAATGGGAAGATGCGTTTGCGTTTTTTTTTTCTTCTTCCGAACAGAAGTATGCTAATTCCACAGTCTAAAATGATTGCAAAGCGCATAATTTAAAAACTTTTTAGTGCGAAATAAACATAACAATTGATTGAAAAGTGCTATTCCAAAAATCAGTACATATACATAGTAAAAAGATACCAGATGAAAAAAAAAAAAAACAGGGAAAAAAAGAGCCATTTCAAGGCGGAAAACGAAGTTTCAAATAAGGATTTATGACTATCGCAAATTTATCTTACATCGAAAACATTCATCGATATCCATCGAAAGCATTATGCAGAATTAGAATCAAGAAACAAGATTATCATACAGATTATTTCAGAAAGCAATATTCATATTTTAAACGTTAAAAACAACAACGCCGAAATCGTCTAAAAAATGTGCGAACACCCGTCTGTACATTTCCGCTATGACAAAAATTCCGTTACAACAAAGCAGTTATTTATTTATTCATTCATTTTTTTCTTGCTAATAATGTTTGCATAATTAGAGCCCGATTAAGATTGTCCGAGGCCCCGGGCCTGTTTACCAAATAGGCCCGTGAAGCCGAAGTTTACTCACTGAAATACAAAGGGGCCCCCAAATTTACTTTTCAAAACTAATTTTTAGGGGGAAAATTTCAGTCAGGGTAAAAAACGTTTTTTTTTTTCTTAAATTATAGCTGTTAAATTTTTCCTAAGATTATTTCCGACACATTTATACTCTTTTTTTTTTTCTATAATAAATGTTATAAAATCAGTGATTAAATGCAACGTTTTTCATTTCTCTTATGTTTAATTTCAAACGTGCTAAAAATAACAGAAAATTTAATCTGTATAGTTATATTTTGTTTATATTCCTAAAGAGGTTAGAAATGATATAAAATATGTAGAATAGGTTATTTAAATAAAGAGGAAAATAATTAGCATTCAGAGATATTAAATTTCTGTTTATAAAATAGAAGCAAAATTGTGTTGCAGCTAAGCATAAATTTACTTCAAATATTTTTTTTCCCACACTTTTCTTAGCATTGGCAAATCCTGCAATTTGTAAAGCATAAAATATATTTCCTGTCCATAATTCTATCGATTCATTTATTATTTCAATGCCTTTTTCAGTTTTTTTTTTAAATCGTGCTACTATATATAAAGGATTTCATTTTAGGTGTTTCGTTTCGATAACGGAGATAACTCGGATTCTCATCCGTGAGCTGGCGCCATCTTGTGATTTTATTGGAAAAAATTGTTTTTCCTCACTCTTCAACGGAGTGAAATATCTCACTCTTGTCAACGGAGTGAACAGTCACTCTCGACAACGGAGTGAGATATTTCACTCTTTTCTAGAGAGTGGAAAGTTCCACTCTTTAAAGAGTGCATATTTATAAAATTCACTCCTAAAAGAGTGAAAATGCCTCTCACTCTTCCAAAGAGTCAACTTCTCACTCCTTCCAATTTTAGAGTGTGGTATTAAAAAGAAGATACATATTTACTATTAAAACTAACGCATGCAAACAAGATACAGTTTACTTTAATAAGAAAATTAAGTTAAGCATGCTCTATGTGTACACCATCGGCAGCAATGCATCATGCGTTCTGCATGTATTCCGCTAATGCGGCGCATTTTGAATACTTAACTTAATTTTTCTTATTAAAATAAACTGTACCTTGCGTACATGTGTTAATTTTAATAGTAAACAAAAATCTGCCTTATAATGCCACACTTTTGTATGCAATTTGCGGCGTATTTTTGCTGACGATTGGATGTAAAAAATTAGATTTCAAGGCTTCTAAATAAAATTATCTTTATATGTAAGGACTGTTTCCTAGAAATCCACACAAACTTTTCCTGAAGGAAGAAGCTATGAAAAAAACGAGACAAACAACACAAATGGCCACTGTAAGGTAACTTTAATAACCACATTACAGTGTAAAACAGTTATCGGGTTTCAATTAAGCCGTTTCGTCGGTCATTATTATTTTTACTTTTGGTGGTACTTGCTAGACGTTGTATAAAATCTATATCCAAAATTTTGAGATAGTACTTGATTCGAATGATCAATTTCTGGATGTTATCTGCTTTCCAACCTTCAGCATACAATTTAGGCTTAAGGTACGCCCAAAACTGCTCGATTGGTTGAATTTCGGGAAAGTTGGCCGGGTTGTAGGACTTCTCTACGAAAGTGATATTTTGCTGGGGCAAGTGGTTGAGAACAATTTTGCAGTAATGACAGCTGCCCAAGTCTGGCCAGAAGACGTAATCACCGTCATTATAATTGCAACGGATTTAGGGGAGGAGACGACGGAGAATGCACTCGTTCAAATATCGTTGCCCATTGACAGCGAACCCAGACTTTCGGATGAACGGACGACTCAAGCCTTTCGGACCCTTCTCAATCCAAACGAGAACTTTGTCTTCAAATTTCGCTTTAGTAGCGAATTTGTTTATAGGTTGTGTCGTGGAGACGTCATATGTGTAATAGCCACCATTATCGTTAATGGTGGAGTGAGTGAGCGTAAAGTATGATTCGTCATCCAAGATGAATGCTCGATCAGAGAATTTTCTGAACAATCCATTCGTTTTGGTATGACACTTTTTTGTGATGTTTTATGTTAAGCTTCTTGGTGATTGTCTTATGTAGGTAGCCGGGTGAAACACTGAATTTGACAGCCATGTTGGACGGATTGTTACTCGGTCGTTCTTATCAAACAGTCGTTTCAACTGCTGTAACTTTGGCTTGGGGAATTTTCGGGGCTGCCGACCTGATCCCGGTTGTCTTTCGGCCGGGAGTCCTTTCTCGTAACGTTGTAGACTATCGTATATTATACGTTTGGAGTTATTTTCGGCGAAGAAATGGTTCACGGTGAACTTTTTTTCATGATGAATATTGTCTTCGTAAAACTTGTACACACGCGTACGTAGACACTCCTTTTTCCACTCCATTCTCGGAAAACACAGATTACTTATTGAGCTCTTGGCTAACAGGCGCTATATACGACATTGCAACACTTCAAGCACATTCGTATTTCTTTGCTATTTTGCATAACTGCAATGTTTGTGTGGATTTCTAGGAAACAGTCCTTAAGACATAATTTCACATTAAATCAAAGACGCTCTACAACTTTGTAATTGACTTTTCTCCCTTATCGTATACCGTTTGTGAGATAGGAACGCCAGTTCCGCAATTGGTTGCTGAATGGCCCTGTAAGACATCTCATTGCGTAGCGCATATAACACTTTATTATATCTAGACACCATGTTTATGACTATAGTTTTCACCGTTCTGGAGTTAATGGGGAGTGGACAAGGCTTTAATGGGTACACTATATTTGTCTAGTCTTTTCAGATGATTTTTTTTTTTTAATTTATAATTCGTCCGATTTTTATAGACAAAACAAATGACAATGTTTTGTAGAAAACTGATACATTAAATTTGACAGCCATCATTTTATTAAAAATGTAAAATTTCAAAAAAACCATCTGCCAAGGACTGGAGAATTATAAACATATTGACGTGCTTTTCGTTAAATTGTTGATTTATATAATAAATGAAACCACTCATTTACAACCATAATTCTCGGATACCTCTGAATGCTACACACCGTGCAACAACCAGGAAAAGGGAGTCCAGAAAGAGCAATTTTTCAAAAAATTGATTAAAAGTATGGTTTTTAAACATTAAAAACATATGTTATTTTATGCAAAAATCTTTACATATTTCTACTTTGTTTCTAGACATCAAAACAATTTCATAAAATATGCTTATTTTTCATGCCAAAAAACTCATAGAACCCCTTAATATACGTCATCTGAAGGGTAATTCCCCCATGCCTTGATATATTTTTCGATTATGGGAACTCTGAGAAACATTGAAATGTTTTTTCATAATAGAAAATAGCGATCGCTACCCCCTCGAATACACTTCGATTTTTCACTGTCTTTTTAATAGAATTTCGGAATTTATTGCTTTGAATGTAGGAAATTTTAGTGAAGTTTATTGAACTTGGAGATTTTTTCCTTACTGCAAAGATGAAAAAGTTCAACAGACAAAAGTTTTTTCGTTTTTTTTTTCAGATATACCAGCAAATTACTTTTTGAAAACCCCGAAAACAAAGTAAAAAAAGTATGTAGTTTAAAAAAAGAGATACATTTTATTTTCTCTAGTTAAGTAATTGTATAAAATATCGCTTCTGGATTGAAAGAAAGTTCTTTAACCTTCTGTGCCCAACGATAGTACTATTAAAAGGACTTGTTACAAAATTCATTTAACACATCAATTGGCAGTAATACAATTTAGGATAAGTTATAGAGACTTTATTCTATCATGTTCCCAAAGCATTACTCGTTGTACAAAGCAAAAATATTTTTAAATGGATAATTCTTTTTCCATTTATAGCTGTTCGGCTTTCTTGATCTTGAAAGACAAGGAGTGGATTTCCTCAACAACCACTGAACAGATTTGAAAGAACACTGTAAAAAAAAAATCCGTTAATTGCCAGTACAATTACCGTTTTTTTGCGGATTTTTTTTCTCTGATGAAAAGTGATTTTGTAAATGTTTCAAAAAGCATGGATTAGAGAATGTCTTTGACAAATAATGCTGAATTTTCACTTTTTGTTAAGCTCTGGGGTTTATTTTTATTATTACGCTGCAAAAGAAAATAAATTCGTAAAAATACGGAGATTGTACTGGCAAAATACATAAATTCTGTTTAGAGACTTTTAGCACTATTATATCAGGGATATTTTCAAATCCATATTCACTAGTTTCTGACGCATTCATGAAATCACTTCATCGGTGGAAAAAATTCTGTAAAAATACGGAAATTGTACTGGCAATCAACAGGATTTTTTTTACAGTGTACAGTAGCCTCACATGACTATTCGGACTCTTATGTTTTTGAAACTGCTTTGTTAAAAATCTATTAAATATTAAAGGATCAATATATATTTTTTAATGCATAGTCTGATTTATAAAATTTGAAATGCATGAACTATTAAACCAGAAAGAATGTTACATTGAAATAATTTGTTTAGAAAGTACAAAAAAGAAATCAGGTAAGTACCTTTGAAGTTTTTAAAATTTTCTTAGAAATATACAAATAACAGAGCTGTTAGTGCTTTGTTTTGTATATTTTAGATGAAATTACACTTTTCAAGCGTTTCGGCATAGATGCAACTAACTTTTATGTATAAGATTGTTCGATTTTATTGCAATTTTTTTTTTATTCTTTCAGTTGGGATTTTGAAGAAACATCGAGCTCTTCTCTTATTCACTTCCCTAATTTACTTCGCACTTTGTCAATTGGATTTATGTCCAGAGAATATGGTAGTGTTTTAGTAACTTCTCGGCATTATAAAGCAGCCATAAGAGAACATTTAATGCAGTATGCTTGATATCATTATCCTAGTAGAATTTGAATGCATCTAGAATTCCAAGTTTCTGCACACATTCTTTTATACTTTCTTTTCGAATATTTATATACAGGGTCATCGAAAAAGCTGTCCCTGATGTTAAAAATAAATTGCACGACAAATATGTAATCAATCGGTACGAAACCAACGTGAAATTGTAGAACATCTGAAGGAGTTTTGGTAGTAGTGATTGCGTTGACCTTGACGTGACTGAGCGCATGCTCATGACGCGATGCCATTTCACTCATCAGTCAGTTTACAGCAATCATGGTCAAAACATCTCCAAAACATTGTTTATGCTGAAAAAATTCGGGATCTGCAGCAATTAAGTGAGAGAATTTACGTAGCATAATAGCGACTGTAACCTCAGACATGATTGAGCGCACCTTGAAGGAGATCGACTGCCGCGTAGATGTTTGCCGAGCAACAGGGAGAACTGATATTGAAATTTTCTAAGTAATGTAAAAAAACCTCTCAGATTTTCTCAATCTAACAGTGTAAAAATAAATGGTTTATCTTAATAAATATAAACCATTAATTTTTAAGGCCTTAGTTATTTTAATTCGAAATCTGGGACACCTTTTCCGAGGACCCTGTATTTGTACTGATTCGTAGTATTTTCTTCCAAAAAGCAAATTTCCCATTTTATACACACACAGAAAACCATCTCACCTCCACTTCTACGTCCGTGTGTAACAAATAGGCTTGCTTTTCGGATTCATTTTTTCATCGGGTTTCCGCCAAACAATATTTTTTCCAATATTTTTTTTTTTCCGATTCAAAAATATTAAATTTCGACTCGTCGGCAAATATAATGTTATTCGATCAGTACAAGAGTCATAGTGGTATCTCCCCACTATAAAAAAGGTCAGAGTGGTACACCTCTCACTATAAAAAGTATCAGAGTAGCACCTCCTACTAAAAAAAGAGTCAGGGTAGTATTCCTCACTATAAATAGTCAGAATGGTACCTCTCACTATAAAAAGAATCAGAGTGGTTTCTCCCACTATGAAATGGAGTATCTTATCCATTATTTAGGAATTTTTTCAATCTCTTATTAACGAAAATGTTTTTCTTAGTTTTTTGGGCACATGCACTGATCTGTGAGTTTCGAGGCACATTTTAATTCCAAACATTTCTTTCAGTGCACTTAAAAGTTATACCGATGAAAAACTTGTGTTTTTCTTGATTTTCCTCATGAAAAACATTTGATCTTTCAGATAACTTGTAAGGTGCGACAAGTTAATATATATATATATATATATATATATATATAAGAAAATATCTCTGACGGCTCGGTCTACAAGCACAGGTAGATTTCGAAGATGTAGACCGTGGGGCGCTTGTTTATTGGGAATTGCAGAAGAAATGATTTTTTTGCCACAATGCACCAATTGAGATCGCCCATATCGAAATCTACCTGTGTTTGTAGGCAGAGCCGGCAAGGATTTTTAGGTTTATATATATATATATATATATATATATATATATGTTGTAGATAATATTAAGACGATTTATGATAAATTTAAGCAGATTTGATATGTTATGAATTGACAAAGCTATGAATTTGTTTCTTCTTAAACGCCTATTCCTCCACCCCACCCCTCCTTGAGACTAGTTTTAATTATATCAAAAATTTGTCATACATAAATTTTCGACCATTTTCTTAGAAGTAATAATAACTTTAAACGGATTCGAAATGTTCTTTTTTCAGTTTTCACAAAAAGCTCATTCATCCCCCCCCCCCGGCCCGATTTTGCCCATTAACGAACTTGACCGAGATTTTATGCCACTTGATTTTATGTATCAGTTTGGATGAGATTTGTGCAGAATTATGGAAGTTATCGTGTCCATAAAAAAGTGATATAAATACATACATAGATAGATAGATAAAGTTTTGAACTGGGGGTGGTTTTGGGTTCTAGGAGTCATGATCGATGTAGATCTGCAAAAATTTTTCGTAAATTTCAACATAGGGGAGAATGTAATAGGTAGTATTTTTTTACGAAATCTACCTAAACAAACATGAGTTGTTCCACGCAATTTGACATTGTTTTATTACATCAAATACAGTGGAACGTTTTACAAAAAGCATTTTTGAGATGTTTCGAGTATTTTCACCAGCATTAAAATGCTGTATAATCAGACTTCGAAAAGAGCGTGTAGTTTTTTTTTTGTCACAATTCACTATGCTTACTTCAAAATTGAAATTTTAAACATATTTTGCTATAGAACAAATGACTGGAATGACTGAACAAATGAAACAGCAGACGATATTTCTGAAATCGAAGTTTATATAGAACATTTTTTTTCAAATACTATAAAATAAAAATAATTATCTACGAAAAGTAAAAATAATTATCTACGAAAAGTACACAAACTTACAAGTGTCCGAATAATTATGAGAGTTCATTTTTAGTGTTTTCCAAAGAAATCATTCTATTTAAAAAATGTTTGAAATACACTGGCCTCCAAAAGTTAAGGTACAACATGTTTTTCGAAGCTCACCAGACAAAAAAGGGCAGTCAGATTAAACTTCATAGTTTATATGAATGACAATAATAAGCTTCAAAAAAACTTATGCAAAAATTACAGCAACAACTTTTATTTTATAGAAAAGAATAGGTATTTGTGAATGAGAGAAAAATATGCAATTACGAAGCTTTCGTAATTTTGCGTGTAAGTTTTGCTGTATTCGAACTATTGTTGTCAGTTTTGTTCACAACAGCCATTAGAGTCTAGAAATGTCTAGAAGAAGTCGTTTGCCGGATTCATTAAGGTGGCGGGCGGTAGGATGGATGGAAATGGGGTTGTCAGAGGCCGATACTGCTAGACAGCTCAATGTGTCTCACAGTGTAGTCCAACGACTCTGGGTTCAGTATGAATTCGAAGATTCTGCGTTCAGAAGACATGTTCCAGGTCGCCCACGTGTTACAACACCTGCAGAAGACCGGTTTTTAGCTCTTTCGGCCCGAAGGAGAAGACGCACTACTGTGCCGCAACTCATTGCAGACCACTTTGCAGCATCAGGGAGAAGAATCCCCGCTACTACGGTGCGAAGACGTCTTCACAATGCAGGTCTCTATGCAAGGCGATCAGTTGTGTGTGTCCCCCTCAACAGATGACAGAGAAGAGCCCGCTTATGTTGGGCAAGAGAACATGTTTCCTGGACCAGACAACAGTGGGCTTCTGTACTCTTCACAGACGAGTCCAGATTCACACTGGAGAGCGATTCAGGACATCTTCTGATCTGGAGAGAACAATGCATTCGATACCATCAATCAAACACTGTCGAAACACACAGGTACAGAAACAGTGGAATCATGGTTTGGGCAGGGATCTCACTCGGAGGCCACACTGACCTGCATGTGTTCCATAGAGGAACTGTGACTGGTGCGATGTATCGGGATGAGTTCCTTGATTCATATGTGCGCCCATATGCCGGTGCTATTTGCAATGGTTTCATTCTAATGGACGATAATGCGAGACCACACCGAGCCGTGGTTGTTAAGGATTATCTTGAGGATCACGGTTTGGAGAGAATGGAATGGCCAGCTCACTCTCCAGACTTGAATCCGATAGAACTTTGGGACTATCTTGGAAGACAGGTTGCGGCTTTAAGTCCTCCTCCAAGGTCATTAAATGAGCTGGAACAAGGCTTACTCCAAGTCTGGTCAGCGTTACCTATTTCGGTGTCCGGCAATTTAATTGAGAGCATGGAAAGTCGATGCCGCCAATGCATTCAAGTCCGGGGTGGACATATTCCGTATTAGAACCAGTTTTTTAATGCTTCTGTCAGATTTTACTGCATAATACTGCGATGTACCGATTTCTCCAAGAATGGAATTTTCCCCCATGAGTGCTTTTTTGTTGTAATTTCATTTAGACGTTTAACTTAAGTAAATTTCTATGTCGCATTTAATAAATAGCAGTTTAGCACACATTTCCTCCAAATTTGTTGTTTCTATATTCATTGGTTTGCAAATTAGACGCAAAAAACCGGTTGTACCTTAACTTTTGGAAGCCGGTGTATATTTCCTATAAAACATGACAAATCTTGAAAAATATAAATAATAGTGCATGTAAATAGTAAAATAAGTAAATAGTAGTGAATAGTAAAAAAAACGGGGGGGGGAAGCTGATTCTTTAATATCTAGTAGATATATTTAAAAAAAAATTAAAAACATAAGTAACTGAATATAATAGTGAGCAAATGTAATGTTTTACATTACACACTAGAGAGCAAGCTAAAAATTATCATCGTACCATGTATGCTTTTTTTAGAATTTGTTGTTTAATCCCTTTTCCATCGAAAATTAGAGGATGAGTATTCTTCCCGCATTCGTTAAATAGTAAATACTTTATCTTTGATTATTAATGTAATCGAATGTACCGTACATAACTTCTATTCAATTATTTAAAAAAATTTTAAAACATACGAGAAAAACATTCCATAACAGTACTCTCGATTTTTCAGTTAGAGACAAGAGTAAAATCCAACATTATCTTGCATTGTTACAAAGTTAAATTTCATAAGGATGTAAACTAATTGAAAAATAATCCAAGCAGTGAAACACGAAAATGGGTATATGAAAGTCAGAATGACCATTAACAAACCTCTGAATAAAATGTTTTTTTAACAATTTACTGTCAGCAACTAAAATTAAAGTATCTCATTATATGAAAACACATGAATTGTTTCCGGAATTTCATAATCATGAAAAATATGTTGAGTATGAATGGAAATTTTTAAAAATCTTTCTCTAGGCAACTAGCACGTATATATAACGAGATTATGCTAAACTTTAACGGTTCTTGAACATTGTGTTATGTGGTAAAATATTTTGCGTAATAATCTAATTAGTATTAGGTAAAATTCAGTTGGTAAACTAATATTTTGCAGTGAATATAAAATATTTTCTAGTAGTAAGACAATTTCATCAATGCTGGAAATGTAAATTGGTTCTGCTCTTGAATATTAGATAACATCAAAACAAATTTGATCAATAAAAAAATATGTAATATCATTATACAAAGGAATAAATTACTTTTCTTTTAATCATATGTTTTCATGAATATTTTAAACATTTTTCCTTATCAGTGTCATAAATTATTTTTTAAATGTATTTTTATAGAGAATACTCAACATTCTTTATGTCCAACAATTATTTTGGGAATTAAGTTACATTTTCAGATTTGTCAATAATAACACTATTTAAATTTGAAATATAAAGTGGGATACAAAAAACTTCGACTTAGAAAATGTTATAAGTTGTTTCTGTTTGATAATCCAAATAACTTTGCTACTGATCTCATTATATGTCCAACAGACATAAAATTTCAAAATTAAGGTTAAATTTATGTCCAGATGTAATAAATGTTTTAGTATACATAGTACATTTGAATAATTAAAAATACATGCTGATATTTATCTAATTATAAGAATCTCGGCATCCAGCAAGATTTCGTTTTGAATCAAAACTATTTTATCACTTTACTGAGTTCTCCTAATATAATAGTATTATTTGTTTAATAAATCTTTATCTACAGAATTTTTTCCCGAAATGATATTCCTTAGCCGGATCATGTATTCGACATTCCATTTTAAATAAGGTCTATTAGATTACTAAACTTTTGTAAGTATTGTAAACAAATATATAAGATTTTATCATTTGTAGCAGAGTACGTTTAAAAGTTTTGCAGTTACAAAATTAGTTCTAGTACCTTTCACAAATTAATTACTACTATTAATTAATAGAGTACATAATATCTATGGTTAAATCCTACTTTTTTGGCGAACCTCTTTTCTTTGAAATCGGGTAAAAAAAAAAACCTCAACTACGATAAAACTAAATATATATGCTGGGGGGTAAGTAGAATTATTAAACCAGTTGCTTTTTAATAAATGTAATCCCCATTTCATTATTAGGTGCGATAAATTATTATTTACTGCTAAATTTTACTATTTTGTGTTTCGTGGCGTTATAGGTTACAGAAATTGAACTATGAAAGCACAGTGTGTTTACTTCTACAAGTTGGATATTTATCTAAAAGTATTCTTTTGATGTTTATATTTTAGAAAAAAAAATGAACATGTTTCTTTTTCGTCCAACAATGTTTTCTACTATCCGTCATTTCATTTTTTTCTGACGCTATATACTTTATGAAACCCGTCATTGCCAAGCTAATGCAAGAATACCTTATTTGTCAAAATTAATTTGCTAGTTCAATAAATATGCGAATGATCCGAAATTTGTCTACACAGAATAGTATATTACATATATAAAAATAACGGAATTATTTTTCTCTTTTTCTTCAATGAAATTGGCTAAATATAAAGGCTATAATGTATTTACATCACGTTTTAAAGTGACTGAACAATTTCGCATACTTAAAATATTTTACCTTCTTAAAACTATATTTCGCTTCCCCCATTAAGTTCCTTAAAAAAATTCTTTATCTGACTATAGTAACGTTAATCGGGAGTTTTTATCAGGGTAGGAAATAATATTTGCCATAAAAAATATTCTTAAAAAAAAAAAGATTTTTGTTTGAAGTAAAAAAGATGATAAATATAAAAATAATTTTGATTGTACGAATTCCTAAATAAGTGTAAACAGTTTTGTTGAGGCATACTATTAAATGTTAACAATGGTGAATACCAAAAGAGTCTAAAATGCTAAAATATTTATTTAATTTCAGACTTGTTCATTTAAAAATAAGTACAAATAGCTTTTATGTTTTCCGATAAATAATTTTACGTTTCCTATGTAATTAAAAATATAAAATATTCATAGATAAGCTTTTGCAAGTCAGTCATAGCAGAATGCGGTTATTTATTTATTCAATTTCTAACAAAGTGGAATTTTTTTTTGCTAAGCATCGCTATAAATTAAATGTAAATGTTTTATTTTCGGGGCAAATGCGCTTTGCATTTTGGAGTTGTAAGTAATAAATTCAATATGAAATAATGTTGGTTTTGAAAAGAAACCAGAGATTCGGTTAAATCAACAACACAAATGCAAGCAGTCAGAGTTTTTATTCTGATTTATTAATGACGTCACTGTTGACATTCATCGTTAAAATGAAAACCGCATACATGATGTTCGGATAGCACTGCACAAACTGTGTACACTGTTAAAACTACAGGTGACACATGGCACCCAAAAGGGGTGAAAGGCTTGTCTCACTGGTGACACCCCTAGGGGAGCCAAAATGGCACCCTTAACTAGGGTGAAAGGATGGCACCCCTAATACAGGGTGCCCCAAGGGGTGAAAGGATGGCACCCAGGGGAGAATAATGGCACCTCTACTCTAAGGTGCCCAGCGGCACTCCACAAATGAAAGCATCTCCCCCCCCCCCGCCCTTGTCTAGCAATTATATTGAAAAGAGTTTGTAAATTCTCATACTTAAAAAGAAAAGAAAAAGCTAAAGATATATAATTATAATGCAATGTTTAACTTTAGCTGCAATAAACTGATCAATACTTCATTTTCTCTGTTGAAATTTATACAAAGTTAAAAGTTGATCATCTCATGTCAAGGGTCGATCCCGGCAAAATTTGGGGCCTATTCAGAGCTCCTTCACAAAAATCTATTTAATAAAACAGGCTCCTTCACAAAAATCAATTTTATAAAATGGGCCTCTTCAGAAAAATCAATTTGATAAAACAAACCCTTCACAAAATTCCTTTTAATAAAATAGGTCTTTTCACAAAATTCTATTCCATAAAAACATACTATTTTTATTAATTATTTATTATTTTGTTATGTTTTAAAATGTGCAATTTGTAAACAATCAAGTTCACCAGAAAGGAAAACAAATAGGACTTTAAAAAGTTTTTGTTATGTTAATAAATGTTTGGTTCGAAAGATTGTTTACAAATTACACATTTTAAAACATATCAAAATAATGAATAATTAATAAAAATAGTAAGTTTCTATGGAATAGAATTTTGTGAAAGGGCCTATTTTATTAAAAGGAATTTTCTCAAGATACCTGTTTTATTAAAAGGAATTTTGTGAAGGGACCAGTTTATGAAATAGATGTTACTGAAGGGGCCCAATTTATTAAATTGATTTTTGTGAAGGAGCCTGTTTTATTAAATAGATCTTTGTGAAGGAGCTCTGAAAAGGCTCAAAATTTTGCCTGGATCGACCCTTGACATAAGATGATCAACTTTTAACTTTGTATAAATTTCAGCAGAGAAAATGAAGTATTGATCATTTTATTGCTGAAAAGTTAAACATTGCATTATAATTATATATGTATAGCCTTTTTTTTTCTTTTTTAAGTATAAGAATTTTCAAATTATTTTCAATACAATTGCTAGACAAGGGGGGGGGGGGGGAGGGAGGCATTTTGTGAAAAATATAATAAATTTCACAAAATGCCCCCCCCCCCCCCACACACACAAAAAAAAACTTGCATCGACCCCTGCATGTGCAGGTTAATATCTATGAGAAATGTATTATATACATCATCAGGTCATTTTTGTTACCTTCAAAACCGGTTAGTATTTATTACCATATATATTAGTATTTATTACCATTTTAAGTTAGATGTAGTAGTACAGAGATATTTATTTATCATTATTATTTTAAGAGGGGAAAAAAAAAATCTTCTAGCTATGCGAGTTAAATATATTTACATAAACCACTCAATCATCTAAGCCATTCTTACATCCAGCCACACTACTGTGAAATGTTCCAGTGTTTTATTATTATTAATATGTTATAGTACAAGAGACTCACAAAACATTTTTCAAGAAGACACATGTATAAATGTCAAATATCAATTCAGGAATTACGATTTATTTATTTTGTTAATAATTTATAATATGTAATGAGGTATATTTTTAGTTCATTTCATCATCAAACACAAGCTCTAAAAATTTCGATAGTAAAAAGTATTTGATTAGTAAAAACATCTGCAGAAATTTATATTTTATCAAGTTTACTATTTCTTATGTTACAAAGTTTACTATTTCTTATGTTACAAAATTTATTATTTCTTATGTTACAAAGTTTACTATTTCATATTATCAAATCAACTAATTTAAAATTGTCAAATATTCAAATTAATACGTTTCAAGTTAGTAAAAATCAATTCCCTTTAAAACTTGTAAATTCTTTAATTGTTTACAAATAGTTTGTTTATATATCAGAAAAATAAGAAATTAAACTATTTTTTTAAATATAACAACTTATGTTTCTCTCTCTATATTTTTTATTACTATAATAATGCATCATTAAATTTATTTCTAGATCGTAAACAACAAAAACTGTGCGAGAAAATTCATTAGATAAAAATATGAATAAAATGAAATTATTATAAGATCTGCATAAATAATAATCTAAAAAACAAGCAAATAGGTGAGGCTACATCATTCTAATTTCACGAGATACAAATTTCAACTTTCCACATCAAGATTATAACTTAAAATGTCTGCTTGAAAATAATGTGTGGAGCCACTTGTAATACAACATAATATAAAATCTTTTTATAATAATAAAACATAATATAGAAACAACACTGAAACATTTCACATACCTGTATATAAAGAGTGATTCTTTTTATTGACTCCCCTGGTTTATTTATTCTAAATAAATGTCGTTATTTAGTTATTATATTAATAACTATGCGGCAACGATTACGCAGCAGCGATGCACTGAAATTCAAAGTCAGCCATCTTGTTCGAACTCCCCTATGACTTGCGAAAAATGAGAGGAAACAAGTCAACACCTCATGAAGAGGAAACGAATCAGCGCATGCGCAAGATACCAGTCGAATGGCTGGGTGAAAAAGTTCGAGCAATATGCATTGTACGGCACCCTAATTAGCTTCAATCACCCAGTGAGTGACCAAATGGCACCCTAATCACATTTTCAAGCCTGTACGGCACCCTAGCGTTTCAAACGGCACCAGAATTTCACCCCGGGTTCCCAAAAGGCACCGAATTGTCCCCTCTAGTTTTAACAGTGTAGAATGACAATCTTCGCTCTGAGTACATAAATGAAGCAAAAAAACATGACATTGACAACGCATAGTTTTCGAGAAAAATGCAAAAAAAAAAGTATGACGTCGTATATTCTAGCACTTTGTAATGCATATTATTGTACTTACCGAGAGTAAAATACGTATCGCAATATTCACGAACGGAATACATTATCACTATATGAAGATTTGTGGCAGTTTCAATTTGCAGCCTTTTAATCTTTTTGCTCATTTACTTATGAGACACATGCTCACCATCTAAATCGTTTTAAATTGATCCCCTTTCCCAAGCCTATGGGCAAAATTTTTATATTTTAAAAACTCGTATTACTTTTAAAAATCTTGTTTCTCAGCCGGTTTGCAATTTCACGAGGTTCAATAAAGCTTATTTTTGGCGCTCTAGATATGACGTCACACTTTTTTCTTTTGCATTTTATTCGAAAACTATGCGGTTTAGAGATATGGTTTTTTGGACACTTTCAAGTTCTATGAGCGAGGATTTTCGTTTTGCGAAGTTTGAGGGGTGGTACCCGAACATTCTGCGTGTGATGTGTCAATCTCGAGGGTCCTTCCAAAGATGACAAATAAATGAATAATATTAAATCAATCTTCGATTTTTTAAATCCGATCCGGTATGTTTGTAAATTGTTTCAGCAAAATAAAAGAAGTCCAAAAGAAAAGGACCCAAACAGGACAAAATATTTTTGCAAAGGAAAAGAATGTCGCAATCTACTAAGCCGTAAATATAGGGTATCTAAGTATCTAGCTTAACGAGAATTTTCGTTACTAACTTTAATAATAATGAACAAATTTTAGTGGCATTTTCTACATACTAAGTTTGACTTAAGGGAAATGTGATGTAATCAAGAGAATTTGGGAGAGCATGTACTACAGCTAAATTCCAAATTATGGAACATGGATTAGATGCTGTTAATGGCCATTTCCTGCACCTCTCATGATGTCATCACTCTTCACAAAAAAGCGAAATGTAAGTCTGTTAAAATTTCCACTAAAATATCTTCATTATTGCTTATTAAATTACGAATGAAAATTTGAGTTCGTGTTTTGAGACACTTGTATTTTTGTCTGAATAAATGAATTACGATCCTGGTTTCCTATATGAAAGATGTTCGTCTTGGATTAGTATTTTTTTCTCATATCGTGTTGAAACAAATTACTTGTACTATAAATATCCCTTTACACGAAAATTGTCAGTACATATGAAAGAGGTATCAACTGAAAGATTAATTTCACTCTAGTTTGATGAACTTAGATGTTTTCGATTAATAAACATTTTAGATATAACAAGAATGTATAGATAATAATAATCTTCAGAGCTTTGATGTCTCCATCAATGAAAATGAGTTGATATTATTTTTTAAGCATGCCGCATCTCAAAGTTTGTAAGCTTGGTACTGAAAACCTTGTATAGATAAAGATCGATATTTTCTTCAAATTTCGGGAATATTTTATGAACTAAGTCTCTTTAAATACACTGAATTAAATATGACACTTTTTTTTCTAAAATATAAATAAACAGACAAACTAATGGAAATACCACTGCAAAATACACACACTGAATTTGAAGTAATACTGAAATTAAATCTAGTACAATTGTTTCAAATGATTAATTTAATTGATTAAAGACAGCTATTTTGGTTAATCAGAAATCCATTTACCATTTATCATTGCTTCGAAATGGAAACAGAACTAACATTTCAATTAGCTTGTGGCTTTTAAAAAGCAGAAATAAATTAACTCTTCTATGTCAATTAGTTAACATTCAATATTATTTATAAAACTACTGATATGCAGTTTAATATTATACTGTATCAAAAGTATTTCCGATTTTTGAATGTTTTTATATCAAAGCCTGTAGCTGGCACTATATCACCCCTATTGTTGAACTTAAATTGTTATTTAAGAGAATACCTGTTCCTCTATATTCCATAATCATACAGGCTTCTTTGTTTCGTTTTTAGGGTGCGTAAAGAGTGATGCAAATATTGAGGTTTTGTGCAACTTAAGGCATGTTTTTAAACTAGGCCTTAAAACCAATAAAGCTGACCTCAAAACTCGTACAGTTGAAGGCCACGACAAGAGTGGTGTCCGGACATTTCAAAACAAATCCAAACGTTTTAAACCTTGAAATGAAACCCAGAAATGAGAGGTGAATTTTGACCAGTTTAAGAGAAAAAAGAGGAGAATCCGTTCTTCGCAATAAATTATCATGCTAAAAATTAACAAAACTACACCTTCAAACATTAATAATTGTTGAATGTCTAGTTTTGTCATTTTTTAGCATGAACATTTATTGCGAAGAATGAATTCTCCTTTTTCTCTTATACTGGTCAAAATTTACCTGTCACTTCTGGGTTTGATTTCAAGGCTGAGATCCCCTTTCTTAAAACGTTTGGATTTGTTTTGAACTGTCCGGACACAACTCTTGTCGTGGTCTCCAACTGCACCAGTTTTGAGACAACTTCATTGGTTTTAAGACCTAGTTTAAAAACATGTCTTAAGTTGCATAAAATCTCAACATTTGTATAACTCTTTACGTAACCTAAAAATGAAAGAAAGAAGCCTGTATGATTATAAAATATAGAGGGATATTTATTCACTTAAATAACAATTTAAGTTCAACAACAGATGTGATAAAGTACCAACTACAGGCTTTGGTATAAAAACATTCAAAAAACGAAAATACTTTTAATCCAGCCTAATAATATAGAACAGAATTGAGAATTATTTTTTGTTAAATTGCTAAAACATTCACTAATAATTTTTTGTTAAAAATTGTGTTGCTTCTGAAATGCGAAAAATGTTATACAGTATTAATTAATAGCGCAAAAGATTCCAACAGTCCTGTTTGTGTCTTCATTTCTTGAAACTTAAATTCAACTGACATTTTCTAACAAACAAGATGCAACAATAAAAAATAATGTCAATTACATTTGTTGAGGAACAACTTCTTGAAAACATAGAAAGTTAAAAGAAAATGTTACATAACAGTTTTTCATATTTTGAAGTCTGAAATAGAAAGAGACATTCTTTAAAAAACGTATACTTTTGCCTTTTTGATGCTTCACAAAATTTTGCACAAATGTAACAGCTAATAAATAGATAGACTATTATTGTTAAAGCAATTGCCAGCTATCTAAATCGTTTTGAGTGATGGTTCAAGAAATTCTTTGAGGGTAGTTGTTTTTAAACTAAGTTTTAATGCTGTTGAAATATTTCTATTTGTACAAAAATTTTATATGATATACGTTTATATGATATATGATCTAATTTTATAAGATAGTTACCCTTTATTCTAAAACAGAATTTAGTAATAATAATAAAAAAAACTGGTACTTTTATGTTAGCCGGGCGCAAGTGATAAATCTCTAAATATTGTTCTCATCGCCATTATTCACATTGCATTTATTTCATTTAAAATATATATGTTTCACTCATTTAGTTTAAAAACACAGCTTTCATTTAAAATAAATGCATTAAAGATACGTATATTACATACATTTAAAATAAATGCATTAAAGATACGTATATTACACACGTTTAAAATAAATGCATTAAAGATACATATATTACATACATTTAAAATAAATGCATTAAAGATACGTATATTACATACATTTAAAATAAATGCATTAAAGATACGTATATTACATACATTTAAAATAAATGCATTAAAGATACGTATATTACATACATTTAAAATAAATGCATTAAAGATACGTATATTACATACATTTAAAATTAATGCATTTTACTAATTTTATTATAAAAAAAAAGAAATAATACTATAAACCAAAACATTTTATTTTAACACCAAAGAATTGTTTCTAATCCACATGTGAAAAATAGAAGCTGCTATTGGTGAAGAAAATAAATACTATTTTTGAGATTTGCCCCCGGCTAACATAAAAGAACTAAAAATATTTTTGTTGTCAGATTATTAAAGTGTCAGAATGACCAAGTTTAATAAAAGTTTATTTTAAAGAAATATGTTGTTAGTTGTTGGGTCAATAAAATTTGAATATGAGACAGTGTTTTAACTTTTGTAATTGAAAATATCTTACTAGTATTTTTCCTGAGTACCCTTTCCGCAATAAGTACCTTTTCCACAACCGAAATTCCTTTATCATTATTTTTATTATTATTATTTTTACTCGTCATAGTTGAATCTAAAATTTGCCAATCCATATTTCCCTATATCATATCTACTTCTTGACCAACATAAAAATTACCATCGCAATCACGCAGGCGTATAAAGGCAATGTACATAATATACATAAAAATGTTAAACAAATATGGGAATTACATTTATTTTGCAAAAATATGACAAAATATTACTTTTATTAAATTAGATCACTTTCTTGAAAGCAAATTGATGGAATTTTATCTTGCTGACATTTTGTCGCATTTATTTTATTGCTAAAATTTATAAACAACAATAAACGTTTAAAAAATATAGCTTAATCGGATATACATTTAGAATTGTATACTTCTCAATAAACTAATGCATATGGTGCAGTTTATTGCATATGCTAACCCCTATTTATTTCTTTATATTTCGATATAGCTTGTATTTTTAAGTGGACTTTTTATATTAAGATCCACCATATTATAGCTGAATTATTTGGAAATGGAAATGGTTTTTACGCAAGATATATTTTGTTATCACAAATATGTAGCATTATGATAGAAGCATTTCGTATTTCTTTCGTTTATCAGTTGTTTTAATCTATTGGGATAAAGAAAGTTCTACTTACAAAATATTGATTATTAACAAGCGTTATTTTAAAATAATTTGTCAGAGTCAGGTTTCAGTATTTGTTAGAATAACATTTTTATTTACAAATATTAGGATGAAGATGTATTATATTATAATCAATTGTGATAGATGAATGTGTCTGTTTGTATTGAACTGAAAATGTTTTTACAATTTAAAATATAGCAGTATGAATTATAAGTTTCCTCCATTTACAAGCGACAAACAGCTGATTTCGCACGTATAAGAGCATTGCTGCAAATAAAATAGTTTTACAGATATAAGCAAAGAAACAGTAAGATTCTCGATTGAACAAATACAGAGTAATGCAAAATAACTGTTCAATAATTTACTGTGAGATCAGGAACACAACGAGAAGCAATAATAACATACGCTGTCAAAAAAGACAAATGATTTCTTAATCTAGGAAAATATAATAATATAACTGCCAACGAAAGTATACAAAACTTCTTCCGAGGACTGCTCGCTCGGAGAACTTTGACTAACACCCTGGTTGGCCTACGCACGATATAGTTTGTTACTACAAATATGTAGCATTTTGAAAGAGAAATTTCGCATTTCTTTTGTTTATCGGTTGTTTTAATTTACTGGAATGAAGAAAGTTCTACTTACAAAATATTGATTATTAACAAGAATTGTTTTAAATTAATTTGCCAGAGTCAGGTTTCAGTATTTGTTAGAATAAGATTTTTATTTATAACTATTAGGATGAAGATGTATTATATTATAATCAATTATGATAGATGAATGTGTGTGTTTGTATTGAACTGAAAATGTTTTTACACTTCAGAATATAATAGTATGAATTATAAGTTTCCTCCATCTACAAGCGACAAATAGCTGATTTCGCACGTATAAGAGCATTGCTGCAAATGAGAAAATTAAATAATTTTACAGATAAGCAAAGGAACGGTAAGATCCTGGATTGGACAAATACAGAGTAATGCAAAATAACTGTTCAATAATTTACTGTGAGAACAGGAACAGAACTAGAAGCAATAATAACATATACTGTCAAAAAAGACAAATGATTTCTTAATCTAGGAAAATATAATATAACTGCGAACGAAAGTATACGAAACTTCTTCCGAGGACTGCTCGCTCTGAGAATTTTGACTAACGCCCTGGTTGGCCAACGCAAATCTACCAGGCCAACAACACCCCACCAACAGCGTCCGCCAGGAATCCAACTGGGAAGCATTTTTAGGTGCGTTCGTAATTATATAAATACGTATTACCTGTAGCCGTTGTCTGGTTCGTCCGTCTCTCCGTCTCTCCCCATATAACAGCTCAAAAACTAACCAACTGAATGCTTTGAAATTTAATATATATATATAATCGTTGCAGAATTTTGTCGAGTCATTTCAAATTTTATGAAAATCGAATCCAAACTTAAAAAATATTAAAAAAAGTTTTCTTCATTCTATTAAATCCTATCATACGTAATTAATTCAATGCTATCCCATGATAGTTAATGATTTTACGTTACCATGGTGATTGCGTCCTATTTAAGATGGAGTCATTATTTCCGTGTTACTGAATTAAAAAAAAAACATTTTGTATATTAAAATTGCTTAATTATAGGATTCATATAATCTACCGACATTTTTTGGATAGATGTTTCCGGAGAAATAGATATTATATGGAAAAAGAGTTTAAATATGAATTTCAAGTTCTGAAATTTTCAAAACTAGGCTTAAGTTTCCCATTTGAATTTTTAGTAAAGGTCAACAAAAAATAAAATGTTGCCAACTTAAAATGCTCTTATTTTATTATAGAAATTAATCCTATCCTAGTACGAACGCACCTTATTTGTCACGTTTGACGTACAATTTCTAACTTGTTTATCTTTAGAAACCACAGAAACCAACATATTTTTGATATTTAAAGAAGTATTTATAAAAACAAAGTTTCTTTTACTGCCGCCGATTTCGAAAACGTTTTCGAGTAGTTTTTAGTATTAATCAGTTTTCTCAACCGAGAATATAGACTTTTTCGGATGCTATTAATTCTCAAGAAAGCATTTTCATGTTCAACAAACATGTTTTAGAGACAAACATGATAAGTTAACAGCATTGATATTAACCTAAAAATTAATATAATTCTGTTACTCCTGCATGTATAAATTCAATTCCGCAGCGGAAAATGTTTAATTGGGAATATATAGTATCCTAAAAACCGATATTCCGGGTTGAGAAAACTGATTAATACACTATAAAAACTACACTTTGACATTTCCGAAAACCAGTGGCAGCAAAAGAAACTTTGTTTAGATAAATCGTCTCTTAATATCTAAATTGTAATTCTTTCTGAGGTTTCTAAACATAAAGAACACTCTTCGGAACCATGGGTAAAGCGGAAGAGGTTTATGTATATAATTGCTCGTGGTTCTGTTATATTTGCGTAGATTTAAAAACATTTTTTTTCTTTTTTTTTTTACGGTGTAGAAAAGTGGGGTCGAAAAGCAATCTACTAATTCAATCAAAAATGTTCCACTTTAACCGAACTTGAATTTCTGTTCATAATTTTGAGAAAAATGAAGATGTAATACAAATTTGAAGAGATTGATCTTAAATAATATAATACAATCACTTGTTAACTTTAAATTAAAGTCTAATAAGGCTTAAAGTGATAAAAAACACAACACGGAATATTTAAAATACCTTTTTAATGGAGATTACATATATGTTTCGTTCACACTATCGGTGACACCTTCGGATCTAAATGATAAATACACTATTCTCGCATATTTTTGAAAATGGGAAAACATAAACCACGAGATCGCATGTCCCAGGCTAGCAGGTGCTTAAATTGGCCAAACTGGGAAACGCGAAAATTATTATTTGTTTTTATTTTTATTGCTTTTTCAATCTGTCGATCAGCGCGTGCCAAATTTTAGCCAATTCGAAGGAAGCGGCTTCGTTGCAAATGCAGTCTTTTTGCAAATATATTTCTATAGATTCACGGATAATGGATGGGAAAAAAGCTCTTGATTGAAAAATTATTTTACTATTTTTGTATTATATACCAATCTGCAACTGCTCCTTGTTATAAAAATAATTCTAGTAAAATAATTAGTAATCCTTCTAGTAAAATAATTTTTCAATCAAGAGCTTTTTTCCCATTCATTATCCGTGAATATATAGAAATAAATTTGCGAAAAGATTGCATTTGCAACGAAGCCGCTTCCAATTCAAAGAAAGCGGCTTCGTTGCAAATGCAATCTTTTCGCAAATTTATTTCTATATATTCACGGATAATGAATGGGAAAAAAGCTCTTGATTGAAAAATTATTTTACTAGAAGGATTACTAATTATTTTACTAGAATTATTTTTATAACAAGGAGCAGTTGCAGATTGGTATATAATACAAAAATAGTAAAATAATTTTTCAATCAAGAGCTTTTTTCCCATCCATTATCCGTGAATCTATAGAAATATATTTGCAAAAAGACTGCATTTGCAACGAAGCCGCTTCCTTCGAATTGGCTAAAATTTGGCACGCGATGATCGATAGATTGAAAAAGCAATAAAAATAAAAACAAATAATAATTTTTACGTCTCCCAGTTTGGCCAATTTAAGCACCTGCTAGCCTGGGACATGCGATCGCGTGGTTTATGTTTACCATTTTCAAAAAGATGCGAGAATAATGTATTTATCATTTAGATCCGAAGGTGTCACCGATAGTGTGAACGAAACATATGTAATCTACATTAAAAAGGTATTTTAAATATTCCGTGTTATATTTTTTATCAATTTAAGCATTATTAGACTTTAATTTAGAGATTGATCTTGTTTTGTGCGAAATGAGATAGCATCTAAACAAGTGCTAGAAATTTCCCCTACCATTTTCCAAAGAGTACGAACTCGATGCTTCACATTTTGGAATGTGGTTGTCAGTAGCCATGGCATCATTGATTTGAATTACTGTACCTTTTCATATATTTTTAGTGATGTTATCACATTTAAAACAAGTCTCTTCAAATTTTAATTTCAATGTATTCCCTTTCTCAAAGTGGCACTCTTTGTACTTTTGACTAAATACGTGGACTGTACCCCACGATCCAATGCTATTATTAATTAGTTTTATGCAAAATATTCAACAATTATTTTGAATCTCCCAGTATAACTATAAAATATACTTAAAATAGGTCACGTAATTCTCTTAAATTCATGAAAAACGTAGTTTTCTTAAAAAGATGGTTGTCATAGAAGGAATTAATTTTTTAATTTGTCCTATACACGTACTCGTAGCATTGCTTAATAATTCGAAGTCTTTTTTGTAAATTGATGTGTCTAAGAAAACACGAATTACACGATAATCTGTTTGTATTCTAGTTCATCCCAAAGAAAAACAAACAGTTTACGAAAAACAGACAGATTAAACACAAGATTAGACTTAGGATAAGTTTGTTAGATGGAAGTTCTTGTAACTGTGTCACTTGTTAGGCAGATTATATTGTGCCCTTTTTTAGATTATTAGAAGAAATGTCGTACATGTTTTTGTCTTTACAAATGGTATTTGTTGAGCAAAATATCTGTTCATTTTGGTGTAATTTTCGGCGAAAAGTGGGATAAAATTAGGATAGAAATCCCTTTTTTACAGAACACTGTTCCTTCAGTGATAGAAAATACAAAGAAATCTCCTGAGGTCTTGAAAAGAAAAATTCAGAAGGAAGAGATAAGGGCGTTTCAAATAACGTTTCTTTGTAAGATTTACAACTGAGCCATGGAAAGCAAGGAACTTAAAAAAATCTTTACGCTTTTATTTCTTTATTTTCAGACTATGTGCCATATTAATAAGCATTTTCATATCTCTTATTGCACTTTTAAAATGAAAAGGATATGTGAAATAGTTCAAAAATTGCAGTGACTATTTCAATGCTAGCCGAATTTTTTTGGGAAAAATCGAAATTAACAGTTGAATTACTGTACGACAAGCAATGTGTAAAAAAAAATATAAAAATTTTCTTCGGCAGTTAGATTTTTTTTTTGCATTAGAGTATAATTCTGAATGTTTTAAATATTTTTTCCATAAATTTAAATATTAGTTTTTTAATTTGATGCACTTTGAAAAATAAATTTAACTTGTTATGTACTATATGAATAAAAAAAATTATTAAAGGTAATGAATGTTTTTTTTTTCAGGCGTACCAAATTTTTTTGTTCAATCATGTACTTTTTAAATTTATTGTGTGATGCTCTGATATTAGCTGCAATAAAGATAATAATTACCTTAAACAAAATTGTAAAGATTGTATATTATATATACGTGAGTTGTAATTTTCTCACTGAGTGCAAAAGTGTCCAGGCCAGGATTTGAATATTTTACCTTTTGGCCTAAGCTGCCAATGTTCTGCCAACTGAACTATCCTGGACGAATCTGGCGTACTCAGTTCACTCAGCTAACTTTATATTGATAATGGCACCTTCTCTGTTATTTGAAACAGTTCAATAAAATAAATCGGAGGTTATGGAACTCCAGTAAACGCTGGATCCGTAATTACCTTGATTAATTTTCACACAATTATTCTAATTGGTAAATAAATCATATGAGTTGTAATTTTCCAACTGAGTGAAGAAGTGTCCAAGGTAGCATTCGAACTAGGGACTATTTGGCTTAATCTGTCAATGCTCCGTTATTTGTATATAAATATATTAATTTAAAAATAGAAATAAAATTAAACTCAAATTAAAAGGTCTTTAAATTATTTGTAGCTATATGTAAAATTTTTAACAGTTTGATTTTTTTTTTCAAAATTTTTACACTTTGCTGTTAATAATAAAACATGGCTTTTACTAAATCTAAATTACGAATAGCATAATTTTATCAGATACTTGCAAGTTATATATATTTTATATAATAACAATGCTGTTGAATGAGCTGTTTAAATTTACTATATTTTAATTTAGAAAACATTTTTCATCGCAGAAAATTAAAAATTTGCATTGTATCCTTTTAGATTTAGACACATCAAATTGACTTAAGTGGAATTGTATGATATTTTCATTAAAATCTAAAGAAAATTCTTCGCGTTCACTATTCAGTAACATTTCTTACATTAAAAATTTGTGAACCCGTCACAATGCTTATTCTTCACATGATTCACAATGAGATACCTCCAGAAATGTCTGTTAGTAAAGTAAATTTTATTATGATGGGTTTGTGTTCCTATAATTCACCAAAGTTTTAAGAACGAACCTTTTCTAAAACCAGTTCTCAGTCTTAAATTACCTCGTAATATAACTTCAATAAGAAATTACATATTTAAGAACACTTTTAACGGTTATTATTAAAAGTTATTATTTTGCGCTATTAAGAATGAAAATGGTTTCATGAATGTGTCCGAAAACAACAAGCTTTGATTTGAGAAAATCGTAAAAAAAACTATATTATCCTGAATTTATTCGGCTATCAGCAATATTCATCTGACTACTGTTCAGTATTTACAAAAGAACCGAATAATCGTTACCGAAGTGGTCGAATTTTGAGTTTTTGCTTACGATATTATTAAATTAAATAGTTTAAAATTAAACTGAAAAACAGATTTTTCGAGCCAATTTTTAATATGAATTACATTGGGATAGGTATAATTCCAGCTTTAGTTTAAATGAATAATAAAAATCTTTTAACTGCCTCAGGCTTAAAAGAAATAATAAGATTTTTTTAAATGTAGGAATAATAATTGAATTTTATAATCACTGAATTTTTTCTAAATCAGGCGTAAAAAAAGTGTCCAGGCTTGGATTCTAACCAGAGCCATTGGCATTACAGAAGTAACGGCTCTGGTTCGTCTAGTCATTCATTAACAACTTTTAAACATTACATTATGAGAAAAACTCTCGATTTGATTAAAAACAAAATAGATTCGTAGGTGCTCGCCACATGGGTCATTTAATTTCAGAAAGTGTTCGACAATGCGATTTTTTCGATCCAAAGTGTTAAGGACTGGGCGAGGATGCATGGAAAACGGGAGCAGTAATTGGGTAAACTATAAGGATAGACAGGCTTGAATGACCTTAAACTTTTAAAAAGTAGCTGTATAGCATGCAGCTAGCGACAGCCAACTGTATCTCAGGTGACCATCCAACTGAATAAAGAGACCATAGTGGTAGTCAGTAAACAGAAGTCGCATCAGAGTACCACATATCAATGTACAGCACCGCGCACAATGTATAGTATGGTCCAGAGAATAGCATTAGTGGGTTATTAACGGTTAGAGCCGAGTAGCATGGAATGATGAGTCTTGAATACAACAGCATCACGCTGATGGTAGGCAAAGAATATGGCGCCAGGTTCATCAAACCATAGATCTAGCATACCAGGTCGAGAATATAAAAGGTCATAAAAGCTCATTGATGACCGGATGTGTTTTTTCGTGGCAATGTTTGGGACCTATAGTACTCGTCCAAAACACCCTCTCTGTCTCTAATACGTAATTGTAGTTTGCGCGATCGCATTCACCTTTTTATGCTTTTCTGTCACCAAGTATGGAATTCCAAGCAGAACAAATGCTCCTGCTCTGTTATTCTCAAGTAACTATTTTTATGTTCTTCAAACATGTTTTACAGACAAACATGATAAATTAATAGCCTTATCATCAACATTAACATTTTATTATTATTTTGTTACTCTTGCATTTATAAATTCAGCACGCAGCTAAAAATATTTAATCGAGAATTGATAGGATTCTAAAAAAAAAACATATTCCGGTTTGAAAAAAGTGATTAATACACTATTAAAAGTATTTGGAAACGTTTTCGAAAATTAGTGTGGCAGCCAAAGAAACTTTGTTTTTATAAATTCTTTAAATCTCGAAAATATATTGGCTTTTGCGCTTTCTAAAGATAAATAACGTATTTCAAAATCATGGGTAACTCGGAAGCGGTCATTGTATATTATCGTACGTGGTTATATTATATTTTTGTAGACTAAGAAGTGTGTATTTTTCTACAGTGTACACTGTAAAAAATGACCAATGTTTCTTATTTTATGAAAATATGCTATAACCACGAACGAAAATATAATATAATCTTCTGAGTTATCCGAAATTTCAAATAGCATATTACATTGTCTTTTGAATCCCCAGAAACGAATACATTTTCAAAATTTAAAGAATAATTTATAAAAACGAAGTATTTTTAGCTACCCGAATTTTTCAGAAATATTTCCGAAGGGTTTTTATAGTGTATTAATTAGTGTCCTCAGCCTGGAATACCTGTTTTACAAATGCTATCAATTCTCAAGTAAACATTTTCATGCTCAAAAGAAATGTTTAACAGACAAACATGTAAAATTAACAGCGTTAACAATAACATTAAATTTAAGATTATTTATTTACTCTTCCATGTATAAATTAACTCATGAGGCTGAAAACGTGTACTTGAGAATGGATAACATTCGAAAAACAGGTATTCCAGCCTGAGGACACTAATTAATAGACTATAAAAACCCTTCGGAAACGTTTCTAAAAAATTCGGGCAGCTAAAAATACTTTGTTTTTATAAATTATTCTTTAAATTTTGAAAATGTATTCGTTTCTGGGGATTCAAAAGACAATGTAACATTCTATTTGAAATTTCGGATAACTCAGAAGATTATATTATACTTTCGTTCGTGGTTACAGCATATTTTCATAAAATAAAAAAAAAACATTGGTCATTTTTTAGTGTACAGAAATTTGTGCAAGGTTGAAAAAAATGTCAACGATACGACATTTTGCCATTCATTTTTGAAAACATTTAAGTATTTTCGAAGAAATTTGTAAAAAACAACCACTAATTAGTAACTGCATTTACTCTTGCATGTATTACCGATTTTAAATGTAGAGTAAGGTCATCATATTGAATCATATCGGTCATCATATTGAATACGTATAGTAGAATAAATATATTACATTTATTTACTTTCTCAATAGCATACAGTAATACAATTTTCAGAATATTTTTGAGTTAATTTATGTTGCTAACTAAATTCAACTGCAAATATTCCCTTTTTTAATAAGCATGTCCTATTGTATACCCTATATCATGATGTATAACTATTTTAAATGTAGATATGAAAATAACTTAAAACGCTGCGCATAATTATAGCAGATTTCAAAGTTTAAAACAATTTTTTATCTCAAACTTTTAATATCAACATTTATAGAATCCATTGACCAATTGGAATTGTATTATTTTTCAGTAACAAGAATTTTGTCATTAATAATTTGCATTTCTTGCATAGAGATAAAATATATCGGAAAACTGATCTTCAGTTTTTTTCTGTTGAATTTTTTTTTCTTATGTTTTATGGCATTACAATTGCATTTTGCAATAGTATGTATATATCTTGTTTAGTAAAAAGGATGTGTAAGATTTGTTTGTTTAAGATTTCGCAAAAATGTCTAGACCACGGTCAGCATATTGAATACGTATAATAGAATCAATGTATTATATTCATTTACTTTCTCAATAACAGACAGTAATACAATTTTCAGAATTTTTGAGTTAACTTATAATGCTAACTAAATTCAACTGCAAATATTCTCTTTTTTAATAAGCATGTCATATTGTAGAAACATCATTTTTAGATATACAGGTTAGAAATTCGTTGAATAAAAAAAATAGTTGATGTTATTTTATTTTCTTCCCAGTTTTATCTTTGAAATGTCAAAGTGCTGTATTTTGGAAAATAAGCTAAATTAAAGAGAATGTGTAATCAAGCTTAGGTTATTTTTATTGTAATTTTTTTTTCTATTTTATGTGATAATTTATTTATTTTTTCAGGATAATTGAAAATTAAATTAAAATAAAATAAAACTGAAAAAGCAAACGATCCAAAATTTCACGTTTAAGAATTTCCAAAATATATTTATTCAAGAGATAAATCTTGAAATTTCATTAATTCTCACTGTACTTAAGGAGAATTAACATCCTAAATTTAAATCAAATAAAACGTCTAGGTGATGTCTGATATTTTTGTAAATACTGCGTAAGCATTTACTATCTCTTCTATTCATTTTATATTAAATTAAATATCTAACAAAGTGCCATTTGTTAAAGACAATTAATTTAATATATATATATATACTACTTTAGAGTTGAAAACTTTAATCCATGCACTTAAAGACAAAATAAACCGACCTTTGATATATGAAATTTATAAAAGTCTATTGTGACTGTTTAAATTACTTAATGAAAATTAAACTATATATTGAATAGAACTTTGATCTAGTTTTATTGAAATCACATTTTAAAAGTACTTTGTCAATGCTGTTACCTAATTTTAAATGACATGCTTGGAAATCTAGTTTCTTTGTCTAATTTTGATAATTGTAACATTTTTTAAATATTTTTTTAAATGTCAAAGAGAAGTAGAAATGCGCATGATAGGTAAAAATCTACAGTAAACTATTTTATAAAAATCGTTTTTTTTAAACATCGGTATTTCAGATTTAAGCTTATATTTCAACAATAATTTTTCCGAGGATATTTCTGTTATCCTAAATTTTTTGTGGAATGCTTATTTATAAAATTTTATCACAGATCCATTTTTACATTGAAATATGGATTGGCATTCCATATTTATGCTCGTTAGATTTTCAAAATAAAAATCTAAGAGCCTATATTTCGTTGTGAAGAATATGTGCTTAAATTGTTTAAAAATTTGAAAATCGTCAGAAGTTCAAGATGATCGTCAGTCATTACAAATTTGCAGACATGACACATGTTAGAAAGTAGCGAATGCAATATTAGATGGCTATTTAAAAATAATATTTTAAAAGAAGGCGTGCTTGGAATTAGCATAACAAAATTTCACTATGACGTAATTTATAAGAAAATAATCCAAGTATTTATGTCTAAAATCTAGCCCTTTTTCCAGTATATTATTTACACTTTTCAGTATATTCTTTACATTTTTTGAACTACTTTTACATGGATTATTCATTTATTTATTAAAATGAATTTCATAAATTGTTGGTAAATGTATGGTAAATCCGTATAGTTGTGTGAAACCTGATATCTCAGTTTTGATTAGATTTCAGAAAGCCCTGTGGTAGTTAATTGTTGAAACGCGTAGCTCTTTGTTAAAAGAAGAAACGGCCATTACGGTATCTTCACACTGGAATTTATGTAGTTTCTGTGTAAGGAGGTATAGTCTTTCATTTTTTTTTGTTTTAATGTTTGCTATTTTCCAAAATTTTTAAATATGAACACTTTAAAGTTACTGATACTTTTTATATTATTGTCTGTTGCATGTGTAATAAGGATTTATTTTCTACGTTGAAAGAGTTGCTAGTATTTTTAAGAGCATGTTTACGGCTTGCTTTACGATCTTCATTCTCTTGTGCTAAACCAGATATCCCACGTAGGATAAAACTAGTTAATTGAAAACAGTGCTTGAAGAGTCACGAAACAATGAAGTCAAGACAATCAAAACTACAAGGAGAACTATGATTATTATTATTTTTTAAAGCTTGTAAAGAGGCAAACCGCTTTTCTGCAACTACTCACACTATAATGAAGATACTTATCCTTTTGTCTTCATATATTAAATAATTAAAATTACAGCTGAGATGTTCTAAATTATGTTCCTTAGTTAAAGCTGAAAAATAAAATATTTTTTCCCATTTCAAAAGAAAGTCTAAATTCTTTCATTTATTTTAAAATTAACATATTCATATGGTCTTACTCCACTGATGAGGTAAGACCAGATGATTTCACTTTTTATAGAAAAGCCTTTATTAATAAAGATGAGTTAAAAAAACACACACACACACACATATATATATATATATATATATATATATATATATAACCATTAATGAAACATTACCCTAACACCAACTTAAACTATGAAATTATGATTTAGTATGTAATAATTAGTTGACAACAAAAGTATTCCCTAACACTCGGAATATAGATACCAAATTTAATGAATGAAATGAAATTTGTGGAATTTAGACAGAATTATCAAGTTCCATATATATATATATATATATATATATATATATATATATATATATATATATATATATATATATATATATATATATAAGTTATTATTATTCATGGAGGATAAGTGCAGAGTATTTACGTTAAGTTTCAAAATCTGTCAGAAATTCTAGCTCTAAGAATCAATTATATAATAGGGTATCCAATTTTACCCTACATTCCTCTAGAATAAAAATATTTATTTGTAGAAAAAGCTCTAGTGCACAAATTTGAATTAACTGTCATTCCAAATTGGCACTCTTATTTTGCTGATTTACTACGTTTTAGGTAGTTTTCATTACAAAAAGCTACCTATTGCAGCCGTTCGGAGAAAAACAGTTCCAAAAAATTTTGGTATATTTTGACCGATCATGACTCCCATAGACCCCCAAACCACCCTCCGTTCAAATGTTGATTTATATATATATCCATATATATATATATATATATATATATCTGACGTATGTCATGCTGTAACTCTCTTATTTATGAACCGATTTGGATGGGACTGAGTATGTGTATAGAACATACCAAGGTCTCGACCGAGTTCATTGGCCAGCTTCATCCGCCATCTTGTTTCAAAATGTCGGCCAGTTAAAATTTTTTTATTTTTTAAAATTCAAAGTGATGTACAAAAAAAATTATAAATTGAAAAGTTGTTTCCGTTAAATGGTAGATCGTGATACAAGGATTTCGGAACATTTTTTGTTTTGTTTTTATCTTAAAAAATGGCTGAGACATGGCAGTTTGAAATTCTAGGGTTGACATTTTGAAACAATCTGATTTTTGTTTTGCTGTAACTCTCATGCTGAAATTTGCATTCAAATTCAATTTTAGCGAAAATCGGGATTGAATCTTCTATAATCGGGTTCCAAGCATTTTAGCTTCGGGTGTTTCAGTAAAATGAGTTAAATTTTTAAAAATATGAACTATAAAAGCTACCTTTTCCTCCCGGTTCAGGCCGAAGGGCTTTTATTTTATTGCAATTTAAAATAAAAAGAGTTAGTTTTATTGGTAAATGTAGAATTTAAAAAAGCAAGTATTATTTTTGCTTGATTTGTTTCACTATACTGCGATGGATAGTTGAAGCGATTGTACTACTGTAAATTTGCATTTTAATATTTTTGTTTAAACATCAGTAAGCTTTCGTTAACTAAAATATTACGAACACTGATTAATTAATGGTTAATCAAAATATTATGTTTAAAAGTACATAATTAATATTAATCCATAAAACTGAACTTTATATACAGATAGTTAAATCATTATTATTTTAGCATTTCTTAATCAGATTCACGAAAAAAAATATATAAGACAAACTAATATTTATTTATGCTGAATTAAAAAAAAACGACCAATAATACTTAAACTACATAAGGAAATTTAATGTTGCGTAACCTGAATAAAATTTCAATTGTGAATTTTATCACATTTTAAAATGTACTTAGTGAATGTCCGTAGTAAACTTTGATTGATATCTTAAGATGCAAATCAGGCACATTTAAACTTTGGTATTTTCAACTTTATTTTCACATTTAAAAATACCAGGAGGAGTAAAGAGATGTTTAAATAAGTTTTTAAAAGTTGCGATATGCTTTTAGGACAAAATTAAACCAATCTTTATTTATATTAACTTTTATTATTACTTTTTTAATCTTTAATTCATAAAAATCTACTAATAATATTTGAATTACATACGGATATTTAATCTTGCGTAATCAGTAGTATAAAACTTCGAATGTGATTTTTATCGTGTTTCAAGAAGTACTTAGTGAAAAAGTACAAGAAGTACTTAAAAAAATTTTTAAGGCAAAATAAACTCATATTTATTTAAACAAAATTACTAAAAATCTACACATAATGTTTAAACCACGTACGGAAATTAAATCATGCGTAATCTCAATAAAAACTTCTATTGCAATTTTTATCACGTTTCAAAATGTAATACTTAGTGAATGTCGGTTCTTAACTTAGAATGATATTTTTGAAAGTAAATGAGGCACATTTGTATTTTTAACGTTATTTTTATTTTTTTAAATATCAGGAGAAAAATAAGAGTAAATAATAGAACAAAATGTTGCATGAAACTTTTCAAGATAAAATAAACTAATTTGTACCTATACTAAATTCATAAAAATCGATGAACAATGTATAAACTACATACGGAAATTAAATCATGCGTAATCTGAATAAAACTTCGATTGTGATTTTTGTCATGTTTCAAAAGGTATTTAGTGAAAGTCGGTACTAAACTCAGAATGATATTTTAAGAAGTAAATCAGGCACATTTAATTTTCGTACTGTCCACATTATTTTTATTTTAAAAATACCAGGGAAAAAACAATGTGTAAATAGTTTTTAGAAAATGTTGCAATACGACTTTTTAAGGCAAAATAAATTAATCCTTACTTATACTAAATTCATAAAAAAATACCATTAATGCTTAAACTACATACAGAAATTAAACCATGCGTAATCTGAATAAAACGTCGATTATCACGTTTCAAAACATACTTAGCGGATGTCGGTACTAAAATTAGAATGATATTTTAATTATAATAAGTTAATCAGGCACATTTAACTTCCGTCTTTTCAACATTATTTTTATTTTTAAATATATTGGGGGATAATACAAAAAGCGAAAATAACAAGAGTTGCAATCATCTTTTTCTTTTCTTTAAATATATATATATATATATATATATATATATATATATACATATATATATATATATATATATATATTGGTATTTCGAGCTAAATTTTTAGTTAATACTTCCTTCTCAGGTCTAAATTTTTACTTTGAAAATCCTATCAAAAACTTTACCAGATCATCTTCATATTGGAATATGACATAAAGTTTTATTTACTTTTCTTAAACTTTCAGAATAAAAGACAAAAAACTAACATTTATTTTTGCAGAATTTACTAATAAAGTGATTCATAACTTGAGAAACTTACTTAAAATTAAGATATTTCAATGATGCGTATGTGACGCTGTAGGCAAAAAATGTGGGATGTTTTGCCAAACATATATTTAAAAGTTAAAATTATTATAAACACTGGATATATTTCACAAAATAGCATACATTGAGGATGAAAATGATCTTGCAAGTGAAATAAAAACACGCCAGATATAATAGTTTTGAGGATAAAAAAAAAAGTACTTTTCTTGTTAGAGGATTACTGTCTAAGAATTCATAAATGTAAATCTGAGTGAATTTCAGTCTTTCAGAGCCTATGAATACTTATGCACAGTATTTCAGTTTCAAGATTACACATTTTAAAAAATGATAGAGCACACTACAAGAAAAATCTTTTGCACAGGGAACTTGAGTCATACTTCATTTAGCAAGTCAAAATACGTGTGTCTCACTTCAATGTGTATCAGAAATTTTCTCTTAATTGTAACAATAATGAAGATACTTTAACTAAATTTGCTACAAACGTATATTGCTATGTGTGAAAAATAACAATATTATGAGAAGTAGTGGAAATGGGCACAATTCGTATCGAAACAGCACTGAACTAGACGTTTATAATTTGAAATGCAGTGCACATTCAGTGCGGTATCATTGATAATATTATCACATTTCACATAAAAAAAGGTAAGTATATGGAAAGATTCGTAAAACAACTTTAATATTATTCAAGTTATGAACAAAAATACGTGTTTAGTACAAAGGGAGAGATCCTAACTGAGAGATTTAAACTAAAGTTTATTCACTTATTTTCTAACTATCAAAGAAGTAACAATTGAACGCAAAGACTGTCGAACTATAATTACAAAATAAATGTTAAAAATTGCCAAAAGTATTTATTCTAAGTAATGCTAAAAATATTTCTTCATACTTATCTTTGAACTTTTACAAAAAACCCATGAAAAATGCTTAACCTTTTAAAATCTCCTAATTAATTACTAATTAAAAGTTTATTCCCAACTTTTAAAAACAAAATCAATTATATTTTGTTAAATTTGTAAAAAAAAAAAATTACAATTTACACTAGATACGAAAATGTATTCATGCATAGCCTTGATAAAACTTTCATTGTGATTTTTTTAATCGAAACCGCGTTTTAAAAAGTATTTATTCAATTCTATTACTTATCTTCGAATAGCGATTTTGTGAAATAAAACCAATATATCTAATTTTGATATTTCCTACGTTATTTTTACTTTTGAAAATACCAGAGGGAATAAAGAATGCGTAAATGATGAATATAAAAAAAAAAAAAAGGTTGCAGTAAGCTATTTTTGAAAATTGTTTTTAAACACAGAAATTTTTGAATTATGTTTCTGGTTCAACATTGATTTCTTATGGGGTTTTCCAAACTATATTTATAAAATTAATGATAAAAAATTAAATACCCCTGTTTTCGTTATTTATAAACAAAAACACTTTTGTAAAAAAGTGTGAAAAGTACTTAACCTTTAACATATAACTTTTAATTACTAATTAAAACTTTATTCCTAACTTTTTGAGATAAGTTTAACTGTTTTTTATGCTTAATTCATAAAAAACTACTGTTTCAATTTAAGCTACGAGGAATAATTTATTTATGCATAACCAGAATAAAACTTCTATTGTGATTTTTATAGGAATCAAGTTTTAAAAACTACTTATTCAATTGCATTTCTTATCTTTGAATGGTATTTTGGAAAATAAACCCCGATGCATCTAACTTTGGTATTTACAATCTTATTTTTACTTTTTAAAATACCAGACGGAAAAACAAATGCATAAATTACTAAAAAAGAAAAAAAAATCAGTAAACTATTTTTGTTATTCGATTTTGAAACACATATAGTTTCGAATTGGGTTTCGGTTCAACAATAATTTGATCTGGGTTTTTTCAAACTATTTTTATATAATGAATGATAAAAAATGCAACGAAAGAACTTTTATAAAAAGTATAAAAAAAATTAACTTTTTAAATCTACATAGTAAATGTTATTTAAAATTTTATTTAAATTTTAACGATAAAATGAATTTTTTTAATTATTCTGAATTCATAAAGAACTACTGTTACAATTTAAGCTACCTGCGAAAAATGTATTCATGCATAAATTGAATAAAAGTTACGTTTTCACATTTATCGAAATCAGGTTTTAAAATATTTTTATTCAATTTCATTACTTATCATTGAATGATATTTTGATATAATAAATCCAATATATTTAAGTTTGATATTTCCAACATTATTTTCGAAATACCTGAGGGAATAAAAATTGCGTAATTGACTAAAAGAAACTTGCAGTAAGCTATTTTTGATATTTCATATACACTAATATTTCTAAGTTAGGTTTCTGGTTCAACAACAATTTCCTCTGGGATCTTTCAAACTATATTTATAAAATACAAGATAACAAATGATTCATTCGACAGAATTTTGACAATTTTTCTTACGGTTGTCGCACCATTGTTGATTTTATCGATACTTTGTGTGCAAAAATCTTTATAGAAAAGAAGCGAAAACCTATTTACAAAACAATCTCTATCTTAAAATCTTTTTCATTAAAATGCGTCGAAGAATGCGATTTTGTACGTTTTTATAAAAGTCAGAGGTTTATAAAATCTTACACAATATTTTAACTAATAGAAATAAAATGAAAAAAAGTTCCGAAATCTACATAACTGTTTATCAGATTATCCAAATGCTGTGGATTTATCTTTATTTAAAAAAAAAAAAAAAAAAAAAAAAACATTAAAAACTACTGAAATATTTATCAAAGTACCAGATTTTCAAAAATTATATCTCATGTAGAGTAAGATTATGGACTTTTAATATGTGTTATTACTTCCAAAGATGCAGATATAAAATAAACATGCTGTTATATAACTTTCTGAATTATATCAATTTACATTTCAAAAATTTTGAAAATCTACATTTTTGACAACTTGTAACAAAAAATGGACAAAAGACATTCATACGCAATTTGGTAAGGAAAGAGCTCTACATATATGTCTATAATCTGTAACCCTGTCTATAATCATATTTTGCCATATAAAGGGTCTATGATATATGGAGTCTTAAAATTGAAGAAATAACGCCACAAACGAAAAGAATGTTAGAAGCAAGACGCCTCTTATTAAATAAATTTTCTGGGTTTATTTAAGGAAATATTCCTGAAATCTTTGCCTTTTTGTGTCACAATTTAACAGATAGAAGGATTTTGTAACAACAGATTAGATTCTTGTATTCAGGAATATTTCTTTAAATAAACCCCAACAATTTAATAAAATGTGCCTTGTTTTTAAATATTCTTTTTTTATTGCAACGTTCGTACAAGGTCATGGAATTTTCAGGGAAAGTATCAGTATTTTCTTACAGAAAAACTCGCCTTATGTAATCGCGTCATAATATAAGGCGAGTTTTTCTATAAGAAGATACTGGTAATTTCCCTGAAAATTCCAGGACCCCGTACAAACCCTGTATTGGCTGACCGTTATTTCTCCAATTTCAAAACTCTATATCTCACTGACCATTTGGAAGGCAAAAATGTGACTTACAAATTATAGCCGTTATATGTCTATTATGGTCTTTATGGTAATTATGGTATTTTCTTGCCAAATCTCTTATGAATACTACTTGTCCTTTTTGATTTAAAAGCTGTCAAAAATGCTGATTTTTGAAAATTTTGAAAATTTTAGTAATTTAGGATAGAAGAGGTAACAGCCTTTAACTGTTTTTTTTTCTATCTTTAGATGTAGTAATAACACATATAAAAAGTCCATATAGTTATATTTTCCCCTTCATCAGATATATTTTTCAAAATCTGACATCTTGACAACTATTTCAGTAGATTTTAAAGTACTCAAATGGTTTGAAAAATAGAGATAAATCTACGACATTTACAGGATCCGATTAAAAAAAACAGTTGATTGCAGATCTTTTTTATTTTTTAAAAAATCTCTATTCGTTGAAAATTATTCAAAATTTATAAACTTTTGAATTTTGTAAAAAAAAAAAAAAACGTACGAAATCGCACTTTTCGATACCCTCTAATCAAAAAGATTTTTAAGATAGATTTTTTTTTGCAAATGGATTTAGCTTCTTTTCTATATAGGTTTTTCACAAACAAAATATTAAAAAAAAATGTTCCGGCAACCAACGTTTGTCAAATTCTGTGGTATTTCGACAAATGTGGAATGACCTATACGCAATATTTATTTATATCAGTATGTAAACAAAAACACTTTTACAAAAAATTTTAAAATTATGAAAATTACTTAACTTTTTAAATGTAATCATTAATCTTTAATTTAAACTACATTCTTAATTTTAAGATAAAATGTACTGTTTTTCTTTTTTTTCTGAACTTGTAAGAAATAATATTGTTACAATTAAAACTACGTGCGAAAATTTATTCATGCATAACCTGAATAAAACACTTATTATATAGATTAATTGTATATCATTATTTTGAAACACTTCTAGCTATCGAAACCATGTTTTAAAAAATAATTTATTTAATTCCGTTACTTATCTTTGAATGGCATTTTGGGAAATAAATCTGATACATCTAACTTTGCTATTTCCAACATTATTTTTACTTTTCAAAATACCAGAGGGAATAAAGAATGCGTAAATGAAGAAAAAAGTTGCAGTAAACTATTTTTGAAAATCGTATTTTAAACACTGACATTTCCGAGTTAGGTTTCTTGTTCAACAATAATTTCCTCTGGGGTCTTTCAAAGTTTCTTCTGAATTTCTTATAGAATGCTTATTTATAAGATGCTATGACAAATTTTATCACGTATTTATTTTATTTTCCCATTTTATTTTCTCTCTCTCTTTTTTTTAAATACAACATTATATTTTAAGTATTTTTATAGGATTCTCTTAACAAAAAACTAAGCAAAATAATATTCCACATTGGAAAATTTATTAATATATACAGGATAGAACATAATTAACTCAGCAATATATTTCTTAAAAACATGTGAACCAGTTTCTTAGTTACAAAATTTACATCAAAATAAAATAAAAACTATGCAAATAATAGACCAATATAAAAAAATGTAGTGGACCCTCGTTAATGCGTCTCAGTTCAAGACATACCCCCCGGGTTAATGGGGGCAGTTTCGTTTTACTCATTATTTTCTATTTTCAATTATTGTTAAGGACATCGCTTCATGCGTGCTACTCATCGGATATTGCTGACAATTTTTTCACAATTTGACTAGGCAGAATCTAGGCTAGTTTTGTACGTTATTTATTGAAAAGCAACTTCTGTGTGATTGTTATTATTGAGAGATCAAGAAATTGTCAGCGGCTATGATGAAACGAAAGAAAAAATTTCATCGTCAAAAACGTAATAGATTCAAAAGTTGCTAACAGCCATTAGTCGGCGGTTTATACATAATTAAAATGGGAAAATTGAAATTTGTGCCGTTATATTAGAAAATAGTTGGGCAACGTAAAAATAGCACAAATGTAAGTATGTATAAAAATCCAGACAGCTGTTTCGGAGCTTCTAAAGCTCCAACATCAGTGCAAAGTTTAAAATTGCCAATGATAATATGTTTAAAGCATAGAAATATGCAAGCGACGCAGCACGCAGCTCGCAGCATGCGGCCAAGAATGGCCAATATCAGTTAAATATTATTATTTCCACTACTGGTTAAGTCTGCAGAATTTGGCCCCCATAAAGAAAAAAAAAATTTAGAAGTAGAAATTAGTTTTGACTTTAATGTTAATAATAAATAACACACATGATAATGAATAGTAATCAGGTTAACTACATGGAATTGTACATCTTCTATTGACACGTAGCACTATACAAAAATTTGAAAATATTGCTATAAAAGAGGTCATAATTTAAAAGAACTTGTGTAATAATCATACCTCAATCCCAGCCATTTGAAAGTCACTTTAATCTGCTAGAAATTATGTTTTTTTTTCAATCTTTACGACACATTTAAAGTATGTTTAATAATTCGATTTTTTTGTCTCTCCTATCATTAGTAAAGACACTTGTTCGCGATGAAATTTCAATATCTATATTATCAAGCAAAAACATGGCCGTGAGTAACACTGACGTCATATTGGAGGGGGAAACATCTGAGACCTGACCAATAAATGTCGAATTTTACTTCAATTCTTAACTTCTTAACATCGCGCAATTTCAATTTTTACACATTAGAAGAGGGAAAATAGGTTCGAATAGGTTATTTCAAATGCAATTTGTTTGAAAACTATACCTCAGTTTAATGAACTTTTATGGTGTTGAAAATAATTTTCAAGCATGATTTGAAAAAAAAAAAAAAAAAAAAAAAAAAAAAAACACATTTGCACTTATACGTTCTCAACTTTCAAAAAACGATTTTTTTTACGCAAATTAAATTTTTATAGTGTATTGAATTATGGCCAAGAAGTGATATCTCAATTATTAAGGAAGATATGAGCAAAAATGTGAGCGCGCGCATGATCGATAAATCCGACCTCGCTGAAAAGATTTTATTAAAGATTCTATTCCCTTATTGAGGCTGAAGATGGCACAGGACGGTTCACAGTATGGATCAGGAATAGCAAATTAAGTGTAAGTTGAAAAAAAAAGTTATCAGTATATTTTTTTCTGCTAAAACTTTAAACGCGAATTTCTGGAAACTACGTTTTTCAACATGAGCAGCATGGTAACTTGAACAATTTTTTTTTAATTTTTGGTTAAAATTTGGGCTTATCTAAGCATAATTAAATTGTCTAAGGGCCATCGAGCCATTTTTTGCAATTTTAATTTTTTATATTTTTCAATAAGTTTAGAATTCAAAATTTTAAACGAAAAATGATTTTTTTCTTCAAAATAACGCAATTTTCTTATTTTGTTAAAATTTAAAAATTTGAGCCGATAGTCCTTAGCTACAATCTTAGTTTACAAGAAGAAACTAAGATTTTAATATATATTTTTTTTCGATCGGGAGTTAGGATACTGCCCATCGAGCCAGGATATTTTGGTACAGGTCACGCGGCTTCAAGTTTCCGTCGTAATATGGGACCAAATTTAACAACAACAACAACAACAACAAAAATGAAATACTTGAAGAAATAAAAAACAACGTTTAATTGTTAGTTTTTACCCCCTTCCTAAAAAAAATTTCCAAACTATGTGAATTTTTCGCCGCCGAAAGCCTATGTAACTCTTTAAAACAATATAAATAGTTTAGCATTTGTTTCCGGTTAGTACTCAAAGAAATTAAAATTTCATCAATAAATAAATAAAATCATATACATAAAACACAAATTTAACAGACGTATAATCGAAGTATGTGCTTGAACCACTGGAATTATTATAATCAAAACGGCTGCTGTAAGTAACGGTACTAAAGGCTGCTAAGTAGCGAAATCTTCGGCTTTTAACCTGACTAGCGACTAATACGAAAGTATCGCTTTTAATAATTCTCAAAACTTTATACGAGTACATTATTGATATTTTTCATATAAAAAATACTTTTTAATGTTGCTAGTGGGTAATATAAAAAAATATTAAATGTCAAAAATTTATTAGTTTTTTATTTTAAAAAATGGTTTTCACATAGATTATGTAACTTAGGAAGCCAGTGTTGGATCCCTTAATATTAATGATATGGAATATAGGACATTTCTTGTTCTGTAAAAAATAAAAAAATATCCTGCAGTGTCTTACAAGTCTCATAAAGGTATCTGAAGGTACTACCGTCTGTCAGCTATCGTTGTTGAAATGTTTTTAGAAACAATATGTGAGGATGGATAAAACAATAGGTTATATTGCCATATAAGAAATAGTAAATGACAACTGGCATGAAATGAAAACGCAATGTAAGAAGGATATACATCACTTTATTTAATCTTTAAAAAGATTGCGACAGGACCACTGGATCAAATTTTTAATTCGATTTCGAGAGAAATTCCAGATAGCATAATGCCACATCTCAGATGTAATTTAAAGTTTTCGTAAAATTATTAATTCTCACTTCAACTTGTGCCGTCATAACTTCGATTGTTTACGAATTTGAATGTTTACCATATCAGATTCTATTTTTTTTTTTTTTATCTTTTTGAGAAATACAAATGCTTTTTGAAATATGCTGTTTGCTAATTCTATTTCCGCAGTGAACTTCACAGATTTGATAAGGAATTTCACTTTTAGAAATTATTCTTAGAAAATGATTTAATTACACTAATAAATAAGTAACCAATTTAATAAGTAACCAATCTTCTAAGCATCTCACCATTTAAATCGCTAATTACTTAAATGTACTGGAATATACAGTTTTTTTTTTTTTTTTTTTTTTTTTTTTTTGGAACTTCAGCTGTTGTTGTTCTCGTATGGGGAAAAATCAACGTTCGTAGATTGTAATAATTTTTCTTGCAACCTTTCCTTCTCTCTTTTTTTTCCTGCGTACAATTTTAAAAAGTGTAATATAATTTATTCAGGACACATGATGTTTTTCCTGTTGTAACACAGGATTTATGTCTATACGACTGGATAGGAATTTATAGACGAATAATTGTACATAAATACTTTATTAGATTTTAATAAATTATTTACTCAAGGAAAACACGTTTTGTGAATAATGCGATGTAATAATAGTAGTCTTTTGCCATTCAGAAAAAGAAAATTCATGGATAGCTTTAAGGAAACAAAAGAGATATTTTTGATACAAGAATGTTTATATATTCATATTTTCTTAAATGTTCAACCATTCTACAATCAAAAATAACTTTAACCAAGATTCAAAAGTGTAAATTGTTAAATTTGATGTTATCCTCATATATATATATATAGTATATCTATTGATAAAAACAATTTCTTCTAAAAATTTAAATCCGTCATCTATACTTCACGAAAGTTATCATCAAAAACTGAATAAGTACATCTAAAGTGTTTATCTAATAGCGAAGATCATTGTTTATTTAGGACGTAAAGTAGTCTGATGTGTAGGTAAATTATCTAGATCTAGAAAACGATTAAATTATAAGTAAAGGACATGTGTTTTCAAAATAATGTTTTTCTCAATAGTGTACTGATAAAGTTATTTTGTTAATTTTTTTTTGAAAAATTCCTACATGTAATTTTTTTTAATAATCCCTACATGTAATTTTTTTGAATAACTAGCAAGCTACGCCCGCTACGCTGGTCAATTTCTCTTAACGAACTTTTAATCAAACAAAATATTGACATTTCATAATTCACTCTTATATTTTAACAGAATAATAAGGCTACTATAGTTTGAGACTCGTGCCAAAATACACGTCAGGACACGTCGCCGTTATCATTATCTTTTTACGCATGAAGGTTTCGCTATGGTACTCCATTGTGAAAGTTGGTAATTTTTTTAATTCAATATTTAAAAAATGGCATAATCATATGATTTGAAATTTATATCAAGAAATATACAATTTTTTACCTTTCAAACGCAGTTTGTCTAACAATTATCTGACAAATAATTTTCGAGCTATTATTTTTTTCAGTAACTTCAAATGTTTCATTTTCCGAGATTAATCTGTGGCAACAATTAGCGAAAAAACCCAGTCGTCAGCAACGCATAGCTTTTTATTAAAAAAGATGTTGGAGCATGGATTCTCACCATCAATTCACCACCATCACTTTTGAAATCGGTTCTGCAGTTCTAGAGATTCCATAGAAATTGTAATTTAGAATGTTTTTAGAACGCTTTTCGCTCATTTCACCCTTTAAATTTCGATTTTTTTTATTATTATTCTTAGAGAGCGTTTACATCTTATAAGTAACTGCAATGCCAAATTTCAAATTTCTAGCTCCTTCAGTATAAAAAAATTGCAATTTTACAACGTTTTTCGCTTCTGCACCCCCCCCCCCCGGGATTAGTGGCACCGACATAAAATATAGCATATGTTGGAGCAGGGATTGTCACCATCAATTTGCCACCACCACTTTTGAAATACGTTCTGTAGTTCCAGAGATTCCATAGAAATTGTAATTTAGAATGTTTTTAGAACGCTTTTCGCTTATTTCACCCTTTTAAATTTCGATTTTTTTTTAAAATTTGTTTTTAAAGAGCATTTACATCTTATAAGTAACTACAATGCCAAATTTCAAATTTCTAGGTCCTTCAGTATAAAAAAAATCGCAATTTTAGAACGTTTTTCGCTCTTGCACCCCTCTGGGGTTAGTGACACCAACATAAAATATAGCCTATGTTGGAGCAGGGGTTGTCACCATCTATTTGCCACCATCACTTTTGAAATGGGTTCGGTAGTTCCAGAGATTCCATAGAAATTGTAATTTAGAATGTTTTTAGAACGCTTTTCGCTCATTTCACCCTTTTAAATTTGGAATATATTTTTATTTTATTCTTAGAGAGCATTTACATCTTATAAGTAACTACATCGCCAAATTTCAAATTTCTAGCTCCATCAGTATAGAAAAGATCGCAATTTTAGAATGTTTTTCGCTCCTGCACCCTCCTGGGTTTAGTCGCACCGACATAAAATATAGCCTATGTTGGAGCAAGGGTTGTCACCATCTATTTGCCACCATCACTTTTGAAAACGGTTCGGTAGTTCCAGAGATTACCCCCTACAAACAAACAATCTTTACTCCTTTATAATATTAGTATAGATAGATGATTATGATATGATTTTTGTAATCGGATTCGTTGTCAAGCTTTCGCTTCAGAAAACACAACGCAGACGAAAACTTTGCTCCAGAGAAGTACCAACCATCTCCACAAAATTGCCTAACTGTTTACTGGCATTGCAGTGTAAATCCCACCAAAGTCCGTACAGCAGAACTCAAATTATAAACGGTCGGAATGAAATACGAATTTGCATTTTAAATACATAGTAGATATATCTTTCATAATTGCATTCACCTTTCCCAATCACTTTCTCATTAGCTCTATCACTAAGCAACATAGAATGATATGTTATAGGGTCATTAATCAAATCATACCTGAAAAATCACTTCCATTAAAATTTGTTCAGTAGAATTTTTTTTAAGTAATCTTTAATAATCGGGTTCACATAATTTTAGAGCTTTCCTCTTTAGCTCTATAACAAAGCAACGTAGAATAGCTATGCGCTAAAACCTTTCAAAAAACATTACCTGATTAAAATGTGAATATGCGGTTTATACTCATAGCAGATGATGATATGATTTTCTGTAACAGTGTTGTGGGTTTTGGGGTTCTTTCTAAAACACAACTTACTTAAACTTAAAAAAGTACATTTATTACTCAATCTTCACTTGACAATTAAATATTTAAAAAAAATAAGTATACCCTGATTAGCTCCACTGAAATCTGTTGCCATGGAAAAGGGAGCAAATTATATTAAACTAAACAAAATATCAAAACTTAAGAATCCGAATAGGTTAATACAACAATGATAATTTTGGACTCATCACTTTAAGACAATATTAAATGTAGTAAGGGGCAACAGATTTCTAAATCAAGTAGCATACTGGATTGCATAAAGAACACCCAACTCCACTCCAACCCGATCAAGCTCAAATCTCCATACACATTAAATTAACAAAAGTGTAATCATCATATAATTTGGAAAAATGCAGACAACCTGAAATTCCTCCAATATGAGGACCAAAAAGGGAAGGAGTTAAATCCGTTAATAGAATAGGGATATGATGATGTACTAAAATTTTAGAACAACCATAGAGATTCTGAACAAGATCCGATCGGTTAACCAAGAATCGTATAGTGGTGTATAATGACTGGATATTTTTTTTTTTTTTTTTTTTTTTTTTTTTTTTTTTTTTTTTACTTTGTTAAAAAACAACCATTTTGTTGTTTGCCTTGAATAATACTTCAAAGAAAGGATAATTAAAAATTAAATTAATCAATTATGAAATTAGACTTAATTTTACTTTAGCATCAATTATCAGTATATCCATTTCTGAGATAGGAACAATAATTACATCTAATAACCTTACGTAAATCTCAATTAATTTTCAAATAAATTATTACCATGAATTAAAAATTTAAGAAATTAAAAAAAATATTAATTTAGTAAGATCATAGCTTTCATAACCTTACTCACAGTAATTGAGAGGTTAAGCCTTTCTTATAGGATTGCTGTAGATATAAGAATACTAATTAAAGATCATATAAAGAAGAACATACCAAATTTGAGAATGAACAAAAAACAATCTTTATTTGAATAATTAAAATTTATAAGAACAATGTAATTCCCCAAAAAATTTACTATAATAACACCAAATAAAAGTTGATTAATATTGATTATTAAATATCTTTAAATCAAATATTAAGGATCTCAAAACTAACATAACATCATAAATTAAAGGATGATCAACTTTTCTGAGATAAGTCATTAATTACCTTTCAAATACGCATTGTAATGCTTAACATATCATAATATAAATATATATATGAATTTACAAGTTATTTTTGTTTATTTTGCATCTTACTCTCCAACTCTGAGTCACACAAATATATATTCCCTCCTCAGGGAGACATGTAAATAAAAACTATGTAAATTCTACTTACATAGAATGAAGAATTCAATGGTTGAATCAGTGGGCAGGTTTTTTTACACTCCCCTTTCCTCTTTTAATGTTGCAGCCGATTGCACAACATACTTTTCTTTCCACTTTGTTTTGAGAGAAAAACTATTGCTATATACCAGCAGGCGAGCTGACAGGTTTCTTTTCGGTCTTGGCTTACTCTATAATAGGAGATGATAAGTCGCCTAATTTCAACGGGTTGGGTAGCCTCCGTACATTTAGTTGCCTTCTAATAACGGACAATACTTGGAATCCCTCGTCTTAATAAGGACAGAATAGTCTCATGATGAGGACTTTTGAAGTCTGATTTTTGGAGCAGGACTATTAATTTTCTCAACTTTTAACAATATTTCCTTCGCCCTTCACACTGGAGACTATAGGGTATTAGCAGTGGTCCTGGTAAGAGACTCATCTCTATTCTAAGACAACGATCATTCTATTTAAGCAAAATGCCGATCACAAACTCGAGTATTCATGGCTCTAGACCTTTACCCGGTCTCTGCTAATGTTACTTCAACTCAGTAACACAGAATACATCATTTCGAGCGCCGCTATGCAACACCTACTAAATTTACGAACCAAGTAATGAGTGTCTCAACAAAGCACCAAGCAGCAAGTCCGTTTACGAGCCAAGTGATAATTCGTAAACATTCTCTCTCCCGCGCTGCTCACACAAACTGGCCGGAACCACTCTGTCAAAGGGGGTACGGGAATGGAAACAATAGGGAAAATGGACTCTCCTTGAAGGCACCAGCCTGTCGTTCCACCCTGCCAGCCGCTTCATGGGGGAAGGCAGCCATGTTTCACCCCCATGGCGTGTGCTGAAGGGGGTCCTGTGAGCCTCTGTTGACCTGGGCGCCAGCTATCCGCCTGATAGCAGAGCCCATTGAAGCCTGTCGTAAGCTTACAAAGCCTAATTGCGTATATAGTACACTCATAAGATAACGTAATTCCTATACAGGGCGGACGGTCTTTCTTTTAACCAAAACTAGACTAGGTGACTACAACACATGACTCAAGGGTATGGGAGAAAACGTACACGACTGCCCAATACACTATGTGTGGTCTTTTACTGAGAAACCTCCCTCCCTGCTATTTATCTTTCGTATTTGAAAACAGGAAGCAAAGCTAGACTATAAACGTTGAATTTACTTTGCAAAAAGAAAAAGAAAGAAGAAAAAATAAAAACTGATTTTATTATTATTATTACAATTACTTTTATTTATTTAAATTTTTATTAGAAACAGAAGAAAAAAGAGTGCTTTTAAATAAATGTAGAGAAAGTGATTTAAATAATTAATGTAGATTAAAAAAAAATTGGTTGAAACCAACCGTAACAAGATTGCTCCCCCCGGCTAATTAAAAAAAAAATTTTTTGAGAAAACAAATTATTTTTTTTTTTTTTTTTTTTTTTTGCAAAAATACACCCAAAATCTACGAAAACTGGGTGTGGACGGGTATATACCACATAATCTACCATAAAACAGACAAAAACCTTAAGTATAAGCATAAAAAGGGTTAAAAATGCCTACATGAAAGTATCAAAACACAACCAAAACAAACCTTTAATACGCTAGAAAAACTAAGTTCCGTTTTAAAATGCCCAAGAAAATAATTAAATATACATACACATTAACTAAACTATAAATAAATACAAATAAACAAGGTAAAATTGATAAAAATGCCTGAATAACGAAAAAAAATAGTTAGTATTTATAACTCGGACGGTCTCTTCTATCCCGTAGCGAATAGTCGGTTCTAGAAATCGATATTGAACGACTACTTCTATTCGATTTAGCAGCTGGACGAATCGATGAACGAGACCTGCGCGAATCGCTGTGCGCAGCAGCTGAACTGCTTTCTGCCGTGGCTGAATTTTTACCTACGCGCATCTCGCTGCCTTCTGCTGTTGCTAAATTTTTATTTACGCACATCTCGTTATTCTCTGTCGCTGCAACCTCCGGAGAAATGGGAGGTGGGGGAGAGGGATTTATGATTTCAGTCGCGTCGCTGTCTGTTTCCTCCACTTCTGGCGCTACCGGAGTTTCGCTATTGTTGACGTTCACTACTGCTGGTGCGCGGTTACTATCATATGGTGCCCAGGGAATGAATCGGTTACGCTTGCATCTGCGTACAGGAGGAGAATCGCGCGGTTGGTGTGGTGAATCGATGGTCACGTTTTCAGTCGATCCCAGGCCAATTGTTTGTTTTGGTTCACTGGACCAGATGGGGAGTCTGTCTTTGAAGGAAGACAACCTGTCAACATGGACAACCTGACAATTTTTGGGATTAGCAACTAGCGCTATTTTAAAATTAACTTCATTTAGCTTCTCAATTATAGTAAAAGGACCATTATTTTGCTTGCTTAATTTTTTTGTATTACCAGGGGCGACTGTGGGTGTAAATAACCACACAAGATCTCCTATTTTAAAATTTTTATCAACAGCTGTCTTTTCACGGTATTTTTCCTGCTGCTCAGAAACTTTAATTAAATTACTATGTACTTCAGTGTATACTTTTTGAAGAGCTGGGATTAAGAGTTCACAAAAAGAGGGTGCATCATTATAATTAAAAGAAGGTGGTTGAGAAAAGAGATTATATGGTAGATTCATATTTCTGCCATACATAACTGCAGCTGGGCTAAGTTTAGTTGATGAGTGGACAGCTGAACGCATAGCTAGTAGCGCAAATTTTAGTTTAGTGTCCCAGTCAGATTGATTTTGGTTGACTATGTGACAAAGTGCATTTTTAAGAGTACGATTCTGTCTCTCCACTTGCGAGTTGCCAGCCGGGTGATAAGATGAGGTCTTAATATGTTTAATACCAAACATTTTATATACGTGCTCTATCGCATCTGAAATTAGATTCTTCGCATTGTCCGTCGTAATAAAACAGGGTGCTCCGTAGCGTGAGATGAAGTCAGCTAAAGTGTCCGCAATGACATCTGAAGTGGTTGAACTAACCGCATATGCTTCTGGCCACTTAGTAAATGAATCTATATATGCGACAATATACTTATTTCCCGAAAAAGTTTGTGGTAAGGGTCCAATGAGATCCAAATGAACCTTGTTCATGGGAAACTGGGGGGTCGGCATACGTTGCAGAGGGGCGAGCTGGTTCGCTCTATAAGCTCTCTTCTGCTGGCAACTAATACATGACTCCACTAGATGCTTGACATCTGACGACATTCCTGGCCAATAGAAGTGCTCACGAATGCGATCAATGGTCTTTTGAAAAGCTTGATGACAAGCCGCTAGGGACTCATGTGTTAGTGCAAAAACTTGAGTAACCAATTCTTTTGGCACGACTAACTTTACAGGTTTATTCAAAATAGCTGACTCCCTCGTATCCTCACAAACTAAAATGTCATCTCTAAAAAAAAATTTCATGTATTTAGGAGCAATTTCTACACCTTGGTCTAGTTTTCTTGCAATCTCGCAGCATTTCTTGTCTGATTTTTGTAATTCACCAATTTTTTCAAGTAGATTGGAATGAGGCATAAAAGTAACTTCCTTTTCGACTTGTATACAAAAATTACAATTAACAGTATCATTGGAGTTATCATTGTTGACATACTTCGAAAGGAAGTCTGCGACACTGTTACACTTACCTTTAACAAACTTGATTGTAAAATTAAAGTCTGAGAGAGTGCAGATCCATTTAGCCATGCGAGATGTAGGGTCGTGAATTTTTAACATAAATGTTAGAGGTGCATGGTCTGTATAGATGAAAAAATGGGTATTAGCAATGTAACATTTAAAGTGGGCAGTAGCCCAAACTAAAGCTAGTAATTCCCTTTCAGTGGTGGAGTAGCGGGTCTCAGCATCTTTCAATTTTCTGCTGGCAAAGGCAACAGGATGGAGCATGTTATTTTCATCTAATTGTGATAACACTGCCCCTAATGCTTCGCCACTGGCATCACTATATAAGTGGAATTCTTTCTCAAAATCAGGGAGTGCAAGACATGGTTTTGAAATAAGAGCCATTTTAAGGTCTTCAAATTCTTTCTGTGCATCTTCATTCCACGAAAATTTTCCTGTCTCTTTCGTTAAGTTGATTAGATTTTTAGCTCTCTTAGTAAAATCTGGTATAAATCTCCTATAAAAGGATAGAGTTCCAATGAATGACCTAACAGCCTTTCGGGTAGTTGGAGGTTTAAAATTTTCTATTACGGCAATATTTTTATTGATAGGTGATACTTGGCCACTACAAATCTCAAAACCTAGATATTGTATTTTATTCGAAAGGAAAGTGCATTTACTGGGCTTAAGTTTAAGTTTATGCAGTCTTAACCTTTCAAAGACCATGCTAAGCTTCTCAAAATGAGAATTAACATCACTGGAGGCAATTACAATGTCGTCGATATAAACAAGAATTCCAAGATTGCCTAAATCACCGAAAATAGCATTCATAAGTCTTTGGAAACTGTTACCTGAATTTGAGAGCCCAAAACAGTTACGGGTCCACTCAAAAAGTCCTTTGTGGGTGATTATAGCAGTTTTATGCCTATCCTCTGGGCGAATAACCTGTTGAAAAAACCCACTAGTTAAATCTAGCGTTGAAAAAAATTTAGCCCCACTTAAAGCATCAACAGAGTCGGTAATGTTAGGTATTGGGTAAGCATCTTTAACAAGATTTTTATTTAATCTTCTGTAGTCAACAGCAAGTCGATAGGAACCGTCTGATTTCCGAACCAGAATAACCGGAGAAGCAAATTCAGACATGGAAGGGGAAATTATGTCCGCCTGTAACAAAGTATTAAGTTGGTCTTCCATTTCTTGACGTAATTTGTAGGGGACTCTATAAGCTTTGCCTTTAACTGGTTTATTTGAAGTTAAGTTAATTTCATGCGGGATTGTATCACAGCCGGGTAAATCTAAGACCGATGCTGCAAATACATCTTTGTTTTTGTCTAGAAAATTTTGCATTTTAAGTTTTAATGGGGGTTCTAAATGATCTAAATTAATTTCAGAGCTCCAAGTGAGATCAGCGTGATCAAAGTCACCAATTGGAGGGGCCAAATTTACATTACAAGAAAGGTTATTTTCAGTTACGGGTACATTTGATTTGTCTACACATTTTTGAATTTTGGCAACAAAGGTTCCTTTATTTAAATGAATACTATTGTCTGAAAAATTTGCAAATGAGATATATAGGCCATGTTCTTTAGTGCAAATGGCTCTGGAGGTAAGGAGACCTTGATTTAAAATTTTCGCCAAAGGTTCTAACATAACAATATCATTTTCCTTAATAAAATTTTCCTTATAACTTTTAACCTGGGCTAACATTTTTGACTGCGGGGGAATTGAAATTTTGCTACATAACACAGCGAAACTTATATTTTTATTTTTATTGGTTTTATCACTACTGCTATCTTCATTGCTCTCCTCCTCGACTTCAGGTACCTTATCCTCTATACTTACCAAATCTTCAATTTCATCAATATTACAAATTTCAGTAGTATCTTCAGCTAAATTACCCTGAGTTACCTGACTCGCTGCTGAAAGAATGTTGTCGACACTTTGAATACTTGAAAAATTTTCAGTGTTATTACCCTCAGAGCTACCGCCTGATGTTGTTTGCATGCAAAAGTTCTGCGCAACACTTTCAACTTCCTTATCTGACTCAGTTTGAATGACTATCTCAACATCTTTTCCCATATTACTCAACTGCGGGTCCTGAACTACCATATTTTCACTACTATGATTCCCATTTTCAATATTAACTGAGTCATGAACTTTCTCACATGCACAATTTTCAGGAGGGCTATTGGCATTACTACTTTTTGAATTCTCCCCTACTTTGTTGACACATTTTATATTTACAGAATTATTTTTAACACAATCATTATTTATACAATTATTATTAGAATTTACACCATATACAGAGTTAGAAATATTTACAGAATTAGTAGCAAGACAAGTATTACACCCTGAAGTATTACTTGGGGTTTCTACGCTTTGTTTACATTGGCCTGAAACTGGCACTTTAAGAGCGACAGCATTTGTATCACAATTTATACTTGCCCGGTACTCTTTCAGAAATGGCATTCCCAAAATCATATTAAATTCCTCTGCTAATTTACCTTCCACTACATAGAATTCAGCTTGACATTGAACATTATCAAAAACAAATTTTAAAAATACTTTCTTATTTAGGTGAACTTTCTCACCGGTGACAGTCATAATGGGGATATTGCAATTCTCCGTTTCAAAATTCTCTAAATAGTTACAATCCGTACCACTCAGGAGATTAATTGCAGAACCAGTGTCACATAATGCATTCAGGCAAACTTTATTTATGTAAATTCTTGCAGTTGGTAATGTATACGATTGGGGCTGAAACATACTATACACAGTTGGGGGGTCCAGGGGCCTGTGGGGGATCGAGTTGACCACATTTGATCCGGCCACTAATAGTTTAAAGCCTCACTTTCACTGTTAGCTACTGGGGTGTTACTTACCGCCTGCACTTCATTTCTGTTCGCAGCTGTGCTCCTATTGTTTTGGTAATAACCACCTCTTCTTCCCCTATATCCGCCTCGCTGATTGTGGTTCCCTCTAGGATTTTCACCTCTGTTTCTATAATTTTGCCCACGGCTCCTGAAATTTTGACCACCTCCCCTTCTAAAATTATAGTCGACAAAATTTAGTGGACAATCTCTGGCATAGTGGCCTTGTACGGAGCACCTATAGCAGGTTACGGGTCTTACCTCTTGGTTTTTCTCCTGTACATCCCTAGCCCTAAGATCAACTAAACTGTCTATCTTAGCTGCTAAAACATCAATTTGAGATTTTAGTTGGTCTATCTCCTTCTTTTGTGAGCTATCTTGCTGAAAAACTGCAGCACAGGGTAGGTTTTGGGTCAAATTATGGTTGAGAATTTCCTCGCGGTGGTTGTAGAAAGGGTTAATGCTCCTATAAGCCTTTTCCTCAAGAAGCGCAATTTTGAGGACCTCTTCTGGGGATTGTGGATTTCTCGCAATTACCCCCTTTCGCACTTCTGGTGTAAGATTGCTCAACAGCATGGAGTGTAGTAGAGCCGTTCGGCTTTTATCGACTACTTCACCCTGGATACCTTCAATTACAAGGGCTCTTAATGACATATCATATGCCTTGTCATAAAACTCCTGAACACTCATATTGGGTGGCTGTTTAAAATTTAGAAAGTGACTGAGTGCAACATCTGGTGTGGTCTGTGAAGTATAACTCTCTTTTAAGATTTTTAATAGCTCATCAGATGTTTTTGCTATGTGAATTTTTATTCGCCTAGAAGCAGCTCCTGAAAGTCTAGCAAGTAAAACAAACTTCTTTTCCTCCTCAGTCCAGTCGAATAATTTTGAAAAACTCTCAAATTTCTCAGAAAAATCTGAGAAGCAGACTGAGCTGGCCTCTCCATTGAATGGGGGAATATTAGACAAATTATCCACTAAAGCATTTTTTCGCTGAATAGTGGCAATTGCTTCCGAGTGCTTATCAGCCATAGTTAGAGTTAGAAAATGACAAACAAACCAAAAAAAAATGAAAAAAGGGGGGGGAACAACTTAAAAATGAGAAAAAGAGAGGGGAAAGGAAAACCTTATAAATACATAAAACTTAAGTACAGGACTATGCTTTTTGTAAATAAGAAAAGGTTATGCTCACAAGACATAATTTTGACTGGGAATTGTCGCTTACTAGCACAGAGAGAGAGCCTAGACCTCTTTTTACACTTGAACATATAAATAAAATTTTAATTGCAAAAACACCCAGTTGCTCTTTGATACATAAATACATACAAGTAAAAAAAATCAATAACCCAGAGACCGAATTGTTACGGCTCCATTTGTTGTGGGTTTTGGGGTTCTTTCTAAAACACAACTTACTTAAACTTAAAAAAGCACATTTATTACTCAATCTTCACTTGACAATTAAATATTTAAAAAAAATAAGTATACCCTGATTAGCTCCACTGAAATCTGTTGCCATGGAAAAGGGAGCAAATTATATTAAACTAAACAAAATATCAAAACTTAAGAATCCGAATAGGTTAATACAACAATGATAATTTTGGACTCATCACTTTAAGACAATATTAAATGTAGTAAGGGGCAACAGATTTCTAAATCAAGTAGCATACTGGATTGCATAAAGAACACCCAACTCCACTCCAACCCGATCAAGCTCAAATCTCCATACACATTAAATTAACAAAAGTGTAATCATCATATAATTTGGAAAAATGCAGACAACCTGAAATTCCTCCAATATGAGGACCAAAAAGGGAAGGAGTTAAATCCGTTAATAGAATAGGGATATGATGATGTACTAAAATTTTAGAACAACCATAGAGATTCTGAACAAGATCCGATCGGTTAACCAAGAATCGTATAGTGGTGTATAATGACTGGATATTTTTTTTTTTTTTTTTTTTTTTTTTTTTTTACTTTGTTAAAAAACAACCATTTTGTTGTTTGCCTTGAATAATACTTCAAAGAAAGGATAATTAAAAATTAAATTAATCAATTATGAAATTAGACTTAATTTTACTTTAGCATCAATTATCAGTATATCCATTTCTGAGATAGGAACAATAATTACATCTAATAACCTTACGTAAATCTCAATTAATTTTCAAATAAATTATTACCATGAATTAAAAATTTAAGAAATTAAAAAAAATATTAATTTAGTAAGATCATAGCTTTCATAACCTTACTCACAGTAATTGAGAGGTTAAGCCTTTCTTATAGGATTGCTGTAGATATAAGAATACTAATTAAAGATCATATAAAGAAGAACATACCAAATTTGAGAATGAACAAAAAACAATCTTTATTTGAATAATTAAAATTTATAAGAACAATGTAATTCCCCAAAAAATTTACTATAATAACACCAAATAAAAGTTGATTAATATTGATTATTAAATATCTTTAAATCAAATATTAAGGATCTCAAAACTAACATAACATCATAAATTAAAGGATGATCAACTTTTCTGAGATAAGTCATTAATTACCTTTCAAATACGCATTGTAATGCTTAACATATCATAATATAAATATATATATGAATTTACAAGTTATTTTTGTTTATTTTGCATCTTACTCTCCAACTCTGAGTCACACAAATATATATTCCCTCCTCAGGGAGACATGTAAATAAAAACTATGTAAATTCTACTTACATAGAATGAAGAATTCAATGGTTGAATCAGTGGGCAGGTTTTTTTACACTCCCCTTTCCTCTTTTAATGTTGCAGCCGATTGCACAACATACTTTTCTTTCCACTTTGTTTTGAGAGAAAAACTATTGCTATATACCAGCAGGCGAGCTGACAGGTTTCTTTTCGGTCTTGGCTTACTCTATAATAGGAGATGATAAGTCGCCTAATTTCAACGGGTTGGGTAGCCTCCGTACATTTAGTTGCCTTCTAATAACGGACAATACTTGGAATCCCTCGTCTTAATAAGGACAGAATAGTCTCATGATGAGGACTTTTGAAGTCTGATTTTTGGAGCAGGACTATTAATTTTCTCAACTTTTAACAATATTTCCTTCGCCCTTCACACTGGAGACTATAGGGTATTAGCAGTGGTCCTGGTAAGAGACTCATCTCTATTCTAAGACAACGATCATTCTATTTAAGCAAAATGCCGATCACAAACTCGAGTATTCATGGCTCTAGACCTTTACCCGGTCTCTGCTAATGTTACTTCAACTCAGTAACACAGAATACATCATTTCGAGCGCCGCTATGCAACACCTACTAAATTTACGAACCAAGTAATGAGTGTCTCAACAAAGCACCAAGCAGCAAGTCCGTTTACGAGCCAAGTGATAATTCGTAAACATTCTCTCTCCCGCGCTGCTCACACAAACTGGCCGGAACCACTCTGTCAAAGGGGGTACGGGAATGGAAACAATAGGGAAAATGGACTCTCCTTGAAGGCACCAGCCTGTCGTTCCACCCTGCCAGCCGCTTCATGGGGGAAGGCAGCCATGTTTCACCCCCATGGCGTGTGCTGAAGGGGGTCCTGTGAGCCTCTGTTGACCTGGGCGCCAGCTATCCGCCTGATAGCAGAGCCCATTGAAGCCTGTCGTAAGCTTACAAAGCCTAATTGCGTATATAGTACACTCATAAGATAACGTAATTCCTATACAGGGCGGACGGTCTTTCTTTTAACCAAAACTAGACTAGGTGACTACAACACATGACTCAAGGGTATGGGAGAAAACGTACACGACTGCCCAATACACTATGTGTGGTCTTTTACTGAGAAACCTCCCTCCCTGCTATTTATCTTTCGTATTTGAAAACAGGAAGCAAAGCTAGACTATAAACGTTGAATTTACTTTGCAAAAAGAAAAAGAAAGAAGAAAAAATAAAAACTGATTTTATTATTATTATTACAATTACTTTTATTTATTTAAATTTTTATTAGAAACAGAAGAAAAAAGAGTGCTTTTAAATAAATGTAGAGAAAGTGATTTAAATAATTAATGTAGATTAAAAAAAAATTGGTTGAAACCAACCGTAACAACAGGATTCATCATGAAGATTTCGCTTCAAAAATAAACGATGCTTTCAACATTGTGGCTAATACGCCAATTGGCGAGGTATCCGATTGCGGGAAATTAGCCCGAAATCGTATGAATCGTACCCAAAGAAAAAGAGAAACATGGCTGAAGACTGAAAACAAATAAAGAAGTAATACAGAGATTATATCTATATATATTACTAATCAGACCTTCGACACTTTATTTGGTACTTCTCTATTATCCCGTCGACCACTTTTCATAAAAAAAAAATTTCGCCAAACTATAAGATTTAACGCCAAAAATGCAGTCCCATTCACTTGACGTCAGAAGTATTAAACGTGTTTGTTATGTCATGAAGTGGTTTTTAATTCGACATTTACCTATATTTTTCATTTTGTTTTTCTGATATTTTAGTTATTTCGTTAATTTAAATAAAAATTGCGTCCTTAAACGACTGTGCCATGACATTAAAAGAGAAAATGCATTGTAAAAATGTTGCGTTTCATCGCGACCTACGTTATACACGGCCGGTGCATGACGTTTAAAACGTCACATGGAGTGGATCATTTTTATACGGCGATTGGTGCAAAACGGGGAGTGCGCCGCTTTGCCCCAATCGCAGTACAAAAATGATCCACTGCATGTGACGTTTTAAACGTCATGCACTGGCCGTGTATAACGTAGGTCGCTGTTTCATAGTTAAGTGCAATAGATCAATTTCAACTGACGTCACAAACATTTATTCACCAGCCGATAAGGATAATTAAGAAAAATAATGTGAATAAAAAAATATTCAAGATTTTTTTTCTATTTTCATTAATATATTGTAATTTTTTATGTTAAAAATTACTGGACACTTTGGTGAGTGGGGCTTTTTCGAATTTATTTTATTTTAATTATTTATTTTGATGTTCCAATGGCAACATTCTTCCATTTGTTAATTTGGAGTTCATGTTTGGCGATGATTTTTTTTTTTTTTAAATGAAAAGTGGTCAACTGTATAATTGAGATGTACACTTTATTTTAGCAATCACATTTTATTTTAAATCTTGGCATTTGTAGAAATAATAATAATAATACACAATTACATAAATATCCGTAAGAATAATATTCAATTCCCAATTGAGCAGTTAATATTTCTATCTGCAAAAATAAACAAAAAGATTTATTTTGAATTTCTTCCGCGTAACGGACGTATTTTTAGGAATTATCACTTGTATTGTTAGAATTGTTAAATTTTGACGTCAAAGACTTCGCCAAATTAGAAAAATGTACAATATCTCACGAACTATTTGACTAATGAGTATTTAATTGATACCATTCGATTCAGCATACAAAAATACATTAAAATATGTTATCATTTGTCACGTAACTGTAATACCCGATTTTTAAGGAATTTTTTTTAAGTTTTTTCCCCTTTTTACCCCCCTTAGGGGTGGAGTTTTTGAAAATCCCGTCTTAGTGCGCTTCTACGTACTAAGAAGTATTTTTCCTGCAAGTTTCGTCTTTGTAGATTCAATAGTTTTGGCTGGGCGTTGATCATCTAGCCAGAAAGGACTTTCTTTTATATATATTAATTTATGATTCAATAATAAGTTTTTCTAATGCATTTTTGTACCCATCAATTTTCTAAATCTAGAAATGTAGATATCATACTTATGCACATTAAATGTCTTTCCTGCCTGTTTATTAACATATTTTATTTATTCTTCATCATTCCAACCACTAATGTCGAAGTCATTATTCCCATCATGTTATGCATGTATAAAATCTGTAGGTACTTCACGAAAGTTATCATCAAAAACTGAATAAGTACATGTCGTGTTTATCTAATAGCGAAGATCATGGTTTATTTAGGGCGTAAAGTAATCTGATGTGTAGATTAAATTATCTGGAGCTAGAAAACGATTAAATTATAAGTAAAGACATAAAGCTTTTCAAAATAATATTTTTGTCAAGAGTATACTGATAAAATTATTTTGTTAATTTTTTGTAATGATCCCTACATGTAATTTTATTGAATGATTTATGATTCAATAATAAGTTTTCTAATGTATTTGTGTACCCACCAATATTCTAAATTTAGAAATGTAGATATCATACTTATACACATTAAATGTCTTTCCTGCCTGTTTATTAACATATTTTATTTATTCTTCATCATTCCAACCACTAATGTCGAAGTCATTATTCCCATCATGTTATGCATGTATAAAATCTGTAGGTACTTCACGAAAGTTATCATCAAAAACTGAATAAGTACATGTCGTGTTTATCTAATAGCGAAGATCATGGTTTATTTAGGGCGTAAAGTAATCTGATGTGTAGATTAAATTATTTAGAGCTAGAAAACGATTAAATTATAAGTAAAGACATAAAGGTTTTTCAAAATAATATTTTTGTCAAGAGTATACTGATAAAATTATTTTGTTAATTTTTTGTAATGATCCCTACATGTAATTTTATTGAATGATTTATGATTCAATAATAAGTTTTCTAATGTATTTTTGTACCCACCAATATTCTAAATTTAGAAATGTAGATATCATACTTATACACATTAAATGTCTTTCCTGCCTGTTTATTAACATATTTTATTTATTCTTCATCATTCCAACCACTAATGTCGAAGTCATTATTCCCATCATGTTATGCATGTATAAAATCTGTAGGTACTTCACGAAAGTTATCATCAAAAACTGAATAAGTACATGTCGTGTTTATCTAATAGCGAAGATCATGGTTTATTTAGGGCGTAAAGTAATCTGATGTGTAGATTAAATTATTTAGAGCTAGAAAACGATTAAATTATAAGTAAAGACATAAAGGTTTTTCAAAATAATATTTTTGTCAAGAGTATACTGATAAAATTATTTTGTTAATTTTTTGTAATGATCCCTACATGTAATTTTATTGAATGATTTATGATTCAATAATAAGTTTTCTAATGTATTTTTGTACCCACCAATATTCTAAATTTAGAAATGTAGATATCATACTTATACACATTAAATGTCTTTCCTGCCTGTTTATTAACATATTTTATTTATTCTTCATCATTCCAACCACTAATGTCGAAGTCATTATTCCCATCATGTTATGCATGTATAAAATCTGTAGGTACTTCACGAAAGTTATCATCAAAAACTGAATAAGTACATGTCGTGTTTATCTAATAGCGAAGATCATGGTTTATTTAGGGCGTAAAGTAATCTGATGTGTAGATTAAATTATTTAGAGCTAGAAAACGATTAAATTATAAGTAAAGACATAAAGGTTTTTCAAAATAATATTTTTGTCAAGAGTATACTGATAAAATTATTTTGTTAATTTTTTGTAATGATCCCTACATGTAATTTTATTGAATGATTTATGATTCAATAATAAGTTTTCTAATGTATTTTTGTACCCACCAATATTCTAAATTTAGAAATGTAGATATCATACTTATACACATTAAATGTCTTTCCTGCCTGTTTATTAACATATTTTATTTATTCTTCATCATTCCAACCACTAATGTCGAAGTCATTATTCCCATCATGTTATGCATGTATAAAATCTGTAGGTACTTCACGAAAGTTATCATCAAAAACTGAATAAGTACATGTCGTGTTTATCTAATAGCGAAGATCATGGTTTATTTAGGGCGTAAAGTAATCTGATGTGTAGATTAAATTATTTAGAGCTAGAAAACGATTAAATTATAAGTAAAGACATAAAGGTTTTTCAAAATAATATTTTTGTCAAGAGTATACTGATAAAATTATTTTGTTAATTTTTTGTAATGATCCCTACATGTAATTTTATTGAATGATTTATGATTCAATAATAAGTTTTCTAATGTATTTTTGTACCCACCAATATTCTAAATTTAGAAATGTAGATATCATACTTATACACATTAAATGTCTTTCCTGCCTGTTTATTAACATATTTTATTTATTCTTCATCATTCCAACCACTAATGTCGAAGTCATTATTCCCATCATGTTATGCATGTATAAAATCTGTAGGTACTTCACGAAAGTTATCATCAAAAACTGAATAAGTACATGTCGTGTTTATCTAATAGCGAAGATCATGGTTTATTTAGGGCGTAAAGTAATCTGATGTGTAGATTAAATTATCTGGAGCTAGAAAACGATTAAATTATAAGTAAAGACATAAAGCTTTTCAAAATAATATTTTTGTCAAGAGTATACTGATAAAATTATTTTGTTAATTTTTTGTAATGATCCCTACATGTAATTTTATTGAATGATTTATGATTCAATAATAAGTTTTCTAATGTATTTTTGTACCCACCAATATTCTAAATTTAGAAATCATACTTATACACATTAAATGTCTTTCCTGCCTGTTTATTAACATATTTTATTTATTCTTCATCATTCCACCCGCTAATGCCGAAGTCATTATTCCCATTATGTTATGCATGTATATACATATATATATCTCGATTTTCTTTTACCCTTTCCATTTCCTTTCTATTTATATACGTAATTTTCCGTATTCTAATTTTGCTTATCTAATCTCCTTCTGAATGGAAACATTTTAGTTTTTATCCTCTCGATGTTTGCATTTTGTTTCGATGTACTAGTTTATTTATGACCTATAATAATTTTTATCCTTCAGGACAAAATATTCAGTGTTTTTTAAGCAGGCTATTCTGTATGTAATTATATTGCTGTAAAAAATAAAAAATAAATAAAAACGCATATGAAAAATAAAAAAAAGATACAGTCAAGGTGATTGAAAATGCTACATACAAATTGTAAGGAAGCGGGTAGGGTTCTGTAGAGTGCACAACAACACAAAAAAAATAAACAAAAAATAGAGTCACAGTTTATTTATTTGCTTAAAAAGACAAAGAGACACCGTGTCTCACTCGATTCTAAACTAGAAATTCTGTTCTAAATCTTAACAACAATGAATATATTTTAAAGAAATTTACAACATGATTTCTTTGTTTAAAGTGCAACGATAATACGAAAAGTTGTAGAAATAACCACTATCCGCATCCGGACAGCACTGAACTGCAAACTTCCGAATGCAGTTGAGAATAAATGAGCTCTCCCTTACTTAAATGCTGTATACATTTCCATCCCTTGTCACGATGTTATTTCATTTCACACAGAGAAAAGTAAGTCTGCTGCAATTTTTTTAAAAATAAAATTCATTATTGTCTATGAAGAATAATTAGGTTCCGATTGGAGTGAGACACCCTGTATTTTTCAGTGGGTAAATTTTTACGACAATGGCTTCCTGTATAAAAATTGTTTGTTGCAGTATGCTCTATCATCCTTAAAGTTTGTACGTGGAATTCTGAGTCACCCTATATATTCAATAATAAAAAAAAATCGCAATTTATGTTGGAAAAAATGTAATTGCAATTAGCATTAAGTTTGTTTTTCAGATTTAAAATTTTATTTTTTTTCGAATTTCAAATAAGCACAAGGGTGTGCTGCATTTCATATTCACTTTTGTTGCGTTTTTCACGCATAAATGAGTCATTCCATGTCAACTGGCCTAAAGGCTCATGATCAACCTTCTTCAGTTTTGATATAGTCACTACAGAACGTACACGTAAGTCTGAAACGGACATCTGAAAGTTGTCAGAGTCAGAAGTAGTATAGTTGGGGCACAAGGTATGCTTCTTTAAAATTCACTATTTCACTGTTGCTTGAAAAATGGTCAAATCAACAAGTTTGTCGTCTTACTGCTCATTATACAAGAAACCTTACTTATTCCAAATATGTGATGCAGTACAACTTTTTATGCTGAAAACATAATTGCTGTAATAAAGATAAGAAATCAAGACATTCATTATCACGTTCATTATCACCTGACCTCAAACTAGGCCTTACAGCCAGCCTGTCGCGATACTTAGACCCTTACTAGACCTAATAATAATAAGGCGATAATTATACTTAGACCCTTACTTTAAAAATCATTCATTACTGAACAACTTAGTTTAAAGTTTATCACTTTACTAATTAATTACCTATGAACATGAAATGGGATGCTGAACTTGATTCCAGCTTTCTTAAATATTTATTAATTTATTCGTATTTTAAATCCCCTAAAAAACTAAATTCATAAACACAAGCGCATTTTCACAAGTCTATATCTCTAAACGGGCACTTCTGATTTGATTACCGATAGTACCACTGGAATAAAAACACTTTAATTGACAAGAAAATTTTTGTTTCATTTTGGACGTCTTCCATATAGGTAAAAAAACAAAACAAAAAAAACAAAAAACAATGTTCTTAAGCACTTATTTTGCGTGAGATTGCAACTGTATCCGGGTGCGAAGTAAAACCCCAGTACACTCAAATATTTCTTGAACGGATAAAGCTAGAATTGTGGAACAAGTGTCTACCTGTAGTAAAATGATTATGCGCTATCATATGAAAGAGTCTTCAGTACCCCTAGTGGAAAAATTTGGAAGTTATCAACCATATCTCATAAAATATGAGATATAGCTAAAAAATTTTAATTACAAAAGTGTGGAGTTAATTTAGTATGAAAGCATGTCTTACATGTAAAAATAATTTTATTTAAAGCTCTGAAATGTTATTTTTTTCTATAACCAGTCACCGTCTTAAATACTTCACTAATCGTTTTAGAAATGTGACATTATAAGGAAGATGTATATTTTGTAGTAAAACTAACAAATGTAAGCAAGATATAATTTTTATCTCTTTACCCACGCTTTACCGTGAAAGACATTCTGTTGCGAGTCGCTTGTAACATAAAAATGCCCCTAGATTGTGACGAGCGTGTCTAAGACTAGACCTGCGGCTAGTTGTTTTGGATGTATAGTTCTGACATTCTTAGAAGCCAACTGATAAAAAATGATGATAAATTTGGCTGATGGAAAAAGGCTTCATGGTGCAAAATAAAAATAAACTAAAGGGGGACACGATTAAATGTTCAAAAGGGAACACAAGTTAAAATCTTAAACCTGATCGAAATAGTGATTTCGTACCAATAAATGTTGGCCACAATAACAAACCACCTTAGCATCCCGAGCAACAACCTGAAATAGCTGAAAACTAAAAGTACATATTATAAAACACTTCATGCTAATTAAACAAAAAATAATAATACTTTAGAGATTATTCTCGATTAATTTATTTATATATAAAACATATTTTAAGGTTACACAATTAATAAAATATTTATATTTTAAAAGATGCATTCAAATTAATATATTTCACGGTTGTTTCACACATCATACATGTGGGCTAAATAACTGCGTTTAAATTATGAACATTTAAATCTTATATCATCCATGGACAATTAATTTTAATTAAAAAACATAGATACTTAATATTGGTACTGAAGAAAAGCTTGTTCTAGCAGAAAGCACATTTTTTACACTGAACATCATCTTACACTGACGAACAGAAGATTTCTTTTGAAGACTCACAATTATACACTTTCACTATTTTTTAGATGTCGATCACATACTTAAAATTTGTAGACAGATTTTTCACACACAAACAAAATACACCTCTATTTCTTCACCTTATCACATATTAAAGTAAAACACAGAACTAACTAGGGTGGCTCCTCACACGAGAAAAAATCTCGAATGACTGGGATACCACCCTTCTTTCGCTTGAGACTTTATACCATCCAACACACCGCTCGTTGAAAAAAACACTAGTCATTCAGATGCGTTGCCATTCCGAGTGAAGGAAGCTTGGTCGAAAAATATCCGGTATTACCACTACCTCGCGCGCCGATGGAAGAAGATACAGCGAGAGAAATTCTTCGTATGCAGGCGTTCGCCAGCTGCTGCGAGTTTAGTAGCGATGTTGCGAGATGTTTGTTGGTGCGTTCGCTGATTTATAAAGGCAGATGCGCTGACACGGAAAGACAGTTCTTTTTGCATATTGCGCTGAACTTTAAAGGCTTTTTTGATGACTTGACTGAGTTGTGAAAGGGGTTTTTTAACATCTCCCCCCACCAACAGCAAAAAAAGAGGCGAACACTGTTCTGAAGAATAGTTGATAATTGTTGAAAATTGATGTGAAATGTCCTGGAGTATGCGAAAAAGTCAAAGTTTCACAAATGCATACAGATGAAGAAATGTTCGTGAAAAAATTTTGCAAAAAGTCACTGAAAGTTTCACAAATGCACACAGATGAAGAAATGATGAAGAAATGTTCGTGAGAATTTTGCGAAAAAGTCACTGAAATTTTCACAGCTGCATACAGACTTAAAGAAATGTTCGTGAAAAAAATAAAAAATTTTATACACAATGCTACTGTAATCATTAGAATTGTATACACCACACATTATATGATACAAAAATTCAATAATTATATTTAACCAGCATGAATATGAAAATATTTACAAAAATACACACACACCAATAAATATAAACTACAGAAATACCTAGATTGCTTTAACTTTCTGCAATATATTTTGAGTTGTCACATTCAACATTTTCAAACTACTTTTTATTGTACCATATATTATTCAATTTTCTGAATTAAGTTCAATGAATATTGAAATTTACTTTGTAACTTAAAAAAGATTTCACAGATATTCTAAACAATTATGAAAATACATATGAGGAAATCATTCACATATTTTCCTTTTTGACTCAAATACAAAATTAAAAAGGTAAAGTTTAAAAAAAAATATTTCAATAAATGTTATTCACTAGCAAAGTGATCAATTCTACCAGTATATTGAAAACAAACATTGAGAGAGAAGAAATAGAAAAAAAAAATTTTAAAAATAGAATTTTGACTTGAGCATAGTATATATATACTTTGAAGTTTCCGAACATACACATATTTCACAAAAATATTAGAATCACTACTCAATTCTTATTTACCTCAGTTTTGTTACAAATATTATCATTTAATGGTACTTTTGGAAAAATTTTACTGACATGAACTTTTTTTACATATTCATGACCATCTTCATTAATTTTTATCAAATAATTATCATTTCTCAATTTTTTGTCAATTATATGTGGTCCATTATATCTAGGTTGTAATGCAGTATGATGTTTAAAATCTACAAGAAAAACTTCATCACCAGTATTTAAGGAAGGTTTACTTCTGCCCTTCACATATTGTTGGTGATAATTAAAATAACTAGTTTCATTTTCCTTAACTAATTTTCTAGTTTCCTGAAAATGACTTTGTAATTTTGTTAGATATTTACTATATTCTTCAGCAACTTTTGGTTTTTCAAAAATATTTAGAGGTATATTGAGTTCTCTGCCCAAGAATAGTTCAGCCGGTGAAAATTGAGTTACTGCATGCTTAGAGGAATTATAATGAAGTTTAAAAAATAATAGTCTATCTGACCACTCGAATACTTGATCAGAAAGTGCTGCTATGCTGTTTTTCATAGAAAGATGAATTTTCTCGATTAAACCATTACTCTGCGGATAATAGATTGAACTCTTTCTATGCTTAATATCCATAGTCTTAAGATAATCTTCAAATTCATCTGAACGGAAATATGGTCCATTATCAGTCAAAACAGTCCTAGCGATCCCGAATTTGGAAAAATATATATTAAGTTGATTAATTATAGTTTTAGAAGTGGTATTGCTTAATGGGATAGCCTCAAGATACCTGGAATAATGATCAACTATTGTTAAAATAAAAAATTTGTTGTCATGAGATCTAGGAAGTTTGCCTACAATATCTAAAGCTATTATCTCACCTGGAGCTAAATCAGCTTTTGGAATCATTTTAGTGACAGTATTTTTAGGTTTAGGTTTAACTTTTAAACATCTTTCACAATTGCTACAAAAATTTTTAGTGTCCTTAAACATTCCTTTCCAAGAATAGATTTTGCGAACAAAATTGTAGGTTTTTTGAGTGCCAAAATGAGGAGCATGAGCAACTTCCAAACAATCCTTAATTAAAGATTTTGGAATTAAAATTCTCCTGAGATACTTTTTTTTCTTTAACGGCTTCTTGGGGAAAATTTTTACCATTACAATTTTAGTTTCTGAATCAATATAATAGTTATTTGCAGTTTCCTCATCATTATCATTTAATTTTTGAATAATTTCCCTAATAAATTCATCATTTTGTTGATTATTTACAATATTATTATGATCTAAATTTGAATTACTTTGAAAAATATTTATATTATTTACATTTAAGGTTTCATCTTTATATGCTCTAGATAAATAATCAGCAGGGTTAATAACACCAGGAATGTGATCTATCTCATAATGAAATTGATCCAGATACAGAAGCCACCTAGCTACAATCTCACTCTGATTGTCCAGTTCCATGTGATATGTTAATGATTTTGCATCGGTATATATGGTAAATTTTTTTCCATATAATTCTTCACGAAAATGCTTGACAGATGCAAATATTGCGTACAATTCTCTTTGGATGGAAGGATATCTAGACTGAGCTGGATTGAATTGTTTTGAAAAAAATTCAACAGGATAAAATTTCTCATTGTATTTTTGCATTAAAATTCCACAAAATGCAACTTTAGAAGCATCAGTTACTAAATACAATGGAAGATCAGAATTAATGTTTTTAAGAAGGGGTTTATTTAGAATTTGATCTTGTAAAATATCAAAAGCTTCCTGACACTCTGAAGTCCAGACAAATGGAACATTTTTACGGGTTAAATTATTCTTTTTACCAGTTAACGCATATTATTTTATTAAGTTTGATGTTGAGAATTTTTAGATATTATTTAAGAATTCAACAATGAATTTAGCTTTCTGGAAGAAATATCAATGTGATTCTAAAAAGGATGGAAATAAACCTAAATTTAAACCGAATTTAAAAATAAATTTCATTGACAAGTGAAAAAAGTAATTAAAAAAGCAATTACATTGACCACTCGTGACTCTGAAAAGTCTTATTAATGAAAAATTTAAGGCGCAAGAACTATTCAAGCTTGTGATAAAATTTTTCACTTTATTACGTTTGGGTTCTGTTAATTTTTTAACTAAATAAACTAGTTAAAATCAGTTTAAAGATTTAAAATATTCTTTAAATTTTCTGCCAGATCGGGAATAGTATATTATAAGAATTAAAAAAAAAAAAAAAAAAAAAAAAAAAAAAAAAAAAAAAAAAGTCAGATCTCATTATTCTATTGATGGGATGATATAAGACTTATGAACACATCTGTAAATAGGAAAAGTTAAAAAGAAAAAGAATTTTAAGAACCTAAAAAAGTAATTTCGATCAATAACCTATTTCTTCTGCAACTCACAGAACAAACAAGTTGATTAAAAGTGATGTGAAATAAGTTCTTCTGTTTAAGTTGTTTAGAATTTATTTTACAGTATGAAATTACTACATTCTGTATAGAGCATTTCAGTTTAGGAAAGAAGATTGCAAAATATGGCTCCTCATTTTTCTTAGATAGCTCGTTGAAAAGAGATATTCAATTTATTAATTTAAAATAATACTGCGTAACACACAGATAGAAAGATTAGATAGATAGATAGATAGATAGATAGATAAATAGATATAGAGAGAGATACTTGTATTGCATGCACATACCCGCATTTGCAAACACACACACACACGCCCGCACAAATGCACATCACACACAAACACACACACACGCCCGCACAAATGCACATCACACACAAACACACACACACGAATGTATGTATATATATATATATATATATATATATATATATATATATATATACACATCTTGGTGAAAAAGTTTCCAAAAAGAATTTTTGTTTTGATTTAAAATGTAGAAAGTGTTTATTAAGACATTTAGAGCTAAGTGAAAAGGTAGTTTCGTTTGAGAAGATATATGAGGAGGTTAGAATGACAGTGGAGTAAATCAATATTTAGTAATTTGAGAAATGAAGGGTTTTGTGAAACTTGTTTAGCCGTTGCATTAAGTGGTCCAACTTGTTTTGCCCTCTAGTGACTCCTTAAGTGAACTATGACTTATTTGACTGTCACACTAAACAGAAATTAATATACGTTCAGTAAATATATGGTTATCTAGATTTTTTAAATTATTGACTTACTCCACTGTCATTCTAATCCCCCCCCCCCTATTTTGGCGAGGCTTTAAGTTTAGTTTCGACAGTAAAAAAATTCTGTCACTTTCATCGTTAACCACTTGTTGCATTCAATATACTGTTTTTTTTTTTGTTTTTTTGTTTTTTTTGTGAGTGTGTGTGTGTGTTTTTTTGTTGTTTGTTAAATATACATATGAACAATTATTTGAAATCTGCAACATGAATCATCAAGAAGGTGTTGTCTTAAATGTAAGCGAATAAAAATATTATCTGTCTTAAAATATTATATAATAATCTATGCAAATAAAATATTAAAACTCTTAAAATTCATATAATTATATATTTTCTAACAGATAAGGTTAACTACATTAATTACCAATAATAGCTTAGATAAATTTATATATATATATATATATGTATATATACATACATAAATTAGCCGCATAGTGCAACACGCTCTGAAAAAAAAAATCAATGTTAAAATAAATTTAATGTACAGAATATTGCAGTAAGCGTAAAAGAAAAATTAATTAATTTGTCGTATCAGTAAACAATTAAACGGATATTATGTCTGATGGTTGCAGCTATCTTTCCCTTAAAATAACTTGTTATGGTGTTGAAAATGGGACAGCTTATTGGAAAGCAGTTTATTATTTTTAGCGTTGTTAATTACAGCTGCATTTTAAAAATTATTTATAAATTGTAGTTGATATTTTAGATGATAAACGAATGATTCGTTGTAATGATATCTTTTTCACTTATAAATTCAACTTTCGCAGTTTATAGCTCAAAAGTTATGTTTACTAATTCATCATATTAATTTACAGATTCTTAAAATGCTTACGGCATCATGACATGATTGATACTGCATTATAAATGTTTGTTATACTTTTCAATTAAGTCGTCTCTTTCTTGAAAAATACGACAATAATTTCAAACTTGTATGATCAAAGTATTCATTTTCAATTTCACATGGCAAGATTTTAATAATTTCGTAGCTTTCAAAGAAGATATATTAATTTCTATCTTGTAAATCAGTCTAGTCTCTAATGCAAATCAGTACAAAATACCAAAGTGATTCTAAATTATCGGGCGTTCTTGTTTTAAAATAATTAAAGTATATTTTATTTAAATATAAAAGATGGAATTCATAATTAGTTATTAATGTAACTCCTATTGATTCTGTTACACGGATTACATAAAAGACTCTCTAAATTTGAAATTATAATAAATATAAAGATGAAATAAGTGACATGTTTACAAGGAAGATCACAAATTTTGCATAGAGTAATTAAAAAAATAGTTCGAAATTTCGTCAGTAGATGGCACTGTCTTAAACTCAAATAATATTCAAATTAACTTCAAAATTTTATTTTATAAATATCTTTTTCGTGTTTTAATAGCTGATTAGAATAAAAAGTAAAAACTGAGAAGCCTTTGATATATTGTTACAAGTAGATTTATACATTCTTATAGTTGAGCACTATCTATTGATGAAAATTTGAAGTACTTCTATAATTAATGTAAACACAATTTTTGAGCTACCTGAAAAACATATCACTTATTTAATCATCTTTGTAATAGTTAATGAATTACGGAATTTTATGAAACACACATTTTATTTAACTATTTTTTAAATTAATATGTTTATTACTAAATAGAGTGATATTTGTAATTACTTATATATATATATATATATATATATATATATATATATATATATATATATAAGTCAGCTGGTAGGGAATAATGTAAAACTATCCTCAAATATGTAACATTTTATCTCACTTACACGACGCTATTGTTTTTTGAAGATATATTTGGTCTACGCAACACGAACATATTTTATTATTTGCATTTTGATTCTTCTTGTGTTATTATCGTATGTCCAGGTTTATATTCAGAAAAAAAAATCTTTTTTGTACAGACGATAAAACGAGTTCTTTATTTTAAACAAAGTTACAGTTAATGTATTAGATTTTTGAAGTCGTGTTTATTATTTTCACTACACTTATGATAATTTAAATTCATGTAAAAAAAAGAAAGGAAATTTACGATTTTGACATGCAATAGCAGGAATGGGAAAACTTATAATATTATAAGTTTTCATGTTAATAAAAAAAAATTAATATTCAATTTGAAAAATCTATATGATGTCAAATTTGCTGTCTATCTCTGTATACCTGTCATTCATCCAGAAAAACTGAAATAACTTCCAAAATCCACTAAATGTTTACCAAACTTGGCAATATTTGGAGAAATACCCCCAAAACTGGTGTTAAAAAAAGTTTAAAAAAAAAGTCACTAACTTGTCTATTATGCAAAAAATACATTCAAATCACACTGGCCTCTTTCTTTCACCCAAAGATTCAGCTGTTACTGAGGAATTTTGGTCGGGAAAATTATTTAAACTTCCAATTATTAAACATATAAGGCAACATCAGCATTGTTAACAGCAAAAACTAGAATGCTACTTTTAAAATTTATAACAATGTCAAGCTCCAAAGGCTTGCGCTTCAACAGACAACAAAACTGAGACAAGAGACAATGATTATATTCAACTTAATATCATTCCAAATACAAATAATTACAGAAAAATCTTAAACAACAGCATTAAAATAAATAGAAATCAGGAATTAATCATACATAATAATGAAATTCTTAAACAAATGCATAAAATATGGTACAATTTATAACTATGTGTGATTATATATTAATATGCAAAATGTATACATTTTAACGTCTGAATGTGAAAACTATTAAAAACACCAAATAAAATAATTTAAGACAGACATGAATAATTTAAGACAGACATTTTGTGAATTCTACTCCCCCCCCCCTTTTCAACGTAGTAAACCAAACTCTTTTATCTGTATCCCTTATTATAAAAACATTTCTGAAAAAATTTCTGGCATTCTAAAATCATTCAATATTGAGGTTTCTTTTAAACCAATTAAAGAAGTGAGTTCCTTTTTCACTAAGCATAAATTTCAATATGATAAGTCTAAATTACCCGGTGTTGTTTATATTATTCCCTGTAAAGATTGAAATAGTGTCTACATTGGTGAAAAAGGTAGATCATTGGAAATTCGCCTAAAAGAACATACTAGTGCTTTGAAAAATAGTAATTTGAATTCAAAAATTGTCCAGCATTCACTTCAAACGAATCACATCCCGCTAATTGCGAACGCCAGTATTTTGAAATCAGGTTGTAACAGCTACCATGGTCGATTACTCCTTGAGGGTTGGTTCACTCAATTGCGATCGCAGACGTTGAATGAAGCTCGTTCTGTCCCTAATGAATATTATCTGTTTTTAAAATAACTTCAACTGTCCTTGATTTGTTCAGTGGTTTGTTATGCAATAGATTGTTTTTGTACTGATGATGCCTTGCGTGTCGCTTGGCGAAACGTTTACTATTTTGTATTTTTAACTGTTTTTAAGTATATTTTTTTATAAATTTTATTTTAAGTGTACTCATGTCTGTCTTAAATTATTTTATTTGGTGTTTTTAATATCTATTAATATACCCGAAGAACACTTTTGTAAAAATGTTCGATCGACCATAGAAATAAAATATGTTACATTGGTAGACTACAGATTATTCCAACTTAAGGAGTAAGTTAGGAGCAAGTGTCCCATGAGTCCCAGGTATTGGCGCATTAAGGGCGCGGGGCAGACCACCCTGTTTCAATATAAATTTGAGATATGTATTATGGAGAGTTTGATTATTTTTAATATTGTGTTTAATTTTTATTTGTTATTATTTAATTTAAAAAGGGTGAAATGTTTTTGCATCCACGTCACGTAAATCACACACAGGTGTGCATATGACGTTAAGAAGCATAAAGCACATTATTTTATTTGTTAATATTTTGTCTTCAAAATTTCGCGTGTATGATTTTTGTTTGCCGTTATTCTAGAAATAGCATTTTTTTTTCAAGTTTTATCAACTCAGCCATTATTTATCTTAATTATAAATTATAAAAAACTAAATTCCATAAAAAAAAAAAAAAAAAAAAAAAAAAAAAAAAAAAAAAAAAAAAAACGCTATTTTAATAAAATATTTTAAGTACTTTCTATTATTTCAGTAGATTTTTTTTTAAATATTTGCATCGATGTAAAACTATCCTGTGATACAAATCTTATTAAAAAAATTTGAACTTTTAACACTTAGAAAAATGTGATATTTTTATATCCCGAAGATAAAGTATAAAAAATTATGTTTCTGTTTAAAGTGAGAGATTATGCAAATTGAGTCCTTGATTTTTTTAAGTATTTGGACGAGAACTGTGAGGGCGGTGTAGTTTTGTTTTCAATTTAACAATTTTATACATTCCCAGTTTAAAAAAAATATCTTTATTGTGTGTGACTTTAAAACTATGCTTTTAAGCGAAAAATCCTTTTTTTCTTTTTCAGAAAATCAAAAAAGTGAAATATTTGTATTCAAATCCCTTCCGGGGAAAAATCTGCCTGGTGGCTGCTTGACAAATTTCAAACTTTCTACATTTAAACTGAATAAAGAGAGGCTTACATTTGTGTAATATGCATCTTTTTCTGAAAGATTATAGAAAATGTTTTATTGATACGAAAACTACTTTGGTCGTTAGAAAAAGTCATTGAAATGCAACTTATTTAAAGGAATAACCAGAAAAATAAAATAAAAATAAAGAAAAAATAAAGAAAATATTTAATTAAAATTATTTTTAGTATTCCGTAAGTTTTAAGTTTTAAAATGATGAAACATGATAACTTATAAATATAACAAATCATAACACCTTGTAATTATATACTTCTTTTTAATTGCTAAAAGTTGTAAAATAAAAAAGACTATAAACAGTAAAATATGTTTTGTAAGACTTTTGATATATGTTGCAGCTCAATGTGAACCATTATCAAAATAAACAAAAATATTATATAAATGGATGAGCTGTGAAGTTATTTGAAGCACAATCATTTAATTTTTCACTTACTTTTTTTTAAAAATTACGCACGTTATTTTTATTTTTCACTTGGATGTTTATTCCCATATTTGTAATCATAGAGCCACAAATTTTGGTAAATTTTACAAAATTGTGGCTCGAGTCAATCTAAAAAAATATATATATATATATATTAAAGTTTAAAAAAAGAAAATGGTTTTCACCTATGTTCTGTAAACCAAGAAGCTCGGGTTGGTTTCCTTAGTGTCGTTAAAATATTAAATAAATATTATTCAAGTATTCAATCCTGAACTGTTGTTTTTATACTAAGCTTTGTAAAAAATTTCATGAAGACGCGCACAGAATTTCCAAGGACTATGGAACCACTATTTCAGGTTAGGAAATTTTCTATTTAATATTCAAATAGCAGAATTTGTAATTGACTTATTTAATCGCAGAATATGTTTCTCTTCGATTAAGTAATATGAAAAGTTATATTTATAACTTGTGGTAGAACTTCACTCACCCTGTAACTAATTCTATTAAAACCTAACGTTGACAGAAAAATTTTCTTCAAAACAGACAAAGGCCCAATTTTTTTTTACATTTTTTTAAATGTAATTTCGCTAAAATATATTTAAAACTAAAATTTCAATATGTCATTAGAAGATTAAATAATTATTTTTCAAGTATTCTATGCTGAACTGTTGCTTTTATATTAAAGTGCATGATACAGATATGTTTTCTATATTCACGGACATAATTGGTCCTATTAAAACGTAACGCTGTCAAAAGAATTTATTTTCAGAACAAACAAATTCCTAATCTAGTTTCCAGAAGAGGATGGTAACCGTCGCTCTTCTAATGAATATGGGAATCATAACTTCTGGTTTACTCTAACACTTTATATGATATGTCATCATATTTTTTCTAGAACTCGATATAAATTTTCCCGAACGTTAAATGTATAGCATCAAAATGTTATGGACTCTTGATATTATTTATTAATATGAGCTGTTGGTTATTTTTTTAAAGTATCAGAGAACCTATAACGAGCTAATATTGTTCGATAAGATAAACTTTTGATATACCAAGACAAAATTGTAAGTTCTTTATTATTATTATTAATATTAGCTGTTGGTTATTTTTTTAAAGTATCAGAGAACCTATAACGAGCTAATATTATTCGATAAGACAAACTTTTGATATGCCAAGACAAAATTTAAAGTTCTTTATTATTATTATTTTTTTTTTTTGTTATTGGGATTGGTTCTTTATTATTCCATAGGAAAAGTTTTGAAAATATCTTCTGCTTTATTTTCATCATCATCATATTCTTCTTCTTCAGAATAATAATAATAATAATAAAAAAATAATAAGAAAAGAGTTGTGTTTCTCATAGGCTTTCAAAAAAATTATCCATTCTCTAGAACTTTTTTTTTTTTTATTGAAAGGGTAATTTAGTTTAAATTAATTGCTATTCTTTACAAAAGTTTTATGAAGAAAATGTTGCTTAAGGTTGGGAAAAGTTTTTTAATCTTTATAAATGAATTACAATAAGAACAAACACAAATTTCTTCATTAACATAGTTATCAAGCAAAAGCGAGAAAATATCTTATTCTCACCGGAATCGTTATCGTCAAAAGTTTCATTTTGAAACATCTAAAAATTATTTAATGAGGAAACAGAGGAATGGCTGGAATTAACAAATGGTAAATGTTGCAAATGGAAGCGTTGTTGTTTTCAATGCATTTCGGAAAAGCGTGAATGCATTAATTATGATCATGAAGTTTAATTAGAATGTAATTATCTAAATATAATATTTAAATAATCATTTTAATTACTAGTTTTCTAGATAGTTGAACAATTTGTTCATACTTTATTAAATATGTTAATGTTTTAATAGATTTTGATCCATTTTTCATGCAAAAATTTGTTTTTGATAAAGTTTTTTCAAATTAGGATAAATGTAACATTTAATACGCTACTATTACGATTAATAAAATTGATTAATAACGAGAATTAATTCAAATCTGATTAACACATTCGAAACAAAATTACTTCTTATAATTAACAATTTATTCTAATATAAAAATAGATTTTATATACTTTTTACAATTTTATTATGACTGGCCGTGGGGATCATTAGCAATTTTTAACCATTATATATGGTCATGATGGCATGAGGATTATAAAAGGTTGAATGATATTATCACGACGATCTTCTGTATTCGGGTTGCAATTCATCTCCCTTTGACTGAGGGATTTCTTTTATCCCCAGGACCGCATCCACCGCTGTCGCAACATCTGAAGGCTGTTTCGTTGGCTTGAGTAAGGAAGATCGATTACACATTTGACAATCAGCCTGTATAAAATGGGTAACTAAAAATGCCGGTACTTCCCGGACTTTTATAACGTCTAGAAGAAAAGTATTCCTTTAGACGCTATAAGAAAATCTTTTAAATATGACGTAATTTTTGCCATTAAATGCTTATCGCAAAAAAAATATTATTTCAAAGTTTTATTTATCTTTAATATCTACGTGTAATTATATTTTTTGATTGAAAAGCGTTTTAAAATATTGTTATTTGGGCTTTTTAAAATCAGGCAACAGTCGGTAAAAAAGAGCTATTTAAAATTTTGAATTAACACTGTATTCAGATAATGAAATTTTAAATAAAAAATGTGAAAACCCACCTATAAAAATAGACCAATATGAAAAAAGTGATTGAACCCTGCACACCACAATCTAGTCACGTATATGCCTCAAAAAACTATTACATTGCTACGAATAATTTTTGATTCTATAAAACTTATTTAATTGAACTATATTCACAGATTTCAACATAAAATAACGCTTAAAGAAATTCTTCGATTTAAAAACTGTCTACTTCAACGTGCGTATCATACATTGCTCTTTAAAATTACCATTTTTCATGTTTTAGTATGCGAACAAATTTGCATTATAAGCTAAGAAATCGAAAAGGTCACAATAAATTCAATTACGCCAGCAGCAGCATTAGGTTGTTTTGTTTTGTTTTAGAATAAAGAGAGGCGTTTTATATAAACAGAAAATAATATAAAGAGTGTACTACTTTACAAGGAAAGTTTTACAGAGATACTTCCTTTCTTGTACCAATAAATTATTTTAAATCAATTATTATTCCTGTTAAACCAAATTTTTTGAAGATTATGAATACATTTTTAATATGCAAAAATGAATTTACAATGAAGGAAGATACAAATTTCTTAATTAACGTAATTATCCGGCATCAAAAGGGAAAATATTCTCGTATCCTTTGGAATCTCTAATGTTACAAGTCCCCCTTTTTATTTCCAACTCAAATTGCTTTGAAACATCTGAAAAGTATTTAATGAGGGAACTAAGCAACCCTTTAAATTAATAACATGGATGAGAGCCGCGTAGAAATGTAGCAGATAAAAATTATTCGTCTGCCCGCATTTCGTATCAGTCATGCATGCATTAATTGTGATCATGCTCTTACATTAGGAAATCGTTAACTAAATTTAAGTTTAGTTAATTATTTTCTATCTAGTGGATTATTCACTGAAATCATTCACGCTTTATTAGAACGTTTGATTTTTACCGCATTTTGCAGAATTTTCAAAGATTGATTTTAAAGTGTGTTATTTTTGTTGTTTAAACAACTGTTTTTGAAAATTTGAATTTTATTAAGTATTTGGATAGAGAAAATTTTTGACTTCCGTTTATTGATGGATTTGCAGATTTTGGGATGTTCTGAATACATTTTTGAAAAATGTCTGTCTATCTATTTGTGTGTTACACAAGTTTTGTGGCCAGTCTATCTGATGAACCAATGGGCAGAATTTCATCAAACTTAAGATTCTTTTAAACCTTGACATAAATTGCGACTGATTTACGTGTATAGGTTTGGGTGTATATCGTTCAACTTATGGCACTGTTAGGCTTCTTTTTCACGATTACCGTGTTAGCTACGCTTTGGCATCTATGAAATGGAATTTCGTTAAACGTTATATTCAGTTACAGCTTGATATATTTTGGTGCTGAATGTGGTTTCGGTACATATATTCCAGCAGGTCGAGCTTTTATGCTCTGTTTTTTACAACTTCTGTGATAGCTGTATCTCAGCATCCATGGGATGGAGTTGGATTAAACTCCATATTCAGTTGGATTGTGACATAAATTGTTGGTAATTAAGGTTTGGCATATTTCACCCACCAGCTAGTTCTGTTATGCTTCACGATTTTCGCGATAGCTATATCTCAGTATCTATAGGGTGGAATTTTACAAAATGCTTATATAAAATCTGTTGTTCTGATTTTTTTGTGTTGTGATGCTATTGTGCTGCGTTTATTCTTATTCACTGATCACTGTAACTTAGTATTAAATTCAAACAAATGGATGTATGATTCATAATTATTGCTGTATAATTCCTCTATTTGAATTAATGTATTTTAATAAATATAGAAAAACTTTGTGATGACCACAGCATGCTAGTTTAAAAATAATGTAATTCATATAGTTTATATAAAAAATATAAGTGATACATGAGTTGTATAGCGATTTATATTGTTTACAAGCTGCATAAAAAAACAATGTGTGGCATTTATATTATATGATATCTTTCAATTTTTTTGGGCGAAAATAAATCTAATTTTCTTCTACATTAAAAAAGATATTTATAATATTAGTTTTATTAAATTTTTTGTATAATTCATAAATTATACTTAAAATGCAGGTAACTAAAATTTGCAAAAATTATATTTTCCAAATTACGTGACTTTCATGCAATTATAGTAGAGTGTCCTTATGAAAGAATAGCGACATACTGTTAAGCATTAGCAACAACAACAAAAAAAAACATAGGCTGAGAGGATTTTGGATAAAAATTTGGTAGTTTGCCATTATATATTCAAATATGAGTGTGTGAAATGTGCTTATGTCATCTCTCTCTTATAATGGTACTCTAAATTATAGTAAAACGTTGCTCAGCGTGCTATTTCAATGACGTTATTTTCAACATTTGTCAACATTTGACAACATTTATCCAACTATTTCGTTCTATGAAAAATTTTGAAAACCTTGGTATGAAAATGACATTATTTTTACGCAAAAATATTTCAGTTTTAAGAGTTAAAATACATGATTCATATTAAATAAGATGTCATTTTCATCTGATAAAGCATTCCACTTTTAGGATCCTGCAGAACAAAAAAAATATTGATAGGTAGTATGCAATTAGCAGCTGACAGCGGAATTGGTACACAAACGTAGCACAAAAGCAGTATCTTCATTCAAGAAACTCTGCATATCAATCGGACAACTAATGAATTTATATATCTTCATTTGTTTGCATCATCAACATCGGTATAGTTTGTAGGAGAGAAATAGCGTCGATAGCAATGATTGGGCTTGTCGTAAATATTAAACTGTCTTGTCGGTCCGATGATAAATATTAAAAGCCATATTTCTCCCTTTCCACTATTTGGTGTTTTTTACTTAACCAATATTACAATTTAATTTTTACGGCGTGATCTGCTTTAGTCGGGGTACCTTCAGGGAAGGCTTTCATTGTCGAGGTACGAACCGCTGAATGTAGGCGATTTCCTTCTATATGATGCAGTGTCGGTACCGAAAACAAAATAATTTAAAATAGTTCCTTGTTCTATCAGAGATCACCCATCTGCATTTCTTCAAACTCGGAAAATGGTATTTCATATGGATAAAAAATATTGCAATCTTTCAGCTTTTTGTTAACAAATAGGTAAATGTGGAAATAAGCCATATGAATATATTTTACTACACACTTCTTAAAGAGAACGTGAACAAAAAATCACTAAATTGGTTTATACAAACGAAAAAAATTAAAAACATATGTTCACCAACTCAGCTAGTAGACGATAATCGTGATATACCCTTTATTCAAATTGAAAGCATCTTCTTTTTTCACTCCAAATGTTCTTTGATCTACCAAGAAGGTTTGTGAACTTCCGAGTTCCGAACGATTAAGAAAAACGTTCCTTTGTCTTCAGAAACTTCAGACGCCAATAGATTTCCGATATTTAAAAAGCATATCTGAAACAAGTTTCTTTTGCTGCTCTATATTTCTGGAAACATTATAAAGTAGTCAATAGATTAATTTTAACACAATTATTCAAATTGGTAAAGAATTCATATGAGTTCTAATTTTTCCAACTGGACGAAAACCTTCCGGGCCAGGATTCGAACCTGGGATCTCTTGGTCAAGAGAAATTGTAATTTTACGAAAAATTACAACTCATATGAGCCAAGAGATCCCAGGTTTGAATCTTAGCCTGGACATTTTTCGTCCAGTTGGAAAAATTACAACTCATATGATTTCGTTACCAATTTGAATAATTGTGTTAAAATTAATCTAGTGTAATCACGTATCCAACGTTTACTGGAGTTCCAAATTACCTGCGATTTATTCTGTTTAGCTGATTCAGATATCAGACAAGATGCAATGATCAATAAGGTTAAATGGATGAATTAGGTCCTCCAGATTCGACCGGGACGACTCTGTTGATAGAGCATGGCCGCTTCAGCCAAGAGATCCCAGGTTCGAATCTTGACCTGGACATTTTTCGTCCAGTTGGAAAATTACAACCCATATTATTAAGTAGTTTTTACAGTGTATTAATGAGTTTTCTAAATACTGTATCAATACGAAATATTTGTTTTCGGGTGATATCAATTCTGAGGTAGATATTTTCTTATTCAACAAACATGTTCAAAAGGCAAACATAATAAATTAAAAACTTAAAATGAACAATATGTTGTTACTCTTGCATGTATAAATTCTGTTACGCAGCTGGAAATGTTTATTTGAGAATTGATAACATCCGAAAAAACGATAATTCATATTGATACCGGATTGAGAAAACTGATACATTATAAAAACTACTTCGTAACGTTTTCGAAAATTACGGGCCGCAAAAAAAATTTTGGTTTCAGAAATGCTTCTTATTTAAATCTTAGAAATTTAATATTTCTGAAGATGAAAGAACATTTTTTGGAACAGTGGATAACTTCGATGAAGTTGTATTATGTTTCGTAAACATTCTTGATAGATATCTTGATAGGTTTTTGATTGAACATTTCTGTCTCTCTCTCTCTTTTTTTTTTTTTTTTTTTTTGTTTACAGTGTATTACCACTACTTTTAGCATATACTAACAAACGTATTTCAGTGCTGTGGAGTATCTTCAGTTAGTTTTGTGAAACTGTTCTAGCTATTAATAGTTTGATTTATCTGGATTCCATCCATCAATTAATTGGCAATTTTGAAAATTTATACCATTAAAATTAGTACTTTGGCAGCAAAAAGAACCGATCTCGTCGTTTTAAGAAAAGAATGTTTTCATTCTTTTATTTTTTAAAACCGTTATGAAATATTAGTGGAAATATAAATTCCATGAGGAGTACTTTGAAGAGAGGACACTGGCCTGATTATTGTAAATTGATTGGAAGACCATAGACCAAAAATGGTGATTTTGACCATTGGACTTCTCAGTAATTCTGTTTATATATATTCCGACTCGTTTACAACTTTTTAATAATTGACAAATAACCTTCTGTTTGGTTTATGTGGTAACGAATACAGAAAGTTAGTAACTATGCGAATCAGAATTTTCTTTAACCGCGTGACGAGCAAACAATTTCCTATGTGTTAATATGAGGAACATAAAAAGTATTTTTACTTTATATAGAATTTTGGTCTGTAGTGCTTTGGTATTTACAGTATATTTTTGTATTTTTTGTATCTATACTGTAGTATTTTTGTATCGGTACATATATGATGTATAAATAATAATGATCAATCCATCTTCTAACTCCTGTAGTGTATACGCATTACAAGTAAAAATATGTATTTAATATTTATAAACAAATTACAATGAAAGCCAAGATACTAATTTGTAAACTCATTTACTAAAGAAAAGCGAGGAGAGATTTTTGTTACTGCTATAATCTTGATCGTTAGAATTTTCATTTATATTTCTTTATTCATTGACTTCCGTTATTTTGAAATATCTCGCGGAAGTATTTAATGATTTAACTAAACAACATTTTGAATTAGGAGCATGGATAAAAACCACAGATTAAATGTTGCAAATAAAATGTCTGTTGTATTTCCGAATTCTGTTGAAGTTTCTCATGGATTAATTCCGATCATGGCTGTTCCTTACAAAATAATTGAATATATCTTTTTAACTTTATATCAAATGTAGTTAATCTATTTCGACAGTTGATCATTTATCATAATACTTCCGCTTTATTATAACATTTATCATTTCAATAAATTTTATGCATTTTGTTTATTAAAAGGAATTTTTAGTTGTTTATTCTCATCAAGAATAAATATGATTAAATAAAATTAATAAGTACTTAAAAATTACTTAAATTTCGATTAACGCATTAGAATTTGATGTTTTAAAACAAAACTATTTCTTGGAGGGTTTTTTTCGGTTATAGGAAAAAAATGAAAATTGCATTTTAAGCAGTTCTTTTAATTAATATTATCATGATTCGCCTCATGGGTCAATAGGTGTGGGAAGCAATTTTAATAACTGATGACCCTGCACTATATGACAGAGAATTTTCAGGAACAACACGGAGAATCACTGGCATGTAGTGTGTTAATATGCTCATAAAGCAGTATTGCAATGCTATATAACACTTTCGGCTTGTTACCCATAGAATATTCATAAATTACAATTCATGAATGCTTTGAATGTCTGCCATATATATTTATGGAAATAGATATTAAAAAAAAATTATGGACTTCTTACACTGTAAAAAAAAGGCAAATATTTCTTAATATAGGAAAATATAATATAACCACTAACAAAAATATACAACTGCTTTGGAGTTACCAATGATTCCGAAAAGCGTTCTTTACCTTTAGGGACCTCATAAACTAATGTATTTTCAAGATTTACAGAAGCATTTTTAAAAACATTCTTTTGCTACCGTTCATTTTCGGAAACGTTTCCGCGATGTCTTTTATTAGTTTATGTACGTTAATCAGTTTTCTCAACCTAACATATAGGTTTGCGGATGCTGTCAGTTTTCAAGTAACCGTTTTCGTGCTCTACGTAGCTGCAAATGTTTATTTGAGAGTTGATAGCATCCTAAAATTTGATATTCTAGTTTGAGAAAACTAATTAATATGGTATAAAAATTACTAGAAAACGTTTCCGAAAATCATTAGTAGGAAAATAAATTTTGCTTTTATAAATGCTTTTTTTTTAATCTAAAAAGTATATTAGTGTCTGGGGTTTCTAAAGGTAACGACCGGATTTCGGAATCGTCAGTAACTCAGAAAAGGTTATTGTATATTTTCGTGCGTGGATATATTAATATTATATTTTCCTAGATTAAGAAACATTTGTCTTTAAAAAAATTTTTAAGTACTTTTAATTAATTTATTATTATTATTATTTTACAGTGTATTGGAAAAAATAATTTCTTTATTAAAATGGTAAATTAATTAGGATAAATATTTTTGATTACGATTTTAAGACAAATTTTACTTAAATATTACGAATAGACTTTTAATATTAGTAAATACATTTGAAAAGAACGAATATTAACATAATTATGAGGCAAAGACGAAAATATTTTCGCTCCCTTTGGAAATGTCATCATTAAAACTTTCTTTTATTATTTTGAACACTTTGAGAGTATTTAATCAAGATTCTGAGCAACGCTGATAATTAACAGCCCACATAAGAGTCGCATATAAACGCTGCAGATAAAACTGCTGTTATGTCTTCCGAGAATCCGAGAAAGAGTGTATTTATTAGACATGCTCATTCGTTTTTTTTTTTTTTTTTTTTTTTTTTTTTTTTTTTTTTTTTGCGAATTAGTTATTAATCAAGAAATTGTTTTATAATAAATTTAATTATTGCCTAGATAGATGAATATTTATCAAAATGTGTAGTGCTCGAATATGACTTTTTACATTTTAATGTATTTTTTGTGCATCTTGGCGGCAAACATTTCTTTTTGGAAAAATAGTGTTCTTTAAATGGTTTGTTTGAACAATATAATTATTTATATAGCAGTGCCAAATTTGACTTTTTATATTTTAATGTATTTTTTGTACATCTTGGCGGCAAAAATGTCTTTTATGAAAAATAGTGTTTTTTAGATGGTTTGTTTGAACCATATAATTATTTATATAGCAGTATATATTATTTTTATAATACATATCTGTAACATTTCACAGACACTGCTCAACTAAACACATTACATTAATACTAATTCAGTTAAATGTCACCGGTCGGCACGTAAATCCTCCCTGGAAAAATAATGGTTTATTCTTATAGATTTTACATTACTAAATCAATATATGGCAATGAATTTACTGTATCATGTATAGTTTTTTAGACGGGTGGGTGGCTTTTATAGTTAAAATATTTTAAGTCTTACTGAAACATAAGGGGAAATTGCGTAAATAATAATGTGTATACAGGGTATCCCAAAGAGATTGAAACGCGCTATAATTTTTTACATGTGGGAGATACGTAGGCAATGTAAATGTCAACAAGTTGGAAATTGTACGTCAAACGTTACAAACGAGGTGCGTTCGTACGCACGTTTTAGAATTAAATTCATGATATCCCTTGCGTAGAACGGGTTAAACAGCTAGTTAAGTATATATTTTATGACACTGTTCATACAAATATCTTAACTAGTTATATAAATATTCAGATATATATGTATCAGCTAGTTATATAAATATTCAGATCTTGATGATTTTTAATTCTGTGAAATGAATTATATCGTCTGCATATTAATTTCTGTATTAAAATAAGTATCTCGCTCGCTTGACGATTAAACTTCGGAAGCTCCTATAACAAAAAAGCACCGATTTAAAAAAAAAATTCAAATTTCTTAATAAATATTTTTATTAATATCTCCTAAAGTTTTGATTCGATTTTCATAAAATTTAAAATGTCTCGACAAAATTATGCAAAGATAATATATTTTAAATTGCAAACCATTTGGTTGGGTAGTTTTTGCGTTGTTATATGCGGACAGACAGACAGACGGACGGACAGACAGACGGACAGACAGACAGACAGACGGACGGACGGACAGACGGACGGACCAAACGACGACTATAGGTGCTACGTATTTATATAAATTACGAACGCACCTAAAAATGGTCAAAATAAGGTAGAAATTAAGATTATATGGATAAAATAGTTCTGTATATTTCTTTTAAATGCTAAAAGGTGTAAATTAACAACATAATAAATACACAGCAAAATAAATTTTATTAGGTTGTTTGACATGTTTCGGCTCACTCCGAGCCATTTTCAAAAACAAATGAGAATATTCCATAATTGCACGGTCTTTGAAGTTATTATTTAAAATGCTATCATTTAATTTTCATATACTTTTTTAAAAATTACGCACATTATCTTTTATTTTTACTTGGTTGTTTATTTTCATATCTGTAACCATGGAGTAACTCGAGTCATTATTTCGGTAAGTTGAAAGGTGCCGCATCGTTACATATTGTATTTTTGCGTGTTAGTATATCTGTGGTTTCTCTTATTATCGATGGATAGTATAGACTGGAGAGAAAAATTAATTTACTTTCATTGAATCTTATTCGGATGGTTTCTTCTTGATAATCTTGCCAGAGCTGTGGTTTTTCTATAATACTTAATATCAGCTATATGCTCCTTTTTTCTGTAACTAAATTTCTTGCCGGTCATACAATATAGTAATTCTTAGATCCGTCTTCTTTAATAAAATGTATTTCCTATACTCCTGAATAATTATCAAAATTAATTGGGTTGATTTTACTGCAAATGATATACTTAAAGTTCTAAGAGGGTTTGGCTATTAAGCAGTTATTAATGTTAAACAATATGTTGTTAATTTACCCCTTTTAGCATTTAAAAGAAATATATTATTACAAGGTGTTATAATTTATTATATTGTTATATAAAAATATTTCTGCTTTTAATTTTTAAAAAGTTACACTTTTAAAAATTTTATACGATTTTTACGAATTTTTATATAATTTTTATATTTTAAAAGCGTATTAAAATCCTTAAAAAATCAAAACGTTTTCAACCGAACTTACTCGGTCATCATCAGTGAAAAGCTAATAGTTAAGTTGAGTTGTTGTCTCTTCGCGTTTTCTAGCTTGCCCGGAACAAACCATTTTACTTCAAGGGTGTGAAATATAAGGTGGGATGGGAAAGGTCATTCAACATTTCAAAAAAAAAAAAAGTACAGGTTAATCAATTATGTATTAATTCATTCCAGACTGCGTGGATATCATATGATAATACATCGTTACAGACTGTTTCTTTTTACGTGCGTTCGTAATTATATAAATACGTAGCACCTATTGTCGTCGACTGGTCCGTTCGTCTGTCTGTCCGTCCGTCCATCCATCCGCATATAACAACGCAAAAATGGTTTGAAATTTAAGAAATGTTATCTTTGCAGAATCTTGTCGAGACATTTCAAATTTTATGAAAATCGAATCAAAACTTTAGAAAATATTAATAAAAACATTAATTAAGACATTTGAATTAAAAAAATATATCGGTGCTTTCTTGTTACAGAAGCTTCCAAGGTTTAATCGTCAAGCGACCGAGATACTTATTTTAGGACAGAAATTAATCTGCAGACGATATAATTCATTTCACAGAATTAAAAATCATCAAGATCTGAATATTTATATAACTAGCTACAGTACGAACGCACCTCATTTGTCACGCTTGACGTACAATTTCCAACTTGTTCAGATATTATTTCCAGAGACTCTCTTATGATAGCTTTCGGGTGATTACTTGTGCGGAATATAATTTTGGATACATTGAAGATTCATCTTTAATGTGCTTTTAAATGTTTTTATGTATGTTTTTACGCACCTTCAAGCAATATATTTATATTTACTTGCATCTTTATGAATTCACCATTAATGTTGAATAAATGTTTTCTCTAAAGTGTATGCGCTAAATCAATAATTGGTAAAAGAAGAAGTTTCGAATCTGAGTTTTTCAAAACGTATTAACCCTCCTAGTGCCTCTGGGCTTCTTTTTTGATGCATTCCTAATTTTTTTTTTAATTTTTCATGTTTCGAACCAGAAAAAAAATTATAATTCAAACTTATGAATGAAGTTAAATAAACACCTGAAGAAGCTACATTTAATATAATAAAATTTGTGTTTAAAATCATGCAAAAGTATCAACAAAACCTAACACCTGGTACTAGGTGTATTAAACAAAAAAAAATTCATAAAACAAGTGGGTACGTGTGATCGAAGATCGCACAAAGGGTTTCGTTTAATATTCCTTTCAAAACAATTTATCTTTTCTTTAATAAATCCAAATAAATTTCATTTTTTTTTAAAAAGTCATGTTTTTTATAAAGTAAAAATTTACCGGTCTATTTTTCTCGTTTTTTCGAATATCTGAACCGGCCCGATAACGGGCGAAGCCCACCATTATTGTACTTTGTCATAATAATATCTGTCATGTGAACCAAATGCGATATTTAAAAAAAGTAATTTCAAAATTAAACATGTTGTACACCTTCAAAATGTTAAAATATGCGAATATTTCCATAATCGGGTTTTTATCATGTTTAAATACATTCCTCAAACTCATATATTTACTATTCTCTATTACTTATATTGACACTCGCTTTGTATTATTCTCAAACATTTGAAAAATCCGTTAAACTTCCGATATGACGGCAGATTAATTTTCTTTTTAATTCTCTAATGATGTGATATTAATCTGCTTTCTGTACATACACATACTCATACTCCTTGTATTAGGGGCGAATAGATAGAGGGCGAAGCCCGCTATTATACTTTGTCATAATAATATCTGTCATGTAAACTAAATGCGATATTTAAAAAAATCAATTTAAAAATTAAACATGTTGTATAGAGACCTTCAAAATGTTTAAATGTGCCAATATTTCCATAATCTGGTTTTTATCATGATTCAATACGTTCCTCAAACTTATATATTTACTATTCTCTATTACTCATACTGATAGTCTCTTTGTATTATTCTCAAACATTTGAAAAATCCGTTATGACGTCAGATTAATTTTCTTTTTAATTCTCTGACGAGTAGAATAAATTAAATCATGCAGTTTTAATACGCAAAAATATGCTTTTTTTTTTTTGGAAAATTTACTTCAATATTAACAAACCCATGGAAATATTTTACTCTTGTAAAGTTAGGAGCTAAGTTATTTATTTTTATCTCCAAACATATTTAAATAAATGTACTTTGTCGTTTAAAAGCACTTATAGTAATCTTTGTAATATGTAAACAAGTGAGTAAGTATGATCGAAGATCGCACAAAGGGCTTCGTTTAATATTCCTTTCAAAACACTTTAAACTTTCTTTAATAAATCCAAATAAATTTCATTCCCCACCCCCCCCAAAAAAAAGTCATGTTTTTTATAAAGTAAAAATTTACCGGTGTATTTTTCTCGTTATTTCAAATATCTGTATCGGCCTGATAGCGGGCGGAGCCCGCAATTATACTCTGTCGTAATAATATCTGTCATGTGTACTAAATGCGATATTAAAAAAAATCAATTTTAAAATCAAACATGTTGTGTAGAGATCTTCAAAATGTTAGACGTCAGATTAATTTTATTTTTAATTCTTTAATGACGTCATATTAAGCTGCTTTCTGTATTTACACATACTCATACTCCTTGTATTATTGAAAAATGTTTGAAAATTTCCGTTTTATTACCAGTATGACGTCATATTAATCGTTTTTTCAATTGGTGAAACTTTTTATTTCATTTTCATTTTTCACGTGGAAATCTTTCAATAGAAAAATTAATTATTGTAGAAAGAATTTTATTGTGGATTTTTAATTGTTGGCAACTGCTATAACGAAAAATGTTTACATTTAATAGGAAAAGGCTGTGAGATTGTTGATTTTTTATCTCTATATATTAAAATAATACGATTTTTTTCAAATTTTATGATTTTGAGCTTCATAGTAGGTATTCAGCTATAAGTACACAAAATTTCATGACTATAAGTTATATAGTTTATGAGAACCGGCTCTGTGACGGACAGACAACGAAGCGGGACTAATAGGGTTTCGTGAGATGAACAAAACCTTAAAAATAATCTAATTCAATAGAACTTGCATAAAAAAGTATCTTGTTTTAATAAATATTGCTGTCACTTTTATTTTGCATTTTTAAAACTTTCTATTATAAAAGTGTGTTTCTAATTAAAAAGAATTGATGAATTTGGTTTATCCGGCCATGATCTAACTTCTGTAATATACTCGGATTATCATGTAATTGATATATGTTATTGAGATTTACCATCTCATGTTCAGTAGTGAAAATGAAGTGTGTAGCATTTATAGTTCGTTTACAGGGGCACTCAAAAGAATGCAATTACATTTTTGTGTATGGGAGGAAAACATTTGTAGTGTATTTTAATGATGCTACACTATTTCAAATATACTGAAATTAATATACACCACTGAGATGCACTGAAAAATGCTTACTATAGAATATGATGTGCGTTGGATTTATCGTTCATTTACAAGGTTACAAAATATTCAATTACAGTACTGTCTATGAACAATAATTGCTGCAAGTGCGCTTTAAATTGTAGTATGTGTCTTTTAATATAACTAATTGGTTTTCATATTATTTGGTATATATAAATTCTATAGATCTTATACAGGGCAGCATAAAAGAATTGGAGCACATTTCCACTTATTGATAAAAATTAATGAAGGGGGACTTTCAGCTGTGTTATAGTCTTCTAACTGAACTAATTTTTTTCAGGCTATGTAGCACATATACAGGGCTTCCAAAAAATTTTGATATTTTTCCGACTGTAGATAGACATTATCATGACTATATTTTTTAAAATGAGAAACATCTTTTCTTAAATGATTTTCTTTATAAAACTGTTTCTAAGTAATGTCTTATATTATTGATGGTTAAATTAAATCTTTTTATTTGTATGAGTGAAAAAGACCTTTAAAATTCCCCATGATGTTGATTTTATATATAAACTTTTCTATTTTGAAATGAGATTTTAAATAACTATAGAATTTTTTAATTAGTTCTTAAATTATATAACTGTTTATTTGTAAAGAATTTTTGATTTTATAAAACCTAAGGTAAATTTATTTTACATAAACTCGGAAATTCAACACAGGGTTTCACTGATTACAGGATATCGGTGAACAGCATATATCTTTTTTCGTAATTGAAAACTCTAAAACAGTTTTTCTACATTTAATATGTAATTTTTAGATTGCCCATTACCAACATAAAAAAAAGCAATACTGTATTCAAATAAAATTTTGAAATTTATTAAAAGCGACACTTTCGTATTAGCCGCATGCAAGAGGTTAACAACCAAAGAAATCGCCAAAGATTTCTCGGCTTACATTAGCTTTTTTGATTCTGTTAATTTCAGTGATTTATACGCATAGTTCGATTACATGTCTGTTAAATTTGTGTTACATTTATATTATTTTATTATTTTATTTATTTATTGATAAATTTTTAGTTTTGTTATGGTATATTAGCCGGAAAAAATGCTGTACTATTCAATTTGTTTAAAGTGCAAACGGGTTAATAATTTGTAATAGGGCTGCAAGCAATAGAGATTTTAAAAAAAATACTTGGAAATTATTTTAAAAATCCATAAAAAAATCTGTAAATTGAGATACGTTTTTCAGACTAATTACATTTGGGAGAACATTTTTCTCCCTATTTAACAGTCTAAAATTTGAAATTGTGTGATGCGTAGAAGTTAAAAAAATTGCGGTAAAAACAAAATTTGATGATCAGGTGTTGCATATGACGTCAGAGTTTCTAGCGGACATGTTTTTGCTTTATAATAAAGATTCAATAATAAAAAGCATATATATGTAAAATTATATCTTTATTATAGACACTTATTACTTTTATTCGATATATTTTCCTTTCTTAATATGTTTCTTTATTTTTTCAGGTAAGAGACATTGTTGTTTTCTGCTTTTTCCACATATGTAAGTTATTTTTGATTTAAAAATATGTCTTCAATATTTTCTATTTTTAAAACATTGATTTTTGTAGCAGGTCTTAGGCATTATTTTGTATTTTAGTCTGCACTTTTTTAAAACTATTTTTGGAAATAGTTTAAGATTTAGAGATCACAAACAAACTTATAATAAAAATAGTTCCTACGCAAAAATATAAGAATTTATAAAAAAATTTAAAGTACAGTGAAGCTAAAGGTATTTCTTTCAAGGTAAGTCTTAGAGATGTTTGTAATATTTTAAAACTTTTTTATTTGAACTATAATACAAGACGTTTTCAAAATTATTCATCAATATAATTTAAAATCAGGTTGTAAATTGTACGTTATACGTAACAAATGAGGTGCGTTCGTACTGTTATTAGGGAATAAATTATATCGTCTGTTATTATGATATGATTAATTTCAGTAATAAAATAAGTACATTTTAAGTTGGCAACATTTTATCTTTTGTTGACATTTACTGAAAATTCCAATAGAAAACTTAAGCCTAGCTTTGAAAATTTCAAAACTTGAAATCCATATTTAGACTCTTATTCTATTTAATATCTATTTCTTCGGAAACATCTATTCAAAAAATTGTCGGTAGATTATATGATTGCTATAATTAAACAATTTTAGTATACAAATTCGGTTTTTAAATTCCGTAATACGGAAATAATATGACTCCATCTCAAATGTGATCTTAAAAATCCATCTTAAAAATAGCAACCTAGAATCATTACCTATCATGGGATATCATTGAATTAATTACATATGGTAGAATTTAAAAGAATGAAGAAAACTTTTATTTATACCTTTTAAAGTTTTGATTCGATTTTCATACAATTTAAAATGACTGGAAAAAATTCTGCAACGATTATATATATTAAATTTCAAACCATTCGGTTGGGTAGTTTTTGGGCTGTTATACGCGGACAGACGGGCAGACAGACGGGCAGACAGACGGACCAGACGACGGCTGTAGGTGCTACGTATTTATATAATTATGAACGCACCTAATAATTTGCTTCTGTAAATGGAAAGGACTATTTCATACATTAAATAAATGCTTCACCACAAACGACAGAGAAATCGTTGAATGAAAAGTGGCATGAATGGAATCTCATTTTAGCAAGCATTGCAAACAGCAAGGCATCGCGCACTTATTCGTAAAATTATACAAATCAAAAAATGTATTTTTTGAGATAATAAGAGGAGGAAACCATAAAAATATTTACCGATCTGTTATTAGAAGAACGTTATCTATAAAAATAACTGAATTAGAACAGTTTTATCATTTTCCCTCTTATGACAAAAGCCTACTGTGTACTTAATCAGATGCATTGTAAAAGAAAATTCCGTATGTATGAGGATGCTTTTATGATTTTATGTCCATATTTGTGTATTTTAACGGAAAATTTCCATTTTAAGTGGAAATCACATAATTTTTTGGAAGAAATGGGAAATTTCCTTTTATCCTAATTCGTTAAAAACAAAAATGGCAGTTCTAAGACAGACAAATGGAAATGTTCCTTTACAATTGAGAGAAAACGAAATATATACATTTACATTTTCGTAATTGATATTTTGGCATGTAATCAAGTCGTTTGATGGTGGAAAAAAGAATATGTATCCTCTAATGGTGAGTATCGAGGTTCGAATTCTGAGAAAGGCAGGGCTATAAAAAACGGATGTGATAATATACAATACCTGTTCCATAAATGTGCATCAGTACATGTATTTATTATATATATATATATATATATATATATATTAATATTGCGCTATTATTCATATTTATTTCTAAAAACTGAAATTTCCATCTTGAATAGCGGAAAGTGTCCATCTTTAAAACGGGGGATTACAAAAACGAAAGTTTTGTGAAAAAACGAAGAATATGCTGCAACTTTGCTAACTGTACATTTTACGTTTTTTCATTAAATATTTTTTTTCAATGTGTGACATGGCTCATACTGAAGAAAATAAGCTAATTGTGATTCTTGTTATAAAAATATTGAATTCTTTCCCTATTTATTACAAATGGAAAACAATCTGTTTTCATGCTTAAAAAGGTTTTTTGCCTTCATCATTTTTTTAATTCTGTCAATTTACATGCGACAATTTACAATTTACAATTATACATGCGATATATGTTTTTAAGAATGTGTGAATGAGTCATTAGCTTTCTTTTCGAAATGTAGCGTAGCAATACTTATTTACAATTCCTCGAATGGTTAACGAAGCTTAGAAAAATTTTCGCCTACTTGCTTTACTGGATTTAAAATTTAAAGTTAACCCTTAATTGCATAGTGATGTAAATTTCCATTACTGTTTATTTAACTTTTAATAAATAAATCAACTTCTTTGCCACCACTATATTTATATAGAATTATTAATCCAGTAAATTTCCCGTGAACTATGTTTCTGAACAAAGTTATAAATCTATATTAAAATTTCTGGTGTCTAATATTTAATATATGTATAAAAAACACAATTCTAAAAGAAAAACTCATACAAAGAAGGGTTAAATAGCAGTCTAGAATCTTAGAATGGGGGAACTTACGCCAGTTAAATTTGATGTTATGTTTAAAAGAAATAGCGTATCTTCATTCATAAATTTCAAATGTATTGCTACTATGATTGTGCCAAAATGATATAATTTTTCACTGACTTCTCCTGTCATATGAGTTGAGAGTTAATCCTTTTTTCTAAAATCATATTTTAAAAAAATATTTGTGTAACTCATTAACTTATAGCAGTTTCGACTCAATATGAACTTTTCTCAAGTCAAACGAAGTTAATACGAATGATTTTATATTAATATGAATTATTATATCAAGAAGATTATAATGTTTAGTTTTTGAAAAAAAAATAGCAAAAAGGGTTACTTTTCGTTTAATCAATCCCGGGAATTCATTTTAATAACTGCGAGATAAGGAATATCATTTTTCCTATATGCAGCACTCAAAAAGTTACTGTATCATGTATTATCATGTTCTAAGGTCGGATAATAGGAAAGGGGAGACATATTTGGATAGTAAGGTTTAGTAAGATTGGATATCTAACGTCTAGCAATCTTCACTGCAGTATCACTTCTCTCAAAATTTTAATATTATTGACATCATGCCAGTTAATATGTATTGCGTTATATTTGTGCAAAAGTACAGGCTCATTGATAAGTCAAAGGTTGAAAAAGACAAGGCGAGGTTTCACCAGCGTAAGCATCTTTATTATTGTACACGTACAGTACTGGTTTGTCAGAAGCTGAGTTCTAAATTCTTTATGAAGCACTTTGCTTTGAAAGTTTTTGGTACCCATAATTTTTTCTTCACCTCTGTATATTTCCCAACTCCGCAGAGGTGAAGAAAATGGAAATTGTTATTAAAGTCATTAAATAAATATTTTGAAAGCGTTATTTCTCTTTTTATTACACTTAAATATATTATCAAAAATAATATCTAATTATCAAAGTTCAAGATTACGTAAGTTAAAAGAAATATATATGACCGTTAACCTTTTAATAATTACCCACATCATTATGTGATAATTTGTTTCATCTTTGTATTATTATATGTTGTAGTGCCGTCAACAATATACTTAAAATTATTAGAAAAATATTTATGACCTTGTATTAAGAAGAAGAATATTTGAATTCGGAATAAAAGAAAAGTAAATTGGCTTATAAAGTATATATTAGAAACACGCGATTTTTATCACGTACCTGTAATAAAAATGAGTACATAATTTAAGACTAATTTAATTTTAAAATATATAATTTCGTATCCTTGTTCCCACCCTTGATCTACAATTTATATTTAAATCCAAACGAGAAATCTTGAATTTTTAAGCTATAATTAGTTTTTATTTTATTTTCATATATAGAATAAGCTTGTTTCATGAAATGCATTTTAATATATCATAATAAATTTTGATCATAAAGAGCTTCTCATTCATGTGCTAATTGGTGTTTCTTTCTTATTCGATGACAACACCACTGTTCAAAAAACAACTTTGATACATCAAAGCAAATAAAGTTAATAGGAAACTTTACCAAAGCTCATAAAATGAATTTTGCATATTAGTAGAATCAACTAAACTCTTAATAGACAACCCTTTTGCTTCTAATGAAGAAAACACAATTTTATCATCACTTGGCTTTAGTTTCGACGTTTTATGTTTAAGCAAATTAGATGCTTACAGTCGTGCATTGCGTTATTGTATTTAGCTTATTACGACGCTGAATCAATCGAAAATGTTAAAGAATCGACAAGTAATTGTGAACGTAAACATAACTTTGTAAATATAATTTGGGCTTGCGAATATTAATAAAAATGGGGAAACAAAGTAAATTATTACTGAACGATAGCTGAAATAATAGATTCGTTTCAAAGTTTTCGCGCTCACATTTTCATTAGATAAATAATTTTTCTAACTTTCTTTATTTACATTCTGGCTATATATCTTATAGAGAAATGGTTATGGTAATAAATATATTTGGCTCATTTAATTTATGAATATCATTTAAAAATTACGAGTAAAACAAACTAACTTTGCATTATGTGAAATACGTATTATGACGTTACGGAAGGTTCTGAAAATGCGGTGTAATTTGGTCGGTAGCACTGTATCTGCTGTTAGCTAGGTTCTGAATTACGGAACGTAGCTAACAGCTCAGTGATCTAATTAGCTCAGTGATCTTTGGATGCGAATGGTGGTTATCACCAATATTTTTTGTAATGTTATCCCAATTTTCGAAACGAAAAACAAAAACAAAGTGAGTCTGTTGAAAATATCGTTACAATATATTGATTATTGGTAAAGTTATGAATGAAAATCCTGGTTCGGCTATGAGTGAAACATCTTCTATTTTCGGCTGAATTTTTAAATGTCCTTTAATTTCAAAGTTTTTTAACTGTAATAGATCAATTTACTTTTTATTACCAATTTAATTGGTATTTCTATTTATTTAATTATTTTCTTTAGTAAGTCATTTATTTATCTATTATTTCTATATTCTATAAATGATCAAATGATTATTTTATTTCTTTTATTATTTATTAAAATGATTCTACAACTATTTATATCAACGTACAGGTACCTAATCAGGAAGTATAACGTATTTGACAAATTATTATAAATGAAATAAATTTATAACATCAGCATTTCAAACCTTTTTTTCAGAATTAAGAATTATTATAATTTGTGTACTTTTCAGTACAGCTTTGGATTAGCTAAAATTGAACAAAATATTTTTAGTAAAACAGATTTGTAATTTTTTCATTCAAATCTTTTTTTTTCTTTTAGAGTTATGAATTATTAGTTACTTTCATCTTAAATCTCGAAAAGTTTCGTCCGTGATGGGTTCATCCGAACAATGCAAAATCGATTGTGGAAGTATGAAGGGAATTTGCAGAGAATTCCGTGCCATTTTTCTTCCAACATATTTGTTGTGCAAATTCTTGTCAATTATTCTATACTAGTGTGATAGAAGAAAAACACTACATCAAACAAAAAATAGTTTTTTCGGGACACGTGTGAACAATTGTCAATGAATAAGTGTGAATATTTTTGGAGGTTAAGGTTAATGTGTACTCTGAAAAGTAAAAATAACGATTTTGCGCTAGTGGTTTTCAGGTTATTCAGTTATTATGAGGTTAGATAAACAAATGTTCCGGTCTTATAATAAAGATAATATTGTTTGATTTTTCCAAGATAATTTTGACGGGAGCTTCGAACCAAAATTGAACCAAAAACCGAAAACCGAAAGAACAAATAACGTAATAACAGCTTTTTTCAAAAGCACACTTTTATACGCATTCAATGTTTATTTTGAAAATAATGCCTAATTCCATGACTGCAATGCGTGGTATATCCAAAGAATTTCCGCTAAAATATGTGAATGTGACGTGGGCACAAAACCTGAAAATCATTGCTTTGATTCACGCTTGATAGAAAGCGCAAACTCGTGAATTTATTTAAAAAAATTATAATTTTGGTCTGTTTCTTTTTTAAGGTATCCCTAACAGGAAAGAAAAGAAAAAATATTTAAACTTTCTTTTTAGGATTTCTAAATTGATTTCTCAACGTATAATAATAATTTAATTACTATGAAACTATTAAGTGATAAAATCGTATTTTTAAAATTACTACACGCTAATTTTTTATTTATATTTTATTTTCTCCTTTTTAGTTTTTAAAATTGAATCGTTGCAGTTTAACAGCCATTTAGTCTACTTTGCCGAGAGTGTTTTTTCATATAATTAAACCCACGGTTGTTGCAACCCTCAAGAACATTTGGTGATTTATCACCTGTGGCGGATAAAAGGAAAAATGCATAAATTTATAATTAAGTTCTAAATATATTAGAATTTTGTATTGTCATCGGAAACACACCTGTGAACATATTTTTTTTTTTTAAATTCTAGCATGATGAGAAAGTTAGTGGAAAATCCAGGCCCTTATTACCGAATAGGCACGAGAAGCACGTGCTTCCCTTAGAAAATTTTAAAGGGGCCCAAAACTGAGAGAACAGGGGGCCTTTTTTATTGAATTAATTCCATTACAAAACTTTATCTAATTTCTTTTCAAATTGATATTTTAAAGTGTTTCATAAAAATACCTTTCATAACAAATTAATTTTTCATATAATAGCCAGCTTTCAACCACATGATTACAATTCTCCAATTTGTCCAACCAATCAAAGTCGCAGACAGTATTATTGTCCAACCAATCAATATCGAGAAAATCCAGTGGGCAAGCAAAATGCCCACCAGGTTGTTAAGTTGGTTTCTAGGGTCTGACGTCAGTTGAAATTGATTTATTGGCTTCTCAGGAAAAGTAAAAATGTCACTTAAATTGTTCCTACGATCCTACGAATTTTCTTGCATGTATTACGAAACATCTTATCAATTTTGTTGCAGTGAATTGACCTTGCGATTTGCGAGTAGAGTTTCATAAAGCAGCAATGAAATCTCTCAACTTTTAGACTTGTAAAATATTTGTGTTTGTGTTCGACGCCGCTCGCTCACGTCTCACGTGCTGAGTTTAACATATACGGTGCATGCATATTTTATTTATTGCTTTATAGTTAAAATTTTGCAGATTCTTCTTATATTTAATTTAATTAATTATTCAGCATGGCTAAAACTAAGCCTCAAGTACCATCAGGAAGCAATAAACGAAAAAGAAAAGCTGAAAGACTTGCTTGTAACAAGCGATTAAGCTTGGCGATGAACAGATTTGTTTTAAGAGCAGAATATGGTGAAGACGATTTACCAGGTGCAAAAACACCTACACCTGCAAAAGGAGCAGAAGATGGTGAAGACGATTTACCAGGTGACAAAACACCTACACCTGCAAAAGGAGCAGAAGATGGTGAAGACGATTTACCAGGTGCAAAAACACCTACACCTGCAAAAGGAGCAGAAATTGAATCAGATTCCGAGGATGAAAAAGATCTTTAATCTTTTCCAGTTTCTGAAGATGAAATTCAAAATAATGAAGATAATTCATATTTTGAAGTCTTGGCTTCTGTTCCTGAAGAAAAGAAACTTCAAAAAAAGAAATCTGAATGTGAAAATGAATCAACTTTATCGCAAGAAAATATTTATCCAAATTTGGAAGATCAGCCTTTTGTTTCTGAAGAAGAGGAACTTAAAAAAAAACCAATCTGAATGTGAAAATAAATCAACTTTGGCACAAGAAAATATTTATCCAAATTCTGAAGATCAGACTTATGTTTCTGAAGAAGAGATTGAGAAAAATGAATGTGAATGTAAAAATAAATATTTAACCTTCAGCCAAAAATATTATGATTCAAATTCAAAAGATTTTCCTTCAATTCCACCTGGAAAGGAAAGTAAAACAGAAGTTGAAACAGTTCTTGACCAAAAATGTTTAAATTATAGCGATCCTGCTTTGTGACCTACCATAACTGATTCTTTTCGGGAACATTTTAATAATACTAAACTTCAGCAAAACATAGATTATCTGGGCAACTCAAAAAAAGTAATTGGAAAAATTGAGCGAACATGCTCAAAAAACAATTTTTTCAGATGCAAAAAAAATGGAGAAATAGTAAACAGGGAATGGTTGATCTATTCTCCCAGTGCAAAAGCAGTATTTTGCTATGTATGCAAATTGTATGGTGGCTCAAATGATCAAGCTTTGTGTAAAGATGGATTTTCAGACTAGAGAAATATTTTAAAGAGGCTCCAATCACATGAAAACTCAGATTTTCATCGAAGATGCATGTTTTCTTTTTCATCGCGATCAAATTCTACTAATCGAATTGACAACAATCTTGTAGAGCAATTCCAAAATGAATGCGAGTACTGGCGGAAAATCTTATTGAGAGTTGTTGCTGTCATAAAATATATATCTCAGCGTGGGCTGGCTTGTTTTGGAGATGATGAAACATTTGGCTCTGTACATAATGGCAATTTCTTGGGTATATTAGAATTATTAGCCTCATTCGACTCATTTTTATCAGATCATATTCATTCCTATGGTAATAAGGGTAAAGGGAATGTAAACTATTTATCATCAACAGTTGTGACAGAATTTATTGAGATCATGTCAGACAGAGTGCTAAAAGAAATAGTGTTACAAATAAAAAAGGCAAAATATTTTGGGCTTATTGTAGATTCCACACCAGATATAAGCCATATTGATCAGCTTGCTATAGTGTTGCGTTATGTAAATGAAAGTGAGCCAGTCGAACGCTTCTTAAAATTTATCCCAATCCATAGCCATGGTTCACAACACTTGCAAGAAGTAATTATAAATTTTCTTGAAAGTTTGAATATTGAGCTGAAATATTGCCGAGGTCAGTCATTTGATAATGCCAGCAATATGTCTGGTAAATACTTAGGCCTTCAGGCAAGATTGAAAAATGATTATCCTTTAATTCATTATGTTCCATGTTCAGCACATTCTCTAAATCTTGTTGGCACAAGTGCTGCAGAATGTTGTCATTCAGCAGTATCATTTTTTGGAGTTGTGCAAAGTTTGTACAATTTTTTTTCTGCATCAACACACAGATGGGAGTTATTGAGTGAAGAGGAATTTTTTGATCTAGGTAATTTGACACTAAAGTCCTTATCAGGAACCAGATGGTCTGCTAATGCTGATGCAGTGAAAGCTTTGAAGAAAAAATACATTAATGTTTTGAATGACATTTCAAGCTGTGAAAATGAAACAGCTGCAACTAGGCATGAGGCTAAACGTCTACATTCCAAAATGTCAAACTTTGAGTTTGCATTGATGACAGTTATTTGGGATAGCATTCTGCAAAGAATGAATAGCGCTAGTAAAAGCCTTCAGTCAGAAAATTGTAAGATGTCTGCCATTGTACCATTGTACAATTCCTTGATTAAGTTTGTTCAGCATGTGCGAAATTGTTTTGGTGAATGGGAAAAGGAAGCTGAGAGTTTAATTGGTACAAGGATTTATAAAGTAACACGATCAAAAAAAGTTCCCAAGAGTAGAATGCTGGATGAAACTTCAAGCAAAGATGTTAGATTTTCAGAAAGAGAAGTTTTTCTATATCAGACTCACTACGTAATATGTGATTCACTTATTAGTGAATTAGAAAAACGAAAACGTGCATATGATTCTCTGGAATCAATATTTGGATTTATGTGCAACGCAAATATATCAGAGATGAGTGTTAAAGAACATGCTAAAAAATTTCAAGAAATTTACTCGGAAGACATTGAAGAAGAATTTCCAGACGAATTTTTTTCAATTTAACGAATTCATTACAAAAGAAATACGACCCACTGAAAAATTAAAAGTAATTAAAACTTTAAACATTGAACAGACTTTCCCCAATGTTGAGACAGCACTAAGAATAATGCTCTCCATTCCCATATCAAACTGTTCAAGTGAACGATCATTTTCTGTTCTAAAAAGAATAAAAAATCGTATGAGATCATCACTCTCTGAAAATAAATTAAGTGGTTTATCCCTGCTCGCAATAGAAAGTGATATTACAGAAAAATTAGACTTTGATGACATAATAGATGAATTTGCTAAACGTAAATCAAGAAAGAAGCCCATGTAAATTAGAATATAAAATATATTTTTGACAGGTAAAATTACTATATAAACTGCTGATTATTTTCAAATACATGTCTAAATTATATAATCAAATATTATAACAGGCAGCATATTTTTAACTGTTGCAATATTTGCATTTAATTTTTAAACTGATTTAATTATTACATTTTATTAAAAAATTCTGTACTTTTATGTTAGCTTGGGGCCAATGACATATACATATGTGTATGTATATATATATATATATATATATTGGCGCTTAGCTGACATAAAACTACCAAAAGTTCTTTAACTGAAACATCATGAACATTTATTTAAAGAAAAACTTAACTTTTTAGCTTCGAGTAGCAGATTCAACAATTAAAGAAGTAAATATTTAAAATTTAAAGATTTCAATGTATCAAAAAATACTTATCAGTGAAAATTTAAGTTTCTGTTTTCCTTTAACATTTCTTATTGTTTCATAATATTTTATTTAATTTATTAAATTTATTTAAAAAAAACCTAATAACTTAGTTTTTAACTGTTTAGTTTTGATCTAATGGCTTGAATAATTCTTGTTAGAACTTATTTTTTCAAAACTGCTCATTGCAGATGATTCAAAAAGATTTTGCTTAAATGTATAAGAAAAAACTTTATCATTTATTTCATTAATGTATGAGGAATGATTTATTTATTTATTTATTTTTATTAAAAAAATACATGTCAGTGACCATCCTCTTATTCAAAGTGAAAATATTTATAATTATTGTTTAAGCTTTCCAAATATTCTATGTATTTTTAAGTGTGAATTTTCTATTTTATTGAATAATTTCATGAACATAGCTAATAACTATAAGTTATTTTGAAGTTTCTGTATCAGATTGTGGATATTTATTGTATCTTATTTCTATCTCAGAGATGTATTAAATTTCTCTATAAATTAGTTATAAAAAATTTCTGCAATTATTGAATTCCACCACTTAATTTTTTAAGTTCATTTAAAAATTTGAAAAAATGTGAAATGCACTGAAAGAAACCTGCAAAAATGTGTCTTAAATGTATACAATAATAAGTAGATCCATGCTGTTGTATTGGCTTCGGCAGCAGATTCAAGAATTAAAGAAGTAAATATTTAAAGATTACAATGTATCAAAAAATACTTTATTATTAATTAGTGAAAATTTAAGTTTCTTCTTTCCTTTAATATTTCTTATTGTTTCATAATATTTTATTTAATTTCTTAATTTAAGAAAACTAATAACTCAGTTTTTAACTGTTTAGTTTTGATCTAATGGCATGAATAATTCTTGCTAGAACTTATTTTTTTCAAAACTGCTCATTGCGGATGATTTAAAAAGATTTTGCTTAAATGTATAAGAAAAAACTTGGCTATGATGTCATACACTCACGCACAGTTTTATTTTTAAAATCTGTTATAAAAAGGAAAAAAGTCACCAAATTTAGGGGATTTTTCCCTTTAATGACAACCTAGCAATTGTATAAGTTATTCGTTTGGCGCGGTCTTGAAAATCGCGCCAAACTTATGTTTACATTTTTTGCATAAGTGTAAAGCATCTGCATCTGTTCCAAAAACTTTATCATTTATTTCATTAATGTATGAGGAATAATTTCTTTTCTTTTTTTTATTTAAAAAAAATGTCTGTGACCATCTTCATATTCAAAGTGAAAATGTTTAATTATTGTTTGTTTTCCAAATATTCTACTTATTTTTAAGTGCGATTTTTCTATTTTAATGAATAATTTCATGAACATAGATAATAACTATAAAAAGTTATTTTGAAGTTTCTGTATCAGATTGTGGATATTTATTGTATCCTATTTCTATCTCAGAGATGTATTAAATTTCTCTATGAATTAGTTATAAAAAATTTCTGCAATTATTGAATTCCATTTAATTTTTTAAAGTTCATTTAAAATTTTGAAAAAAATGTGAAATGCACTGAAAGAAACCTGCAGAAATTTGTCTTCAATCTCATTTTTTCTTAAATGTTTACCATAATAAATAGGTCCATGCTGTTGTATGGAATTTGTCTCTTCACAAAAGTCTACTTTATTAAAAAAATGTGTTTCTGAGGTTAATATGAGAGAAAAAAAAATAACGAAGACTAGAATTAATTGTGTATGTTGTTAAGTTTCCAATATAATGTATGTTTAATGTACAAAATTAGCTTTATAATATGTTTCCGTTCTGAAAAAATTGCGAAATGAAGTATATCCCTCCCTTTCTACTGCTCCTTGTACAAGTAGAAAAAAAAATGTAATACATTTGTGATGAAATACATTTGTGCCACCCCCTTTCCCTACACATACAAAATATTTAATCATACATAAAAAATAAAAAAAAACATTGATTAAGGAAGAATAATTACTGTTATAGTAATGGTATATCATGAATTGCTTTAACACTTCCACTCGGTAAGTGAATTAATTAAAAAAAGTAATATAAACACATTTCGCCAGTTGATATATTTTAGCCAAGTGATTGCATTTGTCAAATCCTTGTTCTACAAAAATATCCTACTTGTTTCTGTTCTGATGTTTCCTATGATGTGCATGTGTTAAAATGCTAGTTGGTTGCCTAATTTTGACTAAAAATAATGTGATCAGAATCTTGATAATTATTATAATTCATTTTGTGCAAATATATATATATATTTTTTAAAAAAGACGGGAATACAAGTAAAAAGTAAATTATTATTTTACATATTGAATTTGAATATTATTGATTTTGGCTGGTATGCACAACATAAAATATTAATAATTTAAACTATTGCTAAAATTGAAAGAAGCATTTTAAAATATTGATATTTTATGTTGTGCATGCATGCTGAATTCAACCTTTTTATCCAACTTACATTATTCTGCTAATACTATGCAAAATCATTTGTGCATATTTTTCTTGATTGTATCCATTTTTTGTGTATAGGAGAACATAAAAAAAAACAGTTTAATGAAATGGTACTTTTCGGTTAGCCAAGCGCCAATGAAATATATATACGCACACACACACACACACACATATATGTATATATATATATATATATATATATTTTTTTTTTCACCGGTGCCTGGCTAGCCGAAAAGTACCAGTGAAATTTATGTGAACTCAACTGAGCCACTCTTTGTAACATTGGTGAGTTTGCGGGTATGTCGAATTTAGAAAACTCCTAAGTTGTTTTGATGGGGTGGGGGGGGGGGGGCTGAAATCACACTGTGCTTCCCATAGCTTCAGAGGTTAATCGGGCCCTGGGAAAATCTAGTACAAAATTCCATCTATACATACAAAAACCAAGTTGAGTTAAATAAGAGTGTAAAACCCGTTATTTCCGATGAAATAAAAACAAGAATTAAACATAAATTACTTATTAGTCTAGGAACTGAAATAAAAAACTGAAATAATAAAATGAGCGAAGAATAAAAAATTTTATTTCTTCGCTGTTTAAGAACTATGGAAACATTTTTATTTCGAAAAATTCAAGTTACAAAGTTTCAATTACTTACAGATAAATTAATACATTAAATCAGCCATATTCAGCCATTTCTTTTCGCAGGTCGCACACATATTTTTGCTACGTTAGGTGTGCCGCAAGGCACTAGACTTATACTAATAAAAAATTGTATTATCAGAAAGGTATTTAAAATCCCTAAAGGTATATCAAAGGTAATATAACAAAATTAATATAATCAGTATATTACGGTATATTACAGTAATGTTATATCTGTAAATCTAAAAAATAATATAATAATACAGAATTTCCAAGTTCTAAAGACAGAAAATCATGAGATTTTTTATTAACAAATCAGATTTTTTTTTTTTTTTTTTTTATTGTAAGAAATTTTTATCTATTTAAATGTAAAACTGTATTGAACAAATTTAATTAATTTTAAATAAGGTTTGATTTGAGTGGAATATTAAAAACTAAGTATGCTTCAGTTTACAAAGTTTTAATTATTTAAAGATAAATTATTATACTACATCAGCCTTATTCAGCCTTTTCCTTTTGCCTCTTTAAATGTAAAACTGTATAGAACAAATTTAATTAATTTTAAATAAGGTTTGGTTGGAGTTGCAAATATAGATGCATGTAAAAGAACTTTTGATTAAGCAAATGACATTTAGAATTTCTTTAAACGTATTCATAGTTTAATTATAATCGAAAGGACAAATCTGTCTTAATATAAAAATATATAAAACAAATGTGAATATTTTGAATAATTTTTTAATAATAGAAACAAATAGAGATAAATTATCATTAAGGAAAAAATAATTTAACCGATCACATCTCAAAATTTTGTAAATATGAATTGATGATCGTGTGTCTTGGCCGCGAATAAGAAGTCGGTGAATCGCAGGTTAAATGTTGCTGTACTAGACACCGACATAATTTACTATTGGATTGTTAAATATTGACTATAAAGCATATCAAAAGTTAAATCAGAAATTAGGCATGTTAACACTAACTAAACTGCCTAAAATGAAAACATTTACTAACAAACATATAAGAATTAAAAGTACCGTGTGCCCAAGGTACCACTCGGACCCAGTGCTGACAAAGTTTTTATCCGTTCTAATTCCAAAAGTGCACAGGATGCCCCCAAAAGACTGTAATGCGCTTTAATTTTTTAGTATCTGTAAGGGATAAATATGCAATGTAAATTAGGAAAGTGATCACAATAGCGTAGGAAATAAGATTATGTGAATGAAATAGCCCTAACATTTTTTTTATTTACATTTTTTAAAAAATTATATGAATTTCTTTGGCCAGTTTTTTTCTTTTTTCTGCAACAAAATCATAAAAAAATTCCTGCATGCCTGTATTTTTAAAATTAACTGAATTATAATTATGAACTCCCCCTCCCCCCCCATTATATCGTTTAAAATAATAGTTCATGTCTAAAAATAGGAAAATGTACAAATTGATGATAGTGTTTTTTAGATCAAAAATATGTTAAAGACTGTAAAATATTTGCATCACAAATACATATAAATAAAATATTACGAAGTCAGGGATCATGTTAAACAATATATATAGTTTTAAATCTTAGTGACAAAATTATAAAGCATTATCGGTGTGTTTTATAACAATTCCAGTACACTCTGAAAACGACATTTTCAAAACTAAGCAAAAAATACTCAAATCTGAGTATGTCACATAGTCAAAATGATTCCGAAATCAAAATTACCCAAGTTTGAAACATTTTTTTTATTTCCAATGCAGCAGGCGAACAGACGCCGAACAGAGATCATGAAAAAACAGAAATATATGTAAAAAGATAACACCAAACACAGGAACAAAGTAAAGGGGAATTAACATGAGAACCACATAAAATCAAGAAGTTAAAATGTGTAAAAAGTCTCTGGCCTCCCAGTAACGGAAGTAAATGCAGTTCTTCGTGAGTGCTGAACAGTCAGAGAGGTGGTCAGCAGTCATCGCCGCACCACTGCGGCAGCGGAGGTAGGCAGTATCCACTATCTGGAGACGGAAAAGATGAGCACATAAACAATCATGCTTTGTCGCCAGACGAAAGGCAGCTACAGCACTGCTTCTTGGACAATCAGGGAGGATAGAGATGGTATTTCTCCACGATTTTTCTTTTGTTCGTTCCTTTAGTAGTGATATATGTGATGTCTTAATTATTTGATTAACCATTGAAGAGGCAGACTTATAGTTAATTAAGTTACATGAAGCCTGATTAACAGAACATCCTTTTTTGGCCAATTCATCCGCCCTTTCGTTACCAGGAATACCACAGTGTGAGGGGATCCATTGTAAGACAATTGTCTAATGTTTTTCACGCATCTCTCTTATTAAAGATCTACACTGCACCACAGACATAGAGCAAGGGGCTTGAGAGCAGTTGGCAACCGCCAGAATTGCAGCTTGTGAATCTGAGAAAATGACTGCCTGATTGAAAATTGAGCAACGAGCATTTAGTTGAACCAGGGTTATTTTAATTGCTTCAACCTCAACATCAAAAGCGGTCCGGGCCGTTCCCAACGAAAGATAATGGGAGAAATGCTCACTGTGAATACCTGCTTCAACCACACTACCCATCTCAAGCTTTGGGCCGTCAGTAAATATGTGTAGCCATGTTTCAAGAAGAAAGCGATTGTAAATAGTCTCCATCTCCACAAAGAAAAAAGCTGCAGTACAATCATTGGATTTTGAGACAGGGCTCATAAGGTCCAGGTGATAGAATATTCTACAAGCCTCCAAGTGATTTGTGGGAGGCAGCAAAGGTTCAATCCGGGATGGAATTTCAAGTCCGTCCATCTCTTTTAATACAACTTGAAGGAAGCCACTCTGAGTTTTCAGTCTGCGCGTTTGAAACGTGTATATACTCATTTCTGAAAACATGCACACACACAAGAATAAAACATCATGTGCTCATTTTTGAGTATGTCCATGTTTCAAAAATGGGTATGAACTGACATCTGTGTGCTCAATTTTGAATATGTCCATGTTTCAATATTCTGAGTATTTCTGGTATTTTAGAATTGAAAACATTGGATCGTCATATTTGAAACAAAAAAATTTCATAACAAAATGAAAGCATCGATTTACTCAGATTTGAAAGTGTTATTTTTCTCAATGTACATAACTCAATTCTTCTAATAAGTTTTCTGTAAATATTTCGCCAATAATATTGTTGCAGGCATAGATTATCTTTTGTTTAAAATCAACTGCACAATGTATTATTGTCTGTGTTTCCTCTTTCTTACAATGTCTCACATATTTATATTTCTAATTTGATATATGGTCACCATTCACAGTGGTCAATTTTAAATCAGATATAATTTATTCAATTTTAAAGATACGGGTACGTAATTTTTTGTAAGTATCTTGTTGCAACAAGAGAAAAAAATAATTCTAATTGGCCCATTTTATACATGGAAGTCGTATTTTGAAAACTAATGGCCGGATCATTTCATTGACATAATTATATTATCTACCTTATTTTGAACACTTTTGCAATTTGCATTGCCTACTTATCTCCAACAGATAGAAAAAATTAAATCACTCTCATTCGTCTTGGGACACCCTGTAGGTATGTTTTAGGAGAAGATGTAACATTGACATTAAAAATTTAGACAAGAAAATTAGGATTAAGATTAAGATTAGGAAAGTTAATTCAATATCAATGTTTAGCATATATTAAAACAAGAATTTTTTAGAAATGTGGAAAGCCAAAGAGAAACGAAAATGATCACTTAGAGATAGAGGGCGAAATAGTTAGTAGGGGGTGATCCCTTTATCTCCAGTACTGTACATCTTTTTTAAAGACCCAAAAATGTGGGTGTGGTTTAAATAATTGGATTTTAATTTATGTTAATAACATTTCCTTTTAAATTAAGATTTATATTAAAATGTATAACTTAGTTTTTTCTTTAGGGAAAAGTGTGAGATTTATTTATATATCTTCAAAAAAAAAATATTTTGGAATTTTTTTTTAATTGAATATTAAAAATTATATCTATAATATGTATTAGAGATTTTTATTTTGTATCTATATATATATTTTTTATATTTGCCGTTTTGAAAGAAATATTTTTGATTGATAATCTCTTTTAATTCTAACTTTCGATTAGCAATTGCTTGAAAATTAGAAAATACACACAATAAAAATGTGTGGTTGTGGTTTAATTAAAATATGCTTATTCGTTTTAACAGAAAATATTCTGTTAACGAAATATTTGTGTTAGATGATATCAATTTGTTCAGGGAAAATATCTAAAATCTACCTGAATTATTCAAACAAACAAAATTCTATACTTAAAAAAAAAAAAAAAAAAAACTGATGAAAAGTTACCTTTCTTATTCAATTTACTAAATATTTAGAAACAAATTGTTAGACAGACGATAATTTTTGTTTCTCAGCTTATAAAAGGTGAAAAGAGCCACTATATCTTAGCTCGGACAACTTGAAATGTTTGTTCGTCCCCCGATCTTAATTCATCCCCTTGATGTCTGCCAGTTCCATATATGATAATTTATTAGCAGAAAATGTTTAATTAATTTTCTGTTTTACTCGACGATCAAAACTTCTAACTTTGTCAATAAAAGAAAAACAAAGTCAATGGAATCTGAAAGTTTAATATTTTTTTTTCTTTTAAATGAAATGAAATGAAATAAATATAATCCAAAATTAAATTTCCTCGAATAATTTTCAGTCTCTATTTTTTTGGCAAAATTTGAAGCTGAATATCTTTCAGTTACAGTGTTAAACTGTATTCAGATAGACTGAAAAGTTGTTCTTTTTCATTATTACAAATTTCTGAAAAAGAAAAAAAAAATGAGAGAAGAAAATGCTTTATTTTTCTAAATATATAAAATACTAATATGGCTTTGAGGATGGCATTTTAATTTATATTAATATAAACTTTCTTTTAAATACATATTTGCAATAAATGATTTTTTTGCGGGGGGGGGGGCGGATAAAAAGCAAAGTTCCAGAGAATTTTCTTTAAAATTTATTTATTCATCTTATTCTAGTTACCATATATTTCAAAACCAATTCTTTCGAAAAGAAAAACTGTTTTTAAATTCTAATTCACATTAGATTAGTAACTGCTTGAAAATTAAAAAGTATAAACGTTAAAACCAGGGCTGCGGAGTCGGAGTCGGAGTCGTGGAGTTGGAGTTGGAGTTGGGCCTATTTTAGGGCAAAAGAGTCGGAGTCGGAGTCACTGAAAAACAGGCCGACTCCGACTCCGACTCCAGCTTGTTTTTTAGACAATTTGAAGTGAAATTAAACCAATTCCATGTAATTTTAAATTTATAAACTGAACTATTATTTTTGTTTTTGGACTATTATATCAGGCAACCCAGGTTCAACAGACCCAATATACTGTCCAGTGTATATCATACATGATTGAAACCTCTAGTTGATATTTTATATTTAGTATATAGTCCTTTCTCTCTGTTTTTTGGGATTTGCGGAACTCGAGATAATGCAAAAATTGGAAATATCTGCTATTTTTGGAGTTTACAGAACCCAAAATATCCTTGTAATAGAAACCTTTTTCTATTTTTTTTTCTTATTTTCTTATTTTTAGTCAGATTCTTTGGGTCTGTGGGACCCGGAATGACGCCAAAATTGTAACCCCCCCCCCCCTATTTTTTTCGTATGCCATGGATCCCCCCAAAATATGTAATTTTTTCTTCTTGTGTCTGCGGTATCAAAAATAATGATTAAATAAGTAAAAATTCTGTTCTTTCTCCTTTTAATGTTCGTGTCTTGCAGTCCGAAATAAAGCCGAAATTATAAAATTAATGCCGGAAATATAAAATTTTCACATTTCCTTTTGAATCTGCAAAACCCAAATTATTTCTAAAATTGTAAAATTTTGATCGTTATTTTAATTCCCTTACATCGGAATTTTTCGGGTCTGGAATTTTTCGGGTCTGGAATTTTTCGGGTCTGGAATTTTTCGGGTCAATAACTCCAAAATTGCTACTTTTTGCATTTTCTTTTTCAAGTCAGCGGGATCTGAAATAGTAAAGTTTCCATTTAATTTACATCTTTAGATTTCAATATTTGAATTTTTCGGGTTTGCAGAACCCAAAATTGTATAATTAATAATGCTGAAAATATAAAATCCCCCTCTCCCTTTTTTTACGAAATCGTGAGAAGAGAATTAATGCCAGAATAGTAAAATTTTCACTTTTATTTTTGTTGCATTCCCTCGAATTTTTCGGGTTCTTGATACCCCAAATGACGCGTAAATTGTAAAATTTTCACTTGCTACCTTTTTGGGTCTGTGGGAATGGATATAAGGTAAAACCAAAATTAAACATCCTTTCGCATAAAATATTTTGGTTATTGTCTTAAAATGACATATCAACATAATATATGTTGTTTGGATTCAACTAATAGATCTTTGTGTGTGTTGTTCAAAGTAAATTTCAGAGATTTATTAGATTTCAATTGTTGTTTCTATCTAATAGCTTCAAATTTAACTTTCGATTGCAATTTACATTACATGCATATAAATATTTTACATACAGGTTTTTTACAGTTTTGACATAATTAAATTATACCACATATAAAATTTAATGCACATTGTGTTTTTATGTGAGTGTGCATAGAATATCTGGGAGGAGGAGGGGGATGTTCAAAATATTTTCAGTCTTGACCGGAGTCGATTAATGCAGGGGCAAAGTTCCACACGCATTTTATAAGAGAATTTTTGCCTTATTTTTTTTTAAAATCTGAATTTTAAAAAGGTGAAACTTTTTATACTAATACACCAATATGGTTGGAAGTTTGCCGCTGCAGTAATCATATGCTTCAAGGTAGAACAGGAATGTGCCAGTAGGTTGCAGTGTTGCCAGTTTTTTTTCCATTTGCTTGATTGCTGCCACTTTTTTTAACTAATAATATTTCCTTTATTTAATGACAAATTTAATAAAGCAACTGTTACTTTCAAAACAAATGACATCAATGAAGCAATCTGAATAATAGGAATCAACAGGCAATACTAGTACTTTAGCCGTCCCGGAGTCGGAGTCGATCCTTTAAAATTTCAGGAGTCAGAGTCGGAGTCGAAGTCGGTCATTTTTCCCACCGACTCCGCAGCCCTGGTTAAAACAATTCAGATGTGGTTTTAATTATAGCATAGTGATTCCTTCTCAAATTCAAAATCTCCTGTTATGAAAATATTTGTTTTAAATGATATTAAATTACCCAGAGAAAAAATTTCGAAAACTATCTGAATTTCTTCAAAAGAGCGCAATTCGGAACTTAATTTAAAAGAAAACTTTCATTTTAAAAGAAAAAAAATAGCAATTTTAAATAATAAAAAAGTTATCCGTCCTATTCTATTTTCCAAATAATTCAAAAATATTCTTACACTTTTTCTGCAGCTTAAAAAAAGTAAAAAGAACAACCATTTATTAGCTCAAAAAACCTTCTAATATTTACATTCTTTCCCCGCTCTTAAGTCACCCCTTTCATGTCTGTCAATGCCATGTATGATAATTTATTATCAGAAAATGTCTAATAAATTTTCTGTTTTATTCGGCGATCAAAACTTGTAATTTTGCCAAAGAAGAAAAAAAATCAATAGAGTCACTAAGTTCAAGAAATTTTTCTTATAAATGAAATAAAATAAATGTAATTCAAATTAAACTCCCCTCGGAAATTTAATCTCTATTTTTCTACCAAAATTTGTGGATGAAGATATCTCAGTTACAGTGTTAAACTGTATATAGATAGACAGACAAGTTTTTCTTTTGCTATATTATAAATTGCTCAAAAAGAAAACAAGATGATGATTAAAAATCTAGAAAGCTTCAAATTGGTTTATTGTAAAATACCTAACTTAAAAAAGAACAATAAGTTTTTTTTAAAACTCTGCCTTGGAAAATCATAAAAGTAGGGGGAACTTGAGATACTTGACCCATAGGGATACTTGACCCAAGGCCTTTTTCTCAGAATTGGGAAAGTTTTGTAAGCTGGAAATGGCATCACTTCTTTTCTTTGAGGTTGCTGACCATATGGTGAAAATAACAACTGAATTATTTCATGAGTTTTTAAACTATCAGACAAAATACATTTTCATGCTCCAAAAGTAATATTTTGAGCTGTAAACTCTGATTTTATAACTTTCTTTGTTTAAAGGTAATACTTTTTTAATTGGTCATTTGTTTTGTACATGTTTTTAGCTACAATAACATGTATAATAGTATTAATTTACTTATTAGCAAATGGCTGCATTTTAAGGTTATGTAGTAAATATGCAACTAGGGACACTTGACCCAAGTCACCTAGGGATACTTGACCCAAGGGATTAGTACTATTCAAATGCGTTCTATTTATTTATTTATTTTTTTCGTATAGATGCCTCAAAAATATAAAAGAAAAGAGGGGGATAAACCCATATAGGTTATTCATTCTGGTATTTTGGAAAAATCTGTGGAAAAGGTTCTGGATGATGTCCTATATCATACAGTAGCCAAAGAATTTGATCTCTGTAGAAACACTTTAAGCAGGTATGTCAGAAAAATCCAGAGATAGCAAACAACAAATTTTGTTCCATCATATATTAAAGCAAAGCAAGTTTTTAATGACAAAGAAGAACTGTCCAACTATTTAGAAGTTATGGCTCGCATAAATCATGGTTAGTCACCAAGTTAACTACCAAGATAGAATTACAAGTTCAGTGTTTAAATATGACTTTTTATTTGGAGTTGATTAAATTGTTATTTTCTTATTCTGGAACTTGTTTAGGCACAGAATAAACGTTCAGACTGCTAATATTTTGAACTTTCTACAATAAAAATTAAAATTGGGTATATTAATGCTAGGCCTATGTAATAAAAATTTAAAGTATTAATTTTGTTTGACAAAAATAAAAAAAGTATTAACCTAAATGTTAATTTTGTTCTTATGTAAAAGTGTTTTGTTTGTAATTTTAAATCATACCCCAAATTTTTGACTTGGGTCAAGTATCCCTAATGGCTGGGTCAGGTATCCCTATACATTCGGATACTTGACCCAAATTGAAAGTTTTTGAATATTCATATTTTACTACCTTTACAATTAATACTTCGGAATAATAATAATAAATATTGTGCAATACTTCCTTAAGTTTATATAGACTGCATTTACACACCCATAAGTATTGTAACAAAAAAATTAAAAATCGAAAACTAACAACTGGGTCAAGTATCCCTAGTTTCCCTTATTTATTTTTTGTTTAAAAACAAAAACATTCGGTTGAACAAGAGAAGCAACAATCGCAAAACAATAATAATAATATAAAAAGTTCAGTTTTTATAGAGAAAACAAGTTGGAAATTGTACGTCAAACGTGACAAATGAGGTGCGTTCGTACTATAGCTATTTATATAAATATTCAGATCTTGATGATTTTTAATTCTGTGATATGAATTATATCGTCTGAAGATTAATTTCTGTAATAAAATAAGTATCTCGGTCTCTTGACGATTAAACCTCGGAAGCTCCTATAACAAGAAAGCACCATTTTTTTATTATTATTATTCAAATTGCTTAATAAATATCTTTATTAATATCGTCTAAAGTTTTCATTCGATTTTCATAAAATTTGAAATGGCTCAACAAAATTCTGCAAAGATAATATATCTTAATTTTCAAACCATTCGGTAGGGTAGTTTTTGCGTTGTTATATGCGGACGGACAGAAAGCCAGACGGACGGACGGACAGTCAGACAGACGGACGGACCAGACGACGACAGTAGGTGCTACGTATTTATATAATTACGAACGCGCCTAAAAATGAGTGAAGAAAATGGTTACCTTTTTTTTTAATATAGAAAATAATGATATGGTTTTAATGATAGCATTCTAATTTATATTAATGGAAACTTTCTTTTAAATAAATATTTGCAGCAAACGACTTTTTTGGAGGGAAAGGGGGGGGGGGGGGTCGGAAGCAAGGTTTATCTCCTGAATTTCTCCAAATATAAATGTCCAGAGAATTTTCTTTAAAATTGTACTAATGAAAATTTATTCATCATATTCTAGTTACCAAATATTTCGAAACCAATTCTTTCAAAAAGAAAAACACTTTTTAAATTCTAATTCACATTTGATTAGTAATTGCTTTAAAATCAGTAAATATGAACATTAAAAAAAATTCAACTATCGGATGCTAATTCATTTCAAAATTCAAAATCTTATGTTATCAAAATATTTGTATTAGGTGATTTCAAATTGTCCAGAGAAAAAAAAAATTAAAAATCTATCTGAATTTCTTCAAACAAACACAATTCGAAACTTCCTTTTAAAATGAAACTAATGAAAAGTTATCCGTCCTGTTCTATTTAATAAATATTTTGAAAAAATCTCTTACACACAAGATTACTTTTTTTGTCTCAGCTCAAAAAAAGTGAAAAGAACAACCATGCCTTAGCTCGGAGAACTTCAAATATTTATGTTCTCCTCCCGCTCTTCATTCATCCCTTTGATGTCTGCCAATGCCATACGTGTGGCGCATGCGCCCGCACACTGACAAATCGGCTCCTGTTGCATCCAACCTAGCCAATGGGGGACTGTCCGATCGGTTTTATCTCGCTCATCTTCACAGTTGCCAAAAGTCGGTTCAGTTAAACGGAAGTCTTATTTCCACGACAATGTTGAATTGGGTTACTATTAGAATAAGTGATACGACAAGAAGTTTCGGATTTAAAAACTATCGTCTGAAAATGCTGAGAAATGACATGGAGGAGACAATATGTGGCTGATGTCTGCTCTTAATAGGTGAAAGTGTTATGTATGAAGTAGAATTAGTTATCTACTTTAGACGGCGGAAAGAGAAAAATAGTTTTTATTTGAAATAATCGTTTAGTTTCGTAGTTTGTAATATTTCCGCTGAAAAATAGAAAAGAATTTTTAAAAATAAAATAGCCTTGATTTTTCTTCTTAAAAATTCTGGTGATATTTTCATTGAAAAAATAATATTTTAAAGAAATAATTATTTATTATTTAGAAAATTTTCTATTGATTCAATTACTATCACTTTAGCACTACTATTTAGTGTAGACTATAGAATGTTCCTCTGTACTTTACTAAAAAAAATATTACGTCTTATTAGTAAACTCTTTACAGTTTATTTAGTTTTGTGAATTCTCTTAAGCTGTGTAGTTCAACCAAGCGGACCAACTGCATATAAAGCTTGCGTCTGCTTTTCTATTAAAATGTTTGAAAGACAGAAATGCTGCATATAAAATGACACATTTAATAAAATTTTCCAAGATTTATTTGTAAACGAAATAACTCTAACGTGATTTATGTACTTATAATTATTTCAAGAAAGTTATAAAACATATGAAGTGTATAATGAAAAATTCTTTACAATGAATATTTAGTTTCGAAATAGATAATAGAATACTGTATATTTTAAGTATTATTAGAATACTTATAAATGATTATGAATACATCTCAAGTACTTTATAAGAAATAATTCATTCTAGAGATGATAAGAAGTACTAAATCATTCAACATGTTTAAAGGTCATCCTATAATTCAAGATTGCAACATTTACATCGCATTGGAATAGCACAAACATAGTTGATATATAATCGATATTTAATCGTTTTTTACTACATGTTTAATTTCATCATCCAGTTAGAATTAACTAGAGTGGATTTTGTTATTTTTTAAACTATAATAACTTGCACATTTACCGCAAATGTATGTTGGCTATTGTGCATTTTATAGTTTATAAACTAAACAAAAGAGCATTCCCTGTTTTTCAGAAAAACCTTAGTAACGAAAGAAACATGTGATAGGAGTATTTGAAGAAGTAGCCTATAAATTTTTTTTGTAGAATCAGGGGAATTTTAATTTGTGTTAAATATTTCACCAATTGCTAGCAGTTTTCCCCTTGTTATCCTGTCCACCCTCCCCGGATAAAGTGTTTCTAATATTTGTGCCAAATCAATGCGCACCAATCTGAAAAGGATGGCCTCCACTGGTTCTGATTCGTCTGAACAGAGCCATGTGTTGTCAATGGACAAAGCAGCTTTTCTACTCATCCGTATCAAAAAGGCTTTTCAGAAGAAAAAGAAAAGGTAAGGATGAAAAAAATTTAAATTTGTATATTTTTAATACTGTTGGTAAATTGAAAAATTTTCTAAAATTAATTTTTTTGTTTATTTAGAAATAACTAGTGATGGGCATAGCGATTATTTTGATTATTCGAATGAATCATTCGGGCATGCGCAGAAGCATATCTGTCAAACTTCAATTTTTTTTAAATTCAATTACTACCAGAAATTTTGAAAAAAAAATGTTTCTGCAGAAACATTTTTTTTTCAAAATTTCTGGTAGTAATTGAATAAAAAAAAAAAAGAAGTTTGACAGACATGCTTCTGCACATGCCCGAATGATTCATTCGAATAATCAAAATAATCGTTATGCCCATCACTAGAAATAACTATGAGTTGGAATTGCAATTTGGAATTTTAATATCGATATGCATTAAAAAATTGTCCACTTATTGTTTATACAGAAAGGTAGACGATCTAATGTCTAGATTTATGTAAATATTTACCCTTTCCTCTACACAAAATATAATTATTACGGATCAATTATCAATTCTTTGCATCAAAAGACGCGATATGTATTTCTTTTAAATACATAAATAATTAATTCAAAGTCTTCTTTTGCATATTTATTAGATTAATTAATAATGTTTTAGATACGCTACCAGCAGTGCACTCTTTTTCTAAGACAATTATTTTGATTCATAATTTGCCTCCTATGTAATGGAATGCCAAAATTTCGATGGCGTGACAATTTTATCACTTAGTATATTACCATAAAAAACCACAAAGGTATTAACAATTATTTTGAAATTTTAACACTTCTAAAGCATAGATTATTATTCTAGCTATTCTCCAGATAAATAAAAACTACCATTAATAGATTTAAACGTTTCTATTATTTTTTTTTATATAAAACACGGGGGAAAAGGAATGGATGCAAAGATAATTGATTGAACCTTGTATATATCCGACATTAATTTTAACAATTTAGAAGTAAAAATTTTGATCTATTTATAACTTATTGATTACTTTGTACACAAGTATGCTAATTGTATTGAACGTTTTCTCTACAATATACATTCAAAATTTTAAATTGCGGTCTTTCAGACAATTTATCATCAATTATATGTGCTTGTATAATCTCAGGAAACAAATTAAGAATCCTTAAGGGAGAAAATGATCTGCTCTTTAACCCGTTCGGGACCATGGGTGCATATATGCACCCTCAAAAAGAGCATACAAAATTTGTTTTAGGCACCAGTAAGAAATAAAAGTAATATTTGCTTTCTTTAATTAGAGCATTTTTGTGATAGTTTAAGTAAAGGTAGTTTTTTTAAAAAAAGTGGTGCCAACCGAATAAAATTTGTGTAAAAGCCGCCGGTCCCGAAGGGGTTAAATAAAATATATAAAAAAATAATGACAATTTTATATACAGTCAAAAAATGTTATTTTCACCCATTTGAGCTAGGTTTCACCTGGCTTCTTTCTAAAGTGTTTTAAAACGATAGATGTGAAAATTTTCTAACGTGTACATCGCTAGTGAAATAGAGAACCGTTGAAAATAGTGTCTGGTTAGTGATCTTCACGGGCCCGAATCATTTTAGTTTTTCATAGTCTCAGGTTTTCAATTCCGCTTACATTTTTCTGAAGACTTCTGCCGGTCCTGGACTTCATTCTTTCATACCCGTACCGGGTCAGATTTTTTTTTTTTTTTTTTTTTTTTTTTTTTTTTTTTTTTTTTTTTTTTTTAGTAATAGCGAGCGATGTTGTAGGTATCTCTAGAAAGTTATTTTAGTTTAATAAATTATAGAGAAGTATTTAAAAAAAAAGAAAATATTTTTTTTTCTAGATCCTGAACTTCATTCTTTCATGCCCGTATCGGGCCATTTTTTTTTAAGTAATAGCAATGTTGTAGGTTTATTAAATGGAATCTTTAGAAAATTATTTCATTTTAATAAATTATAGATAAGTATTTGAAAAAAGAAAACTTTTTTTTTTCTCGGACGTCTTTCTTTCATATCCGTGTCGGGTCAGATTTTTGTTTTTTAAGTAATAAAGATGTTGTATAGGTTTGTTCAACGGAATCTTCAGAAAATTATTTTAGTTTAATAAATTACAGAGTAGCTTAAAAAAGAAAACTTTTTTTAATCTCTCTCTGCAGAGCTTTAAAATTATGATTTTCGTTTTCCATCTTTATCTTTCACTCTAAACTATATTATTTTTTTTAATGAATAATCATACATGTAATTGTCTAAGTGATCATTCATATTGTTATTCCGTATTCAATGGCTTGAGATGTAATCTGAAAAAAGTATGTATTTTAAAAATTTTGCATTAAATATATGTATGTAATATTCTTTTAAAATAATTTTAATTGTAGAATACCGTTGGTTAAAAGTTTTGGTATTTTTTGTTTAAAAAAAAAAAAAAAAAAAAAAAAAAAAAAAAAAAAAAAGACAGTCCTGGTCGGGTCGTACCTGATTTAATTTATTTTTGCACGGGCTGGGACGAACCAAGAGAGATTTCCGTCGGGCAGGGCCCATGTCCTGGCATGAAAATTTCGGCTCAAGCAGACATTTATGTCTGATTCCGAACACACTTGTCGATACACTCTGATATTAATAAAAGTCATCGATATTTATGGCAACAATAGATCTCGTTACCGTTGCTTTCGACATCAAGGCCATTTTTCGAAATCGAAGTCATATCGACAGTGCTTGGAATCCGGTATGTAAGTAAATATGCAAATATGTTGAACTAGGTATCGATTTATTGAAATTACATAAGGGTAGATCATCTTTAGAAAAAATGATTCAGGTGAATATATTGAAAACGTGGTATTCTGCACTGTTAAAGATTTTTCTTGAAATAACGTAGAAACTACTAAGTGAGTAGTGGTGATCATTTATCACAAGTCTGATCAAAAGTTACAGCGAGTTGAATTGATTCTGTTAAAAAAATAGAGAAACTTTGCTATAAACTTACGGAAGACCTTCACATCTTTAAAATACCCAAGCTCCTGTAAATTTACATGCATAAAGATACAGAAGACTTTATAATTTTACATGAACAAAAATCCGATGGTGGTTGTGTTTTTGTTGCTTATTCTGGGAGTAAATTATAGTACATTGTGCGGTGTTTCGTACCTATAGCATAAGGGAGGAATTTTTCGAAAAATAATTTAGAAATGTACTACTAATACGAGAACTCGCAATAAATCGAAGACTGCTATGCTATAGCTGTCAATTGACATGATTTGGATTATGCGCCCATATTCTCGTACAAAATTTCCAATGCAATCACGTATTTCATCTACCAATCTATAAAAACTGTGTGAATTTACGGTCCAGAATCTTCACTGAATGCTTTTAACAGAGAACTATTGTAAATTTACCGAGAATCTTTGAATCTTTTCGGTGTTTTTACAGAAATGTTTAACAGTATGTTTTAAGGAATTTTATCGTTAGTATTATTAGTATTTAATAACTCTTAAATACTACTAATAATAAATCTCTTTTTGTTGAAAGTTACTTTTAAAACACTGCACATATTTTTTTTTTTTTTTTTTTTTTTTTTTGTATAGCTACAGTTATAAAATTCTATGTATGAATTTGTAATGGAACATTAATGTTTAATTTTTACTTTATCAAAATACATATTTTTAAGGTTTTATGAATCATAAGTTCAAATTTATTTATGTTAAAGATTTTAAGTTTTACATGCATGCTGTGCATTTATATTTTGTAAACTGAAATAAAATGTAATGAGATTATGAAAAATTTTAATACTTTTGGAGTTTTCAAAGTGAAAACATGGCCAAATTAGTTTTTAAAATTTTTTTTTTTTTTTTTTTTTTTAATACTAGAGTGCTAATAATTTAGATTTTTTTTTTTACCTTACGCCTTTAATAAAATAATGACAGTTCGTGTTATCTCGTGCGCTTGAAAAAGCTGTTGAAAGTATACAATCGGATTGTGTATGAATATCAGGAATAGCCGTATCCTGTTATAAACTACATTTTTTTAAAATACAGTTTACAAAAATATTTCTGAATGTACGAGATGTAGTTTAAATATATAAATCATTTATAATGTATCTAAATATATTTTACTTGCTGTAAATTTCTAGTTGATTTCTGGATGCTGCTTTTAAACTACGTATTTTCATGCAATATTTTGGTTCAATTCATGTATAACTTATTTTCGATTCTCACATTCTTTACTATACCATAACGGACGGATTTCTGAGGTTTTTCAAGTCAAATATACATATTTTGAGCTAGAAAATTTACTTAATAAATGAAATCAAATATTTACTAAAAAGAAGATAAATTTTCTAGTGAAAAATATGTGTATTTGACTTGAAAAAAAAAAAAGATGGGAAGCTATGTATAGCAGAATATACAAAGTGTACAAAATAAAAATTGGAAATCAGAGTTTGTCAAAATGTCTTTTAAAACATGGCATATTTTGTGGCAATAATACTTTCTGTTACGTGCTTCTAACTATTTTAAACTGTAACACAAATGATGATAATGATAAAACATTAAAAAAAAACCAAACAAATAGAATATTAAATATGAAGGGTGAAAGTAATTAGTTTTCCTTCCTTAATGAAAGAGGAAATGCTTATTAGTTAGAAACAGTTATTTTCTAATTACAGAGAAATGGTAATTTCCCATGTTAATCAGCGAAATTTATTTAAATATGAAGGTAATAGAATTCAAACTGGGAATTTCGAATATTTGAAAAAAATATTCTCCAAACAAAATTTTAAAATGTTATCAATGATTTCATTATTATTTCGTTTTGAATAAGCTTGTTAATATTTTTTGTATAGTCGTTTTCGGAAATACTACTTTATAATTGCCCATACTTTCCTGCAAATATTGTGTATAACGTCATAAGTTTTACCGAATATTGTGTGTTTTAGTTTTGAAATTAAGGTTCTTTAAAATGCTTTTTTAAATTTGACATATTTCGTGGTAATAATATTTTTTGGTACGTGTTTTTAACTATTTAAAACTATAACATACATGGCGATACATAAAGAAAAGAAACAAATAACATATGAAGTATGAGGTGTAAAAGTAATTTGTTTTCCTTCTTTAATGAAAAGATGAATGTTTGTTTGTTAGAAAAAGTTGCTTTTCTAAGTATTTTTTAATTACAGAGAAATAACAATTTAGTATTTTAATCAGTGAATTTTATTTAAATATGAAGATAATAGAATTCAAATTGGGAATTTCACATACTTGAATAAAAGTTTTCAAAATACAAGTTTAAAATGCTTTCGTTAATTTCATTATTATTTCTTTTTGAATAAGCTTTTTAAAGTTTATTGCAAAATTATAGTCGTTTTCTCAAAAGCTACTTTTAACTGCCATCTTTCATTCAAAAATTTCGTCTTTATTTCTGTATAGCTTTATCATTGCACCGAATTTACTATCGCGTGTTTAACTTTTGGAAATCAGGATTCTTTAAGGGGCTTTAATAAAATGTGATATATTTTGTGGTAATAATACATTTTGGTACGTACTTTTAACAATTTTTATCTATAACAAAAATGATAATAATCCTGAAACAAAAATAAAAGATATAAATAGAATACGAAATATGATGGATAAACATAATTAATTTTCCCTCCTTAATGATAAGAAAAAAAATCTTAATACTCAGAAACAATTATTTTCTCTAAGAATTTTTTAATTACAGAGAAATGGTAATTTTTATCTTACTCATTGAATTTTATTTAAATATGAAGATAATAGAATATAAAAACAAAGACTTTCAATTATTTAAGAGAGAAAGAAAAAAAAAACTTCTTTGAATATAATTTTAAAGTGATATTAATAATGTCATAATTTTTTTCTTTGTATAACGAATTAAAAAATAAGTAGAATCTAATTTAAAAATATTTATCATAAGAATATATATATTTTTTATTTCCATAGGTTTGGAAAAGAAAATCAGAAGAAAATATGTCAAATTCATTTATTTTTAATTAGAATTTATTTTATTCTAGCTTTTGTAAACTCTTTTCTTACTTTGTTTTATTAGCAAATGAAAATAAAAAGCAATGTTATTTATAGCATTATTATTAAAAGCAATGTTAGTTCATAACTGTAAATTGTAAATTTCGTACAGGAATTTAGGAAACTAAAAACAAAATGGTTATCATTTTGAAACATTTCAACTTTTGACAACCTTCTAACCACCCACTACCCTAAATGGCCTCAATATTAAAATCCGAGGTTGATGTAATACATATTTTTAAATTAGTTCAGTTTTAGGATTATTTTTTACTATTTGACAATGAAATAATTATGCGTTTGCGACTTAATTTAAGATTTTTTTAAAATTTGCACTTTCAAAGTAATTTATTTAACATTTGAAGGGGAAAAAAATACAGATAAGTTCCTTCATATAGGAAAAAAAAATTAGTTTAACTTCGCAGTTATTCACGATTCAGCAGCTTTTCCAAAATCATAAGAAACCTTTAAGAGAAGAGCCAATTAGTTTCCTCAGAAGCCGATAGTTTTGCGAAATGAAGAGTTTTTCTCGAAGTCTTTTTCGAAATTTACAGGCAGCAAAGAAGCCTTTATTTATTTTTATGTTTTAAAAGTTTCTAAAAACACAGAGAACTTTTGTGGTTTCTGATTGACATTTCTCAAAAGGTTTCTTAACATAAAAGAAAGGTTTTCGAAATCGTAGGTAATTACGAGAATACATTGAATTTTTGTAAATGTTTCTGCTATATCAGAAATTTATTCTGCAATTTTATTTGTTTTTGTTTTTGTTTGTGTGTGTAAGATTATGGTATTTGGTGTTAGGAGAAATCAGAGGTAGCACGGCCAAAGTGTTCTTTCTCTCTGCTTCTTCTTCTTTTTTTCCCCTAAATTATGAATAACGATTTATCAACTTCTGTTGATCAAACTAATTGATCTGTTCACCACAAAACTTAGGAAACTACTTATAATGTGCAATTGCCAGTGAAAACGTTTCCATAAAGATGTAGATTATACGTAGAAAGTCGATAATATCTTATAAATAATACAGTAGGAAGACATTGAGGGGAAAATAAGATAAAACCGTATAGTAGGGTAAAACTGATATCTCAGTTTTTTCTGATGTCGAACAGCCCTCTAGCGGGTATTGGTTGAAATACTTAGCTTCATTTCAGTAGGAGAAGCGGCCATTACGATATCTCCATACTGACATTTCTGAAGATTCTGTGTTTAAAAGTTCACTTCTTTGCCTTAATTTGTTTAAGTTTTCAATATTTGTCAATATGAATATATTTGAAGTTAGTGAAGCTTTTCATATTATTTGGAGTAGGATATTTAAGCAAGATTTTTTCCCAAAAGGAAACAGTTGCTAGCAGTTTAAAGGTCATTTTTACGCCTTACTTTCAGATCCATGTTTTCTTAGGGTAAAACCGGATGTCCTACGTGGGAAAATAAAAAAGATGTTGAAAAACAATAATTGAAGTGCCCGTTTGAAGAAAATATAGTTAAAAACGCTTGAACAAGATTGATTAAGATTTTTTATAAAGCCGATAAAGAATTGAACTCCCTTATCACCTTATAAATTGTAATGAAGCTTTCTCCAATTTTATTGAAGATAATTATCCCGTTGTCTTTAATGATAAATCATTTAACTTATAATTGAAATATTATTAGTTTAGTTCCTTAGTTAAAGTTGTAAAATAAAATGTATTGTACCTTTTATAAAGAAAGTGTAAACTGTTTTTAATTTCCTGTAAAGATTAACATATCTATGTGTTTTACCCCTCCTCCCTTTCTCCGTTGGCAAAGGACAGGATTGTTTAACTTTTTATAATTAATAATTTAATAATAAAAATTTGATCAACTAATGATATATTTAAAAGGATATTATGGTACAACAATTAGTCCGGAGCATGTACGCAAAAGCACACTAAATTCTGGCTTCAGAATAGCAAACGAGTAGTTGTATGTGGTTTTACCCTACTTTACCTATTAATACTGCGTGTAACGTTGTCTATTCTTACTTAAAAATAATAATTATAAAAAAGCAATTTATGAAGCATTCTCAGTTCTCCGAAGGAATATATATGAGAATTAGTTTACCAAGGAAGAGAAGGGAGGAGGTAATTCCAGCAGATTTCCAATTATCCGCAACGCTCGCTTAATTGATGCTCTTTACTGAATTTAAAAATATATTTTTTTATGTTGGTTAATAGGCTTTCATTTATTTATATTCAAAAGCATAAAAAGAGCGCAATGTAATAGCTGAAAACCAGTAAAAACATTCTTTTAAACACCATTTTCTCTTTTAAACTTAGAATTTCCAGAAACATAAAATTTGGATAGGGATGGGCATGAATGAAATATAAGTTAAATGAATGAAGAATATATGTTATCCAGATTTACTAATTGTTCTAAAAGCAAATTAAATATCAAACTATTAAAACAGTAAAAAGTTACACGTGAAGTATTATATAGCTTAATGAAATCACACGTTTTATTAAAAAACTAGCTGACCTGCCTGGCGTTTCCCTGGCCTATAATAATAAATGTAAAGGAACCTCAAAAGTTTGAATGATTTTATATCTTTAACCTGATTTTGTCTGAAATTGTATTTTTAAATGAAAAATTCGCGAAAAAATATTGATATTTAGTGATAAAAACGATCGTAAGAAGACATTTTATTGGTTTTTCATGTAAGGTCGTTTCATAGTTTAAAAAAAAAAGTTCTTGTTGCCTCAACTCTTTGAAATTTGTACCGGTTATAAATATAACGATTTTACAATCGTGTAAAAATTTTGTGAAAATATATTTTTATCTAGTTTTAAAAGAAATAGGTTTTATTGATGTTTTTTTTTTCCTTTGTTTTCGCATTGGCTTCTATAGAATAACAATAAAAAAAATCATTCTCATCTTTCAAACTCTCTGAAATTTTAATTGGTTATAAATATAACTGTATCCAAGCTCTCTTTAAAATTACGTGAAAAGTAGTGATGACATGAATAGAAGCAGAGTGAAGCCACGCCGAAACACCACGCTTTTTCACTTAAAAAAAAATTCCGAGATTTTATTTTTTTAAATACTTCTACACGTCTGAATGTTTCCAAAATTTGTAGGTGATGTTAATCTGGTCTACTGAGATGCTCCAAAAATATTGTGTCGAAATACGGACGTTTAGTTATGTTCAGCGTAGACAAAAGCTCGTCTCCGTGAGGCGCGAAGTGACCTGCGTTCGTCGGTGTTTTTGTAAATGTTAAAATTCATATTTTTTAAAACGATTTCAATCCGTTGATTCGAAGAAGGTTTCAGCTTTAAGAGTATATTTTTGGCTTGTCGGTGCCTCTAAAATTGCGCTCTGGACGGCCGTTACCATAAGGAGTTGAGTTGAGTTGATTATTGACGGCCAATTATCTACACTAGGGATATAGGCCCGGGGGGAGTGCCCTTCGTGGGGGACTTTCTAAGGGAACCTAATCCGTATTTACGCATGGATAAATCCACGGCTCGAAGAAAACCACGAAAACTCCGAACGATTAGGCCGACGGGCGCGATTGGGATCGAACCCAGCACCTCCCGTCTACCAGCTTCGAGAGCACAACCTCTCAGCCACTGGTGGGGCCGTTACCATAAGGAAAAAACGTCTTTCGAAAAAAACGACCCTGTTTGAATTTTGTTTGTCAAAATGTTAACAACGATATTTTTTCAAATTGATTGCAGAATTTGAGACATAAGAGTACTATCTTTCTGAATATATTTTCTAATTTTAGCTGTATGGAATGGTTTGGCTGATACAGGCCGATTTAAAACTTCAAAAGAACACAAAATAACCTCAAGTTCCGTTCTTCATTTCCTCCCGATGCGTAAATCATGTTCTGGGTATGCGCGAGAGCTTTTGCCTGATTGCAAAAAAAGAGATGATTTTTTGATGATTTTTTATTTAATATCTTGGCTTTATATCTAAAAATTAAAAATCTCTCAGGTGCAGGTGCATCAGGACATTGCCTCAGACTATCCTCACTCAAAATTTCTGACTTCGAGGTGCGGCTGGTTTTTCTAGCCATTGAAGACAGACGCACACGCTGACAGAGCGATACTTTTTTTTATTAATATATATTTTATTCGTTAGTGGATAAGGAGCCTGCCGTCTGGAAGATTACCGGGAGATCAGTATTGTAAGCTGTGCTTCGACACGACGGAAACAGGTAAACGAATCACAACCTCCGTGTGATGACCGGTGGGGAATGGGTAGCTGATTAGCTAGTGGTGCCGGATGTGGCGGCAAAACGCCTCGGTGGTCTGGGCCATCCCTTCCTTTGGGTCGGTTCTCGACTGCAGGAGGCTCTTGGCCTTAGGCTGAGCCCTAGACAGACCTTCGCAGGGTCCTCTTTCGGATCTTTTGGTCACTAACCCATGGAAAACTCCAAGGTCGAATCTCTAGCGATGTACCTCCGGTCGGCTACGTGGCAAAAAGCATCCCGTAGGCCTATCTCTCGTGCCCGGACTAGATATTAGTGGTGACATCAGCGGCAACTGCTAGCAAATGTGATAGGACCGTTTCCAAATTTATCCAGGGAGAGACAGAGGCGAGGACGGACTCTGTACGACAATGGCGGCTTGTGTTTCGTAGTGACGTCTGGTCAGTGGGTGAGGCGGTATGACACAACCCTCGGTACTGGCAAATGGTGGAACGTAGACAACGACGTAAGGTTGAGACTTCGGTCCATTGCCCGCCTTCATGATAGTTCATCCATTGCGGTTCCCTCTGTAGCTGGAGTAGTGAATCAGGACTGGTCAAGAAGACAGGGACGCCTTTCTTGACCAGGAGCAGTTTGTGTCCATGAGGGACCATCGTCGCGTCGTGGCTCAATTCTCATGGCACGTACTGCCCACCTTGCAGGGGTGTCCCCTCCCGGACGGACCGGCCAAGAAGAACTGGACTGGAGGCTCTTCAGTCAAGTGACGGCGTCTACACCAAAGTCCAACCCTGGGGTCGTTAACCAGTTCAACGTGTCTTTGCGTAGTCGGAACTTTCTGTGTCTTACGGTTGGATTAACAGGAATCTCGAAGCTATCCTTCATGCTACTAATACCTGATCGGGAGCGCTTCGCTGGTGCTTGAGAGTTAGCCTTCCACCACCCTTTGGGACCGACAGTGGTGTCTACGGTTTCCTAGTACCGGCGGCCTTGCATGGCTAGAGGGCTTCTCGAAGTCCTCGGACTAAGTCGCCAGGAGCTAAGGTGAGTAAGGAGTATGGAGAAGTTCTTAGGTCGGTGGCCGGGAGATCCCAACCCTGCGGTCCAAAACCTAAGCTGGAACGTGTCTATGCGTCCAGGGATGTAGTTTTCCTCGTCCTAACGAGCAAGCGATAGGTACCTATTTCTTCGCCGCCGCTGACGAGTATAATAGTAACCTTTGTAGGTGCTCTATGTTCAAAGGCGGCGGTACAGCAAGTGCGAATCAGGGAAACATAACTATGGATGTCTGGCTTCCCAATGGATGTCTGGTTCCGGAAGCTGTTGGGGGTCTCTACAAGTGTGAATTGTTGGTGTCCTAATAGTTATGGGAATAAACGGAAATCGGAACAATCTTTGTCGTCAACTTCTTAAGAGAATGGAGGTGGTCTGTAGGTAGCGGTGCCTCTACCGGCCGTAGTGTTCACAGAACTCTCCTGATTGAACGCGTTAAAATTTCTTTAAAACTTGGGTATGGCGGTACACCTGCCTGACGTGGCCCCTAGGCGCCTGGCGGCGCAGCTTAGTTTTATATCGTCATTTAATTCTAACTTAATACGTATAGTATTAATGAAGTAATAGTTCTATAAAAGACATTTATCTATGTAATTTTCTTTGATATTTAAGGCCCTGTATTACAGTATTGTTAAAATTTCATTTGTTTTAGTTAGTTTTATTATAGGCTAGTTAGACCTTTGTAACTTTAATGGTCTTTAAAGTTGTTTTTATTTATAAATTTATAGTTAGTATATGTTAATGGATTTGTGATTATACTCTGGTCCTTAAATACTGTTAATTTATTGCTTTTTATTTTCTTTTCTGCATTGGTGTATTCAGTATGCATTTACAATAGCTCTGTGAACATGGTTCATTAATTTTTCGTTGATTCCAGGCCCGTTCCGGGGAGAGGTTTTGCTGTATGTAGATAGGGAATTTCTGCAGGAGATTTTATCACCTCTGCAACACGGTTGGTGCTCCTGCAGGTGATTTAGTCTTTTAGTATTAATGAATACGAATATTAAAGCAACTTCTATTACCGATTTTTTTTTATAATGTTTGGTAACAATGCTTTTCAAATAAATGAAATGTCACATAAAAATAAGAGGGGAGGGTGGTTATTTCTATGTCCGGGGTGACTATATATATCATCATAATTTTTTTGAGTATTGAAAAAATAACTGCACTGTCGCTAATCTATATGAATAAAGAAAGTATCGCTCTTCGTGTCTGTATGTTCGTTCGTTTGTTGGCGATGGCTAGCAAAATCTACCACACCTAGAGGTCTGAAAATTTGGGTGAAGACAGTCCAAGGCAGGTCCTGATGCACCAGAGGCTCAGATTTTTATTTTTTTGATAATTAGCCAAGGTACTAATTAAAAACACATAGCAAACTTATCACTTTCTTTCCTAGTCGGCAAAAGCGCTCGAGCATGCCCAGAACTCGATTTACGCATCGCTAATAAATAAAGAACCAAAAGCGCGTTTTTTTTTGTGTTATTTTGTAGTTTTGTTTTAACTTAAATAAGCTAAACCGTTCAGTACAATTAAATTTGGAAGACATACTCAGAAAGATCGTACTCTTACGTCACAAATGCCGCAATCAATTCGAAAAAATGCCATCATTAACCCTTTGAAAAAATATTTTCAAAAAGGGACATTTCTCCTTTTATGGCAACTCTAGAGGTACCTACAAACCAAAATTATGCTCTTAAAGGTGACACACACGTCTAATCGATGCTGTAATCGGTTTTGAAAAATACAAATTTTAACACTTTTAGAAACACCGGCAAACGCAGATCACTTCGCACCTCACAGAGACGATCTAAAAGCAATTGAACGCCTATATTTCGACACAATCTTTTTAGACTGGATTTACATGGCCTGCAAAATTTTCGAAACATTCGTATGTGTAGAAATATAAAAAAAAATAAAATAAAATCTGAGAAAATTTCGAAAAAAAAAACAACATAAATAATTAAATAAACCCGTAAAAAAACGGGGTATTTCGGTGTGGTTCATGCTTCGACTCATGTTTTCACTACTGAATATGCATATTTTTTCACGAAATTTTAAAGAGAGATAAGAGAGAGATAGTTAAAGAGAGATATTTATAAATACAGTTATGGTTATAACCGAATGAAATTTCAGAGAGTTCGGATGATGAGAACGATTTTTTGTGGTTATGTTATAGGAGCACACGCGAAAACAAACAAACAAAAAATAAAACACTAAAAAATAAAATAAAACAACAAGAAGAAAGCATATTTCTTTTGCAACTATGTAAGAATATTTTTCAAAAATTTTTTAAACGGACTCTAAAACCGTTATTATTTGTAACTGGCAAAAATTACAAAGAGTTTGGACATCAATAGCTTTAAAATAAAACAATGAAACGACCCTACGAGAAAAAACAAAAAAATGTCTTCTTACGAGCGCTTTTATCACCAAATATTATAGCATTTTTTCGCGAATGTTTCATTTAAAACTATCATTTCATACAAAATCGGGCTAAAAATATAAAATCATACAAACTTGAGGTTTGTTTAAATTTATTATCACGTGCCCGGGCAACGCCGGGTGGGTCAATTAGTGAATAAATAAAATAAAATGTAATTACAGATTTTATTTTACTTATTTAAAAAAAAAAATGTTTTATTCATGTATGTAGTCATTTATTTTATTTGCAGCATCTGTACTTTTAATTAAATTTTTGTAGGCTTATAAAATGACACTCAAAATACATATTTCTAATTATCTGACGATTTCAACTATACACATCCTAGCTTCATGAGTTTAAAAATTTCAGATAATTAAAGTCTAAAGTAATTGCAAAGATACAGGTCTATCTATTTTTTTTTTCGAAATACTTTTATTTGAGAGTATGACTATACACACAGTAAAATAGGGTTAGTCGAGAATATTTTAGACACAAAATCTTTAAAATAATATGAAACGCATCATTATCTCGAAACTAGAGTTTGTTTACACTTTTACTAGAATTTATTTATTTGCTAGTTTTTTCACTTAATTTTTAATTATATCGAATTACAGTACACTCTAAAAACGACATTTTCAAAAATGAGCAAAACATACTCAAATCTGAGTATATCGCTTAGTCAAAAGAGCTCCGAATCAAAATTACTCAAGTTTGAAACATGTATATACTCATTTCTGAAAACATGCACACACTCATAAAACATCATGTGCTCATATCTGAGTATGTCCATGTTTCAAAAATGAGTATGAATTGACTTCCGTGTGCTCATTTTTGAGTATTTCCATGTTTCAAAAATGTGTTTGAACTGATTCTAATCATTTTTTAGTATGTCCATGTTTGAAAAATGAGTATGAACTGACCTCTATGTGCTCAGTTTTGAGTATGTCCATTTTTCAATATTCTGAGTATTTCTGGTATTTCAGAATTAAAAGCATTGTGTCGTCATATTTGAAGAAAACATCAATTTACTCAGATTTGAAAGTGTCATTTTTCTCAGTGTATGTTTTCTCCCGAATAATTACTTAGTCATTCAGGTTATTCGAGATATTTTAGATTTCGTGTTCATTTAAATTTTGATAATAAAGTTTAATGGGATCAAATAATTCAAATAGTTCAAAACAGTTTCAAAAGATAGTTTCAAAGATAGTTTTAAAATTTAAGCAGAATGAATATTCTTCTTCGACAAAAAAAATATCAGGTGAGTATGTTGTTTTCTTTTTTTTTCTCACATCCATTCAATGCAACGGTGTACAATGGTATGCAGAAAAAAAGTTACTTATAAATTGGGGAAAATATAGATTGCAAATAAAATTGGTTTCACGATGGCTGAAATATCCCTCAGGTCTATATCTCTGATATTTTTCAAATGTATTAATGCATTCATATGTATGCCGCATGTGCCCACAAACATATATTTTTGGAAATTTTTATTTAATAAAAATATTTTGAACTACGGTCGTCAAAATGTAACTCCAAGATTGACCTGCATACGATCGTTTACACCACACCATTATTCGACATTGCCTGTTAAACAAGTTTTGCAGCATCAAAAGTATCCACTCAGGAAAGCTACTTTTGATGTTTTGAACAATATTATACACTTACAATATGTGTAAGCAGTTCTATTTACACATTTATAAAAGTTTCAATACTTTACTTATTTTTCTTTTGATGCAATATCAGCCTTAAGTAATTCCGGTAAATAGTTTTTCAGATTCACATTAAAAGTCATTATTTCGTAATATTACATATGCCATTTTAATGCATTTCTATTAATTTTCTAACTTTTAAAAACATAATTCTTTTAAAGTGCTTTTCAATTTGTTCCTTGAAGGAAAAATATTCTGTAAAAGAAATAATAACAATAATAAAAAATACTGTTATGTTTTTGAATAGAATTAAAGTAAAATTTAAGAATATGTAGGACAATTTGTTTCATAGAATTCGAAGTATAATAAGTCGAAATTAAAAATCCTGGATTCTATTACGCTAAATTCACTCTAATGAAAAATATTTCAGATTTTACACTTTGTAAGCATAAAAAAATGCTTTGGGAAAGATTGCTTTGAAATATATTATTATTTATGCGTAATATGTAACATATTTTTAAGTTTTTGTTTAAAAGTATTGATGTGAAGTTATGTAGAAAAATTTGGACAACTCATTACAAAAATATCACAAACTAGTAAGTTTGTTCAGAATTTGAAATTTAAAAAAAGGTAATAGAATAAAGTTACAACAAATAGCAAAAGCTTAAGTGATTTTTATTTTAAGAGATGAAACAAAATTGAAGAAGGAAACGAATTCAGGCCGAGTCAGAAATGTGTTAAAAAAAACTTTGTGTTCAAGCTGATTAGAAAAAAGAAAATAGATCAGGGAATGAATTTGTTTTTGTAAAGCATATCTTTAATTCTGATTTGTATGTAGTCCTGACTTGTATGAGGTGCTACAAACAATTTTGAAAGCGTTTTAGCACGCACTTTTACACGTGTGTCCCATTGAAAACTCGTACTAAAGCACTTTAAATTTTATTTGTATGTTTAATAATAATGACGCGTAAAGATATCTCATGATCGATTGACACTACTACATGATATATTAAACTAAAAAAACTTTTTTTTAAATTTTGATAGTTGAAAATAATAATAATAATAAAAACTTTAAATTAAAAATGTAGTTTAAAATGTTCGATGAATAATATCATTTAAATGATTTCTGCTATTAATATAAAATATTGAAATTATTTAGTAAAATAATATTTCAGAATAAATTAAGATTTAATTTAATTATTTTATTTAAAACAATGTACCATGATTAATTATATAAAATATTACATTAAAGGAGTTTAATGTTGTTTTAATTACGTTTGAATGATGTTTGTACATAACAATTATTTTAAGTGAAACAGCGTTCTACAGGTATACGACAACTGAAAATTGAATTTATTGTTTATTTTTCTAGAAAACTTTTGTTTTGTTTGTTTTTATTTCACTCCGAGTTTTTCTTTTTATGTTTTTGTGTGTTTCTATTTAAGACGAAATAGCCTAATAAATAATTACCTTTTTAATTACTCGTGCTTGTAATTTGGGACAAATTAGTGTCAGCATGATTATTTTTTTCTCTGTTAACTGGTTGGATCAAACTATGTGTTTCTTTTTCTGTGGTAAAAAAAAAAAAATTCTTATGAAAGCGAAACTATCTAAGCAAGAAATGATGATGAGTACAAAAAAAATTGTTTAAGAGTCTAACGGTGCATTAAATAAACCATGGTTGATTAGCGGTACTATATCACACATAACATTTTTTTAAAATTAATACTTTAAATAAAAAAAAATACTTTTTATTTCTCGACATGCGGAGGGATAATTTTTTTAATTCAAAGTATTTATCATTACTTCAAAGTAATAGTCTTCTGTTCATTTAATGACAGATATTCCGTGATTAAATAAATCGAAAGTTACTGTTCGGAAAGAATGATAGATATATTGACAAAAAAAATTCCCCAATCTGGCAACACTTTTTTGCATTGGCTGAGGAAATGTAATCACATTTGTCTAATCATGCTTAAGTTTTTTTTCTGTTAATTGGTTCAATCAAAATATGTATTTCTTTTTCATCAGAAAAAAAAAATACTTAGGAAAGCAAACTATCTATACAAGGGCATAAAAAATTAGGATAAAAAATTGGAAAAAATTTATTTCTAATTTAAGAGAATTGGGTAAATTCGTGAATATTTTAATTAAAAAAGGTACACTTTTCTGAATATGTCTCAAAAAATTAGTTTTATTTAAATATAATATATAAAAAAACTGAAATGGAAATTTTATTTTATATGTACAGAGTGATTATAATACCTTGGCCGATATGTTAGCCCTTAGTGATTATAATGGTCAAGCTCAAGAAAGGTAAAGAACAAAAATCAAGCTCTTCGAAAATTCTCATAGTTGTTGTGAGAAATTTTCAAAAATTTCAAATGGCAACACCCAAGTTTTTTCTTTTCATTGAAAAGAATCTTTATGGTAAAAGTAACAGAAATGGCTAAAAAAAAAAATAATTATAAAGTAAGTGGCGACGAACTATAGACGCAAAGAGAAGCAGTTATGGCAGTGTCTGGTTATTCACTTATGAGGGTAGCCTAGCTTGTGAACCCGTTGTCCGACATCTAGTACAAGTGCGTGAAAGTGCCAACTCCAATGAACACTTTAACACTGAATATTTAATTTTGTCGGAGATGCCACTAAACGAAATGTACTCCTCTAGGTGTGAGACGAAATCATTAACGTCTTGTTCCCCACAGAGATATAGTCTTCGAAAAACGTCTAACGACCTAGATTCGAAAACAAGAAATTTGTTTTTTATCAAACAATATTTACTTGGTACTTTATCGATCAATACTTATAATTTATACCCCTGTGTATAATGTAGATTTTCGTTAGCTGTTAAAATGTTTTTTTTTAAATATGAAATAGTTTTTTTTAAAAATAATTATTAAAGAAAGTAACGTTATCGATTTTTTCTGAAACGTATCGAAGAAAGTTGAAAATTTCCATCGTTCGTTTTCGAGATAACACGTTTAGTGCCGACTACTATGACGACACACGTAGTCTCGTGGTTGGGAGATTTTTATTTCATGCGTGCAGGGCTCCCAAATGGTCCCCTTCCCCCCCCCCCCTAAAGTCCCCTTTTTAGAAAAAGGTCCCCTTTAGTCCCCTCTTGTGCATTTTGGTCCCCCTAGTCCCCTTTTTATGACTGAAAAGAAAATGCTAATGTGGAAAAAATAATGCAAAAGGCAAAAAACTTTAAAAATTGCTAAAAGTTAAAAAATTGTAGAGGACAAAATTTATTATAATGGGGGCTAAAACTTTGTAACCGGAATTCTTTTACGAATGCCAAAAATTTGCCATGGAATGTAGAAAAATATTAAACACATTGGAAATCTCATTAAAAATCACTAAAAATTCAAAAATCTACAAGAAAAAATTTATTGTCATAAAATCATCGCAGAACACACACACATACACACACAAAAAACCCTCGCATAAAAAATTAGCCAAAAGTCAAAAATCGCTGCTGGAATTCTGAATAAATTTTATTGAAAGGAAGACAAAATTTATTAGACTGGGCTAAAATATTGAAACCGGATTCTTTTTCAGAATGTTAAAAAATCGCAGCAAAATGTGAAAAAAAAATCTAAAAATCACATAAACTGTGCAAAATTGAAAAATTGCTGTGTGAATTACGAATAAACTTTATTAAAAAGAGGCAACACTTACTACATTGGGCTAAAAAAATTAAACCGTATTCCTTTTACTACTCTGCAACATGTATAAAAATTGCTGAAGAAAAAAATTTACTATAGTTAACAATGTAACCGGAATTGTTTTACAAATGTCAAAAAATCACTGCGGAACATGGGGGAGGGGAATTTAAATCAAAAAACGTAAATGCAGAAGAATAAAATATAAAAGTTTGCAACTGAATTCATTTTATGAATGTCAAAAAATTACAACAAGTCACAAAAAAAACTGAAATTTGCATAAAAAAATACTATTGGGCTAAAAACTGAATTCCTTTTGTTAATGTGAAAAAAATGACTATGAAACATGAAAAAAAGGGTAAAAGTCGCATGATAAATTAAATAAAAAAAATTATAATCAAAAAATTCAAAAACTAATTTTAGACTTACAGGTTCTTTCCTGCCAAATCGTGTAGCTCTATGCACAACAGTCTCTATCTCAGCTTCTCAGCGTCCATTGTATGGAAAGGAACTGAATTTTATGTTTGAGTTAATAATTAACAATATATATGTTAATCTAATTCATAAACCAAAACCAATAACAACGTTGTATCACACAAATATGAAAAATTGGCACAAAACACCACATACGGCCGTTTCAAGGATTCCTCAATCCTCAGTGCGAAAAAAAAAGATAAAAATGGTTCAAAGAACCCCTCGGTTATAGCCCCGAGTACTGGCTTGAATGAAAATGCTAAAGCAAGAGTTTATATATCCCAAAGAAATGACTTATTTAACCGGAAATAACTAAAACAAGAACGAAAAATCATGCGTCAAGCATAGATTATGTAACACTTTCCAACGCTTCCAAAATAATTTTACAAATCATACCGTTTAATAAGCTGAGAGATAACATCTAAGTAAGCAATTTGAAAAACGTATAACACAATTAAAAACATAATTTCAGGAATTTCCAACGTATACAATATTCGAAAAATATCCGAATACTTTTATTCAGACCTGTATATGATCTATAGATTTGTATATATACTACATATGATGCTAAATTTTAGTTCAGTTAAGAAACGCGTAGCACAGTTTAAAATTCTCCTTCGGGAGTTTCTGTCAATAAACGGAAATGTGTTCGCGAACTTTTGTATTTCCCTGTATATGATCTACAGAATTTATACATACCACGTAATAAACAAAAAGTGAGTTAAATTTAAAATCGCGTTCAGTAACTTAAAACGCACTTTCAGGAATTATTGTTAACAGACAGTAGAGAATTCTTTTGTGTGTCCCTGTAAATGAACGATGACTGCTATACACACAGTATTCTGTAGTAAGCCTCTTTTAATGCACCTTAGTGATATATATAAATTTCAATGCGTTTAAAATAGTGAAACATTTAAATAAACCGCAGACGATTTTTCTCCATAGACGTAATGTAATGGAATTCTTTTGACTGTCGCTATCCACACCCTATTCCATATTAAGCTTCTTGTAATACATGTTAGTGATATATATCAATTACAGTGTGTTTGCAATTGTGTAACATCATTAAAATAAACCGCAAATGATTTTCGCCCATAGACCATCATGTAACGGAATTCTTTTGAGAGTCCCAGTAAAAAAACTATAAGTGCTACACACTTCAGTTGAAATAGGGAACGTGCTATAGATAACGACAATAACATATAAAAATTGCAAGGCAATCCGAGCATATTTACGGGAGTTAGAGTACGGACAGACGGCAGACGGCAGACGGCCAGACGGCTGACGGCCAGACAAACCGAAGTCATAAACACTTTTCAACTAGGTTGGAAAGTGTTAAAAAGGAGTCACTGTACAGGATTCCTCCACACGTGCGAGAGAAAAGGGGTGCTGGTCATATCATTCACTAAGGATGAACAATGTTTGTGAATAAAGTAAGCCTCGTAAAATTCGAGATCTAAAACTGAATTACATTTTTGGATAATTTTAGCTTCTGAATAATTAAACCTGTGGTTGGAATCGCAACAATGTTTAGCTATTGTAGATTTCTCACACTCCTGCTTTTTAACATAATTTTGGTGTTCTTTCAGCCTAATTCTAAGAGCACGCTTCGTCTGCCGAATGTAACAGAGGCCGCATTCACAAAAAATTCTGTAAATGCTCCAGGTATTATGTTTATCAATTGGATCTTTAAGACTGGAGAAAGAAACTTTATTGGTTGGAGAGAAAACAACTTTGTTCAAAGTTGTTCATTTTCATTCAAGCCAGTACTCGGGGCTATAACCAAGGGGTTCTTTGAACCATGTTTATCTTTTTTTTTGTCTTCACACTCAGGAAGGGTATCGAGGAAGCCTTGAAAAGGCAGTATGCGGTGTTTTGTGCCAATTTTTCATATTTGTGCGTTACAACGTTGTTATTGATTTTGGTTTATGAGTTAAAATTCGCAGAAAGTATTTGATCTATGCTTATATGTTAATCTAATTTTAAATTCTATTACTTAACAGAAGGCGCTGTTATGCTATGCTTTTTTTATTCACTGATTACTGTTACTATATGTTAAATTCCAAGAAACGCACTGTACTTTTGTAATTGTTAATGTGTAACTCCACTAACAATTGATGCCTTTAATATTTAATTTTCTTAGATGCATTAATTCTTACTATTTATATTTTATTCCAAATAATTTTTTGCTGTTCTAAATGTAACCCATCTTGCCATAGGATATTTACATGTGTTAAATAAAGCTATGTACATTGTTTAATGACATCTTTGTAAAAATAATCAATTGTTTAATGACATCTTTTCTTTGTAAAGATAATCAATTAACATATTTTCTGAAGTAATTAAAAAAATTTTGCATATTTAGGAAAACTTGGTGCAGTATTTTTAGACATGTGGTCCCTTTTCAGTCTCCTTTTTTAATATAACTGGTCCCCCAAAGTCCCCCTTTTTAGTATAAATGGTCCCCCAAAGTCCTCTTTTTAAATAAAAATGGTCCCCTTTCCCCCTTTTTGAGGACTAAAATGTGTTGGGAGCCCTGTGCGTGGTAAAAGGTTCAATTGGAAAAAACGACTAGTGTAGCTAGATATATTTAAAGTATTATCGGAAAACGGTAAGGTAATTTTAGTTATATTTAAGGTTATTACCCCGTACACGGGCATTGTCGGACGGGTCTGCTAGTTTTGTAATAAATGTAAGATTTTTAAAAATTTAACATCATTTGTTTATTATAATCAATTTTAAATAAATTTTAACTTCCAAATAATTTGGTCATCCACACTGTAAAAAATGTTGGTCAACAATTACGGTACATATACTGACAACTTTTTGACCAGTATATATACCGTAATTTAACTGGACGGTATATGTACCGTAAAATATTTAAAGTGTTTGTACCGGCTGCACTCCCATCTCCTCAGGCTTGCACGCATTACGTAACAAGAGCAAGAGCATCGCTTCAGGGGTTGCCGTAAACCGAGATGGGGCTACCAGCTTTTTTCTTACTGAAAAATAATTATTTTACGGTATAAATAGCGATATTTTACTGAAAAACAATCATTTTACGGTTTAAATACCGTTTATAATCGAAATGGCACATAAACGTTTTTTTTTACGCTTAAGATACCTTAGATGTACAGTATTCATACCGTAAAGAGTGAAAACGGTACCAGTACCGTTAATTTGCGTTATATATACTGAAATTTTACGAAATTTTTTTACAGTGAATTTAAAAACAATTCATGCATGAAACGGTTTAAAATAAATCAGTTGTTGGAATCAATATTTATATTGTTCGTTTTGCAAACTTTTATTTGAAGGATGTAAATGATTCTCTTAATTTTTTATAAAATTCACTATAGAACATTTCGCTTGAATAGCAGTTTTTTCCCAGTGAATTATGGGTAGATTTGAATCGACATTCACAATTCAAGACTTATTTCAGTTTAGTCTAAACGTATATTATTTAATTGTTTTTCTTTTAATCCAAGCTTCTGTTTCCGTGCATTGCTATTCAAGAATGTTTCTCTATAGTCACAAAAATAATGGCATTCTATCTAATCGTGCTTGTAATTTGTGACAAATAAGCACAAATAAATATTTTTACCATAATTTAATTATAAAAATGTTTTCTCTTTGATAGAAAAATTATTTATAAACTCAGACTATCCATAAAAAAATATCAAATTGGTACAGGTGATTTTAAAATAATTGGAGTGTAGAGAAAGAAGTGGAAATAAAATAAGGTAAAATCAATATATAAAATACAATTTATGAGCATATTATAATGCAACGTATATTTAATAAATTTAACTTAGCTTCATATTAATTTTACGATCAACATAAAGTGGAAATTTGTTTTTTCGCTGGCAGATTTCGGTTTAGTGCCAAAGTGCAGTATCTTATGGATAAGGTTTCGTAATCAGGCCCATAACCAAATGGCGTGTTTGGAAAAAATATGAGCTGGTGCAGGAATGTTTTTTAAAGCGTTCAATTCTATTCACATTCATTTTAAAGGAGTTTATAGCCATGATAGCAATGTGTGGAAGTAGACTCAGTCATATTCCCAATCGAAAAAAAAAAAAAAAAAAAAAAAGCAAGAAGCAAAAAACAAGACCAAAATACCCAGCCAAAACACCATTCGTTTCAACCGTAATAACAACCAATTAAAATTTGTGTTAAATGACTCAATTGGGGAGGGGGTATTCGTCGGTGGTGCAAACATATCAAGGCACCAAAAAAAAAAAAAAAAAAAAAAAAATCTATTAAATGGGGAAAAAACCACACATAAAACATGAAATATAAGTCTATTTGTTTCCGGCTATTATACTATATCGAAATTAAAACTTCATAAATAAATAAATAAAATAATGTAAATAAAACACAAATTTAACAGACATTTAATCGAACTACTGTGCTAAAAATCTTCAGCAAACCGTCCAGTCATTCAACAGTTTTTATAGAAAACGATTACATAACCGTATTTCGTCACTATTCTGATAAATGAGAACGCTTCATAATGTGGTCAAATAACCGTTATCACGGATTAAGATAGTTGTTAAAACGAATAAAAGCGGGTGAATGACTGGACAGTTTGCGGGAATTTTTTAATATTGTAAGCGCTTAAATCACTGAAATTATTAGAATAAAAAAGGCTTCTGTAAGTAGAAAAATCTTTGGTGATTTCTTAGAATATTAACGCTTGGCATGCGTCTAATACGAAAGTATCGTTTATAATAAATTTAAAAGTTTTATTTGAATGCTTGTTTGATATTTTTCGTGTGAAAACACTTTTGGTGTTGTTTAGGGAGAAATCTAAATATATATATATATATATATATATATATATATAAGGTAAAGGCAGGAGAGATGGCGTGGTCGGAGAGATTGCGCACATAGAGGTTCGGGGGGAAGGGGTAGAGTGAGCGCGCCGCAACTCTAGATAGTTGTACAACAGAAGTAGTGGAGTGTCTACTTGAAAGTGCGCGTTGATTGTTTTGAGCGTCTAAGATAAAGCATTGCTATTTTGTTTTGTTTTCCCAAAGTAAGTGCTTGAATTTTCATAGTTATTTGTCAGAATTTCTATACAATGTCAGTAGTACAAAATATTTTAAACTTAAACGATTTCTCATAAGCTACTAATCTAGACTAACAGTGTGAAAATCAATGGTTCGTTTTAGTAGCGGCCATGTTTAAATAAAAAGCCGCGCAATCTCTCCTACCGAAATTGGAGAGTTGGCGCATCTGCTACTTAGGAGAGATGGTGCATTGTTCCCATTAGTTTCTATTCTAGGAGAGATTACGCAGTTTATTGGCAAATTTGCATAAAAAGAAAGTAAAAATGAAAATGGACTAATTTTAAGTTAAACGTGTTATCAAGTAACTTAATGTTATTTTTAATCTTATCTGGACTTGCTTTTTCTGAATCTTTAATTTTTTTTCTTTTAATTAAAAATTTGTAATCGTTTTTAAAATTATTTCCTTTTTCTGAATCTTTAATTATTAGGTTGAAATATTCCATCCTAATACAATAATATTTGTTCAGAAAAACCTTACAACAATGTCATTTAAGTGTAATTATTATTGTTAACAATTTAATTGTAGTTATTATTAGTAACAATCTCTCCTAACCATGTGCGCAATCACACCAACCCTATAAGGACAGATTGCGCAAAATAACTTTCTTGGTTTTATTACAACTGTTCTATTAAATTACCACGTAACAACAAAATAGCAATGGAAATGCTTAAAAAACAGTAAAAATTATTCATGGATAGTTTAGCAAAAAATTAATATTTAGATTTTTTATTGCTATTCTTTTGAATTGTGCGCAGACTATCCTAGCTTTACCTTATATTTTCTGTAAAACATCTGTTAGAGTGTTCAGTTAAAAATGAGTTGTTACCTATATTCTATAACCCGGAACGCCCGAGTTTGGTACTATTGTATATAATAATACTTTATGAAATTAAATTGATATAGTATGTTGATACATTATACATTTATACGATTTCTCAATTATTTCTATTTTTCTCCGAACCCTTAAGAGTCGTTTTATTTGAGAGGTTAGTGTACATTTTATTATTATCGTGTCGTTATTATTATTATTATTATTATTATTATTATTATAAAAGTTTTTTTTGTTTAAAACATTTGTTTAAAAAAGTATATATCATTATAAGTTCGACACATTTAAAAGATCTCGGATAACGCTTAAAATTATTCCACCTAAAAACATTAGTAAATATAAATTTGAATAAAAGTAATAAAGTAAACATAATTAAAGTAATAAATAGTATCTGATTAAGTTAAGATAATAGAATAAAATTAATACGGAATAAAATAAGATTTATACAATGTATTAAAAATGTACCTACCTTAAATTTCACACATAATTCTATTACATTGAATTTAATACTACTCAAAATTACCATCGAATCGTTTCATTAGATAACAATTTTCCCTAGTGGCAACTATCTAAACACATCATTCATAATTCATCATTTGTCCTATTTTATTTTGAGAGACATTTCCGTTATCAGTTTTTGTGTGTTTCTATTTAAGTCTGTCTTTACTATTCCCATAAGATAATACAATTTTTATCTACCTTTTCTTATTTATAACTCGTGACAAATAGAATGGTTTTCTTTTTTCCTCGTTCTTGAATAACCAGCTAATTTAGATTTTTTTTTCCGGACAAAAACTTATATTTTGAAATGATTATCTGTGTAAAAAATAGTTATAAATAAAATTAAAAATTTACTTACTTTATTCAAGAATGTGAGACGAATTCAGGTAATTATACTGGAGAAAACTTTCTCCCATAAAATATTTCCTATACATATTTTGCTGTCAGTTACAACCAAATCACAATTTTCCTTACTTAGATGTATAATTGTCTATACCTAAGTATAAAATTACTGCAACAATATGTTAATAAGCATGTTATTGATTGAATTTAATGATTGATGTTTTTTTCCCTGTGTATATTTAACATCTATATTAAAAAGTAAAACATATTCGTGAATAATGCTGGGTCATATCGACGGTGGCAACAACTTGAGGGATAAAAAACTTTTTAACTTCTAAACAGCGCACAATTTCAATGTTTACACCACCAAATAGAGGAATTTTTTTTTTTTCAAATGCAATTTCTTTGAAATCTCTATTTAAATTTACTGATTTTTTAAAAAATTTTAAAGTGATTTTCGAGCATGAACTTTTAAAAATCTATCTCAAAAATGAACATGCAACACGATTACGGAATATTAACCAGCTTGCTTTTAAAACAGTATAATTAATTCAGCATTTGTTTTATTCCGTGTAATATTCTGTAAATAAATTGCCAAACGAAATTAAAATTTCACAAATACATACATAAAACACGAATTTAACACAGTCATATAAACGAACCACGAGCTTAAATTTTAAATACTGAAATGTTTAAAATAAAAAAATTGTTGTGATGATGAAATATTTCGCAACTAACCACTGGCACACAGATATTAAGGAAACGTCGAAAATGTTTTTTGATGTAGTTGGTGGCCAATCTAAAAAATCTGTTAGGGTTTTCTATAAAAAACAATTCTCACCTATATTCTATACACTGGACAGTATACAGGGCATGTTAAACCTAGTAACCCGGGTTGTATCGCTTGGTTATTTTTAATTAAATTTCTTCTGTTCTTGAAATATATGTATTTCACATGAAATTGCGAATGTCGAGAAAGTAAGTTTTGTCTTAGGAAATATACAATTTTCTTAGTTAGTTATCATATCGCTTAAACAGATTTTAGTGACTATTAAAAAAATTGAGAAGATACCGTCCACGATTAGTGCCGCGATTTCCGAGAATATAGTTAACTAAAATTTACACTTAAAAATATTTGATAATAAATTGAAAATTGATAATTGATGAAAAAATTGTTATTTAGTTGCAAAAAATTTCTATAAGCTTATAAAACAAGTGGGAAATCTTATAGTATAATTAGAAACGAGAGAAATATTTAGAATTATCTCAAAACAAAACGTACATAGAAACAGAAATGAAATGAAAAATAAATCCTTCCAAAAAAAAAAAAAACACAAAAAACAAGAAAAAAAAAAACAATACATTTGTCTTATTTCGAAATTCATTTTGATATGCGATACCTCTGAAAACAAAAACTTATAACATCAGTCTGTCTTTTGATGTTTGTTTTATGCTTTGAATTTCTATTTTATTTTCTTCTATTTGTTGTTAACGACCTTTTAATCAAGAAATCTCACATTTCATCCGAACATTTTGCAACTGTGTTTTCCTTATAAATGATTTTTCTTTTCTTTTCTTTCTTCTTTTTTTCTTTTTCTTTGTGCCGTTCTTTCTTTTTCTTTCTTTCTGCCTTTCTCACTTTTAAATTTATTTTTTGATAGACTTATTGCTTTTACTAGTCAAAAAAGTATATAGAGCTCAAGGATTGAAATTGAAGTTTTAAGATTTTGAACATTTACACGTATTACACTCGTGAAATTGCTTTTAAAACGTTTGATAGATTTTCTGATAGAATTTGTAATTTAGTTTAATGTGATTTCCAAGAACTTATAAAACAAATGGGGAATTCCTTAATCATAATTAGATATCTTAGAATTATTATAAAATATGTTTGAGAAGACTTGCTGAGACAGAAATGAAATGAAGAAAAGGGATGGGATGGGATTTGTCAAGCATTGGCCAGTTTCGAACATATTGCTACAAGAGGAGTGCCTTCAAGGTGAACTTTCGAAGAGAACGTGACCCGAATTATCGTTCTCGTACTAAGAAAATCCTCAAAACCTTACACAGTAACCTCTCCCAGACTGCACAGTTATGAGACCCGCAAACATTGGTCTTAAACGGACCCAAGCGCCTCATTTTTGGGTTAAAAAGCTAACCACTGGTCTGAGTGGACCCATGTCTGAACAGAAAAAAAGTTTATCTTATTCAAAAATTCATTTTGAAAAGCGATAGATCTGAAAACAAAAAATATATAATATTAGGCTTTCTTTTGAGGTTTGTTTTATGCTTTGAAAATCCATTTTTCTATTTTCTTTCCTTCTCTTTTGTTTGTAATGTCCTGTTAATCATGAGATATCATGTTTATATATATATATTTCACGATTTCACTTGAATCACCTTATTTTTTGTAAAATTAAACTATCAAGGCTAGAGGTTTCCACCTAGGAGTTTGCAGTCGTAGAGCCGATAATCCCAATTCATGGTGTGCTTACTGGAGGAAATAATAAGGCAGTCGATTCCAATCCACAGTTTATTAAAAATCCGAAAAAACTCTGAGGCTATGCTTTTACTATTCCCCATGATAATTCTATGAAGAATGATTTTTAGTACCAAAGAGAGGCATCGTGAATTAAATTAAACACTCGAAGAAGACACAAGATGTTAATAGGCAGCGTCGTATGGTCTATGGGCAGCCAAGGAGATTATTCCACGGTCGCGAAGTACGCGCCGGGGTTACGTATATACCCAGATCCAGGAACAATCTGCTCTCTAGGCGGGAAAACGAAGCATATAAGCATTTGCTAAAGCTCACGAACACAGAGCCACGAAACAGTCTTTCGACCAATAGCGTTACGGGACTCTATTTTTTGGACGTTATGATATGGAAGATATTAAACTTCCTACTGAAAAGCGGGGGAAAGAACATTCTAGGATGATCTGGAATGAACCTGATTTTTTGGAACAAATGTAGAAATAAAAAGAAAATGCTTAGGTTTTACTGGGTCTTGGAAGAATGCCAGGATAAAATTTTACATTGAAACCGAGATTAACTTTTATATTTCAGAAAAGAATATTTTTTTGTCAGAAAAAATAGGGGAATAAAAAATAAACAGATACAGGTTGTTTATCGAGAGAATTAAAATATTTAGCTGGGAAAGTGACATTTTAAAAGGATTAAAATTTAGAATGTGTTATTTTAATGGAATAAATAGCGAGTAATTTTAACAGAACGGCATACTAGCGCCATTTTTTCAAAAGAATAAATTTAGAATAAAGAATTTTTAGCTATGCGGGATTTTGACAATTTAAATAGTAGAACGAGAAAATAATTTAGAATAATGGGAAACAAACAGAATTATAGAATTGATGAGGCAAACGGCGACAAAATTAAAATTTGTTTCATAACCCCGCCCCCACAGTTTATGTTAACACCAATTCGACGACAAAATCTTCATGCCAGCAACAGTTTATTTTAACAATCAATTCGATGACAAAATCTTCTGCTCTCTGCCTCTGTCACTTCGTCGTAAACGAAGAGGCGTAAGAAAATATTTTGTATCACGTAACCTTTTTTACCCGATGCATGTTCGATTTTAGCTACGTACTCATTTTTTTCGGAGAATTAATATTGAAGAAAAACGCCTCTCCAAATTTTTAGCGGAAAAAGAATATGCTAGAATAGTATGGATATTCAAAAATGCGGGAAACTGAAAGAATAATTTTCAGTTTTTGTATATTGAGAAAACAATTTAAAAGAAGAAATTTCTAGACTGTTAGAAAAGGAAAATGGTGAATTTACACAGATTAAAAGAAATAAGAGAGATTTAAATGCGGGAATAAATAGGAAATATTTTATATAATAAAGATTTTAAGAAAATAGGTTTTTTAAGAAGAAACATTTTATGAAGTGTTTTTTTTTTTTTTTTTTTTTTTTTTTTTTTACATTTTATTTGTTGGGAAATAAAAGTGAATTTAAGTAGATTAGAATAAAAAATATTTTAAATATGGACAGTAAAGGAATTTTTTTTAAGAAAGGGAATATTTTAATAAACTAGGGTTGTAAATGGGATATTAATAAAAGGAATTTTTTTTATATAATACATTTAGTAGGGTATGCAATATATATATAATATATAATAATAATAATTATTATATATATATATATATATATATATATATATATATATATATATATATATAATTGTAATACATTTGAATTCCAAATGCATTAAACAAGTTCTTGCAACAAATCTTACCAAATCTCTAATTTAAAGATAGGTAATTATAAAGTGTATAGAGAATACAATTAATATATATATATATATATATATATATATATATATTTATATATATTTTATACTGACATAAGTATAGTTTTAAATATAGAAACTATATCGATTCAATAAGAACAAATTTGTTAAATCAGCATATGTATACTATAAATTAATTAAACTAAAGAATGTTTTTGTAGATAAAAGAAAAAAATAGTAAATACGTGAAAGTGAAAAAAGTGAATTTTGGATCGTGAGAATACATTATTTTAAATATGAGAATATATTAATAAAATATTATATGAGAATACATTAATTTAAACATAAAATAATATTCCTGCACTGAATTTCTTGTTGTATTGTTGAAAATGATTTTCGCTATTTTTATTTATTTATTTTTTTTTTTATTTATTTTTTTTTTTTTGCCGCAAAAAGTTTGACAAATAGTATGTAGAACCCCAAATATATATAACCAGCTAGTTTGACCATCTATTTTGATTAAAATGTTTTTCATTCTATGTACATAGTTAAAAAGTAGTTTAGTTCCTTTTTGAAAAAAGGGAATTTTTAATTGAATATTTTTTATTTATATTTTTTTTTTCCATTGCGAACTTGAGAGACAGGGAGAGAGAAAAAGAAACAAAAATCTAATGAAGGTTATTTATAAAATTTCATTTTTTTCATGTTTTTTATAAGGTTTTTATCTCCCATGCTGTGTTCATAAATATTCAAGTATGTATACTTTTATTTAACTGTAAAAATATATTAAAATTTTAATATATAGATAAGAATGTTTTAGGAAATGTATCTTTTGCATTTCATTTTAATTAAAAATGGAATCTGGATCATGTTTTGTAAGAAATGAAATTAATTTCAACTAGTTTATTAGAACTTTAAAATGAAAATAAAATTATCTTGTTGTTTTGATTGCGTGTTGCATCTTTAATATATACATTGTGTCTGGTGAAACATATTTTCTGTTTCTCTAATGATTATATACACACACACATTCATTTAATTTTATTGCAATAAAATTTTTAGTCTGACAATTACTTAAGGTATTTTATATAATTTATTTTATGATATTTTGTATAATTTTTTAGCTTAGTTTAGCAGTACAATGCTGAATATGAAAATATATAAACTATTTAAAATAAATTAGAATAAACTTTTTGTACCATATGCGTATCATAATTAAATTAAACGAATATAACAAAAGTTTTGTACATAAAAAATTTAAATAATTAGAAAAATAAAAATTAAGTAAAAAATACATGGAAATGAAATAGATTTCCATTGATGTACTATGACAAGATACACGCGCATTAAAAAAGAATAAATAAAACAATGTATTTGTAGTATTTACCAGAAAATGAACTTTGTTGTGATTTTCCTTGCATCAAAAATATGGTAAAAGTTCACTGTGTTATAGAAGTTAACTTGGACAATACGAGGATAAAGGAACCACATTTACTTGCTATAACAGTTTTCACCATAGCTGTTTTCAAGATTTCACATCATGAAACATAAAAAATAAATATAAGATCAATTAAATCATTAAAAATTACTGAATAATTATTGCGATAAGGGCTATTTGAAATTATACAATTAGCAAATAAAATGAAATTATTAATAGAAGTTTGACATTTATTTTATTAAATTTTCAGTTCTGAATTTATATGAAGGAAATAATTCTGCAAATGGAGAGTGAAGAAGGAGGGGGAGGGGGGGAATGAAGTGATTTTGCTTACTAGCTATATATTTCAACAAAACATAATTTTTTCATCTCTTTCTTTTGCCAGTTTGCATCACATATTTCTTTTTCTCATTTTCTTCAGTGAACTTATAAAGGGACCTTTTCCACATTGTTTATTTTTAGAAAAGCACCTAAGCCATTTAAGAAAAATGCTTGCATAAATGATAATCTCTTTCGCATGTAATGTAGATGTCCGAATGTTTCTCCCATTTGTTTCTTTGTAGAAATGATAATCTCTTCCAGTTGTTTCTCCTTATTTCAGAGTTATTAAAAGTATAGAATTCAGATGAATTATGGCGGTTAAGTTTTTTGCTATGTATTTTAATATTATGCAGTTTAATTCGATTACAACGAGCATGAAGGAACTATAGCATTTACTTGTTATAACAGAGTACTAACTATGATCAAGCTTAAGATTTCATATAATGATATTGAGTAAAATAAGGAAAACACCAGTAGAATTATTAAAAGTTATAGAATGGTTGTTCTGACCGATGCAATTTTGAGTTTTAGGATTAGAAAAAATAAATTAAATGACATCACATAGGCAGCTTATCATTATACTTATAATAATTTTTCAATTCTGAATTTAGAAATATGAATATTTCTAACAAAAAATGATAATTAAAGAAGTCTTACTCAACATTTAGTTATTAATATTAATAAATTTTTATTTTAAATATTCTTTGTTTACAACGTTCATATCAGATATTATTTCTCTTCTAATTATTTTTATATAATCAGAAAAGGAGTACTCTACAACAGATTGTGGGAACAAGGCTAAACAATTCAGAGAAATGTCTGTCCTCGAAATATTCCCTCGCTTCGTTTCTGACGCCTCGAAATATTTCACACTATTGCATTAAAAGTATAGAACACACATGAATTAACACGGTTTGCTTAAGAATTTTTCTTTTGTGAGTTTGCAAATGCTTTTTAGATTAGGCTTGATTTGTCAACGTTGCAACTGAGTTTTCTCCAATATATTTTTATATTACATATTTACCTTTTGCTCGTTAAAATAGGCTCTCATTAAATCCGGTTTTGTTATAAAAAAGTAACGTTATGTTTACGTTGCAAGTTTCGTGTAGTTTAACGCAATAAAACAACAACGACAACAACAACAACAAAATACCTTTTAATTAAAAATTACTTCGCTCATGCAGTTTATTATAGCTAAAATATTTTGCATTAAAGTCGTAGTAATATTTTTAATGAATTTTTCGTACAACTAATGTTTCTAACTTCATTTTCTAGTTTACAAAATATACTGCATAATAAACTACAAAACGTATCTTTCCTTGTCTTTAAAAGTTTATTTACCCCAATTTATTGATTTTATAGTATATTATTATCACTTAAACAAATTAAACTTTTCCGTTAGATAAATGTTTTTGCTTGCGATATTTTGTGGCATGCAATTAAATGCACGATTCATTATTCATAATTCTTTCTGCATCATAATAAGAAAATTTCATTTTTATCTCTTTTTTCTGTAGTATAAGTTGTGTTTTCTTTCTTATCTGTTTTTCTTTTTCTTTTGGTGTACATGATCTCCTTTAGAGTACATGTTTAATTCTGTTTTCTATATCTCCACAGATAAAACGCTTTTTTTTATCTTTTAACTACTACTGCTTAGGATATGAAAAAAAAAATGAGCAAGGATATTTTTTCTTAAACCAGTTACTATATCATTAAAAGTTTTTCAAGACAAGAAATTATTTATGAAAGCGAATTAATTACGCCAAAGAGGAAACAAAAGTAGATAAATTATACAGTTAATGAGCGAGAATGTGACAAATTTACTAACAAGTTTTCCAATAAAAATAATCCATATTTTATTGAATATTGACTATAAATAGTAACAAATCAAAACTTTTCATAGATCAAGGTGCATTTTATTTTATGGAACGTCTTCTGTTTTATCATGAATAAATAAACGAATTTCATATGCACATAACCATGTAAGAATTCTTGAGATTACTTTATATATGTACAAGGTGTCTCTAAAAGTATTAAAAATTTTGAATTTTAAAATTCAAACATTCATTAACTATCGTAGTTATAAAGATGAAAAAAGAAACACGTTTATGCGATAGGGCGTAAATTTTGTATATAGCATTTTTAAAAAGTAGTTACGATTTTTCCAATAGCGCTGGGTTGTCCTAATCTATAAAAATATTTAAAGTAACGTGTAAATCTGGATCAATGTTCACTCAGTGTTTACTCCTTATTCTATATAGCCCTTGAGACGCAAAATACACTGGCGATAAAAATTAAAGGAACAGCTATAAAAACTCATTGAACTTGAATAATTTTGCAGATAAGAACATGAAACTCGCACAAGATCTCTATTTTTGTCATGCCTGAGATATGTTCAGAATGCACTACTTCTGCAAAAAATAAATTTACATAAAAACATAAGAATGTGTGATATAAGAGTGGATAAAGAAATTGTACTGTTACAACATTTTAAAATCACAAAGGAAACATCAATAATGTATTTGGTCACCCCTGACCGAAATGCAAGTTTTACAGTGATTTTCCATGCTGTGGATTAAATTATACAGACGTGCTTGTGGTAACAAAGTGTATTCAAGATGAATAGTGCTTCGAAGCTTCTGAAGAGTGCTAGTTGGGGGTTGCCGAGATGCAAGTCGGTATCCTAGAGCATCCCACACATGTTCTATCGGATTTAAATCCGGAGAATATGCAGGCCACTCTATTCGCTGGATTCCTTCGCCCTCAAGATAATTAGTCACTGTGCAGCACGATGAGGACGCGCATTATTGGGCTATTCCATTGTGACGGGTGTGACATCCAGACAAAATTTTAAGAGATTATATCTATATTTTGGGAAATAAATTAGCTAAGAAATCCCTGAAAAGTATTTTAATTATGTTTTTCCATGCATATGCTTGGATAATTGAGCAAATATATAACTTCAATAGCTAAACTTGGGACGGGTGTGACACTCTCGGGACAAGAGTTTTCACTTGCATACACATTTGTTAAAATTCTTGTGAATATTTAACTGTGTCATTATTAAAACAATTTTTTTTCTAATAAAAGAGATTCAAATTAAGCTTAATACGTAATTTTCATAATAAATTTTAATTATTTTAATGTAAAAGAATTTTTTTCCTGCTGTGACGGGTGTGACAAAGAAGTGACGGGTGTGACATTGTGCAAAGTGTACAATTTGAAAGTTGTTTACCAAAAAAATACAGTGATCAGTATAGACAGTAAACTCAACAATAGTAAATATACAAAAGAAATTTAATAAAACTAACATATTTATGCAGTTAGTTTAAAATTTGTAGTGCCCCGTACTCTTTATAAGTGATGGGGGAGCTACTTTTTTTACAATAGCAGAAGACTTTTTAATTGAGATGTCATCTTTCTCTGGCCAAATCCAGTGTGGCCGACTGGCTTGCATGTATTTTAAGCTTATTACTTCCTTAGGAAGTTGATATTCAAGACATTAGCATAGTACAAGCTATTACGCTTTTTGCTACTGGCGAGGAAAACCAAAAGATAATCACCAATATTTAAATCTGATATTTTCAAAATTTTTCTGGGGGGAGATTCACAATTAGCAGTGACTGCCACTTCCCTGAGTGTTGATTTGGCAGTCTTTCCCATCAAAAGGATAGTACTATCACTACTTACTTTAAAGTGGCGATAAGACTTGATGCCTTCGACGGACTTGATGCCTTCCCATCTTTCTGTCAGTATTTGTTTCGTTTCTAGTATTTTCACTGCTGAGACATACAATGCCTTTATTGCACCAATCTCCTGAGCACATTTTAAAAATCCAAAGCAGAAGTAAGTTAAAAGTAAGTTGCTACCAACTCACAATTTTCTAAAATAATTAAAATATATATTTCATGATTTATCTTTTCCTTTTTTGACAAATTGGCCTTAATATGTTCAAAAACAAGAATGATTCAATGTTACACTTCATTTAAAAAATATTTAAGTATATTTCAAAGCAATTTAAATGTTGTCATACCTGCCACAAGAATTTTTTCACACCCATCACAAGGATTTTGTCACACCCGTCATACTAAAATTTCACACAAAATAAAAATTTAATGAATTTTTAACGTTTTGTATTTATTCAGACTTGCAATAGTTAGACTTTCCGAAAGTTTCCTGTATTTTCATGGAAAAATGTATTTTCTATAGTAACTTAAGCACCTTTTTTGTGACGGGTGTGACAGAGAGACAGTGTACATATATTTGTATTAAAAATCTGGTCTTTTAAATTTTTTTGAAAAATTAATTGTTTTAAAAGATACACAAAGGTCACAAATAGTAATATATGCACATATATTGAAAATGCTGCTGTTTTAAATATTGCTTCTGGCAGAATGAAAATATCCTATGTTACATGCCAAAAGTTTTTAAAATTTTTCCAACTTTGAGCCTAGATAAATTATAAAAAAAAATATTTTAGAGCTTAGTTCTCTGTAATTTTATATGCGCCATATTTTTACCTTTAATTTGATATATTATTTGTAATAATAAAAGACATTTGAAATTTCAACCCTCATGTCCACTTTTCATGGAAATGCCCTATTATCCATTAGGAGGAAGTTATTAAAGATTGCACTCCTGAACAACTTGACATGAGGATAAAGAATATCATCTCTGTATATTTCAGCATTCACAGTTGCACTTGTAAAAATATGTAGGTCAGTGCGGCCATTCAAAATGATGCTCAAACATACCATGATTCCAGGACCTTTTTATCGAAGTTTTTAACCGATGTTTTCAGCCTTATTGTGTGTGTTTTTCTCCTTTCATATGGTAATACGTCTGGAATCACTCTCCAAACAATATCGCGATTCATCGGTAAGGATAACTCAGCTCCAGTCCGTGGTACTCCAATGACGGTGATCTCTGCACCACTTTAACAGGGGGGCATTTCGCCGCCAGAGTTAGTGGAATACAAATCATGTATTTCCTTGCATACAGCCCTCTTTTATCGTGTCTGTCACTCACAGTAAATCTGGGTAGTTGAGTTCCTGTTGCTGCAACGAACTCCCTTGCAATCTGAACAGACGTCAGTTGCCTGCTTTTTTAGCAGTCGTTACCAAATAACGGTCCTGAGAGTCTGTTCTGACACGTTTTCGACCTTGACCTGGTTGTCTCTCCACATTACTAGTCCTTTAAACCGTTTCGAGATTCTTAACACAGCGCTTTTGGCTATTTCTAAGTCTTTACAGACCCCTGTCAGTCTGTCTTGCATCCATTCACCTAATCTCACGCCATTTCTCACCATCGGTCAAATGTCTTATAGACGACATATTAAACCTACTATAAGCTAAACCTTTATGTAAATACGCGTACAGTCTTTAAAATTAGACTTAAAATCACCCGCGTGCACTCCTTTTCAAACGTGTCCTAAGAACGGGCACAAAAATTTGCATAGTTTTCTGTAGCAAAGGTTAATCCTATTTGACTACGTGATAACGTTGAGAGTGAGTTACCAACCTGTCACCTTTCATTGTAGTTCCCGTAATAGAATTAACACAAAGCACCTTTTTATGGTTGTTCTTTTAATTTTTCTCGCCAGTGCAATAATAAACTAGTCGGATGTGCCAATCCCAAAACTTTCTTCTATCTCACACAGGTTTCGCATACACTAAAAAGAATCTGTACCATGTATATCAAGGTCTAACGGAATCTAAAGTTTTATTAAATTCCGTGCATTAGTTCTTGAGATATGACTATTGCTAAAATCTTGTAAATCCTGCAAAATGCAGCACAGCAGCGCCACTTTACGGGATATTTAGGCCAAAACCTCGACAACAACTTATGTTAACGTCTATCTGAATCGGAAATTTGATGAAAATCCGTGCATTAGTTCTTGAGCTATAGTTACCGTGGTAATAATGAAAAAAAAATAGAATAGCAGCGTCACCTGTTGGGATATATATACCAAAACGTAAGCAGCGTCTATTTCTGTCAAGGTCTAAGAGAATTTGAAGTTTGATGAAATTCCGTGCATTAGGTCTTGAGATATAGCTATCGTAAAAATAATGAAAAAAGTCGTATAGGAGCGCCACCTGTTGATATATCCACACCAAAACGTAATCAGCATCTATTTATGTCAAGGTCTAACTGAATCTGAAGCTTTAGGAAAATAAGTACATTAGTTCTAGAGATAGAGCTATTGCGGAAATCGCGAAAAATGCAGAACAACAGCGCCACTTGTTGGGCGATTATCACCAAAAACTAATTACACCAATTTATATCAGTGACTAACTGAATGTAAAGTTTTATTAAATTTAATGCATTAGTTCTTAAGATAGAGAGCCCACAAAATTTTTGTCACATACCGACAGAGTCACAAACAGACACTTTCTAAAAACTGTCAAATCCTGTTCAGGACCTTCTAAAACGTATAAAACCGGAAGTCGAAAAATTTCATGAATCCAATTCTTGTAAAGATAGAAGAAAGTAAAAAAGATTTGTAATTTTGAAGTCAGCTTGAACTTTCTTACAGGTTAAAGCTTCACAACATTATCTATCTCTTAATTGTACATAAATAAATTTTTTAATTACCATTTACAGAATTTTTGAACTATTTTATAAATATATCACTTTGTTAAGTTGTGCTTTTTTTCAACCATGTCTTAATGATTACAATGATTCACATAAAAATGTACAGGGTGGTGATAAAGTCTTTTCCTGATTACAATAATTTATTACAGAAAAATAATATAATTAGGCATGTGCTTGTTTAAATATATATGAAAGACATTTATGAAGTTTTAATAGAGGTACTTAGTCAGTAAAAATCGATGTGAGCACCCTTGGTAGCTCGAAGAATGTCAAGGCGATATTCCGTTTCCGGCCATGTATTACCCAACATTTGGCTGTCACACTCTAGACACATCATCTGGGATCCTGATCGTGAGTGGATATTCCATGAATATTCAAAAATAGGAAAATCTTAGTAATTGGATTTAATTAAGAGTGTCAGGTGAAGGATTTTTGTGTAAACTATGTTCAGTTTGCTTTTCAAAGGACCCTTGGATTAACCAAGCCGTATACCTAAGGAATCATCCATCCAGATGAAAATAAAACTTCAGAACATGACTTTTCCATAATAAAAATTTTACAGCATTACATTCAATGTATATTTCATAATAATGTTTTGTAATCGGAGAAAGACTTTATGACCACCGTATACAATATGTTAGTTTATTAAAGGCTCGAATAGGAGTGGCGGCATAGTCGTTAATGCTTTATCATATATCATCCTGCCCAGAAGTGCTAACAATTGCGATGTCAGCTTAAATTATGGCTAATTGCAACTGCACTTTAACAGCAAATACAATTCTCTGACATATATATGTATGTATAGGTTTTTGCATCTTGATTCTTAAAAATCCGTCGAATAAAATGCTTGCATTTGCTTAGAACTCGTGTATTTATATTTTCCTACGAAAGTTTGTAATAATTTGATATTTCTCAAGTTGTATTTTTAATTCTAAAAATCTAATGGCTTCTTTCTCAGAAACGACTGACTGAACATTTGTTGAAATTTATTCATAAGGTTTTGTATCAAAAAATTTTAACTTATGATTTCGTAAAATTTTCATTTAGAAAAAAGCATTTTATTTCTGATGTACATGTTATATATCTAGTGGCATCTGAAATTTTTTTCAATTTTCATCACCTTTAGGATTTAAAATTTAAAATTATGTCATTTCATATTGTGTAAATCATTTGCATGATAAACTAATAGATAATAAAAATATATATAAATTAAAGAGAGAGAAATAAATAGTAGATATTTAAGATGATTGCGAAAAATTTGAAAATTTCCTCTCATTGTTTTGAAATATCATAGCATATATGTTCAAATCTAATACCAAAAGTTTACGTAAATGCAAATATTCTAGTAACTGAATTTCGAAAAATATATAACGCGTGAAAACGGAATCATTAAATTGTTTCTTCTATTATGTTTTTCAAAATTAATCATGAAATGTCTAGATTAAAAATTGCGTTTTTGTGTTCTTTAATCCAGAACAAAATATTCCCTATTTTAGTGTATTTAAAACCATTTTACCCATTAAAGATCTATTTGGATTATTTAATCTAAAATAAAATGGGTACGTTAGATAATTGTGAAAAATGTGCGAAATTCGAAATGAAAGAATTCGTATTTGGATTCTTTAATTCAAAATGAAGGATTCGTTATTTTGAACGCTATAAATCTCTTTTATTTTAGTGAGAGATCCATTTGGATTCTTTATTAGGTGCGTTCGTAATTATATAAATACGTAGCACCTATTGTCGTCGCTTGGTCCGTCCGTCTGTCCGTCCATCTGTCTGTCTGTCCGTCCGTCCGCATATAACAACGCAAAAACTACCCAACCGAATGGTTTGCAATTTAAAATATATTATCTTTGCAGAATTTTGTTGAGGCATTTCAAATTTTATTAAAATCGAATCAAAACTTTAGGAAATATTAATAAAAATATTTATTCAGAAATTTGATTTTTTTTTTAAATCGGTGCTTTTTTGTTATTCACGATTGCTCCGAAGTTTAACCGTCAAGCGACCGAGATACTTATTTTATTACAGAAATTAATCTGCAGACGATATAATCCAGAAAAGATATGAATATTTATGTAACTAGCTATAGTACGAACGCACCTCATTTGTCACGTTTGACGTACAATTTCCAATTTGTTGTAAAATAGAATGGATATTTTAGATGACTGAGAAACAGTGTGGAAAATTCTACTCGATAATTTGAAATTTTTTAAATGGCATATGAGCCTAAGATTAAATTAAGGATTATAAAATACGAACTTTGATTTTTTTTTAAAAATCCAAAATGAAGGATTTTATGATTCTTTAAATCTATCCTATTTTAGATAAAATATATATTCGAATTTTTAAATAAAAAAATAAAATGAATATTTGATTGAAATATCATAGATCTCAAATTTTAAAATCAAAACTTTGGGGAAATCTTGTTGGATAAATCCCCAAAAATGCCTAATACATGGCAACTTATTCTTTAGATTGTTATTTATAACACCCCTTTTCAAAATATTCATGAAGAATGTGGGTTAAATAATGCATATTTTAACTTTGTGTTAACTTTTTTTTTCTTCGAACCAGTAAAATTAAAAGCAACTTTAATTTTTTTTTTTAATTCATTCAATTGCGAACGTCACAATAAAAAAAAAAAAAAAAAAAAAAAAAAATCAAATCCCATTGAAATTGCTTACAAAATTTCAGATAGATTTCTCTTTGCATATTTTTAGTTAAAAAGTTTACATTTATTTCTTATGCGCTACTTATGAATATTTAAACATGCACGCTTTTTATTTAACGATATGTAGGTGGCTTAGTATTTTTGAAAGGAAATGAAAATTATCTTAAAATCTTAACATATATAGATTAGAAGAGTTCATGAAATGCATTTCTTGCATTTCACTTTAATTAAAAATGATATCTGAATCTTTTGAAAAAAAAAATCATCTAGTTTACACGAAAATGTTAAAATGAAAATAATTTTGTTGATTTATTTTCTGAAATTTCCAGTTTATAATGGAAATTGATAGAAGATATTATAATTCAGTTGTGTTTCATTTGCATTACGTTATCTCAAAAAATGTTACGTAGATTTATTGTATTAGAATTTTGGATTTCAATCTCACATTTATGTAAGATAGTAAATTATGTAAGATATTCTGTTTAACTTGAAAGTTGCATTTAGTAATATTGGATCATCCGGAAAGTCTTGCGTTTTTTTTAAACGAAGCACGGTTTCGCCTAGTCATTTTGCTACTTCTGATGATAAGGTCGCCTTTAATGACCAATATACATACTTCCGGTCTTTGCTACTTGCGCTGCATAATTCTAGCTTTTGTTGTGGCATAATTTTTGGTCTCAGTGTAGTGCTAAGAATGGAGAACCAAAAAGTTCATGTTCGTCATATTATGCTCTTTTATTCCAAGAAAGGCAAAATTGCTAATCAGACTGCTCGTAAAATTTGTGCTGTATATGGACAAAGTGCTGTTTCAGATGACACAGTTCGAAGGTTGTTTGAGAAAGATCATTTCAATCTCAAAGGTGCCCGCTCAGGAAGACCATCATCTGTAAAGGAGGACTCTTAAAATAAGCTATTGCTGAAGATCCACGTTACACAGTTCAGAAGCCTTATCACACAGACTAAATATTCCTAAAAGTACAGTGCATGATCATTCGATAGCTTCTTTTAAGAGGTCCTCCTTTACAGATGATAGTCATTTTGCTACTGCTGATAAGGTGTCGCCGTGAATGACCGAGATACGTACATTCGGTCTTTTCTACTTGCGCTGTATAATTCTAGCTTTTGTTGTGGCATAATTTTTGTCTATGATGGCCTTTACAGATGTTGATGTTTTATTTTTATACACTGCTACTTTTGTTTTAAAATGTGCATTTCGCTCGTTTTACACTGTCCTGAAAGAATGATGCGTAGGGAAGTAGAAATGCGTACTCCTTACTGCATACAGTTTTCAAACAAATTGCATTTGAAATAAACCAATTTTCCTATTCGACGGTGTAAAAAAATTTAAATTATTCGATGTTATGAAGTTAAAAAAAATAAAATAAAAATAAAAGTAAAATTTGTTGATCAGCGTTATTCACGGGGATATTAAATAAATAAATAAATGAATAAGTATTGTAAATAACTTCTAAATAAAAATGAAAATCTGATTTATTTTCTTTTCTCCCCAAATCAAAAGAATCTCATGAAATGCAAATGCGACGGATCGGCTTCCTACACAGCCAGTCCTATAATTAAGAAAAAAAAAAAGTGGAATTGAAATAGATTGAGACAGAGTCAAATTTTTTATATCAGAAGCTCTAAAACGAATACGCGAGATATTATTTTTTACAGAAAAATTAAATATAAATAATGAATTAGAGAAAAAATAACATTAAAATATATTCTGAAAACAATCTGTTATCATTGTATCCAAAAACCTACTTGTTTCGTTTAACGATGTTGCAGTTTGTCCTAAGTTATTTAAATTATATTCAATGATGTTAAGCACAAAATAATTTCATTTATTTAAAATAAAATTTTTGCATTAATTTTGCATGATACGCATTTAAAAATAAAAGGTTATTTGTTTTATTTTAAACATTTATTGTAATTGAAAATGCTAAAAGTCGTCTTGATGAATTTTTTATTAATATTTACTGTAAAATTGGTTGTACTTGTTATTTCCCTGGCGGATATTTAAAATATTTATAGCAATTCTTTTACTTGATTAGTTTAATAAATCTGACACATCTAAATTATTTAAAAGTGATATTTTCGCAGTTCAAATAAATATTATTTCTTGTAGTCGACAAATTATTTTTATTTTTAAAAATTAATATCCATTTTAAATGTTTAATTTTGTGAACATTTATGAAAGACATTTGAAGATATTGAAATAAAATTAGGGAATTAAAAACATATGCAACATGGAGTGTATGTATAAAATATATAAACTAAATATACGTTAAATTATGGACTATTTTTTTTACTTTTATTTAGCTGCTGTTTTCTTTATACCTGTTGATATGAGAGTTGAAGTACAACGTATCCCCCCCACCCCAATTAGAACTTTAAAATTAACTAATTCAAATTCTGTGATAAATATAAATATGAAAAATAAAAGTTAAAATATATATATAACGAACCACTCTTTTTTATGCATTCAATGTTTATCTATAAAAATCTTGATTTTTTTTTTTAGATAACAAATAATTATTTCATAACTGCGATCATTCGCCTAATTTCATAACTGCAATTAATTTAATTAAAAAAAACAAATCTGTTACAATACGCCAATTTGTTGCGGGCCTCGATTATCAAAAATTCACCGCTTTCCTTTACGCTTGACAGATAACGCTAATTAATGAATATTATTTAAAAAATATATAATTTTTGGTCTGTTTCTTTTCTAAGATTTGGAAACAGGAAAGAAAATAAAAACATTACTTAAACTGTCTATTCGAGATTTCTAAGTTGTTTTCTCGACGTATAATCATAATTTAATGAATATTAAAACACAAACGTCTAGATCACATTTATATAACAGTATGTCTCTGTACTGCCAGCCTGCGGGAGGGTTCAAATCATTCACATTCGCCAACGGTCGGTCGATACCATTGCATAGCAAAACAGATGAGGAAAGAAGGAAACAAGTGGGTAAGTGTGATCGAAGATCGCTCAAAGGGTTCGTTTAATATTCCTTTCAAAACAATTTATCCTATCTTTAATAAATCCAAATAAATTTCATTTAGCAACAAAAAAAAGTAATGTTTTTTATAAAGTAAAAATTTACCGGTCTATTTATTTCGTTTTTTCGAATATCTAAACCAGCCTGATAGCGGGCAAAGCCCGCTATTATATTCTGTCATAATAATATCTGTAATGCGGACTAAATGCTATATTTAAAAAAATAATTTCCAAATTAAACATGTTGTACATCTTCAAAATGTTAAAATATGCGAATATTTCCATAATCGGATTTTTATCATGATTCAATATGCTTCTCAAACTCATCTATTTACTATTCTCTATTACTCATATTGATACTCGCTTTGTATTATTCTCAAACATCTGAAAAATTCGTTAAACTTCCAATATGACGTCAGATTTTCTTTTTAATTCTCTAATGACGTGATATTAATCTGCTTTGTGTACATACACATACTCATACTCCTTGTATTATTGAGAAATCTTTGAAAAATTTCGCTTTATTACCACTATAGCGTCAATCATTTTTATTTCATTTTAATCTTTTTTTCAGTTGGTGAAACTTTTTATTTCATTTTCATTTTTCACGTGGAAATCGTCTGATAGAAAATTAATTATTGTAGAAAGAATTTCATCGTGGATTTTTAATTTCTGGCATGTGCTATAACGAAAAATGATTAAATTTAACAGGAAAAGGCTGTTAGAATTTTGGTTTTTTTATCTCTATTTATTAAAATAATACAAATTTTTCAAATTTTAATATTTTGAGCTCTTTATAGCTGGTATTCAGCTATATACAAAAAGTTTCAACTCTGTAAGTTACATAGTTTCTGAGAATATCTCTGTGACAGACAGACAGCAGAGCGGGAGTAATAGGGTTTCGTGAGATGAACGAAATTTTTTTTTTTCAAATTGCCGTCTATATGACGCTGTACTGCATCATCTTTTGAGAATACTCAATTGAATGTGTAAATCTAGATCAAATGTCATTCAGTTGTTACTTTTCGTTCAGCTGTTAAGACGCGAAAAATATGGCTTGCATTTTGAAATTATAAAGTTTCTATAAAGAACTGCGGTTCAAAAAATATTCTATACAAAAGTTTATAAGCTGTGTTATAAATATGTCACATATTTCAGCTTTATGTTTATTCTAGTTAATGAATTGTCAAATTTTAGAATTCGGAGTCTGACATTTTTGAGATATTCTGTATCATAACAAACTAAGAAAATCATTTTAATTACTCACAAAAAAGCGAAACAATCTCGTCATAAAATTTTAACATATTTTTATACAAATATTATTACTATGTTTCAAGTATAAAATATTTGTCAATATTTTTAGCGTTTGCACCCTGAGAACGTCTGGCACGAATGCGGACCGATTTGTCTGCAAAACGAACCTTATACATTGAGTATGACTTTATTGTCGTTGTCTAACTTCCTGATATACCGAATAGGCTCAGCGGTAAAAATCCTGGTGAGAAGGAGTTAGGATATACTATAACTCCTATAATAGAGGCTGTGAAACATCCTCGCAGATTTGGCACCCGAACTGGAACCCAGTCGAAAAACCAAGCTAATCGGAACCGGTTCAGCCAATCAGAAACGAGTCTTAGGCAACCCCAACTCTGGCTGCGGTAGATTGATGCTGAACTGGGTACCAATAATCCGAAACAAAATGGATATGCGTCAGCTCCTATTATAGGAGTCTTAGGATATACAAATGCAATTGTGGGTGTGTTGGATCAAGAAATACTTTTTGTATTCTTTTCCGCGCAGCTAATTCTGAGTTGTGCTGACTGAATTCTGAAGAGTTCTTAAAGATTAGCAAGGGATTTTAGTTCAATTTTGCTTTGAATAAAATAGAATTTTGAGTAATTGTGGGATAAATTAAGGCGTAATAAGTTGAGGGAAATTAGTGCTATTAACTAAATTATTTGTATTAAACTATATTAAAGTAGAGTTTTAAAATAAATTTGGCTTGAAATATAAAAGAGTTCTAGGCATTAACTGACCCTAGGCCAGTACTGATATTGTCGTTTTTTTTTTTTTTAACTTATTGTGTCATCAGTGACTATGCACGAATTGAGTCATGGCACATGGTTAAAGGAATTCATACACATTTTGAGTCATCTTTTCGAATTTATTTTAATGTCTCATAATTTTCTTTATGTAAATGGGATGATTTAATACTTTTAAAAACTTATAAAAATGAGCACTTAAGTTATAAAAAAAATAACAACAAAGAAATGAAAAAATTGCACACACACACACAGAAAAAAAAAAACAAAAAAAAAAACTCATCTCTGCCACAAAACATAAAGACTCAGAAAAAAAAAATCGATTAAAAATATGTAGGCTTTTTAAATTTTGTATTGATAGTAAATGGTTTATTTAGTGAACAGACTATATACGATGCTAGCTTTTTTTTTTTTAAAAAAATGAGATGCTAACTAAAGTAAAAGTGGTGAAAAATTATAAAATTATAGTAAAATTAATAATTTTTTGTATAAATGCTTAAACTATCTAATCTAGATTCCTAAGAAATGTATATTCCTGCAAAAAATATTTCAAACATCATGCAAAATGTTCGAATCTATATGCATTGCTGTTTTCTGTATTATGTTTGTCAAAAAGAAAATAGGGAAAAAAAAATCCCGCAGAAACGATTTTTAGAATCGCTATGGTGATGACATAATTCACTACTTTTAAAGATCTGTGTCTCCGGTTCTAATTAAGATGCGTAGACAAAATAAGCTTCAATATACTACGCTAGACTTTAATATTACAACAAAATGTAAAAATCAATATTTTGACTGAAAATAACTCTATGAAGTGTACATATGCATTAAGTTGAGTTCAAAATTGATTCTTAAAATTTATCAAGTACTTCTTTCATGTTGTTAACAAGGCATATTTTTAGACTCTTTTATTTAACTTAACTTTTTCATGTATGTAATGATGGAATTTATAATCAAATTTTCATCAACGTCCTGATATGTCAGAGTTATAAAAATTATGTACACAGGTGTGTTTCCGATGACAATACGACATTTTAATATTATTAAAACTTGAATAATAATTAATTGCTTTATAATTAACAAACTAATTGTAAGGTATTTTTTCGTTAGTCGGACGCCAGGTGATAAATCGCCAAATATTCTTTATGGTAACAACTATATACGAGTTAGAACTACAATGGAGTTAATTATGCGCTAAATTATGCTCGCTGATATGAGAAAACTGGTTGTGAAACTTTGGCAATGAAGTGTTTAAAACATTTAAAAATAGAAAATAAAATAGAAATAGAAAATAAAAAATAAAAAAATAAATTTTTTTTTTCTTTTTCTTTTTTTTAAAATACGTTTTTATCTATTAATAGTTTAACATTAATTTAACTAGATTATACGTTGAGAAAACAATTTAGAAATCCTGAATAAATAGATTACAAAATGCTGTTTTTTAGGTGCGTTCGTAATTATATAAATACGTAGCACCTATTGTCGTCGCTTGGTCCGTCCATCCGTCCGTCCATCCGTCCGTCCGTCTGTCCGTCCGTCCGTCCGTCCGTCTGTCCGTCCGTCCGTCCGTCCGTCCGTCTGTCCGTCCGTCCGTCCGTCCGTCCGTCTGTCCGTCCGTCCGTCTGTCCGTCCGTCCGCATATAACAACGCAAAAACTACCCAACCGAATGGTTTGAGATTTCAGATATATTATCTTTGCAGAATTTTGTCGGGACATTTCAAATTTTATAAAAATCGAATCAAAACTTTAGGAGATATTAATAAAAATATTTATTAAGAAATTTGAATTTTTTTTTAAAGTCCGTGCTTTTTTGTTATAGAAGCTTCCGAAGTTTAATCGTCAAGCGACCGAGATACTTATTTTATGACAGAAATTAATCTGCAGACGATATAATTCATTTCGCAGAATTACAAATCATCAAGATCTGAATATTTATATAACTATCTATAGTACGAACGCACCTCGTTTGTCACGTTTGACGTACAATTTCCAACTTGTTTTTTCTTGTTGTCATGTTCTAAAAAAGAAAAAAGGAAAACATTATAATATTCTAAATAAATTTACTAGCTTGCGCTTTCTACCAAATATAAATAAAAACGGTGAATTACCCATAACTGGGGCCAACGCCAAATTAACCTAACTTAGCGGAACTGTTTTGGAACAACTTCGGTAGCGTACACAAATCATTATTTTTCATTAAAAAAAAACAAAAAAAAAAACAAAAAAACAAAAAACGTAAATTGTCTTATCTCAAAAGCACGTAATTAAATAAAAATGTTCAGCATTGTCGTTCACGTTGCTAAAGGAAATGATTTGGCATTCTTGCCAAAATTTACATTTCCGTTTCAGAAAAAAAAATCCCATTGCCTTACTTTCTGTAATAATGAATTTAAAAAAGTTTTCATATTAGAAAAAAAAAGCCCCGATTTTTGACGGAATGGGGATAAATTCAAAAGTCTAGTAGCAATAAATTCAAAAATCACCGTGCCGAATACATTTTATTAAAAAGAAGAGAAAATATTATGCTAAAATTTTGATACCAGATTTCTCTTATGAATGTAAACAAAATCGCATCTGAGCGCAAAGAAACGTTAAATATCGCATAATAAATTAATAAGAAATTCGCGAAAAAGTCAAGAATCGCTGTACGAATTCTAAATAAACTGTATTGAAAAGAGGATAAAATTTATTATATTTGGCTGAAAAATTGAAACCGGATTCCTTTAACTGATATGGTAAAATCGCCGCAAAATGATAAACATCTAAAAAATTAATAAAAAATTGATGAAAAATTAATAAAAGAAATATAAAAAATGTCGTATACATAACTTTAGACATACAGGTAACTTCCTTGTAGCTCTACGCGCTACGATCTTTTCACAAAACTGTACACAGACAAACATCCATCTTTATTATTATAAATAAAATAACTCATTAAATATATAGTATAACCTGATATACAATAAAAATCAGTTAAATCTACAATAAAATTATCTTAGAAAATTCTATTACCCAAAAGTGCTGAGGAAAGCGACATTTAGAACAAAAGATGGAGTAGAAATTTGTAATGAATGGGATTATTGCTTGAAGGAACATCGATAGCAGATAAGAAAATATCATTAAATGAAAGTATATATGTGGGTCACTTTAGTATGCAAATAATAAAACATGTATATATTGTTCACATGTTGTGAAAAAATGCATAAATAATTTTCCTTGAATTTCATTTAAATTAGCTCTTTAACCCTTTTTCGACCACTCTAGGAAGTATCCGGCTAAAATATCTCTTTTTTTCTTTGAGACGACTGGATTATTTCCCTAAGGTATCTTTGTTCTACAGAATATTTACGTTTGTGTTCTTTGATCCGAACTCGCAGGGACCCAGAAATAAATTCAAATTAGCTGATTATAAGGAGGAGAATGACTTTTCATTGCATTACTAAAGAAAATAATGCTTATCTTATTTTTCTATAAATCGAATTGTTTGAAACATATTTATGTAAAAGCATCTTTAAATGTATCTTTAAGTGTAAAAGTATTACACTTTAAAATTAAAATTATTCGTTGCATTATGAATATTAAAATGCTAAAAATATTTTATTGTTATTGTATGTATAATTATAAAGCATAATAAATTAAAATATATAATAAGCTAAAAATTTTAATTGCATCGCAACTGATTTTTCATTAGAACTTTCTGATCTTCATCGTTATCTTTTCTGCCTCGTGTAATAGTTTTAATAATTCCTCACAAAACGAATTAAAACGAATTTTACACGATTTTAATAGTTTCAAAAACATAAGCATATTCAACAACTTATAATGTATATCATTTATTATGGAACAAATGTAATTGTAATGGTACATAATTAGATATTGCAAAGGAAAGCACAATCATTAAAATCAATATTTATTTTTAATTAACACTAAACATCAATTGAAAGACTATTTTATATTCTTATTTTTTCAATATTTCACAAATTTATATGAAATAACTTGATTGTTAACATGATAACTTGAATAAATTTAAACACCTGAGTTTAGAGTGTATTTTTTCACAATTTCTGCGATTTATTTATGAATGCTTTGTAAAAGAAATTACTATTATTGATACTAATTTAAATTTTAGTAATAAGGCCTCCTGTATTTTGTTTTATATACATTAAAAAAAAGTTAAAACTACAACAACAAAAAAAGCGTAGAAGAAAAAATTCGCTTCTATTACCAGAAAGTGCTGAGTGAAGCAACTTTCATAACAAAAGATGAGGTAAAATCTGGAAAAAGTGCGCTTTTTTGCTTCAAGGAATATCGATACGAGATAAGTTAACAGCATTTAATGAGAGTGTATAGGTACGTCAAAGGTCACAGCCATTGAATAATAATAATAAAAAAGTTATTGTTAATAAACCTTCGTGTAAATAAGTATCAATATTTATATCTGATTTTTCTGAACAGGTAATATTTAGCCACAAGGCTTAAAAAATAGTTTTTCATAATGACAACAAATTCTTATATAAAATTTAGTGTATTTCAAAATCGTGATTTTCAAACGCTTTACAACAAGTTTTAGGGAAAAATATTGAAAATAGTTCGAGGTAAAATCAGTTCGAGCTATGTTTTAAATGTGTAAATAATTTTTTTTCACTTATTTTACTTAAATATGCTCTGCAACATATCATCAAAAGATAAAAAATACGCTTTAAAATAAACTTATGATTTTACTAAGGCAAAATTGCTAACTAGAACTTTCTGTTTTTTAAGTGTAAATTACTATATAATTTTTTTTTCGCAAAATAAGCATTTTATTAGACATCCTAACATATAGTTTCCCCCCGTAAAGTCAATAGTTTTTTTTTTCTTTAACAGTGTAGTATCTAAAATTTCAGTTAATATCCCCCCCCCCTACAGAATAATAATTATAAAATAAATCTACCGCTTCGGCAACAAATTGGCTGCTATTCCGAAATGAAGCTAAAAATGAAGATTGGGCTTAAGATCATACTTACTTTTTTTGGATGATGCGAAGCACCTATGATTTTTCGATTAATGCTTTGAGCGGAAAAATATTTATATACCTTAATCTTCTTACGCTATAAAAAACATAATTTTTATCATTATTCTGAGAATTTAGCGCTACTTAAGTTTTATCCTTTAGACATGTTTTAATTAAAACAAAATCATGCGCAAAATATGAAGAATATTCATGCAATATGGACTGAATAACAATAATAACAAAATTTACCTCTATCAGAATTTAATTTACCTGTTATGGAAACCTTTAACGAACTCGCCTAAAGCAACTTGAGGTAATCTGTTGACTTGAATTTGTTTCTAATTATCTCAATCATAAGTTAATATAGTAAAGAATAAAATAAATATAGGCACAACAGTTAGATAATTATGTACAACATTAACTTTTACTACTAAAATATTATTATATTAATAATTCTGTACGATACAGTACATACAAAGACAATTTTTTATGATTTTTAAATAGTTTCGTTGCATTTAATCTGTCACAAATTAACATTGCAATTTTTGTTAAATTTTTAAAGTCCAATGTTCAAGTTTTGAAAGAGAAATATTGCTAAGAATAACTCTATTGATTATGGTATATCAAAACTTTCAATATCAGTTCTCACCTTTATGCACTATATCAATGAAACAATAAATAAAGATTATACAATTTTTACTGTTATTACCAGGGTTTGACAAATACGGTCGCCAGATCGCCAGTGACGAACAAGTTTTTAAATCTGGCGATCGAATTATTTAATCTAGAGGGGGGGGGATACAAAAATCGGCCTAAGAAATTAGCACAAATGTCATTTTTCTCCCCTCCTCGGACCCTCTATTCGTGCGCGGCAAGCAATGATCTTCCTTGTCTTTCGTAATTTTAATGGAAGAACCAAGTTAAAAAGGCAGTTTTCATCTTATGTACAGAAAACGCCATTCTTTCCCGCTCTAGGCAACTAGGATGTCACGTGTTTAGAATGTGGGAGAGGGATGTTTCAGTAGTAAGAAATAGTGTCAATCCAGCCTCCGTAGCATCAAAAACTGGATATAATGCTAAAAAATGCTCACTTTTTTTTTGTAAATTTAAAATCCGATTTTTGTATTCAGAATTAAAACTGAGTAATCTATCACATTCATTTTAATAAATAATAACATATAATTGATTATAAGTAATTATTTTGAAGAAAATCTATAAAACTAAATTAAATACTATTCTCAACTATTTGTAAGCTAATATATAATATAAACTAATATATAATTTGCAAGTTAAACTAATAATTCTAAACTATTCTTGTTATTAGCTTTTTAAATTAATTCATAAAAAACTTCTGATCTTTGAAAATTAATGACGGGAAAAGGGGGGAAAATATATTTTACTGTCGACTAAAATCTTTTACTGACTACAAGATTTTATGAAATTTGTAAAGCCCTGGTTATTACTACTTATTTAGTTGTAATTTAATATGGTTCTATAGAATTAAATAAAGTAGAGGAACACAATTCATGAAGCATTATTTATTCACTAGTTGCGTTATTCACACACTGAATTCAGCCAATATGTCAAACTTGTCATACTGTTACTATAAATAGGTATTCGTCAAGTTTCGTTTGTAAATCTAAGATTAGCATTACTGGAGACCCTTCCTTTTCAGGTATTATATATGCATTTCTTCACTCCTTTATCCGTTTAGTTATTAAAATCCATAAAGATAATCAATAATATCCTTAATTATACATTTTATTACTTCATAATCTTTTCATGCAGAGTCACCTTTAGTGTATAACTTATTAATAGTGGTGGGGGGAGGGAGTATTTTATAATTGCCAAGTCAATTATCAGCGTTTGCCAACTGTATTTAACCAGAAGATGTATTACAGTAAGAACAGAAATGTATTGTAAAAGCGAAAACAGTGTATAACAAAGACCTGTTTTAAACGGGAATATTTTACGGTTTGATAGAAGGAGTACCTTACAATTATACTTGCTAAGACGGAAACATGTCTAAAATGAGATATTTTTTTCGTTAGTGATTCCATTTTCCTAAGTTTTACTGCATATATTTTGATTAAAAAGAAAAGGGAAAACGTTTCACAAGTTTGCCAACTGATCCTTGTGTTTTTGCGAAGTCTAAAGATATGTATATATTTGTGGAAGAGGGGAAGTTTCCCTTCCCTATCCCCTTTAGAGAAAGCCCTGTTCCTTTTCAGGTATTACGTGCGCATGTTTTTATATCTTTAATTATTAAAATAAATAAATATAATCAATAATTTATATTTTTCTTAATGCGATTCTATATTCCACTGCTATCTTCATAACTGTATTTATATTCACGAAGGACTGCCTTAAGTGAAGGCAGATCTTGATAATTGTGTTTTGTTAGAAAGGGTATATTTTACAAATTATCCCGATAGAATTTTTTATAGTTCCCTTTTAAACCCCCTAGTACCAGGTTTTATATTTTAACGAGCGTTCTTGGTTTTGCATGATTTGAACCAGAAATTTTATTTTATTAAATGTAGCTTCTTTTTCTATGAAATGGCTATATGATTTTATTTATTAAGTTTAAATTATTATTATTTTTCTGGTTTGAAACATAAAAAACTTCAAAATAAAAATATACGAGGGCTGTAAATTAAGTAATGGCAACATAGGTATAAATCAACTTTTAATGAACTTACAAGTACAATTGCATTACATTCCTTCTGTGTAATCACCAGCAAAGCTTATAACCTTTTGCCAAATGTCGGGAAGCCGTTGTAGGCCAGTGGTAAGGTGTTGATTGTTGATGTGAGCGACCGAGTGCCCTACTGCTCACACCGTTTGATGACTCAGACCAACCTCTAAGGACAATTTTCGGACAGTCCATCGGCGGTCTATGGTAGGGAGACCACTCAGGATGTCAATCTGCTCTTGAGGAATGGAGCGCCGACCTGTGCGTTGCAAATCCGCAGTCTCATTCCGACCCGAACGAAATGCTTGAATCCATCGTGCTACTGTCCTATACGTTAAAGCATTTGTGCCTTAGGCTTTCACTAATCCTCGATAGCATTCTGTTGCATTTTTGCCACGGGCAACCTCGATTTTAAGCCACGACCGCTAATCGCCTTCTGAAAACATGCTTTAGAGCGATGGAAACGAAACTCCTCACTTTAACGCCACACAACAACTACCCTTTTAAGCAGATCGACTGTTTTTTGCACTCTACACATCGACAACAGCGCCACCTCACCGCTCCCATATCGTATTTGCGCATGCCCGCCCTTCTGCGAGTTTCAAGGTTAAGTTGCCACTATTTAATTTACAACCCTCGTATTATTATTAATAAGACCCTGGTGGTATACTAGGAGGTTAAATATGATAAAAAATGTCTTCTAATAAATAAACAATTATTATTCTTTAATAATAATTAAATAATAGATGTTCTACCGGGTAAATGAAAAAGCTGCAATGTGCATTTCCTATTTCGCAATGTATTCTACCAGGTGTTCGGTTATGGACTGAATCCCTTTCATTTTTATTTGAATCAGTTAAACCATGGCCAAATCAATGGATAATTCAAAATTTAAACTTATGTAATTTGTTGGAATTTAAATCTTTTAGGATATAATTCTTTTAACATGCAATTTTTATTCAGTTACCTAAATTTATTAAAATGAATTTTCTTTTATAATACTGCGAACTATTTTACACACGAGCTGTGTGTTATACCCTTTGTTTCGAGTTGAAGTTACACTAAAGAAAACACAACAGTTTGTGAAATATTATGCATAAGTAAAAGGGCATTTTACAACAATCTTTCCGAAGGAACTTTATTGTCTGTTTAGATATTCAAAATGGAATGTCTGAAATATTTTCCAGAAAAGTAAATTTAGTGGAGAAAGAGTCTCAGACTTTTACTTTATATTTACTGCTCGAAATTCTATCAGGAAAAATCCCTATTTACTCTTAAATTTTACTTTCATTTTATTCAAAAGCAAAACAGTGCATTTTTATTGCAAAGAATATTTTTTCGTTCAAGTTGCATAATTCAGAATCAATTTAAAAGAAGGCTACCTTTGAAAGCTAGAAAATTCCTAAAAATGCATTAAAATACCATATGTAATTTGAAATATTTACATTAAATGCAAATATGAAAAATTATTTACTGGAGTCACTTACGTCAGTTATTCTATGAGAAAAAGTGTTGAAAAATAAGTTAAATATTGAAATATTATTCCGTAAGGAAAATAAGTTATTTTTATTTTAAAATTGCGAGAAAACTACTGCAGCATGGATTTGCACGTTTTATAGTTTAACACTGCAGGAATTTTTCTTTTGAAAGTATGTTTTTTATACTTATATTTAGGAATAGATACCAGAAATTTTAAAGAAAAGTTCTGTGTAGACTTCTGTCATTACCAAAGAAGATATTTTTATTAAAATGTAGTGGTTGCTCGGAACTGAATTTATTTATTAAAAGTCAAAATTTAGTTCATTAATACATGCATAACTGTGCAGTGTAGGGGTAATAGAACAGACTTGACCTCTCCCATCCCTGCGCCGGGAAAACATATAAATTTTTATCTCTAACCCCCTCCAACTTTTTGCAGGGTTAATTTTAAATGCAAACGAAAATTCCTATTGTGGAAAGGATAAATGTTTCTTCTGTTATTTACGTTATAAAGTATAATAATTTATGATATATTCGTCTTAGAATCTTACTAAAAATGTGAGAGTTTTTATAGCTTAATAATATGGGCTTATGTGTCTTACTTTAATTGAAGATATCATTAAAATTGTTTTTAAATCATAAAGCTCTCCGTTTTTGCTTCTTAATTTTCACCTGTTCCCCGTGTACAGAAAATTGCTGCTACTTTATATTTTCTGTTACTACAGTCTAGTTTGCTACTATTGCATTTTGCACTGCATGTACTCTGCTGGAATCCAAAGACGTAAAACCATGGTAGACTTTCCAAGAGAAAGCGTGTATTACAAAATATAACGCAACGAAGGACATTATTTAGCTACAATCGAGACTATCTCTGGAATCATTGTAATGAACTGCATTTTAGAAGTGATGCAACTAGAGAAGATGTTAGATGCTGTTGACATAACGATGTCATCTTCCTACCAAATCCTACTGTAAATGTTCATCTAAAAGTGTTGGTTCTTAATAGGTCCAAATTTTGTCCGTCTCATTCGAAAAATATAATAGTGCAGTGTCGTTTTCTTCATTTTTAGCAACGGGAAAGACACTCCAGGTAAAGGTGACCACTCAACAGGTGTCTCAATCTTGATTTTTTTTCGTACATTGGGGCAAAACCACACCCCAACAGACCCTTGTTATAAATATATGTGTTTATGCACATAACTATGATATGTTGAAAAGTGTCAAAAATAACTTCTCTGCGGGGAGACGTTGCTATACCAGTAGTTTTATATAACCAAAAAAAGTGAACATAAAACGGTGTAATTCTGTTGGCAATTTCTTTATGACTTTTGTTAAAGTTATGATGAATATCCGAGTGCGGTTTGAGCGTGATGTCCTGTAAGTTATTTAAGGATTGCGCGGCAGCGGACTGCTTTTTTTTAATTTCCAGTGTGACTCCTTAAGGGGACCGTGGACCTTTATTTGATCAAAAATCGCCCCAAAAATCTAAATTTATTTTTATGTGCATTATTATTCTTCAGTTTGTACTGAACCATTTGAGAAAAACTTCATGCAGCTGCGATAATTTTTAGCATAGTTACAAGCGTTTGAATTATGTACACAATGAATTTTTCGGTGCTTTAGTAATGTTTTTTTTTCAATACATATTTTACACGTTCTTTAAATTTTTGAAATGCTCCATGCGTCTTAATTTTGCTTCAAAATTCATGAAACTGATAAGGACTAATCCTGATACTGTTTACAAAGAAACTGTGTAGGCATTTTATAATTAGACTTCGTTAAGATAATTAAATTTGATTTATAAATGCCTTTGCATATTTTTAGATTATAACCCAGAAAGTAATACAAGGTATGTTTTCTTTACTTTATTCAAATATTTTTCTTAATAATTTAAAATTTCATTATTTTCACGGAGAATCAATGGACATTGTTCCTATAAAATTTAATAAAAGTGCCGTCTTGTTATATATTCATGGCATAGATGATTATTATGGAATAAGTTGTACTTATTCAACAGAACAACAGAATTTACTTTTGCGTTTATCGCGCCCCCTGGTAGGGAATAGGGTAACCAGATTTATGTAAAATTAATTTTTTTATGTTCCACTCTGTGATAGCTATACTGAAGTTAGAAGTGGCACAGATTCAACACGATTTTCTTTTGTGTTTATAACGTCCCTTGACGGGAAATAGAGTAACTAAATTTTTACTTGTCATTTTGCATACACCCTTGATAAACATATTAAAGTTTTAATCTGTAATACAAATGTTTGCAGCTTGTGAAGCTTAGAAATGAGAAAAGTCTAAGATTTATTTCGATTTTATATGAACATAATCTAAGTTTTACGGCTGGTTTAAATATCATATTGTTTGATTTTTTTTTCGAAGTTCAATTGGTTTAATCTTTTCTTACCAAAAATTTAACATCAAATGTAAAACAAACTGAATGAAATATCTTAACATCTACCCTTCTCGCCTAAAGAATGCGGAAAATAAATTGTTCTCTTTTTAATTTGTTCTGCAAATTATGTTTTTGTTTAATATAAATATACGATTGAATGTGTGGATTCCGAGTGTGGAAATTCATAGAAAAAGATGTTTGTTTTCACGTTGACTATAGATTAAGCAACAAAATAGGATATTGTCATAGCGCGCAATAGTAATGCTGTGACGATCTCAGTGCCACTATTGACAATATAGAAGAAAATTCTCATACAGAATATTCCTACTACTGAGCATCTATCTTAACTCTTTGCCGTCCGCATGTCTCGTAAAAATACTTCTATTCGTAAAATGTTGAAATCATTGATTGACACCAGAATTTATAAACAAATTTATTCGAAAATAAGTCAAATATTTTCTTCATGTACTTCATAAACGGGAATTTTTCATTCCAAAATTCTGGTGCCAATGTAGCATTTAAGGAATAAAATTTAGTTACTTTAGGTACTACACCACTGTGTCGCCGGACGGCAAAGTGTTAATATGATCTTTCTTTTTTTTTTAATTTATATGTTTAAATTTTTAACCGAAGTTTTATGGCATATTTTGTACGTAAATTAGAGGTGAACAATATAAATAAATAAATAAATAAATAAATAAATAATAAAAAAAAAGTTTTATTGTGTAAGATGTTTTTAGTATGTAAAAAACTCGCATTAAATCATTTAATAAAAAAATGCCTATAATCGGAATTAAAACGTACATACAGCAATGATATGCAGTAACAAAATGCAAATTATGGTCCTGGAAAAGTTGCAAAAAATTTGTTAATCTTTATGTTACTGCAAAAGTACAGAACAGCTCTTACACCAGTAAAAGATATGTGGTTTTAATATTAATAAAATAAATGCAAAAATCGTGTAAAAAAAAAAAAACAACAACATTTAAACAATGTGCCAAATCCAATTTAGAGAAAAGAAGAGATATTAAGAAACATAAAATCATATTCAGATATTATATACAAAGGTAAATTTTAGATGCTTATTAGTTTTTCTCTATTGTCACTAGTGGCGCTATATTATTGCCATTACACATTTTGCTGGTACTCTCCCCTCTTGTTGGTTAATCAATGACGTGGACTATCACTCCTCATATTTTGTCGGTCAAGTTTTAGAGTAGCCTGTACGAGTAAATTTCTGTATCTGCGTGTTTTTGTGAGTGTGTATACATTTTGTGAGTGTGTATTATACATTGTGAGTATGCATACATATATCGTATATATTGGCGTATAATGTACACACAAACTTTCCGACTACATTTTTCTATCTTTAAGTATATTCGACGTATAACGCGCACTATGTTTTTTGCAAAGAAGCCTTCATGAAATACATAGCAAAAATTAAATAAAGTTTATCGAAAAGTATAATGACTATAACTTTCCATGAAGCTGATAGTGAAAATTGTTTTTTTTTCTTTCTTTTCTTTTCTTTATTATTTTTCTTTTTCTTCAGTAAATAAATAACACGTTTATTAAATTAGAAATCTTAATTTTTATTATCATCTGTTTTTCTCTTAATGTTTCATTTTTATAATAGGTGTATAACGCGTACCTGTGATTTTCGATTAGTTGTCTTGTATCAAATGTGCACGTTATACGCCAGTATATACGGTATATATATACATATATATATATATATAAATTAATGGCTGATAAAGCAAATCTATCTTTCAAATTTTTTGTGATAACGTTATCCGCTTAAGAGGTTGCATCGTTGGCCTAAAATAGGAAAAAAAAAACTGAAAACAGTAATCCATTTTAAATACAATGTTAAAAAAAATTAAAAAAATTTCCAAATTACTTATGTTTTATATTAATAATTTTCTTAAAAATAAAAATAATACGGGTCGATTCTTATGAAGCTAGATTTTACTAGGTCAAATGAAAACAAAATTGTGACTTTCATCAAAATTTTCGAATTTGCTGTTCCATGAAATAAGTAGCATGATTAATTTTTCGTAAACTGCAAACGTGATAGGAAAAAAAAAATCTTATATCCTAGATCAAAATTGTTCATTTCATAAAATCTAATCAAAACTTTTTTTTTTTCACAACACTAAAAAAAAAAAAAAAAAAAAAAAAAGTTAAAGTCGGTTTGATTCTACCTAGAGTTTTTATATTGCGTAAACCATTAATAAACTGTTGAATCCTTTGTTTTGATTTCGTACTCTCTTTATTTTCTTATTCTTCAGATTGTTTTGTCCAGATTATTTATCCTTGGAATGTAAAATAAACAAGAAAACTCAGAAATAAAAGTATGTTACACTGTTTCAATAATAATTATTATTATTTCAATATATTTTCAAAATTGTTTCTAATAAATCAGGAATATTTCCAGCATGTTTCAATGACAGTATTTTATGTATTATTTAGAAATTGGATCATTTCCTAAATATTTTATAATTCGTAAATATAAAAATACATAATCATAATTTAGAACAAACTACTAATTCTATTTCTAAATTCACGGACGCCTATGTATTGTTGGATACTTATTCTATTTTATGCGAAGCAAACATTTTAAAATAAATATCTCCTGATTAAGTTTGGGCACTCAATGTGTTTAGAAGTTTATAATGTCCGTGTAGCATGCCAGAACCAGATGAAAATTGATGTTTTAACACTGTGTCTTGGGGATATAAAAAGACTCCCCAAAAATAAAAATTCAGGGGATAATATAAATATTAAATAAAAGGGGTTCAAAAATACGATTTTCGACCCAAGTCCACCAATCATTTCCACTTAGACTGCACTGTAAAAGAATACAAAAGTTTCTTAATCTATGATAATATAATATAACCACGGATGAAAATGTACAATAATCTCATGCGAATTACCCACGATTCCAAAAACGCGTTTTTTACGTTTAGAAAACTCAAAAGACAATATATTTTCAAGATTTACAGAAGCATTTATAAAAATAGAGTTTTTTTTGCTGCCACGGAATTTCGGAAACGTTTCTGAAGAGCTTTAATAGTGCATTAATAAGTTTTCTCAAACCAGAATATCGGTTTTTATTATGTTATCAAATCGCAGTCAAACATTTTCATCTGCATAAAGAAATTTTTGCATGCAAGAGTAACAAAATAATATTCATTGTAATGTTAATGTTACTGCTGTTAATTTATCATGCGTGTCTATAAAACATGTTTGTTCAACATGAAAATGTTTACTTAAGAATTAATTGCATCTTAAAAATCGATACTCAAGTTTGAGGAAACTGATTAATGCACTATAAAAACTACTCGGGAAAGTTTCCGAAAATTAGCGGCAGTAAAATAATCTTTGTTTTATAAAGGCATCTTTAAGCCTCAAAAATATATTGGTTTCTGAGGTTTCTAACGATAAAGAACACTTTTTGTAATCGTGGATAACTTAAAAGAAGTCTTATTCCTATATTTTCTTTCGTGGTCGGATATTTGCATATTTTCATCTGTGGTTATATTGGGTTCAGTAAAAAATGAAAAATGAAATTTATCCATATCGTATTTTTTCATGAATTTCAAAGTGAATTTATTGATACATATTTCAAACATTAATCAATGATATATTGGCCATTTTGTTCGGTGACCTTTTCCAATTTTTCAGCTAGAAGAAATTTTTTTCAAAGAAAGTTTGGTTTTTAGAAGCAAAAGATTGAATCAACTCATTTTGATAGCCTTATCGAAATTGAATGCTTTTCCGCTTAAATGGTTTCGAAGAGAATGAAATAAATAATAATCTGATGGTGCAAAATCAGGGCTATAAGGTGGATGAGGCATCACTGCCCAGCCCATCTCCAATAATTCTTGGAAAGTGATCCGAGATGTGTATGATCTGACGTTGCCCTGATGGAACACAACACCTTTAAGATTGGCCAATTCTGGGCATTTTACTTTGATTATTTCGTTCAATTTCATTAGTTGTTGACAGCACATATCCGAATTAATAGTTTCGTTCTTTGGAAGTATATCGAAATAAAGAATACTTTTATATCCCCCAAAAACAGACAGAATCACCTTCCTTTGATGAATATCTTGCTTATTTGCTTTTGAAGTGCTTTGTACTGGTTCATCTCGCTTATTCCATGACCTTTTGAGTTCGACGTTGTTGTAGACAATTCGTTTTTCATCGCAAGTTACCACCTGCCGAACACTCTAAGCGGTTTGACCGTATTTTTTTTTCCGTTCCCCCTCCAAAAAGCTTAAATGGGATGTACACAAAAATATTTTTTACAGAATTGTATTTTAAGATATTTGTAAGATAAAGGAATATGAATCGTATTTTAGAAAAAAACCGTGAAAGAAAATTTAAATTAACATTAGTTTTACGAGCACTTTTATGAAAATGCAGGAAAGCCGTCGGACGCTCAAAGAGGTAAAATGGGTTTGTTTTGTTATGTTTTAGCAATAAATCGGATACTGTTGAGAACGTAAACATTCATCATAATACGATCATATTAAAGTAGATACTTAATAGCAGAAATATCTTGCGTGTCAGATGTTTCTTCTGCATTGTCACTAGTAGCGCTGTGATCTGTCATAACTTGAAGAACGTGTCCTATTTTGGTTAATCTATGGGCCAAACTTGGCATACATCGCCGCTAACGAAAGGAACCTCCTATGAATATTGAATGTCACGTCTACAATGGAGGCTGAAAAAGCAGGTACACTGTTGGTGGCAACCAACGTATGTTGATCACGTGACAACCGAGATGGCTGAAAGCTCCATGGAATGAGCCTTTCGTTGACTGCGGCATACACACGTTATAAAACCCGGTAAAAATACCAGCAACTTTACAATTTTACAAATTAGCACTTATCCTTTTTTTAACAATCTGTCATACATTGTATTACCAAAAATCTACCATTTTTGACTGATCTGGAACAAATTTCCCAGGATTACATTTTAAAACCAGACAAAATTATGAGCTAAACACGAAAATTTCAATATATTATCAACTGTTTTCTACATGAATATTATTTAAATTTCTGGGCAATTTGCCAATGTCGATAACCCAATACTTTTCCATTTAATAATTATTGTCCTAACCCATATATTTTCCAACGATGTAAACAGCAAAAGCATGTTAAAAGCATCTGATTTTAATAAAATTGATATGATAAGAAACATGAAAAAAAGAAAAATGGGAAAGATCCATTGTTTCAGAAAATAGTTAAGAGATTAAATTTCCTATTAACTAACCGACCTACGAGAAACAAATCGGCTAATTTTTAGAAGAATCTTCAGTTTGTCCTTAAGGGCATTAGAATTGAGAAAAAAAGTATGAAATAATTATGAAGAATTTTTCTCATATTTTAATGCTGCATGGAGAATGTAAAAAAGAGATTTTTTCGGAATAACGAAACATTCATTTCTTTTTATAGATTCCTTGAATCCTACGCAAATCTTGCAATTGACATAAATCTTTTGCATATACCTTACGTATGCATTTCCCTTTTTGTTACACTAAGGTATTATTTGAAGAAAATATACGTTTTCTTATTGTTCAAGGATATTCGCAGAACACTGATTTTTAAAATATCAGTTTTAGAGGCAGTTTTATGTGCACGCTAGAATTTTTTTATACATAGTTCTAGAAAATAAAAGATCAATGAAGTAGACACAGAGATTCGAAAGTCCTTCGACAGACTTTAACCCCTTGAAGAGCACCGGTATATTATATATACCACTTAATTTTAATCCCAAAATGCCACAATGACACCAGAATTTTATAATCAAATTTTGAATTTATAAGGTACATGAGGAGAAGCGATTACTTATTTTAAAATAAATTCGTTCGTGAATCCTGGAGTCAATCAATCATTTCAATATTTTAGCTACAAGAGTACTTTGCCCCTGAAGGGGTTAAGGACAGGTACAGAACACTTCAACAAACAATTTTTATATATAGTAAACCAGGGTCGTTATCCATTTACTCTTTCAAAACTATAAGGTGTCTCATTCTAATCCATATCATACCTTAAAAAAAATAATAATAACGATATTTACAAGAACATACTGCCCGGTGTACAAAACATAGATGAAAATCTTTTTTTTTTTTTTTTTTTTTATGAAAACTCTGGTGGATTTTTTTATATTTAAGATTTTTTTTTAGATTGCAACCTCAAAACCTCAAAAAGCCTTTTTATATGAAAACTATCAATTACGTATTCAAATAAAGTTTTGAAATTTATTTAAAGCAATTATTTTCGTATTTGCCAGCGATTAATAGCCGAAGAAATCGCTAAAGACTCCGCTACTTTCAGCAGCCTTTCTTATTTTGATTGTTTCAATGCTTAAACGCATAGTTCGATTACATATCTGTTAAATTTGTGTTTTATTTATATTATTTTATTTATTTATTTATTTATTGATGAAGTGTTAATTTCGTTATGGAATATTAGCCGGAAACAAATGCTAAAGTATTTAAAATATTTTAAGTGCAAACGGATTAATCTTCCGTAATCAAGCTGCACGCCATAGAGGTTAATTAAAAAATATCATGTTTGAAAATATTTTAAAAATCCATAAAAAAATCGGTAAATTGCGATATAGTTTTCAAAGTAGTTGCATTTGAAAGTGCATTTGTTTTCCTATTCGACGGTGTAAACATTGAAATTGCACTATGTTTGGAAGTTACAAAATTTACAATAAAACGAAATTCATTGCACAGGCCGAAATTCACTGCTACCATTCGAGGCTAACGAAAAAGACAGGCTACCGCGGTGCATTCCACTTATCTTTTTTTACAGACCGCTAGAGTGACACGTGGATCTTTTCGTACACCTGCATTGGTGCATTCGAGCATCACGTGACTCCCGCGGTCTGTAAAAAAAGATACGCGTAAAGCACCGCGGTAGCCTTTCTTTTTCGTTAGCCTCGGCTACCATTGATATGACGTCAGCTGTGGCGGTTCGAGGCTAACGAAAAAGACAGGCTACCGCGGTACATTCCACTTATCTTTTTTTACAGACCGCTAGAGTGACGTGATGTTCTATTCGTACGCCTTCATTGGTGCATTCGAGCAACACGTGACTCCGGCGGTCTGTAAAAAAAGATATGCGTAAAGCACCGCGGCAGCCTTTCTTTTTCGTTAGCCTCGGGCGGTTCGTGCCTGATTATTTTTGGTGCACTAAATACATACTTGAAAGATTTATTCTTTTCGTTCCACTATTTAAAAAAAAAATCATTGTTTGTTTAATGGCAGAACTTTCTACCAATAAATAAGACAAAGATTTCTTTTAAAATAGAGTGGTAATAAATAATAAATTTGGCAGATATACATTTAGTGCCCCAAATAAAGCCAGTAACAAGCCGCCATTAGACGTCAGCGTTACTTACTGACACGTTTTTTTTGTTTTATAACATAGATTTGTAAAGAACTGGCGAATGAATGGGCAATATATATAATCATATCATGAACAGTGCTGGAAGTGTGCAATATTTCGATGAGTGAGGCCGAATGTAATGTCGATGTAAATAAAGAGCGCCTAATTTTGTGCTATATGGATGTCGATGGAGGCCACTTGTGTTATTTTTCGTAATAACATTATATTTATCAAAAAGAAGGTTAAGTGTTCTTGATATATCATTAAAGTGTCTTCATTATTATTAAATATTCTTACAAAAATCCATACTCAGATTGGAGTGAAACACTTTGTATTTTTCACTGCATAAATAGATTACGCATCTGTTTTCCACTGCATGAAATTGTCGCTGCAGTCTGCACTACCATCCCTTTAATTTTGTCTAAGGACTTTGAAAAAATCCCTGTATTAATTTTATTGACAATAGCATTATATTAGATTTTACAATTTTTTTAGACTTAGAGATACACTCAAAAAACGAATTGTGTGAATTTTGAGACATTGGAGGGTAAGCGACCAAAACTAAACTAAAATGAAAAATTATCAAAGAAATATTTTACAATTAAGCATTTTTTTCTTTTGTTTGAGATTTCATTACAGAAACAGAGCAAATGTGTTTAACATTTTAGATTCATATAACAGAAATATGATGAGAAAAAAATATAACGTTACGAATTTTTAAATTACAAAATATCGTAATTCGAAATAATTGTGTAAAAAATATTGTTTTCCGAAAAAATGATAGAGAAATACATTTATTGCAAACTGTGAACGTCCCAAGATAAAAAAATAATACATTTATATTGTAAGAAAAAATGTGTGTGTAGCTATGCGTAATTTAAGTAATCTTTAAAAAAAATGTTTTTAATTAAATTAATATGATGAAAAATTTAAAAATAAATTATACAATTGGTTTAAAAAGTGAGACCATATTTTTCAATACGAATCCAAAACACATCACCTAAAAACTGGTGAGCTTCATCACTAACTACTATAATTTCCAATATAAATTTATTATATTTTATGCTTTTAACCATTTATAGTACATCGGGATGTTAATTTCAAACCATATGTTGATTTCCTCACTATTGCTTTTTAGAGGGTTAACGCGGTACTACTTCTTATTGGTTCTTTTGTGCACATTAATGTATCCCAGCATTCCTACACATTTCTCCATATGGTTGTGTACTGGTGTGGTCTATTTCAGTCCGCTGTTGGGAGATGAACAGCTCCATTTTTCTGCTTTTGGAGTAAATTGATGTTTCTCCTTACAAAGTGCTACAATTTATATTATGTACAATCTTACTTATATTAGGTACTACTTCTGTGAGAAAAGAAAGAAAACCCTCTTCTGCTCTTTTACTTTTTCGTTGGATGGCCTTTTTCTGACTGATGAAGAAAGATTTTTGAAGCGCGTTACATTAGGTTCTTTTTATTGTGTATGTAAGAAGTGTCTTTCTTTGGTATTTTAAGAAGAAAATTTAGAAGTCGTTATCTGTTTGATAGTGGGAAAATATTTAGAAAAAATTCTCGTTTAAATAAAAACTATAAAATAGCTTAAATGTTAAAGATGTAAAACAATGCAAATAACTTTCCCGCTATGTTTTTTCCTGGTAATTTCAAGGAATCAGTTTTTTTACCTTCATCTTGAATTCGATTGAGCATTGCATGTAAAAGTTTCCTTCATTTGATGATGTTCACTATATCAATTACATAAAAAAAAGTGCTTAAATGATTTGCATCTTAAAATATCAAAACATTAGCAAATGTAAAAGATGGGTAAGGCCACTCAATCGGACAACATGCAGGTATTTTCCTTTAACAAAAGTGAAAGCTACTATCATATTTGAAGCACTGTAACTCATAATTTCCAGAATTTTTTTTATCAAGACTACGTTTTTACAGTGAAATAAGAAAATACACAATTTTTGGGTATTTACCCTTCCCACCTCACTGTCAATGGGCAATGCGAATGTTGAGATTTTATACATCTTAAAGCATTTTCTCAAACTAGACTTTAAAACCAGTGACACTTTCCACAAAATTCATGAAGTTGATGGCCAGGACAGGATTAACGTCCGAACAGCTCAAAACGGATTCAAACATTTTAAGGGAGGAGATTTCATCCTTGTAATCAAACACAGAAGTGACGGTCACCAGTTGTGATTTTCGACCACTTAAAGAGAAAAATTGACGAGAATCCAACCACTAGTATCCGAAAACAGTCAGATGAACTAAGACACACCAAACACGACATACGACATGTTTTATAAAATGTTAAACAAATTTACAGGGAGTCGATAAAAGTCAAAAAACAAAATTTCTTTTGATACACCCTAATATATCATTTCAAAAATAACCGTAGCACTCAGATTCCCGGATATACATACTACAAAATTTAAAATTCCATACCCTATTAAATTTATTGTATAAAAAAATTCCTCTTATTAATATTCCATTTACAACCCTATTTTAATAAAATACTCCCTTTCTTAAAAATATTCCATTGCTGTCCATATTTAAAACCTTTTTTTGTCTTAATCTACTTAAATTCACTTTATATTTCCCGACAAATAAGATGTACAAATCACATTTCATAAGAATATTTTTTCTTAAAAAACCTATTTTCTTGAATTCTTTATTATATTAAACATTTCCTATTTATTCCAGTATTTAAATCTCTTTTATTTCTTTTAATCTGTATAAATTTGCCATTTACCCTTTCCTAATGATCTAAAAAATCATTCTTTCAAATTGTTTTGTTATCGAGAAACTCATATTCTCAATACGCAAAAGCCGAAAATTATTCTATTAATTTCCTGCGTTTTTAAATTTCTATAAATTTTCTCTATAAATTTTTCTCTATAAATTTTCAGGAAAATTGTTAAGGGGGTTATTTCTTAATTAACTACGAAACTGTGAGGAATAAATCAGCGTATTGCTACAAGAATCTTATAATTTATACTTGAAGGCGATGAAAAAGAAAAAAAAAAGAATGTAACAAAGAATGATGAGAAAATATCTGATGAGAAAATATCTCATGAGAAAACTGATTTCTTTCGGCAGATGTGAATTGAAAAATTCATTTATTTATTTTTCTATACATTTCTTGTACTACGTAAATATTGCGATGGACACAATTTCTATGCATATCTTCCTCATATTTTTCATTTTTTGTTGCTCTGAGTATAGCTCTCAGACAACGTACGTTTTTGGATTTTTCATTGTGTTTATGGATATTTCATACATAGTGATTTATTTTCCGATATATATTCGTAAGACTACTTTATTACATCTAAAAATAATTTTCATACTGCCATAATAAATCATGAAATAAATAATCACGAAATACTATTACAATACTATACCATGATAATTGCAATAATATTATCACTAATTTTCTATCATAAAATAGGATAGATTAACAAGTCAGATGTTACGTTAGATTTTGTTATATAGATTAACATATTATTTTCTATATGAAAATAATATTTTAAATAATATTTTTATTATAATTATTTTATCAGTAAATTATTATTATTATTAGTAGTAGTATTTTAAATAATATTAATATTAATTAAAAATATATATATTTCCTATGATAAAATAACTTACATTTCATTCAGAGGAAATTCTTGCCAATATACCTATATACCATATACACCCTTGATATGTTATTTACTATAAAAAATGATGTGAATAGATATAAATATTAAAAATAATTTCATATGAGTGAAATACTAACAGCAAAATTTGTCTTTTTTTTTACTAATACATTCAGATATACGCAGACACAATCATACCGCAGGTGGTTAATTTTACGGACATTGGGAATTTAGTTAGTGAAGTGAAGTTAAGTGGCCCCAGCTGATAGAAAAATAAAAGTTAAAAATATATTAGAGGAGAAGTTCTAAAAACTGGCTTGGGTGTAAATACCGGCTTTTACGTGTTCTGAGAACTAACCACAGTGCAGCCTAGTAGTGATAAGCAAAGTTTGTACCTTTATTTGAGAGAAGAAAGTCAGGAGTAGTACGTCGCTGAAGTCTGTCTTATTTAAAAACACTAAAGGCAAAAATGCCGACACAGCGAAATCTGTGATATCAAAAGTTTTTCTGGTATATGTTTCTTATTTGTTTAATAAATACTGATCGTATATTTACCTGAATTGAGGATTAAATTGTTTTCTAGACATATTTAACTCCTAAATGTCACAAGCACGTTTTTGTTATTTTACTATATGAATGAGTAATCCGGTTTTAACTGAAATATACCAGAGGTCCAAATACCGGCCATCCAGATTGGACTCAATACTGGATACTCTGTATTTGGACCTCTCTGGGTTTATTCTGAGTGAATGGGAGGAAAATAAATTAAAGTACGGGATCACGGACGATGTACAGATTTGTTGTCCCATTTGCGACACTGGTTACCAGATCACCTCACAGAAGAGCGCTGTTGGACCCTTCAAAATCGTCCGCAATAATTGGAAAGACAAAAAAGAAACAAGTGGGTAAGTGTGATCCAAGTTCGCACAAAGGGTTTCGTTTAATATTCCTTTCAAAACACTTTATCCTTTCTTTAAAAAATCCAAATAAATTTCATTTTCTAAAGAAAAAAAAACTATCTATTTTTCTCGGTTTTTCGAATATCTGAACCGGCCCGATAGCGGGTGAAGCCCACTATTATATTCTTTCATAATAATATCTGTCATGTGGACTAAATGCGATATTTAAAAAAAAATTAATTTCAAAATTAAACATGTTGTACACCTTCAAAATGTTAAAATATGCGAATATTTCCATAATCGGGTTTTTATCATGATTCAATACGTTCCTCAAACTCATATATTTACTATTCTCTATTACTCATATTCATACTCGCTTTGTATTATACTGAAACATTTGAAAAATCCGTTAAACTTGCGATATGACGTCAGATTTTCTTTTTAATTCTCTAATAACGTGTAATTAATCTGCTTTGTGTACATGCACACATACTCATACTCCTTGTATTATTGAGAAATCTTTCTGTTTTGTTACCACTATGACGTCAATCTTTTTTATTTCATATTAATATTTTTTTTCAATTGGTGAAACCTTTTATTTCATTTTTATTTTTCACGCGAAAATCGTCTCATGGAAAATTAATTATTGTAGATAGAATTTCATTATGGATTTTTAATTTTTGGCATCTGCTATAAGGGAAAATGTTCAAATTTAATAAGAAAAGGCTGTTAGAATTTTGGTTTTTTATCTCTATTTATTAAAATAACACGAATTTTTCAAATTTTAATATTTTCAGCTCTTTGAAGCTGATATTCTGATTTATACACAAAGTTTCAACTCTGTAAGTTACACAGTTTTCGAGAATGGCTCTGTGACAGACAGACAACGGAGCGGGAGCAATAGGGTTTCGTGAGATGAACGAAACCCTAAAAATGACGGAGAAAAAACTAAGAATTCTGGCGAAAGAGGTACAAATGGGATTTAAAAAGGATAAAAAGGAGAATATTCGATAGAGAAGGATGATGCAATCTGTGTCTTCAGCGAGGATGTTTTCTCTGCGGGCCAGAAAGAATTCTGTGTTCGATGTTTAGAATCTGATATAGCGAATGTGGGCCCATAGCGACTGCATCAACACATTACAGTGATTACTATGTTTGTGATTTTTGTAGATAAAGTAATCTACATTTCCAGTAGAAAAACTTCTTTTTGTTGAACACGTTAAAAATCAAAGTTTGGAACAGAATGGCAAAAAAAAAATACAATCAGAGATAGTCGCTAAGATTTTTATAAATTTGACAAAAATTCTTATTTATTTAAAATTCCATGTTCTTTCTGTACATATTAAATGTTATTAATCAATAAAATTTATTAAAACATTAGCGAAATTGGCCCTTTTTTTTATTCTTTTGGGAAAAAAAAAACTTAAGTAGGCTGTATTTAGACCACATTACATAAACTCAAAATTTTCAGACTTTCGAATTTTTTATTTTAATAAACAAAAAGCGCTTTTTAAACTGTTTTTTTTTCCTGAACGGATGTGAAAAATATCAACGTACCCTATCATGACTTTTACCTCCGCTAAATTTCAAAATTGCATGATCTAAATTGAAAATAAAAGTGGTAGCCGTCATTTGAACCTTCTCCTCTATGTGATAAATGTGCCCCTGTTATGGCCATGTTCCTTATATGGCCATCCCCTTATTATAGGTTATCTAACCAAAAAATTCGTTAAATGGAATGAGCACACCATGAAGGAGCCTCCTAGTGTATCAAGTGATCACTTGCCATTCAGCTAGGTTGTGGAATTTGACGCCAATTTCTAATCGCTTTTTGTTTTTATCTGATAAGTTTCCTTTTTGCTCTCATTATATCTCGTTACTTCTCAAATACGTTTTTAAAAGAATTTTTTTATGAACATCATCATACTCCGTTCAATTTTTAATACTCTATCAATTGGTGCTGTCGTTGATGGTGTATATTTTACGAGTTGTTCAAAATCAAACAATTTTCGTGACAGCTGATCTGCTCCTGATATGGCCATTCAGGTGGTCATATCAAGAGAAACGTGCAAGCCTATGATAAAGAAATTTTTATTTGTTCCAATTACGATAAGTAATTTGTTTTAACAAATTTTTAAAACTGCAAAAGGATTTCACCTTTTTTCTAAATAGAAACTTAAATTGTAATGTCAATTTTGTAAACAACTTCATTTTTGATGAAAAATCCTGTTTCAAAAACACTTTTAAATAACAAAAAGAATTATTGAGTATCATGTTTATTTATTTTACACCAAAATTATTTAATTTAGCAGAACAGCATTTTTTAATTGAAATGATTTGTCAAACATAGAATAATGCGCGCCATATCATGTGCACATGTTCTTGATATGGTCACTTGGTAGACTTTTGTAATTCCGTTTTTTTTAGACTAGTAAAACTAATTTCATGGGGAATGAATATTTTTTAATGAAAGTCCATTAGCCTGAGAACGTTTTAATAAAAATAAAACGGTTTTGATTTTTTTCAAAGTGACGGCAGGGAAAATTCTTAAATTTTAGCATGGCCATATCAGGGACACCCACCTTATATATTATATATACCACTTTATATATATATATTATATATATATACATACATATATATATATATATATATATATAATTTTTTATTTTATTAAGAAATTTCATTAAAAATAATGAAATCGCACAAATAGGATAACTTTTAATTTTAATAAAACTGATATAATTAGAAAAAATAAACTACATATAAAGGATTATTTTCTAGTTCATTATTACAGAAAATAGTTGGGGAAATAAATTTCTTGTTAACTATAAACGTGTGAAGGGCAAAATTCTAGGCATTTTATTGTTGAAAACAATAATATTATCCACGTGTCTAAGACTTTTCAATGCGATTCATAATTTAACTAAAAGCCAATCTAGAGGTTCGTAGGGTATTTACAGGTGACTAATTTTTTTATTAATTTGTCTACCCCTTTCTCCAACGAATAATTTGCGGGGTATATTTCTACTAGAAACGTATCATGAAGATTATTGTTTGAAAAAAAAAAAACAGCCGACTTATCAATACTACATTCGAGAACATTAGTTTTCTCCTTTTTAAGAGTAAATTTCGTCTATGGGCGTTAATATTTCATGTTGTGTTAATCAATAAAGGATTTTCTTTATTTCTTTTTATATTACAAATGAATATATATAATAATATTAAAGTTTTTAATCGATGTATTTTTATGCAAAGTACACAGGTTTTGTGTGTATATTTGAGAAGTAATATAACATTTAAAATGCAAAAGTAACGCCTGTAAGTGGAATTCCAGGTATCCAAATGAATGGATCCATGCCATTGATCACAAATGTGTTATGAGACAAACGCAATCAGTTTATTCAGACCTCAAGTAGGGGAAGAGGATAAGGCGACCAAGTTGATTAAAACGTCACTAAATCGCTTTAATTTATAATTAACATCAATAAAATTTAAATCTCAACTCAGGTTAATTGCACTAAAATATGAGTTTCACAGGCATATAAATTTTAACTCTACGAAAAACTGTCTCTGTGAGCCCAAAATGACATTATTCTTATATTAGAAATATTCTCTTACCGGTCCTACAGATCAACTTGAAATCAACCCTGCACTCGAGAAGGTTAGTTTTTGCCTTTTAAAAATTAAACTGTGCCTCTGGTCGTTAATATTTCATGCTTCAATAATACGTTGCTTGTGAAGCGTTACTCAGAAAATACAAACACTTGAAATACCAAATCTCCCATCTTAACACATTTTATGTCAAGGTCAGATTTTTTTTTTAAAATAAAATTTTTTTCTTAGTTACTTTTTTGTTGACATGCCTTTATGAGCATATTCAAGATTTTTGTGAATTATTGCAATATTAATCAAAATATGGTCACGTTGTCGCGTATGACCTCAAAAATTTATTTACAAGTTCCATGAAATTCCGCCGTTTGTATTCAGTCAAACTATATTTTCTGATATCGGTCACTTTTAGGTAACCACTGTCGAATTAGGAACAAAGCTAGATGTTCTTCGATCTAAAAAAATCGAAATTAATTTGTGGAAATCTTTCTAAAAATCATCCTATCTAATTCCGAAAAAAAAAAAAAAAAAAAAAAAAAAAAAAAAAAAAACTTTTATTTGTATTATTCCTGTACTACATTGAGTACAGTAGTAAAGTTTATGAAGACCATTTTTTCTCGTTTTTCTGAACATGCCTTTAAGGGACGATTATCATCAAACAACCCAAATAAAATAATTCGACGTAATTATTTTTATTTCAAATTCATGGATCGTATCCGACTCCTCGGCCTGAAATGGATTAAATATTGATTTTACGTTACGAACTACACATGCATACGGGTCATTCTCGCATAGTGGTAAATTGTATGTCCTTAGATAAAAAATGTGAATTAAACAAGTCAACCATGAATGTTAATTTTTTTTGTCAACATTACTTTTCAAGCATTACCTTGTACACTAGTTTAATTGTGAGAAAAAAAATTAAATTTCAATATTTAAATTTATAATAAAAGTTTTAAATGTCATTACAAAGGTTTCTGCCATTCCCGAGTTTATTATTGCTGAAATGCATATTTAATAATGTAACTTTTCTGTAATAATAATAAAAAACAGGTTTGGGATTGTTATTAGAATAAATACACCAAAGCCTTCAATACCCAAAAGGGTTAAAAAATGTTTTTACTGTGGTCATTACCATGGCGTTTAGGAGTTATGGTTTCAGGGACATAGTAATGACACTTTTAGAAAAAAATCACCATTACTTGTATCTTAGCTAAATTTGACATTATTTTATAATATGGAGTAATTTGAGCTAAAAATAAGGAATTAAAACAATAAAACTTATTTTTTGTTTTGAAGTTATAGTTTACTACCAGTGAAGCCGTGCGAGGATTTTGCACTGCAGAGATGCAGGTTTAAACGTCTAAAGACAAATCCAAGATAAAAATATCTACAAACAACATTAGTCAAGTCAGAATATCATCTCATTTATTCTATCAAAGTTACAGTAAAAAAATGATCGAAGATATCAAATGGCACGAGCGAAGAAAAAAATAACAATCGTATTTTAATTGTAATTGAGGATAACGTCATTCGCTTCAGGAAAAAGTTGTGACAAAGAAAAATATTATTAAATACAGTTTAATGTAAGAAAGTATACATTTAGGCTACACGCGAATTACTACTGTTGCGATTGATCGATGGTTCCTTTTTCTTCTAAACATTTCGATTTTCCTTTATAATAATAAATATAAAATAAACTTGTGCGCAGGCATCAAACTTTATCTTTGTTGTACTCACTGAGCTTCATAATAGAACGGAGGGCTAACTCATCGGTCCACTCTCTACCGCAACTGCATCATACACTTTCAATGCGCGCAAGCAAAGAATCCTACATTTTTGTTTTGATAATACAGACATTTTTTCAAACTTTTACGGGTAATTTTTATCACTTTTGCTTATTTCTACAACTTTTTCATATTTTTATGTGTAATACTTAACACATTTTGTATTTCTTTTTTTTTGTTGAGCCTACATAAAAAATCATTTTTAAGTAATATCAAATTAAATATTTCCGATGAATTTAAATGAAATCTGTAATGAAATCTTTTTCAATAAAAAATATATATCAGTGAAAATTTTAGCAGCTTCGTTATAATTTAAAAAGGTAATCCCCATACATCTCTAAGGGAGAAAACATGTGTTTTGCCACAAATTTTCTTTGGAAATGCTTTGGCATTGTATTCATGGGTGGACCGCTGGATTCTATGTATCAAAATAGGAACAGCCCTCCGTATTATTGTAGAGCTGAGTGGTTGTACTATTTACTTTTTTATATTCATTTATCATTACTGACCATGATGTAATGCGGTATTTTATTGTTGTGGCATCAGTAATTTGAAAATAACCTTTCATTTCATTTATGAAAAGAGTGCTGATTAATTCTTAATTAACTGCAAATTTTAATAAAAAAACATTTGTTTTTACGAAATGTGATTGAACTATAGGTCAGAAGTCGCTTCAAAAACCTTTCGAATGATACCTCATTCGTTGTTGTGCGTTTCGTAAATTCATAGAAAAACAGATAGTGATAACATAAATAATATATATGATTATATGAAAATGTTCCAAAGACTGTTTTCTTCAATTACATGGCGACTTCACCGACCATAATGGATACCGAAGTATTAAAGGGCATTTAAAGGTTTTCTTAGCATACACATTAGGGTTCGTCCATTAATCAAGAGGGGAGAGGAGAGATCTATAATGTGTTATAGAGTAAAAGAAGGAGGGGTAGTTAACATGTTATTAACATGTTATTGCTACACGTTCGTAAAATATTTAAAAATAAAAATATTAGTAATCCAGGGTGGCTACCGGTGAGAGAATTTTTCAGTGAAAATATGAGTATTTTCTTTTAGAAAATTTTTCTTTATTTAATGGCGTGATTAAATAACAAGAATTTTCCTATAAGGAAATACTTTTGTTTTCCTGAAAAATTCCCTGACCGGTGGCAATTCTGTAATCACAATTTTTGTGTTTTAATCAAAATTAGTTTTAAATTAACATTTGCAAAAACTGCGACGTCACGACAGGGAAGGTAGTGTCACTAGAGTATAACAACCTAGGAAACGAGGGGTGGGGAGTAAAAAAACCCATGAAATTTGCGTGCCGTAATTAATGGATGCCCCTTAGTGTGTATTTGAAGATAATAGGTAAACGTAAAACGTCTGCATTTTACGATTACTTAAACAATAACATGTGTTTTTTTTCTTTTTTCAGTTTAGAATTAAAGAAAAGCGTGATATAAATGTGATTGAAAGATTTATTTATTTATTTATTCTTTTTTTTTTTTCTCTTATAAAACCAGTGTAGAGAAAATTATTTTTAAAAAGTCTGATGTACTGTTCCAAAAAATTGACTGTTAAATTATTTTCTTTTTAACTATGAACGAGTGAGGAATAAATCAGCACGCTCCTATACAAGAATTTTCAGTTAGCCCTTGAAGGCATTGAAAAGGGTAAAAAACACACAAAGAATTATGAAACATTTTCTTGATACCCAACATTGCCACAGAAAGTAAAAAGATTGATTTTCTCCGCAATTCAGATTCGGAAAATTCATTTCGCCTTATAGATTTCTTGAACCAGCATAAATCTTCCTATCGATGCTTATTCTTTGCGTAAATCTTACCGTATGCCTTTCACTTTCCGTTACTCTAGGTAACGTCTGTAGAAAAAAAAATCTATTATGATTAAGAATGATTCATTTTTACGAGATATTATAAGAGATTTGGGGATTTTTCATTTTTATACGAGATTAGACATATAATAATATTTCATTATGCATTTTTACGGAAAATAAATTATCATTGCAATAGGTATGTTATTTATTGAAAAATAGTTTTACTTGAAGGAAAGAAACAGCAGATCTATTATGCTAATGTAGGTTTTCTTTCAGGGACTTTCAAAAGTGTAGTATTTCTTATTAGGTTAGTTTAATTATTATGGTGATATAAAATTCAACACTATACTTTCACAGTGTTTCACTAAGGCTTCTGTGGAATGTGTACAAACCAATATGAGAAAAAATATTTTAAAAGATAGAAAAATATCGATTTGAGTCGATAAACAAATAGTTAATGAATATTTAATGAATAAACTATATACACTTGTACTTAAGAGAGTGCTAGCTGAAAAGCAAAAAATTAATTTTCTGGGCAATCCTACATAAGAAAATTTATTTCTTTTTATAGATTTCTTCAAAGCAACATAAACCTAAATGTTGATACTTATTCTTTGCATAAATCTTAACGTATGCTTTTTATTTTAATTTATGCTTGAAAGGTGTATGTCTAGAAATATTTTTTTCGTATATTGCAGACAATTCTATAGTAATTAAGTTTTTTTTAACTATTATTAGTACTTATATATATAGTCGAGGAGGCAGCGTCACATTTTTGTAACCGATTTTAGCATTGATTATATTGATAAATATGACACATTAGATGGTGCAGATAATAAAATTGCCAGTCACTTGGCACACCAGCAAGGAATATTGCCATAGTAACATCGCACACCCCACTGCAATGTAAAATGAATGGCAACCCGATTGCTGATGATGAATCGTTCTTAAAAACTACAACTTTGGCAAGACTATAGGACCGAGGCTTTAAAAATTGATTTTAAGAACAGTAAAATAATTTATCCATCAAGACTTTATTTCCCATCTATTATCCGTAAAACAACAAAAATCTATATGCGTAACGAGAACATATGCAATGAATTAATTGAGCTGCACGCAATAGAGATAGATTTTTAAAAGATTCATGCTTGAAAAGTATTTTTAAAGCCGTTAAAAATTAGTAAATTCAGATATATTTTTTATTTTCTTGTATTTTGAAAGTGCATTTTCCCCCTCTATTCGAAGGCGTAAACATTGAAATTATGCAATGTTTAGAAGTAAATAAATTTGCGAAAAAAAGGGAAATGGATTGCTTGCATCATTGCCTACGTCCATATGACGTCAATGTTACATGTTTTTGCTTTATAATATAGATACAGAATTAAAGATATGAAATGCTGTTTTCTTTATATTTATTAACATAATTGGATGGAATATCAAGTAATTATCTTTTAAAATACTTAATTCAATTACTGCTTTATAGGAAAATGCAATTTCTCAAGCAAATTCACGACTCAATATGAAAATTAATTACTTAATATTTGTAATATGCAACTTTTAATATTCTGTCTCATAACTATTCATTAGTTATTAAAATTTTTTAGTAATGCAAGCAAATCAACTTCTTTTTTTTAAAGGATAATTTAACCAAAGGAATAATTAAGAATTAAAAGATTAACAGATAAATACCTAAGTTCAAAAGCTTAAACATTTAGCATGTAATAGTATTATGTCATTTAAAGCCACTTATTGAACTTGTAAAACTAATTTAGTCATTGAATATTTCTATATTTAACTTCAACATCTTTGTTGCAAATGGAATTCTATGCTCTTTCATTTGGTAAGTTGGTATTTTGAAGATTAATTGAAGGTTTCAAAGATCGATAAGCAATTTGGTAACTTAATTTTACTTGTTATAAATCAGTTAACTTAAATGAGATATCTGTTATCAATGGAATTTGTTGTTCCACTAAATGGCGTTAAATTGAATGAATTCATGAATGAACTAGGAATATGTAATTGAATGTGATCAACAGACGTATTTGCATGCTTCTTAAGAAAGTGTACCAAAAGAGATTCCATATGTTAGCTATTTATTTAGATAAAACTTCGTAGTTTAATATCAGTTATTATTTTTTAAAGATTTTGTATTTAGAGAAAAATGAATGAAATGAATTTTTAATTATATAAAAATAAAATTTTGGTCTTATGAGTGAAACACGAAATTTGTTTTGGATGGAACTCAAATTTACCTGTGCATTTTTACTTTCTTCTATATATAACAGAAGAAAGAATTGTAATCGACATTTTTTGAAACTTCAGTTTTCGACGGATTTACACATTTTAGGGGTCAGAGATGCCGAAAAACACGTTTCTACAAAATGTCTATCTGTCCATATACCTGTTTGTCCGTGCGTCTGTGTGTCTATGTGTCCTCTTGTATCATTGATAAATGTATGCATAGAATTGAACCAAACTTCATATATATGTGTTTTGCTATGGGAAGCAGATCCCAGCTGAGTCAGAATATTCAGATATTCCGTCAGAAGGGGCAGCTGGGATAGAGATTTTTGTGCCATTTTCCTTTTTGTATCATTAGAAAGTGTATGAGGTTATGCTTAGAATAGAACCAAGATTTCATATATATGTTTTTGACTGTAGTGCAGCGCCTAGAATACATATAGTGTGGAAACCGGCTAGCCTTGTAATGCTTTAAAAAGTGCTAAAAAGTTGTAGCCTATAAATTTGCAACGGTGCTCCTACGATAATAAGGCGATCGCAGCGACAACTGCTTGCTCTTGTCATTGTAAACATTCCATTGCAAAAATTTAGTAAATATATATAAATTTGATATTTTGAACATGTATAAGTTGATAATCAAGCAATGACATAAAATAAATTGCAGAATAAATCTTAGAGGATTAAATCACTTAAGAAAAATCATCGGGAAAAAAGGATTTGTTTTTGAAAATATGTAGAAATAAAAATCCGGACAACTTCAGCCTACTACTCAAAAAAAAAAGTGTGTGTGTGTGGGGGGAGGGGATAATAAAAATAAGGAAATTTTTATTCAAAGAAATTTCTGAATCATTAAGCAATTTTAAATATTAAAATTACATCGGAACAATCACTTTATTGATATGATAAAGTTATGTTAGTTTTATATGTTTGTAAAATATTTTCGTGCAATTAAATGACAGGGCTATGTTTACTCAAGTAAAGTCTTATGATAATTGTGCTAGTTTATATGTAAAATATAAAGTTTGAATCAGCCACTCGTGTGGTTATTGGAGATATTTTGAGGAGTTACAAAACTATAAAAAATAACATTGTAAAAGTTGTTGTAATACAGATTAAAAAAAAAAAAAAAAAAAAAAAAAAAAAACATTTATTTTTTACAATTTTTGTGAGTAAGGGCACAGATGTCATATACGCACCACATTGGCGCGATTGCAACAAAATGCAATTTTATGCCTCACATGGAAACCCGGTTATTTTGTTTATATTACTGTTTATTTACTTTTATTTTTTATTTTAATTCTGTAAATTGTTTTTATTATGTATATCAATATTTATTTATATCAAACTATCATTTATTTTGTTTTATTTCCTTTTTTTAAATAATAGAAGCTATTTCATTTATTACGTTATTTTATTTTTATATTGAAATAAAAAATCACGTGCTTTTATTGCATGCTATTTGTAACTAACCAGAGGGCCCGTGAGAAGATTTCGCACTGAAATCTAATATTTTTTAGGTACTTCTCTATTATCCCGTCGACCACTTTTCATAACAAACAACTACCGCCAAACTGTAAGATTAAACGCCAAAAATGCAGTCCCATTTACTTGATGTCAGAATCATTATGCGTGTTTGTTACGTCATCTAGTGGTTTTACATTCGACATTTGCGTGTATTTTTCATTATGTTTTATTGATTTAGTAGTTATTTTATTAATTAAAATAACAATTGTGTCCTTAAATTCTTATATTTTATTTATTTATTTATTTTTTGATATTCCAATGGTAATGTTCTCCCGTTTATTTGGCGATAGTTTTTTGTTATGAAAAGTGGTCGACGGGATAATAGAGAAGTATCATTTTTTATCAATATGTAATATTTATTAGATGCAGGTTTAAATTTCTAAAGAAAAAGCAAGGATAAAAATATCTGCAAACAACATTTAGTTGTTAGTCAAGCCAGAATATCATCTAATTTATTCCATTAAAGTTAAACTAAAAACTGATCCAAGATTGCTAAAGGCACCCTCGAGAAAAAAAATTAACAATCGTATTTTGACTGCATTAGAGGATGACGTCATCCGCTTCGGGAAAAACATGGGACTTTGAAATATAAATCTAAACATTTCAATTTCAATTTCGTTTTTTAATCATAAGTATAAAATAAACCGGTGCGGTGTTTTTTATTATAATTGCTATGAGCATAATATAATGTGGTATTTTATTTTTTTGGCAACAATAATTTCAGGAAAACCTTTCATTTCTTTTACGAAAACATGCCGATTTAATTTTTATTTTTCAGCAAATTTTAATCAAAAACATGTTTTAACGAATTGTTAAGTGGGCTATGTCAGAAGCCGGTTCTAAAACCTTTCATATGGTATCTCATTCGTTGTTCTGCGTTTCATATTTTCTTAGAAAAAGGGATGTTGACAGGAGAAATAATATATATATGATATTCAAAAATAAAGTTTTCGCCAAATTGGCTGGGAAAAAAATCGCGCCAATGTGGTGCGTATATGACATTTGTGCCTGAGTAAGTTTGGCAAAAATCTTTCCTATTTGCATTTTTTTGTGTCAGTTGAATTAAAAAAGTACCCAAATTTGATCCATTCATAGCAGGTTCTTATTAATCTTGTGTATATATCAGAGTAAGCATACATAAACATAATGTGGAGTAAATGGGCCAGTAATGAACGCCTTTAAAGAATTTATTTATTTTTTAAATATAGTTATAAATATATTCCAGTTTTTTAAAAAATATTATCAACACTAAACAATCTCATAGTCACATTTCCCATCAGGAATCAACATTTAATTGTAATTATTAACATAAATAAATCAAAACATCCAAAATTTCAGCTATGGACACCATACAAAAAGGTAATAGATGATTGTTTTAATGAGTGTAATTAGAATTTAATGAATACAAAATAGTCATTTTCAAATAATGGTGGTTAAAATACTTACCACAAAAAAAATGAAGTGTAATAAAAAAGAAATAACAGATCTGTTATCTACAATTTTTTTGTTTTTAAAATGCATAAATTAAAAAAAAAAAGTACACTTTGAAGTATTAACATGTGTGAGATAGGCGAAAGTTTGGCACATCCGACTAGTTTATTTGTACGTTTACTTATTTATACGTTTCAACTCAGAATTTGCAGTTGTTAAGTTTGTTCGTACTTACGCATGTGTCTTCTTGTATATATTCATACGTTTAAAATATAAAGTTTTTTCTATGATTAAAAGATGAAATATTCTTTAGTCTGAAAGAGGTGATGAATCGAACTGAAATCAGTTAGTTGTTTTATCTTGGAATTCGCAGTTGATTTAAATTTGTCGTACTTAAGAATGTGAATTTTTATGTATGTTCTTCTATATTAATAAACGAAGGATGTTTGTCTGTGTGTCTATCTGTCTGTTTGTAAGCTCTGGCTGGGGAAATCTATCGCACGTAGAAGTCTACAAATTTGAATAAGGACAGATTGAGACTGAATCAAGTCGAAAACCTGTAAGGCTCAGATTTTTTTTTTTCTGATAATTAGCCGAGATATTTATTAGAAACCCTAATGAACGAGCTTCAATTTTCGGCAGTTCGTTAAGAGGACTTCCGCCTTTGTCCGGAAAAATCTTGGTTTTTGAAGCAGACAAAGAGAAAAAAGTTACCTGCACTTTGAAACTGCCATCCTCCTATCCCGGACAGGAAAAAAAGAATAATCCGTCTGTTGTAGGGTATTTTCCCGGTTGTAACGATATATTTTGTTTAAAAAAATTTTTTATTTACTATTTCAAAGAAAAAACATTTTCTGAAGGTTGATTCCAAATAACAATAATAATAATAATAATAATAATAATAATAATAATAATAAATGAAATAAAGCAATTATTGAACGCTTATGAAAGAACTTGTTATTGTGCCGGAGGTTGTTTATTCGCATGTCCGAGGAATCTTATCCATTTTCAACATTTGAAGATGATAATTTCGTGTTTTAAAAGAAGAAGCTCACAAGTCATTCAATCAAACTCGCACTCCGATGCAGTCATTTTTTAAACATTTTCTTCATAAAAAAGAAAATGATGAAGTTTTATCAACAGTTTTTTGGCAATTTCCAGATGTTTCAACTTTTTTGCATCATAAAACTTCAATGATTCTAAATTTCTAGATGAGTGCTTGGCGATTAAATTCAATTTCAAAATTAACCTTGGTGATAAAAATTGTTGAAGTTTTAAATTTGATGTTTCTGATAATTTTCAGATGTTTTCAAACTTTGAAAAGTACAACTTTTGTGAATCTAAATTTTCATATGTGTGCCTTGCAGAACAAATTCAACTTCCAAGTTTGGTCTTTGGGATAGAAACGGATTAAAATTTCGTCTACGATTTTCCGGTAATTTTCAGATATTTTCACACTGTCCATAATTACTCCCATACTTGAGGTACTTTGTAATAATATTTTTTAAAGACTGTCCACTTTTTCTACAATAACTTATATTCAAAAATATTATAGAGTCTGACTTCAGAAATTTTTATTTGTATAAAGTGGAAAATCTCCCGATATGGCTTGAATTTTAGGGCATATTCGGGATTTTCGTTTGTTTGCTTGTTTGTTTAAATAATAGTCACAGAAGAAAATAATTTCTGTTAAAATAGGAGGATTGAACTTTGTGCCGTTTAGTTAAGAAATAAATAGACAACATGAAAATAGCACAAATGTAAATATATTTGTAGAAAAGGGCTTAAGGTCACCATTTTTAACATTGGTTTTATGCTCCCCTAAGCGGACTTAAAAAGTCATTTGGTTTGACCTATATATATTTTATCACACTCGCAAGATATCTTGTAACCTCTCACCCTCCACACCCCTATCTGAAAATCTGTCTATTGGATGTTTGAGATTTGTAAATTTAATTTTGTTAAATGAAATATAAATTACTTTAAAATCGAATTTTAGCAAGTTTTTGACTTTTTCTACAGATATATTTACATTTGTGCTATTTACATTTTGCCTATTTGTTGCTTAATGATTACTGTCATTCAATTTTTTGTACTTTCATCTAGGTATGTTAATATTTTCATTCAAAAATGTTGTTATTCAAATCAATCTAAACTCTTCCAAATTTCATTATGCACAGTGTGCACACTAAATCGGTGTAATTGATTGCGCTCTTAATAATCATCTGAAATAACAACAAAAAAAGAGACACGGATTCTTAAAGTAAATTAAAGTAGTTGGATGTAAAGTAGTAAGTAAAGTAGTAGTAAAGTAGCGTTAGTAAGGTAGTGTTAATAAAGTAGTAAGTCACTAATATATATCAATTTCAATATGTTTGAAATATTCTCACATCATTAAAATGTATTGCAAATGACTTTTCCATAGGGACCATAATGTATCGAAATTCTTTTGAAGGTATCTGTAAGCGAACTATAAACGCTATACACTTCATTTTCAATACCGAACATGCCATGGTAAATCTCAGTCACACATATTAATTACATGGCAATCCCACTATATTTACGCGAGTTAGAGCGGGGATAGACGGCCAGACAAACAGAATTCATAAACACTTTTCAACTATATTGGGAAGTGATAGTAACTGAAAAGAGTAGTTGCCACTCTACCGAAAAAAAGGGAATGAATAAGTGATAAGCTAATTAACATTTTAAATTAATATATATATATATATTTGCATTAAAAAAAAATTTCAAATCCCTACAAAACATCAATAACAAATCCTACTTTATTATCGGTTAGAATTTTCCTTCCAATTTAGTCTTAAAGTAAGCAGTGTTTGCGTAACAATAAAGTAGACATATACTTAAAAATAATATTCTTCTCAGCAAAACCTGTATAAAATTTCTTTTATTGCATGTCTAGTCTAATCTATTATCATCAATATACTAAAATATTTTTGCATGTAAATATGGACGTATAAATAAAATATTTTTTTTAAAAAATAAATTATTACACTCTGTATTTTTTTATTAATATTTTCTAGTTTTTAGCGTTTAAAAAATTTCGTTGTTGCAGTTTCACAGCCATTTGGCATAGTTTGGTGCATAATTACCTTCTTTGTTTCTGTAACTCGTAAGCAGTTTCAACCATAACTAGTATTTGTTGATTTATCATCTACATCCAACTAACGGAAAAAGGCCTTATAATTAATTTAATTATTTATAACTAAGTTCTAAAAATATTAAAATGTTGCATTATCATTGGAAACACTCAGAGTACATACGTTTCTTAATTCTAGCAGATCGAGAAGTGATTTTGAATATTTGATTACAAAATCCCATCTTTACATACAATAAATCTGTCAAGTGCGAGTATAACTCGCGATCAAATGGTTCCGTGCATTAAATTTTTTAATTAATAAACTCCTACCTGTTTTTTTAATAAACTTCTACTACCGCTAATTTTTTCAAAATTTTAGTTTCAATAGATTCGGAAATAGGAGGCGGGGGACATATTTTTCCAGTACACTTTCGACGATAGCTCTAAAAATATAATACCTAAAATTAAAACAAATATGTTTTTGAATTCGATGTTATGAGATCCTTTAAACAATACCCTACTACACGATATATAAAAAGAATTTTTTTTTCAAGTAAATTAATTAATATCAATACCCTACACGATATATAAAAAGAATTTTTTTCAAATAAATTAATTAATATCTCGGCTAATTACCGACATTTGTGTTCGAAAATCATTATAAAATATCCTTGAATGATTCTGCGTAGATAAATACTACCTCGAGCGCCCGTCAACTATCCTTCTGACCGCCCGAAAAGTAAAGTTTATGTGTAACGGAAAAATGCGTTTTTCCCAAAAATTATTTTCCTATGAAAATCGCTATAGTATTCCTGCAAGATTTAAATAAACTCCTACTACCCTAAATTTTTTTCATAATTTTAGTTTCAGTAGATTCATAAAAAGAGGGGGAGGGAACATATTTATTGTTGCAGTGCATTTTCGACGGTATCTCTGAAAATATAATACCTAAAATTAAAACAAATATATTTTTGAGTTCGGTATCACGAGTCATTTCACGCGACACCCCACACGATATACAAAAGGAAAGCTTTTTTTTCAAGTACGTTAATTAGCCCCCTAAATGTTTCCTAAACATATTTGTGAATAATAATCTGAAAATATGGGGGTGAAAAGGCTTTATAACTTTCCCAAGTTTAAACTTTCCACGTCCCATAGTTTACGAGAAAAAGGGCCGTGACAGACGGACGGACAGACACAAGAATGATCTTATAATAGTTCCGTTTTTACTTTTTAGGTACGGAACCCTAAAAATCAAATTAAGTTAAGTGAAAAATTATAAGAAGAGATATTTTAAGAAAATTTCCTATATGAATCAATATTTGTAGAAAGTTCTATTATTATATAAGTTATTATACCGTAACAAATTCTGTGTTTTTATGTTACATTTACATTAGTATTTTTTGTAAATAAATGCAAACTCACTAGCAATAGATTTTTTTACTATCCAAAATGAAAAATAAATCATTTCAGAAAACAAAAAACATTTTCTTCCCCGTGAAATTTTTGCGTTTTTATTTCAGCTGTAACAAAATAAACAAAGCTCGCTTACAGGATAAGTGGCGTTAAGCAAGGCCTTGCAAAAGAAAAAAAATATTTTTATGGTAGAAGAAATATAAAATCCAGTTTTATCTGATAAAATCTGGGGTAACAGACTACTTAATACTTTACCTGTATTGTTACCGATTTTGAAAATCCGATAAAACTTGATCCTCTTAAAATAAAGAAGAAATTCCTGCCGAATTTGTTTCATTTTCGTGGTAGATATATCTTTTATGTCGTATAAATGAAATATTTACAGTTCGCAGAAAAAGAGTATTAAAATAGAAATTTAATCATATTTAAAAAAATTTATAAATACCATTGCCATATGAAAAAGTCATTTACGTATGCATAAAGATCGTTAGGTTTGCTTTTGAGTACCGTATTGTAGCTTAAGGGAAATGTATTTAATATATGTTTCCCAGAAAATATTTTAAGGAACTATATATTACGAAATCTCATTAAAATAAGCCAGATTTAAGAAACACTCAAATTTACATGCTCCACCAATTCTAATCTGTCACAAATAAAATTTATACCGACATTGAGAAATAAGAACAAATATTTTCTATGCACTGTGACAAAATTCTCTTAAATAAGAAGGCATAAACAATGGGTGTAATTTTCCGTTATTTCCATGACATACAAAGTATATAATAAAGTGCATGGAACCACATAATTTTACAATTGATATTTTTCTAATGCACCAACATGGATTTGCTATCTTTCAAAAATTTTTATTGTTCCATGGTTTTATAAACATGGATAGTAACATTTCTTTAACAGGGTCTTTTGCAACAAAACTTTTTCTTGATATATTTTTGAACTGTTGGTAAAATTTTTGCACAGAAAGAAACTTGTGCGATAATCTGATGGTGCAATGTTTCGGACGTATGCTGACTGTGGTAGCACATGCCAACCAAGTTCCAATACTCTTTCCTAGTGACCAAAGAAGTATGTGGCCTTGCGTTAAAGGGATGGAATGTAGCACATCTACCATTTAATGATCCGGATATTTCAGCTGCAAGGAATTATTTAATTATTTAGAGTATACAGTAGAGATAATTATTGTATTATGTGGTAAGAACTCCAAATGCACAGTTTCTTCCTACCATATTAACACGTATCTTTTCTTGACGACTATAAATTTTTGATGTTGTTTGGTGTAATATAGCCCATGATTTGTTTCATTATACTGTACACATTCCATTTTCCCTCACTGCTTATCATTTCTTCAAAATCGATTGCTTTGGTTCATTAAGAATTTTTAGAACATACCACAGATACTGATACATTGTGTTAAATGACAATCTAAAGTTCTTTCAGTAAAATACAGAGATTAAGATTTTTTAGATACATAAGCTTTTAACATCGACTTTCTGACGAATTTAATTTTTCTGCAACATAGCAAACCGTTATGGTCCACTAGCTTTAATTGGCATTTTAAATTGACCCTCTTCTCATTAAAGTCACTTGTCATGCCAGAACGGAATGTATCTTGAATTGAGAAATTTACAGAACTAAATTTTACAAAACAATTCTGGAAAGTGTATTCTGTACACACACAAAAAATTTCTGTAAAATTACGGGCAGCGGCCAGCAGCAGAGATTCCAGTCATACCTCGTAAAAAAATAAATCCATGCCCATCATTTTGTGCAGCCCGTAATTTTACGGGGCAAAGTAATGCAGAATTACAATGCACAGGATATAATGCACTGTAAAACACAATAACACTTTACTTACTGTTCCGTAGCACGCAGCACGTTAGATAATCATCACAGAATAGCTTTTTTGGCGCGTTAAAATTTCGAAACACGAGTAAAATGAAGGGTTACATCTTAGCGGAAGACAATGTATGGGGTCGTACCGTATTTTTGTTAACATATGGACTAGAACTGTAAGAGTATGTGGATTTCCCTTAATTGTCTAAGTATTTAAGGGATAAGGCCGCTTATTTAGTGGATCAGACCGTTTTTCATAAAATAACACTGTTGCCCGTGAAAATTGAAGGGCAAACGCTCATAAAGTTACAGTTTTTTCTGAGAGTATACTGCCTTTTTACCATGCATAAAACACATTAGTCTGTGTATTTCTGAAACTCTTTTAGCTTTATGAAAAAAAGTGACTATTATGTTGACTTTTCATTTTTATTCTTTCGTATTAAAAAGTTACGTAAACTGTCGGATTCCACTTCTCCGTCCACACAACTTCGAAATAAATCCGGTCTTTTGATATGCTGCCACCACCGATATGAATACGTGATATCAGGCACGATACTTGATGTATATTCAAGAAAACTTAACTCTTTCTATTACACTTAAACAAACACTTTATTAACAATATTTACACTTAAACTCGGAGGTAAAGTATCCGGTTTAATATTAAATCAAAATAATTATAGAAACGCTTTACGTGTGCCGTTAGACTACGTTCATTTATTCCACACTGAGATTTCTATTCATCTCACACCCGCTCTCAGCGCTCATTCCCCGAGCCACCTTCACACTTCGCTGCTCCGTCTGAACTAACTCTCTCTCTCTTGTAAACTCCCGAGCACCCTCCTTTCTACGGGGTTTCTCCTCTGTTTCCAAGGGTCCTTGACAACCCTTTCTCCCTCTTGACGGATCTGTCTTCCTAAATAAAAGAGCGCAATAGCTTTCTTATCTCTGAAAGACCACATTGCAATGGAAATACTTCTTTCATTCTGTCCAAGTCGCCACCCTTCGGATTAAGATTTTCTAAAGGACGCCTTTAACGGTACACAATAGATACATATACAATACATACAATATGCTAATCCCTTAAGAATAGCTTTCAACTCTTGCACCTGTGAGAGAAACCTGACACCCCCCACCTTAGCGGAAAATATGCCTTTTAGGGGCTAATTTTCCTCAAACTATGTAATGTCTGAGAAGAGTTCAACAGTTCCTTGATAGGTTTCTTCATTACTACAATTACATAAATATTTCAAGGTGTCTGAAAATTTAACTACTGACATCTCTAATGAACCATATACTAATGTGAGAAATACCAAAAAAAATTACACAATATGCTAATACACTGTTATAAACACAAAATGCAAATACAATTATAAATACACAAAAAAAATAAAGTTACACTAGTATTATGTCATTTCAATGTCAGTCCTTAGGCTGAGATTGCTGGAGGCGGAACTTTTTCCTTCCAGTGCTTCCTCGTTAACTTAATTGGTACATCCCTTTCCGCAATGCACCCGCTTGAATGGCTAACTTCTGCCTCTGATGTCCCAATTAAATCTTCCTCTAACCAATCAGGCACTTGCCTGTCCAAGTCCTCTTTGTACGTAATAAAGACATTGTACAATTTATGCCTTATCTTACCCCTCTCCGGTTTACGGCCAATCCTATTTTTCTCCATTTCTACCAGTTCGATAGGACCCATAAATAATTTCTTATTTTTCCTTAAGATTGATTTTATGTCCCCAACTTGAATATTTGTTAACCCTTTTATCTCAAATCCCTTCCTGTCTTTATTTTCCGGTTGTTCTCGGTCTAACAACAGATCTTTCCTACAGTCTTCAAACTCCCCGTCACTATCCAAGACAATATCGACTACTTTATTTTTAGCCATAAATGCTCTCATTTCATCTTGATACACCAGTTTCTTACTTCCGTCTCCTAACTCAACTATAACTGCAGGTCGACATATTTCCTCTTTCTCCTTATTACTCACATTCATTTCCCTCGTTAATCGACATTCTACACATGATTCGCAATATATTTTAGCTTCCTTCGCCATATTTTCCCAATAAAATGAATGCTTGATTCTTTCTAACATTTTCTTAACCGTCTGATGTTCTCCATATAAGGAGGTATGCGCTAGTTTTAGAATTTCCTCCCTTCTAATTTTAGGTAATACTAATTGAGCTACAGTTTCATCTACCAATTTCTCTTTATGATATAATAACCCATTCACAATATAATAAGACTCTCTCTCATTTTCAGCCAATTCCCAAGCTTTCTCTAAATCTTTACAACTCATTTGGGATTCCTGAAATACATTTAAACTACTTTCCGTAACTTGATTAATCTTACTTTTCTCTACCTCGGCTTTTTCCTTTTCCTGACTTTGTAAATTTTCCGATCTCGCGTCTACGACATAACGATTACTATTACCATTTCTAATCCTTTCACCTTCTTTCACTTTTTTCCTACTATCTTCCTTACATTCCCTTTCTACCGATTCTCTTAATGATTTCTCGTTGTTTACCCCTGACAATTCATTAGCCACGTCAGGATGTAAAGTTACCTGTTCCTTACTATTATCAATTATCGCGCAAAGTACGTCCTGATGAATTACATTAGTTTCTCCGCGTTTTGGAATAGCTAAAGGTAACTGAATTAATGGCGATTTCACTGCCTTACCAAATATCCCTTGTAAATAGATGCTCCCAGCCCCTCTTAATTTCTCTGCTGGTACTAAATCTTTATGAACGACGCTAATTTGGCAACCAGAATCCACCAATCCTTTTGCTATCTTCCCATTTACACTAACTTCCACTTTCTCGAGATTATTTAACTTCTCTCCAATAACTTTAGCTCTCCAATTCCCTTTTGCTCCGATTCTTGCCATACTCGCTCCCCTTGGTAATTCTTTAATTCCTCGCACTGAGACATTATTGATACTAGCCCTTGGTTCTTGTCGGTTATTAATTTGATTACTTCCCTCATTATTTCCTTTTGTACAAAATCGCTGAACATGTCCTCGTTTAGAACACTTGAAACAGATAGGCGTCGTATCATTAGGTTTCTTATATTCCGGTTTTCTACCCAAAAATGGACTAACTTCATTATTCCCATTTTGTCTCCAATTACTACTAACTCCCTCATCTTTTGCCCTTCTAGAATCTTCATTATTAACATACCTTTCTTTACCTTTATAGCCCTTATAAGTTACCGCATAAGATTTTTGTTTAGCATCAAAGAAATTATCACATTCCTTAGCAATTTTCGAAACTTCTAACCAATTACTGTGCTGAGTTAATCCAATATGCGTCACGGTTTCCTCATCTAGAGTAGTTAACAACTTATCCGTGACAATTAACTGATTAACCTTCTCATACGTATCTGCACCTCTAATCTTACAGTAATTTTCCCACGTTGCTATTAAACGTGACACAAATAATACATGAGTTTCATTTTGATTCCTTCTAGCCTTCTTGAAATTTTCCAAACACGCCTTCGGTATCGGCTCGTGTTCCCTTAGAACTAATTCCTTTAACTTCTCATAACTCTCAATTTGTTCTCTAGTCGTGTATATTAGCAAATTATCGGCCTTATCCCCTAGCATATTTAGTAAAATTTCGGCCTGCTGGGTTTCCGGTACATTTTTTGTTTGGAATGCTCGTTCTAAACTGCTAAAAACAGATTCCATCCCTCAGTCCCTTCTGGAACTTTGATAGACAAAGTTTTAACACTTTTAATCAATTTCTCTAGGCTACTCTCATGATTAGATTCTCTAGTCCCATTAGCGTTATTAGCCGAACTTTGAATCTTTATCCTTTCCAACTCTAACTCATGTTCCAATCTCAATTTTTCAGACCTTTCTTCTCTATCTAACTTTTCTCGTTGTAACTTTTCCTCCCTTTCTAAAGTTTCTCGTTGTAACTTTTCCTCCCTTTCTAACTTTTCTCGTTGTAACTTTTCCTCCCTTTCTAACTTTTCCCGTTCTACTACTAACGCTTCTTGTTCTAAGCGTTCCGTAACAATAGTGCTAGATAATTCCATAACGGCTCCCTCTTCATATTCGTCGCTCTCCACTATCTTTTTCTTAAGCTTAAACCTGGTATCATCTTCCAAGACCTCAATTCCTAACTCTCCACATATCGCCTGAAGATCCACCCTTTTTTAATTTTAGTAAGAAAGCCATACCTTCTACCGATAATTATTACCACCCTACAACAATACTTAATCAACTTAATCACAATATCAAATTAATACTTCCTCAAATCCTACCCTCATAAGTTACCTCCACATATTATACTATATAACATATTTCAAATTAAGTAATAATACAATAATAAATTTCCTTAAACAATGATACCCTACAATTTGCTTCCAATAACAAAGTAACAATAATCTCAATTTGACTATTATGCAATACAGATTTTAAATTTATACCATTAAATAATAAAATACAATTTACACAATAATACTGATACGTTGCAATTTGAATAAAACACTGATGCCAATCACTACATAAAAATATCCACCTAACAAAAATTTGCATGAAATACACATAAATTCCTAAATTTAATCTCAATAAAATATTTCAATTTCAAAATTAGTTCTCACATTAAAAAGTAAATCACAGCACTTTTTTTTTTCTCTGGGCCTTCAGTTCTTCCTTGAAGGTTATTTCAATTTAATTTAAATTCTACACAAATTTCCTTTCCTCATTTACTATCAATATTTCAAACTTAAAGCAAACAATATCACTTAATTTAAATATTACTTTAATAATAATTTAAATTTAAGAAATTTCAATTATTCCTTCCAACTATTAACACAATGCATTAATTTTAATCATTAATCTTATCCGTTTAAAACAATTAGAAAATCACTTCTAGTAATTAATATAAGATCCTTTTCTTAAAACAATAGTGTGAAATGGTTGTTAATATCTCATTTGATTTAGACCAATTATTATATTGCACATAAATTATTATAAATTAACCACAACATTAACCCAAATTACCATCAATTATACACAATAAAATAAAAAAAATAGGTTCGAGAATGTCAGTAGAGTAAAATGATCAAAACACCTTACCTCGTACTTCATTCGCTGGGGCAATTCTCTGCTCACTTTTCCACAGGGTAAATCTTGCACTCTCGGGCAACAATCACTGTAATTTGAAACACTGTGTCCACAAACACTACGCACAAACACTGGAACTAACACTACACACCGCACCAACACTTCCACTGGACGATCCGGCAAGGCACTCTGTAACAAGGCTAGCTGGCACTGGTCTACGATGATAGGGCACACACACTTCCGCTAGACGATCCGGCATAAACTGACTGTAACACGGCTAACTGGCACTGGTTGTCTACGACGATAGGGCACAAACACTTCCGCTGGGCGATCCGGCACAAACTCTCTGTAACACAGCTATCTGGCACTAGTCTACGACGATAGGGCACGAACACTTCCGCTGGGCGATCCGGCACAAACTCTCTGTAACACGGTTAACTGGCACTGGTCTTCGGTGATTCAGATCCCGTCGCTGCCAACATTGTCGGATTCCACTTCTCCGTCCACACAACTTCGAAATAAATCCGGTCTTTTGATATGCTGCCACCACCGATATGAATACGTGATATCAGGCACGATACTTGATGTATATTCAAGAAAACTTAACTCTTTCTATTACACTTAAACAAACACTTTATTAACAATATTTACACTTAAACTCGGAGGTAAAGTATCCGGTTTAATATTAAATCAAAATAATTATAGAAACGCTTTACGTGTACCGTTAGACTACGTTCATTTATTCCACACTGAGATTTCTATTCATCTCACACCCGCTCTCAGCGCTCATTCCCCGAGCCACCTTCACACTTCGCTGCTCCGTCTGAACTAACTCTCTCTCTCTTGTAAACTCCCGAGCACCCTCCTTTCTACGGGGTTTCTCCTCTGTTTCCAAGGGTCCTTGACAACCCTTTCTCCCTCTTGACGGATCTGTCTTCCTAAATAAAAGAGTGCAATAGCTTTCTTATCTCTGAAAGACCACATTGCAATGGAAATACTTCTTTCATTCTGTCCAAGTCGCCACCCTTCGGATTAAGATTTCCTAAAGGACGCCTTTAACGGTACACAATAGATACATATACAATACATACAATATGCTAATCCCTTAAGAATAGCTTTCAACTCTTGCACCTGTGAGAGAAACCTGACATAAACATTGCAAAATTTTATTAATTTTCAGTTAGAACAAAAGCTAATGTCTCAGTTGTCTTAATGGATTGTGTAAAATTTGTTTAAAATAATACTGAAATCATCCGCCCACTATCACATCTATGTTGAAAAAAAAAAGAAAGGAAAGGGTTTCTGAACGACTCAATGTAATAAACATGCAAGATAAATGGATTTCCCCAATTTTTATTTTTCATGTGATTTTTTGTTAAATACATCTGTAAATTATAATTCATTCTTGAATACACGTTTTAAACAAACGTAATACAAGTCTTTCATATACGAAAAATGATTAAAATAAAGAAAAAATAGGAAATATTAATTAAAATTTGATTTTTTACTAAAGAATAAATTTCGAAATATAATATCTCGGCCAGAAAAAAAGGGAATTTACTTGTTTTTTATATATAAAGCATTTTATTATTATTCGAACATATTTGAATTAATATAAATTCAAAAACGTATGAATAAAAATACCATATGAATACGGAATTCAAAAGATGTGTCTCATTATTACTATAAAAACTCATACATAAGTTCCATACATACGTAAGCGAACACAGACAAGAATAAGTAATATTATATGTATAAAAAGGTTCTAATATTATGCAGTTTCATATTTTGTTTCCTTACTTACTATCAAAAACTGCATATAGCCTATTCTGAATGACCTGACCTGAAGTCAACTTCAAAACTTTGTCTCTCTCTTTCCTTTTTTAGAGGCAGGATTGGATGCCTGTCCCCTCACGGATTAAAATTGATTTTATCTTTCTGGCAGCTAGCCTTTCGTTGAAACAATGGCTCAAAATATTTCCCTACCTCTAGCGTTTTTAGTCTGTTAAAGTTCTCCTTGTCTTTTTCAAAAGTTTTCTAGATTTTATTCGATGAAGTGATACTAACTTTTTTTTCTACACTTGCATTCACAGATATAATTTTTGACGGATCTTTTCAATCCTTTGAAATCTTTTGAAGAAATATACTTTGAAGTGTTACAAAAAGAATGCCATTCAGAAAAACTATTTCCTCAACTCTAATATTTTTTGTACTATTTTTCTAAATTCAATAAAAAAGTACAAGGTTCTTTTAGAAGAAATTCTGTATCGTAAACATTGAGATTTTGTGATGTGCAATACTTACAACATTCTAAAAAATATATATATTTAATATGATTTTATTTTTATCAAAAAAATTTTGCTTTAGTTGTTTGAAAGATAAATTTAACTTTTCCCTATTCAAGAAATTTCTACATATTCAGTGATATAATACATGAGCTATTGTAATAGAAATAAACTGAAACTTTATGAATAGGAAAATTATCAGTGTTGAATCGCCATTTTCAATTTATCTGAAGAAACCAATTATTGCTACTGTTCGTACTCCTCATTTAATTCATCTCTGAATAGTTATAATTTTCTATGAAGCATTAAAGAAGCTGTATGCTAAATTTATTATGTCTCTGTTTGTATTTTCAGTTGTGATTGTTTGTACGCGGAATGTATATATTTCAATAAAAGTTATTTCATTTATTTATTTATCTCTTCATATAAATTTTTGTTTAGTTTATTAAAAGTGCACGGGAAGAAACACAAATGTTTCTTAATCTACGAAGATATAATGTAACCACGAACGAAAATATTCAATAACCTCTTCCGAGTTATCTATGATTCCGAAAAGCGTTCTTGATCATTAGACACTTCAGAAATCAATATATGTTCGACGTTTAAAGAATCATATAAAAGCAAAGTTTCTTTTTCTACCACGAACTTTCAAAAACACTTCCGAGTAGTTTTTATAATTTATTAATCAGTTTTCTCTAAGGGGAATATCGATTTTTAGGAATGCTATCAGTAACCAATTAAACTTATTAAGCTGCGTAACTAGTTTTATGCATGCAAGAATAACAAAATAATATTTATATCGATGTTAACCTTAAAGCTGCTAATTTATCATGTTTGTTTGTAAAACATGTTTGTTGAACAACCATGTTTCTTGAACATGCAACAACTTTGTTGAAAATGAAAATGTTTTCTTGAGAATTGATACCATACGTAAAGTCTAAGTTCCATGTTGAGAAACTCATTAATACACTATAAAAACTACTCGGAAACGTTGTCGAAAATCAGTGGCAGAAAAAAAAAAAAAAACTGTTTATATAAATGTTTGGAACAGATGCTTTACACTCACGCAAACATATTAACATAAGTTTGGCGACATTTTGGTTGTCGCGATTTTCAAGACAGCGCCGAACGAATAACTTAATACAATGGCTAGGTTGCCATTAAAGGAAAAAATCACCTAAATTTGGCGACTTTTTTCCTTTTTATAACCAATTTAAAAAAAAAAAAACTGTTCGTGAGTGTATGACATCATAGCCAAATGTTTCTTTAAATCTCGAAAATATATTGGTTTCTGAAATTTCTAAAGGTAAAGAACGCCTTTTGGAATCGTTATTAACTCGGAAGACGTTATTGTAGACTTATTGTATATTTTCGTTCGTGGTTATATAATAAAATTTTTCTAGAAAAAAAAATCATTTTTTTTTTAATATCCAGAAAAAACATTGATTTAAAAACAGTTTTTGGACGTTTTTTCTAATTTTTTTAGAGAGGATACTTTCCAATTTTCCTTTCATGGAAAAAATATCGAATCAGCTTAAGAAATGTTTTAAATTATACGAGAGTTCCAACTTGTCTATGCAATGTGGGAAAGGTCATACCAGTCAGAAACGATGAAATTATTGAAGGACATCTAAAATGCAACTATGAATGTATATATTATATGTATTTGGATATTAAAGTAAAACTCATAATTAAAAAGAAATATCTTCAACAAGGAATTATGTATTGGAAACATAAAAAAAAAGTACAATTAAATAAATATCTTTCAGATTCCTTCTGTTTTCCCCATACAGGCAATTTTAGTAATTTTTATAAAAGAGAAATATATTTCTGTTAAATAATAGCAGAATATTCTATTATGTTTTGCTATACGGCGAAAATAAAAGTGTACACGAAATATTTACATCAATTTATATTTTTTAATAAATGTGGTAATAATTATACCAGTAAGAAAATGATGGAATCATTAAAAAATATGTAAAAATGAAAATTTTAGCAAAGATGTATGTAATGGAAAACTAAATTAAAATCTATAATTAAATAAATATCTTGAATAAAGTTACATATACTGCTAATCTTAAAATAAAAACTATATTTATAAACTATAACTATTTTTCTGATTTTTTTTTTGTATATTTTCATTTTAGATGTATTTTCTTTTTTTAAATTTTTGCCTAGAAAAATAAATTATATTATTTTAATAAAATGACAGACATGTCCTCGCATGAAAGAATTATTAGTAAACCAATGATGGATTTCTTTTATGGATGCAAAATTATGCATTTGTCAGTTAGAGAAATGAATAGCACATATTCTACAATTAACTTTTAGAATAATTAATAATTCCTATTTTTTTAAAGCTTTTAACTTTAAACATTCAAGTGAGAAAATGATACATTTATCTGTATGTCTATGATGCCTGATGATTAACTTTGAATAAAATTATTGAAGAATTTATCCGAAATATCTGAAATAAGCTGCGTTGTAAGATGAGAACATGTGATTTCCATACACTGTATATTTCGATCCACACGATAGCACAACCTATTTCAAAAAATTCTATCCTCTAACGCGTAAAGCAGAATTATGGGTGTTTACCTATTATCCGATAGATCACCAAAAATGGTTATCAATCGCCGTATCTTTCCCAATCGCCAGACACGTTTAAAATAGCAATCTAATATGCATTCATTAAATACACAACATAGTAAAAAACAGTAGAAAATATAAAAGAAAACTAAATACAAAACAGTAATTTAGTGTATATTTATAAAATACGTAACACCTTGTCGGTTGGTTTTAGCGATAATTTTATTTTATGGTGGTATTTTTATTTCAGGCGGAATAATATGCTGAAATAAATATAATATATATATCATGTACACATGCTATAACTATGAATATAATTCAATATATATACATACATATGTCTGTACTATGTCATATTATATAAATATTTCTGCAATCGGCTGTAATTTGACAACTATTTTATGTTGACTATGTAGTTACATTATATATATAAAAAAATAGGGTTACTGTAATTAATATTATAGCAACATTGTTGGCTCGGTGTATATTCCTGGCACGGATAATAGGTAAGTACCGAAATAAGTTACAAGACATTTTTTTCATATGAAAAGTTGTATTCAACACGATACAAAATACGTATTTTAACCTTTAATACTTGGTAATATATGATATTCCTACTTGAAAGTTCCATTAAAGGAAATATGATGTAAAATGTATTGAATACTGTTATTAGTAACAGAAGATTTTGTTTTTCATGTAAAATACGCTGCTTTAACATATTTTTTAAACGCAGCTAAATTAAGGAAGGTAAATATTTTAAAAAATGGATGTTGTTTCAGTCATTTACATATAGATAGATTTGATATATTTTTAAAGGTATGCAGTGGCAATTTTTCCATTTAAAAAACAATAGTATTTTTAAATTAATCTAAGTATTCATGTAAATTCAGTTTTAATGAACGAATATGTCTAAATTTCATAGAGTTTTTTATATATTTTTTTTCAGCGTATTTTTACACAATATGTGATAAAAATATTGACACAAATTTAATAAGATTGATATAAATTTTATTTGTAATTTAAACGATTAATGCATAATAGATTATAGTTCACATACGTTGTTTTAAAATAGCAAAAGTCATTTTTTATAAGAAATTAAGTTTTTTATGTCTTAAATTCTTCTATTTGTAGATGGGTGAATTACATGTTTCAGGTTTGCACAAAAACAATATGCAATATTTTACCTTTTATTTAAAGTCTGTGACTTCACCTAATAAGATCATGGTCAAATTATATGCTCAACAAAGTAATATTTTCGCTTCCTATGCATAAAGTTTTCTAGTTATATAAAAATGAACTATCACCTTAAAATATTTATAAATTATAAGAAGCAAAAAGAAAATGAAATATTCAGTTATTATAAAAGAATTTATTACTTATGTACAGGTTACAAAATACATCATCATTATAATAATATTACCAAAATAGCTGTTGTACTATACGTACTTTTTGTTTTATACCAGTTTTTATAAAATAGACCATTCTTTCCGAAATAAATACATTATCTCTTATAGACCTTTTTATTATTAGATATCACAGAAAAGAAATGGAATACTCTTTCTTTCTTAAGCCTCATGTGTTCTTAAATTTACTCAATCTCATTTATAAAAGAATATAAAAAGGAAAACAGAAATAACCTTATTTGAATTTCGGATCATGTAAGGTTTTTCTCGAGAACGAAAAAAAATTACCTTTTAACTATCACTAGTTTTTACAAGTCTGGTTTGTTTTTATCTTTTATTTGTGCGGGAAAAGAGTACAAAATAGAAACGAAATCTTTAATTTGTAAGCTATTTTTTATACCTGGATGTTTTTAAGTACTAGAATGTGTACGATATTTTATACTTCTACTTTTTCTCTACATTAACTATATGTAGTTCATATTTCAGAATATAATATGATTACCAAAAGAAAAAAGAACTTATAAATATTTTTCACATTACTATATATAGTTATCTAAACTTTTCCTCGATATTTAAGTTATTTAAAATATATTCTTATATTTTTATATTATGTTTAATTAAAGATTAATTGGTGGGTTTGTGTGTTTATGTAGGGATATGTTTATAAATAATATTAACTATCAATATTTATATTCACTTTATTTTTATATCAATTTAGCATTCATTAAGAGTATTAAGAATAATTGATTAATTATCACATTATTATTTTACATCATTTATGATCGTATAATATTTAGGCTGCATTATTAAATTATTATGTATTTTATTACTTGTTTCAATTTGAAAAATTAATGTAATGTAATATTATTTAATTAAAGTGACATAAAATATAATTTTTATCATTTCCTTTGGTTTCAAATAGACTTGTTATATTTATTCTTATTCTGATTTATTCTCTACACTTTAATATACTTTTAAGTAAGAATTATTATTATTATGCATTACTTGCAGTTTAATTACATACTTTTAGTTTAGATGGCGGTAGTAGTAAAAAAAAAATTATGTATCAAAACTCCCTATCGTAATCGATTTGAAATAACGTATTGTATCGTTTAATGAAATAAAATAAATTTGTAATAATTTTAATTTAACTATTTATTATTATAATTATCATTAGTTTTCAAATAAATTTATTAATATTATTACCATTATTACCATTTTTAGTATTTAAATACAATAATTTTATTTTTTAATTTGTTAAAATCGTTGATCTATTTATATTTTTTAACTGTAACTTTCAACTGGAACAGTAGATACATGTGCTATTTACAATGTTTTGTTAGCACGTTAAAAAATGTTATTGAAAGGGTACGTTTTGATTCTTTATATTCCCTTTTGTTTCATAATTTTTCAATAAATCTCTTCATGTATATTCATAATATTCCATTACACCTATTATCTTTAGATATTTACCATCTGTTCCTTTTTATTCAATTTTCTTTAATTGTTGGATTGTAATTGATCGGGCAATTTGAATGAATAAAATTTGTCTCAGGCTTATTCATTCAAACATAAATCAATTACGTTTTACTTATATTTGTGGAATATTGCCCTTGATAAAGTGTTCCACGATATAAGTTTCAATTTGCTTCTTGTCAATTTTTCACCGTATGAACATCGGATATTTTCTTCATATAACTTTATTTTTTCCATTTATTTCATTTTGAGAATCTCACATTTTTTGGATATATTGCTTTGTATTTTATTATAATTATCGGCCCTTATATTGTCGATTATTTATGTGATTTGATGGTTATTAATCACAAAAGTTTTTTTTATATATATACAGAGTGTCCGAAAAAGATTAAAAGTAAAATTTTACCTGTTTCAAATAAGTAAGTAATGTAAATTACAAAGGTGTTAAAAATAAGGTCGAAATTATAAATACATTAATGATATATACGGCTCCTCTAGAAAAAATTGATCGATTACAAAAAAAAATATTTTCCTTCCACAAAATTTTCACAAAAATCTGTATATCGATGTCTTAAAAATTGTTTGGATTATAATCGAGGATGAAAGCTAACTTACACCACTTTTTCGCACCATTTAAAATTCTATTCCATCAATAAAAATATTGGCCATATACAAATTGACGAGGGCCTGTTCTAGATCAAAAATGTGTTAACAAGTGTGAAAGAGTTACGTAGCAAAAACATCTAAATAAAACGATACACAGACAGAGATCATGTAAGAAGTCAAATGTAGTTTCTACAAATGTAAAAAAAAACTAGTTAAGAGGTAATTGAATAGAATAGTACAGGAAATACCGGCTGGTTATAAAATAAGTATCTCTATTTGGAGCTATCTGTAGCTGGAAGAAATAACCGGAATGAAACCAAAATCGGCGCACTTACTATTCGAAAAGGGGGAAGAAGAATAGAACAATAATAATAAATAAAATAATAATTTCAACAATCGCCGACAGATGGCACTTTTGAGTGTGAAATATAACGTGTAATATTGTGTACCGTGGAGGTGTTGCAAACCTCAATGACTTCACCGCATATCACACCATGTGCGAAACATCACTTCTGATGCGTTACATTCCGCAGTTGAGCACGTCGTGCAGCGGCAGCGCCTAGATTGTGTCCTCCAGCAGAATGGCCATGTGGAAACTGAACATGATCGGCACCGCCATGCGAAAGCATAACCACGTTCACTGTGACATTTTCCAATAAATTAGGTATGCTATCCGGTTCGACACCTTAATTCTTTGTTCTTGTAATAAATATTACATTTCACACTGAGTAGCGACCCCTGTCGGTGATTATTGCAATTATTATTATTATTATTCCATTCTTTTTCCTTCTTCTTGATTAGTAAGTGTACCGATTTTGGTTCCATTCGGGTTATTTCTTCGAGCTACAGACAGCTCCAAATAGAGATACTTATATTATAACCACCCTGTATATAAATGCATAAATATGAAAATAAATATATAGTCTGAAGTTCTTTCTTTTCAAATCAGCCTTTTGAAATTATTGTGTTAATGCAAAAATTCGTCTATTTTTTTTTTTTTACAAAAATTAATGTTAAATTTTATTAAATTAAAATTACATTTAATGTAGTATGCACCGCTCTGTTCGATTACTATTCCCATCTCTCAAGTAGTTGTATAATGTCGCGCTCATAGAATTTGTTTTGCGTGTCGGAGAGGATTATAAAAATGCAAGTATTCAAGCGCAGAATATTTTTAAAATGTCCCACACAAAGCAAAGATGTTAAGGGGTCAGGTAACCTTTGAACTCACAAAATACATGAAAAGGAGACCTCTGTAAGAATTATCATAACTCCGTAACTATTTGACTTTGAATTATAAAATTTTAAATGCATATTAATAAAGGTTTATTTTATAAATTAAAATTCTCCAAAAATGTTTACACTCATATAAAGCTTTTAAATTTAATTTAAAATATAATAAATTTTTTACGAAAGAATTATTCTTGCATGTACTGCGCGCACGATTTTTCACATTTGAATTGCTAAAACCATTCAAAAAAATTGTAATGAGTACATATATAATGTGTTCTCAAAATGACCTACGATGAAAAAAATAAAATGAGTAGTTCTTGAGAAAAAATTTTTTTTTAGAGAAATTCGAAATATCGAGTTTTTTTTACTACAAAAGTAGTCATAAATTCTAAACTTGTTACTTGAGAAACATAATCGTAGGTCATTTTGTGCATCTGTTTGGTTAAGACATTCAGTCAAAATTTCATGAAATTCTAACGAATAATTTTTCTTAAATCGTGCGCGCAATGACCAAAATCGTCGTTTTGAGAAAATTGACTTCAAAGATCAAACTGTCCCTTGATCATATACAAAAAGCTCAGACTCTTTTAAACATAACTCCTCTTCTAAAGTGAATTTTTGCATGGGGTTTATTTTAAAATGTTCCTAAACAATCATATTTAATTATAAGCTAATAAAAAAATTTTCAAATTTCTCACACTTTAAAGGTTACCTGACCCCTTAATAAATAAAAAAATAATGAAATTAATAAAACGATAAAAAAGCAGTCGAAAGTAATGATTTCGGTCTGAAATGACGTGTTAAAGAATCATCTATATTATTAAGAGAAGTAATTATTAATTTACTATGCATAATTGTACAATAACCCTCTTTTTTAAATATAAATTAATTAATCATTGCGTATTAAATTTCCCTACAACACCAACCATCATCCGCACTCTAGCATTTACTCTCCCATCCTACCAATTATTGTGTTAGCATTTTTATGTCCTTTTTATTTTCCCTTTTATTTTATTTTATATTTATTATACGTACATACACACACACGCATACGCACACACACACACACAAACACACACACACACACACACACACACACACACACACACACACACACACACACACACACACACATATATATATATATATACACATAGAGAGAGATAATATTAGCTGAATCTTAAAAAAACTATAACAATTGTTCACTAAATTATCATTTAATTAAAATTTTGACGGCGTATCGATATTTTAAATTGCAATTCATCAATTCCACTAACACGTTAAAATAGCTTTTGTTTCTAAAATAGTCCTAGTATCTGAAAGCTTGATTCTAAATTAAATCATAAATTTTAAACTTGAAAACTGTATATTGTTGCATAATTTTAATCGATTCATCTCTGAACATCAAAAGTATCATCAGAATATAGGGAAGAATGAAAAACCATTCTCTGTATATTGGAAGGAACTTTGAAATTTATCCTTAATTTTTATTGCATTTAAAGTAGTTTTGGGAGTTATAAATGGAATTTTTACAGGAGAGATTTCAAGAAAAAGAAGGAAAGTTACTAATTAGCATAGACTGTGAAATGCAAGTCTCATAATATCTTCTATCATTTTATACTCTCGCATTAATTCGAAATTCTGTTTTGTTTAATGATACATTTACATCTAAATAACGTCTTTAAAAGCTTTCAAAATATTTATTTAAATAGGCGTGAAAGAATCTTTCATTCCAATTCATGTACCGAATAACGTACACGACCTTTCTGTTTACGTACAAAAACAATATAAAATTTTACATTAAGTAACAAATTTTCTGCAATTAATACCACCACTATAACGATTATTTACCAGACTAACAGCCAACTTTTATAACGCACTGGTTACCACTCGAATACGGATATCAACAGATAAAACATAGATAAAATTTTACATTAATGAACAAATTTTCTGCAACTAATACCGCAACTATAACGATAATATTTATCAGACTAACAGCCAACTTTGCTATAACGCACTGGTTACCACTCGAATATAGATATCAACAGATAAAACATAGATGCAATTTTACATTAATGAACAAATTTTCTGCAATTAATATCTCCCCTAAAACGCTAATGTTTACCAGACTAACAGCCAGCTTTGCTATAACGCAATTGTTATCACTCGAATACAAATATGAAGAAGCATGGAGCGTGGCCATTTGTAATAACATGAAATATTGCTCTGTTGTTTGCTTCTGTCTGAATGACATATACTTGCACGTAAAATCAGTAATATGAGAGTCGTTTCGCTGGGAGGTAGGTTGATTGAAGAGAGGTTGATATACGGGAGATTTACTCCTTTGGTAACGGTCAAAATTAACTTTGAGGTCTTCTGCACCTTTGGTTTCTTGTTAAATGCGGCATATCCTTGCCTAGTGTCTGCGGGAACTTGCCTGATGCCTCAGTCGGCCAGGTAGAAACAGCAACAACAATATAATTTTATTTTACAGATAAAGAAATCATTTACAGTGAAACTTCCATTTAACGAAGTTTCATTGTTACACTCAAATACTTCGTTATGAAGAGAATTCGTTAAATAGAATTCAACTTAAATTTATGAAACTTTTATACACATAACCCACATAAAATGAAAAGTACACATAAAATGGAAATATTTGAAAAATGATTTTAATTCGGGTAGTAATTTTTTATGCAATGTAGATATGAGAATAATTTAATTGAGAGTAATGTAAAAAACACAACAAAGAGAAGTAAACAAAAACCGAAGCGTACCTTTCCTTTTTTCATTAAAATATGATTAAAAATGTGTGTTTTGATTAAATGATTCAAATGTGTTCATTTTCATACAGTCCGCTGAAATAAATTCATAGATCCATATCCATCGCAACAGCAACCTCTCCGTTTGAATACGCACACGAAAGTGGAATAAACTTCGTTATATAGAATAATTTTTTCGTAATATGGAAACTAATTTACATGTTAATTATGTTCAAAGTCAAGGTTCTGCAGAAAATTTCGTTAAGTAGAAAACTTTGTTAAACAGAGACTTCGTTAAAGGGAAGTTCCACTGTATATAATTACTCCGTTATATAGAATTTACTTCACATCATTATACAGGCATAGGCTACATATTATTACGGATTGAAGGCTTACTTTCATCGCAGGTGAGTTGTACAAAACTAGTTTGCATGACTCAAACGCTTATTTTTGTTTAGAATGATGCCTGCATGGGCCTAGTCAAGTATATATGACCAATGCTAAGTAGGAATTAAATATTACGATTATGATTCAATATTCTCTCAAAAATTAATTTATCGAATTCCGTAAAAAACAATTCGATAAAATTTTAATTAAAAAGGTATACAATGCGATTTAGAAATAATTTGCAGGAAGAAATTGCACACTACAGAAAACAATATTTCTAACTGAAAGTCGGGTCGTAATTCATTGATTCAGATAAAAATACAAGGTGTCTCATTCCAATCTTAACCAGAAATTTTGTTCATAACAATAATGAAGATGTTTTAACGATCAACAGATTTACTTTTTTCAACAGATTTACTTTGCTTTGGATGAAATGCGATGACTGCACGAAAAGTGCTTAAAGAACACAGTAATTATGTAAGTGATTTTACATGTAGTGGGAACTACATTCCAAAAGATTTTGATATTGATTACTTCCACTACGTATTGTGACATTGTTATATTTTTCTTAAATAGGGCACTTTAGCTGAAAATTTTGCTAAAAGACCTTCTTTATTGTTGACTTACTTACAAAGTTATTAACAGAGTTCTGGTACAAATTAAAGTGAGACATCCTGTATTTTTGACTAAATACATGAATTGCGATCCTAGCTACCTTCACAAAAAATTGTTTTTTATAGTGTGCTCTAATTGAAGTGTAGTAAAGAGATGATGGGAATTTTTTCTACTGCAAAAAAAATTGTTCCAAAAACCACCAATAAAGGGCATATAATACCTTTATGTAAAATATACAAGGTGTCTACGCTCAACGGTGTCGAATGGCTAATTACTAAACCAATAGTCATAGACATATAATTTCACTTACAAAAATGTTTTAAATGAGGTAAAGAATTATTTTAAAAGTGATTTGGGTCAATAAAAACATTTCTTAAAAAGTTATGAAATTTAAATTTTTATACGGACCCTCCCCCCCCCCAGTCCTATAAATTATATTTATTAAAAATATCCTATTTCACTAAGAAGTAAGACAAAAAAGTCCCATTCTTTTAGGATGAAAATTGACCAAGTAATAGCTGTTTAAAGTTGATGCATCTTTTTTGCAACAAAATAGGGGTCATTCACAAATTTACTAGAAATATAAATAATAGTCAGAAAAAAAAAACCATGGTTGAGAGTAAAATTAACATTACAATATAAATTTAAAATCGTGACATGTTAAAGCAAAATATACAACTTGTACTAAAAATATAAGTGAAAAAGTAACAGAATTTTTGTTAAAAGAATTCATGAAAAGGAACAGCCTCATTTCCTTACAAAATAAAACATATATTAAAATAAAATTATTTTAACCAGTCTGAAATTTAATTAATAAAAATTTACAGTATCATGATACTTGTGCGATGCAACTACTTTCATTTAAAGTGCAAACTGCAAACACACGCGAAATAAATTCTTCTAATACTTTAAGCCCTTTGTGTACCATCCATAGAAGCATGATCAAATTCATCTGTGTTCAGATGCAGAAAATTGGTATAAGTCATGCAATTCAAAGTTTCATAACTCGGTCAATTTTATTGTTAGATGATTGGGAATTTTTTTCGTCTTACTTGTTGGTGTAATAGGAAATTTTTACTAAATATCACTTATAGGAGAAAGGAACCGTGTAAAAAAATTGAATTTCGTAACTTTAAAAGAAATGTTTTTATTAATACAATCGACTTTTAAAAAATATTTTTACCTCATTTATAACATTTTTGTAAGTGGAATTACGTCTGTGACTAACCGTTTAGGAATTACCCATTAGCCATCGTTGAGAGTGGGCCCCCTGTATAACAGGGGCTACGCAATTTATGCGTCTAATAACACGGATCGTCATGTGGACGGTTGCGATTATCTGGAATCGCAACATATTCAGTCAATAGCATGCTCAATAGTTCAATGCAGTAGATGCATCGGAATGTTTCGTATATGCATTATATGCTATTTTTAAGATAGTACAGAGAGATCTTATGGGAACTCGGTAGACTAAATATTTGATATATACCCAGAATCAAAAATTACAAGGATTCAACTATCGGAACCTTGCAGCCCAAGCCACAGAAAAATTATAGCGGATGAATAAAAGTTCCCGTCATCTCTTTACTACACTTACTAATTGTCATGTTTTTCTGGTGAATAGTTTTTTGCGTCATCCCTCTCAAAAATGAGTATTTTAATTTGAGACACATTTTATAAATAAAAACAAATGTTTAGAATACCGAGAGAAATTATCTCTCAATTTAACGAAACTGTAGTAAATAATAAAAGTTTGCGTTACATGGAGAAAAAAAAATTGTTGTCGACTCAGAACAATAACACATAATTATATGTAAAACACAATAAAACATAGTTATTTATGAATAAAAAGAAGCTACTATGTTAAATTATTTGTAAAGAAATACATTTAATAAATATTTTGATAAACGAATGCGACTTACATAGAAATTTTACATACATAAAGGGCTAAATCAGCGATTCGCAACTGAAGCGCAGCAGGTTAGCTTGCGTCTATGAAATTCCGAGAACTTATCGTATTACAATATCCCGTAACCAGTCCACTGGTACCTTTAATGGCATCTCTGATAATTGAATCCAATTTTTTCTGAAGTTCCCGACGACCCCTATAATGAGTCTTTGTGTGATTCGCGCCTCATAAATCCTTAAAACGACAATTATTATGACGTAGCTCTGTGCTTTTCGCGTCCATAGACCGTTAAAACGACAATCACTAAAACGGGATTATGTGTACCTCGCGCACATAAATCAGTAATACAGTAATCACTATAACGTATATCTATGCGTTTCGTGCCCACAAATCGTTAATAAGGCAATCAGTATTTAACCATTTGGATACTAATTCTTTTTTCATGTTACATTCACGCATGTCACATAGCGTGTACGTTTCCCTTGGTATTTGCCCTTAGAAACTTGCACATTCTATGTTGAATGTGATCTCATTTTCCAACAAAAGATATATCAGACGTTAAATTCATGAATCAAGCAGGGCGGTCGCTCTGCCAAGCCAAGCTTAAAAAAAAACGCCACACAAACAACGCCAAGAACTGGACTAAAGACCGCTAATGCTTACTTACAGAAAGCGACTTTGCAATGTTAAATCGACAAAACGTGCCAGATTAAAATATCAGATATCAAATAAACCAAGCGTCGCAGAAAACAAAACGAAAACTAGAAGAATCTAATGAAGAATTTCTTCAATTTAAGACCATACTCATTTTCATAAGTGATTTATAAACAGAGATATAGATTTTTAAAAAAAACGTCGAGTTACTTAAAATGATCACTTTTTTCTTCGTTAAACTTTTTTTTTTTTCAAACAACCTACATACCTTAATATCAGGCAGAATAAAAAAAGGATTGCATGTTTGGACAAGTAATTACTTAATCTATGTGCTTTTATAAAATCCAGTGTAAAAAAAATTATTTTCTATCCTTAATTAACAAAAAAACTGTTAATTAACTTGGCGATTAAAAAATTATGCCAAAACAGAGATAAAACCCGCCAACGACCATGTACCATCTGTATTATAATAGCACAAATCAGTTACATGTTATAACCACATCAAATTTCATCTGCAAGTCAGCCATTTTCTTTTGAAGATATTTTTAAAAAAAAATAAAACTTCATAATTATAAGAACACACATTTTATCAGACAAATAAATATGACTGCAAACTGTGGCAGATGACTGTTTCCAACATGAATAAGTATGAGAAATTGCCGGTCAAAGATAAGTGTCTTGGTGGCTCAGTCGCAGAGCGCCAATACGGTAAACATAAGGTCCCAGGTTCTTGTCCTGGCCCAGGTCAGTTTTTCACTCATGTATGTTTAGTGTATTTAATTGTATGATAAAATGCGTGTTCTTAAAATATTCTAAAATAAAGTAATCAGACGTAGTGTTTATGCTTTAAAAAATATTTTAAATATATAATTTACGATTTTAGAAAGATTGTTAAATTATTTTTGTTTTAGAAGTGAAGTTTCCATTTAAATTTATTGTAACAGTACAATGTTTAATTGAATAAAATAATGTAAATCTAAGAAATTGCTAAGAAATTCCAAACATGCACAAGGCAACGCAAAAAATAAATAAATAAACAAAAAATAAATAAATAAATAAATAAATAAATAAAAATCAGCTTTCAGAAATTATAAAAAATGTTCATATATCTTAATTACAAGCTAAAGGAGGGTTTATTTCTATATCATTCTATATATAATTGTAATTTCAGCAAATATATTAAATTCCAATGCGATCTGTTTTAAAACACATGATGAAAAATTTATAAAAAAGAATGGCGTGCCACATTTCGGGGAGGGGATGGGGAGGGGCATGAACAAAATTAGGAAGTATAATAAGACTATCTGTTTGAAACTTTACGATATTTTATAACACATAACATAAATTTTAAAAATTAAGCTGCGTCAAAAAATGTAGGGAGGGGCAGAGCGCGTTTTGCCTACACAAGGGGGGGGGGGTTACACTTTTCTAAATTTTAACGATATCCGTCATGTCACATATCGTTACAAAGGGCTGTGACCACTTATACATGTTATGCACCCCCACATTTTGCCCCCCCCCCCGACACTAGTCATGTGATATATTGTTCGAAAGGCCTGTGACCGCTTAATCATATTATGTGTCTTCGGGATCCATCATCCCACTTTCAACCCCCCCCCCCCCTAAGGGGGCACTTTTCTAAATTTTGCCGACACCTCTAATGTGATATATCGTTGGAAAGGTCTGTAAACGCCTAATCATATTATGCAATGGGGGGGGGGAGGGTATTTTCTAAATTTTGCCCATACCCCTCATGTGATACATCGTTGGAAAGGTCTGTAACCGCTTAATCCTATTATGCATCTCCGGTGTTCATCCCCCCACTTTGCCCCCAAACGCGATTAGCTTTCACCACCAGGGGGCGCTTTCCTATCTCTGTTTCTATGGGTTGGATCACGACGGGGTATGGCTCACTCGACTCGACATCGATAGAGGTTTACAATTTTAGTTCGTTTTTTAACCACCAGGGGGCACTTTCCTATCTCTGGCTCTATAGGCTGGATCACGACGGGGTATAGCTCATTAGACTCGACATCTATAGCCTTAACGATTTCAGTGCCCGAGGTTCACATAGAACAGATTGCGCTACCTGGCGGTGGAAGATGGAACTTGAGCGTGCGCAGCACGACTGCTATACGGTGCCGAAGGCAGCGGGGACCCGTGTCGGAGGTTCGTTTGGTTAGAGGTTTATAATATTTGATGTGCAAATTAAGGGATTATCCGGTGCCGAAGGCAGCGGGGAACCAGGTCGGAGGTTCGTTCGGTTCGAGGTTTTACAAGATTCAAGGCCTCGATGTAAATTAGGGGCCCGCTAGCGGGCGAAGCCAGCTAGTGCTAATAATAAAAGCGCGTGATATCACGTTTGATTTCAAATGCAGTGCTGACACGCTATGTACTTATTCCATTTTTATTTATTTCATGGATAAGTCAGTGATATTTTTTAACGGAGGATAACGAGTATTATAACAAGCCACATTTAGTATGTTGTTTTTAAGAGTGTAATTAGTTTAATTGAAAAGTCTACTGGTATTTCTAGTTAACCCTTTAAACAATGACTGAAAGTAAAATGTAATTTTAAATTATTTCTCATGCTTAGATTATTTAAATTATGTTTAATCTATTTTTAAAAAAATAAATGATATCTACAAAAACAACTTTTCAAAAGTAAAAAAAGCCAAGCGTTACAAAAAAAAAGTTGTGGCTAAAAAATTGTGTGATATCAAATTTCCAAGCTATTATATTACTTATTTAACTTTTTTCCATTAAATAAATTACATATATAAGTCGAGTGCCTACGTATATGTTAATATAAATCGTTTTCTCCTGTACTAAATACATCCTAACGAGTTTCTGAAAATTCAATTTTTCTTAAATTATGCATGATGGGCTTGGCGGCCATCTTTCCATATTTCTAAGCACCCAAATTTCTAAAGTAAAAGCGTAATATGTTTGCAATGTAATATGTTTATAACAATTTTGAACTTCAGATTTTAACTACCGACAGATAAATTAGATAAGACTGATATTTTGAGAAATTGATTTTTACTAGTTTGAAATTATTAATTACTCTAAAAAATAAATCATAAGATGAATCTTTAAGATATGTCATCATTATCTTAAGACACAATTTTCAGAGCATACAAGTCTATAAATGAAATGCTTAAAATATTTGCTTAAAGAACAATTTTGAACTTCGGATTTTAACTACGGATTTGGGTGCTTAGAATTTTGTGAGTAATATGGAAAGATGGCCGCCAAGCCCATCATGCATAATTTGAAAAAAATTGAATTTTCAGAAACTCGTTAGGATGTATTTAGTACAGGAGAAAACGATTTCTATTAACATATACGTAGGCACTCGACTTATATATATAACTTATTTAATGGAAAAAAGTTAAATAAGTAATATAATAGCTTGAAAATTTGATATCACACAATTTTTTAGCCACAACTTTTTTTTTTTTAACGCTTGGCTTTTTTCACTTTTGAAAAGTTGTTTTTGTAGATAATATTTTCCTGACGTTACAAGGTATATGAATGACAAAGAATAATAAAAAAAAAACACGAGAATACATATTGTACATATATTGTTACAATGTTTTTAAAATTATTGTGCAGTTTATTATTAATGTTTGGCAACAGGAAAGGAATAAATTGCATTTAAATGGTTGATTTTATTGAAGAAAAATTTAAATGTCTCATAAGCGTTTGCATTGGAACTTTAACATTTAACAACTCAGGCTGCAAATCGATTTTCGAAAATCCAGCCGTGTTATATCTCTGTGTTATTAAGATCTATGTTTGTAGTAAATGTCATTGTGATTGAGCTATTTCTGAGAAATCGCGTTCATTTCATTGACAAATTAGAATGGATACATAAGAAGCTTCGCTTGCCTTCAGCTTGTTTAACTTAAGTAAGTTTAAACTTTTATTCTATTAATACGCACAAGAAATATAAATGAACTACATTGGTTGTAAAAACAGGGAATATCTTGTATATTATCTGTAAAAAGGCTTTATAAATTCATAAAGCACGATTTACATTTCTTTGCATTGAAATGACTTTCATTACATACTCGTATTAAATGATTTGAAAACCTAATTAAAAAAATTTACTTTTTAAGATACTCAGTTTTTTTTCTTTTTTTTTCTTTAAATTATACACTGTTTGTCTCATGGCAGACATTCTATTTTTGAAACAATGCTGAACAAATAAAATGATTTTTCTGGCCTCGAGGACTTCTTTTTCGAAAAAGTCATTTACCTCTGTACAATATTTTTTTTTGTTAAATTGTCATATGATAAGCTCATTGAAACTGTTACTGTTTTTTTCGTTTAAATTAATTATTATACTATTTTAAAAACCTAAACTTTTTGAAAAGTTTTTATTTTTTATTTTTTATGAGTTCGAGTATAAAATGTTTTTACGTTTTCAAAAATTATAGTTGAACTATGACATTTACTTTATATAATGCAAGTGAAATAAAATAATAATAAATAAAACTCTGACAAAAAGTTCATATGCAAAACAATTTATAAATAACTAGAAATACTTTTGGATTGTTGCCACATCGTTTATCTTTCTGATTGATTTAATACCCATTTAGTTGTTATTAGCGACAGAATGGCGTTATTTCTTTCATTTGTTGATAAACCGCTAGTGTAAAAAATTACAGGACACTCACTCCGATTATGGTTAGTTAATTTGAAATTATATTTATTAAGTTATAATTGCATCTGAATTTTCTTTTTAAAAATATGAACGAAATTTTCAATAGACATACTTTGCTTTGTGTAAAATATAACGATATCACAAGAAGTGGTTTAAATGGGCATTATCCCCGTCCAAATAGTGTTGAACTAGATGTTTCATGTTTCCTATTGTAACTTACATGCGGTCTCACTGACTAAAGAACCGCACACTTCGAACATATTTCATGTACTCTTGTCTTTCACTCATAATAAAGTAAGTCTGTCGAAAATTATCTGTATTTTTGTTAAATTTATCAACAATAATTATGTTTTGAATTGGAAGAAAATATCGTCTATTTGTAATTGAATGTTTATTCAGTATGGATATAGAATTCAGTTTCCTATACGAATATGTTTGTTGTTGTGTTTTCTTACCACCCCTTAAAATTTGTCACAGGACTTTTGAATCCCCCTGTAGCTATAGATATGTAGATGTGTAAATATATAGAGTGCCCATAAATTATTGTTGGGGTTTTCTTATCCATACATTTGATTTAAGAACATGACGAAAAATATTATTACGTATTCCTAAGGTACAACTCAAAAAATTTTTTGATAACACAAACAAAGTTAAATATTCTCCGCCAATTTATGCGGCAAAACTAGCAGCTTCGCATATGTGAGAATTCAAATTGGCGAGTTCACAAGAGAAAGCAATGCGCATATTGTGATTCGATCTAACTATCTAACTTTGTGCTCATAATTCATTAATAACTTTTTGATAAATTTGAAAAAAAAAATTTAATTGTTATTTGATTATAATCGTTGTTTGATTACTAACGTTTAGAATTACAACTTTTTTTGAGTTTGCGAATATGTAATAATATTTTTATTCATGTTTTCAAATTAAAAGTTATGAGGTAAGATAACCCCGACAATAGTTTAAGGACACCCTGTATATGTAGGTGTAGATGGGTAATGTGCAGGCGTATAGATATGTAGATCTGATAGCATTAAGCATTATCTTATAGACTAGGCCATACGTTTAAATTCATCTTTCTCAAAAAACAATATGTATGTATATTTATTTTACTCATAATCCACTTTGGCACGTTAATAAAATTGGTTACTAATACAGTTTATTTTTCTTCTATGAAAAACGCGGAGTTGTAAAGTTGCAGTCTAAATATTGTTTTTTCATTCAAAAATTTTCTTTTATTCGTTAAGCAATAAATTGACTAAAATTCGAAATTTCCGATAGTTAATTAATTAAAATTTTATCTTTTTAAGAATTAAAAATACTAATGAAAATTAGTGACTGCTTAACCTGTTCCTCTATATATAGCTCTAAGGTTATAGAAGCTGAATGAACACTAAAGCTTCACAGGAGCACATGCACTGAATTCGATTTAATCGACTTACTTCGTTACAATAGCTAATAAGCAATTTGTCTAGATGTCAAGCGCAAATCTAAGATTAAAACCACATGAGTCTAAACTTAAAATAATTTATTAATATCAACATTTAAATGATAGTAGAAATTGCACGTTTCATCGAGAATTATATAGTTTTAGACACATAGTTTGAGACATATTTGTTTTATCCAGAATTTCAATACTTTTAGTTCGTGTTTATGAATTTATTTAATTAATGATGTTTCCTTCTTTACATCTTTCTACAATATGACCGGTTACAGTAAAATAAATTTTATTATTACTAATCTCCTACCTTCCTCTTTTACTATTGATAAGAATATAAAAAAAACCTTTGCAGATTTGCTTTTATCTTTGCACTTTTGATGAAGCTTTACCTTTTACCGTTTGGTGAAATAATCCATCACTACTTAATTGGTAGTGCTGCTAATTTTACCTGGTAAAGAAATATTTTAATTAATTACTCCTGAAACTATAGCTTGCTTTTTACGGATTTTCTGATGGATATATAAGGCTTTTTTCAAGATTAATCATTACCAATAACATTTTTTTCTTAAAATTATCAGGACTAGTAAAACCTTTTGTACCCAATAAATATGCATAAAAATATTTAATACGCTTTCGTAAAATATAAGAAAAAAAATTACATTAAAGTATCAGTAATTGCCAAAATAGGAAAACTTAACTTCTATTCTTAATTGCTTTTTCAAAGAAAACATGACGTTTTATTTACCCGAAACATTTAAAATAAGAGACGAAAACAAAGTTTTTTTTTCCCTTGCGTCCTCTGTTTATGTACATGTTTTAAAGATTATTAACTTTCCGTTATGGCTCGAGCTGCTTTTTGTCGATGCAATATTCATTTTTCATGTCTCGAGGTAGACGTTAAATGTAGAACGTCAATATTTGCTGTGGAGTACACATTAAACATATTTCGAAGAGAATAATGCGAAACAAGTAATTAAGGCACGCACTTAAGCTTTTTTTAACGAATTTTTTCTTCACATTTGTATTTTACTTATATAATTAATATATATATATATATATATTACATGAATGTTTAATGTACGCAATACAGTTGATTGTATACTAATTACAAATGTTTTATTCTTTGCATTATATTAGGCTAAATCCACCTAAAAGAATCGATATTTTTTTAACTAAAAACTTTCAAAAAACACGATAGCAGGAAGCCGGAAAATTTCGTCATAGAAATAAACAAGAGCTAAAAAGCATGCATCAGGCATACAATAAGAAACACTTTCCAAAACTAACAGACTACTATTAAAAAATTTTATTTTGTCATACATTGAAACGAAATATTTAAATAAGCAATTAAAAAAACCCCACATCACTCAATAAATTTCTTTTCAGCAATTGCTGTCTTTTTCCGGTAATGTGTGCATATTATTTCGTGCAGCCCTGTATACGATGTATAGAATTTATAAACACCACTTAATACACTCAAAATTAGATAAGTTTAACAATGCATACCACAACCAAAAACGCACGTCCAGCAATTGTCGATATTAGTCAGTCATGAAATTGAATTCTTTGCGTACTCTGAATTACAAATGCTACACACTCCATAATCTACAGAAAACATGTTGTAACGCACTTCAGTGATTTCATTATGTTTCAAGTATCATAACATTATTAAAATGCACCTCAAACGATTTTTCACCATAGATCATAATGTAATGGAACTTTTTTGTGCCTCCCTGTAAATATAAACGAACTATAAAGGATACATTTTCTATACACCTGAAAAAGCATGTTGTAATCCATCTCAGTATTGCATATCAACCTCATTATGTTTAAAATACTGTAACATCAACAAAATGCATTCAAACGATTTTTTCGCTATAGACCATAATGTAACGGAATCTTTTTGGGTATCCCGGTAAACAAACAATAAACGTTGTACACTTATTTTTCAATACCGAACGTTCTATATTAAACCTAAATATTATATAAAAATTTCATAGCAATGCGAATATAGTTACGAGAGTTAGAGCACGGACAGACAGACGGCAGACAGATAGACAAACACTTTTCAACCATGTTGGGCAGTGTTAAAAAGGGTACTGTGAAATTTATGAAATGACAAAGTAAGAAGCAAAGTAGATAACGCAGGGTTGCCATTGGCGACTACTTAATTATTTTTTTAAAATATTATTTTGTCTACCACCATTTCCAAACAATAATAATCTATATTGAAGGTTAATAGAAATCTGCTATGAACTGTTATATACGAACTATATTTGAAAATAGTGGTGGACAAAATGATAATAATAAATCCACCTGTGGCAATCTTGTAAAAGAGCGAAAAAGAACGAAACTTAATCCTTGATGTGAAGGTAATGGTATGGCTTTCGAAGTTATCTTTCCCATAATTAAATCCCTAAGATGTCAAAGCTATATAGAAATAAAAATTGCATGGCATTAATTTTTATTTATAGAGAATTTTTATAGAATGTCATTTTGTCGACCGGGAATACAGAGATATGTGATTGACCTAGAAACACTAAGACGTTAGTTATTTTAAACTCCAATAGAGGGATATTATATATATATATGTGTATATGTATATAAATATAAAGGACATATTAAACAAAAACTAAAATCATGCATCCGGCATAGATAATGAAACACTTTCCAACACCAACAGAACATTATTAAGAAATTTCGTTTTCTCATAGCGTGAAAGGAGCAACTTAAAAAAAAAACTCACATAACTCAATAAAAATATCTTTTGAAAAATTAGCGTCTATATCAGATAATGTGTGCGAATTCTTTTCTGTGGACCTGTATACGATCCATATAATTTATACACACCACCTAATACACTCAAAATGAGATAAGTTTTAAAATGCATATCACAGCGGAAAACGCACTTCCAGCAATTAACGATCTTAGTCATTCCTGTAACCGAATTCTTTTGTGCGTCTCTGTAAACGAACGTCAAATGCTATGCCCTCCATAATCTATAGAAAACATATTGTAACGCACTTTATTCATTTCCTTATATTTTTAGTAACACAACGTCATTAAAAGCCACCGAAAACGATTTCTCCTCATAGATCATAATGTAATAGAATTCTTTTGTGCGTTCCTGTACACGAACTGTAAATGATACTTAATCTATATTCCTGAGAAAGCATGTCGTTGTTCATCTCAGTGTTGCACATCATTATGTTTGAAATATCGTAAGATTAATAAAATGCATTGAAAACGATTTTTCACTATCGATTATAATGCAACAAAAATCTCTTGAGTGTCCATGTAAACGAACTATAAATGCTACACACTTCATTTTCAATACCAAACATTCTATAGAAAAACCACAATAACATATAACATTTCTATAGCAATCCTAGTATATTTACGGGAGTTAGAGCACGGACAGACAGACGACAGACGGACAAACCGAATTGATAAACACTTTTTAACTATATTAGAAAGTGTTAATAAGAGAGAAAAAAACTTTTTTGGCCTTGTCGTGGGCTAAACTGAGCAATATCTACCTACTTCTTTTAACTACATTGTTAGAATATTTAAAATATTCCTAATCGATTTTTTTTTATTATATATGCTTTACACGTGGCTCATTAATATCAGTGCTCCCGCTGTCCCTCCAGCAATTCAATTATGACATTGTTTTAATTTTGTGAATACATTTTAGGTAATTAAGTAGTCACAGGCGCTAGTCAGATATGTTTACATTGTTTTAATTTTGTGAATACGTTTTAGGTAATTAAGCATTCACAGACCTAAGCCAAGTGTGTTTACTCTTTTAGACTAAAATTATTTCAACCTACAATGAAAAAAAAATTAAAACATTTATGATGTACTTAAAAGGTAAAAGATTTTTTTTTAACTTGCAATTTTTGCGATGAAATTTTGTTTTAGTGTGAATTACCATTTGAAATCGTCAGATCAAAGTGGGACAAATTAAAAAGTTTGATTGAAAAGGCAATTTCTTAACATATTAACCCCTTAATAGTTTCGTTTTTTTTTGACACAATAAACTAAAAATTGGGACATACCACAACTTTTTCTGTACTAAAATATTTTACTTATATAATCGAAAAATATCTGCTAGTTAATAAAGCGAAGATTACAGTTAACAATTAGTGGTAATCAAAAGCATTTTGTAAAAAAGTAAGCAAGCTCTTCTTGCCCGACCGGCGTTCAGCCAAAACAGTTAAGTGGTTAATATAATTCCGTATCATTAGAATAATTATTATCGCCTCATTAAAGCATTTTTAATACATGTGAGAATAAACAAATGAACTATATAGTATAATCTATTTTTTTCTTCTACTAAAAGCACTCTTGTAGAGATTTTAGAAAACAATACAAAGTAAGGCTGTATGTAAAACAAATTGGGAAGATGGATTATAATGTCCTAAAATGTTGACGTAGTTCGAAGTAATAGGAATAATTTAAAACTTAATCCGTTTGGAATTATTTTGTAGGAATTGAATTATCTTTGTTTTAAAATTATCTTTGATTTATCTTTTTAGTGTACTATTGCGTATGATTTGGTAGAAACTACAGAAAAATTAGCATAAATTATAAAATAAACCACATGTTAAATGTATAATTTGTGTTAAGTTTTTGACAAAAATTAACCCAAATATAACATTTTGTGGAAAAATAAACACACTTATGCATGTGTAAACGTTTCTTTTGTAAATCATATAGACTTGTTTACATTTATTTTCCTTAATCCCTTTTTGGTATGAAAAATATATTACACATATATACATCATATAAGGTAAAGCCAGGAAAGATGGCGCGGTCGGAGAGATTGCGCACATAGAGGTTTGGGGTGAAGGAGTCGAGTGAGCGCGCAGCGACTCCAGGTAGTTGTAAAACAGCAGTAGTGGAGTGTCTACTTGAAAGTACACGTTGATTGTTTTGAGCGTCTAAGATAAAGCATTGCTATTTTGTTTTGTTTTCCCAAAGTAAATGCTTGAATTTTCATAGCTATTCATCAGAATTTCTATACAATGTCAGTAGTACCAACTATTTTAAACTTAAACGATTTCTCATAAGCTACTAATCTAGACTAACAATGTGAACATCAACGGTTCGTTTTAGTAGAGGCTATGTTTAAATAAAAGTCCGCGCAATCTTTCCTACCAAAATTGGAGAGTTTGCGCATCTGCTACTTAGGAGAGATGGCGCATTGTTCCCATTAGTTTCCATGCTAGGAAAGATTGCGCAGCTTATTGGTAAATTTGCATAAAAATGAAAAATGAAAATGGACAAATTTTAAGTTAAACGTGTTATCAAGTAACTTAATGTTATTTTGTAATCTTATCTGGACTTGCTTTTTCTGATTCTTTATTTTTTTCCCCTTTAATTAAAATTTTTTAATCGTTTTTAAAATTCTTTCCTTTTTCTGATTCTTTAATCATTAGGTTGAAATATTCACTCCTAATACAATAATATTTGTTCCCAAAAAACCTTATAACAATGTCATTGTAATGTAATTATTATTTTTAACAATTTAATTGTAGTTATTATTAGTAACAATCTCTCCTACTTATGTGCACAATCACACCAACCCTGTAAGGACAGATTGCGCAAAATAACTTTCTTGGTTTTATTACAACTGTTCTATTAAATTGCAACATAACAACAAAATAGCAATGGAAAGGCATAAAAAACAAATGAAGTAAAAATTATTCATGGATAGTTTAGAAAAAAATTAATAGTTATATTTTTTATTGTTATTCTTTTGAATTGTGCGCAGACTCTCCTAGCTTTACCTTACTTTAAGATACACTCATATATTAAATCTCATATCTTCTAATATCAGTAAAATACATTTTTAAAACACAGATATTGTCAAAGCAAAATATTTCAAAAGAAAACCTTAACAATAACATTTAAAATTTACAAAATATTTTCATCCAAGCATTGATTTTTTATGATAAAGGTTATTCTTTATTTAACATTCCACCTATTTATTCAATTGTTTTTCTCAGAAAAAATAATTTATTTTTTCTATCTTGTGACTATGTGTTTTTCTTTCGAGTAAAAATAAAATGAAATATATTTAGTCGAAGATGTTTTCATTTTTTTTCCACATTTTATCATTTTTTAGAAAACATGTCAAAAAATGAATTTTTGATATTATGTAATATTGTTCTGCCAAGTAAAATTATATTATCATCCTTCATCTGATTGATGATATATTTTGCTATATATTTTGTTCTTGAACTTTGAAATTATTCTATAGACTACAAAACTTTCCAAGTTGTGTGTTTTCCTTTTTTTTTTTTTACATATGTTTCACAATTTATTCATGCTTTAAATTTCCTCATAATAAATAAAAGTAAAAACCCATTAGAATATTAATCCCATAAGGAGTTATGATCATACCATATTCTTTAGAATGTCGACTTTTCAAAAGAAAATTTTCAGTAGTGTGATATTTAAAGAATTTTCTCTGAAAACATCAAAGAAAATCGATAAAAATTAATAGTGTCATATCATATTTTGACAAATTGAATTTTTCGAATGCAATTGTAAATCGAAATTTTAAAAATACATTCTCTGGCAAATTTTTGACGAATATAATTCTAATATATGTATGCATTTTATTTTTTTTATGTACAGTTAAAATAAAATTTGCTCTTTTAATAAATTCCTCTTTTAGTTTGCTCTCTTGTTTTAATTTGCTCTCTTGTTTTTAATTTGCTCTCTTTTAAATGCCTCTTTTAATAAAATGAAGATAAAATTGGTTCAATTTTATCTTCAAGCGATAGAGTAGTTGTTCTTTTACATTGTTGAAACATTATAGATGTAAAAAATTACAGAATATTCCAGTTATGAAAGATTCCTTGATTCAAATGGATATGTATTAACGTTTTGTTGAATCAACATTAAATAACATTCCACATAAGCAACAGCGTGGTCATTATTACTTTCATTTGTTGGAAAAGTGCTGTTGCATGTATTTTATACAATGCATGTATTGTAATTATTATAATCATGTTTAATGGAGTGTAAGTTATTATATATAAGTATCTATGTCTATTGTATGGCTGTCTATGATCTAATAAGATCGCAGACAGCCATGGTATGAGCTCGCGCCGCCAGACACCCACGGGGGTCGCCGGCTGGCGTTCCGACCATCGCGCCCAAGTCTCTAAACGACTTATATCGCACCAGAGGCTTTGTCTCGCCTCGGCGCTGCGATCGGCCTGGGGCCGCTCCCCAACTGCGGACCCCCAAGCCAATTTACCAAGGTCGATGACATAGGTCGCCACGACAGTAACACCACGTCTCGGAGGAAAATTCCGCAGGGACGGAACCTTGATGAACCGCCGAGGAACCCCCGACGACTTCGTTCGCGAAACCCTATAGGGGGAGACGGTCACTAGGCCATATGTCGAGCTACCACGACGGCTCTTGCTATACCACAACTTGAGGGGTGAGACAGCCATGGTATGTTGTATGTACTGTAAGATGGATATAGGCAGTAGTAATTAAGGATACATGTAAGTAAAGAGATGGTGTATAAAGAAGTATAGAGTTAATTTAAAATTAAAAAGTATTTACTAATTTTAGCTTACTCTGGCATGTAAATAAAATCTGCAAATAAAGCAGATTTTTTGGTGTTTTATGAAAACTAATAAAAATAGTTATATATTCTTATTATTATTGTTATTTCTTGCGTAATGTGCAATACATACATTTATCATCTTACGACATATTACCAAACTTTTTTCTGTGAAATAACCATTCCAGAACTTAACTCTACCCTCAGCTTTCGACGATTTGATAAGATCAATAAATACGCACTTCTGAATAGTAAGTGACGCAATTATTGCAATGGCTTGCAGAATATTTTCTCCGCTTTTGTATATACATATTACAACTGGCAGTCAAATAAAAGTAAATACTAAGAGATTCTTTTTTAATAAAGCGTAAGTTCATGTAATATAGGCATGTAATATAGCTTGAATTTATTTTTAAAGGCTATGGAGTGATTAAGTAAAAATTCTATCACTTTTCATGGATAAATCGTGAAATTTCTTGTAAAAATGCTAGTCAGGGTGAATATGTCACTCCTTATTCTGTTCTCTAAAATAAAGCACAACGGTTAATGATTTTGAGATCATGGGATTGTGAGGGAAAAATAAATGCACCACTTTGTTTTCATGTTCCTCAAGTAATGGCAACAGGTTACAGGTGAGATATATAAATAAGGCAGTTATATTTTTACAAAACGCTACTTATAACAGAAACAATTTTTCTAAAAGGAGAGGTTATGCGACTTAAACTCAGACCAGAGCAGAGTAAAAGGCAGTGGAAAATGTCATATTAGCTGAATAAAAGTTCGAAACACCTTTTGCTTTTCTTAATTTTTATTTGAAAGCACAAGACAGATATAGTTTTTTCCGAGTGGAAACTTAAAATCGTTAAAGGTAAAATCTATATAACGAACATAATCATAATACAGAGTAGTAACAACATGTTACGTCAGAGATGAAAAGCCTCAGGTTTCTAAGAGACAGAACTATTTCAATATACCACCACTACATGTTATTTCAACACAATATATATAATAATTAATACATTTACGTAACGCCGTACATTTGCCGAAATAGTTCAGATAATGCAAGTTGCCAAAAAAGTAAAATAGCAGAAGAAAACCCCTTCGCATGCAGCCGTACTCAGAAGCTGCGCAAAATGCGAATTGACAGACAAACTGAGGTGAAAGAACCGGCAACGTGTGGATGCAAAGGATTCCGGTCGCAACTCGGGAAAATGTATTAGCAGGGTGATCCAAACTGCGTGTAGGCATTTTAACTTGCAAAAACTCTTATACCTGTCTATCAGTTTCTATCATTAAGATGAGCTTGGTTGGCTAAAAGTGCGACATAATTATTCATAGTTACATCCTTTTTCAAAATTGCTATAGGATTTGACGAAAACACAGATGATTGCCCATATCGCGCAGACTTGCTTAAAGGTTAATATAAAATACTCCTGATCATACGCTTGTGTCCATGTCCTCCAGATGTACAGACATCCTGTTGCAGGTAACAATCTGAACCATGAATCATCTTTCCAAACGATTTTTTTCCATGAATTCATTCGGCAGGTTTTAAGCTTGTGGCATTAATCTAGACGGAATATTTCATGAACATGTAATGCATTAAAAACGGCTATGGCTAATTTTACTTACATGTTCTGTTTTTCACTGTAAACACAAACGTCTGAAATTCAGTTAAAAAAGTATCTTAAATAGATGGTCACATTTTAAGTGAAAAAAAAGTGTCTTACTTTTTAAGATACCTTTTTGTATCTGAAGTTAAGACATTGGAAACGTCTTAAAACGCCACCATTTTTAAAACACTTGAAATGTCTGAAAAAGCCGCCGTTTCGTCACATTGCTTGTTCGAAAAAAAGACTGATGGCACCATCTATTGACAATTTTAGAAGCATCTCGTATTATAACGTGCCAGTATTATAACGTAAAATTAACAGTAATAAACAGTAAAATAAGCAGTAATACGCTGCCGAATCGAAAAATATCGAAAATAAATCACTGGCCGAAACTCAACTTAGTGGTAATAAGACTTGAAAATTTAGTGATTTATAATAGTATATTAAATAAATAAATATTTAAATTACGCCGAAAGTCAACCGAAAACGGTTAGTGAGCACAAAATGTATATGTTTTAGAAAATATATTTGAATACCAACGCATAAAATGGAATTTTGAAAAATGCATAATAATATCGAAATAAAGAACAAGAATCTTCTAAAAATATATCTGCATGAATAAAATTTACCTTCTATACTTAGACACATATCATGCGTAAATAATAAAAAAGTCCTGTGATAAAATACACGTAATAGTTAAAGTAGACTACAATACAACCACTTAACCCAAGCAAAATCATAATTTTTTAATGATTTAAGATAAAATACTTATTCTAGGCAAGTGACTTGAAAGCTATTATATAAATATACACGTAATATTAAAAACTAAATTCGTATCTTACAAATATATAATAGAGATTATGTGACGTTATTAAAACAAAGATATAAGAAAACCTAAAGATAAAAATTACTTTTATACTTTAAAATATTTTCTTTTATAATCGAAGGAGCACTTGTATTTATTATATTTGTGAATGCATTACGTCGTCATGTAATGCCGGCGTCTCTATCTCTGATACTCATCACGGCACCTGCCTGCCCTGACCACCCTCCCTTCTCATTTCAGATGTGATCAACAAAAGCAATGTCTTAATTTAAAACATTTTACCATATTAAGACACTTTATATTAGTTCATTTCTACCACCAGTCCATTAAGACACACAAGTGTCTTAAATTAAGGTATCTATTATGTCTAAGCTCTATATTAAGACATTTACGTGTCTTAAATGCATTTTCAGTGGTTTTTTTGTCTTACTTTAAGACTCCTTTATTTGCAGTGTTGAAGCTTTCTTCTAACTGTATTGGATGATATTGTCGACAGCAGATGTAATAGTAATTTTCTTTTTGACGTCACAGCATGCTTTACATTCACGCATTTTTTAGTTTTGCCCACACTAAAAATGTTTCACTGAGGATATTTTTCCTTATTTTCGGTATACAATAATGACATTCAAAACGGTAACTCGAGAAAAGTCAAAGCCCGGGCAGTTGCGTTGAGGAATGCCTTTAAGCAGGACAATAACGATTTCCTATTTTGAAAGTCAGAAAGATCCGTCATCTTGCACCAAACACAGAAAAAGGAATGCTCACAGCATCATAACTACTATCTAACAGTAGAGTAAAATGTATACTTATTTTCATAATAAAAATTAGTGGTATCCAGATTTATTTTCAGGAACATGAAGCTCATTCATAAAGACCATTGTCATTTTTAGTTTTATTCTTCTTTTCTTAGTTACCTATCGATCGCGAATATCCTTATTTATATAGTGTAATCCGACAATACTATTGTATAATAAAGAATATATTGTATAATTATAATTATAATATAGTATAATTATAATTATACTATAACAGAGAATATCTAGTATAATTATCTGATTTAGCCTAATATAATCTTCTTATATATTCTAATATAATTCTCTACTAATCCTCCCTATATTGTAATACTTTTCTCCAGCTAAACTCCTGAATAAATGTATTTTGATTTGATTGTAACATTAAACATGTGCTACATTGTAACCTTTAGTTTCACCTTGAGAGCATTCGTGAGATATAAACCCAATTTCCATAACAGGATGTATCTGTAATCTTGCTGCTGTAGGAACAAATTTATAAAGAAAATGAACAAAACGATTTTATTTTCTTGAAAGACAGAATTGTACTTTATTGTTGTCAAGTTTCCGAAGATGGGTTTTGAAATTTATGTCTTTTGGCAATAGTAAAAATTTCCTTTTTTGTTTTTTTAAATTGTTCCAATCATTTAATGCTTTTAAGTCATACAAAATTACTATTTATACAAAAAAAATCTCAATTCGCATAAAGAATTCTTATAAAATCCACCTCAACATTTAATGGGATAAGTTATTTTGGTATCATTCAATCAAATATATAAATTCTAGAAAAAAAACAGAATCAAATAAACAAACAACAACAACAAAAAAATAATATGTATATCAAATTATATTATCATTATATGCATTTCAAACTTTCGAAATTTTTTAAACAAATATGATGGGGAGGATCTCAAATCTATCAACATAAGTATTCTAATAAGCACGCAATTACCTTGTAAAAAATGCATATTAATACACAATTGTAGTTTAAATAGAACACGAGCCTTGAAAACAACGTATTATAATTCAAGCAGCCCTCAGCCTCGTTCGTATAAAATAAGAAGAAAAGATGGAGTTATCTACAGAAGAAATAAATATAATAATCGATCAGACAAATATGAAAATCAAAGATCTGAGTGATCAAGAAAAGTTGAAAATTTTTAAAGAAGTGATAGCTCTGATTCTACTGAAGTTGATACTCTTCTTGGGAAAACGAATCAATTGTTTGAAGTTCCAGTAGATGTTACAGCCAGTCAACATAGTGTCCCTGAAACAAAATAGTTCCCGAGAAAAGTTATCAGATGCCTTTACTATGACTTCAATTAAAATAACTGAAAAAAAAAACTGTTATGTTCGGTCACAGTTGGAAAACTCATTTTTATTTTAAACTTTTCTCTGTGTAAATTAATAAAGCTAATATTTCAAAAGTAATATATATATATATATATTAATTTTGTAATGGGGCACGTTGGATATTGTTTGATTTACATAGTATGTGTAGTCTTCTCACTAAATTGCAGGAACATTGATGTTAATTTTAGATTTATATTTGATATCAGTAACTGTAACCTGTAACTGTTGTTCTATCATGAATGCATGAAGCTTTATGTTATTCGAGTGTTTATTAAATCTTATTATTAATTGTTTACATGCTATTTTGTGCATTTTTAACATATTAAACATATGATATTGCATCATCATAATTTTCGTTGTGGGATAAAAATACATTACTTCAGAAACATCCATTTAAAAGCACTCGGCCATTTTACATGCAGCCATGAGAGCACTGCCATTTTACAAAAAATGATGAAAGTATCAAAATTTTAGCCTTTTGCTTAAAATGAATTTAGGCATACGTAGTATATTCTCACAGAGTGCCATAAAGTTCTGATAATTAAAAGTACGCGAAAAAAAGCCTTTTCCCCATCTGTTTTCCTTTAAATGATTAAGTTTCAATCTTTAAATTCATTTTACTCAGTTTGTGTTTTTTCAATATATCAGCATGTTTAAATGACAACAACAAACTTTTTTTCAACTTACTTTATAATACTTTTTCACTCGGGGTAATGTAAGGGTAATATTAAGTGATGTCTTAGTAATGTCTTGATATTGCAGCAGTTAAAATAATTTGTTTATAATCAATTATTTCAGAAAAACGTGTAAAGCGCAAATAATCTTTACTCAATTGTCAATTAGGGTGACGTTGATCAACCCCAAGTAGTTGGTCAGTTAATATTATATGCTATCTAATAAATAAGTCTTGTTCGTAGGGGTTTTGCTGCTTACTTCGCAGTAGTTATACATTTTGCTTAAACCGTATGATCATTTTCTCTATCATGTTAGTTACTAATAGCAGTAGGTAATCAACTACTAGCGAAATATTATTTTTTACACTTAGGGAACCACTTTTGGTGCAGCTCGCACCTAGCATTGAGACCTGGTGTATGTTGTAGGCCTACATTAAAAGCTAGCGAACCGATAAAATTTCTCTGTTAAAATCATTTTTTACGTATTTTTTTATATTTTAATTTTTTATTATTGGATTTTTAATTCATAATTTCACGCCAAAAACGAGTTAAGTCGCCAAGTTACAAATTCAAAGCACTACTCACACACAGCAAACGACAATGGCAATCGGCCAGGGTTGCCGGAAAAAATTCTACGGTAGCGAATAAGCCAATTTCGCGCCGCCAAAAATGTAATTAAAATTTTGTATTTTTTCAAAATGAAATTTGTAGGTTCTTGAAGAAATTTGTAAACTTTTTTCAAAATTTTATTCTTATTATTAACTAATTTGTATTTTAAAGTACTTTTGAATATGAAGTCATACACTTTCACACAGTTTAAAAAAAAAAAAAATCGGTTATAAAAAGGAAAAAAAGTCGCCAAATTTAGGGGATTTTTTTCTTTAATGGCAACCTAGCCATTGTATTAAGTTATTGATTTGGCGCGGTCTTGAAAATCGCGCCAAACATCGGTGCGTGAGTGTAATTCCAGGTCTCAATGCTAGGTGCGAGCTGCACCAAAAGTGGTTTCCTTGTTAGAGCTGAATCATGAGTTAATGATGTAATGTATACGAATGCGCGTTGCAAAATTTTATTCAGCATTTAAAAGAAAATAAAACCAAAGAAAATGTTTTTTTGAAAATATTTTTACGACAAGCAGAGCAAACGAGAGTAGCTCTGAAAATCGAAAATATTTCTAATTCATCAACAACTAGTACAGGCAGTCACCTTATGCTATGAATGAAAAATGATAAAAATAATAGGCCAATGCTTAACATTTTAATATCTAAACATTATTAAATTAATAAATACGCATTAAAATTTTCGTACGAATTTCCTTCAAAATATAAGAGACTTGTAATTGGCTTTAATTGACATAATCTTTAATGATGAAAGTAGTTTAATTTATAATAATAACTTATAGAAATTCATTTTTTTAATTCGCTTTTAGTACTTGGATATTGTGCCTGCCAATAATTTTGTAAATCAATACAATTTATACATACATCAGTTGATTGAATTCTTTGAAAATTTTAACTAACGTTAAAGCTGACTATTAAAGCCTGCCTAAAAATATTTCATTTTAAAAACATATAAGTTTAAATTGAATAAATATTCTTTAAGCGTTATCTTTCATAATGATCAATATTTCTTCAAAGGAAATCTTCGTTTTACAAATAACTATCTAAACGGTAATGTTTATGTCTTGCATTTGATATGCTTAAATAATGCAAATCAATATTCTTAGTGAATATAGTATAAAATATAAAATATATTAAATAAATCTCTTTTTACAGTAACTGAAAATTCTTTTAATGTTAACCAAATCTGAAAGAAGTATTTAGATATTTAACAAGTAATATTTAACAAAAAATAAAACTGTCTTTAAGGGATTGTTTCTAACCTTCATGTTTTTGTGACAAACTTGTTATGTTATCCATATTAGAGTTCTAGAAGGGTCGAGTTATACCGACCCGAACCCGAAAAGTTTATCTAAAATCAACACAAAACCCGATTTAACCCAACGCACTTCAACCCCAAATCCCCCCAAACACAGAAATAAAAGAAAATGAATCTATATTTTAATGTGAAAAAATGCTCTATAATTATATTTATAATGTAAACTTTGTCTTTTATGTAGAAAATTAAACGTATAAGTACTTATTTATATTTAAATATAGAGTTTTTTCATCTTTGTTTGATCCCAGTTAAAAATATCAGAAGATGTTATGCCAAATTCTTAATCATGTAATTTCAAAAATAAGATTTGAAAAAATTCATCGTCATGTTAAAGTAATAAATTATCGAAATATTCTGAAAACCTAGGCAAATGTGCGTAATAAATTTATTTTTAATTTATTATCAATTTTTTTGTAAATATTTATTGTCTATTTATTACTTACTTAAGGTGTAATATCATTTTAAGTTCTGTATATTCTTATATCTCTTTCCTAGACTTTTGTAAATTTAATGAGAAAGTGGGGCCGTTATCTTTTAGGAGAAAATAGATAAAATTCAGAATCAATCACTTTCAAAAGATAAGCTTCATTTAAATATTAATAAAACATTTTCAGTGAAAAATAAATTATTTAATAATTTGTATTTCAATTTATTATCAACTTACTTATACTGTAATATGTTATGAAATTCAGCGAGTAAAAAAATAAGTGTTTTTATTTCTTTAATTTTGTAACGACATTATAAGCCAAATCTGGGTTTTTCCTTTTCTAATTTTAAAGAAAACTGCGAAATTACATTTTACGAGAGATTTAGTACAATTAATTTGGAATAAGGAAATTAAAAGATCAGTTTTGGAAATTTTTAGCTTTGTTTAGTGAAATTTTCAATATAGTTTTTATATTTAACTAAATACAGTTGTATTTTTATTAAATTGCAAAAACTTTTCTAAGATATAATATTCTAAAGATGTAAAAGTTCCTGAAGAATTTCATTTTTTCTCTAACTTTGCTTGTACTTTTCTAATTTTAAGGAGGAACCACAGATTTTTAGAAGGGATTTTAAAGTTTTAGACTCATACAATAAAAAAAGTAGCTTTGTTTAAAAAAAGTGTACTAAACAAATTGAAAATTTTTAATAAGAGTTTCATTAGAAATATATTTTTATTTTTATTTTCAACTTGTTTGTGAAGTAATTTTTGAACAATATTCAAAATTTTGAGTGCGATGGATTTTCTTACAACATGATTTGACTATATACATGTACTCCAACACAATAAACACACGTTCCTCCACGGTATACACCACTTTCGGAATTATTTTCACTATACGTTAATAGCGACCAGATTTCAATGACGAAATCTTCGACGACTAGTCTTTCTATGCTTCTGAACTCTCTTTAAAAGTATTCTTAACGCTCTCAGCGCCATATATCGGTGCTATTTTTAACTAAATTTCGAGATTTACGTATAAGATTCTTACGATTTTTTTAAATAAACATACCACTGGTTTCATGTTGCTATCTATCACCGTTTCCGGGTTATTGATTTTTAAAATTAGGGGTCCTTTGTGAAACATCCTGTATTTATGAGGTAATATGTCGGCACAATGCAAATTTTAAAGTAGATAATGTTACCATTAAAATATATATATATGTAGATTCAGCGAACATAAGAGCACATTGTGAATGTTACCTGTTAAAAAAATTATCAGCTTTCGTAAGATTATATAATCACCGGTTATAAGTAAGTTAAGTTACTCAAATCAATAGTTTTAATGAATATCAATAACAATATAAAAATTAATTTTATTACCAATAACAAAAATAAAAATAAATTTTATCACCAATAACCAAAATAAAAATTAATTTTATTATCAATAACCTAAATAAAAATTAATTTGATTACCAATAACAAAAAAAAAAAAAAAAAAAAAAAAATCGGTTTAATTTTTGTCGTGCAATATAAACAAATTCGGTGGTATGAACGTAATTTGTATAATTTGCTGTGTATACATTTACGCCAAAACAATTTCTGGAATTTACATTTCGCTTAAAGTAATTCAGCTGTAAATAATTTAATAGGGAATAAGATTAATGCTTAAGAGTCCTTGTGAATTTCAGATATAGATTGGCTGCTAGAGTAAATCATTTCTCCGCACTCATTCCTTATTACAAACGTAGTTTATTTGTACTCAATAGACCTCTAGTTAATGTAGCAACATGTTAATAAATAAAGGGTAAAGGTGAGAGGGATATTGCTTGCTTTTTATTAGAATTAAAGGCACTTTTATGCTAACTTTTATGCTTTCTATGCAGGTGTTGAACCGCCAAGTATTGTCCCAATAGCTATCATTCATATTGCATTCCTTTAATTTAAAATACAAACATTTTTCTCATTTCATTTAAAATGTATCATGTTACTTTAAAATACATATATATATTACCAACATTAAAATAGACGCCTTTTACTCACTTCATGTGAAATTAAACAAGAACGAAAAATCCTGCGTCAAGCATAGGTTATGTAACACTTTTCAACACATTCAGAATATTGTAACAAAACTTCGCAGTTTACTAAGTAAACAATTTAAAAAACGCATAACACATTTAAAAACCCAATTTCAGAAATTACTACCAATAGTTAAACAAAATATCCGATTTCTTTTGTGCTGTATATGATATATAGTTTTGCATGTACACTACACAGTATGCCAAAATTTACTTCAGTTAGGAAATACATTAGCACAGTTGAAAATTCACTTTCAGTAATTTCCGTCAATAAACGGAAAGGAACGTGGCATTGTTTGAGCAACCCTGTATATTATCTGTAGAATTTATTTGCACCAATTAATATGTATAAAATTAGTTACATTTACAAACGTGTACCACAACAAAAAATAAACTACCAGCAATTATTGTTCATAGACAGTACTTCAGCCAAATTCTTTCGAGTGTCCCTGTAAATGAATGATACATTCTAATGCATATCATATTCTGCAGTAAGCGCCTTGTAGTGCACCTCACTGATATGTATTAATTCGGATACGTTTAAAATAGTGTAACATCATTAAAATACGCCGCAAATGAATTTTTCCCATAAACCGTTATGTAACGGATTCTTTTGAGTGTATCTGTAAACGAACTATAAATTCTACACACCTCAATTTCATACCAAACATGCCATAGTAAACCCCAATAACATATATCAATTTCAAGGCAATCCGAGTATATTTAAGCGAGTTAGAGCATGTACAGATGACAGACAACAGACTGACGGCAGACAGACAGACAGACAAACCGAATTCATAAACACTTTTCAACTATATAATTTTAAAAAAGTAATTTATTTACAATTAAATGTTAAAAATCTAGTTTTGTTCCTTAGCGTTTCCAATTTTGTGATTCAATATTTATTTATTTTTCCAATAAAATATTTTCTTCAAAAATAAATAAGTAAATAAATAAATAAATAAATAAAAATAAAATAAAAATAAATAAAATAAAATACTTATTATTAAAGAAATTTACTATAAAAATTCAGAAAAGTGCAGAAGTTTTTAGAGAATTGCAATTCCGATTTTTGTGAGTGAACTACGTACATAATATAAAACTTCAACGTATTCTTTTCCCGAGAAGAATAGAAATAGAGTATGACGTTGTGAGTAAGTGGATTCAGGTGCTGCCATGAAAATAAACAAATAGACTTTAACTTAACTTTTTGCGTTTAGTGAAAAAAAGCGTGTTTAACAACAATGTATGTGTAAAAAAAGCAGCGGAAGTGGAAAAAGAAAATCTGAAGAAACATTGCACAAATTCTTGAAATCCGCATCTATAGATCCGTATCAACGATTGTATAATCGTAATTTTTAGCACATATCAAGAATTTATTAGAGATGCAAAACTAATAAAGTGAAATGTATTATATATTGCGGACCTAAAAGAAAAGAAATAAACGTCCTTTAGAAACATACTTCACGACAAATTGAAGAAGTCTTTTTTTTTTTTTTTTTTTTTTTTTTTTTTTTTTTTTTCAAGTCCATGATGTACATTTTGTTTATAATATATGTATTTTTTTTTATTATTTAAAACTTATTTCTTTGTTAGATTTTTCATTTCATGTCAAAATAACGGTTTTATATTAATGAATCTGCATTGTCAACTTTCAAAGCATTACTTGATTTTTATAATGACATTCAATATATTAAAGACAAATTAAAAACTACAACTCTGTCAAAATTCTCTGTAACTTTTCCTGACATAGCTTCCAGATATAATGTAATTACCTAAACTACAGAGTTACCGCGATTAAGCAATCCTTTCCGTTATCTTCAGAAATCAGAAGAGATGAACCAGACAGAAATCACAGAATCTAATACATTTTTGAGATTTACTAAAAAGCTTCTAAAATAAAAAGCATCTTTTTTTCTCTGTTATTTTCAGAAACATTACGAACTAGTTTTTATAACAACTCTTTAAAAATGCTTTTTTTTTTCTTTATCTAGTAGTCAATAAAAGGAATAAAAAGTTTTCTGAATTATCTCGTTTTGTACTAGTGTTGCGTTTTCGCAGCATTAATTAATTTATTTTTTAATTAAAAATTTTACGAGCTCTGTGTAAGCAAACACTGTATACGATTATGAAAATCATGAAATTTTATTGAATTGTTTTAGAGTAAATTTAATTTAATTATTCCTCAATGAAAACCTCAAAATAAAAGCATGAAGAAAAATAAAAAAATATTTTCATTCTTCAGATGTTTGAGAGAAATTCGAATAATGAAACAAGAGTGCTGTAAGAATTGTTGTAGTCAGACCGTAACTGTTTGCATTGCTCCAACCACCGTGCCCCGATTCTCGAGAAATATTTTAAATAATTCCACCTAAGGTGAAAATAAATTATATAAATGGCCCATTTTGCTTTTTCCAACATTTTGTAACTTAAATGGATATAAATGATACATATATTATATCTATATTTTTAAATGGTTGTGTTCCTTTATCCAGAGTTGCCCAGTGCGGCGAGCATGGTACCCTTTGCAAGTTCTCTTGGTGCCCTAAAAATAATTCCGGTTACTAGTGTTTTTTTATTTTTAGATGTGATTTACTTTAAATTTTTTTTTTTTTTTTTTTTTTTTTTTACGCGGTTCTAAACGTTTTTGTCTCCTATTCCGCAAAAATGTTTTAGATCGGCCCATATTAACAATATCTTATGCTATTTTCTTTTTGTTTGTTGTTGTTGTTGTATTTTACGTGGTTTTGAAATTTACTGTTACATGTGGCCATACTATTATGGAAGCAATATGGCTACCTCGGTGTATCATATTCGTATCTGTACACGTATGCTTATTGCTACTTCTACTATAGTGGAACAACATCGATATTTTTTTTAATCATATGAACAATGGCGCACGGTGCCTTCTATTCATTTTCAGGTGTTGAAGCACGCTCATGCTTAATGTAAGCTTGGTCGGGCTTGCGCTTTAGTAATTCAATTCATGCATAAAAAAACAAATTTGTCCACTTCCACCAGCTTTATGCATTTCCGTTCGTTAATGAGTATAAGAAATTAAAATATCCTTTTGAAAAAATAACTTTTCTTTTGTTCTCTTTTAAAAATGCATACCATTTAATAATGATTTCAACAATCATCTTCTAGCATTTTGTTACTTTATTCATTTTCTGGCATGCCCACCTGGCGTTTCCCGTGCTAATATCCTTCCCGAGTAAAATAAATTAAAATGAAATAATCTAAAAAATACGCCGATCACTGTCACTGGGCCTTGTGTGCTTCAGTCCCATAAATATTTAATATGGAGATAAAATAACAGTGCCCTGTGGGTTACGCGCAGATAAATTGCTAAGACAAAAACTACTATAATGGGGATCTGTGTGATTCATGGCTCGCAAATCGTCAAATGACAATCATGATAGCGAAACCCTGAGCGCTTCGCGCTTACAAACCTGTAAAAGACATCATATTAAAGGGTGTTCTTACTTTAAGAGTGCGTTGTGCGCTTCCCTCACATAAACCATTAATGCGACAATACCAATAAATGAATTTTGTGCACTTTCTGCTCAAAAATCGTTCATATGGCAATCAGTATTTAAATTATGCATATCTATTTAAAAAAAAAAAAAAACTATGGAGGTTGGTCGTTATCTGTTAGTGTGGATGCCTATAGAGAACCAACCAACCAACAAACAAACAAACCTGTTTTACATATGTAGAATCTGTAGGAATTAAAAGATACCGCGAGAATAAATAGGCAACAGTTGTCTTTAAATTAATCATCTAATCTTCTGTAATTGGGTCCACAGCAAAGTTTGGCGTCAAACATGAACGATGTTTCCAAGAATGTAGTTTCAAATTAGTAGAGACGTCGATTGCACTGGCATTAATTTTTCCATTGTTGAAAAATAGCCCAATTGCGCTGACTAACGACCGTAGCATTTAAAATTAAAGGATGACGATTTCAATGCAATTACGAGTAATTCCTGTGATATGCTTGAGAATGAAGTGAAGCACAAGAACCCATCTTTAAAAATCGTCTACAGCGACTTCAAATAGCCATGACCCTTTTTTTTTCACCGAAAAATTACCTCCATAATAGAAAACCGTAAATTGTACTAAATCTGTACCCGTAACACTAAAAACGGCGACTTATATTAACGCGAAGAAGAACTGTGGGAACCACAAATAAGCCCAGACAGGCGACAAAGACTTAATAGGACTGCAAAATTTCTTTAAAGGAAGGCACATCGGGTTTAATTTCTAAGAAAAAAAGTACCAGAGCCTTAATATTCTGCAGTACTAACACCCGAAGCGTACCCCTCTCCCCCTTCCGCCGTCACACCAATTTACATATTTATACTTCATACATTATTTTCAAAATTTAAAGCATTGTTTTCTTTTTTTATTTATCAAAATAAAAAATTTAAATACATCTATAGGCGTATACTTAGCTATCAACAATTCCACTTCTTAGTCATTGCTACTTCCAAATAGAAACCTTTGCATAATCTTAACGTTAATTAATCGCAGAATCCTGCGATTAAATAAGCTCAGAATTATGATTCGGAAATAGTGTTAACACAAAAAAATTAATAATTCGCAGCTACGCAGAATAAAAAAAGACTATTTCTGTTCACTCTTTTTTCTGATCAAAATAGCATTAAAATTTTTGGAATATAATGGAAATAAATAAAAGTTTGAATTTATGATAGATGGAGCTCGAGAATGTCAAAACGCGAATACTGATATAAAATCTAGCCTGTTTCATCTCCATCTCTTACGTGAGTGACACATTCCGTCACTTATAAGTGTTTTGATACAAAAGAAGATAAAAGATTGGCGATGGATAATACAGTTTTAATTTTAGCAATCGTTTTTCAGAAGCGTTATTTTGCTGGGTTCCGGAGCACAGTGTTTATGAACTCCGGTTAGTTCTGACCGATATTTAAATATTTACTAAAAACAGAGAAGTACCGGAGATGAGCTCCGGTGGGATCCGCACAAATTAAGCCATGCACATCCCTGTGCAAAAGATTAATAATAATAATAAATCATAACAAAAAGAGTATGTAGAAACTCAAGCTTAATATTTTTTTTTCATATAAAACAATTATGCATTACTAGAAGAGATAGAAATCCATTGGGGTGTTTTCGACTGATCATGGTGACCCCGCAAACGCAAAATGGCGACAGATGAGAATATCACCGAAGTAATCTAGCAGCACACATTAAACACTCATAGCTGTTTTTGGCTTACGTCATAGTTTTTATAGCTGTAAGTACCGTTTGAACACCATTTCAGATTTTTGACTGTAGATCATTTACCTTTGAAAAAAGTGAGTGTTGCCATTTGAATTTTTCGACAGTTCGTCATTGTTATCGTAACTGTAAGAGTTGGATTGTTGCGCTTCACCGCATTGCCAAGCGCATACATTAAATTTTTTTGCATAGAAATCAGCAACCATTGTTTTCTCGAACAGTACAATCACTAACGGCTCTAATGTAGGCATTTTTTTAATGATCGCCTTCTATATAAAATTATTTTACATGGTTCTATCTAAACTGGGGCCGAACAGTCAAAACATACTAAAAATCAATTTTGCCGTTAAGTGTTTTTTTTTTTTTTTTTTTTTTTTTTTTTCTTACCGTTGAATTATTAAAAAGTAAGTAATGCTTTCAAACCAGTGCTGCTATCATGTTTAAAAATACTTATAAGAATAAACATTTAAAAAAACTATATTCTTTGACTCTCAAACCCCCGATAAATTGATCCCGCAATGGTTAATTTTAAATTATTTATAAATTTATCTGTGATCGCGTGTTATTTAAATAAAATTTTAATGACGATTTTTTAACTGTATTAATTAATTAATTTACAATAATAAAATATATTTATATTTGAAATAAACTTAAAAATGCAGTCACTAAAATAAAGCACATGATGTAGTGATAGCGAATTCCGTTTGGCAACTTTTTAAAATATGTTTCAATTAACCATCTTACGGAGAAGTTCTGTAACTGCTCTAAAGCTGGGATATTTCAATTTATTTTCAACCTTGAAATAAGTCCAAGAAAAATTTAAATGAGTCGGAAATTGAATATACGGCTGTTCTTTAAGTAATACGATAGATTTATAAAATTCTGATAGTTTGAATTTAAATTTAAATCGTAAAGCTAGAAAGTAAAATTGTAAGTAAAAATGCAATTGCAATTCTTTGCAAAATGTTATATGAAAAAAAGGATTGGTTCTTATAAAGTAAAAACAAATTCTATTATATGTACAATGGATCACTACTTATTAGTTTCTCATTTTCTTGTTTTTCATTTATATTTACTTTTTCATTTATATTTACTTTTTCATTTATACGCTTAGACTTGAATTTATTCCTATGTGTTCCATTGATAAAATATTTCACTTATATGACAGAATAAAATCTTAATCTTATTTATAGGTTTTTTACACTGAAAAGTTTGAGATCGAAATTAATTCTGAAGTAATCAATTCTACTCTCGCTAGATTCTTCGTATAATTTTCTTGTTACTTTTTCTAATCAACTCTCCCTTTTGTCATATCCAAAAACACAGTTATAGAAAAATAAAAACAGAAAGTTTATCAAATCATAGTTATTGAATATTTGTTTGGAAATATAGTTGGGATTTTTCACATATATTAAAAGTCTTAGGTATTTGTTCTCAGTTAAAAATGCTTATTGAAATTCTTTAACATTCACTTTAAAATTATCGTTTATCGTAACAATAAAAAGTTATGTAGCATCATTGGAATATGTCATAAGAATGCGTGGTAGCGTATTACTGCTTATTTTACTGTTTATTACTGTTACTTTTACGGTATAATACTAGCAGCTGGAGTGCTAGTATTACATTGTAAAATCAACACTTATTTTTGCAGTGTAGCTACATGATTCGTTACAAAACAAATTGTTCAACATAGTGAAAGACAATGAAATTGCTCTATTGAAGGAATCAGAACAAATAAAACAAGAACAAAAAAGTATGCATTAGGTAGATTATTAAACACTTTCCAACACTAACAGAATATTATCAAGGATTTTTTTTTTTTGAATGAAATGAGATATTTTAATAAGCAACTTAAAAAAAAACACATGACTCAATAAAAATGCAGTTTCAGCCATTGCTGTCCATGCTCAATAATATGTGCGAATTCTTTCGTGTAGCTTTGTAGACGATCTATACAATTTATACGCACCAGATAATGCACGCAAAATTGGATAAATTTACAAATACATATCACAGCAGAAAACGCCCTTCTAGCAATTATTGATATTAGTCAGTCCTGTAACCGAATTCTGTTGTGTGTCACTGTAAATGAACGATATTTGCGATTTACTTCATAATCTTCAGGAAACATGTCGTAGTGCACTTCAGTTATTTCATTATGTTTGAAGTATCATAACATCATTAAAATGAAACGATTTTTTTTTCACAGATCCTAATGTAATAAAATATCCCTTTAAAGGAACTGTAAATGTTCCTGAATAAGCATGTTGTAGTTCATCTCAGTGATGCATATCCATCTCATTATGCTTGAAATATCGTAACATCAATAAAAATGCTCCGTAAACGATTTTTCCCATAGACGATAATGTAGCGAAATTCTTTTGTGTGCCTCTGTAAATGAACTCCACATGCTACACACTTCATTTTCAATACCAAACATTTTATAGTAAACCTCAATAAAATGTAATGATTCCATGGCAATTCGTGTACATTTACGAGAATTAGAGCACCGACTGATAGACGGCAGACGGTAGATAGACAGGCAGACAGGGTTTATGAATTCGACAGGCAGACAAACTGAATTCATAAACACTTTTCAACTATATTGGAAAGTGTTAAAAATTAATGCCAAGAACCAAGACTCTTAGAGGACTAATTTAGAGCTTTAAATGAATGCAATATTTGTTTTCGTGTGGATGAACATTGCTTTCTAAAATTGACCATTTTATTGTATTTGTATATAAATTTCAATATACATTGTCTGAAATTATATACTTCAAATCATTTCACGCGAAAATAAATACACATCTCAGAAACTCAGCTATTGTCGATCGTTTTTCTGACTTTCTATTTCTGTGAAAAGACTTTCCTCACCTATGTCTACAATGAAACCCAAGCGAAAAAATCAGATAAATGTTAACCAAAGAAACAGCCCGGCTGACAAACTTCCGGATTTTATCAAGTCGAGGAAACATATTTCGATTCAAAAGTATTACTGAATTTAATGTGTTTTGTTTTTATGTGGTGCTTATTTGATTTCATTTGTTAGGTAAATTTTCTCATACAGAAACGTGTTTATTTGACGTGAAAAAATCTCCTGAAGGTTGACATCTATGGAGTAAACTAGTCGTTGGGGGCCACCGTAATACTTACCCATCATGGATATGCATAATGTAAAATATTAAAATAAAAATGTGTAAACTACTTATAAAATGCATTGTAATTCAAATAAAATCGGGCTTGATGATGTCATAACTTTTAAAGACTCGATTACTGAATTGCTTGAAAGAAACATCCTTATAACTCCAAAAATAATAATCCTATTAATTAACGGTTTATTGCATCTGATTAAGCGTCAAATTTCCTATTAAAATATATCTTTGAAGTGAAATTTGGATGAAATATAGGGTCATGAAAAATCGAAGAGTGTGGAAATAGGATTCTAAATATCTCGGCAACTAACTATCCGATTGACTTCATGCTGTATGCAAAATTTATGTTTTTTATTGTCTTTTACATTCATTTCTTAAAATAAACAATTTCGAAAATTTTTATATACCTTTTATCAGAACGAATATTTCGAGAGTCCGAAAAAAATAGTTCCGGTAAATCGAGGTTATTGAAATTAAATAGGCTTCTTCTCATTATTACATACTAAGTACATACCAAATTTCAAGTCTCTATCTCAATTTTTTCGGGAGATAGAGCGACACACAGACACACAGACGGACGGCAAAATTTTTTTTTCTAAAAATATGTTTTTCGGAATCTCCAGTGTCTGAAAAGTGTAAATCCGTCAAAAAAATTTGTTTCGATTTTCAAAACGATTACAAGACTTACCCTATACTACGTATGATGAGTAAGTAAAACGGATGCCGCATTAACTATTTGTAATATTATAGCTTTAATATATCTTCAACTGATATGCAACTAGTGGTATACTAATAATTAATGTATTATCTACATAAATTTTATTTCTGACTTAACCATTAACGATCCGAAAAATATTTCTATTTTCGTGTGGATATTAGGCGTAAAAATACAGAATAAATGCACGCACGTACAAAATTGACCTGTGAGTCGCATCTGGTAAAAGTAAAAAATAAGTTTACTGTTTTTAAAAGTTTAAATTTTTTTTAAAAAACTTATCGATTCTTTTTTCGTAGTTCCAAAATATTATATTAAATTACATGATCTCTTTCAAGTGTTTTTTTGCTATTTTCAAAGATACCAAGTTTTCTGCATTTGATAGATTACAAAATAAGTATATTTGGAGGCATGCAAGTTTTTTCTAAGCTTTTTCGCTATTCAGAACTGATATGATTTAACTTAGACTCAGTTGAAAAGTTTTTGTCACATACACGTCTTCACTTTTAAAGGATTTCTCTGTTTTCAGATTTATATTTTATATTCCAAAAAGGAAATGTGCTGTTACAAGTTGAGAGAAATCACAGTAAATGCTTCAAATCTCTATTGGTAAATTTAAATATTCTAGTATGCGATAAACCGGAATTCTTCCAATGTTTATACCCTAGACAAAATCTTCTGACTTGGTTGCCGCTTTTTCAAGATTTTCTCCTTTGATGCGAGTCGAATATATCGACATTCTTATATATTTCATTCCTATGAGAGGATCCATTCAAACCCGGCTTAGAATTTTTAAATCATTTTTGAATTTTTTTTTTCTTTGTCATAAAATTTTGTGTTTTATGTTACATTATAGTTTGAAGATACGCATTACATTCAAAGATAAGTTAACTATTACAAAAGAAGTTAACAAAACAAAATTTGTTTCGTTTTGTTGAGAACAAAAGTGAATCATCCATTATTAACTTTGTATATTTTAAAAAAATTGTACACTAATATTAATAAAAACTAATTCAAAACAACAAAATTAAGGTCTTCTAAAGTTAAAAATTATAGTATGATCTGCGAATTTTGTCTTCTATAATTCATTTCATCATTTTATATTGTTACTAGCCGGTCGTTTCCGAGTGGGGCCTAGATACCTTCTGCAGTGCTTAACCCTGTCTTTGCTTGGGGCCCAGAAAGTTCTTTTTACATGCAAAGAGAAAATATAAATAAAATACTTTATTTTAAACTATACGAAAATAACTAATAAGAATATCAAAAAAGCACGTAAATAATGATTTCGCAACATAAATAAAAATTTGTTTCATGAGCCCCCTGACAAAGTACTGTTCGGCCCTGCCCGTTATTATCTAGGCGGAAGGGAGAGATTTCAGATAAAATAAATAAAAATGGGATTGACTAAGATACATGACGATCATTGTAAATGGGCAGTGTTGTTTCATGCCTATATATTGTTAATACAGCGATCACTATAACTATTACATAATATTACTAGTACTACATAATATATATATATATATATATATATATATATAAACTTATTGCAAAAATTAACCATTGAAACAGAAATAACTGACCAAATGCAATGAAATTATTATCCCAAATAGCTATGTCAAATTACACATTATAAAACATAGTCCTAACAAATGAAGTATTTATTCAAAAAGTGAAACATAAGTAAAAAAAAAACAAAAAACAAAAAAAACACAAATGCAAGCTTATAATGTAATTTACTTTTTCAAGGGCTGGGAAACCACATTATAAGCAAAGAATGATTGTTTTCTGTAACTGTCACAAGCTTAAAGCCAAAATTTTGTGACAATTCCAAGCCCTAACAATCATTGGAAAGAAATTGGAAAAAAAAAAAAAAAAAAAAAAGGATACCTTTGAAAATAGAACACTACACATCAAACGGAAGAAAATAAATCCATTTATAAACAAATAAATACAAAGGAAGACAAAGAAAATCTATACATTACAACATAAATTTGTCCAGAATCCGAAGCCAAAAATGTTTTGTGCTAAGCACATGGTAAAGTGAATAAGTGAATTCAAACGTACAAGTTAAAATTACAGTTAATTTTCTAAAAGTAGCAGGTTATTAATTTAACCATTGTGATTTTAACTATTTCTAATTTAAAATATAAAAATACAAATAAATAATATAAAAACTATAAATTCATTTACTAAAAATATTTTTTAACTTAAATAATTTTAATATATATATTATATTATTGGAATATTTAAAAATTTCACTTGTATTCCAAGTTTTCAGTTAAAAGAGAAAAAAAAATTGTGAAAATTTATATGGGGCTGCCATCTGGTTTTATAATAAACAATAACTAAAAAATAATACTAAAGAATAATAGTAATAGTTTTTTTAAAATCATTATATGGTGCTGCCATCTAGTTAAAGATTAAAACAATATCTAAATAACTATTAATTATTTTGATTAAGTAAATTTTCAGTATAAAATTATTTTATCTATTTATTTTTACATATGTCAACATTTAAATAATTTCAAAACATAAATAAACCCATAAAATCTAAAATATTATTGTAGAAGTCAAATTAAATTTTCATTTTATAAATAATTATATGCAAGCTTAAAAGATTTACCAATATGACTACATGCACTTATTGGAACTAACATCTTGCAAAATTTTATTAACCCTGAAAAATAAAATTAGATTTTCATTTTATAAATAACAATGCAAGTTTAAAAGAAATACCAAAATGGCTACACACACTTAATGGAACTAACATCTTGCTAAATATTATTTATTCTGAAAAATAAAATTAGATTTCACACACTGATAGCTAAAAATAACCAAACATTTCCAATATGTTAACCTCACGTATTGAATCTAATATCTTGCAAAAAATAAAAAATAAAAAAGCATTTAACTAAATTGTTAAATGTTCTCTACCTGGCAAGGGGAAAAAAAAAAAAAACATTAAATCTCCAATATGGCAACGCACTTATTGGAACAATATTATATTTAAAGTTCTCTCCCTAGAAAAGAAAAAAAAATTAGAATTTACTATTTAAATTTTTTAATTAATAAAAGATATTTAACCAAAAAATTCCCACTCAGCTCTCACATAAAGGAATTCATTCTTTAGCCAAATATATCAGTAATCAAAATGTAAGTATTTTAACAGATAGAATGTGCAAACATATAAACCCCAATGAAAGCAAAATTTATATTCGTAAAATTGACTTAACTAAATAAAAGGGATAGCCATATTCTACTGCATGTTGAAGAATAAGTTTTAAATTTTGAGTTTTAAAATTATTAGAACAAAGATTGTTTATTCTATGTGCAAAATTTAGTAAAATATTTACAAATACTGATTTATGTATACAAGACTTATAATTAGTAAATAAGTTAACTTTAAATGTAAAATCATTTCTTTTGTCATAAATGTCAAACAAAATTTTATTATCTTTAAGAATTATCTTAAGATCAAGAAAATTAATTTCATTATTTACCATAAGGTTGAAACTATAATTTAAATTTTTATGATATTTTATTGGTAGTAAATAATTTGAAGTATTATTAAAATAGAAGACAATTATATCATCTATATAACGGTACATTTTACAATTAGCAATATGTGAATTACGTTCATAATAATATAAATATAATTCTGCAAGAATTGAAGAAACAATACCACCCTGTGGTAATCCACAGCATTGAATATATATATTCTCATTAAAAACAATATAATTATGATGTAGAATAAATCTAGTTAAAGTTTTAAAGTAATTTAAAGAAATGTTATTTTTTAATTTTATGGAATCCTTGTATTCTTTGTATAATAAATTGACAATCCTGAACATATCCTTGATATCAATATTATTAAATAAGTCATTAAAGTCAAACGTCTTCATGTAAGTTATGTTATTTAAATTTTTTTATATTATTGACAAGTTGAAAACTATTTTTTATGCTAAACAAATTATCTTTTAGTTTTGTAAGTTCAAACAATTTAGTGAGAATAGTTAATAGAAATTTACTTGCATTATTATTATACGTATTACAGCCTATAGTTACAGTTCTAAATTTTATAGGAGTTTTATGAAATTTAGGTATAACAACAATGTATGGATAATTAAAGTTGTAATTTTTAATTTTTAGCAATTTATAATATTGAAATATATGTCGATTATTAATAATTGTATTAAGATTAGTTTTTTTAAAATTTAAACTTGTATTTATTGCATTAGATATTAGCTGTGAATAATATTTTTTGCAGATGAAAGCATAGTTGTTTGGTGATTTATCAACATAAGTAATAATAAATTTGTTTTGTAAATTCTTTATTTCACTATTTAGTTGTTTAACATTAAAATTAAAATTTTCCATATTTCTGAAAAGTTCAACATTTAAATTACTTAATACATTTAATTTCCATTCTTTAAAAAATTCAATGGGTTTATTATAATCTATTGAAATTTTATATATAAAAAGGTCAAGATCCAGATTAAATTGTTTTAATATAGAAAAAATATTATAACATGATGGTGTTCGAAATTTAGTCCCATTAGTCATAAAACTGCGCAGATAATCATTCTCGACAATATTAATATCCCCTGTAATAATGTGACCATGTACCTTATCTACATAATTACTAAAACTAGGATTATTACATAAGCACGGAGGTTTATCATTTGATGTAAGAAATTTTGCAAAATTATTGTAATTGAAAATCTACGTCCAAGTGTAACATTGTATTTGTATGATTTATGTATTGTAAAATTTTTTATGGGGAATTTGTTATTGTTATTAATTACATTGTGTATATTAATTTTATTAAGTACTATATTGGAAAAAGTGATTATAAGTTGAGTATTGTTAGTTTTTTTATAAGTATTTTTTGAAATTTTTACATTAAGTTGATTAATTCTATATAATAGAAGATCAAAATATACATCACTAAAATGTGGTGATAAATTTAATGTTAAAAATACTTTATAATAATTATTAAGATTTTTCTTTTTGATCGAAAAAATATGTTTCCTTATATCAAACCAATTGAAAGTATTAGTGAATTCATTTTCCATATTAGATAATTGCTGTATAATATCATTACTAGAAATATACTGTGTATTAGTACCATATTTACCCCTTTTTGTACGTGTAGTTTTTGTATTTACTTTATGATTTAAATTAGCATAAGTGCTAGTATAATGTTCATGTTTATTAGTATTTGTATAAACAATGTTTGTGCGATTAAATAACTTAGAATTTAGACCATAAGGATATAAAGAGTTACGGGATTTGATATAAATGGATTCATAAAGTAGTCTATCACTGAAATTTTTGTGCATACTCAGGATTTTAATAGTAATATCTTTAAAGTCATGTTGTCTAAAGTGCATATGCTCAACATTTATAGAATTATTTTTTATAATATCCTGTCTATGTTGATTGATTCTGAAGTGCAGTGGATTACATGATTGACCAATATATTCCATCTTACACATATTGCAATTAATCGAATAAATAATATTGTATGCTTTATATATATATATATATATATAGTACTATATAATAACTATTACATACAATAAATACAGCGATCACTATAATTATTATTTTGCGTACATAAATCGATAAAATGAAATCATTTTAACAGAACCCTGTGGGTTGCATAATCGGGCTCATAACCGATGTTGGCGACAAACTCACTAGCTCTAAAATCGCTGAAATACGCATTTAACTTTTTTTTTGTAGATTTGTAATGCGGAATTTCACGCTCCTACTTAAAACTGCTGTTGAGATATGGCTAAATGACCTCCCCGTTTAAACCCCTTGGTGGTATGAATATCTAAACTCGGTAAAATACATATTTAACTATTTTTTGGTACGTTTGTTATTCGGAATTTCACGCTCTTACATAAAACTGCTGCTGAGACATGGCGAAAAGATCTCAAACTTTCGAACTCCCCCCCCTCCCCTATTAAACGCCTATAGTGTTGAATTTATAAAATAGCTGAAACACGTGTTTAACTGTTTTTTAGTAGATTTATTATCTTGAATTTCATGCCTCTATCTAAAACCGCTGCTGAGATATGTCGAAAAGGCAAAATGACCTAAAATTTTCGACCCTTATTTAACCCCTTTAGGGGTGAATTTTCAAAAATCCTTTCTTTGTGGGTGTCTACATTGCGTAAAGAACATGTCTTCCAAATTTCATTGCACTAGGAGCAACGGTTGAGGCTCGGCGTTCATTATGAGTCAGTCAGGACATGCTCTGCAGCCGTTCGGAGGAAAGCAATTCCAAAACATTTTGGTATATTTTCACCGATCGTGACCCCCAAACCACCCTCCGTTTAAATGTTGATATATATATATATATGCCATGTATCATGCTGTAACTCTCTTATTTATGAACCGATTTGGATGTGACTGAGTAGGTGAATAGGATATACCAAGGTCTCGACCGAGTTCGTTGACCAGCTTCATCCGCCAAACTTTGCGATACTTGGCGAAATAGCGCCAAATTTGGCGACCAAAAAATGTCTTCATAAATGAAGCCAACTTGGCTCTAGTTGACTAATTTGGCAAATTTGTTATTCAATTTCAGTATTTACGAACCTTATGTAATCAGGTTCTTTGCATTTTAGCTTGCTGTTTCGAGTAACATTAGCTAAAATTTTAAAACGAAGATATACGAAAGTTACCTTTTTCTCCCGGTATAGGTCGGAAGGACTTTTTTTAATTCAGTTGTGCATTTCTCAGCTGAACTATATTTAGTGTACTAAGAGATGCTTGTAGAATATAAATAAATTCATTTACAGGGCTACGCAAAGAACTAGATACATTGCCGTCTATGAATGTATGTTTCTGAAAGCAAGTTTTCAGTTGTTATGTGTTTTCTAAATTTTGTACTATTCTTCTGTGTTACTAAGATATCTTCTTTCACTTATTAAACGATGAAGTTCCGTGACAGTAATGAGTTTAGCTGGGAAGTGTTTCATAATATACGCTTATACACGATTTTCCTTTCTTGTTATTTAATTACAAAGAAAAATTCCGAGTTCTTTGAGAAGAAAATAAAACTAACAACAACTAGATATTATTACCAATATTTTTCTCTCCGTAATGTGAAAGATAATTCAGAAATAAATACGTGATATATTTTGTAAATAATTTCTTTTGTCTTGTAAATTACCAATAATCATTCTATTTGAACTAGACAAGATATGAAAGAAATTTCGGAATATAATAAATAAAATATGAAGCATGAAATAATAGCAATTATCTAATACCTATTTCTAAAATTCCGTTTTATTGGATTATGAAGGTTATAATATATTTTTCGTTTGTGGTTATATTGTATTTTCCAAGATTAAAAAACATTTGTCTTTTGTTACCGTGTGCATTTTTGGATTAAAAGCTGCAAATTGCACCAGACAGTGTCGATTATTAGCGTTAAAAATGTTAAGTGTTTTTCACAATTGTCATCTAGCCTTAAATATGCCTTTATCCTATTCAAAACTTTTCATCAATCGATTACATATTTAATACCTGTTTTCAAACTAGTCTCTTTTTTCAGATCCCAGACAAGCTTAGTAACAGATTTCCTTATAAATAGAGACCTGTTTCGTATTTCCATTTTTATAACATTTTGAATGTAATGATATAATTATAACAAAATCCCATCTTCACGAAAACAAAATATTCCTACGCTATCATTAATCCCGCTTATGTACTATGTTTCAATATTAAAAGAAAAAAGTGGTAACTGGAATTTACATTTAAAATTAAAATTTTTGTATGAAAAGAATTTTTGTCAATTTTTTTTGCTGTGTGTGTGTGTGTATCATGATTCTTATGTACAAAATATTACAATAGATAATAGCAACATTTGTCTTGAAATACATTTCATTTGAATATAAGAATTTTCATAAAACTCTTTCTCTATAAATGTAATGAATTTGTTTTCTACTCTTTCTTAATTTTGAAAACTACTATAGAAAAAAATGTATATTATTGTACTAAATTTGTCAAAGCATTTTTGTAATATTTCTAGTGGTTTTAGTCGTTTAAATATTCTCCACATATCTTAGATTTTCCCTGGAGTATAATAGTTCTTTACGCCAAGCCTCATTTCCTTTGGTAGCTTCATTTGCATATTGAGTGGATGCCAATCAAATGGCGGAAAATTTTATTTTACATGCAGGGATTTGTATCTTTCTATTTTTATGCTATAAATAAGAAGCCATCTTGAGATCATTTGAATATATTTTAGCATTCTTTATAATGCATCTTACTTCTATAGAAGACAGTTAAAGGTCTTTGACTCAAAATCTAGACAATTTTTAATTATGAAATTTACTAACGATATATTTTTCCAAATTGAATATGAGATTATTTAATAGGAAAACATGTAATTTAAATTTATTTCTTTTTGCCGTTTTTCATTTTTTTAAATTATTTTGTATTTTTTTTTATATAATACCGTATTTAACATAATTTACCAGATTTTACCGGTCAATATGATAAAAATATTGAAAAAATGAGATTTGTTAAAATTAAAATAAAGAAAAGTAATATGCTAAATATATCTAGGCAGTTTATAGCATTTGTCATGAAAAAAAAATGTTTGTTATAGTGATACCAAGAAATGACAACTTTTATATGTAAATGTGATAAAAGTTATCAGTTAATCAAATTGTTATCAGGCATATAAATTTCCAAAGTATAGTAGCCAAATAAAAATTTATATTTTATCTCTCTATATATTAACTGGCTGTTCCAAAAACGATTGAATTCCAAATCTATTTAATAAAATTAGATAATAGCTGCTTGCCTGGAGAAAGGACATATGGAAAGGATCCTGCCGGAGAAAGGATCCGGGAAGAGCAATAGGTACCTAGCTATAGTGAATTTTATATATGTTTTTTACTAGTATAGCGAGGTAGCCAAATCCATTGAAGATTATTTTTCTCTATTTCATATGCGCAAATCCCCTGAGTTTATAGCGATAGCTGAATTAAAAAATTTCATGTCTTTTTTTTTCATGTCCCTGTACAGCTGGGTAAGCCGGATCCACTAACGTTTGTTTAATTTTCATTTGGACAACTAGCAGTAGGAACCCATTTGGCGAATTTCATGTACATTGAGTTTGGGGGATCCGCTGAGGTTGTTTTACCTTTATAGGGTTTCTTCGCCCCAGAGGATTTGAATATCAATTTTTTCTAAAAGTCATAATGGTCGCTATATTTGTACTCAGACTTTCTTTACTGAATCACGAAAATGTTTTTTTTGAGGAAAAAGTAACATTCAAATCCCCTGACAAGTAGGACATCTGTTGTATTTTGATTTGTATGTGTTTGTAGCACAATAGAGACCTGATTACAGTGATCACCGGTTTAATGAATTTTCTATTTCTGAGATTCCTGTATAGCGAATTAACCTGATTATTCTTATTTCGTTGGATTTCGCTACGTTTTCTAACATGGTCGACTTTGCATTGTCCATGCTTTATTGCAGATCAATACATTCATAGTACCACCCACGTAGTCATCCATTACTAATTTTAATAACATGATTTCTATAAAAATTATCTAGACCTGATATATAAAATCGATTTTGTCGATGTTGTCTATTTGCAAGCAAATGCTTTTTCGAACGATTTGTGGAAAATTTTACAGCAGTAAAGTGAGGGAAAGCATTTTAAATTCATAGTTATGTTGAAAAACGTTATGGGCAATACTTTAAATTTGATTTGGATGTCATTTCAAATTGTACATGCTCGCTATCACTCTGAAAAAAAGACAAATGTTTTTTAATCTGGGAAAATATAATATAATCACAAACAAAAATATACAATAACGTTTTCCGAGTTATCCACGATTCCAAACAGAGTTCATTATCTTTAGAAACCTCGTAAACCAAATATTACTTCGAAATTTACGGACGCATTCATAAAAACAAAATTTATTTTGAAACCACTGATTTTCGGAAACGTTTCCTAGTAGTTTTAATAGCGTTTATTATCCGTTTTCTTAAACCAGAATATCAGTTTTTCGGATGATACCAATTCTAAATTAAGCATTTTCAGCTGCATAATTGAATTTATGCTTGCACGTGTAGTAAAATACTAATAGTTTTAATGTTAATGCTGTTAATTTACCACGTTTGTATGTAAAAAATGTTTGTTAAACATGAAAATGTTTACTTGAGAATTAATAACTTCCGAAAAACTGGTTACTACACTATAAAAACTACTCGCAAACGTTTTCGAAAAGCAGTGGCAGCAAAAAAAAAAAAAAAAAAAAAAAAAAAAAACTTATTATTATAAATGCTTCTTTAAAACTCCAAAATTTATAGGTTTCTGAGGTTTTTAGATATAAAGAACGATTTTCGGAATCATGGGGAACTCGGAAGAGGTTAATGTATATTTTCGCTCGTGATTTTACTATATTTTGTAGATTAAGAAACACTTATAATTGTTTACGGTGAATAACAGTTTAAAAAAGGAAGTTAAATAAGGTAAAAGTGCAAGTAAAGCGTATAAAATGATATTTTCACTAAGGCTACTCTGAAATTATTTGGTGTCAAGACAGTAACTTTTAAGCAGTAGAAGATCGCTATTTTTTTTTAAATTAGATTTTACAACATTTCAAAGCATGTATTACTATTATCATGGTAACATTATATGTTTTAGCTAATGTCGAAATTAATTTTAATACATATGCATTAATTTCATAGGACACAAACAGAAGGTGAAAAACATTGAAACTTAGCCATATGGAATTCATTTCCTGCCAGTGCTAAGATGTGGAAAATGTATATTTAAACAACGTACTGAAATTACCTTGAAGATAATGACATTTAATTTAATATCGCATGATAAAATTTTGCCACTAGGGAATAAATGACAGGTTCTTAATCATTCTAAATAGTATTTGAAAGAAATTTTTAATAAAATTATTTATTTCATGCAAGATGAAATAAAAATAAGGACAAGCATTTAATATTTATTTATATGGTATCGCATTTATAAAAATGTCAAAGTTTCTCGTGAAGAAATTAAGTTTTCATTTGTCTTCGAAAAATATTTTGTAGTGAAAATGAATGGTTTCTTCAATTAAGCAAAAATTTATCATTTTGTCTTTCGAAGGAAGAAATTTTAGATGGAAAAACATCTAGGGATATTTATTAGAATGATTAAAAAAATGGTGAAATAAATTGAATTTGCGTGTTTTCGCTATATGATTGCTCTTTTTAAAAGCATTAGTGTTGTTTTAAAAGGAAATATTTTTTCATAAAAAAGTATTAGAGTTAAATGTGTAAAATTAAAGTGCATTTGTGATTAAAAAATTTTTTAAAATTATTTTATACCACATGTATTTTAAAGTTGTTAATAGGTATGATCTAATGAGTTTTGTAAAAAGATGGAACAGCTTTTATATTAACAATGTCAAAATTGAATAAACTTATTGTCTTCTTAATATTTTAATTAACATATTTATTGCTTAGTATAGTCATAGAAATAAAATGTGGTTTTAATATTGTTTAAAATTATTTTGTATCACATGTATTTTAAAGTTGTAAATAGATATGATCTAATGTGTTTTGTAAAAAGATGGAACAGCTTTTATATTAACAACGTCAAAATTGAATAAACTTATTATATTCTTAATATTTTAATTAACATATTTATTGCAAAGTATAGTCATAGAAATAAAAACGTATGCACCCCCTTGCCCGATAATTCTGCCGAAAATCATCGTATGAAAATGATACTGGTACTAATTGATTGGGATAATATCTACTATTAAATATTAAGCATGGAATTAATATTTACGGGTAATCTGCATATTAAAATGTGAACTAAAGTTTACATTTTTTATACTAACGCACTTTTTTAATAAACTGTTTATATTATATGTTTAAATTTAGCTCCAGATAGTAAATTTTAAGTTATTTGGAGCAAAAGTTTTAAAGTTTAAATAATTTAAATTCCTGACAAAAATATTGAATTGATTTTACATGTTTCTTTTTCATTTAAGTCTCCTATAATAAAAATATATCATGCGAATTTGTTCTATTAACATACAACATAAAACCCAAACATAAGTATCTTACACTAGATTAATACTGACACAATTATACAAATTGGTTAAAGAAATCATATGAATTGCAATTTTCTAATTTCTTAACTGGGAGAAACAGTCCGGGCCAGGATTCGAACCAGGGATCTCTTGGCTGAAGCTGCCACTGTTCTACAAACTGAGCAATTCCTGACAAATCTAGCGGATCTAATTAACCCAGTTAACCTTATATTAGCCACCAGATGCTACGATCTATAAGGTTAACTGGGTGAATTAGATCCGCCAGATTTGTCCGGGATTGCTTAGTTGGAAGAGCGTTGGCAGCTTCAGCCAAGAGATCCCGGGTTCGAATCCTGGCTCGGACTTTTTCTCCCAGTTGGAAAAATTACAACTCATATAAGTCTCTTAGTCTTATAATTTCCATAATTTTATTAAATGAATCATGAATAATGCAATTAATATTTAGAAAAAAATACGAACTATAGCCTATAAGTAAAATGCGTCCCAAAAGTTCATAGACAACCATTTTTTTAAATTTAAGAGCTAACTAAATGAGTAAGAAAGACAAAATAAATTATGCAAATACATAACGATGAAATAATAATAATAAAATACTCAAAGAACTTTAAACAGTCATACATTTAATCTCGAAAAATAAAAACAACAAAAATGCTGTCCCAAAAATATATAGACAACCGGTGTTAAAAGCTGAATTAGGTACTGATATCCAAAATGTGCATATTCATAAATTTTTATGAGAAATTTTATTATTGTTTTATATAAATAATAATTTAACAAGCATAAAGAATCAATAATTTCAAGAGTTATTATTTGGATTTCAAGAGATAATATTTGGATTTAAAATTTGTATGAAAAATTTGTATTTGACTATATGATGAATACTTAGGATGCAAGAAAATATATGATTAAACATATATAAGGAAAATGTTAAATCCTGCATTGTCTCTTGTGTTTAAAGAATAAGATTAGCATAAGTTTTCCATCTTCATGCCAAAATATAACCAATTTATTTGAATTATAACTATAAAGTGTCAACAAAATAGACGTCGATGTAATACATTGAGTTTCGCGTTCTGTCCACGACCTATATGTGTTTGTGTATCACACAAACCCCAACTGCGTGTTTATGTAAATCTAGCATGAATTATTTTAAAGGTAAGCATGATTGCTTTGTTTCCATTTTTTTTTTTTTTATAGTAACCTGACGAAAGGTTATCATTTTTTCTTAAATTTAACTTATTTACTGTCAAATATTTATTTTTTTTTAAATTATGGGTAAGGAAATGCTGTAGAGCGAAAATTAAAGTAATATATGCAAACAAATAAATAAATAAATAAAATGAGTTTTTTTTTTTCGTTTCAATGTTAAGAAAGTCCCCTATAAAAAGATTGAAATTCGAAAATAACCGGAAAATTTTAATAAAAATTCTTATATATGTATATATATATATATATATATATATAATTTTTTATTATTTTCTAATTTTTTTAAAACCTATTATGTATGTTTGGCTGTGAGCCGTCTCGGAATTAGAACTTCGTTTTTTATGTTTGAATTTGTTAATTATATATACATATAGTATTCTGTATACACTTTATACTTACCTATCTTTAAAAAAATGAAGATTTGGTCAGTTTTGTTGCTAAAACATGTTTTTTTTATTTTTTTAAATTTTTTTATTTATTTTTTTTTAAATTGCATTTTGAATTTGAAGGTGTATATATATATATATTACGCGCGTGTGTGTGTGATTTAACAAATATAAAAAAAATATATTATTGACCCGGAAATCAAAGCAAAACAATATAAAAATAAATTAAAAGACTATGATCTTATTTTAGATTTTTTTACAACCTTTTTTTTTTTACTTTTTTTGAACGAGATGAATTTTCATTCACTCTGTAAAATCCCATATAAAAAAATTCATACCCATGAAACTGTTTGAGAGTATATTTAAAACTGGTTCTCTTGAACATATTTAACCTGAAACATTTGTAAAATAAAATATATTTGGGTAGTAAGAACCTTAGAAAAAAATAGCAATTTCCAAATTGGGATTATGGAAGGAAATGGATTAGTTTATTAAATTTTGAGTGCGTATTCTCCTATTGAAAAATGTTACAGGTAATAGATATAATGAAATGAATTTGATTAATGTTGAATCTAAATACTTTTAATTTTTTGAAATGTATTTGTTATCGTATGTATCTCATTTAAACTGATATTTTTTCTTTTATTTTTATAGGTAAGTGAAACTTCTTTAGAATTCTCTTCTTCATTCTGTTAAAGAAACGTATAGGTGCGTATTACTTTTACGTAAATTTATATTTAAAATTTCTAAACAGACGTAAAAATAGTGTATACCCAGTTCCTACATTCAAAATTGAAAACTGTAACTTCTCTTTGTATTTTCTGGGTATGCGACTAAACGTATTTGAATTGTTTGTTTGAATAAGTATTCAAGGTGCGTTCATATAATTCGTTCGCCACACAATTGGCAAAAGGAAAGGCACGATCAATTTTGATGCCCAAATATTAGTTTTTCTAAGCCTCTCTGACATTATTGATATACGACAGTTGTTTGCAGCGCTGTGCAGGACTTCTTATTTTCTCTTGTTTATGTTCGATAAATATGAAGGCTTTTTTTAGTACATGTGCATGAAGAAGTGCTGCATTTATTTTTCCCAAAAAGTGAAAGATTTAGGTACTGAAATTATTTATTTCAAGTTTTTTATAATTTGTAAATAACAGGATAATATTTACTATTACACTGTTCGTATTATGCTCTAGTCAAGGAATCGGTTATTTTGGAAAGGGTGGAAGTCACACATTTTGACTACAGGAGTTATGTATATAGTTACATTTCTCTATATTATCTTCACATTTTCGCCACTCTATTCGCGGTAGATACGACATTGTCTGTTATAGAGTTTTAAATTACTGAGACAAATTCCTAGTGATTACTTGGATTTTTACAATTTAATAATAAATTGGCATATTAAACCTTTTCACGACATTGAAAAATATGAGTAATAATTAAAATTAAAGTTTAATTGTAAGAAATTTCGAGCACAAGTACACAACTTAATTTCTTTTTCTATGTTACCAATTTACAAAATGTATATATTTAGAAAGGTTTAATAGTGTATTAACATATAAAACAGTAAAATACCACAACTCGTTGAATTTTTTTAATTGCATCAGTTTTTCCTGAAAAATGGACATTCACTCTTTTCAAAATAAACGATTCAATTCCGGTATTCGCTTGAAATAAATTTAAGGGGACTCGGTGCCAAAAAAATTTATTATGTAAATAACACCTATATTAAAATTTTTGGATCATTTTTCAATAAACCAAAATCATTATAGATATTAAAAGCCTTAAATTGTTAATAATTTAATAATTAAAACAAGAACGAAAAATCATGCGTCAAGCATAGATTATGTAACACTTTCCAACGCTTCCAAAATAATTTTACAAATCATACCGTTTAATAAGCTAAAAGATAACATCTAAGTAATCCGAATACTTTTATTCAGCCCTGTATAGGATCTATAGATTTGTATATATACTACATAGGATGTTAAATTTTAGTTCAGTTAGGAAACGCGTAGCACAGTTTAAAATTCTCCGTCTGGAGTTAAATAATACGGAAATGTGTTCGCGAATTTTTGTGCGTCCCTGTAAATGAACGATGACTGCTGTACACACACTATTCTGTAGTAAGCCTCTTGAAATACACCTTAGTGATATATATAAATTTCAATGCGTTTAAAATAGAGAAACATTATTTAAGTACACCGCAGACGATTTCTCTCCATAGACGTAATGTAATATAATTCTTTTGACTGTCCCTGTAAAGTAACTGTAAGTGCTATGCACACCCTATTCCATATTAAGCTTCTTCTAATGCACCTTAGTGATATATATAAATTTCAATGCGTTTAAAATAGTGAAACATTATTTAAATAAACCGTCAATGATTTTTCCCCATAGACCGCAATGTAACGGAATTCTTTAGAGTCTCCCTGTAAAAAAACTATAAGTGTTACACACTTCCGTTGAAATAGGGAACATGCTATAGATAACGACTATAACATATAAAAATTGCAGAGCAATCCGAGCATATTTACGGGAGTTAGAGCACGGACAGACGGCAGACGGCCATACGGCCGGACAAACCGAAGTCATAAACACTTTTCAACTAGGTTGGAAAGTGTTAAAAATTAACAATTAAAAAAATCTTTTCTAATTTTGGTGTTTCAAACTAGATTTTTTTTAAAATCTTATACTTGGGAAACTTTATTCTACAAACCTATACAAAGTGATCAACACAAACTTCTGGTGGGATCAGAAGAGAAGATATAACTGTGTGTACTATATATAATAAACCTATAAAGATCGCACATATTTAAGTTCAGATTTTTTTTACAAAAACAACAATTTCGAAGATATAAAAAATCGATACTTAGTTATCTCTCATAGAATCTAAAGATACATTAAAAATTTTTTTAAGACAATTTGCTCAATTATTGTGGAAGCCTTAGCATTTTGATTACATAGGGAATATGAATTAAATACGAACTGAGAAAAATGAGTTTAAACATTTCATTCCCAAAGAAACGAGATATTAAAGAGAGATACGTAAAATTAACCATATCTCCTTTACTATTTATTCAATCGCCAAGAAATTTAAGCACAATGTTATAGAGATATAAGGTTCATTTTAGGATAAAAATCTAAAATTCGTTTTAAAAAAATCTAAAATTCGATAATTCGGATAAAAATCTAAAATAGCCTCATTTTTGCCAATTTTTGTCAAAATGAAGCCCCTTACTATATAAATATTCTATGTCAATTAAAAACATATTGTTTTAAATAACATACCAAGTATATACCCATATTAAACTATACGATTACGAGCGTCTTTCGTTTCAGCTAAAATTTAATGAATTCATATATTTAAATTAGAAAGATTTTATAAAACGTAGTACTAGAAACAAATAGAATCAAACTTGAATCAATTATCTCAAAATCTAGCTTACACGCGTGGCGTTGCTCGATCCCGTATAATAAACTTAAATCTCTTAAAAAAAGAAATTCTGACCCGGATATCCTCTGCCGAAGTCGTTTAACCTCCCCCCTCCTCATTTCCGAAAATATAACAAATAAACAGTTTAAGAAAACTTAGATGTAAATTCGGTGCCCGATAGCAGGCTAAGCCTGCTATTCTCCTGTATCATAATATCTGTCATGTGGACAAAATGCTATATTTAATAAAAAGTATTTCTCCCCCTCCTCCCCATATAACAAATACAAACGGTTCTTTATGCATTGTGCGGATAGTGGGCGAATCCCGCCATTCTTTATCGTAATATGTGTAATGTTGACTAAATGCGATAAAAAAAAAGTTTTCGTTCCCCCTTCCCATCCCGCAAATATAAAAAATGCAAGCGTATCTTTAATTATTAAAGCCATTGTCAATTAGGTTTTTATTTTTTTTTTTCAATAAAAAACAGGATTTTTATAAAATAAAAACTTGCCGGTGTATTTTTCGATTTTTACAAAATCTTAATCAGCGTATCAATTTGCGCCTATATTCAGATTTTGAGGTGCGTTATATATACGTTGCGTATATTATATACGTTTTAAATAAAATATGTATGTTAAAATCTCTGAGTTAAAGTTGCTAAATTTAAAAACTGGCAGCCCGTGTTTCTAGTAGGCGTTGACTTGCTTCGTCATTGAATGACAGCTTTTGACTTCAAAAATATTAATTTTCATTTGTTTTTCATTTTTCTGCAATCAATTTAATAAAATGTTAATTACATCTGCGGTTCTAATTATCGGATCTTTACGAAAATGACATTTTTTGAATCAGCGTTAAGAAATACGCAAAAGTGTATAATTTTCAAATCTATAAATGGATTATTTCCAAAAAATAATAATAATAGAGCTTTAAATGTCTCAGTATTTTAAAATTCTGCGGTTTCGTTCCTAATGCGAAAATGAAAATTTCGGGGTCGCGCTCAAAGAAGGCATCTCATGGTTCGTTGCATCAGGATGATTCGTTGGCTCGAGGTGCAAATCTAAGTAGAAATATACTTCTTTCTTTGTTCCGATAAAAAGGATCCCTTTTCTCTGAATTTTTAATCGCATTCTTGGCGATCAGAAATTGAAAAGTTGATCAAAAAAGTTAATCAGAAATAAAAAGTTGCTAAGATGCACAAATGATGAAGAGAACACAATTTTCAACTAAATACTGAATTCTGCTAGTTGCTAATAGTGATCGTTCCTTTAATTACGTAATAAATTCATCTAAATGTGCTTTACTTATGGGCTAACTAACATATCGTAGCGTGAGTCTCTCATGGATAAATAATGTTTGGCATTAAAGCAGTTAATTTTAATTTTATTTTATTTTACTGTAAATTTAACGAGGCCTCCGTGACCATGTGCTGTAATGCTACTTCACCGTAATCTTCGTTTTTTACGTGAAACACTCGCTAGCTAATAATGGGATCGTTCTTTTCAAAAATTTTTAGTTTTTTTTTTCACAGGGTATCCGAGGCCGATGTCGAACCGGGTACTTTCCTATTTTTTTCTAATTGGGCAGCAGTTTTCTTTTTTTTTATTTATTTTTTCTTTCTGAGAACCCTTTCGATTTCAGAAACGCTTCCGAAAGTGAAAGTGTCCCCAGGAAAAATAACTGGAAATAAAATCGAAAAAGTAAAATAAAAAGCTGTTTAGACATCGACCTCGGATAATCTATGCATAAAAAACATTTAAATATATTGAAATGCAAACGAAAACTCAAAAAGAAAACGAAATTTGAAAAGAACGCCACCATAGTTTTAGCATTAGCCTAGTGAGTGTATGTATGCTACAAGCGTGGGTTCTTAAAACGTTTGTGAAGTTGTGATTTGGGGTATATTCTCACAAAGATACATTTTCTTTACAATACATTCTACTTCTTTATGCTAGTAAAAATCCAAAATAAATTAATCGTCGAGAAACGAGTCAGAATATACAAGATGATTCAAACTCAAACTATAAAATTTAAGGGGTGGTAGAGCACACAGCTACAAGCAATTTTTGTGCAGGAAACTACGGTCACAATCCGTTTATTCAGTCAAAAATACAAGGTGTCTAACTTTAATCCGAACCCGGATTTTCGTCATGACTTTAAGAATAATGAAGATATTTTAACAAACCGAGAAACAAATTAAAAAGTTTATGCAAAATATATTTTTTATTACAAAAACATCACACTTTTCTGGAAATTGCTTCACAGTGATTTTTTTTTAAGATCCCGGGTTACAGATCCCACATGAGTGAAAATCATTTTATTTTATTGGAAATTCTAATATATATATATATATATATATATTTACATTCACTAACAACACAAAAAGCCTTTTTATACCAAATATTCAAATAAACCATTGCAACTTATTAAAGGCAATACATTCATATTAGCTGCATACCTGTGGTATACCCCCATAAATTGCCATAGATTTCACTATTTATAGCAATCTTTTTTATTCTGATTATTTCAGTGTTTAAGCGAGTAGTTCGACATAGCTTTTAAATTTGTGTTTTAATTATTTAATTTTATTAATTAATTTATTGATATTTTTTTAATTTCGTGATAGAATATTAGCAGGAAATAAATGCTGAACTATTTATATTTTTCTAAGTGCAAACGGATTAATAATTCGTTATCGGACTGTACTCTATCGCGTGCAGTCCGATATTTGAAATTATTAGATTAGTAATTTTCTTTAAAAAAAAACCCATAAAAAATCAGTAAAGTGAGAAAAGTTTGCAGACAAATTGCCTTTGAAAGTACATTTATTTCACTATTTGACGATGGACAAATTGAGATTGCGCGATGTTTAGAAGTTAATAAATTTTCAAAAAAAAATGGGATATGGATTGCTTAAGTTGTTGCCACCGTCGATATGTCCAGCGTTTTTCATGGATATGTTTTTACTTTATAATATTGAATGGCATTAGATTTGTTATGTGAAATGTAAGGACGCCTCGCGAAATTTATATTATACACAAAATAACGTTATTGATCCAGACGATTTATATTTCCCAATGTTATTGGCAGTATAAGGGTTTCACTTTCCAAATTATGATACACAACCATCAATTTTCATGATGTCATTGCATTTCATACAAAGCAAGGTAAGTTTGCTGAAAATTTCTTTAAAATATCTATTTTTTTACTAAAGTTATGACCAGCAGTTCGTTTCGGATTGTAGTGCGATAGCCTCTATTTTTGAGTGAATAAATGGCTTACGACTCTTGGTTTTCTATACAAAATTGTTTGTTCTAGTATTATCTGCACCCCTTAAAGTAAATATTTGCACTGTAAAAAAATACAAATGTTCCTTAATCTACGAAAATATAATATAAGCACTACTAATATCATCCAATAACCTTTTACGAGTTAAACATGATTCCGAAAAGCGTTCTTTATCTTTAGTTTTCGGAAACGTTTCCGAGTAGTTTTTATAGTGTATTAATCTGTTTTCTCAATCTGGAATATCAGTTTTTAGGATTATATCATTTCTCAATTAAATATTTGCATCTGCGTAATTGAATTTATACATGCAAGAGTAACAAAATAATAATTATAGTCATTTCAATGTTAATGTTGTTAATTTATCAGGTTTGTCTGTAAAACATGTTTGTTGAAAATGAAAATGAAAACTTGAAAAATGATAGGATCGAAAAACCGATATTCCAGGTGGAGTAAACTGATTAATACACTATATAAACTTCTCGAAAATGTTTCCGAAAATCTGTTGCAGCAAAAGAAACTGTTTCAAAGCTGTTTCTGTAAATATTGAAAATATATTGCTTTCTGAGGTTTCTGAAGATAAAGAACGCTTCTAGAAATCGCAGGTGACTCGAAAAAGGTTATTGCATATTTTAATTCATGTTTATATTAAATTTCCCTGGTTAAGAAACTTTTGTCTTTTTCTACAGTGTGGAATTTTCATTGTATCTCCTTGTATGCGTAAGCCTATTACCCCAGATTTTGTGATCTTTCTTTCAGACTTATGTTTTACACGAATTTAAATTCATAAATATAATTCTGCTGGAAATATTTATTTTGTGTTTTTATGTATTTGATATTTTTCTTAGGAAAAATAAATCTATCATTTATTAGTTTTCTCCAAATATCATCCGTAACTATATCCGTGTGTATCTAGTAAATTGCTGATAACCTGTAAACAATGTCTGACTTTTGTTTACCACCTGAGGTAGATTAACGAGACCTGCTCATGTTAGTATATTCATGAATGCATGCTCTTCATGCATGAATAAATGATATGAAAAATATTTGTCTTTGAAATACCCGAAATTTTCTTGTTTATTCCAGTGCTAAGAAAAAGTTTTAATATTATATTCTAACATTCAGGGACTCTTATCGGCTTACAAACACAAGGCTAATAAAATGTTTTTTTTTCGGTACTTGTTGATATATTAATTATTTTTTAATAATTTAGTGAATTGTCATTGCTAATAATTAGATCAAATTCTGAGGTATTTTTTTCATTTAAAATTTAGATTTATTCTTAAATATAAGACTAGTTTGAAAATTTAACGTAACTAGCATTAAAATAACCTTTTTAAATGTATTATTAAAAGTTTAAAAAAAATAGCAACGCGTTTAGAAAGAATTTCTTTGTCTTCAGGTGTAAAAAGACGTGCTATTATAAGAGATGTTGTAAATTGAAAGCAAATAGTAGAGAAACGGGAAGAGAGGGGGCAAAGAAGAGACAGAGAGAGAGAGCATATATATAATAGAAATACATCTCCTGAAGTGTAAAACAGCCAATCAGAAGGTGACATGACAGGCCCAGTAAGAATGAGAGGTAGAATTAAGTGACATAATGGACTTGGTTGGGTCTTTCATTTGCCTTTGTAGTAATAGCATGTCTTTTCACCCGAAGAACAAAGACAAACTCTATCGAAACCCAATATATTTTCTTCAGTTTTTATGGTGTATTTAAGAAGTTTATTTTAATAGCATCGTGTTTTACACCAGTTTTAAATGTTTTATTTATAGTTTAACTCGTTTGATAAAAATATCACAAAATGTCTATAAATGATTATTGCGTCAGTGTGCATTCAACATTATGATAGTATTAAGCTATATAACTTTTAAAAAGTAAATAAAAATTACTTTATAATAAAGCTATAGTAACGATATATTTAATACTGCTATTCGTGAATTAAACAGATTGTTAATAAACACAATAATGTCAGTGTTTTATCTACCTTCCGTGTTTTATCGATTAAAGAATGTTTTATTTATTTTCGTTGTAAATTAGAGCGATTTAAAGAATGCAACATTTCACCAGGGATTCTAGTGTAAAATTTTCAAAACATCTTTTTTTATCTTAAAAATTATATGGTTTTCCCCGTTTCTAACCTGCCGCCTTACTCGGTGCTTAATTTAAAAAAAGACAGGAAAAAAAACGCGCTTCTACGGACTTTTGTTTACGTAGTCTACCAATGCACCACTACTTTTTTCCATAACTTTTCAATGTGTTTTTCTCAAAATGATATTTTCTGAACAGGTGATAATTTTGGGAAAAATAGTGATTAACATATTGATTTCAAATGCGGAAGAAGCTACATGAGACATGTAATTACGTGACGAATCTTTAAAATTATCCTTAAAATTCTTTATTTTATTATTTATTTATTTTAAATCTTTTTTTATTTCTTTATTTTTATTTATTTGACAAACGTAACTTTTAATAAAATTTTTGCCTTTTGTTCACAAAAATTAAACTTTAAAATAAAATAATAATATTTATAATAATGTATTTTTTGTAAAAATGTATGTTATGCTAGATTTCTAAATTTAACTTAAAGTTATAAAACGCTTGCTTCTTTGAGTCAGAACTACACTTACTAAGCAACAGTACTTACCAGTCAGAAGGGTCCTGAGGCGGAGACTACGAATAATATTCCGCTTCTGACATGAGCTTCGTGATGATCAGATTAGTTTTATTTTTGTGGAATTTGTTGGTTAAAGTTTTTCTAATCCTATGATGATTTTCGTTTAAAAAAATAAGTTCCAATTTCGCCCCTACCAACCCCCCCCCCCCCAAAAAAAAAAAAACTACCTTAATTTAATGGAAATTACACGAGCATATCTCCCCCCCCCCCCCTCCCTCTTAATATCGAATGCTTTGTAAGATGTTTATAGTAAACAGCGTTTTAAAACTCATCAGAATTTAATTTACACAATCACACGCAACTATTATTTGAGGCACATTATAATTTTAATTGTCTCGAAGATATATAAAAAGATAAAAATGAAGATATATTTTATTTTGCATATTTACTAGAAAATTTCAATTTTGCATGTTTAAATGAAGTTTTAGATATGTTAACCAATTATGCGCTTTTTTCTATTTCTACGAACATTTTTCGCTTTCTTAAAAGCTCTATATGTCTCCTATGTTATCGTCCGCACAAATATTTATTTTGTCTTCTACGTTACCATAAAAACAAAACAAAAATATTAACATTTATTTCGAAATTTCGCACTGCTAAAACATGGACTAATTATTTCGTTATTCTTCGGATATATAAATATTACAATTAATAAATTTAAAATAGATTTACAATTTTTTTTACGAGGTATCATCTTATGTGTACTCGGAATTGTTAAATAAAACAAAAAATAATTTTTTTCATAAAAATTTAGTCTCCTTCAAAGCGTATAATGAAACTGTGGCACATCTTGGTCCAATCCTCCATTTTTCGTAGGCTGATTGAGGTTTCAACTTCTTCATCGAATTTTCTTTTGTGGCTCAATTGACACAAAACACCCTGGAAGTGCTTATTTTAGCTTTGGGAACAGGACAAAGTCATACGGAACCCTATATGAAGCGAGTACGGTGCATGGTCGATGACATTCGTTGCGTTTTTGCCCAAAAACTCTTGCACAACGATAGCTTTGTGCGATGGGGCATTATCGTGGTGCAAAATCCACATGATATTTCCAAGAGTTTGAAGATGTTTCTTGTACACGAAATTTTCTGTGAAACACAAAATTTAATGCAAACTCTTTCAACAATTAACTTTTCCATTGTCAAATATCGCAGAGCACTCCAAAGTGTGAATAAAAAAGAGATGCTCATCAGCACACTAAGACACAAATTTCACGTCGTGATATCTTTTATGCGCGTCTGTTAAACGAAAAATTCCGGTTACTTTTTGCACACAATGTAGATGCAAAGAATTGTGGATTGATTTATTTACAGAAAACTCAAAACATTTGTGCAATGCATTTTTTTTTTGATTTTACGGTATAATACTAGCATCCCAGCTGCCAGTATTATACCGTAAAATTAACTGTAATATACAGTAAATTAAGCAGTAATACACTGCCGCGTATGCGTGGTAGTGTATTACTGCCTATTTTACTGTTAATTTTACAGTATAATACTGGCAGCTGGGGTACTAGTATTATACCGTAAAAACAACAATTTTTTTGCAGTGTAGGAACTTTCTTCTTAATACTACATTACTTAGTTCAAGAGAGAGAAAAAAAAAGAATAAATTAATAAATATCTTCGCAACGACTTTAATCCGCATAAGATGTGTTTTGTCTGGTTCATTTACCATCAAATAGCCATTAAAGTGGATTTCAATATATTCAAAGGGTCATCTACAGCAGGTCAATGACATTGTTATTATTCATATTTTGTATAATTTGTTACATAAAAGAGAAATATTAAGGCTTAAATATTCAAAAATGCAAATGCAAACTAAATCTTCTGTTTTCTGTTTCCGAAGTACTTCACTACGATGTAAGTGCTTTGTCAGTTTAAGTGCATATTAATATAAATCACTTTGTAAAGTTATTTGGGGTCCTTTGGGCATCGACCGAATAAGTATTCATTTGGACGAAAAACTTTTGTCTTGGAACCACGCTTTAAGGAAACATAAAATAATTCTTTTGACTCAGTATATTTCTTAGAAAGTCGTTTTTACTATAGTTATAATACATATTAACTTATAAAGAAATAAATTTTATTTATTCTTTTCACAACTTATAACATATATATATATATTAGTAAATATAAAACGATACTAAAATCGTTTCCGTTTTGAATGTTAAAATTTACGTCTGAATTTTCTGTTAATTTATTTTTCGTGCATATTTATTAAATAATTTTATTTTTCGGAAAATGTATTTATAATGATGGATTTTTCTAAGAAATTCTTTCTTGGAAAATGAAAAAAGAATTAGCAGATACAAAAAAAATATATATATTATTTAATAAATTCAAGATGATGAATATATGCAGTACGAGTTTTGCATAGACAATCTTTAAGAAAAAATAATATGAAAATATAAGACATGATTTTTTTAACAAAAGGTTTGTTACAGGCAGTCATCAAATAACATTTTATTCTTCACGTAAGAAATATAGATGGTATCCACCAAAAAAATCATTCAAACATGAAAATTCAGTAATTTTTTAAACTATAATAAATATAAATATGAAATAAGTGGTATGTTTATAAAGAATCTCCAACATTTTATTATCAGTAATTTAAAAATGAATAATACACTCAAATGAATGTCCATACTTGGAATAATTTTGAGTTATGCACTGAGAAATCATCCTTTTTATGAAACGTAGAAGCTTAAAAAATACCCACGTTTTGAAGGTCATCTGGACTATATTTACTTAAAATTTAAATTTTTTAAGATCAAGTTTAATACCTAATAAAATACAATTGCGTCTGTCCCAAGTTGGACTTAGACAACCTAGCTTGGGACATTCAATTATTTTCACTTGTCTCGAGTTTAAGCTTCTTATTTTACATGTGGGACAGGATAAATCTTTAAAACAATTTTTAAACACAATAAACAATTGAAAACGTCGAAAAAAAATTATTCATCAAATTGAAGGTTACAGTCTTATTTCAACATCACAGGTGAAGTTTTCTGGTAAAAAACAAAGTTTCACTTTTTTTTAATGAATTCTACTTATTCTGAACTACGTTGTTAAATCTAAGAATGGCTAATGAAGATTTGATGACTTTTGCAGTCAATTACTCTAATAAGGTACGTCAGAATATGCTCTTTATTAACAAATCCAAACGAATAAAAATTAGTAAGACTAGAAACAAAACTTAAAAAACGAAAGCATATATATATGTAAATAGTTCCTTGGGTAACTAACAAAAATTATGTATGTGCTACATATTTTAAGAAGGAAGAAATGATCATTTAAATATAGAAGAGTTACAGAACAAAAGGGTAGCGATTTCGGCTTATAGAAACAAAAGAAACTTTTTTAACTTCAGGAGAATATATTATACACGTTCTAAAACATTTGAGAAAAATAATGACAACTTAGGACAACAATACCCAATTTGAGAAAATGTCTCATGTTTTGAACAATTTGACCTTTTGGTATTCAACACACGGTAGAGGGGCTACAATAGCGATAAAAATATAATTGTACTGCACTGTAAAAAAAGAAAAAAAAACGGAAGAAAAAACTGCAAAAAATACTTTTAATATTTCACCTAGCATTCAAACAGAGCACTTTGGTTAATTTACAGCGATAACAGCAGTATAGAAAGGACATCTGTTGGCGTTGTTGATCCTATCTCTCAAATGAGGGGAAAAAAGAAAAACGCAGGCAGGGAAGTGGCATTGGCAGGTGTAGTAGTGACGCTTGGACGCTAACGCTATGAGAAAAAGGGCCGCCATTATATGCGAGCGTATAAAGGTGTAATAATTATTAATTACACCAGTTATTGGATTATTTCAAACATATTTTTCAGAATAAAAGTAAGTTTTATCTTTGTTTTCTTATATTATTGTTTTAATCATATCATATAATTTCTGCTATATGCTAAAAGTTTTACAGTTATGCTGTTAAAATTGCATTAAAATTAACAGCAAAAACTGCTGTAAAACTAACAAATCTGCTGTAAAATAAAAAACTGAACCGCTATAAAATTAACTGCAAAAAATGTTGTAAATTTACAAAAGTGCTGTTTATCCATGAAAAACAAAACTGCTGTAAATTTACAGCAAAATATGCTGGCACCCATATTGCCAGTATTTTTGCTGTAAAAATACTGTGATTTTTTTACAGTGTAGCTTCAGATAGGAGAGACCTTACCTGAGGCACTCTAAAGCAGATAAAACCCCAAGTCTTGACATAAATGAAGTACAAACCTTAGTATTTCAAAGATAAAACTTACTGAATTTAGTGAAAATGGGAACAAATTCTCCTCCACATACCATGCTCGAAAACGTCAGGAGCAGCCCAGAATAATCACAGAATAAGAATGGAAAAATATAACCTTCTTCAGAGGTAACCTGCGACAACTTTACAGTGCTACCTACACCCTAAAACTAAAAGTCCCAATTCGTCTCAAGTATAGACGATGTCCTAATTATTAGCATTTGAATGTAACGATTTTATTTAATAGCTTTGCAGCCTCATTCTGCAATGTCAAATATATAACATATAATCTGCTTTAGGTATCATGATTTTTATTGCCTTTTTAAAAAGAATGTTAATAAAATTTATACTCAGTATGTTTCCGTTATAAATTATGATCAAACATATCAAAGATGGAATACAAGATAATACTTTTTCTTGCTTTCTTTCAGAATTTCTGTGAAATTTATATTCAAGTTTTTATAAATTACAAAACAAACTTTTAAATATATAACATGTAATATATTTTACATTTATTTAAGCGGTTGTACCTACCTGCGAGGTTGAAAGAAAAACGTGTATTTTTGAGAATTGTTTTCAGGAAAATAAAATAGTTGAAAAACTCTCTTTGTATTTTGTTTATTACATTTAAAAAAGAAAAAAAAAGATTTTTGTAATGACGAAATAAAGTTGGGTGTCCCCAGCAGATACTCTCCCCGGAGATGGTGTCATTTTAGTAGTCGTCCATGGAGATCACCGTAACTCCGTCAAATGTTATCTAAAATTATAAAAAGCATAATGGTTTTACTCCGAACACATAAAACTAGAGATTAATCGTTCGGTTTTTGGAAAAGTTTATTTTGAACAAAATGGCGACCGATAAAATTTAATGTATTGATTTTCACAAAAAGTTCGATCTTTCATTGTTTATATAAAACACACACACACATATATATATATCAGATCACCAAAAAGAACGATTACTGTCTAGATAATATTAATGTTAAAAATTGGTCAGAGTTTGAAGAAGATTTGTTTAGATTTGTTTGACTTATCGTAATCCCCGACTTTAAAAACATAGTTTTGAGATAATCATGTTTAAAGATTTAATTTATGATTTATATTTCATAGACCAAATTGAATTAAAGCGGCGTAAATTTCTAAATTTTCATTAGATCTAGTAGAAAATTTAACTGACTATTCATTACTAATTGCACTTTTAGAAAATGCTATACAAATTTTAATTTTTTTGAAATTTTGCTGGTAGGTATAATCCATTGAGTTAGTTTTATTCTGGATATTTTTTTGAAAATGTTAGAACATTTTCATAACACGGCGAACTAAACATCATTCTAATTTAATTCAAACACGTATCAGATCTATAAAAACAATTCACATTAAAAAATACATATATTTTCATTGTGTTATTCCCTATTTCACTTTCTCAGATATGAGTCAGGGAAATTCATCCAAGTGGAAATTTTAACGAACCTTTACTCCTTAAAAATTTGCTGTAATAGGCAGAAGATAAAAGAAAAAAAAAGCACGGATACAATAGTGTATAAGAAATTTTTCCTTCTCGAATGCTTTCAAGTATTCTATTTTTGCCGTTCGAAAGACCTTTCTAGAACTTATTCGACAAAAGTGTGTATAATGTCATCACTAACTGGCTGCTTTTGTTATGCATATGCAATTTAAAAAACATTCTTTACGTAATTGTGTGCATAAAATGGATTAAATATTTAAAATTATTCGGACTTAAATGTTTGTATAGGAGGATTTTAAAGCAGTACTGAACATACAGAGAAATGATAATTTCAAGAAAACCCATAATATTCGAATTTAAAGCGTATTAAAAAATATATTTTGCATATTCTGTTGACTTTGGAAATTAAGAATTTGTTATAAAGTAGAAATAACTATACAGTAAAGATTTGAAGAAAAAATTATTTTTTTAATTGTATTAAAAGACGTCGTTAACAATGATTCATTTTTCATCTCAGAGGATAAATTCATTTTTTAATTGTTTTCATTGTAACGATATCCATGAGGGATGGTATATTGTCTGAGAACAAAATTAGTATGACATGAAAGACGCGTGATAGGCCTTCTGAGCCTAAGCCGAACAGTGTGTCGGATAAATAATGCATTTCATATCCTCGAACCATGAAATAGATATCAGGCATGGTGATACATTTCAAAATCTTACGAAGCGTGATTTGAAATTTACAATTGCATTTAACATATAAAATAATAATCTTTAAGTAGGAAAAAATAAATTGGTGTAACATATAATATGTATACAGTGTGCGCACTAAAGTTCTGACCTCTTCCATGAATTTTAGAACGACGTCAGCTACAGTCATAAAGGTGTTGTCTAGGTGACTTCAATTTGGTGGCAACTTTGGTAAAGTGGCTAGTATGCGCTATTTACCGATAACGATTACAGCGTCCTCTTTCAGCAAACTGCGGAGTTATAGGTACTATCTCAAAACTGTCATGGGATAGGGAAAGAAGTCAATGACAGAGTTGTAAAGCGTCTTCGGTTTAGTATAAAATTTTGTCTTACATTTAGCAATAACTTTATTAGAAGTCCTAAAATGTAATTTTTTATATCCAATCACTAGCTTAAATAGGCCACTAATTTCTTGCAGAAAGTATGGCATTATAATACTGACGCACATTGAAAATGTTTAAATGGGTTTTCGTATTAAAATAAACTGCAACTTGCTTACATATGTCAGTTTTATTAGTAAATTCCCATCTGTTTTATAATGCCAGGTTATATAACATTTACATTCCAGGTCTTCTACTATAGTTATTTTTACATGTAGGATATCATTTAGTACTAAATCGATAACACTCTACAACTTTGTAATTGGCTTTTTTCCAGTATCGTCTACCGTTTAAAAATAGTAACAGATTGATAGGATTTTTTAACGAACCTTTACTCTTTATGTAGGTATAAAGTTCTAATAGGTAGAAAAATACAAGAAGTTACAGTAGTGGCTAAAATTGTGGAAATCCTTTTGAAAATGTGTACTTTTGAGGTTTGATGGCTTATAACACCACTTTCTATTTGCGTATTACCATAAATATATGTATCAGTGAATAAATAATTTAATCAAATACGTGATAAAATAAATTTTGTTCAATTATTAGTATTTAATAAAAAATTATAGACAAATATACAACGACAAAAAAAAAAGAAACACAACTTACTTAGGTTAACATGAAGTAGCTTCCCTTTATTTGAAAGCAGCCAATCAGTATGAGAGTTTAGAGAGCCAATCATGTGTTACCCTGTTTTGGAAGTGAGTCAATCAGGTAATAATAGGATTCAACTGTTGTTGTCATGTTTCGGAGCTGTGGGGAGGATATTTGTCAATGTTGTATGTGATTGGTATTAGGGTTGGATGTAAAACATAAGAAAATTAAAGAAATGACACAAAGAGTTGACTGGTCACCTAGAAAGCGATGTAAACTAGTACTGTTATTATATGAACAAGGTTACCGTTATGAAGAAATTAGAGGGCTATTTCGTGGAAATGTAAACAAACATGGTATTTCTAATTTTTTTGAAGCGGTATAAGGATACTGTGTCACTAAGCAACAAAACTGGTAAAGGCAGGGAAAGGTGTTTAACATCAAGTGATGATGGAAGAATTAAGAGACTGCGTATGGGTGACAGAAGAAAATCATCTGGATGTATGCAAGGTGAAATGGCGCAAGTCAATGCGATGTTGGGTGCAAGAACTGTTCGGCGCACATTACAAAGATTTGGTTTAATTGCTAGAATTCCACAAAAAAAAAAAACATTTGTATTTCTCCAACAAAGGTTGAAAAGATTAAGATAGGCAAAAATTCGTGTTAAATGAACAGCGGAACAATAGGACAGTGTTATTTGGTCTGACGAGACCAAGTCCTCTCTGTTTGGTAGTGATGGCATAAAATACGTAAGGAGAAGAATAGGAGAATATTTGCAACCTAATTGCATTACACACACCATGAAATATCCAGTCAGTGTTATAATATGAGGTTGTATGACATGAATAGTTGTGGATATAATTTGTGTGATTAATGAAAATATGAATGTCCAAAAATACATAAATGAAATTTTTCAATCCCAACTGAAGCTTACCACACGTGATCTTTTCCAAGTCAAATGAGAATTTATATTTCATCAGGATTCAGCTCCATGTCATGTTGCTAAAGTATGTAAAGTTGTTTCAAGATAATAATAGTCCAGTGTTAAATTACCCGGGAATAGCTCAGGCCTTAACCTAATTGAAAATCTCTGGACTCGACTAAGGAAACTTTTTCCACAGATGCAACCCAGCAATAAAATCCAATTAATAGAAGCAATAATTCAATATTGATATCTCTTTATAACAGCTTCAGAACTAAAATACTTGGTTCACGCCATAGGAAGGTGTTGTAAGGCCGTAATTAATATATTTCCAACTGAATATACTTGGTTACCCAACTAAGTATTAACTGACTTTGTGACATATTTTATATATATATTTTTTTTTTCGATGTGTTTCATTTTCTTCTATATAACTGCTGTTATAAAAAACATTATTTCATGAAATTTGTTGCATTACATTCTTTATTATATTACCTTTCCACTGGTACATATATTTATGATATGGACTTTGCAATCACATTCATTGCAAATTCATCCAAATAGGATTTTTAACGAACATTTACTTGTTAAAAATATGCTGTAATAGACAGAAGGATAAAATAAGAAGAAACACAGATGCAGTATTATATAAGAAAAATTTTCTTCTTGGATGCATTCAAGTGTTCTTAACTGTTAGAAAGACTATTCAAGAAGTTATTCGAACAAAAGTGCGTATAATGTCATCGCTAACCAGTTGCTTTTGTTATGCATATGGAGTTTAAAAAGCTAATAGTTAGATAATTCGTGTAATATACAGAAATTAGTATTATATACACAGTTGTCTCAAAACATATTTTCTATACTTTAAATTTTAAGACTTCATTAGCTGTAAAATCTATAAAGATGAAACGAGAGAGAATGCAAATGAAAAAATCTAATAATCACATGCAATAATCTAAAAAAAAAAATTATTTAAATTTTCCTATGTAGATGGTACTGTACTTTCTCAATATTTAAAAACGTCTAAAGTGTCATTTTGAATTAAAGATCACTGAGTTTTTACATTTTATTCTGTTTATTTACTGAAACGGGACAAAAACAAATTACGTTAATTTGAGCATTTTTACAAACTGAGACAGCGCAACGCTGTCTGATTTTCTATCTGATGCACTTTCTAGTTAACGAATTATTCGAATTTTAAAGTCTGGACATTCTTTTTCATTAGAGGGTACCTTATCTGTTTAAAGTATTATTTTCTCCCTTCTTTTATAAAATGTATGAGAATAAAAATAAAACCTTGATTCAAATACATTTCCGTTCCATAAAAACAACTAGCATTAAAAATATACATCTATCCCAATCTGCTAATACTTAATTTACTTTCTTAGTTATGAGTGACTTTGCATTCTTCGGGCAATTCATACAAATAGAATTTTTAACGAACCTTTACGCGTTAAAAGATTGCTGGATTATGCAGAAGAATAAAAGAATAAAAGCGCAGATATAATAGTGTATAAAAAATTACCTTCTCCGTTTCTTTGAATTGTTCCATTTTTGCCGTTAGAAAGACAATTCTAGAACTTATTCGAACAAAAGTTTGTATAATGTAATCGCTAACTAGTTGCTTTTGTTATGCATATGCAGTTTAAAGAGCTACTGTTTAGATAATTGCGTATAATATACAGAATTTTATATACTATACGTCCATATGTCTTAAAAATTTGTCTGTACTTTAAAATTCAGTAATTCCTTAACAATAATAAAAATAAATATTGAATGCTTGGCATGTAATTTTAAATTTTTACATGCAGTACTTTTAAAACTAGTTCAATTTTCCAACAGTAGATGGCACTGCGCTGTCTGAATCTAAAAAAAACCCGTTCAGACTAAAGTGTAAGTTTGGATCAAATGTTATCCGCTTTTTACACTTCATTATGTTTCTTAGTGGCACTTACAGACATGAATACAGAAAATTATCTAATAGGTCAAATAATAAAGAAACTGCAAAACACAACAAAAAAGATCCTCTTCAACTGGGTAAAAGGCCACTCAGGAATTGCGGGCAACGAACACGCTGACAGACTCGCCAAGGAAGCCACACAACCGGACACATCAATAAAACACATCTTCCACCCAGCACCTCCATCCTACCTCAGAGGACAACTAAAACACAAATACACATCTAAATGGCAAGACCAATGGACAGCGGAGCACAGGGGACGAAAAGCCTACAGCCTCTGTCCAAAAGTCACCGAGGACTTCCTGGTCCCACACCGAAACATCTACCTGTACATAACCAACCACGACCCGTTCCCATCATATCTCTCTCTCTTCAATAAAGCCCCATCTCCATTCTGCACATGTGGAAAAAGAGGAGATGCCACCCACTACACACTCAACTGCCCGCTAACGTCAGCATATCACATAAGGAAACCGGCATTACTGAGGACCTCAGTTTGGTTCCACCACGTCCTCCATACACCAAATCTACAACAAAAAATAATAGACTGTGTCCATCTCCTAGAACACAATCAGCAACTCTTTCAAATGCCTCCAGCACACCTTCTAGGAAATGTCCTGCCCTCAGACGATGATGAAGAAGAATAACCCTCATCATTGACCACAAAAATAGCGGAAACACAGTAGTGTAAATAATTCCATTCCCTCAGTAAAAGCCTAATGGCCTATTGGCCTCATCTGTATTTTTTTTTTTTTTTTTTTTTTTTTTTTTTTTTTTAAATAAACTTGCCAAGCAGGGCTTGTAGAGCTTAAGCCGTATGGTAGGCCACCCTGCTTGGTTGAATTTGAATCTGAATCTGAATCTGTATTGAAATACGAAAAGTAAAATTGAGTTTTGAAGTTAATTGGAATGTGCAATTAAGTTGTTGAAGTTCAGCGCCATCTATTGACTAAAATTTGAACTATTTTTAATGACTTGGTTTTAAGAGCTTACCTTATAATCATGCCAATTATTTCATCTTTATATTTATCATCTTTGTATTTATTTGTTAATAATTTATTAAATTGCACAGCTTAAATAATCTATTTTATTACAGGGACACATTGTATATAATCTTTCTTTTCACCTTTTAGAAAATACATGGAAATTATAATAATGCGACGCAGTAAACATCATTCTACTTTGATAGAAAAACATCTCAGTTCTATAAAAACAACTATATATATATATATATATATATATTAACTCTATTTATCCTTACTTTATTTTCTCAGACATGAATGACTTTGCAATCTAGGAAAAATTCATCTAAGTAAATTTTTTAACGAACGTTTACTCTTTAACATTTTATTGTAATAGGGAGAAGAATACAATAAAATAAAAAGTAGGGACACAATAGTGTCTAAGAATTTTTTCTTTTTCGAATGCTTTCAGAATTTCTATTTTTGCCAATAGAAAGCCTTCTCTTTAACTTATTCGAACAAAAGTATGTATAATGTCATCGCTAAGTAGCTGCTTTTGTTATGCATATGCAGCTTAAAGAGCCATTGTTTAAGTAATTTCGTGTCTGAAATGAGTTTAAGTAACTAAAATTAATCTCCTTTAAAAGTTTGTACAGCATAGTTTTAAAGTAAAATTGAACACGCGGAAAAAATGATATTTTCAATAAAACTTGTAATATTCGAATTTTGTTTTTAAGTACGTTAAAAATTGGAGTAAAATTACAATTCTATGTTGGTATCTGAAATTAATAATTTGTAAAAAAAAAAATCGAACTAATAATATACAGGGTGTCCATAATTAAACGACCCTACTTTAAAGTTGTCTACAGACGAAACTATTGGTCAGAAAGTTGTAAAATTTTGTGAAGGACATAATGAAGGAATGGGAATTTGTTTAAGCGAAAGAAATTTAGTTCAAAATTTCGCCACCAGATGGTGTTTTTAATGAATTAATTACACATTTAGCATACATTTACCACAATTTACATATTTTATTACAACAAAACATTTTCCACATGACGGCCATCATTTTCAGCTACCATCTGGAATCGTAAGATAGCATGTTCCACAGTTTTATGTTATGTTGTCCGTAGAGTGGTTTGGAAAATGCTAAGATCATTTCGAGAAAAAAGTTTTATTGGACATTTTTTGTTGAAATAAAAATTTTTAAACTGTCGTAAGTGTGTGATAAATGTGTAATTCATTAAAAACGCCATCTGGTGGCAAAATTTTGAACTAATTTTTTTCGCTTAAACAAATTCCCATTCCTTTATTATGTCCTTCAAAAAATTTCTCAACTTTCTGACCAATAGTTTCGTCTGTAGACAACTTTAAAGTAGGGTCGTTTAATTATGGACACCCTGTACATATGTTGGAAAAAAGATTACTTTTGTATTACAAGACATTGCATTACAAGACATTTTTGATGATTCGTTAATTTTTTATTTGATAAAAAAATCGCTTTTATTAATTTCTTAAACTTTATCAACATTGAGAGATGTTACGTAGTTTCTGGGTCCAAAAATTAGAGCTATGAATTATGGAGAATGTTCGAACCTTTTTTGAATGATTTGGTGAAATGTACAAACAAGCATATGCTACATCAGAATTTTATTTCTCTAAAACTAAAATGGAAACAGATTAACTTACTATTTGATACCTGGCTATTTTGCTTAGTTTCAAAATTGTGTTTTAAATCAAGCAAAAAATAGAAGGCTATATTTGTACTGTTTTTGGAAGATAAATATGCTTTAATTAATCGTTTAAAAATGCTGCACTATCTGGGTTCGCTTGTTTGTTTTTTATGTGTATTATGTTTACGTCACGATTACTCTAAATATATAAAGGGTGTGTCAGAAAAATGTATGCATACACTTTTTAACGGGTCATAACTTTTTAATTTTCCTTTCTTTTTAAAGCGTAATCAGTTGGACATAATGAGTGGACCAAGATTAATATTTGAAAAAAGAAAACTTATATTAAAATAATGGTGTAAGTATGAAAATGTAGCAAAAGTACGTAAACAACATTGCAGGCAGTTTCAGGCATTTCCACCTATGCAACGTACAATTCATCGGATAAAAGATAAGTTTGAACCGAATGGATATTCACAGACAACGTTCCGGAACCTCAATTGAGCAAGAATGTGGCACAACACCAAATGAAATGTTTGTTGAAGTTTGTGAATCAATATCCCACCGTTATAAGCAGTGTATTGACCAGAATTATCATAATAATTTTAAAAATCTTGCGGTAGGAGGAAAAGTTATACATTTTATATAGATTCTTTTGCAATTTAAATATTAATTATTGTGAATAAAAACTGGAGTTATCATCATTCAAACTGTGTATACCTATTTATGACGCACCCTGTATTACTATAAAAATAGCCAAATTATACTGAAAATGAAACGAAAATGCAGTTTTTCACCGTTCATATAACGTAATAAATATTTAATTGAATGAGAAAAAAGTTAATTTCTGCGTGAGTAGTAATTGTACTCTTGATAAAACATATAGAAAAAAATTTAATTTGGTCATATTTCTTTCAATCTTTTTTTTTAAATAAAAGCTATGCTGTTTTGAATAACCAAGTTAAAGTAAAATAGGACGTCACAATCTTCATGCCTCCACCGCGTGCCAATAAAAGAAGCATGCGACGCTTTTAAGATCTCTATCACATACAATACAATTCTGAATCACTTTGCAGATACTGTAATAAAATTGGCATGTATTATTCATCAACAATTAGTTCGTTATATTATGTGTATGAGGCAATTTTGATTAATATTTATAAAATTGCAAAAATTATTAGATTCTAACTAAATGTTTATGATTCTAACAAAATAGAAAAAGTTTTCGTTTAACTTCGTTGCCGCTTTCCCTGAACAAGATGCAGATTTTGATAAAAAAGCCCATACTGGTGAAAAAAATTAATATGTTATCAAAAGAAGGTAGAAATTAATCTCGTAGACTTACTATTGCTTTAAAAATGTTAGCACATTCTTATTTCGAATGGCGAGAGCAAAGGTAAACCCACCCATCGTTTCTAAAGTATATCATAGTTTTTCTTTTTTTATTCTGTGTCTTCTAGAATCTCGTATTAGTACCAGTAAAATAGACCAAAACGTCCTTCCATCTGTGACTGTTGTTATTATCTACCTCCTTATTGTACCCTCTGTCGCTGTTTACATATTTTGGAATGAATAAAATTGTGAATTCAGTACTATATCATCAATTCATCACAGTTGAGTTGATTGAGTCACACTATTTTCGTTTACTGAAAGGTCCAAATGTAATATAATTCATACCAGACATCGTAGACATCAGATAGTTTCCTATTGCCTTGAGTGCCTATACAGAAAAGCATTCCTTCAGCGGAGTATTGCTCTGAAAGACAGAGATCATTTGCATTTCTTTTACCTATGCGATGAGGAAATACGAATTTATAGGCATTGTCGCGTTTTTTTCGAGGTATCTCCTTATTTACTGAATGCTTCCATCATTCACCATATATACAAACCCTCACTTGATTTCAATAAAGTGGCTCATAAGTTAATTTTTTTTATGTTGATAATTATGTTGATAATTATGCAACAGGTGTAAATAATGTCAAAGAAGAAGAGAATTGTACTGAACAAGCTGAAATTATTATGTCTAAGTGCTGTTTTAACTTAAGTGGTTGGGAAAGCATTGATGCCTGTAAATTTACATGTAAACATTTTGAGGATACATCTTTATTAGGAATGTTATGGAACTTGGATAAAGATGCACTTAAATGTAAGGTTTACCCACCAGTGCACGGATTGCAAAAACGTTGTTCATATAAAACACATACATGCTTGGGTCTCACAAAACCAAGCCGTGCACTGGAGGGTTAATGTAAATATGTTAACACGTGATGTTTAAAGAGATTGATGCTATGTATTGTGCAATAGATATTTGATCCAACTGTTATACTTGTCCCACCTACACTACTACAAAAGTTAATTTTGTAAGAAACATGGGGAAAAAAATATTCATGGGGAAGATATGGCACCTGGGGACATTGTAAATAAATTTTGTTTATGGCTAAATGAAGTGCATTTGTTAAAAGATGTGGCAATACCACGTTATATAGGCTCAAATGCAGCATTCGACTTGCATGTGTTTGTCGATGCTTGTAAGAATGCTTATGCTGTATGTGTTTTCGCTTGAACTCGTGATTCATCGGGAATTAAGTTGACTCTTTTAAGAGCAAAAAATCGTGTAGCACCTTTGAAAATCTTATGCATACCAAGATTAGAGTTAATGTAATGTTGCATCGGTGCCAGGTTAGCCTTTTCCATCTATAATGCAATGAATGTTTTTGATATGAAAATTACATTTTGGAGTTATTCTACAGTTGTATTGTGGTGGATAAAAAACCACATGGAATAGTCTGATTTTGTTGCTAACCGAGTTAAAGGAATAAGGCATCTGACATAATTGGAATCATGGAGACATGTACCTGATCACATGAATCTAGCTTATATACTATTACGAGGTTGTTCACCTAGTCGAATGCTAGATTCTGAGCCGTTTAATGTGCCTTTATGGCTCAAGCAAAATCCAGAATCGTAGCCTGTTAATGAAATTTTTGGAGAACCTAATGAAATTAAGGATTAAAAGAACCAACAAATATTAATGTGTTAAAGTTGTCCGATTCTTTTGATTTTGGAAGATTTCCAAAATGATAAACTGATTCGGACTTTCTGTTGGGTTTTAAATTTCATTAACAACTATAGAAGCACTCCTAATTTGTGTATAGACCTTTCTGTTGATGAAATGGTAAATTAGAGAATTGTTTGATTAGATTTATTCATAATTATTTTATATCTAGTTTAAAGACTGTTAACTGCTAGATGTATTTGCTAATAATGAAAATATAATTAAAGTGAAGACTAGAATAACTGAACGTAAGGACAGTTCTGATTTTTTAAGACCTATTTGGCTACCTGGTAAATGTATATTTACTGAATCGTTAATTGAATCACTGCATAGAAAAAACTGTTGTGCAAGATTTCATATGATGCAATCATTATTGAGAGGAAGGTTTTGGATAACTAAACAATATAAGACTGTACGGAAAGTGTTGAATAAATTTGTGAAATGTAAAAGATATAAGTCAAAACCAATGTCATGTGATTCCATACCTCTACCAGCTAATCGGGTAGGAAATACTTTTGTATTCGTTGTTGTAGGGATTGTTTTAACGGGATCTTTATATCCAAAATATAGTAGACTGGGTTTTATTGATTTGTTTTAATCAGGGAATTTATGCTTTTGAGTCACTTTCTACTGACTCAAAAAAGGCAAGGATGTTGCGTAAGCTTTTTAATTTTAGCTCCGCTGAGAGAGAGATCACGTGACATGGTTTTTCAAAATGATGGTTATACAATGCATGGTGTAACGTGGGGCAAGGACACTTGCAAAACTTAGCATGGCATGTGCATGCAGTACGTAAACTATTTGAAAAACATGTATTAAAACACATAAATCAACGCCTGAATTCATTAAATGTACACTTGAACAATTTATTTCAGACACAAATTAATACAATAAACCCAACACGAGTGAAAATTTAGCCTGTGCCAGGATATCTGCCAGGGTAGCTTAGTGGTTAGACAAACAGCACGGTACACTTAAAAGAAAAAGGTTAAACCAACAAATATTAGTGTGTCAAAGTGGTCCGATTCTTTTGATGTTGGAAGATTTTCAAAATGATAAAATGATTCGTGCTTTCTGTTGGGTTTTACGTTTCATTAACACCTGTAGAAGCACTCCTAATCTGTGTATAGACTTTTCTGTTGATGAAATGGTAAATTCTGAGAAGTGTTTGATTAGATTTATTCAGAATTATTTTATATCTAATTTAAAGACTGTTCACTGCTAGATGTATTTGCTAATAACGAAAACATTATTAAAGTGAAGACTAGAATAACTGACCCATATTTTCAGATTCCCAGATAATAGTCCCAGGTTCAATTCCTGGCCCCGGTTAATTTTTCAGTCGTATTGAGTTTATTGTATTAATTTCTGTGTCTGAAATAAATTGTTCTTTAAGTGTATTTGAAAAACAATTTCACGTCGGCAAAAACACACTTAAGAGTGTTATTCGATTGTTGTGATGATTCAGATGGCACGAAAAAGAGTGAACTGTTACGCAGGTATCGACATATTATTCGCACTGTTTCAGATTTTAGCAAGTACTCCGGTTTATGGCAATGAAGATCGGTTTTTGCATAATGCTCAAAACAAGAATCAGTTGATCATCATGCTCTCTACTATACTTCAAAACAATAACATCGTGGTGAGACACAGTTTTGTGGCATACATGCTAATTTTTCAGACAGCTGTAGGTGCTATAGTAGAGTAGACAGCCGTAGAGTAGTCTCAGCAATTAAAACAACCGTTGTTACCCAAGACATAAACACCCCGGTAATCCTAATTGCCCTTATAGCACCTGAAAAGCCTATACTTTTTTAAAACCCAAAATAGAGTATGTGAAGAGGAAAGTGTATCTTCCACTTCCTTACAAAGTCAACACAATGGCATGAAAAGCTACATCTTTCTCGCACATGCGTTTAGCATGTATAACACAACTAACACAACTAGTGCTATATTACGGCAAAGGAAAAAGCTACTTATGAAGACCAAAATCGGTGGTGACTTATTTTACCTGTACTACATTGTGTTTTGAATATGAATGCTTTAGAAATTACATAAGTTGGCGTTTATGTTATTTTATGAGGAAGAACAATGATTTTCAATAGTAAATTTTAGATTTTTCAGTAATTATGTTACTAATAAATGAACAGATCCTTCGGCTACAAATGAGGAAAAAAACCTTCAAGAAAAAAACTACAGAAACTCCGCAACTGTTGGCATCACTGAAATTATACAAAAAATATAAACAAATGAATTAACCTTCTCACTATCACATGGTTTTAAAAAATTGTGATATCAAGTAAACTTTATTTTACGTAAAATCTTAGTTAAAATCGCATGAAAGTTTTTCAGAAGTTCAATAAATCACCAGAAACTTTTAGGAATTCTATTATTTAATGTTAAGGGAAACAAAAAAGAATATGGAAGAATTTTTTTTTTTTTAAACCGAACGAATATATTATTAAAAAAATTCTTTGAAAAACATAGATATAACGTTGGGAAGAAATTGAATTGCAGAAAAAATATTAGAAATACTTTATGCATCAAGAATGCAATAACATAAAATGCGAATAAATCCGAAAGAAAAATATACCTTTGAAAAATTGGAAATCGATTATTTGTGGGGAAAAAAATAAAGCAGTTAGTATATGTATCGATGGAAATATAAGGTCACATCCATTTGACTTTTGAAACCAACTATATATATATTTTTAAAGAAGTCTGCAAATTTTACATTAAGATTTGGATAAGATCATATTTCGTTTCGTTGGTTATAGTTTTTGGAAGTAAGTTTTTGCTTTAACATTAAAGTAAACTTTTGAAATCTAGAAAAGTAATAGACAAAAAATTATCTAGAGAAAGGTGTTTATGAGGTCTAAATTTTAAAAGAGAAAATTGGCTAAATAAAACATATTTTAAATAAAGTAAAATAACAGATTTTTTTTGTTTAATTTTATATATAAAATATTTGTTTTTATTATGCTTCACCATTTATATCTCTAGTTACATTTCATGTCAACATTTAATTTTGCCTGACACCTTGAGAGTGCGAGCGAAACAAATTTAGTATGATGTTTATAATCATATTATTTATTTTTCAAGAGAAAAGTTTATACAAGAAAATGTTTTTTTTTTTTATTTAAAATAGATATATTTTAATTTTCATATAACATAAAAAATACTTGCTACAATACATAATTTTATTCAGTGTGACTGTTTAATTTTTACGTACCCCAGTCTATAACTATAGATGTGTTAGGTGCAGTTTTCTAAAAAAAATATTTCAGATAGATACTTTCTTGAAAACTTGTATGAATGTTAAACAATTAATAAGAATAAGAAGAATTTCTTTCTTTCTTCTTCTTAAGAAATGAATTGAAATATAAATTTTCGAAAACTTCAGAAAATTTATATATATATTTATATTCTGTAATATTCGTCTGCCCATTCATAATTTTAAACAGTTTTAAAGAAATCGATCAGGTATATCGGCATTTGAAGTTCAACTTTCTAGATTTAATAGATAGTAGCTTATATAATTTTTATTACCTAAATACCTAAAAATTGCATTTCGAGCAAAACCGAAAAAAAGATTTACACATACATGCATGGTATTCTCTGTTTTCGAACATGAAGGTTCTGTTTAGGGTTTTATATATTGTGAAAGTATAAATTATTTATTTTCGGTACTGTCGAATTCGATTTTATTATTAAGTACAAAACAAATTTGACTTTTTTTATGTCTTCTGTATCCTCAAAAAAAAAAAAAAAAAAAAAAAAAAAAAAAAACGATTAAAAATAAATATTAAATCTTCCATTCGGTCTAGACACTATAGTTTTTAATAAATTAATGAATTTGTGTTGCTTATTAACTGAACAAGACTTTCTAGACTTTTTCCTATGAACAATTATAATCTGTGAATTAAAGTGTAATTATTGCTTAAAGTATAAAAAAAACGAAAGACAAAAGGTTGGTTTAAAAGTACCTTTTAATATAGATGACATATGTTTCCTTTGCGCAAACGGCGACATCTTCAGATCAAAATGATAAATAAAATATTCTCGCAAAGTTTTTGAAAATTATAAACATAAATCACGAGATCACATGTCCAATGTAAGCAGGTGCTTAAATCGGTCAAACTGGAAAACGTGAAAATTATTATTTTATTTTTATTTTTATTGCTTTTTTAATTTCTAAAGCATCGCGTGCCAAATTTTAGGTAATTCAAAGGAAGCTGATTCGTAGCAAATGTCATTGTTTTGCAAATAAATTTCTATTGATTCACGGATAATGGATGAGAAATAAACTCTTGATGGAAAAATTATTTTACTATTCGTGAAATCAATGTGCAACGGCTCTACATATAAATTACGTGTACCAGAATATGTATCTTCTTAACATTCAAAAACTCTTTTTCATTGGCCTCGGAAATGATTTTACATTTTTCTGAAAAATAGAGCTATTCAAAAAGTAATGAAAATTAATATTTATATGGATTCATATTATCATCATGCTGCTTAGAGAACGAGGACATCCGCCTGCTTGTCTAGTGGTTAGAACGCTGGCTACGAGTCAAGAGGTGTCATATTGTAATTTCGTTTCCTGCTACTTTGTGTTTGAGTATCTCTTTAATTAGAGGTCCAAATATGATTCGCTCTTGTTTACAAGAGATAAACGCAGTCACTTCATTTTAACCTTTTACAAGTTTATCAAGCTTTTATCAACGCTTGTTTTTAAATTTTACCAAATTATTTTTCTACATTTTATCATTAAAAGGTTCAACCTAAAATAAAATTATCGTTTAATATTTTATCGTCTTATGGTTCATGTAAAGTACCAAATCATGATAAAATGTTTCACAATCTTATTGTTTCAGTTACTAGTATACCACAATTTGTTTCAACATAAAGCACAGAATTTTTAAACAGCGTGTTCCGTGATTTTTTAGGTTTATTTCTCTAGAAATATATTTCTTGCAATCACTTTGTCTATTATCTATCTACCAAAATACTCAACCAATTCGAACATAATTTGAACAAAATGTTGATCCGACCAGTGCCTTGAGTGAGTTGGTCAACCAAGTATGTAGGTATGTAGCTTTTATAGTTTTCTGTACAGGGACACACTAAAGCAAGAAACAATGCAAAATTTGCCATCATGATAACGACCAAAATACTGAACCGATTCAAATTTAATTGGAAGAGTGTATTGGTCTCGCAAGCACCTTGAATGAATTCGTTAATGGGCCTAATTTAAAGTTTCCCTGCAAATGACTTTTTTCGACGAAATAGTGAACTTAGAAAGAGTGAGTCCAATTTGTTTAATTTGTATTAAATCTAATGTGTACCTCAAAGAAAAAAAAATAAAAAGCTATCAGTCTACCCTTCCCATTGAGCCGGAAAGATTTGTCTTTCCTTTTATAGTTTTAAACAATCACGTGAGAACGCATAATTTTGTATAAATCACACTTCTGTTTCTTTGTATCGTTTTACTTGGAATGCATAGGTTGGATGGCATATTATTAAAAAAAGTTTTGATCGACAAAAATATGCTTTATGCCTTAAATTTTCTTTCGTGACAAAGATACAGAAATTTTTTAAAGACCTCTGATTACCATAGTCATTAATCGTGAAGGATTTGAAACGATATTCTAAACATGCACTTTGATGAAGATGAATTATTTCTCACAAATAGCGGATTTATATAAATGTATATTGTACAGTGTTGTATGTTTTTCCTATTCTTCATACGTAAAGCATATTTTCAATTTTAAACAATTTATATTCTCGACATAGTCTACTCCAGTATAATTCTTCGTAAATCGTGAGTTTATAAATGTACTACATATTTTTTCTAAAGAGCAAAGAAATGTCAGATCGGCTTTAAGAGACTAGTCATATATTCAATAGCTTTACACTAAAATTAAATTAAAATTGATCATAATATGATTATGCTGGAAATTGAGTCATTAATAATAATGTATCGTTAAATTTGCATCACAAGCAGATTTTTGTTTTCTTATTCATCACAAAAGTTCTATAAATTTCTGTGGTATTTGATAAATAAATTTAATAACTTTAATTTATATTTTTATTCACTTTTATGCGTACGACACATGAAAGTTGTTCCAATTGGAATGTTAAGAATACATTTTTACTTTCCCCCAAAAACCTTGAATTAATTCTATTTATGAATTTTCTTTCGTGACAAAGATACAGAAATTTTTTAAAGACCTCTGATTACCATAGTCATTAATCGTGAAGGATTTGAAACGATATTCTAAACATGCACTTTGATAAAGATGAATTATTTCTCACAAATAGCGGATTTATATAAATGTATATTGTACAGTGTTGTATGTTTTTCCTATTCCTCATACGTAAAGCATATTTTCAATTTTAAACAATTTATATTCTCGACATAGTCTACTCCAGTATAATTCTTCGTAAATTATGCACAAAAAATTTGTATTCACTTCATGATTTTAATCGATGTCGATTTTTCAAAGATTCACTTTCTAAGGTGCACTTCTACTTTCTCTTGATATAAATATGATGTGAAATAAATAATTCTGAAAATGTTGATTAAATTCCTTTCAGATAATACAATTTCTGCAAAATTGACAATTTTCTTTTTTGTTTTACTTAAGAACCGAGGATTAAGTATAAAAGATTCAAAATAAAATTATATGATTACTTCGATGCTGACGTTGCAGATTATGCAAATTAATGCTTTTGATTTTTATAATAATTTAGTTAAATCTTTTTAACAATGCATGCAAAAGATATATAAGAATCCAGTGTATAAAAAATACACTGGATAATGCATTTTTACAGCTTACCTGTTTCCTGCTTTTACGTAATTGCCTTCATTTTAGCAAATTGTGTTATTTATCTCTGTTTAACATACAGAGGAAATCCAATATAATATCTTCCAAAAATTGAACTAAAATCCACTTTCTTTTAATAATTTCTATTCAATTTAATTCAAATCATGAAAATTCACTTTGACATTTTTCTCTGCAGAGAAGAGATTAGCATTCCAGATAACAATATTTCTGCTTACTTGATATTTTATTATTTTATATTCCTATGCAGGGATGGTACTTTGAAATAAATAGACTCAGCATAAAATTGTCACGAATTACTGTATTTTTTTAAAGTTTGTGGAAATATTCTTTACGAATTAAAAATTTTTATTGTTGAACTTTGCTTTTAATTTTACTCTACATTTTCCAAATTGTTCTAGTTTTGTAAATAATAATTATAAAATTACATTTTCTTTCGATTTTTCGAAAGTGGATATTTGTTTTATAAAAGAAAGCTTTTGAAATTTCCTTACAAAAACGGCTTCTGTACTTGAATATGGGTTACTGTGGTTTAAAAATCAAAAACCTTAAATTTTTGCATATTAATTTCCTTAAATATGTACTGATTTATATAATTATAAACGAATATATTTATATATAAAGAGCTATTCAAAGTTGTACTGACAAACATAAGAGGGATAACACACATCAAGGGAAATAATTTGTATAATTAAACATGCGGTCCTAATTAACTTATTCAGCCAAATGTACAGGCTATCCCAGTCCAAGTTTAATTCTAAGTAATTTCAGCAATAATCAAACTATTGCAACGAAAATGTTTTCCTGGCCTATTTTGATTTCTTTGAAATATACAGTAATTCAGTTAGGAACACCGGACGTATTGATAAACAATCATATTCCAAAATATCAAGCTCAATACTCGTATTCTATAAGTGGTGATAAAAGCCACTTCCTGTAATTGCCATGAAGTGATCTTTTACTCTGCCATTTTACGCAAAGCATGATAAATTTGTTGAGAATTCCCTTACAGTATCAAGGATTTTTTTAAATAAAACTCATTAAATAGATTAATGAAACTCCGAGTCTAAATTGCTATTTTTAAATAAATAGATGGGCTTCGAACCAAAGAAAATTTGTTTATCTTGATGATCGCCGTATTCGAATTCGTGTTGACAAATATTTATGCAATGATTGTGCCAGTATGTCGCAAATTTTCTGCTTTTTAAGTCAATTTGTAATAAATTACTCGTGGCTCATTATGAAGTAACTCTAAAGATAACGCAAGAAGGCAGGGTACATACAGCTAGGGTTTCGCAGTATCGAAAATACATGTATTTGAAATACATTTTTGAAATATATTTTGTGTTTTAAACCAATCAGATGAAAGTATTTTAAAAATATATTTTGTAATGCTTTTTCCAAGTATTTTCTAATTTCAAAATACTCAAAATAATATTTTTCTTCAGATTTCAAATTGCGATACTTAAACCGCAGTTCAGCGATATGCAACAGGGAAATACATACCTGTCTGTTTTGTATAGTCATCGAATTTGTTTCAAGAAGTTAATACAAGCACACTTTTTCAACTATTGGTATGATAAGGATATTAATAAATATGTTGTTTAGCTTCTGCAGTAGCATTTATGCTAATTAGTAACAAAAATAGAACTTATACATTTACTAATATTGCTGTAGGAATTAAAGAAATTGTTGCGTGGTATAAAGGAAGGATCTTTGAGAGTCTGCAAGTTTCATTTAAAAAATCCTTACAAACACTGCTGCATAACATCGTATACAAATTTGACATGCGCCAATCAAAAAGTAATAACATTTACTAATAAATACAATACTTAAATTATACTTAGGAGGTAGTCTACATGTTGAAATTGTAACAAACTTCACAATTTTCAAGTCTAACACCTAAGTTTAACATCATATTCGGATTCTTCTGTAAATTTTACCTTCGGATAGCAAGAAGGAATATAAGTCGTTCGGTCAAGTTGTTAAAGAATTATGCTGATGTAAAATTTGGAACTTCTTTCAATTTTAATTGGTGCAAAGCACAGTAATTTTTTTAATCATAACTCAAAAACTACTCGACGTAATAAGTTGTAATTCTGTATTCGAATATTTCACGCTTCTACTAATCGATTTCTGTTAAAATTTCACAATTTACTGTTTTTTTTTTCGAATACTAACGTTACCTGGGCCCAGAAAAATAACCTTAAATATAGATCTATAAAATAAGTGCTGAATTCAGAATTCTTTGTTTGGTTAAGCATTTAGTATTGGAGCCCCCACTGCATTCGGCAACGAGCACCCTTCAATTTGTATAATTTTATACATCTAAACAAACCGACAAATGGTGGTCCCACTGCCTTCAGAAGCATACGATTATACTTAGGAGGTTGCACGATCCGGTCTGTTTTTGAGAAAGGACCTCGAATTAGTATGATTTAATATTTGTAAACAAGTTTTTTTCAAATGAGCTAAGAAGTCCCCGTTAGAGTGATTGTCTATTTAATTTCTGATGTTTAGATATATTACACTTTCAATTCTGGCCAAACATTCCTGGGAAAATCCTAAATAACAATAAAAGTAAAAACAGTGTAACTTATCGTATTCTTTTTTTCTGTTTAAATAAAGAGAATAGGTAAAAAAAAAAAAAAAAAAAGTTGAAATCGATTGATTAGCTGTGGAGTTGTTAAGTTATTACATTTTTGCACAGAAAAAAAAATCCCTTAGCTCAATTTTATTTTTCTCTATTCACGAATTGAAAAACTTTATCAACCCACCCTATTTCAAAATAATATGTGTTGGTGATAATGAAAAAGTTGAGAAATAATGCCAATTGTATCAAACAAGATGAGTGGAACTTTTGAAGATACAATAAAACTTATTTATAGGTAAGATTTTTGTTTGTTACCTTTATACATCGATTTTAACATTATCTTTTATTGCCTCTTGGTATTCATTGAATCGAGTTTTCTGTGTGATTTGTCATGCCCTTGATTTTCGTTTAATTGGGAAAATACCCTTATTATAAAAGTAGTTTTATTTATTGATATACATTACAAATATTCATTAACTGTATTTATCATTGAGTATATTAAATATTGAATTTTTAGGTACGGACCTGTCCGAACTTAGAGTGAAACATTAATACCGTGACTTTGCAATTTAAAACATTTTGACTCATTTCATCTTTTATTTTATATTATTTATGAAATACTTAACACTGTGAAGATATAAATTAGAGTGCGACCAAAAGTTTTTCAGGACTAAATTGAATTTCGACTCTTTTTCAAGAATCGAATAAAATGAAAACGAAACTTTCTTAAAAGGAAATTTTAAACTATTAATATATACATACAAACAAATACAAAAATATGATTGATATTCATATCGCCTTAGAAAGACACTTATGATAACACATATGCAGGTAATACATGTATTTATTTAAAAAAATATATTATGAAATTTGTATTGTATTATGACTAATATTCAAAAACAGTATCTCATTATTAACTATATAGTTATGTATCTATTAAATGTTTAAAACTGAGATCAATGTTTATTATACAGTGTGTTTCAAAATGTTTGATATTTACTCACAAATAGCGGCTTTATATAAATTTGCATTGTACAGTGTTTTTCCCATTTTCTATACATAAAGCATTTTTTTCTATTTTAAACAATTCATAATCTCGACATATTCTACTCCAGTATAATTCTTCGTAATATATGCACAAAAATTTTGTATTCACTTCATGATTTTAATCGATGTCAGACATTAAATTATTAAATAAATCCGATATTACTATTCAGAAAAAAGTGGTAAATGTTTTTAAATAAAAAAGTTTGCTAAAGTGGAAATACTGCATGATATTTGTGAGATTTTCACAAAAAAATTATACGGTATGTTGTTTGTTTTATATATATTTTAAATCGTTGCAGAACAACAGATTGAATGAATGTATACAGAAATCATAAAATTCAAAAAAAGAGGAAAAACCCATAGCTCGGGACGAACAATCAGGAGTAAATTTAGTTATTAATTAAAATTAAATTTAAAAAGCTCATAAAACATTTAACTTTTGAAATTAATTGAGAATATGTTTTTACATTGCAAAAATAGTAAAGGACGATTAAAGGGAAAATAGAAGTTGCAAGAGAGCTTATAGGTAATTATTAAGTAATATTTAATGTTATTTATAGTTGTAGCTGGAATTACTAAGAAAAAGGCAATTTACAAAACGAAACTGAAATGAGCCCTAGGCACTGGACACTTAGGCACTGGAGCCCTAGGCACTGGTGCCTAGGCACACAGGCCCTAGGCACCTGTGTACTCTAGAAGTCCAAGCAAGAAGATTGAAAGCATAGGGGTCCCGAGAGCGTATAACAAACACCTATTTGAATGTCACATTTGTAATCAGACGTGGTCCATGGGCCCGTTATTATTGTACACAACACAATAAACCAAAGTTTACTGCCGAAGTGATTATAATTCGATCTTTTGCAATATTTTTAAAACAGAGCAAATTAGCGTGTTTTTAAAGCCTGCAGTGCCTGAACAGGAGTTGGCGAGCGTATTGCGAGGATTACTAAAGCTCAAAGTCTAGACGGCTATGTTCATTAGAAAAAGCTGAAATTTTTGATTGTTTGTAGTGTAAAAGCATAATATTACGGTGAAAGAATGTTGCGTAGAAATTGACAGTTTAAAACAAAAGTAGTATAACAAATGTGCATCAAACAATTCAAGAAAAGAAGAAGAAGAAAGAAATCAAGTCATAATTTTAGTTTTCAAAGTTACTATTTGCAAGGTTTGATTTTGATTAATTCTTATTTGATTTGTACATATGAGACTTTAGAAAAAGTCTGTTGAAAAGTTTAATGGATTTCGATTGTTTGTGGTGCAAAAGCATACTATTGCGGCACATAAACGATTTATAGAAATAAAGAGTTTAAAACCCAATGAGTGTTACAAATGTAGAGTAAGCAATAAAACAAAAAGAAGAACAAAGAAAACAAGTCATAATATTAGTTTTAAAAGTCACAAAATAAACCTATTTGCACAACGTTTTGATTTTTTTTATGCTGCTGTTATAGTTGTGCTTTCTTGAGGAATCATCTACGTATTTATTTTAATACAAACTTTAAAAATTTCAGTACGAATTCCTATGTATATATCCATTTTTAGGTGCGTTCGTAATTATATAAATACGTAGCACCTATAGTCGTCGTCTGGTTCGTCCATGTGTCCACCTTTCCGCATATAACAGCGCAAAAACTACCCATCCGAATGGTTTGAAATTGAATATATATAGACGTTGCAGAATTTTGTCAAGTCATTTAAAATTTTATGAAAATCAAATCAAAACTTAAAAAGATATTAATTAAAGTTTTTTTTCATTCTATTATATCCAATCATACGTAATTAATTCAACGATATCCCATGATAGGTAGTGATTCTAGGGTGTCATGATGATTACGTCATATTTAAGATGAAATCATATTATTTCCATATTACTGAATTTAAAAACCGAATTTGTCTACTAAAATTGTTTCATGATAGCAATCATATAATCTACCGACAGTTTTTTGGATACATGTTTCCGTAGAAGTAGATATTAAATGGAGTCTAAATATGGATTTCAAGTTCTGAAATTTTCAAAGCTAGGCTTAAGGTTTCCATTGGAATTTCCAGTAAATGTCAACAAAATATAAAATGTTGCCAACTTGAAAAGTACTTATTTTATTACGGAAATTAATCATATCATAATAACAGACGATATAATTAATTTCACTGAAATAATAGCAGTAGGAACGTATCTCATTTGTCACGTTTGGTGTACAATTTCCAACTTGGCTTTATTTAACAAAAATCAAGGAATTCTCGGTTCGCGGTAAATAATGGGCAGCCAGTTGGCATTTGTCTGAAAAATAGTGGCTTTATATTTTAAAAAAATCCTAATAAAAGTTAAAAACAACAATATGTGAATGGAACTTCCTAAAAGTTTCTATATCTCCAAGACACGTTCCTTGAAAATGTTGGGCAACTCTCTCCCCATTATTTTCAAGAAACGTTTCTAGATTTTCTATAATGTGAATTTGTCATAACGCATTTAACCTAAATACAATTTTTTTGTTTTCTATCTTTAAAAATACATTAAATATGAGTTAAAATGTGTTTCGAGAGAATGCCAAAATTGAATCAATATTTGAATATTGAGTATTATTCCGGGTGCTATAACTAAAAATTATTTCTTAATAGAAAAATTCAGAAAAATTATTTGTTAGTTAAAAAAATTATTTTTAGAGAGAGTAATCATTTTTATCTCCAGAAATGGATAAATAGATGTTGATTAAAGAGTATTTAAAATGGCGAAAAATAAGTTGACTTTAATATAAATCAAGAGACCGAACTTGCGCTTCCCAGGTTACAGAATATAGGTGAAACCCATTTTGTTTGTAATTAAAAACTCTAACGGATTTTTTACATTTAATATAGTTCTTTAAATTTCCCGCTGATAACGTCAAAAAGTACTGTTATATGAAAAATATTAATACTGTATTACAATAGAATTTTGAAATTTATTAAAAGCGATACATTCGTATTTGCCGCACACCAGGCGTTAATAGCCGAAAAACTCGCCAAAGATCTCGCTACTTACAACAGCTTTTTTCATTCCAAAAGTTTCAGTGGTTAAAGCGCGTAGTTGAAATATATATCTGTTAAACTTCAGTTTTAATCTTAGTATTTTATTATTTTATTTATTTATTGATGAGGTTTAATTTAGTTATGGAATATTACACGGAAACAAATGCTGAACTATTTATATTGTTTTAAGTGCAAACGAGTTCATCTTTCGTAATCAGGCTGCACGCGATAGTGATGGATTTAAAAAAAAATAATGCTTGAAAATTATTTAAAAAACCATAAAGAAATAGTATATTGAGATACAATTTTCAAACAAATTTCATTTGAATTAACGTACATTTTCTGTTCGATGGTGTAAAAATGGACGCACAGAACTTTAAAAAAATTGCTTTAAAAGGGACATTTATCGGTCAGGTGTTACCACCGTCAATATGACATCAGTGTTATTCACGAAAATGTTTTTGCTTTATAATAGAGATAGGTATGGTCATCTACACTCTCAAAAATAAATGTGTAAATTAGACAATTTTACATATGTATAAATTTCTAAAATTACACTCTTGTCGTAAACAATTACTTGTATCTATGTGTGTTTATATGTTTAATGGAAGTGTGTAATTCGCTAACTTAGGCAAGTGTGTAAATGCAGAAAATGCATGAATTTACCCGAATTGGCGTGTTATTGTAAATTTACACTTTTTTCATATTACCCAAAAATCTGTGTAGTTTCATATTACAGAGAAATATATTTAAGAACAGAATATGACACAGAAATATGTGTAATAATTTTACACAGATGTATGTGTAAGAAAGAATATTACACAGAAGTATGTGTAAGAATAGAATATTACACAGAAACATGTGGACTCATGTAGACTCAATAAATGTGAATACTTAAAAACGTTGCTTGTGAAATCGTTGGTGAATGGTCAAGGTGGTGCTCTGGAAATTCAAGTTTCCGAGTCCATATCCCTTTCCGGGTAAGTATTGTTTGTTGGATTGAATGAAATAGAGAATTTCTCCTGTTTATGTAAATGTAGCTTTGAAAAATTATGATTGAAATTCATAGCGATAAAATACGGAAATATTATTGGCGTCACGATTGCCAGTATAATTTTCGTATTTTAACGAATTATTTTTACAGTGTATTTATTCAGATTTTACAGGTTCTGTTGCATAAATTGGGATTATATGATTTTAGGACTCTAAAACAACGCAAACAGAATGATGGCATTTATCTATACTTATAAAGAAGTAGCTTGATTTTCTCATAATCAACGTGGAGCCTCAATCGTTTGTCCTAGGACAATAAAATTATGAAGACATGTTCTTTACACAAGGTAGGCGCGTACTAAGAAAGGATTTTTGAAAATTCACAGCATAAGGGGGTCAAATGGGGGGTCGAAAGTTTTAGATAATTTCGTCTTTCCGGCATATCTCAGCAGGAGTTTTAAGTAGGAGCCTGAAATTTGGGATAACAATTCTACTAAAGAATAGTTAAACATGTATTTTAGGCGATTGTAGAAATTCAACCACTAAGTGGGTTAAATGGGGGGTCGAAAGTTTTGGTGATATCACATTTTCACCATATCTCATCAACAGTTTTAGGTAAGAGCGTGTGCTTCAAGATAACAAATCTACTAAAAAAATTATTAAACACGTATTTCAGCGATTTTAGAAATTCAACCATTAAGGGGGAAAATAAGGGGGTTAAATGGGGGTCTAAAGTTTTAGGTCATTTTGCCTTTTCACCATATTTTAACAACAATTTTAGTTAAAAGCGCAAAATTTAAAATAACAAATGTACTAAAAGTTAGTTAAATACTTATTTCAGCGATTTTAAAAATTCAACCACTAAGGGGGTTAAATGGGGTTCAAAAGTTTTTAGTTACTTCACGTTTTCGCCATATCTCAGCAGCAGTTTCAGATAGGAACGTGAAATTCAGGATAACAAATCTACTAAAAAAATAATTAAACACATATTTACATATTTCAGCGATTTTAAAAATTTCTCAATTAAGGGGGTTAAATGGGGGGTCGAACGTTTTAAGTCATTTTGTCTCTTCGATATCTCAGCAGTATTTTTAGTTAGGAGCTCGGAATTCGAGATAACAAATCTACAAAAAATATAGATAAACATATATTTCAGCAATCTTAGAAATTCAGCAACTAAGGGAGGTTAAATAGGAGGTCAAATATTTTAGGTCATTTTGCCATATCTCAGTAGAAATTATAGGTAGAATCATGAAACTCAGAATAACAAATCTACTGAAAAAATAGTTAAACACGTATTTCAGCGATTTTAGAAATTCAGACAATGGGGGTCGAATGTTTTACGCCATTTTGCCATATCTCAGTAGAAGTTATAGTTAGGAGCGCGAATTTCGGGATAACAAATCTACTAAAGAATAGTTAAACATGCATTTTAGGTGATTTTAGAAATTCAACTACTAAGGGAGTTAAATGGGAGAGGGGCGATAATTTTCGATGATTTCACCTTTTCACCATATCTCATCAGTAGTTTTGGATAAGAGCGTGAAATTCAGGATAACAAATCTGCTATAAAAATAATTAAACACATATTTCAGCGATTTTAGAAATTCACTCTTTAAGGGGGGAGGGGTCTAAATGGGGGTAGAAAATTTAGGTCATTTCGAAAGTTCGCAGCATTTTTAGTTATGAGCTTGAAATCACAGATTCAGGATAACAAATCTGCTAAAAATAGTTAAACATGTATTTCCGCGATTTCAGAAATTCAGCCACTAAAGAGGGTTAAATGGGGGCCGGATTTCCTATGTTATTTTGCGATATCTCAGTAATAGGTAGATGCGTGAAATTTAGAACAAAAAATGTACTAGAAAATAGGTAACTATGTATTTCAGCATGTTTAGATAATAATCCATCAAGCGGGTCACACTGTGTGTCGAAAATTTTAGGTAATTGTGCCTTATCTCAGCAGTAGTTTTAAGTAAGAATGTGAAACTCCGCTTTACAAAAAAGAAAAAAAAAGACTACAAAAAAAGTAGTTAATCATGTATTACAGCGATTTTAGAACTAGCGAGTTTGTGGGCAACATCGGCTATGAACCCGATAGCGGAAGATTAGACGAAAAACAGAACTATTGCTGATTTTTTATTATACACTAGCCGGTCGCTTCCGATTGGGACCCAGATACAAAGTACTACTTGAGCCCCACCCCTAGATAATCACGGTTAGGGCCCAGTAGTATTTTGTCAGAAGGCTCATGACAAAAAATATATGTCACGAAATCTTTATTTAAGTGCTTTTTTGTATTCTTATTAGTTATTTTCGTATACTTTTAATTTAAAGTATTTTATTTAAATTTTTTCTGGTTGCATATAAAATACACTTTCTAGAGCGGTACGCTGGACTATGTATCTGGGCCCCACTCGGAAACGACCGACTAGACGGGCGAAGACCGGTTAGTTAAATATATAATTTCAGACGTTCCCGTTTTTTATAAATTGTGTGACATCCTTTTCTGATCTGAAAATAAATCTGCTAGAAAGAGAACAAACACAGCAAGTATATGAGTTAGTTCTTCATGAAATTTTGTTTTGCGACCATAAAAATATTTAGTTCAGAATTTATGCCCTAAACTATAAGGTTAAACTGTGTACACAAAATTCTGTCTGACCATAACCAACGTTTTTGTATATTACGTAGAAATATGTGTATTCATGTGCAATTTACACATTAAACTCTGTATTTTGGAGTTATCTGATAACATTTTACACATTTCAGCAGCGTAAAGTGTACAATAAACACAAAAAAATACAACAAATATGTCAAAATACAAATTACAATGTATATTTTGAAATTGACATATCAGTCGTGTATTTGGTAATTTATACGTCACTTCACACATATAGACAAATCGTTTACGTATCATCAGTATACCTGTTTTAATGTGTAAATTTCGCATTTACTTTTTAGAGTGTAATGTTAATGAATTTTTTGTATTTTTCCATGCCGCTGCCGTTAGAATGAATGGTTAACAATGAAAAAAAAATATTTTGGAGGTATTTTTGGTGGGTTTTTTTCTTCTATGGTGATTCGAATGGAAAAAAAAAGTTTATATTTCTATTTAAATATTTTAAAAAGTACATTATTTATTAATAACGAATAGTTCAAAAGCAAGTTAATAGAAAATATGCCTGCATATTCTGTTTGGAATTTTCTGAAGTATTATATAAAACGAAAAGCAATGAAATATACAAAAATTATTCTTTAAATCAACAATAAATAACTAACGTTTCTTTTTAATATTGATTGGTTCATTTTTCAATAATTTATATCCCGCTAAATAATCGTTTAAAAATGACAAAATTCCTATTTCCGCGTTCTTTAACGTGCGGAATTTAAATGTGTAATAATTATAGCGTTTAGAACTTTTAAAAAAATAAGATTCAATTATAACATATAGAAGTTCACTTATGAAAAAAAAAATAACCCTATGTATTTATAAAACTCTTTCTAAGAATGTAAACGAAAGTTTTTTGTTTTATATCATGCACTAACCTTTCAGTGAGTGCACTTAAATATTTAACACTAACAGGTGTATGAGATATTTTTTCGGACAGCACATCTACGCTATAGAACTGCTTAATAACATTAATAAGAGGCATGTCATAATAGGAATTATATATATCTGTAGTAAAACTTTCATTTTAATTTTGCTGCTGTTTCTGAGAACAAAGTGCACGAAAAATCACGTTTGTCATAAAATTTGTGACATCGTGCTCACTGGAAGGTTAATTAAAACTGAAGTTATAGCCAGCGTTCAATTTTTTTTTCTATTCATACTATACATGATAAACTTTTCTTGTTTGTAAAAATTAAATCCATTACGTATTTCTTTTAATATTTATATTCTGGTTCACATCCTTTCATTGTCTAATTATTAAATTAAGAAGTAATCCGTTTTAACAATATTCAGTCAACTGTTAAATATTTGTTTTCTACCCCAAAACAACACTCTCTTAATTTACACTGAACTCATTACGTAATTAATTAAAGATCTAATCGAAAGTTATAAACTAATAGTCTAGTTCACTTCAATGAAAACAGAGATTAACAGAGATAATTTTTTTAAATACCAAATCCTAATGAATGTTGACAAAATGGTGGAAGAATTTTATGCTGTGCTTTATTTGACGTATGTGTCTCGAAAGGTCATAATCATTTAAGAAAACAATATCTAGTTTTTATGTTCGATGTTATTAAATACCATTATTCTTTTCACCAGGAATTATTATTTAATAGATAGATAATGCTTTCACGTGATATGAAATGAAAATAAAGTTAATCAAAAGAGAATAAATCAGAGAAGTTTGTATTTAGAAAAAAGTAGTTTATAATTTTAGAATATTTCATAGTTACATAGTTAAAAATAAATAAATGAAGGTTAATATAGTAGCTGCGTGACACCCAATGTGCCGCATTTAAATTGAATTTGAACTTTAGATTATTTGATTACAATGATATTGATGATTATTTTGTTGTGTATTTGCAGTGTAAAAGCACAATTCTTGTTCAAGAATGTATGCTTTGAAATTGAGAATTTTAAATCAAAAGTTATTAATATATATTCGTAAAAACACTTCTAGACTGTCCATATAAATTCCATGAAGTTTCCCTTTTAATATTTATATTTTGGTTTACAACCTTTCATTGCTTAATTAATAAATCAAGAAGCAATTTGCTTTAACAGAATTCATTTGTGTTGTGTAAAATCATAAAAATCCTGTTCACGAATCGAAATCAATCGAAAACCAGACTTTTAAAGTAAAATATATTAATATACATTCATAGAAACAATTTTCGACTGTGAAAATCAAATCCATGAAATTTCTCTTTTAATATTTATATTCTGGTTTAAAACCTTTTATTGACTAATTATTATTAAATCAAGAAGTAATGTGCTTTCACAATATTCAGTAGCCTGTTGAATATTTTTCTAACCAAAAACAACATTTTCTTAATTTATATTAAATGCATTATATAATTATGATGTAATCAAAAGTTATAAACTATTCATCTTGTACATTTGAATAGAAATAGGGATTAACAGTTTTTTTTTTAAATACTTAGTAAATAATTGAATCCATTTGGACACTACACTGTTAACTAGTATTTTAAAAACACAAATTGCACAAATTGTGCTTATTAGTTGCTAAAATCAGTGTAAAAATTGTTTTAAACTCATAAAAGAGCTAAAATCCTACATGTTTCGGCTTTAAACTTAAAGCCATCATCGGGGAAGAGGAAAAGTTTAAAGCCGAAACATGTAGGATTTTAGCTCTTTTATGAGTTTAATACAATTTTTACACTGATTTTAGCAACTAATAAGCACAATTTGTGCAATTTGTGTTTTTAAAATACTTAGTAAATGTTGACAAATTGATGGAAGGATTTCATGTTAAACTTCATCTGGCATATGTGTCTTCAACGGACATAAAAGGAAAAAATATGAAGCTTTTATACCTGCTATTATTAAAGACCATTATTCTTTTCATTGGGATTAATTATTAATTAATTCAACAATGCTTTCAAGTGATATGAAATGAAAAGAAAAAAAAATAAACGAATATAAATTAAGTATTTTTAAACATACCAGAAAAAAAAAACAGAAATTATTTCTTTCAAAGTATTTCATAGCTTTAAGACTTTTATTTAATTAAGTTTTTATTAGACTTTTATTGAATTATTTTTGGTTGTATGTGTGTTCAAGAATAGCATTGGAATGAACGCATTACCATGTTATCGAGCGCTCTCATTGGTCAGTATTGATTAGAATTACGCTTAAGTAACAGTTATGTATAAGGAAAGGGCAGCTGACGTCACTGTTGGTTCGTCCGAAAAACCTCTGAAAAACCTGATTTCTACTGTATACATGAGATGAGGCGATTTGATTGGACTACTTTAAACTGATCTATTATATGATTGGCTTACGTCGCGATAACGATTCCTGAAATGATCACTACGACAAAAATGTTGTGGTATATTGGTTGATGGAACTGTTTTTATATAAACGTGCCCTTTCCTTATAAAAACGGTTGAATGACTGCACAGTTTGCATCAATTTTGTTTGCAGTGCAACAAACTAAAAGGTTTAATCGAAGGTTATAACTTAATCATCTCATTCCTTTGAATGAAACATGGATTGACATACATTTGTTTTGTTTTTGTTGACAAAATGGCGGGTGAATTTCATGTCGTACTTCCTTTGGCGTACGACTTTTCAAAAGTCATAGTCATTAAAGGGAGTTGAAAGGTTTGACATGCAGTGGCGGCTTGTCAGGGGGTTCACAATCATTGTACTACCAGAATTTTTGTATATTTAAATTTGACCTTTTCTAAACGTGGAATGTTCTATAGTTAAATGGGGAAATTTAGTTTATTAAAATACTGGTAACCAAGTGATTGTGAACCCCCTGACAAGCCGTTACTGTTGACATTACGGAAATTGATTGCAGTTTAATCGTGGATTAGGAAGCCTGTAGTTCATTTCCACTGTTACTTCTGTTTGCATTTATTTATTTATTTATGTTTTATAGAAATAAAAAAAATATTTGTTAAATTGTAAAAAACAAACAACACATTTTTAATATTGTACGAGAAAACTATTTATGTTTCTCGATTATATATAAAAAACAAATACAAAATTGTAAACAATTAAAAAAAAAAATCAAAGTCCATGAAAATGTATCATATTTTTTGTTATAACTTGAAAAAAAGAATTACCTTTATTTGTTTATAAGGTAGAGTTTAAAGATAATTTAATGTTCATCATTTAAAAGAAAGAAACATGTCAATCAGTTTACTTGTTCAAAAGTTATTGTGGCAAAACCGCTGAAAAACAGTGTTTCGAGATTTTTAATATCTGAGAAATAAAGTTTTGCCTTCGAAAGTATTTCCAGTCTACGCCACTTAACCTTTACTGCTCGTATGACCGTAATTTTAGGAATTTGTTCTGTTGGATCTTCTGTATGACATTCTTAAAGGCTCAAACAATATATAAAAAAAATAATAATGAATACATTTTTTCGTCATCTTAAACCTTTCTCCTGCCCTTAAACAGAAGAATGTCAATTTTTTATATCTGACATTATTAAATAAAGTTATTCTTTTACACCGGGATTAATTATTTAGTTAATTAAATACTGCATTCATGTGATGAAAGATGAAAAGAAAACGAATCAAATTAGAATAAATTAAATATCTTTCAAAATAACAAGGAAATAACCGAAGTTGTTGGACTAAAATTATTTCATAGCTTTGCAACTTTTATTTAATAAATATTAATGCCTCTTTAAGCGTAATTTTCAAATGAATGCACTGTACTTTGTGACTTTTTTCAGAAGTTTAATTTTCTCGATGGTTGAGCATGAATTTTATTTGACTATCAGAATGGTATATCAATTTATATGTCTGCTTGCCTTTTCCAATCGTGATCTATTTTTTGAAAGTCTCAGATTGTCTTAAAAGTTCAATATCTTGTTGAGGTAGGCAGCGATATATTTTATATTGAGCAGGGGTGTAAAAATTGGGCGGCAATGGACCGATTGCCACCACTAAATATTTAGTATTCTTCGCCTAATAAGAATGCTCATGAAATTTAAGCGAAGTATACTAATAAAATTTATGCAATACTAATAAAATGATCACCATAAGTAAATATATATATTTTTAAACCTTTACACTAATATTGTCATTACGTTTTCCCATATAGATTTCTTTAAAATAGTCAAACGTAATTTTCTAGGATGTCAAAATCTATTACATTAAAGTTCTTTTTCAATATTTATTCTCTGATTTACAATCTTGCATTGTCTAATTTCTAAATTAAGAAATATTTTATTTTAATAATATGCATTAGACTTTTAAATATTTTTTGCTTCTAAAGAGAACACTCTTTTAATTTATTCTAAACACATTGTACATTTAATTAAAGATTTAATTGAGCGAGATTAAATAGTCATCTTGTTCACTTAAATGAAAACAAGGATTGACAGAGATAATTTTTTTTCAGTATCTAGTGAGTGTTGTCAAAATAGTGAAAGAACTTCATTCTGTAATTCACTTGGCATATGTGTCTTCAACGACCATAGTCATTAAAGAAAACGATATCAAGTTTTTATGTCTAACATTATTAAATGCTATTATTCTTCCATTTGGATTAATTATTTAATTAACTACATAATGCTTTCAAGAGATGTAAAATGCGAAGGAAGCTGAAGAAACTACAATAAATTAGAGATTTTAAAAATGAAAGGAAATAAGAAAAGTTGTTTGTTTAAAAAGAAAGGTCTTTTCAGCCTTTATTTAATTAATATTAATGTATGTTCATGCATAATTTTCGAATGAGTGCACTAAATTTGGTTCTTTTGTTTTTAGAAGGTTAATTTTTTCATTGGATGTGCTTGGATTTTATCTTAACTGCTGAATATCTTTTTGGGGATATACAGTGATATTTTTTAATTTGGAAAATGATTATCACGCTTGCATAGATTTTGCTTTTAGATGAACATCAAAATTTTTAATACACTATCACTTATAGTCTTCACTTATACCCTTTAAAAATTATTCAAGAAATTAAAAAATAAATGTACAAAACATATTATAATATAATGATATAAAAATTTAAATATGTTGCTCAGATGAAGCTCAATGATCTCCCTTTCTGTAAATAGTTATCCCGTGGTCATTTAGAATTATTTTTTAGATAAAATATTAAAAATTCGAATATCTAACTATCTGCAGTAGTTATTATCTAAATAATATGAACTGTAGTTAAAATCATATTTTATAAATATGTATTTTGCTGTAATGACATAATGGGTATATAATGTAGATATTATTGTTAGATGTGCGAGAATTCAGAATTTAAAATCCCTGATACAACAGAGTTTAAAACCTTCTAAGAGTGTGGCAGTATTTTTGAATGTATGTTTTACAATTCACGAAATAATAGCTATCAAAAGCATTGGTATGAGAATTTGTATTTGATTGCCTTACACATTTATTTATCTTATGCACTGGAAAAAATTAACATTAACACAATTTTTTTGTTAAATCAGCCTTTCAGTTAAAAAAATACGTTTCGTAAATATAGGGTGAGGACGCTTATAGGGTTAAAAGTAACACTGCATGTAATTGCATAAATACTGTTTGCAATATATAGAATATTTAATTCTGTATATTTTTAGTATTTATTCCACTTTTACTTCTGATGGTCCTTTGTAGAAGTTTATGACATATAGTTTCTGTTTTTGCATGCTTTAATACATGTTAACAATCGTAGTATCGCCCCACCTGATGTGATTATGGTCTAAGTAATATGAACAGTATTTTAAAAGTTTAGTCCTTCGCTGCAATGATTAAAAGAGTCTTCTCTTAAAGTGACATAGTGGTAATTTATTTGATGATTTAGAGTTTGTTTAATGGATTAGTGAGTTATTTGCATAGACTTGAGATAAGATAGACCGATATTTCCCATTCAGCGGGGACGGGAAAAGTGAGGCAGACATGTGTCACGTGTGTTAGGGGAATTAGTTAGGGAATAGGTTTGCAAATTGGCGATTTTTCGTTTTATTGGCGTTACTCCTAATTCATACTAAAAGTAATTCTCATGAAAAAAAAATTTCTCTTATTTTGTAATATTTATTTAATTTGAATATATGTTTCCATCCTCAGTTTAATCAGGAGTTTAGAAAAGTTGGATTGGATTTTATCGAAGTCCGGTTGGCTGTATGACAAACATAAACTCGTATTTTGTTGCATTCAAACTGAGAAGAAAATTTCTACTAAAGACAAAAATCAAACTTAGAAAACTTAAATAATATTAAAATTGAATAAAATAGAATATTTTATGGCTTCTTGAAATTAAGATCCTTCTCAAATCCGAACTAGGTACTTTCTGACACATTTTTTAAATCATTGCTTTTCGCAAACGTATCACACTGACAGGTGTTCTTATTAAGAAACTATGTAATCGAACCGTTTCTTCCGTTTTTTTTTTAAATGTAAAGGTAGAATATTTTTCAGAAAATGCTGTCGAAGTTAGCGTTTTGAACCGAATTTCCAGACGCAACAGCGCAGGATAGGGGAAAAAAACCTGCCGCCATGAGAAAGCAATCGCTCATAACTCAAGTTATAATTCATTTATCGGAAAATGATAAAACTGTTTGATTACAAATCAGTTCAATAATCATGTCTGCAAGTATCATGCTTTCATGTTTAAAAATGAGTCAGGAAATGTGTCAGAAAGTTTCGCGTTGTTGAGAGATGAAAAATATTTTTTAAGAAATCCTTTTTTCTTATTTTATTACTCCTTTTTTATTTTTTTGCCAGCCCTTTCCACGACTCATTGAATACTAAATATTTAAAGCCACACGAAAAAAGAAAAAAAAATGAACACGTTTTGTTATTTGAAACATTTTGTTTTGAAGAATATGTATAAATATACAATAATCATACATACATGACAGTTACAACTTGTACAGATATAACTTGAGTTATGGGCGATTACTTTCTCAGGGCGGCAGGTTTTTTTCCCTGTTCTGCGCTGTTGCGTCTGGAAATTCGGTTCAAACCATGTTAAAAAAGTAAACGCGTTCCTATTTTTATTACCATTGTTATTTTAAGCCCTATTTAATGTAGAAATAGGTGAAAATAGTTCTGTCAAAAAAGTTTTATAAGATCAAAAATCTATGAATAGCAAATTAACCTTCTTTTATAGGTGCATACATTAGACTAGATTGCGGTGTGCAGTGTCCAATCATTTTTTTAATTTGTCTAATATTTTAAGATTTTTTTTTCAATTTTTTATTCAAAATTTCATTTTCTGGATAGAAATTCATTTCATATTTCGAAAAAGTTTTTAATTTATTGTTGTCAGATTTTAAAAAAGCGCAAATAATTCCAAATATTTTTCAATTCAAAAATATATTTACGTGAATATAAAACGAGTAGGAAAACTTCAAAATATTTCCATTATTACGCGTGAAGAGCATTTTATGATAAACATTGTGTTATATCTAAAACAATATATTAAAAAAAAATTTTTTATAGTATCTAAAATAAAACTGTTCTTCTAGACATTATCGTAAAAGTCCAAGAGGCAGCGATATTTTTTACTAAACCATTTTGGACACAGTCATATAAATAAAACAAGAAAACGTTCTATAATAAATATGCGAAATGCTATTTTTCTTCTTTTATTTAAAACCCTTATTTTTCAAAAAAAGGATGGAGTAGGTAGTGTCATCTAATTCATATGATCACAATATTGCTAATGAAAATTTTAAATTTACGTTAATATTTAAAAAAAAATTTCATCATTAGCCTAAGCATTAATTGTCCTGGTATTCTTTGTGTATAACTTTTCTTTTTCTCTTTGGAATAAGAAAATTGTCGTTTGGTGCAAAAAATTGCGATAATTTATAACATTAATTATATATTGAAACTATTTCCTCAATTTCTTAAATTCTTAGAAAATGTTTCTTTTTTATAATGATAATTTCTCGAAAACTTATCAAAAAACAAATTTTAAATAATCATTTTTAAAATTAAATACGCATTTAAAAATTATTTATACCTGAACATTACGAATAATTTAAGAAACACTTACAGTAGTCAGAAATCTAAATGCATTGCATGGGGAAAGAAAATTACAATCTGGCGTAAAAGAATGTCGCCAAGATAGAAAACGGGAGCTTTTCATTTTAAAATAAATAATAATAATAATAAAATGATTTAAAACTTATATAAATTATATCTAATAAAAGCACATACATTATTGTAAAATATTTTGTTTAAGAAACTAATATGCTTCATTTACGGGGCAAAATACCAATCATTATCAAATAATGACACTGCTTCAAGTATGAATTATTATTATTATTTAAAAGAAAACAAGCTTTTAAAATAAATCTAAGACTCCTGTATGAAAGTTTATGCTTCCTTTTTTGACACATCTTGATTTACATCCATATGCTCTGCAATTTGTTACCATTATTATTTACAAAATAAGAAACAAAACTGTCTGTGTGTTTGTTTCGGAAGCAACCCCATGTAAATCCTATGGACGAAAGACGCGGGCAAACGCGTGTGGGAGAAAGAAGTCCATATGTCATGTGACTTTATGTGTGCTTCAGAAAAAGGTTGCCATAGCCCTCTCCAGTTTATTTCATCTCGATGGTTATTTGTGTTAAATTTAACTACTTTTAAAGAATGCATTTTTAAATAAAGGTTTGATAGATGTGTTTTACAATTAACAAATATGTTAGAAGTCTGGAAAAAAGGGATAATCTCCTACTATGTCTGCAGCAACTCATCATATAAATATGCAACTGGTACCAATCGATTACTAGTAATGTCTACTAATTAATGTTATATTTAAATTTTGGTTAAGGGTCTACATGGAAAAATTGTACCAAATCTGAAAAGTTTCAACACTAATGCCTAATTTTAACATTATATTTGACTTTCTTGGTACATTTTACCTTCAGGTACCAAAAGGGAAAGCATTTGCTCAATTAGTTTATTATGCAGGTTTAAAGTTTTGGAACCCCTAATGTTTAATTTATTTTTAATCATTGCAAAACAGATTGCGATGCGGGTAGCTTTTTAAGCATAACGCAAAACCTACTTGACGGAATTCTTTTTGATTTTGGATTCGCATATTTGAAAATTCTAGAAATTAATTTCTGTTAAAAATTCATAGGTTACGATTCATATTTTTCTAAAACGACAACTTAAAAAATATATTTTGAAGTTCTTTTTCAGAAAAAAATAAGAATTGTAACCTTTCTTTTAAAAGAAAATCGATTTGTAGAAGATTTAAATATGCTACTCCAGAATTACATGTATTTCACCAAATAGGTTTTGAAATCCTGAAAACGCCTTTTTCACGTTTCAAGGACCGATCACTTTTAAATGGACCGTCTAAAATGATAGAAGAAGAGGAAATATGTGCTAAGAAAGGTTTTTTGGTGAGAATAAATTGCTTAGCGTTTACGTCAATAATTAGTAAACCGTAAACATTTACAGATTATGGATAAGTAGCGTAAAAAAGCCTATAAATTTGAAACAGTTTATGTAAAATCTTTTTTTTTCTTTTTTTTGCTATTATATACGAATTTTTATTCATGCTTAAAAATATACTTTGGTAAATGGAACGTTATAAATTAGACTGATATTTTTTAAATAAAGGATTAGAAAGACTTGATGGTTTTTTTTAATTCCGATACATAAATTGAAAATATAGAATCTATATATTTAAAACGCTAAGCTTTTTCTTTTGACAATCCGTGAGAGCTAACTACTGCATCAAATTACATCATTCTTTTTTTAAACGAAAGATATTTGGACGCAGATTTGTTATCGTACATTTGTTTGTTCGAAAATTTAATTAATTAGCCGTAATTTTAAATTAAATTTTTACTTCTGCGTATGACGTCATAAAGTCGGCAATCTGATAACACCCATTTTTGCGAGGCACAGAGTAACGAGAAACTCTATGGTCGCGCGGATAGAAGAGAAATAATAAATATTAAAAGCGCGTGGTTTTTAGGCCGAATTTTTTAATTTTCAAGTTAAATTTCGGTAAAAATATTTATCCGCGTGTTTTATAAGCGAATAAAAATTCATATTTATTGTGACGTCACTGGAATATTGTCCATTGGGTTTATTTTATAATTATGCATTGTAATTTTGTTGATGACATTTTTTCATTACAATCAAATACAAAATATATTTTTATTTGTATGCATGGTGTTTAAGCATAAAAGTAACATATACAAAGTACGCGTGAAAAGTTTGTGCCGTGGAAAATGACGTTATGCTTAGCTTGAAATGCATTTTAACATTGATAAAACTAAAAAGTAAAAATTATATGATTGTGTCAACATGACGTAATTTTAGCTGATTTTTTAGTTTTTAATTTTAAAGATTAGAAAAGGAGACTTTATTGGTTGCTTCATCTTGATTGCATACCTTGATTACATGTTACCAATTACTTTTTTTAATTATAAGTTAAAAGATTTCATTTTTTAATAAAAAAATTTCCAAAAGTAAAGGATTTCAGGAAAATTAAAATTATTAAAAATAGCGTTATGGTTAAAAAAAAAAAAACCTTGAAATAATGATTGTATTTTTAGCTAGAATAAACTATGTAAGGCTAATATTTTATAGGAATTATTTTGGTAGGTTTGTTATAAGTTCATTTAACAGTTCTTTACTAGCGGCAAAGTCCTATTTCTTTCACTGTGAATTTCTCTTTCGATGTCAAAAAATGGTAGTCTACTTTAGGACACCAGCCAAAACACAGTGGCAATTATTAGAAATATACAATGGTTGTGACAACAAACGGCGCTATCGTTTTAGCTTTCATCGCACTTACATCACTTCTAAATACTACAAATTTCAATTTTTTACTACATTTTACAATTTCAATTCTTACATCATCAATTAGAAAAAAAAATAGCTTTCGATTGAAATTTATTTAAAAACTGCCGCATAAGAGGAAAAAGATCCCCGACTGTGATGGAAAAGGAATAATCATCCTGATTATGTAAAGGGACCGAAGAAGCCATACAAATAAATTACACTTGAAAATATTAAAAATCTGCCTCATTTGCAGATTGATTTAATATTTTAAAATAAATTCTTCATCTTTACATAAAATATAGGATGGATTTGAAACGAAAAATGATTAAAGAGGACATTTTAAAACTTTTAATTTAAACATATCAAAACTTTTTTTAACGTTGAATTTAGACGGTGCCTTTGCGCAGATGGAATGCACATGCACATAGAAGCTCATTCGGTTGCATTATCACATGGGGGCGGGATGTGTGCTTTATTTACTATGTTCTTTTATTTACTGAATATGAGATGAATGTAGGGCTATACTATTTGTATGATACTTCATAGGTCCATGAAATTTTCTTTCTTGCCGTGGGGAATATGGCGGTAATGTCAAACTGATTTGCATTACACAGATGTTTACGGATTATTTGTTTGAAGTTTTCATCGGAAATAGTATTTCAATGGGGGAAAAAACTTTCAAAATAAAATATTTGAAAGACTGTTTGAAACGCACCCTTTCTTATGTAATAAAGAAACTTATTTCACTGATATTGTTATGGTATTTTTTCCGTCAAGTTTTGACGGGTTCCATCTAGTATGAGACAATAATATTAATATAATGATCAATGATAATATGTGAGGTCACCTGGACAAACCTAGTCGGGTTAGGAAGTTCGGTCAGGGATTATTTGCTGCTTGGGTTGCTCTTACATACAAAATTATGGAATAAAACATTAAAAAATGTACGAAAAACAAAGAAGAAACATCCTAGCAAAACATCATAACCAAACTTTATAATTAATCTAATTATCCATTCCATTTATAAATATATTTATATCCATAAATAGATCTAAATATTGATAGGATTTTATGGGTATGATTCTACTATTGTTGCAAATACATAAGCTGAATGTGAAATGCTTGAAATATAATTGTACATGCATAATGGCTATATATTTATGATAATCCAGAACGAAAAATAAATAAAGGAACCAATGAAAAAGCGCTCCTATAAAATTAAAAAATGTGTATTTTTTTTTTTTTTACAAATTTTATGAGTTATTTGTCGTGTAATATGATATTCATATAAATAACGTAATTTTAAACGGTAACACTAACAAAAATATTAAACATTTATTTTAGCTTAAATTATCTATAGTATGACTAATAAAATATATATATATCATTTTAACTAAACGATGGGGCACTAGCAGCATTTCCTACTTAAAATTTTCATTGCCACTCATGATTTTTTTAAATTATAATCATCTTGACATTCCAGTTAATAGTGGTATTAAAATCTTTTTTCTGAGAAAATATATTTCAGTATAGCATATATTTGTCGTATACTGTCTAAAATGTGTTAACATTTTAAGAAATAAGATTTGACATCTTTCAACGCTCGCGTGACAACATGAAATATAATACGCAACATACGTGAGTAATTTCCGTTTGTTTTTCTTTAATATAGTTTTAAACGTTTTCGAAGGTTAGAATTATATTGAATCAATGTTAATGTTATATAATAGAAAAGCTTTCTCTATTTTCTAGATTTTGTAAGGTGTAGAGCGCGTCATACATATTGAAGAAATATATGAAATCAATTAATAAATGAATTAATAAAAATAGAGCTTCTTTGGCTTTAGTGATTAAATAAAATATTGGAAATAATGAATGTTTAATACTTAAGATAATGCTGAGCACACGGAGTTCGCGATGTAATGTGTGTCACTGGTAAGATGGGTAGGGATGAATCACTCATAGCACGAATTTAGGGTCTTGCGGTATATAGCACTATCTTTTATAACATAGAAGGTAATATTGCGGGCAGTATGACTGTAATTTCTAAAAACGATAAAAAATATACTTTAGAAAAACAGAAATAAATTGCCAAATATTTTTTGTAATAGTGTTAAGGGAGTTTTGGAAGGAATTACATGAAAGGATATAGCATAATTCATGATGGCTTAAAAATTGTCATAGGTTAAAGATGGCTGGGTTAGAATCCGGCACGGTTGGGTTATATCCGACCCGAAACCAATAATAAATCAATGCGAAACCCAACCAAAAATAGTTTCTTGACTCTAAATCTTCTCTAAATAATTTTCGTCACCCCGAACTTAACCCATTTCAACTAGAGACTGATCCGAAAGCCGAAATAAAAGAAAATGAATCCATAATTTAATGCCGTTATGGAACGATACGCTTCAATTATATTTCTAATAAAAATTTTATCTATCATATAGAAAACTAAATATGTATATACTCATTAATATTTAAATATACACACACACACACATATATATATATATATATATATATATATATATATATATATATATATATATATATATATATATAATATAATATTTGTATATATGTATATGTGTAGGATTTTGACTAGTGTCTAGGAGCAATAAGTGATAGTCCAGACAGTTTTCAAAGCGTTATACTTTTAATATCTTGATTATAATATAAAATATTTACAATATTAATTTAAACTGGCATACATTTGGAAATGATCCGACCGTCTGTCGGGCTTAAATATTAGTTAAATGCACGGTTCTCCAACCGGCATGGAATTAATAAAGAGACAATTCTCTCGACCCGTCTGATCGAGACGAAAACTATGGCACATCTACTTCTTTCTCACGATGAAGAATGCACATCATCAATTTTCTATTGTGCGAGAAGCATCGAACTTGCGTTTCACTTCACAAGCCTCAATAAAATATGTGCTTTGGTTTGCAGTCCGAAGTTCAGATGAAAAACTACTGCGACCATATATATATATATATATATATATATATATATATATATATATATATATATATATATATATATATATATATATTATTATTATTATTATTATTATTATTATTATTATTATTATTATTATTATTATTTTAATCTGAAGCATTATTCTGGACTTTTTCTTAGAAATCAAGTTAACCCGAATCCAACACTTAGAAGTGAAAACACAGTCGGAAATCGTTTCGAACCCAAAACAATTAGAGGTAACCTGACCCGCAACGAAACAAAATAGTGCCCGAACTGAACCGTTGCTACGGTAGTTTCTGGTGAAGGACTCTTGGTGGGGTCAAAAGTGCTCTATGGTACAAAACAAAGACTAAAGAGATTGTCGACTTTCAAAATAGAAAACTTTGATGGAAAATGTGATTTTATTTTTCTTATTTAAATAGAAAATTATAATTTTGTAATTTTATATTTTTAAAATATCTTTTTCACTTTTTAACCGGAGTAGATGTTTAAATTTATGCGTAATAATATTCATTTTTTAAAAATTTTGTCAGAGTAAGAGATCTTTTTTTCCGCTTCGAAAACATTCTTTGTATATCGCAACGTGTTATATTATTTTCACATCTTTATAATATATTCTGCATCTAATTAAATAAAACATCTTATTAAATACATATAAATTTAAAATAATTACTTTTGCGAAATACCAAAGGGGCTAAAAATTCTCTCTAACTGAGTTTTTATTGATTTACATGTTATAAAATCGAATCTTTTAATTGGTCATATTATAACGTAGTAATATAAACTATTTATTTAATTTCTAGTTGGATAATTTAAAAAACATCCTTACAAATAAATTATGCGTAGTTGTATTAAATTAACAACAGATGAAGGATTTTTAATTTTGTTACTATTTTTTTTAAATTTTAAATTTAGCAATTAAAAATATATGTATTATTTAAATACTAAATTTTTAAATATAACTGTATCAGACTGTAATAAATAACACTATTAAACATTAGATAATTGCATTAAATAATAAAAGATAAATTTAAAAATATATATCCATTCTTTCTATTACAATAAAAAATGTTCTTGAATGCTGCACAAACATTTTAAAATGAGTGAAGAATTATGTTTAAAAATTGTGAGACACAGAATTTAGTTTTAATTTTTTTCAGATGTATCGAAAATGTAAAAATTTATATGATTTATTAATTTTTACTTGTCAAATTTTTGTAACATTTTCATTAAAAAAATAATTCCTAAATTTCTAATTCAAAAAGTCTAAAGTAACTTAAAACCAGCATGAAAATTGAGAAGTCATTACAAAAATTTAATTTGACATTTCCATTAAAACAAAAAAAAATGTTATATCTATTAAAATGTACATTTTTTAAAAGAGGACATTTTTTTTTTCTCTCATATTTATTCACAAATTCTTTAAAAAATTCATAGTGTTTTATTTCTTAAATAACACACGCACTTGTTAATCCAAAAAAAAAAAAAAAAAAAAAAATCTCGTGTTATTTTTTTTTTTATGAACAGAAAGGCTTATATATATAAATTGAAAAAATATATATAATTTCAATAAAATATATATTCGAAGCATATTTTCAATTCCTCTTTTCGTTATAATACTTTTGATGTAATTCATAATTTTAATTTTGCTTGAAATGTCTTCCGCTTATTCTTAAATGCGTAATTTTAAGAGCAGCTAAATAAAGTATAAAATTTATGTTTTGTGACAATCAAAGTGGTTTAATTACCTTAAATCTACCAGAATATGATAAAATGCACTAAAATTCACGAGAAAAAAAAAATTAATTTAACAGAAAAAGAAAATATCAACAAAATAAATTACTTCTAAATATATAATTAACAAATTTAAATATTTTTAAAACAAATAGGAAAATTTTTGGATGATTTTTTTTTTAATTTAATTGTTTCGTTTTTTTTTTTCATTGCACATTTTCAAGAGAGAATATTTTATTGTTTTTCTCAAATTTATACAAAAACTCATGAAAATATACACATTTTTATATTTTGTACATATTACATAAGCTTGTTCACTCATAAACAAACAAATTCATATCACTGAAATTTGTTTAAAAAATAGAGAATATAAAAAATAACCATTCCATGCGTATTTGTAATTTTCCATTTCAATATAGTATTTTTGAGTTGATTCATAGTTTTAAATTTCCCAACATATTTCATGCTTACCTCAAAATTCATAATCTTAAGAACAGCAAAATAAAGTTAAAAAATTATGTTTCATGACATTCAAAGCTCTTTTCATGTCCTAAATCCATCAAAATATGATAATAAGTATTAAGATCCGGAAATTAGAAAGTTCGCGGAGATAATTCACCTTTGCTACGTCGCGTCGCTTGACATAATAATGTGTGTAGTTAAATAGAGCTATGTCCCGAGTCCTACCTTGCCAGTTCCAATCACCATTAAATTAAACGCAGGATGTGAATATCACATTTAATCGGGCGTTTCTGGGTAAACGGGCACTATTGTACTGTATTAGCTGAAAGCATTTAAGTGGTGAACTGAATTGCGTTATGTATGATGTGTACTAGCACAATTATGAGTTAACTACTGACTATGCTATAAAAAGTATCAACGAAAATAGTTTCATTAGTACTTAATATAAACACTTCATATTTATGTGAGCAGAAATTACACGTTAAACAGGAGAAAGGATATGTTAAAAAATATACACGGAAAATATAAAGAAAAACTGTCTTATTGGGATATTTTATTTACTTAGCTGATTGGTTAACATTAATAAATACTTTTTAATTTTTAAATTTCCTTCATGCTGGAAACTCCATAATACATAATACATCTTCTCTAGACTTACATAATTATTTTATTACTTAAATGCTTATGTACATTAGGGTGGAACGAAAAAAAACTTATTTTTGGAATTTCAATATGCTATAATTTTCACAAGTTGTCTTTGATCAAAATAAAGATGGAAATTAAATATCAACGTAATTGGATTACGTTTAGAGGTGCCGAAAGAAGAGAAAACTTTAGGTTTTATTAAAATTTTGCAATTATGTTCAAACAATATTTCTTGTATTTCCATATACTATAGTTTTCAGAAGTTGCTTTTGATCGAACTAAAGATGGAAATTAAATATCAGCGTCTTTGGATCATGTTCGGAGTTGCCGCAAGAAGGGTATTCAGTTCTCAGTTGTAAATTTCAACACAATTGCGAAATTGTCAAACTTTTAATAAAAACCTAGAGTTTGCCCTTCTTACCTCCAAACATCATCCAATTACGCTGTTATTTAATTTCCATCTTTATTTTGATCAAAGGCAACTTTTGAAAACTACAGCATATTAAAATACAAAAAAAAACCATTTTTTTAACATAGTTACGAAATTTGCCAAAATTTTAATAAAACCTAAAGTTTTTTTTTTATTGCGGCACATCTAAACATAATACAATTACGCTGATAATTTAGTTCCGTCTTTATTTTGATCAAAGGCAACTTGTAAAAACTATACCATATTGAAATTCTAAAAAAAATATATTTCCTTCTACGCTGATGTACATACATTTTACATGCATGTTATATATTGAGATAATCTTATACACCAAGGCAGGTTTCTCACTGGCTTTTGACTATCATTAAAGAAAAAATATAGCCAAATTGAAATAATGTTAGTAATAGATTCACCGTGAAACACTCATTCTAAAACCATACTTTAAACTCCTCCAACGTACCGTGTTTATCATTTTCAATACATGTTCGAACTTTTTGTAATTGTTTTTAGAGTAGTTATTCATCTAAATTAAACTATCAGATATAGAAACTAATAAAACAAGTGTATTTATAGAGCTTTACATAGTCGAGAAAAAAAATATATTGTCCAATTTATTTCTATGTACTTTTATGAAAGAAAACTTGAATGAATTCCATATTTGGGATAGCATGTTAGTGGGTTAAATGAAAATGAATAAATAAATAAATATTTATTTTTTTAATGTGATCGATAAATATCAAAACACAAATAAAATGTATAATTGTACATAACATCATTCAGAGTGTCACAGAAGAAAAGAAAAAACTCTTGCAATTTGGCAATTTCAATCTTTTGTTTTCTCACCAAATGAAACATTTTGTCGCAAATTGGTGCAATGGCGATCGGCTGCAAGAACTCTGCATCTCGTAAATACGTACCTACAACAACTTTCGACACTTATAATACATATATATATATAATGATTTGTTTTTTCAACAGATGAAAATAATAGTGACTAAGAAGGAATCTTCCAGAATTATAATTGAACTAAAACTTTATAAATATATTAACTTGATGCAAAAGTTTATAGCATTTAATTTTTTTTTAGACGAACATCATATAGAAATGAATGAGAAATATATTCTCAGGCATAATCAATGGTGTATTTCTACGATTGGTGTGCTTTTATCTTAAGTGACATGATGGTTTTCTAGTGATTAAAAACAATAAGCAATTCTGTAATTTTTTTTAAATATAAGATATATATGACACTTAAAACTATTCAGAAATAATTATATTATGCTTGAAATATTTAAACGTTACAACTTTTTAAAGTTCATTTATCCACTGTCTCAAAAATGTAATAATACATACATATCGAATGCATTATCCTACGAATGTTTTTGTTTTTATGACAATATGAAAATAAAAACAGCAGTATTGACGTAGTTATACAAAAAATGAAAGGTTAATATACAATAGCTTAAAGCATTTTAAGGGCGACTTAAAGAATAAGATTAACTTGAATCAACGATTAAAACTTTGTTAATTAAAGACGTGGCCTGTGACCATAAATCTCAATCACAACTGTCATGTTTGTTTTAATTGACTAAGGTAGTCACGTGATGACGCTCGCAAGCTAATATTAAACCAAGGGCAACATTCTTTACAAATTTTTTGTTTTATTTATTTATTTATTTATTTATTTATTTATGATAGGATATCTGAGGTTGACGTTTAATTGGGATCTCGGAACCGTTTCCGAAATTGAAATTATCTTCAGGAAAATAAATTGCAAGCCAAATCGAAAAGTAGAAAGATATTCGCTTAGACATCGACCCTAAATTTCCTATGGAAAAAGAAATCATTTAAAAATATTAAAATACAGTCGAGAAATTTGTAAAGAACGCCTGTCTCTATTTGTTTAACATTAGCTTGCGATTACATTAGGTTCCCGTGAGTAGTGTATGCTCTTAATCTTAATACCCTTCAGTTTTGAATAATGACTTAATTTCTCATATTAAAACCTATGTTAATTATTTTATGATTAATGGCCCATTCTAACTGATTCTAAAGAAAAAATAACTCCTACAATAATCTTTCACATTACATTAAACAGGTAAAGTATTTAAAAGTTTATTAAATAATTTTCATGTTAATTTTTCAAGGTATTGCGTAAGATTGTAAAAAGATAAAAAAATAATTTGATATTTCATGTATTTTTACTTGAATGATAACATTTTTATCTGAACCTAAATTTAAAAGAATAATTAAAATGTTTTACAGAACTTTTAAAATCCTATATTCACTAATTTATCAAAATATTTTACAGTAAATTTTTTTAAATACACAGTTTAACACAAAAATCAGACTAAATTTAAATTCAGCGTAAATATATGTACGAAAATAAATCACTATTATTGAAAATTTCAACGTTCTGTACTAAGTAGTATTTTAATTGATTTCGCGAAACGTTATAATTTAAAAATTAAAGGTCGAACATTCCAAGGTTCTGCGATCAGTAGTTTTTTTTTAAAATATGATTGAACGAAACGCAATAAATAAATAAATAAGTACTAAATCTTTGCTTGTGTTGTCGGATATTTTTAGCGATACCGCTTGTTCTAAATGGAATTTTGATAATATAAACTGCATTGAAGTTGTAGCATTTTAAGGTATCCATATACAAAAAATTGTGAAATCGAAAGCAGTTTTCAGCTCTCAGTGTGACCTTCACCCATGAAAATGTGAAAGGAAAGGCATATGACACTCTGCAATATTTGAAGATGCAATATTTTGATACAATCGATAAAACAACGAATAATCTTGAAGTGTTTTATGTGCTTAATGTTCGTCTCAAAATACATACATTGAACACTAAATTATACCAGACTCAGCAAATTAGACGATAAAATGTATATTGACTTTTCAATGTTAAGCATGTTTGCAGAGAAACTTATTCTCAGATTTTAAAGTGAAAAATTTAAATTCTGCCGGAATGTATCATACGTTCAAATATTATTTCTTGCAAGACGTTTATATTTTATGTACGATAATCACTATTAATTTCTTTTCAAAATTCGGATACTTATGATTTCGGACCTTATGATTTCATCACCCTACTTAGTACATAAATAAATAAATGCAGTTATTCTAAACTTTTCATAGCATGTAGCATTATTTTATGACATTTTTAATTTAAAACTGTACGGATGAATTTTAATTTTCAAAATTTTTCTATTTCTACATTAAAATTTTATTCCGTATCCTATATTTTCTGCAATTAATTATTTCGATTATCTATAGTTTGAGCACATTTTTTGCTTCATATTGATGTCAGTATAATGAAAGTAAATTAATTAACAAGTCCTGTGCATAAATTTCTATATTAATGCTTTTCTAGTTAAACGATTTATTATCCACCGTCAAACAGTTTTTATATATGTTCTTTCGTCTCATTTACTGTTGCCGACATAGGTATTAGTAGAAGTACAGCATAACTCTGATTTAATGATACTCAATGTAACTATTACTTCAATTTAACGATAAATTTAATTGGTCCGGATTCATCTATAGTTATTTCTATGTTTTATGAACCCCTAATTTAACGAAAGTTTTCTTCAATTTAAAGATATTTTTTATGAATTTCAAAGATTTTAAACACTATTTAAGTAAGCAGAAAGATATATTTTTTTGTATATATAATTTATTAAACGAAAAAAATTCGATAAGCTTTTTTACAGAATTGTAGTATGTTAAGTGGCTATTTGATATGGATGAATATGTCATATAATACTTTTGAAACAAATAAAAAAGTACGGGTTTAAGAAAAAGAGGAAAATAATTTGCAATAACAGTTTTTTCAGAATAAAATGTATATATTTAATTAACTAAATAGAATACCTAATTAAATAGGATTTCCTAATAAAATTTTCGAAAATTAGCAACCATCTTTTACGCAGTTTTAGTATATCTAATGCTTTTCTCGATTTAAGGATAACCTTAATTTAATGATAGTTTTGAAAAGTTATTTTGAAACGTTAAATCGAGATTCAGCTGCATTTATAAAAGAATTTTACGTAAATGAAATTATTATTTTTCAATATATCATTCATTTAACATATTACTTACCTTATTAGCTATCGAACATAGATAACCTTCACAAAATTGAATATTTTAGTTTCTGTAAGTTGTAGTATAACAACTTGCCGTCATAGGAAAATGCTTATTGAAAGGAAGCCATCTATCTTTATTATATTCATTGAGATTTAATTCTTCTGAGACAATAAATTGATTAGCATATTATATTTTTATCAGTTTTCAGATAAGTGATTTTTATCAGTTTCATAATAGTCGTTCATCATTGGTCATTGAAATATATGCCACAGAATAATGTAGGTTACATTTACCTAATTTTATTCATAGTTTATAGTTCATAGTTTATTCATAAATTTAGTGTTAATTTCTGTCTTACTTATATATAATAAATCTTCATAAATTACGAGAGTTGGTATATCTCGATTACAAAAAATATCAAAAGCTACATTTTTAATTTGATAAAATATGTATGCACCTGTATGAAATTAAAAATGTGTTATCAAAATATAGTATAGTTATTTTACTTGAAATATATTTGTATATTTATCATATAAACTAAAAAATATTTACAAGGACAAAAGCTGAACAATGAGAATGATACGCTCTCAAAATACGAAAAGAAAAAATTATCTTAAATGTTGAGAAATATCGACATCAAAATTATTATTATATTGAATATTAAATTATTTATCATCTTATATGCATTTAATAGTCAGATACGGAATGTTTTACTTTATTCATAAGGAAATTTTTTTAACATTAATTATCATTAATATTTTTTATCCATTTTGTTATAATGCTTTTTATCAAAAATCGCTTATATTACACAGTTATTTTTAATGCTTCACACATTTCTACAAAAAAAAAAAAAAAAAAAAAAAGCGTAAAGATTGCCAGCAACAAGAATAATATAAAGGGGTTTAAAATTTTTCAGAGAGGATGACGGATAGGTTATTTCTCCTTTTTTTCTGCGAACAGTTGAAAGCTAAATATAAACCAATAGTAAACATAACGCATTGCAAAATACAGTAAAAATGAGTATGAGTGGAAGTTAACCGTTTATTAACTCTCATTTCAGCGTTCAAAATAGCTTTTTTAATCTATTATCCCTGTAGAATAACACTCGAATGTTCTAAAATAGAAATTTCTCAATGTTTTTGATCCTGTAAGTGTGAGCACAAGCATCGGGCCTCAAAAATAACCTAACGTTTGTCATCGCTTAGTTTACTTGCGATGATATAAAAGTTTCAGATAAGATGCGGAACTCTTTTGGTCAGGATCTCGATGAAATGTATAGAACACAAATATTTCCTTTGAAATTCCCATCTTTCCACAGAATTCATACAACCATATGCCCTTGCTTATAGCGTGCTTATTACCATAATTTTTCTGATAATAATTTAATAATTGAATTTATTTAATAGAATGAAATCTATGATAGTTGTATTAAAGCAAATAAAATTGTTGTACAATTGTTGTACAATTGTTATACAAACCAACTTTATATATATATATATATATATATGTTATGGTCAATAAGATTAATCCGGTCATTATTAATAATAACCGGTTATTATTAATAATAACTGGGATTATGTCCGGTCATTATTAATAATAACCGGATTAATCATATTGACCGTAAGATATATAAATGTATGAGATGGGACTGCTAAAAAGAGTTATAAAAATTGATTTTAAAAAGGGTCTCATGCATTTAACACACTCATTTATCATTTAGTCATTAACACAAACGTATTATTTACATAATGACTCCTCATACATGGCTATATATTTTCACTCCCTTAAATTATTACTTTTTTAATATTAATTTATCATTTACATATTGATTTCTTAATTTATATTATTTTTTTTACATTTAAATATATTTTTAATTAATATTAACTTCTTTATCAATTAAATTTTTGTGTTATTACCCATATTTATCTTTCCATATTTTTAAATAATATTAACTACATACTTTGTAATTTTAAATATTGTTTACTACCATATTATTCCCCTTTAGTCGTCATATCTATTTATGTCTTAGTTTACATTAATTGCTACATTACCTGTAATTTATCTTAAGCGAAAAGTTCCTATTTTTCTTACATAGTAGGGGGCAGGAAGAAACTGATTTGTCACTTTACTAGCTGTTGTACGCTGGTCTTTTTTTACCGATAGGGAAATATACCTGTTTTCTGAGGCATTGTACTACGAAGACGATCCCTCAACTCCCACCCACTTTCCCCGTGACGCTTCCTATACAACAAAGTTTTCTATGAAATGCTCTCCAAAGCTGGGGCCCCACCAGTGGCTGAGAGGTTGTGCTCTCGAAGCTGGTAGACGGGAGGTGCTGGGTTCGATACCAATCGCGCCCGTCGGCCTAATCGTTCGGAGTTTTCGTGGTTTTCTTCGAGCCGTGGATTTATCCATGCGTAAATACGGGTTAGGTTCCCTTAGAAAGACCCCCACGAAGGGCCCTCCCCCCGGGCCTATATCCCTAGTGTAGATAATTGGCCGTCAATAATCAACCCAACCCTCTCCAAAGCTGGGAAGCACAACAAGGTGGGCGATATAGAATTACCTAGCAATGTCTGTTTTTATCGCCTTCATTCGAGCTTTCTAATAATACGGTCACGAATAAAATCATCCAAGTGATATCGGTAAGACATATCTGAATTTTCAAAGTCGTCAAATGAATTGTACGCGTTTAAATTTCACTTTCAATGATAACTGCCAACTCACGCAGTATTCTTTAAATCATTTATCCGTGTTATCACGTAGCCAACACATGTGTGGAAATCAAAAAGTTGCATACACACAATACTTTTTACTGCATCCTGTACTTATGCTAATTGTCACATGCTGCTGCTTTCGATTTTGTGGCTTTTATCTTTTATAGTATCATTCGTCCCTAGCAATTGTCCACAAGTGGTATATATTTGTATGTTATAAAATAAATTAGATTATTAAATGAACTCCCTATTGCTTGTTCGATATTAAAACCTGGAGATCTGTCTTTCTTCAAACTTCAATTAAAATACTTCTCTTAGCTAAAATTCCAACAAAGACTTCTTTTCGGTGTTCAGTGTCATAAATTTTCATAAATTCTCCTCTGCTTTAAGTCCTAATTAAAATCACAAATAGTCTAAATATCAGGTCCAATTATCACATAATTATCCCACATTTATGACCTTTTAAATATATAAATTTATCTTTACTCGTATCATACACTCAAGTAGAATCGAATTATCCGAGTTTTATTCTTCAGCATCTGGTCTAACATGAAACCATGTAATGCATGTAATGCAATAAAGTATTTATTCAAGTATGTTGGGGATTTATTTTAGTTTTATTTTAAAAAAACCTATTACCTTTTACCTACATGAATGTATGCAAATTACCTAAGTTTGAAATTGAAATGAATCTTGTCAATATATACATTTACAAATTTATTCCAAAACTTAAATGAATTTAGAAGAAAGCAAATGAAATGAATTTAAATAGAAACATTTAAAATTTAAAGAATTTAGAGTTACCTGAATTCTAAATCTTGAACTCATAACAATACTAGAATTAATCATTTAAAAACAATGTAGAATCCCATTATCCGAGTTTTATTCTTCAGCATTTGGTCTAACATGAAACCATGTAATGCATGTAATGCAATAAAGTATTTATTCAAGTATGTTGGGGATTTATTTTAGTTTTATTTTAAAAAAACCTATTACCTTTTACCTACATGAATGTATGCAAATTACCTAAGTTTGAAATTGAAATGAATCTTGTCAATATATACATTTACAAATTTATTCCAAAACTTAAATGAATTTAGAAGAAAGCAAATGAAATGAATTTAAACAGAAACATTTAAAATTTAAAGAATCTAGAGTTACCTGAATTCTAAATCTTGAATTCATAACAATACTAGAATTAATCATTTTAAAACACTGACAAGATTCTCAATTTGCATTACATCCAATTCCCCAACAATCAGCATTGTGAATTCGAGGATTTATATGGTATATGATTACTGAAAATTTTCATAAACACAATAATTTGGACTAGATGAAAATTTTGAAATAAACGGACCAAAACCTTTCTTTTAAAGAAAGTATAAAAAAAGGGAGGGTAAAAATTAATGATATAAGTTAAACAAAAATAACATTTAACAAATATAAGAAATACCATATAATTTTTACTAATTCACAACGCTTAGACTGTGATCGTATAATGTTTATTAAAGTTTAAGAGACCATAAGTAAATAGTTAAATTTTGAATAAGGTAATTCATCAAAACATAAATACTTCTCATAAGATTTTAAATTAAAATATTAAAGTTACTTTCTACAACAATATATATACATATATGATCATGTATTTCATTTAAAGAAAAAGAAAAGGGTCTCATTTAAATAATCAAAAATTTGAATTTATTAACCTCAACGTTCAGTAAAAACACAAGTTTATTTTCATCCAGCTTAGTGCTTAAAATATTATTTAGAATCTCAAAACTTATGAATCAAAAATTATGGGAACAAAAACCAAATTAGATTTTTAATTTAAGAAGAATACTTTACTTCCCATACTAAAAAAAACCAATAAATTTTGATTTTAATTCTCAAGTATGAATTCCATGATTAGGGAATACAATAATTTACTTTAACTAATTTTTAAATTTTCATCAGAATTAATATTTAAATCAGTCAAAAGGAACTAAGTAAAAAGATTAATATAAATCTTTAGATTGATAAAACAATCTATATATAGTATTCCAGATTGATTCTCATAAGATAAATAAAAAGAAAAATGCTGAAAAGAAAACTATTTGAAATAATTAAGAAAATAAAAATAAAAGAAAACAGAGAAGGTTTTCTAAAAAAAAAAAAGAGTATTTATTAACAAGCAGCACTCTAAATAATTTTACATATCATTTACTAAAAACACAGGTAGATATTATCGAATAGTCAAACAAATAATATTACTCGCCAAAAAAAATAATAATAAATGTATTAATGTTTACTTACATTTTTTATAGTTTAATGGACACAGTAGATGCAGACTGTTGACACATAAACAATGACTCACAGGTCACTAATTGAGAATTCAGTTTTTGGCAATGTTGGCAATGTTTTGGCAATTTTCACTTGATCCATTTGGATCCACAAAAGCTGAATTCACCACGAAATATTTAGACACAATTATACAAGTGTCTCTCTAATTTTTAGCTCTACAGCTGAGTTAATAAACACAGTGTTAGTCTATGGGGATCACAACAAGTAGTAGAGATTCACTTTCGTACACATACCATTAAATTAATGCTTGGTTGATGATCAGACGATCGGAACTGCCCTCAAACGACTCGAAACGAGAGAAGAACATGCATTTCAACCAGCCCCGAACGAACAACTCGTCAAAGCTGAGATGCTGCACAAGGAATTCTCCTCAAGTATGAACCCTACAATATCGACAGTATTCTTCTGTAGATTAGTTGCAATCCATGAACACTGTTCAGAAACGTGCTTCTGACTTTACTGCACAACAGGGAGTGTGTGTCATTTCTGCATACATTCGTGTCGTTCGTCACATGAAAATAAAGCTAATTAAAGCTCAAATGTTCACACGCAGTTACACATTAACATCTGAGCTGAATCATGGATGACATTCACTAAAAACATGCACAACAATGTTACTTCACAACGAATGTAGATTCCATGTTCAAAATCTCAACAACGGCAAATACTATTTCACAACGAAAATTCAGCACCTCTTCAGTCAGTCCTGGTTGCTTATCGAAAAAAATATTTTTCCACCGACGGGGTGGGTGAGGGAGAGCGTCCCGTCACCCCGCACACGACTTTACCATACGCGTTTCAAAACATCACTCCCTCTACTAGACTGGTCAAATCACCATGGCAACGCGTTCAAAGGAGGGGAGAGCTGTACGCTCATTGGACAAGGTCTCGCTATAACGAAAATCACCGCTTAAATTCTCGGAAACTCAGCTCGCAGCTGAAATGGATCCTGCGTCCACTTTTCACCTGCCTAGGTCGTAAAAACTCTGGTGTGCAGTATTTCGTAAACAACCTGTTTTCTGCTTACTTTCCCGGTCATAAAATTCTATATTCTCAGGGTAATAAAAACTGTACTACAATACAAGCGAAATGAGACTTCAGCTATTCCCATGAATTTTCACAAAGGGTGTTTGTGTTCGATGACCAAATTGCGTGTGTGGGGTCCTGACCAACGCTGCAAGTACCTGACAATTTCAAACGTGGGAATTTACCTCTCATCTTCTTGTGGGGTCTTAAAAGTGCAAAACAAAATCCTGGGTGTTCTCTTTACTTACAGTAAAACAAAGATATTTAAATTTTGGAAATAAGAGTTTTAATTAATAATGTTTAAGAAATATAAGAAAAAAGGGGAGGGGGGTAATTAAATACTAAAAAAGAATGAGTTTATAAAAAGGAAATGTTTTAAGATACAAATTAAATTTTAAATTGCACAACTTAAATTAAAAAATCTCTAACAAGAATCCCCCTTCTCTATGAAAAAAACACAATTTTTTGAAGAAGAAATTTTTTTTTGTTTTCTTAAGTAAAAAATGCGAGTAGAATTCAATGGATGCGGGAGAAATCACTAAATGGGGCCTCATACTTCAAACAAACCAGACTTCGGTCCGAAGAATTATCAAGAATCACCTAGGAAGACTACCACTCAAGGCATACAGTCCGGAATGCATAACCTGAGTTTGCATACATAAAACTCTCCTCACTCGTCAACAATTATCCTAAACACACCTGTAGAATAACAAAAAAAATTTAAAGATGAACACAAGGCTGGACACTGCTTTTGTCACCACTAACCTTATCAGTCGAGAAGGTTACATTCAATGTATTTACCTGAACACTGTTTGCTATACCAAAAAAATTTTGAAAATTGCCAAAATAATTTTTTTTTAAATTTTTTTTTTAGCCAAAAAAAATTTTGGAAGAGAACATTACCAACCGAAAGAATCGCCAAATCCATCACAATAATAATGCATATCAATATAGGTATAAAGTGTTAGCTAAATGTACACAGATATATAAAATCATATTAACTAGCAACGTATATGCATATAAAAACACAAACAAAAAGAATATAAATGGGTAAAATGCAACTTGCACTATATACAGTTAATTCAAAATATCATACATTTCACTAATTAAAAGTTGAGTTTACATGAATTGTATCAATGTGTAAAAATTGAGAAACACTTTCTCTATTCGATGATGTGCAAGTTGAAACTATCAATAAGTCATTTACATATGCACTTACAGTGACGCTGTGCATATTGGAAGAGCAACCCATTTATCTGTGCTACACAATTGCCAAAATAAAAGCCTAAAACGACCCAAAAGCCATGGTGAAGGTTATCACCAGAAGAAACTTAATATACACAGTAATTTCTTTGTTGGGGATTTATTTTAGTTTTATTTTTTAAAAAAACTATTACCTTTTACCTACATGAATGTATGCAAATTACCTAAGTTTGAAATTGAAATGAATCTTGTCAATATATACATTTACAAATTTATTCCAAAAATTAAATGAATTTAGAAGAAAGCAAAAGTAATGAATTTAAACAGAAACATTTAAAATTTAAAGAATCTAGAGTTACCTGAATTCTAAATCTTGAATTCATAACAATACTAGAATTAATCATTTTAAAACACTGACAAGATTCTCAATTTGCATTACATCCAATTCCCCAACAATCAGCATTGTGAATTCGAGGATTTATATGGTATATGATTACTGAAAATTTTCATAAACACAATAATTTGGACTAGCTGAAAATTTTGAAATAAAGGGACCAAAACCTTTCTTTTAAAGAAAGTATAAAAAGAGGGAGGGTAAAAATTAATGATATAAGTTAAACAAAAATAACATTTAACAAATATAAGAAATACCATATAATTTTTACTAATTCACAACGCTTAGACTGTGATCGTATAATGTTTATTAAAGTTTAAGAGACCATAAGTAAATAGTTAAATTTTGAATAAGGTAATTCATCAAAACATAAATACTTCTCATAAGATTTTAAATTAAAATATTAAAGTTACTTTCTACAACAATATATATACATATATGATCATGTATTTCATTTAAAGAAAAAGAAAAGTGTCTCATTTAAATAATCAAGAATTTGAATTTATTAACCTCAACGTTCAGTAAAAACACAAGTTTATTTTCATCCAGCTTAGTGCTTAAAATATTATTTAGAATCTCAAAACTTATGAAGCAAAAATTATGGGAACAAAAACCAAATTAGATTTTAAATTTAAAAAGAATACTTTACTTCCCATACTAAAAAAAACAATAACTTTTGATTTTAATTCTCAAGTATGAATTCCATGATTAGGGAATACAATAATTTACTTTAATTAATTTTTAAGTTTTCATCAGAATTAATATTTAAATCAGTTAAAAGGAACTAAGTAAAAAGATTAATATATATCTTTAGAATGATAAAACAATCAATATATAGTATTCCAGATTGATTCTCATAAGATAAATAAAAAGAAAAATGCTGAAAAGAAAACTATTTGAAATAATTAAGAAAATAAAAATAAAAGAAAACAGAGAAGGTTTTCTAAAAAAAAATGAGTATTTATTAACAAGCAGCACGCTAAATAATTTTACATGTGTTCGATGTCCAAATTGCGTGTGTGGGGTCCTGACCAACACTGCAAGTACGTGACAATTTCAAACGTGGGAATTTACCTCTCATCTTCTTGTGGGGTCTTAAAAGTGCAAAACAAAATCCTGGGTGTTCTCTTTACTTACAGAAAAACAAAGATATTTAAATTTTGGAAATAAGAATTTTAATTAATAATGTTTAAGAAATATAAGAAAAAATGGGAGGGGGCGTTAATTAAATACTAAAAAAGAATGAGTTTATAAAAAGGAAATGTTTTAAGATACAAATTAAATTTTATATTGCACAACTTAAATTAAAAAATCTCTAACAAGTACGCCAGGTCACTCGCAGGCAAGTCTAAGGGTAGACAGTCTTCCGAAAAGTGCCGTCATGAGCGACTCAGATATCGGCACCTCATCTCGGAGTACCGAACGATAGTAGAAATACTGCGGTCTCCTCTCCTAGGATGTATCTCGAATTAAATAAAGTAATGAACTCACAAAATGTTTTTCTTTTAACTAGTATTTATTTACGCTAGCCACGACTCCAATCAATTTTTATATCAGTAGGCGACGGGATATTTTCCTGTGAAGAAGTAAATTAAAAAATAATTCCGACACCCCAGACATCCAGCTCTCTTCACTGGTCTGCTCTCGGAATTTTCAATTTTCAATTTGGACAATGAATGGAATATCCTAGGACTTTTTTTTTTCTTCTGCGACCACACTTGATGGTCTGCCAAAACGGATTAAAAGAATAATGGATTATCCCTTGGAAGTATATTACATTTCTTTGAATTAATTTGTACATATTATATACCCTTTAGTGTGCATCGTTTTCTTGGAATCTTTGTGCTCTTTTCGAAATGTGCTACTATTGCGAATCATTGTGCTCGTGGAAAATTTGAAAAAAATTGTGCATCGCTTCTACCCACGTGTTATGTGCCATCGTGTCGCTCAAGTGTTTGTGTTTAATTGAAAATTAAATTTCAATTAATCACCGCTATCATCAGTTTGCGCCACAGTGTAGTGAAAAGTTGTGTTTTTGCATCGCTATAATTTTATCTATTACTGTGGAAAAATAAGCTTCTATATGCAACAAAATCATTTTACTATATACAACGTTAAACAGCAAATACAGTTCCAAGAGTTAATTGGAGTAGCTGTCTAATATCAGGATATATAAGGATGTAACGCAATAAAGTAGATGTTTGAGTAGGCCGAGCCTCTTGTAGTTAATGCAAAAGCTAGTCAGTCTGATATTAGCCGCCTATGTGGACAGACCTCGGTGTGTCGGAAGACTTTCGGAGTACCGTCTAGTTAGCATAATGCAATCTCCTAACCCCTGGGATATTTATATATTAATGAATGAAACCTATATATACTTGTTAGTAAAAATATAATTTAATTTAACCTCCTTTCTAACAAACTCTTGCTGTGGAAATTTTTATTTAACTGAAACTGTTTGTCTATATTTAGATAATTCTAGTTGGATATTCCACCAATTTAAAGGATAATGTATTTCTCTATTCTGATATACTCATAAAATCCTTCTAAAATAGATTACAACTTTTATTTTAGAAGTTGTAATTGTATTTATAAGGGAGTAATGTCGAATATTGGAAAAAAAAATATATGACAGGAGTAAATAACGAAAATAATCGGGGCTTTCCACGACTTTTATTTTTAGGAATGTTGTTGTTCATCTTTTCTAACATCTGTAAGCAACTCGAAGGTTCGACCATTGGTTGTGTTCGTAAGATATACTTTAATTGTGCTTAATAAAAATGATTTGTAATAAACAAAAGATTACTTTTTGATTAATTTTAGAGAATTTCGTATTCCCCAACAAAACTCTTTGTAATGATTCACCCACAATTATCTGGATTTCTGCATATCCGGATTATACCCAGAACACATCAATCCGAAATTTCTTTTGCATTATATTATTAATTAATTGTCCCCATTTTTAATCCTACACAGCGCAGTAATGCATATATGGATCAATTAAATTTTAATTTTTAATAAATAAATTTATTTTCAAGCAAGCACTATAATAAAAGTATTTGCCTTATGTAATCACAGAAGTCTGCTATTAAATAAGACGAAGAATTTCTGTTTAAAATTTCTGGCAACTAACCCTAAATATGAGTATAAAAATACATACTTCCAAAAACAAATAGTGCAGTGTAGGGTTAATGAAAAGGTTTTCTATTTTTAAAACGAAATTATACATTGTTTCGTTCTTCAAAAAGTACATCTTTAAGTTTTTGAAAAAGAGTAACATTACCAACTCCTCGCTTTCATTAAAACTAGCGAAGCTTATAATCGTTTATTCTGAGCATTATCTAGTAAGAACTTTTTTACTTATTACAATAAGTTATTCTCTTAGAAAATAAAGTAAATTTCAAACCGTTTTAGCGTAAAAAAAAGAAAGAATAAAGAACATGTTAGGGAATGTCTGTCAAAATTCATTTTGACACATGGGCTGAAATATGGGAAGTATTTCTTTTTCAGCTGTTTTAGTGCTGTTCTTTGAAGTTGTTTAAGCTCTTTAAGTATATTTCACTGATCTCCATTAAGCATTTCGGGACACCTTTTAGAGCTGTGTTGTACGATATTTCAAAAGAAAAAAAAATAGCGGATTACACTGATGAAGAAAGTTTCTCTTTACATGTTATAAAAATATTTTTGTTGTAATGTTGATTTTCGAAACGTGTTTAATTTTTTGCATTGCGTTTAACAGCATATTTAACACCCCCCCCCCCACTCCCACGCCCTAATAATTAACAAAATAATTTTAATTTAACTCCATATAACTCATTTTTAAAACACGAAAAACGGAGATCAATTAACAATTAATTGAAAATATTTTTAATGTTTTCGTAGTTTTATTTTTGTAACCAAGAATGACATTTTTAAAGAGTATTTCATCATATAAGTAAATATAACAACGCTTTGAAGTACCAAAAGATTTACCAAATATTGCGTACTAATTTCAAAAACATTCGGCGTATGCAAAAATAATACAGTCAAAAATAATGCAGTCAGTGCAAAAATAATGAAATTTTGGTCAGTTATATTCAAGGTGATTCAAAACTGGAGGAACAAATTTCTAGGAAGGATGGGGTACATCCAGACGATTCGGAATCGCATAGCAAGTCAGGGTCGGATATGCAATCCTAATGAGATATAGGGGTTGTTAGGGGTTGAATAATTTAATCAAAAATTGACATTTAACGACTACAAACTTAAAATAAGTCAGGAATTTCATGGTAATAAAGCTCCCCAAAGTTTTCTGTCTACGCATACGTACCTGGATCTTATCATGACCATCTACAGTTTTGCACGTTTGAGGGCGCAGGTTATCTGCGTGAGCTGTAGTTGGACCGCTCAAGCGTGCAAAACTGTAGATGGTAAGAACCAGGCACGTAGGCATAAACCTTCGGGGAATTTCATTATCAAGAAAGTCATGGCTTATTTCAAGCTTATAGTCTTTAAATGTCAATTTTTGATCACGATGATTCAGCCCCTAAAATCCCCCCCATCTCGTTAGGATTGCATTTCCGACTGTTATGTGATTCCGACTCTTCTAGGTGTACCCCACGCATCCTAGAAGTTCGTTCCTCCAGTTTTGAATCACCCTGTATAGTGGCTAATCGAATTTCAGAGGCAAGTTTATTGAATAATAAAGCTGCAGGTAATGTGAGCTGACAGTCAGTCGGAATATACATAGGGGGGAAAAATAGTAATACAATAAGCGTAATTACAAATTCAGTAAAGGAGGATTTTATGTAGGACTTCCAACAATTTGTCAATTGGAGGGGAGGAGAGGGATAGAATCGGAAATGAAGTCAGGGTTATTCACATTTTTGTCACACTTTATTCACGTTTCTCACATTTTTTTAACTACTATAATTTCGCTGTCTGCTCCCTCTCTGTATTTTCAAGTCTTATCTCAATTTTGAGGTACTTCATTATGATGTAGCGGCTTTAAAACATTGTTTCTGAAACTTTCAGTTTAATATAATTTAAAATAAGAATTAATGAAGAGTAGTCAGAGATATTGTAAATTATATATATATGTATTTTAACACCGTAATAAGTCTTTTAAATGATATTGTTGATCAATATTAAAGCTTTAATCTGCAACAAATCCAGTTTGAAAGTTATTTTATTTAAATACCTGAAATATCATTTTAAGTGTATGGAAAAGAAATTTAATAACAATAAATAAATAAATATTTACGCAGAGTATGCATTTGAGAGAAAAATTATAGAGTTCAGTAGCTTACGTATTATCGTCACAGAGCAAAAATCAGAAAAACGGAAAATAACTCTATTCTAATGCTAATATATGTTTTAACCCAGCAAATAACAATCTACGTTTAGCTTGTGAAACATCATGGAGATTTTTAATAGTTATTTTAGAGTGTAATATTATTTATAGTGTCCTCAATCCCAAAATACAGTAAATTATGTCAAAAATAAGGAATATTCGACTCGTTTTCTACTGTTCTGGGGCGACTATATAACCCTGAACTACATTCAAGCATTATTTATCAGCAATATCATTAAATAAATATATTTCTAGGATACTGTTTATGTTTCTTTGCTAATTCATTTATGAGAAATAATGTTTTGGCATCACGTTTTAAGTAGTTTGAGGGAAAACTATACGTTCTATTTGTATCTGTAATTGTTAATTAAATTAATCTTAGTTCAGAATGTGTATTTTGTATTATAACTCGTTATTCTTTAATCTTACTTCTTCTTTGCGCTTTTAGATGAACTGACTTTGTAAGGAAATGTTTTTACTGCGGAGGAATATGTGGAAGGATTGTCAAATTTTCAGATTGAATAAATAGCATTTTTTATTATCTTTTTTTAATTGCTTCTCATAAAATTTGAAGAATTATTGATAAAAACTGAACAAAAATAAAGGTCTTTAAAAGAGTAGCATATACTTTGAAGATATATATATATATATATATATTTAATTTCATGAAATTTTGTCCATTTTTACCCCACCGATCAGATTTACCCCATTTTACAGTACTGCTCTGGAGCAAACATGTGAAATAATAGGAATAATTAAAAAACATACTAACCAGAAATAAGGACAAATAAATATATATTTCTAGGATATTATTCATGTTTTATATTAATTCTTTTATGAGAAATAGCGAAATTGCTTTGGCATAAATTATTAACTAGTAAAAATCATACTTTTCCATTGCAACACTAATTGCTAATTAAATTTATCTGTATTCAGAATTCTCAAAGAGTATTTCGTATTATAATTCTTTACTCTTTAATCTTTTGTTTTCTTCACACTTTTAATGAACTGACTTCATTAGGAAGTATTCTTAATGTGGAAGAATAATTCTATCGTCAAGTTTTCAGTTTAAGAAAATTACATTTTTGATTAATGTTTAAATTGCTTATAATAAAATTAGAAAAGTTAATTTAATCAAGCTGAATTTTTTATTTTAATTAGCTTTTATGTCACTGTGTTGTCCAAGTCATTGCGTTACTTTTAAGAGCTACACAAATGCAACTCTTTTTTTTTTCCTTCATATTATTTAAGGCAGTTATTTATTTTTCTTTGCTTGCATTCTGTTTAAAACATAAATAACTAGATATTTTGTTAATATTGATTAAGACATTTAGTGAGCATTTAAGCATCAAATTATGCTTGTATTATAACATTATAATTTGATTTATTATTTAGAAATAATAAGATGCAAAGCGTAAAATTACTTGGTGAATTACATGGCTATTTATGCAGATTTGTATAATGGGATAACAAACAAATTATTTGAAAATAAGTACAGGACAGTATAAAACAGTTTATGACATCTTCATGCAGCTTCTATGGATGTGAAGTCTTTATTTTCCTATCTATTTATTTTAATTCATATGTTTCTTTGTAAGGCTGTAGTGAAGGTTATGCCCAAGGATATGCCGGAGTACGTGTATACCCTCTGTTTCTTGCATTCTTTTAGGTATATTTCGTCAGAAATACTACCTATTATATTCTCCCCTAAGTTGGAATTTTTTAACAAAATTGCAGATCTACGCCGATCATGACTTCCAGAACCCAAAACCACCCCCAATTCAAAACTTTATCTATCTATCTATCTATCTATCTATGTCACTTTTTTATAGACACGATAACTTCAATAATTCTGCACAAATATCTTCCAAACTGATACATAAAATCAAGGGGTATAAAATCTCGGTCAAGTTCGTTAATCGGCAAAATCGGACCAGGGGGGGGGGAGAAATGGTGGGGCTTTTTGTGAAAACAGAAAAAACCCCATAATTTCTTAATTAAGATACTATCGAATCCGTTTAAAGTTATTATTACTTCTAGGAAAAAGGCCGAAAATGTATGTATGACAGATTTTTGATATCATTAAAAATGGCCCCAAAGGTGGGGAGGGGGGGAAGGAGGTGTTTTAGAAGATCAAATCCGCTTAAATTTATTATAAATCCTCTTACTATTATCTAAGTTTTTTATAAAACCAACCCTTATAACAAAAATAAATAAATAAATAAATAAATAAAATCCCTGCCGGCTCCGCCTGCAAACAAGTTAGGTTTCGAAGTGGGCGGTTCCAACTGCCACATCAGGGCAAAAAGGTCATTTCTTCCGCCATTCCCTACAAACAGGTGCCCCACGGTCTGCGTCTTCGAAATTTACCTGTGTCTGTAGGACGAGCCGTGAGGGAATTATTATTTTTTTTTTTTAAAGAAGCTCCGTATATCCTCTGTTTCTCAAGTAGAGCTGACGACTACAACGCTGATCGCGACTGTTCAACGCTGTTACGATTACAACGCTGTATTTATTCCATGTAATTATTCGATGAGAAATGCATGCTAATTCTTGTACTTCGGTAGATGTGATCTATATCTGACTGTTCTTCAACATAAAGTCTATTTACGCATACAGCGTGGTTCAGATACATAAATGCATTTTAATTTTCAAATTACCTTTATTTTAAAAGTTCTACGATATTGTATTTTTCTTTTGCATGTATCTACATTTAAAAATGTGTCTATCATTTAAATATCCTTATTTGTGAGACCTTTATTTGAGGCTGAGCGTTAATGTGTTTGTAATTGTCAGTCATTGATGTATCACATTTATGGTTATTCTATGATTTGCCTCACAAATAGCGTTATAACTCTATAGTTAAGTGCTAAATAAATTCGTTTATTATTATTCTCAAAATTAGCTAACTATTGTAAAAAGTGTCTTTAAAATCCGTTCAATAAAAGTTGTTTATTTTCCACAATTTGAATTATATACATACATTGCGCTAATGAAGTGTGACTAATGACTAATAATAAATGATGAAGAGTTTTTTATAATTGTAATTTTCAGCGTGTCAATTGCTCCAACAAAGTTTTCTGCACACTAGCTTGCTTTCAGGATATGGAAACCAATAAGCAACTTTGCGGTTTAAGAAACTCCGAAAATAACTCCATTCACAGATTGTTGCATAATTATACAATAATTAATTGAAATTTATCTCAATGAAAATAGTTGGCCAAAAAATATCTTTATGTTCTTGGAAGAGCTGAGATTACAATCCTTTAAATGTTCGAAAAGCTTTGTCCAATACCAGTATTTTTTCCAGTTTATTACACCTAAAAACTTACATGTGTACTTGAAATCCTAATTCATTTGTGTAATAGTATAACTGGTAAAAGACCTTTAAATCATAGTAACAAATTTTAAGTTTCACTCCTGCATAAACGCGGTCTAAAACTTAATGTCTGTTGTGCATTTCCTTCTAGAAATTATAACTTAATAGCTATTATTATAACTTCCTGTCAGTTTTCAAGAAAAAAGAAAGACTTATTAAGCAAAATTTCAAACCCTTCCCAATCGAAAATTTAAAATACATACCACCAACCGTATATCTTTTTTTTTCCTCTACGCGACGTTTTGCGATCGAAAACCCGATCCAGACTTTTTACAAATCAATGTAATCAAGCCTGACTTACGCCGGTTCAATTCAATTTCTTCAAAAAATCGCCATGTTTCTTAATCAAAGTTATCCTAAAATTAAAATTCTTCCAAAAGAATTATATTACATATATATATATATGTCATATTAAGTATAAAATTTTTCAGATCATATGCCCGCAAGCCATGGAATACGGAATAATAGTATTAACCCTTTGTGACTCAACAATTCCGATTTAAAAGATATTATTCGTAAATGTTAGAATACATCATTTTAAGCATGTAAAATAATAATTAAAAAAGCTACAACATAAAAAAATATATATATTGACTAAAAGGTACTTTTTCCACATCTGCAATAAAGAGAAAATTACATACCTCTCATAAATATTGTCAATTTTCTAATACAAAATTGTAAAGTATATGAACTTACCTTTATAAAAAATCTATTTTTGGACGTCTGCAGCCTTTTTAATTTGACAAAATTTACGAAGTTCATTTTAACACTAACGATTTCAAAATGCTCAAATGATAAATAAAACTTTGGCATGAAAAATTAACTGAGGATCCTTGAGACCTCTTGAGAATTCTATGAACAATTTATGTTAACTTCTGTGCTGGCAGATAGCACCAATATATAAAATAGTGACCCCACAACTTTAAAGCTCTTAAAAAAATCAAATAGGTAATATTTAAAAAGTATTTGGCTGTTATTTATAAAACTAAAGTAAATTTCGTAAGATTTCTTTAAACAAATACATAATATGACCATTATTTTTTCAAAAGAAATCCAACCCAACATACAAGGCTTGGAATGAATGAAATCCATGTTGAGGCTTGGCCCAAGTCTAATGAAAGAAAATTTGACCAGAACAAATGCAGACTTATGTTTCTGATGTTTCCGTTTCACGCATCCTATGATTTAGAAAGGATACTTTTTCTCTAAGCTATACTTTTTTTTTAAGCAACATATTCACGAATATAAACATACGTTCAGTTTTAAAGCCAATGGGTTTAATGTGACGTTACTTTGGTAAATACTTTTGTGGGAATACGTGGTAAATACAAAAGGAAAATTAAATCGCTCTGGCACATAACAAAGTAATATCTATATTATAAAGCACAAAATAGTCCGTCATTATTGCTAAGATCAACAGTAACAAAATCACTTGTCGTGTTCTGCGCTATAACTTTGTTTCCAAATATTTTCGGTTCTGAATATTGCATATGTCAATATTTACTCCATCGAAGCTGTAACTTTAGCGATTGTCTATGATTACTAAAATAATTTTCCGGCACGTAGAGTGTGAATTTGATATTGGATTCTTTGTTATCCAGTCGAATTAAAATTTGTTTGTGATGATATTCTTAAAATTCCTTAAAAATAACCTAAGAATATATATTTTTTAAATCTCCTTTTTCAAAGTAGCCGGAAGAATCATTCGGTATATGATTCAAATTTAAAACTAGAGTTTAATCAATTCAAGCTGAAGCCGCTGAGTATAACAGAACGGCCATATTTCTACTCATAGAAAAGAAAAAACAGAAAACAAACAAAAATTCAAAAATAGGATTTTGAGGTACATGTCTACGTCTTTCTTGGAAAAAAAAATCAGGCATAGATTCCCCAGGCGATATCACAAAATAAATTGCAAAATATCGTTTTTCAAAACTAATCATACATTACTTATTTTTCTAACTTCGAAAAAAAAATAATTAATTAAACAAGATTTTACTTTAAAAATAATTGTAGTATACATTTTATTAAAAAAATGCAAATAATCCAGGAGAGAAATATTTTATTTTCGATTACTTTCTGATTATTTGTCTTATAAAGATAAATTAATATCTTTCCGAACTTCCACGACAAAATATATAAAATTGCATCTCTCTGTTTTAAAAAACAACTGCTTGTTTAATTTTTATTATGATAAATTCTGCTGACATAAGTTGTTGACAAAAATTTATAAGAAAATAGATGAATAGAGGCTGTAGTGTAGATTAATGTTTTTTATGAAAACAAAATACAAAAATAAAATACACGTTAAGAAGAGATATTGAATATTGTGATATTAACTTATAGATTCCCCTTAATATCCTTCCTGATTTTAATGGAACTTTTATTTTTCATACCTTATGTACTTACTCTAAATTATTCAAATAAAATCACATATTTATTCATGAGAGAAGATTTTTTTTCTGTTTTATTGTCTAACCTAATGCAGCTTGCTTTTAGTTAAAAGAAGCTAATAATCATTTAGAGTAGTGAATTAGCTTATTTTAACCCTTTCAGGGGCAAAGTACTTTCAGTACTAAAATGTTGAAATAAATGACTGGCACCGGAATTTACAAAAACATTTATTTGGAAGAAAAAGGCTATTTTTCACATACATATTAAATGGGAAAAATTTTAGCAAAATTCTGGTGCTATTGTGGCGTTTGGGAATTAAACTTAAGTGGTTTCATAAACATACCACTGCCCTTGAAAGGGTTAAAGAATAAAATTAATGTGGCTTAAAAGCGATCTTTGTCGTTTCTATTTATAGATCTATTTTTTAACTAACAGTAATAGTTCTAATTTTAAACCAAACCTATCTTTATTATTATTAAAATTTTATACTAAATATAACAATTTTTTTCTTTTTCATCTTTAGCCATTTATCGGAGAAACCCTCTATAAAGAAGAGGAATCCACTTTTGCGTGCCAAAACTCTTCCAGCAATCATAACTCCTAGCTTAAGCATCATACAGGCACCTTTCGATTCACAGTCGAAATCGAAAATACCGACCATCACTCACAGTAAGTTAAACTGTTTCTGCATTTTGATATGATCCAATGTATTATTTAATACTTTATCCAGTCGAAATGTTATTTTTTATAGCAGCATTTTTTCCCCAATGTTTATCTTCATAACAATCGTTTAACAATATGCTCTATGTAGTATAGTATTAGACAATAAATGAATAATGCTTTCTAAATAAGCCTATTTAACTAGCTGATTATTTAAATTATTTTAATAGTAGATCAATAATACAAAGTCTTTTTTCATTTGAAAAAAATATTAAGATTTGGATAATTAAACTCAAACTTTTGTGGCAATCCTTATCATATTTTTTCTTTTCAACTCGACAGATAAAGTGTTAAAATCTATATATACTAGGGGGCTCAGCCCCCTACTCGCTATCGCTCGCCAACCCCCCGTGAATTGCAACGCAATTCACATTGAGACCGCTACGCGGTCCCAGCTCTCTTCGCTCGCTCGCCCCTTTTTATTTTTCTAATAATTCTAGCTGGAATAAGCACTACAATAAATCATTTGAACATATGAAATTGACAATTTTTTAATGTAAAAAAGTAATCGAAAACTCCGTTGAAAACACAACTAAAAATGCATTTAGTTGATGCTACTAATGGACATATAAATCATTTAAATACTATGAAAAAAGGATCTTGGAAACATAATTAGTTTAAAATTTATTTCACCTATAATATTGTACAACACGGCTTAAATTCACTAAAAAAAAACAAAAAAAAAAAAAAAAAAACACTACGTGGTAGGAAAATAGTTTATCATCAATGATTGTTTAAATTTCGTTCAACATTTTACTATTCTAATTGATTATAAATTTCTGCAAAAGAAATTTTTACTTCATTGAAATTGAAGAAAAATCATTTTTACTTCAATAAAACATCAACAGATGGCAGCAGGGGTCTAGAAAATTTATATTTTATTATCTCCGATTTTTTGTGTGAGTGAAATTCGTAAATAAATTCTAAATAAGAGTTGAGAATTCAATATTACTCATAATTAAAATGAGGAATCATCTCAGATGCTTTGGATTATGTTCATATTATTTTATTTTTAATAATTGCTAGCTCGAGTTTCAGTGCTCTGACACTGACCGGCCATATTGGAGGTGGAGCTAACACAATCTTGTCTGTTCATTGGTCTGACTCTGGAAACTACGCTTGTTGCCAACGAAAAGGTAGAAATTCAGCTCTATTTCCGCGCCACGTAAGACAAATATATATATAGATATATATTTCTCTTACGTGGCGCGGACAACCATAGTTTCCAGAGCTCAGACCAATGAACAAACTAGATTGGGTAAGATCAGCTTCCACTATGGCGTCCAGTGTGAGAGCAGAGAATTTCAAACTAGCAATTATTAAAAATAAAATAACATGTACGTAACCCAAAGCATTTGAGATAATTCCTCATTTTAATTATGAGTAATATCGTTAATTTCTAATGAATTCTCAACTTTTATTTAGAATTTTTTTACGGATTTCACTTACACGAAAATCGGAGAGAATAAAAAAATCAACTGTCTAGATTGCACCTGCGCTGTCTTGATGAAGTAAAATATAATTTCTTTTGCAAAAATCTGTAATCAATTAGAATAGTAAAATATCGAACGGAATTTAAACAATGATTGATGATATATATAAACTATCTTCCTATCACCTAGTGTTTTTTTTTAATGAATTTAAGCCGTGCTGTACAATATTATAGGTACAATGAGTTTTAAACTAATTGTGTTTCCAAGATCCTTTTTTCATAGTATTTAAATGATTTATGCCCATTGGTAATACCAACATTTTTAATTGTATTTTCAACGAAGTTTTCAATTACTTTTTTTACATTAAAAAAATTGTCAATTTCATATGTTAAAATGATTTATGGTAGTACTCATTCCGGCTGGAATTGTTGCAAAAATAAAAAGGGGTGAGCGAGCGAAGTGAACTGGGACCGCGTAGCGGTCTTAATGTGAATACTTCGCAATTCCACGGGGGGGAAGGGGGGCGAGTGTTAGCGAGTAGGGGTCTGATCCCCCAGTATATATATAATATATATATAATATGTTAAGATACGACATACAAATAAATATTCATTTTATAAATCTTTAGAATAGATAATTTCAACATATTAAATTGAAAAATCAGTTGAAAATTATGAAATAAAGTTTAAAATACTGTAAACTGTATTACATAGGGTTTTTAAAGAATATTTTAAGAAACTTGCAAATTTAGTTAATTTACTTTTAAGTAATATAATGCCATATTTTTTATTTATCAGTGTTTATTTTAAATTTTTGAAAAATGTGAAATATTTTCAGCAGTCATCGAAGCATTAGAGTACTTAGAAGCTATCCATTTCATTAACAATAATGCATAACATATTAAATTTATCATCACCATAATCATCATCATCATCATCACACGTTTTGACAAGAATAGCAGGTTAGATTTGCTGAGAATTATATTTTGTAGAATATCATCTTTTGTCAAATTTATTACTGAAAAATACGTAATTTGTCAAAAAAATGTATATTGTCACTTTTTTTGTATGAGATACCGTTTTGTTAATTTACCACTGAACATTACTTTTAATGTGGAATTATTGTGTATATCTGATGCACTAGAACAAAAGAGATTAAGTACCTACCATGTTTGAAAATAATAATGACATATATTCGTGTTTCTTTTTTAGTTAGATGATGCACTTTTTTATTAAAAATGTTTTCAAACAGACATTATAAACTTTGTATACATAAAATTTTGAAATTTTCTAGTATCCGGGATTTACATTAAACTGTAACGTTTGTCTTAAATGATCTGATTTATGATGTTTTGTTTCTTAAAAAGTGCTTACATTGCATTTCTTTGAAAGGTTTACGAATTATTTAAAAAATTCTTTACATTGTTGTAAGTAAAATGCTAATTTAGATTGTGTGTTAAAAAAATAATTTGCACCACATATGAGATCTTCATATTTAATATGTGTCAGCGAAAATACAATTTAGTCGAAACCGATTTTAAAACACTGTTTTTTAAAACTTAAATTAGGAGCCTCATATGATGTCCAGGTGAGCGATAGTGTTAAAGTAATTATAATAAATTCTATATAAACTACATAAATAAATTCTATATAAACTAAAAGGAAAAATAAGGGAACTGTTATATAATTATACGTATTCAATTACTAGTCTAAGTTTTACTAACATAATATATATCTTACTAATGCTTTGCGTAATATTACACACATTAAATCATGAATAACTTAAGCTATGAAGCTTGAAAGATACTTTATTTGAGAGTGAAAATAACTTACTTTCTTGTGATAATCAACAAATATTTCATTTATTTATAATAATATTTGAGTTATTTATAATTTGAAAAAAAAAACTTTTGGAAATGAAAAAAAAAAAGACATGTTTAAGTACGTTATTAGGCAATTCAAAAAAGATTTATTTTTATTCATAAAACGTAATTCATATTATTTTATAAATTCTGAGCGTTTTCATCTATTTTTCTAGTTTCGTTCGTAGTATAGTGTCCTCAACTTTTAATTAGAAAGGTTCCGATTAACCATTTCAAAGATATTTTGTGGGGGAATTCAAATCGAGATTATGAAAAGATAAGCATTAGCAAATTTAAATGTTAAATGGATAATTATACTGATGCTCAATAGTTTATGTCTAACCAAATGTATAATATTCTGATTCTCAAAGAAACAGAAATACCAGTTGAGACTTGGAGAACAAACCAGCATTTAAAACTTGTAAATGTACAATTATTTGTTTTGAAAAAATCTTAAGAAGAACTATTATTTTTTTTTTATAAAGTAGCAGATTATTATTATCCAAATTATTAACAATACAGGTCACTCTAGAAACTTTTCAAAGTAAATATCCCCATTTAAAACTCTGTTGCATATTCTTTCCTTAAGAATGAATTACCGACAAAAATTTCTTAGTGTGTAAATTTGTGTAGCATATAAAATAGTTTTTAGAATAAATATATCTTAAAAGCAGAGAGATATGTTTCTATACACGAATTTTACTAGTTTTTCTTCTTCGGACCAACAGATTTTTGCATTATCTGACGCACAACAAAAAAATCCTCATTCAATTTTTCAAGTTTCGTTTCATTCTTTAGAAAGTTACGGTATGGTGCGGATATATTGCAGAATTCATGCTCGGTCTGTTTTACTTCAAAGAATTAACGCCGAGAAGCCTGTGACATGCTCCGTAACTAGAAATTGTTATGTACCGCTGCTGGGGAGTAACATTGTCCCGTCCCTGCAAGTACATAAATACCTTGACAGAACAATTTCATGCAGGTTGGTGTGATAAAGATATATATCAGTTTTATCTTTTTTAATTATTTTTATTTCAGCTCAACGTATTTCTGTTTTATAGCCTTTCCAGTTTAATTGCTGTTCTTTTAAAATGCCTTTTTACCAGCGATCGCGCTCCTTGTACGTTGCTTTTTCAGCAGTGTTTTCACGGCGTTACTTCATCCCTCCTTCGTTCTCTGAGTTCGCTTCAGTCGGCGCTGAGCTGTGACGTCATCGGCGGCTCTCACTCCACACGCATGTGTTGTGTGCATGCGTCACCGCCGCTCTTGTTCGGTATGTTTTCGGGAGCTGTTTTGTTTTGGCGCTGCGGGCGAAAGGGGCGTGTCTTTCAAATACAAATTAGAATCGTTCTTTTAATTATTAAATGTTAATTTGTTTCTGATTTGCTCTTTTGATTTTTCGCGTAATTCCTAATCATCAAATTAGTTTAAATTAATCTTGCTGTCACATTTGTGCACCCCTTTTCTGGGTATTTATACTAATGTCGCGCATTTTTCCAACAGAATTTTAATAAAAATGATGCTGTAAATTTTATACAAAACGTCGTCTGATCTGAGGCCAGGCCTATGCCGGCGCTCGTATCCTAGAATGGCCATGCGCGGATTCTTTGGAGATCAATTTCGCGTTTTCAGTTTTTAATTATTCTATAAAAATGCTGTTGTAAATTTTAAGTTTAATATTTTAAAAGTTTTAAATCAACTGGTAATTTAATTCTGCATTAATTCTACATCCCTTATTGGATTCGGCCAGAAGAAATATTTCAAAGATTCTTCGAATTTTATGAAATTTGAGCCAGTACTTTTTAAAGACTTGATGTGCAGCTTTCATCTCATCCTTCCTACTTCTTCAAGAAAATGTAATAAACATAATTGGATCCTAACCTAAACGAGTTCTTATTTCAAGTAGTATGAGTCTCTTATTTTTCAACAAAGAACAAGTAAGCATGTTTAATTTATTTTATATTTTTGATTCTCTTCTCAAAGAATATCGACCTAAAGAACAGATGCACAAATTGTGCAGGGTTAATTGCTTATTTTAATCACAACTACAAATAATATTTAAAAGTTCACTATTACGATCTATTCCTTATTCTTCTTCCATACCATCAATAATTTTATTATGTCACAGTTGGGGCTTCCCCGAACATTGCCACCTGCGTTAAAAATGTGCTTAGGAAGCATTTTTCAGAAAATCATCTTATCAGTCGCCATTTTCGTAATGTTTGGCCTGCAAGATCCCCAGACATAAATACCAGTGATTTTTGGCTCGAGGGGTACTGAAAAAAGATGGTCGGTCGTGACAATGCAAGAAAATTGCCTGGAATCAAGGACATTACATACCATCACACCCTCAACATTTCCAAGAATTTGCTTAGCTTGACTGTTGAACATGCTATTTTAAAACGGTACTTGACAATAAATCAACCTATTGAAGAGTATTTGTCTTGAGAGATCAATTTTACATTCTATATAAGCTTGCGTTTTGTTAAATTATTGAAAAAATCAATAATATGCCCTCTGGGGGCCATTTTTGAAATTATTTTTTTTTCTGCTAAATTTCTTTCGCATATCTTCATTTAGATTAGTACTCCCGACGCGATACGTATTTCTATGATACGTTTAACCCATATACGTATATAAGTATACCTTAAATGATACGTTTAAACGTATCCGGATACATATAAGCGTATATCGGTTAAACATATAATTCAAGTATACGTATATTTAAAGTATATGTATTTACTTTTAATACGAATGGACGTCATCAGTCTTACGTCACTGATCGGAAAACAAGTTAGAAATCGGTGGCGTTACCGTAAAAAATTGCATAATATTTTTCATACATAGGCTCTTGTTATTTTTCCCTATAAACATTTTGATTAATTCATGTTACTTCTAATTTTCATTGAATTAAGTGATAAAATTTTATATAAATTTGCTGGAACAGTTTAAAATGTCTTATATTTCTTTAATTTGTCCTTATGGTTGTTATATGACATTAAGAGTGCAGGACTCTAGTGGGTGTTTCAAAATGTCTCTGATCCTCAGATGTATATAGGAGAAAAGTATCTCTTTTTTTCACGAAATGAATGAAAACCGTATAAACGTTTATACGCTTAACCACTGGGGTAAGATCCGTATATACAGGGTGATTATAAAAAAACTATCCCGGATCCGTATATACAGGGTGATTATAATAAAACTATCCCGATATATGAGCCCCTAACTGTCATACCGTTCACAGAAACTAATTGAAATGCTGGCTTAAAGTATTTTGAGGTATACGCTCAAGAATCATGTGAAAAACAACAGTTAAATTCTAACAGTTACGGTTACAGTGACAAAATTTCGAAAATTTTAAATGGCAACACCTACTTTTTTTTATTGGAATGTGATCTTCATAGTGAAAAACCATAAAAAGCGTTGGAACGGTACCTGTAGCACGAAAATTGCCGGCGCTAGACAGACTATGAAGAAAAGTAAAAATAACCAATAAAGGACAGAGAAGCAACAGAAAGTAAAACATTTTATTGTTCAGTGCTATCCACCATCTGCCGCATGTAAAGTGTCGTCGTGAGTGAAATGGAAAATGTAACAATAAAATGTTTTGTTTTCTTTTGCTTCTCTGTCCTTATTGGTTGTTTTCACTATTCTTCTTAGTGTGTCTAGGGCCGGCGATTTTCGTGCTACAGGTACCGTTCCAACGCTTTTTATGGTTTTTGACTATGAAGATCACATTTCAATAAAAAAAAGTAGGTGTTGCCATTTGAAATTTTTGAAATTTTGTCACTGTAACCATAATTGTTAGAATTTAACTGTTGTTTTTCAAATGATTCTTGAACGCATACCTCAAAATACTTTAAACCAAAATCTCATTCAGTTTCTGTGAACGGTATGATAGTTAGGGGCTCATATATCGGGATACTTTTTTTTATAATCACTCTGTACACTATACCGTATATACTGTTTCGTATAATATGTATAAACGCCTTGACCGTACCGTACGTATCCAAAATCGGTACCCCGTATAATACGTATTATACGTATACTCGTTTAAACGTTTAATAGGGAGTACTGATTTAGATGCATTCCAAATTTCCTATTTTTCTGACGAATAGTTTTCACTACAGACAGCTCTGAGTAGGTGGACGTGAACTTCAATGATGTGCAACCGATATTTATTTTCTAAAACTTGCGAAATTTAAATTGTTATACAGTCCTTGGATCCGATAAGTTATATTTTGAGAATCTTTCGCCGTGCTCTAACATGTAAAACAGTAAAAATTCGAGCATCCATCGAGTTAGCTATCATAGTTGATTGAATAGTTTTAATTTTATGAGTTTTCAGCTCTTTCGGTCACTGAAAACGTATTTTCCGTTTTTAATGCCCGAAAACACTGAAAAATTATAAAATTCAAAGTCTCACAACTCGGTGGTTTTTGGTCGTACAAAAATGTCTTATTTGTCAAAGCACGAAGAATGCTCTTCTAAATATAATTTATAGGAACTGGGTGTCGCATAATAATTTTAATTTCATCTTTAAAATAATAATCATAACTATTTGGCGCTAAAAGTAACGCTTCAGGAATTAACGCTTGTTCAAAGATACGAAACGGCACTCTGCATTAATAAAAAGTATACATTGTATCTCTGTCAATAGCAACATAATTATATCAACCATGATACTCTTTATTTTTACATGTTTTTTAATTGTCAATAGTTTAACAACTCATTATTTATGATAAGGCAGTGCCTTTAAAATTTTATTATCAGCAGAGCACACGAAAAGTTCATTAGTGTGTTGGAGAGTTCATTTTATAGTACGATATTAACTTTCATTTAGTGTTGTCAACTTAAAAACGTCCACTGCCTGATCGAAGAAATCGATTTGAAACGGATACATTGTAGAAAAGAAAGAAGGAACGAAGAAAAAGAAAGGTTAAATTAATTGACAATTAATGCGTGTCAGTTAGACGTGATTATATTATTTTTTCACAATTAGCCGTTAGTTTATTTATAACTGATATAACTTAATTTCTCAAAAGTTTAATCACGAGGGAAAAAAAATTAAGAAATGTTTTTTGTTGCTGCTTCTTTAACACACTGTTACTTATAAAACATAATTTTTCGAATGCGTTATAATACTTTTTCCTGTTGAGGATAAAACAGAACGTGACATATGGCAGTTAATCTATATACTACTTCGGAATCAAAGTCAGATTGGCATTCAAAATTAATTTTTCCTTGCTCATAGCCAACTGCTCTATTCACTAGAAAAGATAGTGGGCTGAGTTCTTATTTCAAGAGCTTTAAAAAATATCCCATAAAGTGACCGTAAAACAAAAGATAAGACGAGATTTATTTGCGCTTTTGTTTATCACAAAACAAATTTTTATTTTACAAAATAATATTTTCAAATAAACATATAAAATTTATAAAATTTGAGAATAGAAACTAAAAATTTACATTTTGGATTTCTTCTACGAATGACCTTTTGCTTCATTTCCTACAATTCTATCCTTAACTTGCTGAATCCTTTCGCGTCTTTGAACTTTCCGTGAAGAAACTCATGAAATTTTCAGATCCTATTTTAAAATTCACAAAGTTTCTGCTTTAGTTAAGACCTTTTGTGACATTCTAAATTTGAAAATGCGAACTGATTCACGTCCGTCTGGGATTCCCTATAGATTACGTGTGTTTTGTTTTTGTTCTTTCGAATAAATTTCAGTTATAGTGTGCGAAACAGATTTAAGTGGTTAAAGTGACTTAAAGGAATGTTCATGTCGAGATGTCACTTATATATAAGAGTAAACTTCATCGAATTGTCTACTTAGGATGAAAAGTCTGGGGTTATCATTTAAACACTGCCCCCTCAATACTAGGCCTACGTGCTGACACAAAAATGGCGGCTGTCGTAGGTGGATTTTTATCAGCATTAGTAGGCTTCCTTCCATTTGAATACCAATAATTTTGAAAATATTTCTCTGGCTTATTATTCTGAGATTAAATATGTCAAAGAAAACTTTGAAAAATTATTGGTGTGTAAATTCTGAGAACCGTACAAATGCTTAAAAAAATCCGCCTACGACAGTCTCCATTTTTGTGTCAGCGCGTAGGCCTAGTATTTAGGAGCCGGTACTTTAAACTTGGGTGATGTAATCAAAATGAAGAATTTTGTTACATTCGTATAGTTGTGTTTCGAGGCATACTTTTTTTATTCCTATTCCTTGTAGCTTGCTACATGACTACATGGTGTCCTAAATTTTGTCTGCCGGCTTTTAAAATGGATTAGCAAGCAAAAGGTATGGCAGCTATCATATATAATATTTCTTATGCCAACATACTTTTTTCTATCTACATACAAATTGCACAACGATGAATGGTATATCATACGAAAGTTTTTTGAACAGTCTCTTTACATAGTATTCTCATATTTTGTTAAAACATGTTGTTTGATTAAAAATTTCAGTTAATTAAAAATGAATGAAAATACATATTAAAAAATATTTTCAAAGATTGAAGAGCAAAAGCCTGACACTGGTCCACTGATTAAAGGTTTGCTCCCGGAAGGTTAATATGTGAAAAAAGTATGTTTTTATTATTTTTCTTTGCTTTTTGTGTTAAATGTTACAATAGACCACGCTGCATTGTCTCAAATTGTAGAGTAATCGAAATAAGCTTAGAAATTGAAATCACAAACTTTTTTTTCTGTAAGTTTCAAGTGGATTAAACAGACTGAAAGGTAAAAACTCAGTGATCTCTGATACATCTATATTCATTAGTATCAGCTTGAGACAGCGCATTGCCATCGGTCGGTGATATTTGGTACTAAAACAAGGAATCATACTAAAGACATTTCCACCTTCACACATTAATCTCCTGCTGGAAGATCGTTAATAGCTCTTACCGTTTACTTGTTATTCTATTTAAAATCCGTCTGTCAATTTTAAGCGACTTATTTATTAGTAATACAGCAAAAGATTATCATTATATTACATTATGAAATAAGAAATACATGATTTCCTCGATTAGTGCGGTTAATTAATTCCGGGATATTACCGCGCTAAACGAAACATTCATTAAATGCGCATTTTCCACAAATTTCATTAAAAAAATTTCTGCACCGTCTTGCTGAAATAAAAAATGATCAACCATTTCGTGTTTTGCGTACTAATTTGAAATTTGCCCGCACTAACCAAGTTTACCCGACTAATTGAAAATCGCACTAACTGGGAGTAGGCCTAGTATTCAGAAGCCGGTACTTTAAACTGGGGTAATGTAATAAAAATGAAGAATTTTGTTACATACCTCACTAAGCAAAGGATAACGGTATTGGCTCGCACTAAGCGCGTCAATACAGGAAACAATACATTTAACAGAGCTATGTTTGGTAAAATGTATTTAAATCTCGGCAAACTTGGAAAGAAATGACAACCATCTGATGACATTCAAATGTGTTGAAAAATAAAATTTTAATATCGTGCTGTTCGGAAAACTCCTTCTCTTTGGGAAAACTAATTTGTCCCGGAAAATTCTGCCCCTCAATTATTAGACATTAGAATAATATGTTCATACGGATTAGTAACTGAAATGTTAATAAAATATTTTTATGAATATGTAGTATTAAAATTGATGTAACTGATTGAAGTTCCATTAAAACTTTTAAAGTTAAGTAAATATGCAGCAATGTTCAGTAATTTTGCCGAAAATGTATGTATTTTCGGAAACTTATGTGCATACTGTGTACATACTTCTGAAGCAAAAAACTCACATAATTTGAAAATTCATCTGTTTTCTAATGCTTTCGCGAAAAAAAAAAGCCGAGTTATCTGATTAGTATAAATTGAGTTTAAATTCAAAGAGATTTTTGCAAAGAAATATTTTTTTGCTTATTATATCATGTATGATAATTTTTTATTTTTTTTTTACCTTTAATTTTCAAATTGTTTTGCACCTTTAAAATCTTCTGTTTAGTGTGTCTTGAAATAAGTTGCATGATTTCAAAATCAATCATATCAAATAAAAAAATTAGTTATAAAAGATCATAACCCCATACGTTTCGTGTTGAAGCGTTTTATTTTAAAATAATTGTTTAAAACCCTCTACGAATGTGGCAGTTTTTCCCATGTTTGTATAACGATTCATAAAATAATAACTAGGAGGATTCGTATTTAATTACCCTACATATTTATTATTATTAAACCCCAGACCAGGCCCCTACCTGCTGGGCATTATGCCCAGCTTAAAGAGTTTGTGTACCTGGCCGTGGAGCGAAATTTGCTTAATCTCCTCCTAACGGAGATTTACCTGACTAACTCCATGGTTGTCATTGGCTGCAACGCTATTTGGTGAGAGACACTTTGTTACTGTGTTGGCCGGTTCTAGATTGTTATTAATTATGGGTTTCTGGGTACGTTGTCGAATAAGGAAATGAAAGAAAAAAAAGGGCTTACTTTCGGGCCGTATTCACTGACTATGGTTGCTAATACAGACTATGACAAATTAACAAAATTTAGTTTAAATATTTGTGTTTCCACTATGCATTATATATTTTGTGTAGTGTTCTCTAATAGTTTGTTACAGTTTCTCTCTTTGACGGTTCACGGTTTCCACCCAAACTCGTCAAATAGGCAGGTTGAAAAAAATCCCTACATATTTATTTATATTATGCACTGGGTAAAAATTAAAAGTAATAGTAATTTTTTGGTAAATCAGACTTTGAATTTAAAAATTACAAGACGGAAAAGGACGGCTAGGACGCTTAGAGGATTAAATTTATATATAACTAATTACAAAGTACAAATTTTCAGTTACATTCTATAGAGAATCATTTATTAAAATAATTGTTTAAATTCTATATCGCTAATTTCAAAGTATACGTTTTAAATTAGGATCTTTTGAAAAGTCTTATTCAACATTAAAAATAAAACTAATTTATTTCAAACATTTCTTTAAATTTTGAAAAATTCACTTAACCGTTTGACTCGGAACTTCACGTACAAATTTCCAGGAAAGGTGGAGTGACTACAAAATATAATTTTTATATAGGAAACTACGGTTGTAATCCATTTATTGTCAAAAATACAATGCGTCTCACTGCAATGCAAAACCGCAATTTTTTTGTTCATAACTTTAACAATAATGAAGCCATTTTACCAAATTTTGCAACAGAATTAACGTCTTGTGTAAAATGTTACGATATCGCAAGAAGCGGTAGAAGTGGCCACTATCCGCATCCAAACAAAGCTGAACTAGACGCACCACGTTTCGAAATGCAGTTCATGTTACATACAGTGTCACGGAACGAATTACTGTGTTATTACAAAACGTGTGAATCGCATTACACATGAAGGAAAGTAACCCTGTTGAAAATTTTTTTAAAACACTGTCATTTTTCTTAATGTTTTTTGCAAAATTTGGAGTTTAGATTGAAGCGAGTCAGCTTGAAATTTTGACTGAAAAAATGATTTGTAACCCTAGTGTACATACAAAAAATTTTTGTTGTAGTGTTTCCTATTCGTACATACGGAGGAAAGACTTGAACAATAATTTCAGACGAGAATCCAACACAAACATCAGAACTCAAGCCATATTATGAAATTCAACATAGCCTACTGTCATTTTCTTGCCGATTTGATGATATTGTATACGTCTAGAGATAAGTATTCAAAATTTACCAAGATTTGTACGTAGTTTAGAAGATTATTAAGTATTATGAATAATTTTAATGCTTATTAAATCCATCCTATTTGCAAATGAATTGCAAGTATTGTAGTCTAATAAGGACATTTAAAAAAAATAGCTACTCTGTAAAAAAGAATTCCGTGGAAAAATGGAAAATGTACTGGCTGCAAACTTTACGTCTATTCTCCGTTTTTCACGTTTTCAAGACGGAAATGTTCCGCTATTCAAGATGGGAAATTTCTGTTTTTAAAATAAATGTGGGCAATAGCGTAAAAAAGAGAACTAAATAATAATTATGTATACTGATGCATATTTTCACGGAACAGGTATTTGTACTGGATATTAACACATCCGTTTTTTATCGCATTGCCTTCCGCCAGTTTCGAACCCCGGTACTCGTAAGATGACTGATCTGTCCCTTCACTAATCAGGTTGTTGATTATAAGCCAAAACATCAATTACGAAAATTTAACTGGAATTTTTCCGTTTTCTCTCAATTGAAAAGAAACTTTTCCGTTTGTCTGTCTTAGAAAGGCTATTTGTGTTTTTAATAGTCAACGAGTAAAGATAAAAAGGAAAATTTCCGTTTATTCCAGTTAAATTTACGATTTCCATTCAAAAGAGAACGTTTCCATTGAAAGACAGAAATTTCATACCAAATCATCCACACACACACACACACACATATATATACAGTATAAGGAGATTTAAGAGACCTCGAAATTTCGAGGCCCAGCGCATGGTCCTTACAGGCGTAAAAAAAAACTAGGCCATTCATTCTTCATTTAAAAGAAATTCTTGTTTTAAAGAAAGAACAATTATTATTTTATACTATAGCAAAAATGTACGCTATATTTATTTTAATTTGCGGTAAATGTTGTAAAAATATTTGTTGTTTTAATTTTAAATGTGTTCATATATTACTTAATCTGTCGAAAACAATCTATGTACGTTAAAAAATTTTGCTTTTTACAAATATATTATTATATTGCTCTTTGATCAAAAATATTAAAAAAAGAAAAAAAGAAATTGCAACTAAAGAACAAAATTACTTTTACTTTCTATCATTTCAAGAGATATACTCTTTTCCAGATGTTTTCGAGATGTAATTTCTTGGTAAAATGTCGCTGATGAATTTTGCTTTCTTTCTCAATTTCGATCACAAAATCAATGATTTTTTTAATTAAGTCTTATTAATGAAAAATTCAAAGGATCTATAGATTTTCTGCTAACAATATTTTTTGCTTCAGCTTGCAGCGTGTATCCAAATAAAGAAAAAACAATGCATATAAATGGAATTATATTAAAATATAAAGTTTAATATAATACTGCTAAAAATTATATGAAATATGTTATATTAATAACACCGTTTAATGATTTAGAAAACATCCCACGACTTTCAATATCATATGAATTATCCAATAAAATGAATTATGTAGTAAAATTCTTAAAATATCCTGTGTGGAATTTGATTTTTTTTCGTCTTCGTTCGAGTCTTCCCACCTTACTCGGTCTAATGGTTTTATATTAATAAAAAAAAATATTTAAAAGCTATCGAAGTTATATGTAGCCTTTCCTGAAAATCAATTATATCCAATATTTGTAAATAACATTTAAGATATCTTCTGTTAGAATAGTTAATATTTGTCCTAGCCATAAATATTTATTCTAACACACGCTTGCAGCTAGAATTTGTGAGTTTTAATCATGTTTCCGATTATTAATGAGGTTTAATCATGAAACTTTCTTCTTGAATGCAATTATATTAAATGCCTATGTTAATAATTGTAATTCATTTATGCTTTATAATTTGAATATTTAAGGATAACATTGCTAACTTGAATTCAAAATCCTTAATTTAAAGGAAAAAAAACTATTAGCAATTTGCAAAGCAATATCTAAATAATAATTATTAAATCTGCAATGCTAACGAAGTTATTATATTAATTACAAGAAAATTTTGAAAATTATTAAACTAATTCTTAGTTTTGGACTGGCTTAAGAAATTTATTTAATTGAATAGAGTAACACTATAAGATAAATTTAATGTAAATTTAGTTTGTCTGACTGTTTATATAGTTTTGTTTATTTGACAGATTATATAGATTTTACAATTAAACAATATATACATAGGTAGTATTTGATTTCTGTTTTCTGCTTAGTTCTAGTATTTGCTTTCTTATATGTCTAGAAAGTGTCAAACATTTTCTAGACAAATGAAGAAATTAAACACTTGTATTCTGTATAGATATGTGGATTTACCTCTATGTGAAAGAAATAAGTGGATTTGTTTTTTATAAAGCTGTTTGTGTTTAAAAATAATTAACGTTATTTAGTTGAAAAAAAAGAGACTTCAATGTTAAAATGTATTAAGATTTATTTCTGGCAAAATGTTTACAATTGTGCTGAAATAACTCCACATTGAACGAATACTCTCAATGGCTACTTTTTAAACCAATTTCTTATAAGTGCGGTATAAGAAGATACTTTTTAAGACTTATGCCCAAAAAAGCTAATTTTGAATTGCTTTTAGAACGTAGACTGTGAAATATTCCACAGTTCTGATTACGAGATACTAGCAATGAAAATTAGAGCATAATTGGACGTTAGGAAGGAGAACTTGTAGAACATTTAATTCATTTCAAAGGTTCACATTTGTACGGTAATATATTCCAATTACCTTATTACTCTGCTCCGTTATGCACATTATTAAATCTTCCTATACTAAATAATAAAGTGATTATTTTATGAAAAACATCTATTTTAACAAGCAAATACTGAACACAAAATACGTAATTGCTTTTAAAATATTAGTCTGTTAAATAAGCAGTGTTTTACTGATATCCAGGCTAATTCTTTTCATGAGTTCAGCAAATAAATATTTTTTTTCTCATCGCGTGAAGTGTAAAGTTTAGTTTTTTTTATATGTTGTTGATATGATATAAAAGGAAATTTAAGCGTTGATAATTGTTTCATGTATAAGAAGAAACATGAGCTTTACATATATCAGAAACCGTTCCAATTAGTTATGTTCAAAATTATTATCTGTGAAAATACATCGTCTGCAACTTCGTGGAATAGCGCAACAAAAGATATCTAAAGCTTCCAGTGAAAAAAAAAATTATTGTTAAAATAAACAGATAACTTGTAATACTCGAAAATGGAATCGAAAAAACAACACGTTGTACATGACAAAGATGTAATGCACTCGGAGAATTACACTGCAATGCACTGCAATGAACCTGCTAAATATATCTAAAATACGTATATAAACAAATTATCAGCCAGTCCAGAGTTTTTATACAATATAACACAATAAAAATATATATTTGATGAAAATTAATGGTTTGTGAATTTTATTTATTTGTTTATTTTCAATGAACGAAGGTATGTATCTATACTTTCGTTAAGTGTTGCGCCTAATTTAATCCATTAACTTCTTTATTAATTTTGTGAATGTGATAAATATATTTTCCGTTCAGTTATGTGCTTTATTTCTTTAAAAATTCCTTTATACATAAATTTATTTATTTTGTCAAGAATTTGAATTACTGTTATAAACCATTCGTGTATCCTCCGTTACAAATATAGTAGCATTTGTCACCTAATAAAAATATTCAGAGGTAGAAAACATCCCTTTTCATTTTTAGTTGTTAGCCGCGGATGTGCACATTGTTGTTAGTCATTAATTTTAGAGCATTTGCACTGAACTACAAATGGTCGTGATCTTTCTGGATCCTCGTTCTTGATTTAAAAGGTAATCATTATTTATTTAATAAAAATAAGTTTTTAATTCATGTATGTAAACTTTTTTTGAAGATATTTACATTAAGTTTCATATCCTACACTAAATAAGACTGGCATTATGAAACAAAACATTGTTTATTTTTGTATCCTCCATTATAATGTTATTAAAGAAATTACCTCCTAAATCCTTATAAAATAAAATAAGCACCAAATAAGGAAAAGACTATACGACCACCTATGTGAATCTTTAAAGAGGTGAACAATTAACTATGGATATAAAATGTTTTGGGCTAAATTGTTTTACTGAAAGTCTTGTTTTCAAAAACTAATGTTTTCCGTAGAATGACCCAAGAATTATGAGTCCGCTTCACTGAAACTCCCCGATGGTAAAATTCCATGTTAACCTACGGTAAAACTGAAAAACGTAATAATTAATTACTTAATCTGCTATATACTACCGGGTTCCTAAAATTGAGTGACTGATTTTAAAATTCAGTAACTTGGAAACGCTGACAGATATTTAAAAAATTCTTGCAGGAGGATTATGTAACATGTCAGCAGTTCTTTTACTTTGATACTTGATTTTAGTTCGAATTACCAGCAGTAGATGGCGGTACGAGCAATAGACGCCTAATCGAGGCAGAAGCTAAATTCACCCAGCATTGATCATAGAATAAAAAAGAAACTATTACTATGATAGTTCTATGGCATTGATGCGAAGGAAAGAGGTCACATATATGCAGTGAAGCTAATTCACCATTACAACCTTGATGAATGAGACCCACTCCATATATTTAATCTCCTTCCCTCGCATCAATGCTGGGTGATTTCACTTTTGGCCTCGATTGAGCACTTATTGCTTTCATCATTCTACATTCCTCAGTTATAGAACTATGTGAGGAAGTTCTGTAATTAGGTGAATCCGATTATGAATGATTAGCTTTTCAAAAAACTTCTACCAAATGTTCTGTAATGGGAATGGCTCTGTTAGTTAGATATTTTTTGAATAATAGTTTAATATATTACATTTTATTATTCTACATTGATTAGTGAAAGAGCTATGGCGGAAAGTTCTAAAATGACATGAAAACTACTATGAAAGATAACTGTACTGTCTAGAATATATATAAAATGCAAATTCGTAATTCATTCCGAACGTTTATAACTCAGGATTTGAAGGATCTGAAAACATATTTTGCCATATACACTGTTACTTAGGTAATATTTTGGGAAGGTTGTAGTTTAGAACACATTGTTTTATGTTGATCAGTTATAGAGCTATCAGACAGCGATGTATAATCAGGTAATCTCGCTTACAAATTATTAATTTTAAAAAAATGTTCTACTGAATGGATTATAATGGAAGTTGCACAGTTGGTTAGAAAATTTTTCAGGAATCGGTTTAGCATATTACATATCATTCTACGTTACTTAGTTTTAGAAATATGGAGGAAAGTTCTATAATTGAATGAACACGATTATTAATACTACATCTAATATCTAAGTATGTATTATATAGATAAAATGCAAATTTGTATTTCATTCCGAGCGTCTATAAGTCAGGTTATGGAGAACGGATTTTGATGGGACCTACACTGTTAGTCAGTTAATTGCTTGGAAAAAGTTTTAGTTAGTAACACATCGTTCTCCGTTGTTTAGTTATAGAGCTATAGGAGAAAGTTTTATAAATAGATAAACTCGATTATGATTTATTAGCTTTTTAAAAAACTTCTACCGAATGTTTTTTGATGGAAATAGCACTGTTAGGTACATAATTTTTCAGTTATATAATTTTCCCTTATGGATATCGATCGGTCTTACATTACTATTTTTTGCGAATGATGAAATAGTTACATAAAATTAAAAAGAAATGATTATATGATTAAAAAATTAATAAAGTTAAAATTTCAAATACTTTTATACAAAATTCTATTATTGTCTCCCATTCTAAATATCAGTTTCTCCAATTATTTTCCTGAGAAAATTTTCAAAATGTTAATGAATGTGACCTTTACTTTTAACACTGTAAATATTTTGCGAAAGATGTTTTCAAAGACAGACTACTTATGTCTACATGACACAGTAACATCCCTCCCCCTCTGATTAAGTTGTCACGGTTAGTGTCATTATGTTGTACTTTAGCATCAATAATCGTCTATTTTTATCCGTATTTTGAAAATAAGTGATAGAAGTAAAATGATTTTATTTATGGATTTATTTAAAACTGGTAATTAAAGTTGTAGTAATGCAAATGAAAAATATTTTAGTATTCAAAAAGGAATTTGTGTATATTTTTTAAAATTATGTAATCTTGCAATAAAAATTTATAACGATTGTGTTATATCAGAAAATATGAGAAAATGAACCGAAATTTGTTATACATGTTCATAGATAAATATATATACATATATATAAATATGTGAGAGTGCACAATATGATAGGTAAAGTTCGTTTGAAAGTAAACAACTACGGAAAAGCATGTATTCGGCATGAATTAAGAAACATTTTAACGCTTAAAAAATTTTCATTTTTTCATACAGTGAAATGAGACATCCAAATAAACAATTTAAATAAGGTGTATAAATTTCATTATGTTTGAAATAGTGTAACATCATTAACATACGCTGAAAACAATTTTTCCTCGTCAGTCATTATATTGTACTATTTTGTGCTATCCTGTAAATGAATAATGAATGTTTCGCATTCCATATGCTACAGAAAGTATGTTTTTGTGTACCTCGGAAGTTCATATCAATTTTATTATATTTAAAATAATGTAAAATCATTAAAATCAATGCGTAACATCTGCGTGCATGAAAAATGATAGGAGAGATCAATGTGTTCTGAGTTTAACACCATTAAAATGTACCGAAAACCATTTTTCCACACTGACCGTAATGTATCATGGCAATTTTGGGTGTTCTTGTAAACGAACTATAAATGCTACACATTCCATTGTCAATAGCATCATGCCATAGTGAATCTCAATAACATATATCAGATACATGTCAACTACAGTATATTTACGAGAGTTAGAGCACGGACAGACAGACTATTATTTATCTTGTCTTGTGTCTTCTTTCTTTTACACCGGTTTTTCCTTCTTCCTGTTGTCAAAAAGTTTCGTCTTTAGTGTTTTTCTTCGCCTTGTAGCTACTTCTAGTTCCAGCTCAAGTCTTGTTTTATTTCCTATCGTCTTTGATCTCCCCTGTGACGGCACTGAGCTCCAAATATAGCAGGAGATCTGTCTTCCTAAATTCTATGATTTCCAGCGGTGAGTGCGGAAGGATACAGTGACGATACTTACATTCATGGCAAAACATGCTGTCTATCGCATTACCTTACATGATTAGTGAATTATTTATTAATTACATAAGCATAGCTTAATTATAAAAGCATAAATTAGGATAATATTAAAGGAGAATACTAATATCTGACATTGACAACGCGGATTATTTTTAACACTTTCCAACCTTAGTTGAAAAGTGTTTATGACTTCGGTTTGTCTGCCGTCTGCCGTCTGGCCGTCTGGCCGTCTGTCCGTGCTCTAACTACCGTAAATATGCTCGGATTGCTCTACAATTTTTATATGTTATTGTCGTTATCAATAGGATGTACCCTATTTCAACGGAAGTGTGTAGCACTTATAGTTTTTTTTACAGGGACACTCAAAAGAATTCCGTTACATTGCGGTCTATGGGAAAAAATCATTTGCGGTTTATTTAAATAATGTTTCACTATTTTAAACGCATTGAAATTTATATAAATCACTAAGGTGCATTAGAAGAAGCTTATTATGGAATAGGATGTGCATAGCACTTATAGTTACTTTACAGGGACAGTCAAAAGAATTCCGTTACATTACGTCTATGGAGAAAAATCGTCTGCGGTTTAATTAAATAATGTTTCACTATTTTAAACGCATTGAAATTTATATATATCACTATGGTGCATTACAAGAGGCTTACTACAGAATAGTGTGTGTATAGCAGTCATCGTTCATTTACAGGGACACACAAAAGAATTATCTCCTGTATGTTAACAATAATTCCTGGAAGTGCGTTTTAAGTTACAGAACGCGATTTTAATATTAACTCGATTTTTATATATTACGTGGTGTGTATAAATTCTGTAGATCCTATACAGGGAAGCACAAAAGTTCGCGAACACATTTCCGTTTATTGACAGAAACTCCAGCCGGAGAATTTTAAACTGTGCTACGCGTTTCCTAACTGAACTAAAATTTAGCATCCTATGTAGTATATATACAAATCTATAGATCCTGTACAGGACTGAATAAAAGTATTCGGATATTTTTCCGAATATTGTATATGTTGGGAATTCCTGAAATTATGTTTTTAAATATGTTATGCGTTTTCCAAATTGTTTACTTAGATGTTATCTTTTAGCTTATTAAACGGTATGATTTGTAAAATTATTTTGGAAGCGTTGGAAAGTGTTACATAATCTATGCTTGACGCATGATTTTCCTTTCTTGTTTACTTTTGCCTTGCAAGCTTCATTTGCCTTTCATGCTTCTGACCGCTGATTCTGAACTCCTTTTATATATAGAGCTCAATGTGTGAAGGTCACATAACTGATAGGTATCTCATGAACAACGTTGGTGCAGTGGCGCAGCCAAGGGGGGGGGGGGGGTTTGGGGGTTAAAACACCCCCCAGAGCTAAAAAAAATTACTATAATTACCGCTTATATGAATCAAAATTCCGCCTTAGCGAAATCCGCTGCTTTGTTAAATCAAATTCTATCCAACAATGTGATTCAATTAAACGGCGAGAATTCTACTTAAAACTGTGAAAGCGCATATTTCATCCTTTTAAATTTTGAATTTTTAAAAAAATGTTCTAAGGAAGCATTTACTACATAAAAGTAATCATCATGCCAAATTCCAAGTTTCCACACCAATTGTATCACATAAATCACAATTTTAGAATGCTTCTTACTCTTGCATTCTTTTAAATTTCGAATTGAAAAAATAAATTCTGGGCGAGCATTTACGTTTCTTAAGTACCATCATAAAAGTTCAAGAGTCTAGCCCTAAAAGTTCTAAATACATTATGATTTAGAACATTTTTAGAACGTTTTTTGCTCATTTCACTTTTTAAAATTTTGATTTTTTTAAAAACCGTTTTGAACGAGTGTTTATATCTTAAAAGTAACCACTATGTCAAACACCAAGCATTTATACCAACTGTATCACACAAATCGCAATTTTAGAACTTTTTTGTTCTTGCAACCTTTTACATTTCTAAATTTTAGAAAACTGTTCCGGATGATCATTTATATTTCTAGAGTAACAGCCGTGCCAAATTTCAGATATCTAGCACAAACAATTCCTAATTAATTGTTTTTAGATCATTTTCAGACTGTTTTTCGCCCATTTCATCCTTTTAAATTTAGAATTTCTTTAGAAATCGTTCTTAGAGAGCATTTACATCCCAAAAGTTACCACCATGCCAAATTCCAAGCTTCTATACCAACTGTATCGCAATTTTAGAACATGTTTTTGCTCCTGCTAACTGTTCTGGGCTAGCATTTAAGTCTCTAAAGTAACAACTATGCCAAATTTCATGTTTCCAGCCTATGATATAGAATCATATATATTTTATGTTTTATTCTAAAATTTAATTTTTCTATCTTAAAGTTTCTCTATGTGAATTAATGTCTGCATTCAAAATCTTTTTATTCTTTAATCTCGAAAGTAATCATTTCTTCCTAGCTAAAAATTTTCCCAGATTTTTCATTGTAACAGTAAAAGTACATTATTTCTCTGTGGTTTCAATTCGTTATTTTAATGTACTGCAGATGACTTTAACATATGCTGTTTTGTCTTTCTTCGTATCTTGTGTTAAATGCAGGCGCCGTTTTCATAAATTGATTCCTGCATGAGATATGCAATATCAACATTTTTGTGTTTGCTGCTAACACATGTCTGGCTTTCTCAAAAAAAAAAAAAAAAAAAAAAAAAAACACGAGTGCCTGGTGAAAAAATGTAGTGTTTGGGATATTTTCATTTATGTGTTGGTGAAAATGTATCTGAAAAATTAGATCAGATCTTCTCTAACTGTTGAACAAGAAGGTCGATTATTTAGAGGCGTAAAGAGGACCACCCTCGCCCTTTCCAGATGTGTCGATGTGTCCGAAAATAAAGAAAAGTTTTCACGTGATTATGCGTCTTTGATTGTACTGGTTTTTTGTTTGCTGTGGACTGTTTCCTATCAGAAGGGGAACCTAGGGTTATTTCGATGAACGTAAATGCCCCAAAAATTACGATCACTTTCATCTCCGATTTTTACAGCGAAATTCTCCATACAGCCCTAACTGCACAAATAAATGGTAATTTAGAACGTTTACTGCTCATTTCCCCTTTTTAAATTTCGAACTTTTTAGAAACCATTTTTAGTGAGCATTTACATTAAGTAACCGCGAGATTAAATTTCAAATTGCTAGAATCAACAATATCGTAGAAACCGCAATTTTAGAATGTTTTTTGTTCTTACACCCCTTTGGAAATCGTTGTACCAAAAAATTGTTTGGAAATTGTTGTATAAAATATAGCCAATGTTAGAGAGGAGATGGTTACCAGAATTTTAACACCATTATTAAGGTTCCATACTTAAAAAGTAAAAACTGAACTATTATAAGATCACTCATGTGTCTTATTTTTCTGGTGCTCAGCGGGGAGTTGAGGGTTATCGACGCAGAATCATCTAAGGATTGTTGGTAATAATTTTCAATGTGTCTGTAATTATCTGAGATATTAATTAAAAACCCATCTAGAAAACAACGGCATGGATCAAAATAGTGTTGCTACTTTGTGACCTCCTTTTGAAGCGCGCTTGGCACAATGCTAAGATTAAACTTTGTATAAGATCTTTGCTTTAGGTAAGACGAATCATAGTGAGAGTCAACATTTTTCATTTCCAACTGAATTCAATTATTGAAGGCAAACATTGAAAAATAATTCGTAGAATAATTCCAAGACATTAAGAGTCAGTAATTTGGAGACAACAATAGCTTATAATTCAATATGTAATTCATTTATAATGAAAAACTGTTCGATAACAAATCACTTGAATTATCATGCCTGCATATGTTTTCATTTTTGAAAATGAATCGGAAAGTTTCGCGTTGTTCAGAATATTTTATTTTAATGCTTTAAAATTGTCTACTATTACGTCAAATATGATTGACAAGTAACTTTTCGTGTGAAACTCAGCGACTGTACTGTATATAAAATTATTTGCAGTACTGTACTCTTCCATCTTAAAGTTTGCCCCTCATCATTTTTAAACACTTTATAAATCTAATCTAGTTTTGTGTTATTTCATTGGTGCATTTTATAGTTTGTAACTCTAATGTTGTTTAAATGAATCATAACCAACTTAATTGCGGAGAAAAGCATTATGATTTCATTCATTTAAAAGACTGATTCCATTAACCAGTGATTCATATAACCGGCGACCACCTTTACCAGAAACTCAAACCCCCCCCCCTGGAACCAAATTCTGGCTGCGCCACTGCGTTGATGTCATCAACTCCACTTAATGGCATATTTTAAAGTGAAAAAAAATACCTGACGGCTCGGCCTACAGGCACAGGTAGATTTCGAAGACGCAGACCGTGAGACGCCTGTTTATTGAAAATTGCAGAAGAAATGACCTTTTTTGCCATGATGCGACAGTTGGAACTGCCCAGTTCGAAGTCTACCTGTGTCTGTAGGTGGAGCCGGCAGGGATTTTTTTTTCTGTATGAGTTGGTCCAATAAAAAACTTGTCAATATAAAACTTATAGATGATAATACTAAGAGGATTTATAATAAATTTAAGCGGATATGATATCTTGTGAATTAACAAAATTATGATTTTTTTTCTTCTTAAACCCCTATTTCCTCCCCTCCTTGAGGCCAATTTTAATGATATCAAAAATTTGTCACTCGTAAATTTTCGACCCTTTTCCTAGAAGTAATAACTTTAAACGGATTGGATACGTATCATAACTAAGAAATTATGTTTTTTTTCTGTTTTCACAAAAAGCCCCCCATATCCACCCCCTTGGTTCAATTTTGCCCATTAACGAACTTGACCGAGATTTTATGCCCCTTGATTTTATGTATCAGTTTGGAAGAGATTTGTGCAAAATTATTGAAATTATCGTGTCCATAAAAAAGTGATATAGAAAGATAGATAGATAAAGTTTTGAACTGGGGTTGGTTTTGGGTTCCGGGAGTCATGATCGGCGTAGAGCTGCAAAAATTTTCCAGAAATTCCAACATAGGGGAGAATGCAATAGCTGGAATTTCTTACGAAATCTACCTAAAACAGAGAAGTCAACGTAGTACCTACTTACCGCGAATTATCCTCTTCGATAGCAGCTCGCAATCAGTAAGAAAATTTAAAAAAAAGAACGAAAAATTATACGTCCAGCATAGATTATGTAACACTTTCCAACATTTCCAAAATATATTTATACAAATCGTTACCTTTTAATAACGTGAAAGATTATGTCTACTCTGTTAAAAATTTGCAGCAAACTGTCCAGTCATTTGATCGTTTTTATAAAAAACGATTACATAGGCGTAATGTAACTCTATTCTGGCCATATTATTGCCCATATTATAGTCAAAATAGAGTTAAATTCCGGTTATGTAACCGTTTTCTATAAAAACTGTCAAATGACTGGACAGTTTGCTGCAAATTTTTAACAGTGAAGTAAACAATCTGGAAAACGCATAACACATTTAAAATCCCAATTTTAGGAATTATAAACAAGTTTCGGAATATTTGGAAAAATATTCGAATTCTTTTGTGAAGCCTTGTATATGATCTATAGATTTGTTACATATACTATGTAAAATGTTAAAATTTAACTCAGTTAGGAAACGCATAGCAATGTTTAAAATTGCCCTTCTGGAATTTCCGCCAATAAACAGAAATGTACTCGAGATCTTTTATGCAGCCCTGTATATATGTTATCCATAGAATTTATACATACAAAGTACTATGCAACAAAATAGTTAAAACGCGTACCACAGCTGAAAACGCACTTCCAGTAAGTATTGTTAACAGACAGTATTTTAACGAATTATTTTGTATGTTCCTGTAAACGAAGGATGAATGTATACACATAATTTTACATAGTAAGCCTCTTATAATACACCTTAGTGATATATATCAATTTCAGAATATCTGAAATAGTGAAACATTATTAAAATAAACCTCAAACGATTTTTCTCCGTAGAACGTAATGTAACGAAATTCTTTTGAGTGTCCCTGTAAAGAAACTATGAGCGCTATGCATACCATATTCTGTACTAAGCCTCTTGTAGTGCGCCTCAGTGATATATATCATTTTCTATATGTTTGAAATTGTGTAACATCATTAAAATAAACCGCAAATGATTTTCCCCATAGACCTAATATAACGGAATTTTTTTTAATGTCCCTCTGGTGGAGGTATAAGTGCTACTCCTTTTCTTTTCAATACCGAAATTGCTATGGTAAACCTCAAAAACATATATCAATTGCATAAGAACCCGAGTATATTTACGTGAGTTGGAGCACGGACAGACAGACAAACCGAATTCACAAACACTTTTCAACTACGTTGGAAAGTGTTAAAAACCAAAATTATTTCGCTGATTTTTTCAAAATATCACTGAACACACATAAACAATTAGGCCTAGTAGCGGTTGCATGCAAACCATGGAGATTGAAACTGATAGGAGGGGTCAAAGAGCTAGTACAGGACGTTAGGCACTAGACTGGGGATTACCCAGTTTTACCAGCCAAATCAGTTTTGCCTGACTTTTCCCTATATAATAAAAGTATGCCCAAACTAATGTACGATAACTAAAGGTACTATACAGCGTATAACGACACTACACTCTGAAAAAGACATTTTCAAAACTGAGCAAAAAATACTCAAATGAGTATGTCGCATAGTCAAAATGGCTCCGAATCAAAATTACTCACGTTTGAAACATGTATATACTCGTTTCTGAAAACATGCACACACTCAAGAATAAAACATCCTGTGCTCATATTTGAGTATGTCTATGTTTCAAAAATGAGTATGAACTGACTTCTATGTGCTCATTTTTGAGTATGTCCATGTTTCAAAAATGAGTATGTGCTCTATGTGCTCAGTTTGGAGTATGTCCATGTTTCAATATTCTGAGTATTTCTGGTATTTCAGAATTGAAAGCATTGGGTCGTCCTATTTGAAACAAAAAGTTTCAGGACAAAATGAAAACATTGATATACTAAGATTTGCAAGTGTCATTTTTCTCAGTGTAAACACAACTTCAGAAGCAGTTTAATCAGACGGGTAGATTATTCTGTTCTAATCATAATAATTTTTCATAATCACTGCTTAATATAATTAAGGAAAATAGTCAATCAAAAATTAAACATATTTTACATTTGATAAATCCATGTTAAATATTTAAGTTTTTTTTTTTTTTTTTTAAATATATTTTACAAATTTGTTTATTGTTTGGTATACTTAAAACCATAAAACTTTTCAAAATGATAATGAATGTGACCTTTGCTTTCAAAATTGTAAACATCTTATTCAAGATGTTTACAGAAAGACAGCCTAATTTCTTTTTTCTAACAGAATAATCTACCCGTTTGATAAAACTAATTCTAAAGTTGCGTTTAGTATCATTACGCTGTATATTGCACGTAATTATCGTATATTGTGAAAAGTATTTTAAAAATGAATGGTTTAAATAGGAGAATGTATTGAAAGAGATACAAATCAGAAAATAAAAACGCTTTGTTAAACTGAAATGAGAAATTCTTTAAGTTCGTGAGATAATCGTTTTTGAATCGTGAATTTCTAAATGTTATTTGAAATGCTTTTTTATGTTTAAAACTAACGTTATTTCCATCCTAATCTACAAATATAAATTGAATATAACCTAATTCACAAAACATATATATACAGGGTGTAAAATGTTATCTATCGCCGACCTTTAATTTCTCAACCATTGGTTGTAAAGCGTTTAAAATGAGGTAAGTATTCATGTTGTGGCGTTAATTAAAGTAAAAAATCAATTTTATAAAAATTACGAAAACTAACTTTTTATACGGTCCCACGGTCCCTATAGTTATATTTATTAAATGTTTGCACATATCATAACAAATACAACACAAAAAGTTTGACTTCTGTACGACAAAAATTGACACAGTTGTTAAATTTCAAAGTTTGAGATTTTTTCACATGATTTTGTCTTTCATTCAGGGATCAGTTAAAAAATGAATTAGAGTAATTCGAAATCGAAATCAGGGTGCAATGTCCATTTTACGGCAGAAGTACCTTTAGCCGGTATCGCTAAATCGGTGTAAGAGGGTTATTTCATCTAAAAATTTGAGCTTCCTTTGAGGGGTCGTATAAAAAGCGAAGAATGAAATATTGAAATTAAACAGAAAAATAAATATGAATTTATTATCATATTAGAAAACGGTCTACTATAAAAAATGAATAAATCAAATAACGGAATCTACTAGAGATAATGCTGAAAGTGTTCTCCATTGGTGACAGTGCACAATTGAATGCGTGACAGTACTGAATCCTGGACACGTTGGAGCATAGCAGGTGTAATTGTGCGACAAGCAAGGATGATGCAATGCTTCAGATCAACCAGAGATGTAGGCTCAGTCACATACACTTGTGCCTTGATGTATCCCGAGAGGTAGAAGTCCATGGGAGTCAAATCCGGTGAACGCGGTGGCCACTCTACCGGACCACCATATCCAATGATCTGTTGACCACATTCGTTGACCAGATAAGCACGGCCGTTTGATGCTTTATGCGGAGGGACCCGATCATGTTGAAACAACACTCGGCATGCATTTCGGAGAGGCAGCTCTTCATACCAGTCACGTACCATGTTTTGTAGAACGTGCAGGTAAAGTTCACCCGTTAGGGTTCCATCGTAAAAGATGGTTCCAACAATCTGAGTTCCCCATATACCGCACCACATGTTCGTTGACAGCGTACCTGGTGTCGTACTGTGCGGGAGATGTGAGGATTTTCCAGAGACCAGTAATGCACATTTTGCACGTTCACAATGCCACTCCGTGTAAACGTTGCCTCATCTGTCCACAGAATGTCACAAAGGAACGATGGAGTTTTCTCTATAGTGTTAAGAATAAATTACAGCAATCAAACCTTCTTTCGTGATCACCCAACATCAATGTTTGCACCAGTCTTGGATGGTATGGATGCGCACCATGTGCATGTAATAACTGCCAGACACGCTGACGCGTGTATCCTCATGTCTCGCTTATTTCCGCTTTGCTCATTTGTGGATTTAAAAGGGCGATGTCACTCGAACATTACACCTTGCGCGTCTACTTGTTCTGGGTCGTGGTGCAACACAGCCGGTCTCTCTAAGACGGTGCAATGCATCAGTTATTGTTTCCTGCGTTGGATGTCTATCTCTAGTAAAACGCTCTGAATAAACCCTCGCAGCCGCTCTGGCATTCCTTTGACATTCACCATAAATAAGCATCATTTCGGTATATTGCGTGTACGTATAGCCTGCCATCACAGTCTCTACGCTGACTAGCATGTCCACTGCTAGTAACTGGTGTTTTATCCCGAACGCGTTGTGCTACGGTACTATTGTAATTTGCATAATCTTGATTTTCATGCTCGTTATATTTAGGTTGGTCGTTTGCATTCCGCTGCTATTTATGAAGTTTTTAGGGAGTATATTTTATTTTAATGATGTCGATTCTGTTGTTCGTTTTTGAAAACCGCACCTTGCACTGTGGGACGATTCTACTACCGAAAGGGGTGTTACGCTGATATGAGTATTTTCCAAAGTTCTAGTTTGCGTTCTCTTGTAGGCTGTCACTAAGATTGGCTTTCAGCCAAACGCAGCTAAACAAACTCCACTCAACCCTATTTTGATAACATCAAAACAGACTGGACGCATTCGCAAAAGAGCGGAAGGTTTTATTTTCCTATAACAAACAATACATACTTTCAGTGTTGAATTCAGACACTTTTCTCCGACGGGGGGACATTATAGAGTTCCGGGGAGAAATTGCACTTTTTGACAGTTGAAAACACAAAATCTAACATTTTCCGGGAGGGACATTTCATTACTCCGAGGAGAAGGGGGGGGGATATCCCTCCCGGGCCATCCCCTGAATTCAATACTGCCTAATTTGACTTTTGAATGTTGTTTGACCCCTAAAAGTGAGCTTAAATTTTTAGATGAAAAAAACCTCCTTGGTGATACCCGGTTTTAGCAATACCAGTTAAAGGTGGTTTCGCCTGCTATGCTCCAACGTGTCCAGGACTCAGTACTGTCACTCATTCAATTGTGCATTGCCACCAATGGAGAACACTTTGAGCAGTATCTCTAGTAGATCCCGGTATTTGATGTATTCATTTTTTATAGTAGACCGTTTTGTAATATGATAATAAATTTATATTTATTTTTCTGATTAATTTCAATATTTCATTCTTCGCTTTGTATACGACCCCTCAAAAGTCAGCTCAAATTTTTAGATGAAATAACCCTCTTATACCGATTTAGTGATACCGACTAAAAGTACTTTTGCCGTAAAATGGACATTGCACCCTGATTTCGAACTCGAATTACTCTAATTCATTTTTTAACTGATCCATGAATAAAATACAAAATAATGTGAAAAAATCTCAAACTTTGAAATTTAATAACTGTGTCAATTTTTGTCGTACAGAAGTCAAACTTTTTGTGTTGTATTTGTTATGATTTGTGCAAACATTTACTAAATATAACTATAAGGACCGGTAGAACGTATAAAAACTTCGTTTTCGTAATTTTTATAAAATTAAATTTTTACTTTAATTAACGCCACAACATGAATATTTACCTCATTTTAAACCCTTTTGTAATTGGAACTATATGTCTACAACCAACGGTTGAGAAATTAAAGGTCGACGATAGATAACATTTTGCATCCTGTAAGGTAAAGCTAGGATAGTCTGTGCACAATTCAAAATAATAAGAATAAAAAATCTAAATATTGATTTTTTGCTAAACTATCCATGAATAAATTTACTTCATTTGTTTTTTATGCATTTCCATTGCTATTTTGTTGTTATGTTGCAATTTAATAGAACAGTTGTAATAAAACCAAAAAAGTTGATTTGCGCAATCTCTCCTTATAGGGTTGGTGTGATTACGCACATGGGTAGAAGAGATTGTTACTAACAATAACTACAATTAAACTGTTAACAATAATAATTACACTTAAATGACATTGTTGTGAGGTTTTTGTGAACAAATATTGTAGTAGGAGTGAATATTTCAACCAAATGATTAAAGAATAAAAAAAAGGAAATAATTTTAAAAACGATTAAAAAGGTTTAATTAAAGGGAAAAAAAATAAAGAATCAGAAAAGCAAGTCCAGATAAGATTACAAAATAACATTAAGTCACTTGATAACACGTTTAACTTAAAATTAGTCCATTTTCATTTTTCATTTTTATGCAAATTTACCAATAAGCTGCGTAATATCTCCTAGCATGGAAACTAATGGGAACAATGCGCCATCTCTCCTAAGTAGCAGATCCGCAAACTCTCCAATTTCGGTAGGAGAGATTGCACGGCCTTTTATTTAAACATGGCTGCTACTAAAACGAACCGTTGATGTTCACATTGTTAGTCTAGATTAGTAGCTTATGGCAAATCGTTTAAGTTTAAAATATTTTGTACTACTGACATTGTATAGAAATTCTGATGAATAGCTATGAAAATTCAAGCACTTACTTTGTGAAAACAAAACATAATAGCAATGCTTTATCTTAGACGCTCAAAACAATCAACGTGCACTTTCAAGTAGACACTTCACTATTGCTGTTGTACAACTACCTGGAGTCGATGCGCGCCCACTCTAGTCCTACCACCCGAACCTCTATGTGTGCAATGTCTCCGACCGCGCCATCTCTCCTGATTTTACCTTATATTAACGTGACAGCTGTAAAACATTTAAACAAAAGAGGTTGAAAATTACCATTGTATGATATTTTGTCGTGAAGTTTTAAAACGGAAGCATGTAAATCCTATTATAATAAGCTGATAAAATTAAATGTTCTATAGATATAAATATATAGACTTATATGACTACATAAGGCTATATATCTCAATTGTTTTGCATTACTGAGAAAAACTGAGAGAAAAGGTCTCGTATTTGTCATTGTTATTTTGTAATTCTGTAATAAATTACTAACTCTGATTTTCATTTTGAAACTATTAAAATATGTTTCTGTTAGTATATCATATCGTAATTGTAATCGTATCATTACATCTTAAATTTTATTGGATGATACTTTTGTGTAAGCTTTCTTGCACGTCCGGGAAACATGACTGCAGAATCCCAGACGAATTTATAAATATAAGTGATGTTCAATTTTCAGTCAGTTACAATGTTTTTGTCATTGTGTAATGTTCTTTCGTAACTCAATATATATTCGATCCAAGGCCTCGTATATTTATTTGCTTTGTTATTTCATCAGCAGAGCTTGGTTTAATTCGCAGACAGAGTGACGCTAGTCCCTTTTCATATTTATTGCTGTGGTTTTGAGAGAGAAAATTTATTTTTCTTTTGTTTCTGTTTTTTTTTTTTACCCAGCGATGGAAAGTGAAAAAGAACTAGACGGAGTTGCTCTTTTTGACGGCGACGGTAGAAATTTTTCTGTTTGGAAAAGGCGTGTTAAAGTCATATTTGCGGCGAAAGATTTGGATAAGTTTTTAGACAATGAAGCGACAACTGAAACTGCCGAAGTTGTAAAATCGAAAAAGGCTTATGCTTTATTATTATCGCTTTTAAGCGATGGGGTTCTTGCGTCATTGCAAGAAGAAAATACTGCGCATAAGATATGGAATAAATTAGAACGAACATATGATACCAAGCATGCAGTTAATCAAATTTTAATTAGAAAGAGGTTAGCAACTATTAAAAAGGATCCTGTTGTATCTATGAGAAGTCACATTGATGAAATAAATAAATTAATTTCGGAACTTAAAATTTCCGGTGCTGAAGTAAGTGAAACCGATACTATTGTTTATTTTCTAATGTCGTTGCCTCAAGAATTTGAAAATGTTAAGACTGCGTTAGAAAATCAACCGAATACTGTTTTGACTCTAGATTTTGTCACACAGCGGCTGTTAGATGCTGAAGCACTTCTGCTCGACTCAAAGAAAGAAAAAGTGCAGTCCAAAACTGCTCATGATAATACCGCGTTTGTATCAACTCGCAAAGAATATGTGTGCAAAAACTGTAATTCAAAGGGGCACATAGCTAAATATTGTAGAAAGAAACTTACTTGTTTCAAATGTGGACTTCCTAGCCATTTTAAACGCAACTGTAAAACTGTTAAAAATTCAAATGAGGAAAAATTTGCTTCTTCAGCGGTATCTTTTGATGCGGGGAACGTTAAAAAGAATGAATTTATAGTGGATTCTGGAGCGACTTCCCATATGTGCTCTAATGAGAAATATTTCACGTCTTTACAACCATCTTCAGGAACTATTAAGTGTGCGTCGAAAACAACGAATCGTGAAATTAAAGGTGTTGGAAATATTATTGGAAATATTATTGGAAATATTATTGGAAAATTATCAAACGGAATGGAAATTACACTAAATAATGTTCTTTACGTACCAGATTTAAGTGGACAGTTGATTTCCGTTAGAAAGATCGAAAATGCAAGTTATGCAGTTATTTTCAAGAATGAAAAGGTGTTCATAGAAAAAGGAAGAAATCGTTTTTGTTTTGGTGAACGTGAATCAAATGGACAATATGTTAGTTATTTTGTCCCAAATTATGAAACTGTTCTCACATCAAAAGAAAGTGATTCTGAAATTTGGCATCGCAGAATGGGCCATCCAAGTGACAAAGTGTTGAAGGAAATGAAACTTCCAATACCACTTTCTTTTTGTGATGTTTGTGTTCGAGAAAAAGAGAGTGCAACACCAATGGGAAGAGGACCTAGGAAAAGAGAAAGTACCCCAAAGACTGCTATTCATTCTGACATATGTGGCCCTATTGTTCCGAAAACTTTTTCTGGTGAATGTTATTTTATGACTATCATAGATGATTTTTCACGATTTACTGAAGTTCGATTATTGAAGCATAAAAGTGAAGCTTCAGAGGAATTGAAAGTTTTCTTAACAACTAATCCTACAGTAAAGAAAATCAGATGTGATAACGGAAAAGAATATTTAAGCAATGATTTGGTGAATTTCACTCGAGATCTTTGTATAGTGATTGATCCCGCTCCTCCATACACTCCAGCTTTGAATGGAGTTGCTGAAAGATGCAATAGATCGCTCCTGGATATAGGAAGGGTTTTAATTGCTGAATCAAATTTACCTAAGACTTTTTGGGGTCAAGCTATACTTGCAGCAGCTTACTTGAAAAATCGAATGCCAAGCAGCTCCATTGAGAACTTAACGCCGTATTTCTTAAAATTTGGAGAAGATCCCGATTTGAAGCACATACGTGTTTTTGGATGCAGTGCCTACATGTTAATTCCTTCCGTTTTTCGTAAGAAGCTTGATGATAGGTTTAAACATATGATCTTCATATGTTATTCTTCAATGGGATATCGATTGCTAGATCCTGAGACGAAACGCATAACTATTTCAAGAAATGTCAAATTTGATGAAGAGAAGAAGCATACCATAAACTCAAAACAACACATAGTGGAAAATTCAGAATTGACTGATTGTGAAATTAACCCAGATTCTCAAGAAAGAACTAGTGAAGAATCAGAGGATTCTGAAGAGAAAGAAGATAAAATGAGAAAATCCGAGAGATCAAGAAAACAACCTATTCGGTATCCAGCTCCTGAGGTGTATGAAGCATTACTTTGCCAACAAGAAACTTTATCTTTTGATGAGATCAAATTTCTCCCTGTTGATGAACAACGTTTATGGAAGGAAGCTATGGATGCAGAGATAGAAAGCATGAAAATCAACGACGTCTATGATCTCGAAAAATTATGACAAACGAGCTATTTCCTGCAAATGGGTGTATACCATCAAAAGAGATGGACGTTATAAGGCTCGCCTTGTAGCCAGTGGATTTATGCAAAAAGAAGGACTAGACTATAGTGAAACTTTCGCCCCTCTAATAAGTATGCCAGCTTTACGTTTAGTGCTTTTTGTGATTTTAAATGAAGACTTACATGCATTTGTTTTGGATGTAAAAACAGCTTTCCTGAATGGTAAGTTAAATGAACTTGTTTTTATGGATCAGCCGCAAGGCTATGATGACGAAAGTGGGTTAAAATGTAAACTCAAACGGAGTTTATATGGCCTGAAACAGGTCCCACGACAATGGCTTAAAAGGTTTCTTGAATTTGTTTCAAAATTTAAATTTAAATCTCTTGATAATGAACCTTGTATTTTTATTCGCTATAGTAATGGTCATAAAATAATTATTGCTCTGTATGTTGATGATATGCTTATAGCAGGTTCAGATTTAAATAAAACTAATGTAGTTATTTCTTTACTCTCTAAAGAGTTTCATATGTCAAAATCAGAATGTGTTTCAGAATTTCTGGGTATTCAAATGAAATTTAAATCTGATTGTTTAATAATGGTTCAAGAGTCTTATATAATTAAATTGTTAAGTAAATTTAATATGCTAGACTGTAAACCTAGTGATATTCCTATTTCTCCTAAATCCACTCCATCTGATTTCAAAAATGGAAAAACATTTAATGGTCCATACCGTGAACTTGTAGGTTGTTTATTGTATTTAGCATATATTTCACGACCTGATATTTTATATAGTGTTAATTGTTTGAGTCAAATGCAGGAAAATCCTACTGAAGTTGCATGGATTGCACTAAAGAAAATCTTAAGATATTTGAAAGGAACTATGTCCTTAAAACTTGTGTATAAAAAGCAAAAATCTGATCCTAAATTATCTATGTATGTTGATTCTGATTGGGGGGCTAATAAAAATGATAGAAAATCAGTATCAGGTTACATTTTAATGTTTTGTAACATGCCTGTTCTCTGGTGTTTTAATAAACAAAAATCAGTTGCATTATCTTCAACTGAAGCTGAAGTCATTGCCTTAACTAAAAGTTTGCAAGACCTCTTGTGGTTCAAAAATATTGCTTGTGAAATTGTAAGTATTAAGGATTTAGTTATTTTAGAGGATAATCAGTCTTGCATAAAATGTATTAGTAATGAAAGTAGTTATGGTAGAATGAAACATATAGATATAAAACTAAAATTTGTTCGTAATGTTGTAAAAGAAAATAATATCAAAATTGAATATATTCCTACAAATATGCAAATTGCTGATATGTTTACAAAGGCATTGCCTAAAGTTAAATTTTATGAATTGTTGGTTCTTTGCTGTTTGTATAAGTAATGTTTTAACTCTGTCATATTTTTAATGTTTGTTTATTGTAATTTTTCATTCTGTGTTTTCTAATGTAATGCTAGATTATGGGCGGATGTTAGTATATCATATCGTAATTGTAATCGTAGCATTACATCTTACATTTTATTGGATGATACTTTTGTGTAAGCTTTCTTGCACGTCCTTGAAACATGACTGCAGAATCCCAGACGAATTTATAAATATAAGTGATGTTCAATTTTCAGTCAGTTACTATGTTTTTGTCATTGTGTAATGTTCTTTCGTAACTCAATATATATTCGATCCAAGGCCTCGTCTATTTATTTGCTTTGTTATTTCATCAGTTTCATTTGATTTTTTTTACATTTGTGATAGCATTATTATTTTTTTTTTCAAAAAGCTTATGAAAAATGCATAATAAAACTCATTGTTAAAAAGAAATGTTTTAAGATTCTTCAAATTAATTGTACTTCGGGCAAACATTTCTGAATAATATTTTGTATGAACTTTTAAAACAGAGCTACACAATTTCAGTAAATATACTGAAATGAACTGAAAACTAAATGTTCTAACAAATAAATATAAAAATACAAATATATAGAATGTGTTGCTTTCTAAGGAATACTTAGCAATAGCCTGACATTATCTACGAGAATAGACAGCTTTTGTTATTGTCAATATAATATTTCTATGTACTAACTCTTAAAATATTGAACCATGTTATGTTTTAAAGAAGGTATTTTATGTGACAAAATACTTCTTCTGTCACATTAATATTAATTTTGGGGCAAATTAGGTTGTAAAAAATAAATACATTTGCATATTCTGATGAAAATAACGTCAGTTTAAAACATTAAAAAAATTAGATGATTGTGAGAAATAACAATTTAAATGAATTATTTCATTTTGTATGATTAATTATACTGTATCATTAAGAAAAATATTTTTAGACATCGAAATGCTATTTTTAGTACATTTTAATGATACACATTATAACGAGCTTGCAAACATTTAGATAAATTGCTTTAAAAATAAGAAATAAACCAGCTTTATAGCTTCATCTTAAGATAATTCCTTATAGGAATCCATCAATGCGAAGCTGTTATTTCAAAGTAAGCATATTTAATCTTTGTTATTTTGTTCCATGTGGCGCTATAGAAAAATATATAGATTTTCTATATTAAATATGAAAAATCAAATTATTATTTATTTTTGAATAGTATTTTTTGCATTTTATGTTACTTTTACATATGACAGTTAAATACATAGATTTTTTTTATTTTTTTTACTGATATATTCTTGAATAAATAATAATTTATTTATTTTTCTATTCAAATTAATATCTTTGTACATAATTGTAAAAGTCTAATAAAAAAACTATTCTTCCAAAGGGTAAATAATATTGTCATAAGTACAGTTATTGCCGAAGAATAAATTTTGTTAGACTAAACTTTTTGACATAGTAATGAATTCGATTTAGAGGCAATACAACAAATTCTTCGCATTGTAATAGAGACAGATAGAAGACAAAATAGCATTGACATACAAATAAATTGTAAGATGGACGCTCTTTCAATTTTTTTATTTCTCCTGTCACACATTTAGTTCGAATTTGAATAATTTCGCCTCACAAAATCCTCTGTGATGATATTATTGTTAGCTATCATAATGTTGTAAAAACTAACGAATGAGTACATTTTTATTTTATCAGTTTTTTTCTTTTCTAGACTGCCGTTAGTGAACGAAATTGAAATGAGTTTTGATATCCTGTACACTGTGCATAAAGATACCATAAAAATATTTTTTTTTATATTGCATTCTAAATATTGAGCATTTTACAATTTTAAGGTAATAATAATAAAAAGAATATTTAAATATTCTGAAAAATTTAGAAGATTCATTTATTACGAAGAGTGCACTGCAGTGAAAATAATGTTATCACTGTAAAAAAACAAATATATATATATATTTCTTATATATATAATCTAAGAAAATATAATATAACCACGAACGAAAATATACAATAACCACGAACAAATTACCCATTATTCCGTAAAGCGTGCTTTATCTTTAGAAACTACAAAAACCATTATATATTCTAGATATAAAGAAGCAACTTAGAAAAAGCATATGTTTCTTTTGCTGCCAATAAAGATAAAGTCAATTATGGTTCAAAGCAGACGACTGGATGAATATGGATACTAGCTGATTGTGAAGCATGACAACATATTGGTGTATTGCTTGACACAATGTTCTTGTTCAATAACAGTATAATGGATCCAGTATCGACACCAATAGTTATATAACCAATAGTTAAAATACACAAGTTTATTAAATCTTTGGAGGAAGTTGATAGCACATATAATAACAGTTAGTAGCCTAACAGTTAGTAGCACTGGGCAATATTTTTCTAAATGTATCTACGAATGATGAAACTATTAAACTTCACAAACGTATTTTTCTCATTTTTCTCCCGTTAGTGTTTAGGGCCCGTGGTGTTTGTCCGACCTCGTCTCCCTCTAAGGCGAATCTGGCGTAGTAAATGAACTTTTGTTTTTTAAATTGAATTATTTTACAATAAAATCTGCTATTACGGAATCGCAAGGGACCGTTAAAAAAATATATTTTAGACAAGTTTTCGTCTTAGTGGGTGCACCGTTTCTTATAACCGTATTGAATTTTTTTCGCCAAGAATATGAATTTTCTACTTTTAATGCAGGCTTTTTTTTGTATCATACTATTTCAAATTTTTATAATCCACGCCATTCAAGAGAAATATGGTAGTTTTTTACAGATATCCAATTTATAAACATAATTAAGTCTTCTTTCACTTAGAAGGATATCCGTTAAAAATATCATTATAAACCATTGTTGTAGCTACAGTATGAATATCGACACCGAGAAACCCCAAATAGAATCGAGCAACTCTCTTTGACAAGTTTACGAAATGTATATATGAGAAAGAACCGATTTAACATTTACAGAAAACTCATTAGTAGACTAATTAAACTATGGCAGTCTGCTGGTTCTAGTTATGCTCGATAATCAAAAGATTTATAAAACCGAATAACCGACTTAAATATTTGTTAAAGTTGCTTATAACAAAATCCACTCTTTGACAACTAGCGAATTACCAGTATACCTTATGAAGGCGTTTCTAATTGCTTTGATGGTGACTGCGATTTCTTGTTTACAGGAAAGTTTAAAATGAGACAATAGGTTGTCCTTCTACAACAAAAGATGTTCATTTAATAATAGCAGAAATGAAACATTAAAAGAGGTGGATAGAAAAGTATTGATTTTATATAATTTACGATGGATATTTACTGCCTCTGAGATTGAGTTTTGTTAAAAGATTGTTTAAATGTGTTATACAAGATACGAAACTCGTTTATTTTGATTATTTTAATACATATTCAGTTATATGAACTTCATTTGTTTTCGAATAGAAGTGCTATAACAATGTCGTATTTTTTTTGTATGTAAACATATGTATAATAAAGTATAACATGTAAAAACTTTAATGGTGTTGTGATCGCTTCATGCTAAAACGCACAAATGTTAGAATTCAGGATACCACGGTCGCATGCTAAATCTCAAAACTCACTCGTTCATTAGAATGCCTTATAAAAGAATAGATAGGCACTCTGCCACAAAACATATGTAAAATCTACAATGATGTTATAAACGCTTCATACAAAAAAAAAAAAAAAAAAAAAAAAACCTCAAGTTAACATGATTAAACACAATAACATTTGCTAAATAAATATACGTTTCTGATCTTGTATAACACATTTAAACAATTTTAAAACAAAAATCAACCAGAGAAGCATTAACTGTAGATTTTAAATTATATTTAAAAAAATCAAAACATCTTTAGAAAAAGTTTTTTGACGCAACTAAGAGGGAGGAAGACACAAATCAATGTTTATCTGCCCACTTCATTTCTATCTCTTTTAATGGACTTTGTACAAGCGATCTGAGGTCGAGGGGTCGAGGCTAAAATTCGTCTGCTGGCGGTATTTTTAATATTACAATAGCGCTCTATTAAATATGTGTTATTAATCACTAAAATAAATTCAGCTACAGACTTTATTTTTTTAAAAACACATAAAAACAATTAAAATTATAAAATAGACGTTTCGTGCACTTTCGTACACCTCATCAGTACTTCGAAACACAATTGCCAAGCCACCAGAACCAAAACAAGAAAAACAGTTAAAGACTTTAACTGTTTTTCTTTCTTTTTTTTTTCTTGTTTTGGTTCTGGTGGCTTGGCAATTGTGTTTCAAAGTACTGATGAGGTGTACGAAAGTGCACGAAACGTCTATTTTATAATTTTAATTGTTTTTATGTGTTTTAAAAAAAATAAAGTCTGTAGTTGAATTTATTTTAGTGATTGTAAGTTTTATCCAGACGTAATTATGTATGTGTTTTTAAATATGTGTTATTAATGTTTATCTGTTTAAAAAAAAAAATCACTGTTGTAGCAGTAGTTAATTTCAAAACATTGTTCTGTATCCGAGAACATTCGCTAAATTTGAAAATTTTCGTTTAGACTTTATGCACGGAACCTGGGTCAACGTTAAAATTCGTCTGCTGGTGGTATTTGCGACTGCGCATACAGGCATTCTGGCGGATAAAAATACCGCCAGCTCTGGTGTGTGACGTCATGTGCATAAAGTCCTTTCCGCTGTTACAGTTACATGAATGAAATTTCAGATGAATTTACAGTTGTTATCCTTATGGTTGAGAAATGATGTTTTGTTAGAATTCTTAATAAGTATATTTGTCATTTTATCGAGTTCACATTTAAGAAGTCTTTGTCACTTCTGAAACTCGATCTTGGGAACTCCTGATATCAGTGGTACTTGTATTTTGCAGATTTCTCCGATCATTCATTTTGTAAAGTTTTACGTCAACAATTCACCAATTTAGTTCCTGATTTACACTTTGCTTCTCTCTTAACCAATTTCCGTTTCGCTTCATATTTTCCTTCTTTTTTTCTATTTTATCTCTTTTATCATCCATACCTCTTTATGCTTTGTTTCTTTTTTAACAATCCACAAATTTTTGTATCGCTTTACAATTCGCTTCTTTTTAAAATTCAGAGATTGCCGCATTCTTATAAACTTTGCTGCTTTTTCTCCAAAAAAATCACAAATTTCTGCACGGATATATATATATATATATATATATATATACAGGGTGATTCATAAAAGATGGGCAGAACTTTAAGGGGTTATAGTACACTTAAAGACAAATAATATTAAATAGGAGACTAAGGGTCCCAGACGTATTCCCAAGGAGATAGGGGGCATTAAAGTTTAGGGTCCGAAATTTCAAATGATTATAAAACATGGAAAAATTGGTCGATTCGTTTGCGGTTTTTGCAAAAAATTTTCTTTATGCCAGTATTTTCTTGAAATAAAATTTTAAAGTTCAATTTCAAAAAATGCCGATAGGGGGCGCTTTAGACTTTGGAGTAACAAACAACTATTTTTTAACGTTATTTTTTGTATTTCTTTAAATGATTTCGAAAGCTTAGACTTAAACTTAAATTTTGATCTAAAAATCTGAGTCCTAACGAGTAGTTAAGTAGCGTAAACTGAAATTTGAAATTTGAAACCCTTCTCCCCCCAGAACAAAAATCAGTTATTCCCGATCTTTGTGTCGTAGATTAGGCTCTAACTACTGCCGCGTTTTGCTAAAATTATTCTTTATGTCAGTATTTTCTTGAAAATAAATTTTAAAGAAAATTTTCAAAAAATTCCGATAGAGGGCGCTTTAGACTTTGGAGTAACGAACAACTATTTTATACCGTTATTTTTTGTGTCTCATTAAATGCTTTCTAAAGCTTAGACTTAAACTTAAATTTTCAGCTCAAAATCTGAATCGCTGAGCGTGGTTCAGTAGCGAGGGGAGGGGGTTCAAATTTCAACTTCTGAACATAGTTCAGTTTGCACTACTTAACCATGCCCAACGATTCTGTGCTGTGATACGAGGCAAAAATACAACTTTCGTCAAGGACTGCATAGTCGGAATTCACTCATAAAGGCACTGGTACAGTTGGAAACGTCGCTCATGCAAACGTTAAAGCTCCATTCCTGACGCTAGTCACCGGGTGAAGAAGGAAACAGAAAGTATGCAAATGTCAAATGGGGAAGAAGAAGAACACGTATGCAAAATTTCGACACGATTCAGGCATAAAAACCACTGAACGGTGAGTCAAGTGTAAGTCGCTGTAGTAATGAATCGGAAGATGGTGCCCTTCACGAATAAGGAAAAGGCTGAGATGCATTTAATTTACGGAGCGGCAGATGGAAATGGTGCAGAGGCACAACGAATGTACGGAGAGCGATTTCCTAACAGGCGGTTGCCTAACCGCAAAACTTTCGAGCGCTTGCACAGACAGTTGTGTGAGACGGGATCATTTCTCGCTTCCCGGTCGAATGCAGGTCGTGCAAAAAAGGACGAATCAGTAGTTGTTGCAGAAGCCATTCTGGATGTAGTAGCGGCGCAGCCAAGTACAAGTACACGAACAGTGGCTAGCCAGGTGGATACCTCACAGTCCACGACTTGGAGGGTACTGAAGGATGAACATTTGCTCCCGTTTCATGTGCAACGAGTCCAGAAACTGTCTCCAGGGGATTATCCAAATCGTATTGAATTCGCCCGCTGGTTTCTGCAGCAGAACGCGCTAAATCCACATTTTGGACAAACTGTGCTTTTCACCGATGAATGTACCTTCACACGTGAAGGTACATTTAACACACACAATGAACATGTATGGGCGGATGTCAATCCACATGCTACGTATCCACATGCTCATCAGAGACGCTTTTCCATCAATGTTTGGGCAGGAATCCTCGGAGACCACCTAATCGGACCGTACCTTCTTCCTGAACGCCTCAACGGTAAAACATACCTCACATTTCTGCAACATGTGCTGCCAGACCTGTTAAACGTTGTTCCTCCACGCATCCGGCGGGTCATGTGGTTCCAGCACGATGGAGCGCCAGCCCATTACGTACGAGACGTCCGCAACTATCTGGATATCACATTTCCGAACAGATGGATTGGTCGAGGTGGTCCTGTTGCTTGGCCTGCTCGCTCGCCAGATCTTTCACCCCTCGATTTCTTTTTTTGGGGACGATTGAAGGCTCTTATGTATGAGACACCCATTGAATCCCCCGAGGAACTGGTCGCCAGACTTTCCGCCGCTGTAGGAGAAGTGCTCGAAAAGCCTGATGTTTTCGCGAATGTTCGCCGTTCCATTCGTCGCCGTTGTTCTGCGTGCATAACCTCTGGTGGTCACAATTTTGAACATTTATTGTGATTACATGTTAATAAATATGCTTTGGTAACATAATCCTAATTTGTGTCTTTTTACCTCGTATCACAGCACACAATGTGTGGACATGGTAAACTGAACTGTGCTCAGGAGTAGAAATTTCAAACCCCTCTCCCCAGAAACTTAACCACGTCTAACGATTCAGATTTTGGGCTGAAAATTTAAGTCTAAGCTTTAGAAAGCATTTAATGAGACACAAAAAATAACGGTATAAAATAGTTGTTCGTTACTCCAAAGTCTAAAGCACCCTCTATCGGAATTTTTTGAAAATTTTCTTTAAAATTTATTTTCAAGAAAATACTGACATAAAGAATAATTTTAGCAAAACGCGGCAGTAGTTAGAGCCTAATCTACGACACAAAGATCGGGAATAACTGATTTTTGTTCTGGGGGGAGAAGGGTTTCAAATTTCAAATTTCAGTTTACGCTACTTAACTACTCGTTAGGACTCAGATTTTTAGATCAAAATTTAAGTTTAAGTCTAAGCTTTCGAAATCATTTAAAGAAATACAAAAAATAACGTTAAAAAATAGTTGTTTGTTACTCCAAAGTCTAAAGCGCCCCCTATCGGCATTTTTTGAAATTGAACTTTAAAATTTTATTTCAAGAAAATACTGGCATAAAGAAAATTTTTTGCAAAAACCGCAAACGAATCGACCAATTTTTCCATGTTTTATAATCATTTGAAATTTCGGACCCTAAACTTTAATTTTAAACTTTAATTGCCCCCTATCTCCTTGGGAATACGTCTGGGACCCTTAGTCTCCTATTTAATATTATTTGTCTTTAAGTGTACTATAACCCCTTAAAGTTCTGCCCATCTTTTATGAATCACCCTGTATATATATATATATATATATATATTAACAATTCAACAAGTTTAGTATCATTAATACTTTTTCTTTCATAAATTTCCTCATTGCTTGTTTTCTTGGTTCTTTCTGATAATTCAGAATGTTAAGTATCGTTTACATTTTGCTTCTATTCTGGTAATTCGCAAATTTCTGCATCACTTTACCGTCTGCTTCCTTTTACCAATTCATCACACTAAAAAGAAAGTATTCTGTGAAAAAGCGAAAAACGTACTGGCAGTAAAGTTGCTGTGTATTCTCCGTTTTTTCACACAACTGTCGTTTAGGTATTTTCCCTTTTTCAAGATGGATATTTTGCGTTATTCAAGGCGGAATATTTCTGTTTTCAGAAATAAGTACGAAAAATAGTGTAATATTGACAAATAATCTGTATAATAATTACACATACTGATACAATTTGTATGGAACAGGTATTTATAGTGAATATTATCACATCCGTTTTTTATCGCCTTGCCTTCTTCCGGATTCGAACCTTAGAGGGTGAATGCTTTGTCCACTACACAACCTGTCCACATCAAACGACTTGGTTAGGTTATAGGCAAAACATTAATTACAACAATTTCACTGGATTTTTCAGTTTTTTCTCTATTGAAAGGGAATATTTCCGTTTGTCTGTCTTGTATGAAACTTAAAAAAAATATATATAGTCAATGACTAAGTAAAAAGGATATTTTTTGTTTAATTTCCAAACGTGTGCAAGTTCTACACAAAACAAAAAGTTTCCGTTTAAAGACAGAAATTTCACATCAATTGCTCGTATATATACGGAATTTTTTTTTTATAGTGCACGTTTTGTATCAAAACTTTGCTCCTTTTTCAACAATTCCCAAAATACTGAAACGTTTTATATTTTGCTTCTTTTTTAAACGTTCACGAAATTTTGTATAGTTTACATTTTCATTCTTTGTTTAACAATTACAAACTTTTCGCATCGTTTTACATTATGATATATATATATATATATATATATATATTTCCAAGTTACGTATCGTCTGCACTTTGCATATGTTTTAGTAATTCACAATTTTCTGCATCGATTTACACTTTACTTCCCTTTTTAGGGTTTCGTTCATCTCACGAAGCCCTATTACTCCCGCTGCGTTGTCTGTCCGTCACAGAGCCATTCTCAGAAACTATGTAACTTACAGAGTTGAAACTCTGCGTATATCTAGCTGAATACCAGCTATGAAGCTCTAAAATTTGAAAAAATCCTATTATTTTAATAAATAGAGATAAAAAACCAAAATTATAACAGCCTTTTCCTATTAAATTTAAACATGTTTCGTTATAGCAGTTGCCAATCCACAATGAAATTCTTTCTACAATAATTAATTTTCTATTGAACGATTTCTATTGAACGAAAAATGAAAATAAAATAAAAAGTTTCACCAATTGAAAAAAAAAATGAAATAAAATTGATTGACGTCATAGTGGTAATAAAACGGAAAATTTCTAAGATTTCTCAATAGTACAAGGATTATGTGTATGTACACAAAACAGATTAATATCACGTCATTAGAGAATTAAAAAGAAAATCTGACGTCATATTGGAAGTTTAAAGATTTTTTTAAATGTTTGAGAATAATACAAAGCGAGTATGAATATGAGTAATAGAGAATAGTAAATATATGAGTTTGAGAAACATATTGAATCGTGATAAAAATCCGATTAAGGGAATATTAGCTTATTTTAACATTTTGAAAGTGTACAACATGTTTAATTTTGAAATTATTTTTTTTTAATATCGCATTTAGTCCGCATGACAGTTATTATTATGACAAAATATAATAGCGGAAAAGAAGGGATTAAAGAAAGGATAAAGTGTTTTGAAAGGAATATTAAACGAAACCCTTTGAGCGATCTTCAACCACATTTACCCACTTGTTTAGCAATTCACCATGCTTAGCACCGTTCACACACTTCGTTCTTATCAATTCTTAAATTTCTGCATCGTTTTACATTTTCATTCTTTTTAATATTTTATCAAATTTCCTATTATTTATCATTTTTAACGATTTACAAATTTCCGCTTTGCAATACTTTTTGCTTAAAAAATAAAAAAATTAAACAATTTACAAATTTGTGCATAGCTTTGCACTTTGTTTTCTATTTAACAATTTATTAAGTTTCGTATATGTTTACACTTATCTTCTTTTTTAAATTTCTGTATTTCTGTATGCTATATATTTTGCATATTATTTTACAATTCACAAACTTTTGTATCTTTTACTGTTTGATTATTTTTTATGGCAAATTTCCGTATGGTGTATTATTATTATTGTTATTATTATTATTGTACTATTATTTCTGTGACAAATTTTGTTCCGATTCACTATCGTCATATAAAAAAGGGTTATCTTTAAAAATTGGTTATATATTTTTCTCAAAAATAAAACATCATTTCTTACGGAAATATTTTCTTATTTATTTTTGAAATTATGTGTCCTATTTTCTGATCTAATATATCTAAAAATAAAGTTAGTTGTCTGATGTTAAGCATTTCTATATCTTTTCCAACTGTTCCTTTTCACACATAATCACAATATGATGTCATACAAGTGGTTTTCTTTTCGAATTTATCGAATCACTGAGTGATTTAATATCCAATGAGAAAAATTTAGAAAATTGATATTTTCCAAATATAATATAATTGGGGTATGACTGTTGTATAATAAATGATGGTATATCATATAATCTAATACGAGCAAATCTTGTGTGTGTGTGTGTGGTTATGCAAATTTTATATTAAAAACGGCTCTAATGATTTTGACGAAATTTTGCATCCTACCGTTTTGAGGCACCAGAAAACGATTGGGCTAGGTTACATGTTCGAGAAAATTCGATTAGTGGGTCATTTTGAGTCATGCTAATTGTATGTAAAAAACGGTTCAAACGATTTTGACGAAATTTTGTATCCGACCCTTTTATGGCACGAGAAGACTATTGGGCTGGGTCACATGTTCGAGAACTTTAGATTAGTGGGTCATCTTTGGGTCAACGCGGGTCAAATTAATTTTATCTAAAAAACGGCTCTAACGATTTTGATTAAATTTTGTATCTTACTAGTTTCGGACACGATAAAATCATTGGGCTAGGTCACATGTCCGAGAAAATTCGATTAGTGGGTCATTTTGGTCATGGGTCATTATGGGTCAAGCTATTTTATCTAAAAAGCGGCTCAGACTACTTACGCTAAATTTTGCATCCTATGGTTTTCGGGCACGAGAAGACTGTTGGGCTAGGTCACATGTTCGAGAAAATTCAATTAGTGGGTCATTTTGGTCATGGGTCATTATAGGTCAAGCTATTTTATCTTAAAAACTGCTCAGACTATTTACACTAAGTTTTGCATCCTATGGTTTTCGGGCACGATAAGACTGTTGGGCTAGGTCACATGTTCGAGAAAATTCAATTAGTGGGTCATTTTGGTCATGGGTCATTAGGGGTCAAGCTATTTTATCTTAAAATAGCTCATCTTAAAGTAGGTCATTTTGGTCATGGGTCATGATATTTGAACTCAAATTTAATTTTGACCGGTCTTCCCTGCTCGTATTCGATATTCACCAGACACTTATAATTTTCTAAAATTAGAAACAAACTGTATTTAATGTAAATGCAATCGATTCTTTTTAACTAATTGACTCATACATTATTGGTGTATGAAGTAAATCACAATGAAGTAGTTTGTATAAAGTTTTGATATGAAAAAAAAAATCACAGAGTGTTTTCACATATTTTGTAGTATGAGTTTTATTTTAATATGAATAATGGTGTATGTGCATATAAATATACACTGTGTTCTACAATAATACAAGTTGTCTTTTTATGCAAATGAAATAATAATAAAGTTGAGATTTAGTAAATATTAGCTTATGTGATTGATCATTACTACTGTTCCTCTCGTTTTAATTTACGATTTTAACATGCTTCTTTTTATCTATTTACATTTACTCTTAAATAGCTGAAAATGGCGTTTTCTAATTTCCCAGGCTTAATATTTTTTAATCTGTTAATAATATTTAATATATCACCAATTTCCGCTTTGCTGTCTTTTTTGCATTTTATAAAGAATTCTTCTATTTAAGTATCGCTTTATAACGTTGTTTGTTTTTAACAGCCAATTTCTGCTCCACTTTCCATGTTTCTTTTTGTTTAAAAATTAACCAAATTTTATATTACTTTTAAAAAAAGTTCCCTGACTTTTTTTACCTGATTTTTAGCGTCGTAAAAAAGTCCAAACTTATAGAAAATTATTTTTAAAAAAATTGTATTATTTCTTGAAATATGTCCTCATTTAATAATACTGAAATATTTTTCTCGCTATAAAACATCTAAAAAAATACAGCTAATTTACCTGGATTCTTAGGTCTTTTATTGCTTTGCTTATACATTGTTTCTTCTCTAAAAACCAATTTACGAATCTCCTTCTACGTTGCATTTAACAATTCACCAATTTCCATAATTTTTTTTAATGATTTCTCAGACAATTTTTTTATTTGTTACTGTCGTATAAAATATTATACATTTTAATAAATATCTCTAAAAATTTTGTTAAAAATAAAATTGTTTTGTTTACCGAAATATTTTCTCATTTATTACTGAAATGTTTTTCTCGCTCTAAGACATCTAAAAAAAATAGAGTTAATTTATCTGGATGCCCAGCTTTTATATTACTTTGTTTACATTTTGTTTCTTCTGTAACTACCAACTTTCGAAACTCTTTTGACGTTAATTTTATGAATTCACCAATTTATCTGATACTTTGCTTTTGTATTACTTTTCATACTTTCCCTTTTCACCACATAATCACAAATTAATGCCATACAAATGTTGAAATGCTGTTCCTCTACCTTACATTGAATCTTTGGGGGTTAAATGTCCAAACAGGACTATTTAGAGTAATGAAAATGTCAAACATAATATATTTGGAATAAATACAGCAACTATTGAATAATTTATGATGTTGTACATTCGATATTCACGAGACATCTATAACTTTCTAAGATTAGAAACACATCGTGCTATATTTCATGTAAATGCCCGTTTCTTTAAAACTAATTTAGGAAACACCCAAATTCAAACACGTGTGTAAAATATATCACAGGGAAATTATTTACACAACGTTTTCATACACAAACATAGCATTTATACAGGGTCTTTGCCTATTTTGTAGTGATGTGTTTTTAATTTGTAAATAATTACACATATGTTTATTTAAAATACATTTTAGTGTAATGAATGATGTCGTTATATGCAAATGATGTAATGGTAAATTTAAAAATTTCGTACACTGTAACAAAAAAATACAGATGTTTCTGAATCTAGGGAAATATAATATAACCACGAGCGAAAATAAACAATAACTTCTTCCGAGTTACTAACGATTCCGAAAACCGTTGTTTATCTTTAGAATCCTAAAAAAACAGTATATTTTTTTAGATTTAAAGAAGCATTCATAAAAACAAAGTTTATTTTGTTGCTACTGATTTTCAGAAACGTTTCCGAGTAGTCTTTATAGTGTATTAATCCGTTTTCTCAAATCGGAATATGAGTTTTTCGGATGCTATCACTTCTCAAGTAAACGTTTTCGTGTTCAACAAGCATGTCTTACAAACAAACATGATAAATTAACACAATTAACAACAACATTAAAATTAATATAATTTTGTTTCTCTTGCAAATATAAATTCAATTACGCATTTAAAAATGTGTAATTGAAAATTAATAGCATCCTGAAATCTCCGTTTTAAGAAAACTGAAATTATTCGGAAACGTTTTCGAAAATCAGTGGCAGCAAACGAAATAACCTAAAAATATATATTGGTTGTTTCTTACGATAAAGAACGCTTTTCGGAATCATGGGTAATATGTAAGAGATTATTGTATACTTTTGTTCGTGGTCATATTATATTTTCGTAGATTAAGAAACATTTCTCTTTTTTTACTGTGTAAGTTTAGCTTATAAAATTGATTTTTCTTCCTTTTTTTTTTTTTTTTTTTTTTTGCGTTTTAAGGGGCGTGGCTGAACATACAGTAGAATTTCAAACTAGAGAAAATTCTTCGAAATAGCGACTTTTTTATTTTTAGCATAATAATAATATTTATGACCTCAGCTTGCAATTTCAAAAAGAATTTTGCATAGCTGCCAATTTTTACGCTTTCTTTTTAGCACTAAAATAATAAATTTCGCTTTATTTCATCGTCAGATTCTGCGATTAAATAACACAAAATTTTCTATCAAATTTTAGTGCTAACGAAAGAGTGCAAAAGTTGGCATCCATGACTCTTGACAATACTGTGCTGATTTATTAAGAAAAGAATATTTTTGCAAAATCTTTTTTCTTTTTTTTGTTATGAATATTTATTTTGTCACGGACTATATTATTATTAAAAAATATACAAAATGCTCATATAATTTTCATTTTTATAATGCAACTCGATACTACACTTATAAAGCTGAGTTACTTTTTCTACTTTTCCAGTGGCAAAGCATTTATGTGGAAAATATTTTGTAATATTTACAAACTTTACTTCTTAAAAAAAAAAAAAAAAAACTGTCGGGTGTAGTGAAAATTTTATTATTTCATTAGAAATAACTTCTGACACTGAATGATAATTAAAAAGTAAGGTTAGAGAAATTATAAAATGTCATAATTTTTACTTTCTAAAATATATTTTCTAAATTAGAGTTATTTCTTTAAATTCTATTTATTATAATTTATAAAACATATATAATTTTAGGTCACTAGAAACAAAATCGGTGTGTTTTCATACATTAAAACATGATTTTGAGTATTATTGGTGAGTATAATTTACATGTCAAAATCTTGATATTTCAAGTATTGCAGAAAGATTTATTACTAGACCTATAAACTGGCTATATAAATCATAAATTCAAAAAAATCTTGGAAATGAATTATAAATAATATTAAACCCTTTACTTAAAGTTAAAATGGTCTTTGATTAAAAAATAAATAAAAAATTGTGCATTTATTTATAAAACCACTTTTTCACAGATTGAAGATTTTCATTTATTTATTTGTTTATTTATTTATTTATTTATTTATTTTGATTTTAAAATGTTCCATAAGTACTACATTTTTCCAATTTTATTGAATTTTCCCCGAGATACTCACTACATATACCGCGTATACATACGTACACAGGTTACTAAAATGATGTCATTTAAAAAGTAATTAAATTAAAAAAAATCTAAACGAAATAAAAATTTCGATAATTTTTAATTAAAATATATAGCATTCAAACTAATTATATATTTTAAAGCTTTATTTAAGAAATAAACAAAATTTCAGTAACTCTTTCATTTTTGTGTTTAAAATTGTTATTGTGGAAGATTTCTAGACCTGTACGTAATAATGAAATGCACATAGAGCATTTTGAAGAATGCTACTTATTCGGAATTCTTAAAATTTAAACTTTGATTATCTCTAGAACCATTAAAGATATTTAAATCAAAATTGACATACGGATAGCTAATTACACTATTAGTATTTGCGGTAATTAGAAAAAATCATTGGTAAACAAAAAAAATTGATTTTTATAGTTCACTGTACCTTTAATATATACAATGTTTTCCAATATGATTATATCGATGAATATTTTTGTTCCTAAAGTTTCTGAAAATTGCGCTTTGTTATATTTCATCTATCATTCTATATTCAATTGCGCTTTTCATCGTTTTATTTTTTAACCATTTATTATTTAAAAAAAAAAAAAAAAAAAAAAAAAAAAAAACGCTCAATACCGTTTTGGAATTAGGGAACATAAACATAAAGGTACTTAACATAACATAAAGGTACATAACATAACATAAAGGTACATAACATAACATAACATAAAGGTAATCCTGTACTGCAACAATACAGATTTTTAAAGGATATGAAATTGCTTTATTTAAGAAATGGAAATATTAAAAAAAAAACTACTTTTTTCTATGCACTATTTTTTGTTCTCTTCTAAGCTTATATTATGGCTAATATACATTTATATGGCTGTGGCTAATACATATTATATGGCTAATAATATTTATCTTATCTGTTTTAATTAAATTTTTCAGTGTGTGAATACGTTTCAGTAATTTGTAGTTTTTTATACAGGAACAGTTCCAATTTGAGAAATCATATACTTAAGGAAATTTATTCTTAAACATATAAAAAATAAATGAAATGTTAACATAAATATAAATATTAATTGATCAAAATTGAATATTTTCTACACATATACATGGTTCCGAAGACCGCTTGCAGTGCCACTTAGCGACAAACTGCGGAGTCAACGTTTCTATCTCGAAAATAGTATGAGATACGAGAAAAAACTCATTCACAAAGTTGAAAAGCGTCCTATATTTATTATAAAATGATATTTTACGCTTAAAAATAACTTTATTATGAGCCCTGAAATTTATTTTTTTCACCCAATCACCAACTTAAAAACACCACTAATTACATGCAGAACTGTGGCATTATAAGGCAGACTCGCATGTACTAACAGAACTAACACATGTACGCAAGGTCAGGTTTATTTTTATAAGGAAATCAACTAAAGTATGCTTAATTGATCCACACTTGGAAAGCATGCATCATGCGTGATTTTTTTTTATGAAAATAAACTGTACCTTGTTTACATGTGTTAGTTTTTCTAGTAAATGTGCGTCTGCCTTATAAAAATACTACATGTGTACATCCAGTTAGTAGCATATTTAATCGTGCGGTTGAATATAACAAAATTTAATTTCAGAACTTCTAATAAAGTTATTTTTGAAGCTCATCATTTCATACTAAATCTAATACGCTTTTCAACTTTGTGATTGATTTTTCCCGTAATGTTTTCGAGATAGGAACGCTAACTTTACAGTTTGTCGCAATGTGGCGCTATAAGCGGTCTAATCACATAGACAAAGAACATAGATATGTTTTTATATTTAGACACCATGTTTATGATTATAGCTGTCGCAGTTCTGAATGTGTGCGGAAAGGGCTTTAGTTTGCTCCCTGTATATAATAAATTTCTGACAGAAAACATTTTCTTAGATTATGAATTTTCAAATACTTACATATCTTTATACATATAATTTCCCCTTTTCTAAGTGATATACTTTTTTCTGGAGCATATCATTTTGTTTTAAATTTACTTAAACACAAATATATGATTTAAATAAATAGCACGTGCACCTTCTGAAAACATAAATGAAACTGGTTACTAAAAACGGTACTTTTCGGTTAGCCGGGCGCCAGTGATATATGTGCATATATAAATATATATGTATATACATATATATTTATATACATACATATATGTATATATATGTATGTATACATGCATGTATATGTTGATAAATGTGTATACATATACATATATGTGTATATATACATGTATATATATCACTGGCGCCCGGCTAACCGAAAAGTACCCTAAAAACAATATAACCGTATGGAAAATGCAGTATGTAGCAATAATAGTTCGTTTAGACTTTAGAAGAACACACAAAACAAATATGGTACATTATGATCTTCTTGCGATAAATGATCAAAGTACATTTTAATGAAGTTACACTACTTTAAACATTACGAAGTTGATATGCATTGTTAATTTGCAACGTAACACGTTTCAATAGAAAATGGCATGTATAGCATTTACCGTTTGTTTACAGAGACACACAAAGGAATTCGATTGCATTAGAGTGAAAAGCAAAGCTTTTTTAAAAGAGCGTTTTACTATTTTTAGCATAATGAAATTGATATATCGTTTTTGTGTGATGCATGATTACATATTTCCTTTAGTAAATGATGCATGTAGCATTTAAAGTTCTTTTATAGAATTGCACAAAAGATTTCAGATACATTATCATTTCTGATCGATAATTGCTAGAAACGCGTTTTCATTTGTGTTGTGCATTTTCAAATTATCTAAATTCCAATATAACATGTGGTACTCATAAATTTTATAAATCATATATACAGGGCTGTACAAAATAATTCGAATGTATAACAGTCTTTTGGTGGTAATTGCTGAAACTGGGTTTTCAACTGTGTTATTCGTTTTCTAAATTACTTATTTTTATGTTTCCTTGAGATATTTTCGTTCACAATATTCTGGTAGTGTTGGAAAGTGATTCATAACATAGGTGTGGCGCAGGATGTTTCTTTCTTTATTTTTTACCTTTGTAATATTTTCTTAAACACAAACATTTGTTGGATTTTTTCTATTTTCAAGCATCACCTGGAAGCATCGGCTATGCTTTCCAGATGTCCTAAGCTTGGCTATAAGGGCATTTCTTTTGTTGCTATTTAGAAATGCGTGCTTTCAAAATGAATATAAAAATGAAAAAATATATATAAATATGTGTAATTTGAAATCTGTGGCACTGCTGTATCTTTACTTTTATTAATTCAGCCTCTGTTTACTTACTAACAATCCCTTTAATATATTATGAGATATTGATAATTACTTTATGACGTAACATCTGTAAAATATAATAGGATAATTTTGATTTAAAATTGTCGGATTATTTTGATAATCTGTTTTGATAGTATCCGGATAAATCAGACTTAAATAGTCTGATTGAAAACTGAGACTTTTTAGGGCATAGAGAGCACATCAAAGTATGATGGTTTTCGTATCTTTTATATCACCAGTCTTATATTCTGACGAATGATTCTTACAAATCAGATTCGCACTCTGTAAAATTAAATTAAATTTGCTTCTTTTTTTCAACATTTTCTAAGAAATCTTAATAAACAAATAAAACATTTTAAATATATTTTTGCAGAGATGAATGACCTTTAAGGAGAATGGTAACACGTTATTTTACTTTATTCCTTTTAAGCTACAAAAACCAGTTAAATAAAAAAATGTGTTTTTCTTCTGTATATTATATTTTCATCGAATTTTCTTTTTTCAAGCACTCTGTTTTGAGATATAGAAGTTCATTTAAAAAATAAAATATTTAAAAGTGTAGGTGCTTCTCAATGAGGAAATATCCGAATAAAACTTTTTTCATACCATAAAAATTCTTCAATCTTTACTTATTCGTTGTGTAATGAATTTCAACATTCTTTTTTTCTGAATTTCGCATTGAACATTCTTCTTATACTCAAATGTAAGGCATTTTTTAATAGCATTGAAAAAATCTATATTTACACTGCTCCCACGTTTTGAGTTTTTAACAATATTTTCTACATAATAAGTAATCCGACGTTTTCGAACTTTGCTTTTATTTAAAAAGCGTAGTATATTTATAGTTTTTATCAACAGATGGCGATATTCTCAGAATAATTTTTTTGGAATGCTCCAAAAAATATTTCCATGCAGTATTTTTTCTTCTTTCCTTTTCTTTTAAAATTTTATATATTTTCACCTTCATATATGCTAACGAATAAAAGATAACATCTATATTTTCAAATTCTTAAATATATTGTATTTTCTATATTATACGTAATTCTTAAAAATTAGCAAGTTTACTGAAAAGCAAATTAGTGTCTATGAACTGTCACTTCTTAAAATATATATGAAAAATTAATCCGTTATTATAATTTACTATAACAAAACCTAGCTTTTTGACATATAAAAAAAATTGCATGTCAAACATATTATAATCTGTTTACTGAGCAAGTTGATATCATCAGAGTTATAAGAATTTATCTCTGATTATAAAACTGGAATCTTGTAAATTGTACATATACATATTTTTTAATCATATTAACTTAAACAACTGTGCGAATTTAATACATGATATTTTCATGTAGATAAGCTTCAATCAAACTTAAATTTCATAAAGCAATATATCACATTAAAAAATGCATTTGTACTTGGACATTTAAAATACAAATTAAAAAAATTAATAAAGGAAGAAAAAATAATTCAAGCATACTACAGTTCGCTTTCAATTTCATTTTTTAAAATAGTAATACATTAATGTAGGCGATGGGGGGGGGGGGGGAGTACAATTTAAATTATAACTGAAATTAGAAAATAATATTGGCCAAAAATGTCAGATACTGATAATATATTACAGAATTATTTCTGATAATATTTAAGCTATTTTTAACATATTATTGGGTAGAATCCATTTATCTGCAAGCTATATAGATTGCGTGTATTTGTGTACGTATATATATGACAAGTAAATACTTAGAAAAAAAAGCTATTATAAACAACATGAAAAAAAAAACAGAAGAAGAAAAATAAAAATAAATAAATAAAATAAATAAATAAAAAACTTATAATTATCATGAAATGATTGCCTCATAATATACAAAAATGAAGAATTTACACTCACGAAAATCTAAATATTATTCAAAACATATGTTTTTCTGATTCATATGGATTTATATTCTTAAAAAAATAAAAGTTTTGCATTTATTATTTCAAACGTAGTGCAAAAAAGGAAAAAAATAAGATTTTTGTAATTTTATAAAACAAAATTCGAGAAATATTCGAAGAAATGATTTGAAAAAAAAATGTATATTTATTTTGAACAAATACCCTCTAAGTTTATGTGCATGCGTTTTTTTATAACGATATGTAGATACTATCATAAAATTAACCTGCAGTGTCAGTAAGTAACCTGCTGTAATCTCTAATTAGATTTATAGTTTAATGCATATTAACCTTTCATTATTTTTCTAATATTTTTTACAACATAATATATTTTTTTTCAACGCAAAAGAAACCCACAGCTTCCTGAAATTTCATTAGAAGGCAGTAAAAATTACTTTTTGCTTATTTATTTTGTTAAAAAAGATTTCGTTTTCATACTATATCATATTATACTGTGATCTCTTGTATGTTTTTTAATGGCTTGTCAAATAAAATCTATATTATAAAGCAAAAACATGTTTGTGAGTAACGCTGACGTCGGTAACAACACCTGGCCAATAAATTTTGCTTTTACCGCATACTTTTTTTTTTCTTCTAAACATAGCACAACTTCAATTCTTACACCATCAAATAGAAAAAATAAATGTTCTTTCAAATGCAATTTGTTTGAAAAATGTATCTTAATTTACTGATTTTTTATGGTTTTTAAAATAATTTTCAAGCAGGATTTTTATATCTCTATTGCGGGCAATCGATTACAAAAGATTAACCCGTTTGAACTTAAAACAAAATAAATACTTCAGCATTTGTTTCTGGCTAACATTCTATAACGAAATTAAAACTTCATTAATAAATAAATAAAATAATAATATAATATAAATAAAACACAAATTTAACAGCCATGTAATCAAATTACGAGCTTTAACCACTGAAATAATCATAATAAAAAAGGTCTGCTCTAAGTATTAAAATATTTGGCGATATTTTCGGTTTTTAATTTCTGGCATGCAACTAACACAAAAGTATCTATTTTAATAAATTAAAAAAAAAATCATATAAAAATGCTTTTTTGTTGTTGTTGTTGTTTGTGGGCATTCAAAAAATACATTAAATGTAAAACATCCATCACTTTTCAAGAAGAAAAATGATTTTCACCTACATTCTGTAACCCTGGAAACTTGGGTTGCATCTCCTAGTAATATTAAAAGGCTTTTTTTTTATTATTCAACGTGGTTTCATATATATTTCATTTATATGATTAAGGAATTTCTAAAAGAAAATTTAGATTAGTTTAATTAAAAAATATATAAATTATTTGTTATTTGATTATACATATACCAGACTTGCCAAGTCTCCGGCTTTTTGAACACCAGTATTATCTTAGAGAAAATGTTGTCCTTTTAAATCGCCGAATGTTCCGATTACATGAAACAACATTTTCTGTACTAAAATACTGGTGTCCAAAAAGCCGGAGACTGGGCAACTCTGATATACATGTATGGAATTTACGTAATCCCACACAATAGTGAAATACATATAGCACATCTTATGCCAGAAACACGAATGTGCAAAGTTTCCTTTTTTAGCACTTTCCAACCTAGTTGAAAAGTGCTTATGACTTCGGTTTGTCTGGCCGTCTGTCCATGCTCTAACTCCCGTAAATATGCTCGGATTGCTCTGCAATTTTTATATGTTATTGTCGTTATCTATAGTATGTTCCCTATTTCAACGGAAGTGTGTAGCACTTATAGTTTTTTTACAGAGACACTCAAAAGAATTCCGTTACATTGCGGTCTATGGGGAAAAATCATTTGCGGTTTATTTAAATAATGTTTCACTATTTTAAGCGCATTGTAATTTATATATATTACTAAGGTGCATTAGAAGAAGCTTAATATGGAACAGGGTGTGCATAGCACTTATAGTTACTTTACAGGGACAGTAAAAATAATTCCGTTACATTACGTCTACGGAGAAAAATCGTCTGCGGTTTATTTAAATAATGTTTCACAATTTTAAACGCATTGAAATTTATATAGATCACTAAGGTGCATTACAAGAGACTTACTACGGAATATTGTGTGTATAGCAGTCATCGTTCATTTACAGGCACACGCAAAAGAATTCTCTACTGTCTGTTAACAATAATTCCTGGAAGTGCGTTTTAAGTTATTGAACGCGATTTTAATTTTAACTTGCTTTTTGTCTATTACGTGGTGTGTATAAATTCTGTAGATCCTATACAGGGCAGCACAAAAGTTCGCGAACACATTTCTGTTTATTGACAAACTCCAGACGGAGAATTTTAAACTGTGCTACGCGTTTCCTAACTGAACTAAAATTATCATCCTATGTAGTATATATACAAATCTATAGATTCTATACAGGGCTGAATAAAAGTATTCGGATATTTTTCCGAATATTGAATATGTTGGAAATTCCTGAAATTATGTTTTTAAATATGTTATGCGTTTTCTAAATTGTTTACTTAGATGTTAGCTTTTAGCTTATTAAACGGTATGATTTGTAAAATTATTTTGGAAGCGTTGGAAAGTGCTATATAATCTATGCTTGACGCATGATTTTTCGTTCTTGTTTGATTTATTAACTGGTAGGATCGCCTTTATTTATTTATTTATTTAATTTGATATAATTTTTTTTTCAGAAACTTGAATATCTGTAACTTTTAATGAAACAGTATTACAAAATATTTCATAAAAATAAAATTTATGTTTCTGCTATAATCCCTTGAAACATGATTTCAAAATAATACTCTATAAATACACTCCCATTGCTTTAGCACAACCAAAATGACATCATAGATGACCGTCCTTTTTCTGAAATTAATACTTTAAGGAACTGATAATTTAAATTCACAAATATGGATGTAAGATTTCTAGCCCCCATAAAATATCAATTTAATTATCAATAACCTAAATTCACACAATAAAAAATTTTAGGGCTCTAAACAAGTGATTGATCTACGAATCCTCAATAAACAGGCATCCCCCGACTTACGTATACTGCGACTTACGTAAATTCGCAGTTACGAATTTTTTTTTTTTTTTTTTTTTTTTTTTTTTTTTTTTAAATTACATTTGTGAACTCACTAGTGCATTTGATACGCGTTTGCATACTTTTGATAAATATTTTATAAATAAAATATGTAGATAAAAATTATAACTATAATAATATAGTTTTATATATTATAGAGAGTCATAACAACGAATATTTATTGTTCGTTGTTCATAGTTGTCATCTAATTCTTAATAAATACAATTTGTGCTTATCAAGAATTATTTTATTTTGTGAGGGGTATTCATTTGTCTTGTCATCGAAAATTCGTGGAGAAGAGGTAAGTCAGTCCTCTTTAATTATTTCTTATTTTTATAGTCGTTTGACGTAATCTCAAAATTGTTATCAATGTTAAATTTATAAATCCCAAATTCCACAACATATTTTTTATTTGAAAATTGTTTTTTTTTTTTCAATTTACCTTTATTTTTTCATACTTGTATAATTTATATCCGAGTAAATACCGCCGCATGATGCTTTATTTAAAAATTAATACTGTGTAAATAATCTATCTATATATATATATGTATTAAATATTGTAGCAACCTAAGCAAATTACACATTCGACTTACGTAAAAGTCTGCGGAACGCATTATATATATATATATATATATATATATATATATATATATATATATATTATAAAGCTTTTAAGTTAAATATTAAAATATTAATGAAAATTACTTCTTAGCCTGTCTTTCAAGCATTTTGTAAACTCAAGTAAAAATAATATTTATTTTATGAGGCAATAAGCATGAGTTGTGTCATTTATTGGTTTTGTTTCAACACACGAAAACATTCAGCTACATAGAAGAACCATAAAAATGTAAAAAAAAAAAGGCAAAAAGTTCAGTTTTTATGAAGAAAAGAATATAGGTCCACATTTGTATACTTGTCTGAAGAGGATAAGATGGACACAATTGTCATGTGCTTTGAACTAATTTATATTCTTATTAAAATATTTTATTAAAAAAACAAAATACAGAAATAATTTTTATTTAAATTGCAAACATTTGTTAAGCATGTTTTAATTAAAAGCATATTGAATAAATGTTTAGTTGTCACTGTTAATTAAACACAATAATAAATATAACAGTATTAATAATTACTAGAGAAACACCATAAAATAACTTTAGGGAAATGAGACAAATAGAAAATTCTAGCTTCAGATTTCATTTCTAGCTTTATCAATCAGATCAAATGTGAAATTAATTTTTTTTTAAATGCTGTGACATAAAAGTACGATATTTTTCATCATTGTAGACCATAAACTTCAATTAAAACCTAACTTTAAAAAAAAGCCGAAAACAAAAGTAAAAATGTCAACTGAAATATTTTAAAAATTTTCAGTTTTAAAAACTTCGTCTTTCGATGTCATGTTTCACAAGAATCACCCATAAATCGAAGCTTCACTACATCAGATTGTTTCCGATTCAGTAAAATGCCTGTAGAACAACTTTCCCAACAATAAGAGATATGATGCAAAGAAATGACAATGTCAGTAGGCTTTTGTGATTTGCTTCTGAAAAATAGTTGATGTAGGTATATCTAAATTTAAAATTTTCTTCATTTCCCCTTCCACACACACACACATATATTAACAATAATTAATTACATTACTATTTTTTTTCTTCTTTTGCTTCAGATTATATAGTTGTTCGAAAAGAGACACACAAAATGTATGTTTAAAACTCACATATAGTAAAAATGGAAAACGTATATTACAGGAAATGAATCTTGAAAAAAAAAAGGCTTGTAACATCCCTTTGTATCATTTTGACTTAAATTTGACCAATTGGATCTTTATAATTTATTTCTTAGTGGATGTAAGAACGTTTTAATGTGAAAGAGAATGAATGACTTTTGCATTCAAATCAACAGAGAATTTTGTATTGTATTACATTGTATGTAATAAAAAAATTTAATGTAATAAAAAATTATTTTAAATGTAAAATCTGCCGATTTGCTTTATGTTAATTTCATATTATTATTTAGTTTATTTGCTACTGTACAGATATACTTATATTTTAAATGCAGTTTACCAATTTTTAATTTTTATTAAAAATATGAACTTATCAATTAAGACAAATATTAATGATTAGTACACTATACCGATATATTTACACATTTTTACTATTTATTAATGTTTTCTTTTCTGTCATCATTTTTTTTTCCCGGTCAGAAAACTAATACATTTTGTAGTTGTTCATAAAGCAGAATGTAAAACATTCTCATATGAAATAATTATAATTAATTGAAACTTGCTTAAGTTATATCCATTTTTTTTCTTACGTTTTTTTAATAATATAGTTTATGATAAAACTAATTAAATATTTGGCACTTTAATTTTATCACATCTGTTTTATAAAGAAATAAATTTCTTGTAAATAATTCAAAAACAAACTTGATTTTTTTTGTTTTTTTTTTCTTTAATAGCAGACATATTAGATTGATTTATATTAGAAATATTGATTGATTTTTTTTGAAATATTGAGTAGAACAATTATAATTTTAGCGTATATATATTTTCATTTTATTTCTTCTTCAGATTAAGTTCTGCTTCATGATCTTATACAAAGATGGCGCCACCAAAAAAGCTATGCTAAATAATCATTTGCGAAAAATATAAATTTTCCAATTTTTTGCTTAAAATAAATTTAGACATTTGTAGTATATTTTAAATGTTTAATATAGATCCGATAACGAAAATTATACTTAAAAAAAAAAAAAAAAAAAAAAAAAAAAAAAAAAAAAAAAAAATCTTTATACTGGATACATTTTCCTTTAAATGATTCAGAGTTGAAACCTTTAAATTCACTTTCTGTTTTTATTTTTTTTTTTTTTTTTTTTTTTTTTTAATACGGTAAAAATGCTAAAACTTAAACATATATTTTTCAATTGACTCGATTATTTTAATGGATAATCTTTATTGCATTTCACAGACTTAAAGATCGGATTTTCAAAATTATATTTAGTTTTTAAGAAAAGTAAAATTAGTAATCATTTTTACCTTATATTTTTCTTAAACTAATTAACTTTTTGAAAGTTTGGTACGTACAATTATAGAGCACAATTCAAAGAAAAGTATGAAAAAAAATGTTGCAAAAACTTCTAAATTTTAGAAATGTAATTTTCCTGATTTTTTTTAATTAAATGTTTTAAATTTTATAATTTGAATTGTATTTTCTCGTTATTAAATAACATTCCTTTATAAGAACCATTTAATAATATGTCGGAAAGGTATTATTAAACACTCAAATTAAAAAAAAAAAAAAGTTTAAAGGGGTACTGAGTCCTTTTGAAAGACCAAATTCCGCAGGATAGAAATTAAAACAATAACATTACTTTCACATTTTTATGATGTAACAAGTCATATTCAGTGTAGTTTCGTATTTTTAAATATACATTAAATACTCGAAAGCTTTCTGTAAATTACAGTAGTCACAGCGGGCGTTAACTTTTGAACAATATTGGGTGGGCTCAAGATTTTTTGAGTAAAATGGCTCAATGAAAAAATGAAATAGAAGATGAAATATATAGTTAAAGATAACTAAGTCATATTATGATTTTTTTAAATAACAAAGTAATTGTATTAAATTATATTTGTATGATATTATTCCTTATAAAGACACTGATATGTACTATAATACCATGGATATGACTATACATTGAAAGCACAAAAAGCTAAGCATCCTGCGAAGCATTTCAGTCACCTATGTACTTTATAGATGTCAAAACATTAAAACAGATGGTCATTGACTTGTACTTACTATTAAAATATGCGGGAATAATCTATCTTTACACAGAAATATAATTGTACGTCGTCTGAAGAAATGTTTGGTGTTGCTGTGTATCTGTTACTGCTGTTCTTACAGTTTTCAAACAAAATTATTTTTGTGAACATCAACTGATTTTTTTATTATGATTATTATTTATTTCAGCGGTTAAAAAGGAAAAAGAAAGACAGAAAGAACGAAATAGAACACTGGAAATTAGGTGGGCTGGTACAGCAAAATATTGGATGGGTGCGGGTCACGCGGCCCAAAGTAAGTTGGCGCCACCGATTCTAAACAAAAATTTAAAAACTCAAGTTTTACTTTTACTCTTCCTGATATATGCGAAAGTAAAGTATGTTTATGACCATAATGAAACTAAACAATAAACAAATATATTTTGATTAATTTTAAAAAGCATTTATCTTTAGGGTTTAACGCAATCACATGATGTCAACTGATAGAACATATTTATTTAGTTCAACAATCAAATTTTCTTTAAAAAGTACATAAAATATCATGAGAAAAGAATGACAATTCTCTCAGCCATTTTATTCCTTGATTTCTCGAAAGAATATTGTTTATTATTATTATTATTATTATTATTATTAGTAGTAGTAGTAGTAGTAGTAGTATTAGTATTCAGTAATTTATGCATGCGTTGTTCATTTAAGAAATCGCCTCAACCGAAACAGCCCCCCCCCCCTCTCCGATCGCTAAATCTTATGTTAACGTATGGAAAAATGTAACAAGCTGGAAATTGTACGTCAAACGTGACAAATGAGGTGCGTTCGTACTGTAGCTAGCTATATAAATATTCAGATCTTGATGATTTTTAATGCTGTGAAATGAATGATATCGTCTGTAGATTAATTTCTGTAATAGAATAAGTATCTCGGTCGCTTGACGATTAAACTTCAGAAGCTCCTATAACAAGAAAGCACCGATTTTTTAAAAAAAATTCAAATTTCTTAATAAATATTTTTATTAATATCTCCTAAAGTTTTGATTCGATTTTAATAAAATTTGAAATGTCTCGGCAAAAACCATTCGGTTGGGTAGTTTTTGCGTTGTTATATGCGGACGGACGGACAGACAGACGGACGGACCAAGCGACGACAATAGGTGCTACGTAATTTATATAATTACGAACGCACCTAAAAAGGTGATTATTTAATATAAATATCAATACTAGGGAATCCAATCCGGTCTTTACGGTTTACAGACTTATAGGTTCATAAATATAAACCATTTATTTTTATTGAAAACTCATTTGTAAATCTTTTTTTAAGATTATCTACTAACAACACTAAAAAGCATTTTTATATGAAAAAATATCAGTTATCTATTCATAATTTTCATTTATCTATTCAGTTATATATTCGAAGTGTTGAAATTTATTCAAAACGATTCTATCACATTAACCGCATGCCAGAAATTAATGGCCGATTCGCTATTAACATCGATTTAAGATTTCGCTACTTATAGCAGCTTTTTTTATTATGATAATTTCAGTGCTTTAAGCGCGTAGTTCAATTTCATGCCTGTTTATTATTATTTTATTTATATTATTGTACTACTTTATTTATTTATTCATGAAGTTTTAATTTCGTTAAAGAATATTTACCGGAAACTAATGCGGAACTATTTATATTGTTTTACGTGGAAACGGGTTAATCTTTTGTATTCGGTCTGCACGTGATAGAGTTGGATTTTTAAAACATCAAGCTTGAAAATTATTTTAAAAATCATCAAAAATCAGTAAAATAAGATGCAGTTTTCAAAAAATTGCATTTGAAAGAACATGTATTCCCTATTCGACGGTGTAAAATTTGAAATTGTTTAGAAGTTTTAAAAAAATTGCATTTGAAAGAACATGTATTCCCTATTCGACGGTGTAAAATTTGAAATTATTTAGAAGTTTAAAAAAAAAATGCAGTAAAAGCGAACATTATGGGTCAGGCGTTTCAACCTTAAATAGGAGATCGGCGTTACTCACAGACATATTTGTGCTTTATAATACACATACAGTTCCATCATCAGAAAACAGATGTCATATACCGTCATATACCGACATATACGTTTTTAAAAAGTATTTCTTTAAATATTAAGCATTTTTAAAAACCCTATAACCTTTAAATTTTCTTCTTGAAGAAGTTTTTCAAATTCTATATTCTTAAAAATACTTAAAACTTACGGACACAATTTTTAAAAACACGCTACGTCGACATCTGACATCTACTTTCTTATAGCGAGAACCGTACTTTGATAATTATACTAGGCAATGAGTATTCACCTAATTAAATATTGGCATAGGGCAACATGGGATTTCGCTATCGGGGAAAATCACTGAATAACCCCATTAATGTACGTTTATACTCGTGTCGAAATTGAATAAATGTAAAAAATACATTTGAATTATCATCAGTCAGTGTTTTAAATTGGGCTGAAGAATGTGTATGACTTCAAAATTGCTTATTTTTGTTTAGCAAGATCTTCATATATTTTAAAGATCAATCATTCTCTCTACATTTAATGTTTCCTATATAATTATTATAATATTTGTTCTTTAAATAGGATTTGTAATAATATAGTAATAATAAGATAAAGGAACGCTTTTCCGTTTCGTGGGTAACTCGGAAGAGCTTAGATTATATTTTCGTAAGCCGTATTAAATTTCGCTATATTTTCGGGAAAATTTCTCTCTTTTTTTTTTACAGTGTATGTTGCCACTCTTTTACTTCTAAGGGTACTGCTGTACCAGAAACAACGTAACTTAAAATGGATGTGGATGACAACTACTAAGGTTTGCCACAAAAAACATTTTGATGTGTCGAATCTTGTTAAAATACGCCTTCCAGGTACACGTAATAAATAAAATAGAAAAGAGTAGATGCTAATAAGATCAATGTTTTTTGCAAATTTCAAAGAAGTTGTGTATTAAGAAACAGTCCCTTGAATACGATTTTAATTTTTGTTTGAAAATGACTTGTGGCCCACATTATTCTTGAAGGTACACTGCAAAAAAAGTGTTGATTTTACAGTATAATACTGGCGTCCCAGCTGCCAGTATTATATTGTAAAATCAACACTTTTTTTTTCAGTGTATGTCATCAGAGAGGTGTTTTAAAAAAAGACATTTAAAAAAAGACCCTGCGAAGTTACTCCATACAGATCATGCTGGTGTCAAACCTGAAAACGTAATCCGAAATCTCCCATTTTGTTATCAGCATACAAACCACCGGTTTGTGTGGAATATACGGATACAAAGCCAGAGTCTATTCATTATGACTGCTAAAGGAGAAAATTTTTAAATAAGCTAATCAGATACAACAGATGCATATATTCGTTACATTTTAGGTAGAATTCGTAAGAAATACTACCTATTACATTCTCCCTTAAGTCGGAATTTCTGAAAATTTGTTTTGCAGATCTATGATAACTTCCATAATTCAGCACAAATCTCTTCCAAACTGATACATAAAATCAAGGGGCATAAAATCTCGGTCAAGTTCGTTAATGGAAAAAATCGAGCCAAGGGGGGGGGGGGGGATCTTTTTGGTAAAAACAGAAAAATATCTATAACTTCTTAGTTATGATATGTATCGAATCCGTTTAAAGTTGTTATTACTTCTAGGAAAAGTGCCGAAAATTTATGTATGACAGATTTTTGACATCATTAAAAATGCCCTCAAGGGGGGGTGGGGGGATAGGGGTTTAAAAAGAAAAAAATTCAAAACTTCGTCAATTCACAACATATAAAATCTACTTAATTTATTATAAATCCTCTTAATATTATCTATAACTTTTATATTGACAAGTTTTTATAGGACCAACCCTTGTAGCAATAAATAAATAAAGAAAGAAAAAAAATAATAAAAAAAAATTCCTGCCGGCTTTGCATACAGCCACAGGTAGATTTCGAAGTGGACGGTCCCAACTGTCGCATCATGGCAAAAAGGTCATATCTTCTGCAATTCCCAATAAACAGGCGCCCCACGGTCTGCGTCTTCGAAATCTAGCTGTGCCTGTAGGCCGAGCCGTCACCGATTTTATTCTTATCAAAAATCTATTCAATTTGTCAAGTATAATATTTAAACATTGATGTTGTTCATTTAATTTGCTCTCTTTAAATAGATTTTTTTTTTAAATCTGAGATACAAAGAGAAAAAATTACGCAACAGACATATATATGAATTAATAAATATATTCTTCTAAAATATAGCTTTCTATTTTTTTGTTAAATAATCAAGGATAAATTACGAAACTTTGTTCATTCCTAATCTGTTGACAACACCAGTTTTTTTTTTTTTTAGAAAGATTGATCAAATTTTTTATATTGTCTTAGAGTGAAAGATTCTTTTTCCGCGCATCATCGTTTCGACATTTTTAAAAAACCTAGGAATGTTGTTTTTTTTTTCAGTTACTTAGAAATTATATAAAAGTTTAATTTTGAAATCAAACGTTTTTGTAATGTTTAACTTTGGACTTATATAAACCCATGTGAAGGTACTGATTAGATAAAGGTAAGATAATAAGGCAAAAAAAATCTGTAATGAGAAATGTGTATTACAAAAAATATATCACAGTAATCAACGTTGAAGAAGATTTGACTGTTTTTCAAAATTTTAAAGCCAAGTTTTGGTGGGTTTTTTTTTAATTTTACGAAGTCTTCTGTCTCTTATTACTCCATGCACTGCAAAAAATAATTGTTGATTTTACAGTATAAAACTGGCACCCAGCTGCCAGTATTATACCGTAAAATTAACAGTATTAAACAGTAAAATAAGCAGTAATACGCCGCCGTGCAAGCAGTAATACGCTACCGCGCATGCGCGGTAGCGTATTACTGCTTGCACGGCGACGTATTACTGCTTATTTTACTGTTTAATACTGTTAATTTTACGGTATAATACTGGCAGCTGGGTGCCAGTTTTATAATGCAAAATCAACAATTATTTTTTGCAGTGTGAGGGGGTAATTAGAAACTAATCTTTCAACATTCATGTGAAAACTATGTTAAACTGAATGGGAAAGATAGATATTAAAGACATTTTGAAGACAGATATGTAAGACGTTATCGAAGAGAAGACAAAAAAAAAAAATCTTTCAAGACATGTTGTGAGATTTTTTAAATTCTTTTTTGAGTTACAGAAGGCTAAAAATAGATGTCTTGAATTACACATTCATTTGTTTTATTTGACCTACAAATAAATATTCAGCTGTACATATATGGTTGATTCAAAATATAAATATACACACATTATGCATAGACTGAAGTAAGGGACTAAATCTGAAGCGATGACATTAAGTAGAGTGAAGAGAAACAACAAGATATTTTTGCACCTTATTATCGAAGGAATAATTAAAAACGGGGTAATAAGAGACATTGCTAAAAGTACATGTCTAAAGAAAAATACTTTTTTAAATTTTCAAAACAGAATATGCATTAACACCTTATTAGTCAAAAACTGACTTATCAATTATAACTAAATTTTTAACCCATTTTTGCACTATACAAATTTATTGTGATAAAGTCTTTAATTATTATGAAATTCAAAGTGAAAGTATTTTGTAAAAACAAATATAGGTACTTACGTATCCGTGTCAGGTGAGATTCACAGTGCCAACAATGACACCGAAAATATTAATTACAGTAGTTTTTTTTCTTCATTGAAACTGCATAGTTAATGATATATTGCTGCCATTAAAGCCAGTGGAAGAAGTATTTATACGCGTTTAAATATATGATATAGCATAGATATCGATGTAATATATTGTATTCATTGATACAGTATTTTTATATTAAAGAATATTTATATTATATTCATTCTGGTGTGCATAACAATCCGATTGGGAACAATAAACACAATTAACGATTAACAACCATTTTTGTCGCCCTATCTTCCTGGTACAGATAATACCCAAGTACCCAAATGTGTGTATAATATACACATTATGATGACATTTTTTTTGTACAATAGGTAATAATAATTTAAATTTTGAAACTATTAGTTTAGCATATTTTCTATATTTTTATGTACGTATTTATATGCATAGGTTTCTTTTGTTTGTTTATTTTTATTTAATTAATTAATTAATTTATTTATTTATTTTTTGCCATCTGTTATTACCCTACCTTCACCTATTACATGTTCAACTCTAGTGATACAGAAATAAAAAAAATATTAAACTGAAACTATGTGTTCCATTTTTGGGAACGTAGTTTATAAACTTCATGTCCTGTAATATACTTGACAAAGATTTCATTTTGAGATGATTAAAATTAGGAAACGCATCTTGTTATAAAAGAATTTCTCCCAGGAATTTTACTAAGGAAGATGTCTTGGGTATATTCAGGAAGTGTCATCAGGAAATGAAGGTAATTATGAGATAAGGGGTCAAAATTTCCAAATTCGGGTTAATTTGATGTACTTTGAAAGCATCGATGTTCGGTGAGTGTTCGTGCAGAACAAGGCATATGATATGACGGAAATAATATGTAGAAAGTAATTCCGGGATATATGAAAGTTAAGCATAAGATAAATCTTGTTATATTAGATATCGTTTAAAAACTTTTGATCATAGTTAGTAGCATAGTCAAATATTAAATTATATAGATAACGTGTTAAATCATCAACGTGCATCCATATAAAGCATAAACGTGTTCTTCACTCAGTAACGATGACGTCATTATGATGTCATGCACTGCCCCTTGAATACGAGGCTTGAGTGTTGACACAAAAATGGCCGCTGTCGTAGGCAGATTTTTTTAAGCGTTTGTACAGTCCCCTAATGTACGCACCAGTAATATCTAAAAGATTTGTTTGGCTTATTTTATATCAGAAAAATAAGCGAAAGAAAACTTTTAGAAATTACTGGCGTTCAAATTCGAGGGACAGTGCAAACGCTGAAAAAAAAATCAGCCTACGACAACCGCCATTTTTGTGTCAGCGCGCAGGCTTAGCATTCAGGGGGTGGTGTGTCATGTTAAAACAGAAAAAGCGGAAAATTCTTACTAAACAGTCCTTTTTTTTAATACTAATACTTTCATATGTATAAACATATACTTACACACACACATACAGATACACATACATGCGCGCATGAGTTAAATTGTCGTCAAGTTTGGCAATAATGCGTGAAATACCTCCAAATTAAACACCAAAACTAAATCGCCAATAATAATGCAATCTCGCGCTATCTGTCAGTTTGACGTATTTCCCATTGTAATATGTATAACGTAATATTTGTTATATTTATAGTCCAAGAGTGTCATGGAGATTTTATGTAATTTATAACACAAAATATAATTGTTTTTCAAAGAGTTTTAAATAGTTTTAATGTGAAAGATTTTCCAATTTTTTTTTGAAAACAAAAAGGCTATTTTATTTTGTTTAGAAATTTTATATGATGGGAATTAATCCCGCTATTACCATTTACCATATAACGATTGGGTTGATACATTCCCAAAATGTTTAAATAATAATAAAATAATAATAATAAACCCTGACTTTTATTCAACTAAAACTCACAAAAAGCTGGAAAATATATATTTTTTCCTATTAGTGAGAAAAATAGAAATTTTTCTATATCATTCATTGTAACTTCCACATATTTATACATTTTCATAAATACCTATTAAGGAATAAAAAGCAAGACAGCAAATTTTTATTATGCACTTCTTATAAGGTATATTTCTTGATAAAATTCCTTTACTATCCTTTTGTTAAAGGGAGAATTTCAATTATATTTGTTTTGTCACAGGTGTGTAATAAAAATGTTGTTGCCTTGCCTTTTATTCCATAATATGTATGTATGATAACATATTAATATATGGAAGTTATTAATAATATAGAAAATTTTCCATTTTTCTCATTAATTGAGAAAATATATATTTTCTTCTTTTTAGTAAGTTTTAATTAAAAAAAAATGTCAGACTATAATTTTTTTTTATTAACCATTGGGAAAATGGTTGTTGTTTTCGGCCGATAATGGACCTCTTGGCGTCGTCACTTTATTTTTTAAGCGTTTTTAACGAAATTCTGTAACTTTAGAAGAATTTTTAAGCATTTTTAACGAAATTCTGTAACTTTAGGAGAAATTTTCTTTGAATAGGCAATAGAAATGCTTAAAATCGTTAGAAAAATGTTAAAGTTACAAAAAGGACAGATGCAAACTATCACAGATATGAAAAAAAGCCGAATTCAAAAATTGACGTCGGATGAGAAATCGTCTTATAAAGCAAAAAACGTGGTCTTCAACTTTAATTTCCTCAAAATACCTTTATCTCAGACATCAATCTAAACAAGAGTTAAAGTTATTGTAGGAAGTACCCGACAAAATATTAAGGTATATTGGTTAACATATATTGGTTAGCACTTTCCATTTATTTGCACGACGTAATGTTACTCAATAGATTTCAGTTGCTTCTCTTATCAACTTACTCGTTTAAACAATTCTTCCAGATAGTATGTTATTAAATATTCGTATATGTAAATTATATGTATCGCGCAACGTTTATCGTTTGCTGGTTGAAACATCAGTGACATCGACACGCGATGATGGAAAGGCGCACTGCTTACAATCGAATAACGAATGCATTCAACGCTGTCAGGGGTGCGATGGAGAGATTGATTGTGTAGATGGTTCAGACGAATATTTTTTTGAGGGCAGAGAATACCAGGAAAATGTGTTTATCTGTAGATGGTTCCGACGAATATATATATATATATTTAAGCTTTCGTAACATTTTCCCAATGGTTGTTGTTGTTGTAATTTGTTAATTACAGTTATATATATATATATATTTATTTATTTATTTTCTGTTTTTTGTTTTGAAACTGATATAGAGGGTATTTTCTTTTTGACGTTTTTTTTATCAATATTTTGTACAAAGGGAAAATTTTAGATTTTATTTGTATGTACGAATCTAATGCGTAAAAAACATATTCTAGTATTTCATATTTTAAATCATTTTAGATAAACACATACCCTTTTTTTTTCATTTGAAAAAAAAAAAAAAACATTTCATTTAGAAAAGAAAAAACACTGAAGTAAAATTAAAAAAATATGAAAGAAAGAGAAGATCCTAGAGCATGTTGTAGATATATTACAACACCATAACTTTCCCATAAAAAGTATGTCAGATGTACAATCAATTTTTCATGTTAACACGATAAAGGTAAATAAATCTTCATTCGCTAAAACTAACTTGTAATTCAATAGAATAATCGATAAAACAAGACAAACTGTTTTTCTGTTGAATTATTTTCAATTCGAGTTGGAATCCTCATATGCAAAATACAAAAAAAAAGTAATTTTAACACATTTAATTAACTTATTTTCCAGCAAGAGACACTAAAAAAACAAATAAAATCTGTGTTGAAGCTGTCTTGTCTATTTTTATCTTAAGATGGCTTTCATACCAAAAACATTTCTAATTTAGTTACTGTATATCTTGCTAGAGGGATGGTAGAAAATATTTGAAAATTTTAAATATGCAATTTCCCACCATGAGCATTACCAGCGTAAAATAACCTGTCTTGTGGAATTATTTCTCAATACATGAATTTGACTAGTTAAATTCATTTATAGGAAGTGATTATAAAATGTCTAGTTATGCAATTCCCCACCTGCTAATCTTCTAGCATAAAGACAAAACTAGCACGTGGAATATTTTTTATCAAAACATAAGTTTGATCATTGCAGAAACTTATTCTGAAGATTTTAGCAAAATATGTTCATGGAGAGCGAGATTAAATTACATTGTTATGTAATTTTCTACCAAGGGTGCACTAGTCAAAAAGATCTTATCATTTATATTTCTAAAAATATAAATTTCACTATTACAGAAGCTTCTTCTGAAGATTTAGGCGAAATTCTTACTATGAGAATTATCCACCATAGGCGCCAGTAACATTAAAATCCTATCACGTGAATGTTTTTATCATTACATAAAATTGTTCATGACAGAAGCTTATTCTGAAGATATAAGCAAATTTCGTTCATGGGAAATGAGTTTTAGTTGCTTATTTATACAATTTCACAACAGGGGCGTTTCTAGCATATAAAATCGTATTACGCCAAATTAGTTTTTATCAAAACATAAAACTGACCACAACGAAAGCATATTCTGAAGATTAGAGCGACATTCATGCATCGGATGTGTTTAAAATGCGTCTCAAAAGTCATATAAGGACATAGATACGTGAATCCTCTTAAGTGGAATACAAGACAGAGAAATAAATATAGGATGCATGGATATAGTTATCACGGAAATCACGAAAAGCACAGCATAGTACAGTATCTTGTTGAGGGAAGAAAGTCAAAACTGAAACTGTTAGGGGAACCGTCGGTAGCGTAATAAATTTTCTTATTTTTATAAATAGTTAAATCAGTCTTCAAATTTAATATACATTCTCATCTTTTGATATGTTAAAGAAGTTTGTTCAGCTTACCTGAAATTTTCCTTTTTGCGCCAAGTGATATCCACAGTAATCCAAAGTGTTGTAGCGATATTTATCTTATCCATTGATTCACTTATATTGGACTAATAAGAAATAGTATTAGTAGAAAATAACAATTGTGTGAAATGAGCAGAAGATTCATTTTCCTTTGAATATAATATTATAATTCTTGGCTAGATGTACATGTTTAAAATCGCGTTTTGGAGGCTGCGTATAAGTGCTCCAATTTTACATTATATTAAATATATTTACATCATATATATAAAGAGCGTCTTAACTGCTCGGATACATTTTGGAAACTGAAGGGAGATTGTTATTTGAGTTCTGTGCACACGCGCGGGACAAACAGCTGTAGTTTGAAGGAGGGAGATCTGCAGTATTTCTCCAATTAGTTAGTTTCGACAGTCTCTGGTTTTATTCACTGTTTTGCATCTGCGGTTGTCACTTAAAGTACTTATAGTTAATTGGGGTTTGGTTTTTAACATGTTTTTCAATCGTTCGCTGCACGTGGAGATTAATTAACTGCATATAAAAGGTTTCTCCGTCACTTCCCCGTAATCTCCTGTGTGGGGAATGGTTGAAGATTCAGTTTCTTACGGTGTTTTTCATACACAGGCTTGGGAGTGGGCTTCGTGAGAGTGTCGGCTATCATTTCTTCACTGGGGCAGTATTGTAGATCGATTTTTCCTTCTTCTTTCATAAGTTTGATGTTGTGGAAACGTATGTCGATATGCTTGGATCGCTTAGTATCTTTATCGTTTTCAGTCATTTTTATACAGGACATATTATCCTCAAATATCGTGATGGGTAGTTTTTGTGGAATGTTGAGGTCGCTTAGCAAGTTTGTTATCCAACTTAATTCTTGTGCTGCGTTGCTAGCTGAAACGTATTTAGCTTCGGCTGACGAAAGTGCAATGCAATTTTGCCTTTTTGTAATCCAGTAAATCGGTGATTTTCCTAGCATGAATAGATTTCCTGACGTTGATTTACGTGTTTTCAAGTCACCAGCCCAGTCTGCATCGGCGTATGCTGTTAGGATGGGCTTGCTGTTTGCGCTAAGAGTTAAATTCAAATTTTCTGTAGTTTTGAGGTATGAAATGATTCTTTTTACTGCTGACCAGTCCTTTTGGCGTGGTGTTTCGTTTCTACGACATAATATGTTTACTGCTGCAGATATGTCAGGACGCGTGCTTGTTGATATGTAAAGTAATGTGCCTGTCGCTTGTCGATATTTCGTGTTATTAGGTAAAAGATTATCGTCGTCTTCAAGTCTGTTGAATCCAGCAATCATGGGTGTGTAATGAGGTTTCATGTCGTTTAAATTCAGTTTTTTCACTAGTTCCTGTATTTTATTGTTTTGATTTAGGTAATATGTATCGTTGATTTTATTAATGTTTATGCCTAGGTAATTATTCACTTCACCTAAGTTTTTTAGTTCATATTCTTTCTTAAGTTGGTTTATTGTTTCTTCGATATCACTGTCCTTTCCTGCTATCAGGATATCATCTACATAAATGATGATGTATATCGGATTTTCTTGATTTGATTTAAAGTACAGACATGGATCATTTTTGCTCTGTAAGAAATTATTGTTTGTGAGTGTTTCCGATATTTTGATGTACCAGGCCTTTGCGGCTTGCTTAAGACCGTAGATGGCTTTTTGAAGTTTACAAACTTTTCTTTCATCACCGGGTTTAATATACCCATCTGGTTGACTCATATAAACAGTTTCAGTTAATTCACCATGCAAGAATGCTGTGGTTATGTCAACATGTTTCACGTTCAAATTTTTGTGCAATGCAGAGATGAGAAATGCACGTATTGTAGCGTGCGAAACTACAGGTGCGAAAGTTTGATCATAGTCAATCCCGAATCTTTGACTATATCCTTGTGCTACTAAACGCGCTTTATAGCTTTGAACATTTCCTAAATTGTCCTTTTTTAGTTTAAAAGTCCATTTTGAGCCGATAATTTTTGTTCCGGGTGGTGGATCTGTTAAAGTCCAAGTGTTATTTTTTCTTAGGCATTGTATTTCATTTTGTGTTGCTTTTATCCAATTTTGTTTATCATTAGTATTTTTCATTTTTTCGATATCTTCCCAATTTTCGGGAATGTTTTCAGATGAACTATTTGTGAGACAAACATATCTGTCAGGAGGAACGCCTCTATTTGTCCTATTAGACCTTCTGGGTTCAATTGGTTGCTGTTTGTGCACGGATGGTGTCTCCTCACTGTCAAGTTTTATTTCTAAGTGATTTTCATGTCTATCAGGTAATTGTGCATTGTCATCTGATGTTTTTGTGGTGTTTTGTATCTCCTCAATGTTATCTGAGTGTACATTTTCATTTTCAAGAAATTTTACCGTTCTCGCTATTATAATTTGTTTTCCTTGTGTGTGAATTCTATAACCAGTCGATCGCGTGTCATAACCTACGAACGTTCCGGTTTGAGCCCTGTTATCGAGTTTTCCTCTATTTACTTTATCGACGTAAAATAGCGCTTTACAACCGAATGTTCTTAAGTGTTTTAAATTCGGTTTAACTCCTTTCTATAATTCGTAAGGTGTTCTGTTGTTGTTTGCTTTAGTTGGGAGTCGGTTTTGTAAATATGTTGCAGTGTTTATGGCTTCACCCCAAAAATGTTTGCTTAATTTTGCTTGTGATAGCATGCTTCTAGTCATATCTAATAAACTTTTATTTTTTCTCTCCGCAACTCCATTCTGGCTCGGATTATGCGGGACAGTCAATTGGTGTAAAATTCCGTTCTGTTTTAAGTATTCATCTATCTCTTGATTTACATATTCACGACCGTTATCCGATCTAATTTCCTTAGGTTTTTTACCGAACTGATTGTATATCATCGTTATATACTCTTTTATCTTTTCAGAAACTTCGCTCTTTTTAGATAATAAATATATCGTAGTATATCGGGAATAGTCATCAATAAGAGTCACAAAATAAATTTTTCCGCCTAAAGTCGGTGTATCTAAAGGACCCCATACGTCACTATGGATCAAATCCACGATATTAGTAGCTCGGTTTGTTGCTGATTTAGGATACGGCATGTTAGTTAATTTAGTTTCGATACAAGTTACGCATGTTTTATTTCGATGTTTACATTTTCCTATCTTTATTCCGTCCGCAAGTTGATTTGTTATTATAGATTTAATCGCGTCATAATCTCTGTGACCGAGTCTGCGATGCCAGAGATCTATGCATTGTTTGCTGTCACAGTTATACGTTATGTTTACATAATTTTGTGGTTCTTCCACATCGTCCATTTCCTCAATAATGTATACATTTTTCTTATTTTTCGCCCTAATATATATTTCTTCATCAAAGATCAAATCGCATTTATTATCGTCGAAGATTAGTTTACACCCGTTTTTAGCGGCTTTACTAACCGAAATTAGGTTTGACTCTAAGTCTGGGACATAAAGCACTTCGCGTAATTTCGTTAGTTTTTCTTTTCCTTCGGGGGTTAATGTTTTTATAAAAACTTCTCCTGAACCTAACGCTGTCAGTTTATTACCATTCGCGATCGTTACTGAAGTTTTATTATAATCAAAAAATTTACTAAATAGGCTTTTATCATTACAAATGTGCGAGGTAGATCCTGAATCGAGAATCCAGTTATTTTTGCCTACTTTTTCGGCGATTAATGCTTTATTTTGCGTTTGATCATTTGCGTATTTTCTTTCGTTTGGAATTTTATTTTCTCTACGAGTTTCGGTCTTTTCATAACATAATGAAGATGAGAAATTCTTTTTATTTTTTAATTGATTGTTACGAGGATTTCCGGATTGTACCGTGTTTCTGCTCTTGTAGTGCCAGCATTCGTAAGTGGAATGATTTTTCATTTTACAGTTGTTACAATATTTTTGTTCTCTTCTATTTTCAGTGTGTGTATATCTCCTATTTGTTTTAAATGCTCTCTCGTTGTTGTTATATCCGCTATGTGATTGTTCTGACATTTCATGTCTACGATTATATTCATCCGTTAATTTGTTTTTGATAAAATCAGGGGTGAGCTCATTTTCTGGTCTCGCCTCCAACGCAGTTATCAAAGTATTGTAACTGGGGGGAAGAGAACACAGAAATAGCGCGGAAATATGTGAATCGCTTATATTTTCTCCAATGGCATTAAGTTTATCTATAATTTGCAAGATATTAGTGATATGCGTGATCATGTTTGCACCCTCAGCTAATTTAGTACTGTATAGTTTCCGTAACAGGTAAAGCTTACTAGATAAATTGCTTCTCTCATGTATATTTTTCAGAGCTTCCCATGTTAATTTGGCAGTATCTAAGTTTTTTACATTTACGATTTGAGAATCCTCGATGCTTAGGTTTATTAGAGCTCTAGTCTTGGGATCTTTTTTGTGCCATGCGGGATCGGCTGGATCCGGTGGATCTTGTACTATAATATCGTCGAGTTCCTCTTTAATCAGGAACATCTGCATCTTGAACTTCCATGTACTATAATTCGTAGAATTGAGTTTCTCAATAAATTGAGTATTTTCTTTTATCGCATTCATTATTACTTTTTTAGTGTTCTTTTATTTATTATTATATTTTTAGAAATTTGTTAAATTATCGTTTTTTTTTTTTTTTTTTTTTTTTTTTTTTATAATACTGGGATATTCTTTTTTCAGTCTCATAATCTTTGTTAGGGGAACCGTCGGTAGCGTAATAAATTTTCTTATTTTTATAAATAGTTAAATCAGTCTTCAAATTTAATATACATTCTCATCTTTTGATATGTTAAAGAAGTTTGTTCAGCTTACCTGAAATTTTCCTTTTTGCGCCAAGTGATATCCACAGTAATCCAAAGTGTTGTAGCGATATTTATCTTATCCATTGATTCACTTATATTGGACTAATAAGAAATAGTATTAGTAGAAAATAACAATTGTGTGAAATGAGCAGAAGATTCATTTTCCTTTGAATATAATATTATAATTCTTGGCTAGATGTACATGTTTAAAATCGCGTTTTGGAGGCTGCGTATAAGTGCTCCAATTTTACATTATATTAAAATATATTTACATCATATATATACAAGAGCGTCTTAACTGCTCGGATACATTTTGGAAACTGAAGGGAGATTGTTATTTGAGTTCTGTGCACACACGCGGGACAAACAGCTGTAGATTTAAGGAGGGAGATCTGCAGTATCTCTCCACTTAGTTTCGACAGTCTCTGGTTTTATTCACTGTTTTGCATCTGCGGTTGTCACTTAAAGTACTTATAGTTAATTGGGGTCTGGTTTTTAACATGTTTTTCAATCGTTCGCTGCACGTGGAGATTAATTAACTGCATATAAAAGGTTTCTCCGTCAGAAACAACATAATTTTTAATAAACGTCTTACATGTTAAATTTAGTGAAATTCCATCACATAGTTGTCTATAGCTATCACGGAAAACCTGAAAAATAAAGAACAGCAGCGCCACCTGTTAAGAAAGATGCTTAGCGATCCTAATTAGTACAAACTTCATAAGGATAGGACATGTTTACAAACAAAAACTTCCGTCGACCAGTCTACCACTATTTTTTTGTTGTAGCGATCATTGCAGGAATCACCATGGCGACGTAGGCCAATCATATCACAGACCTGTTTAGCGTAGACTAATCAAATTGCCCCATCTCATGTGTACAATAGGAGTCATAAAGAACAAACAGATTTTTCTTGCTCTCCAACAGTAATTTAACCAACAGTGACGTCAGTTGCCCTCTCCTTATATGAAGTTTGATGAAATTCCATCCCATAGATATCCAGCTTTAGCTATCATGGAAACCATGGGAACCGTGGGATGGCACAGCAGTGCCATATGTTGGGATATATACACCTACACAAATCAGTACCTTCCTATATCACGGTTTAACTGAATACGAAGCTTGATGAAATTCCATCCTATAGACGCAGGAATGGAAATCGTGAAATACACAACCTAAGAGTGTCACCTGTTGAGCGATATGCGCCCTAACATAATCAGTATCAATTTATGAGACGGCCTAATGGAATCTGAAGTCTGGTTGAATTCCGTATATTAGTTCTTGAGATAGAGCGGTCACATTCAGACTAAGACACAGGCAGACATTTTTCAATATTAGGCAAATCGTGTTTAGGACATTCCAAAGCGTGGAAATCCATCAAAAAACTGCAATCAAATATTTTCGCGATTACAAAAGTTTTTTCTCATGTATATAGAAAAGAGTAAAAAAACTAAAATATAGATTGAAACCTTAAAGTGTAATTATTAAAACTAAATCATAAAGGTAAGGTCTCATTTTTTACTTCATTGTATATTTTTTTAATTCGACACTCTTGATTAGTTGATTAAGGGTCCAGTCTTTAGTCGGAATATTCTGACCACATTTCAAATAAAAACAATTTCTAGCGACTTCTAAAAATCGATTTTAATCCAATATAATATGGCTTTTTTTTTTTTTTTTTTTTTTTTTTTGTGCTTCTTAAGTATAAATATCGTTTTATCTAATTTCTCTATTATTTTTTTTTGTTATGCGTAAAAAACTATCGTCACTACAGTGTGAAAGACCATATAGACATTAAAAAAGTCCTTCCGGCCTGTACCGGGAGGAAAAGGTAGCTTTCCTATATCTTCGTTTTAAAATTTTAGCTAATGTTACACGAAAACAGCAAGTTAAAATGCAAAGAAACGTTTACAAAAGATTCGTTAATACTGAATTTGAATAAGAAATTCGCCAAATTATTGAGCAATAGCCAAATTGGCTTCATTTATGAAGACTTATTTTGGTCGCCAAATGTCGCCAATTTAGGCAAGAATTTGGCGCTAACGGATATGAATATATAGTTTTATGCGTATGATTGGGAAAATTATTACAACAATGAAAGAAAATAATTTGCGAGTAATCGCGTTAATGTGCTGTTTTGTTTCAAAATGTCAGCCACCCTAGAATTTCAAACTGCTCTATCTCAGCCATTTTTTAAGATAGAGGTAAACCAAAAAATGCTCTGGAATCCTTGTATCAAGGCCTAACACGTAATTAAAAAATAAAGTTGAATTTTTAACTTTTTTGTATATTTATTTTAGTTTTAAATTTTTAAATGGCCGCCATCTTGAAACAAAATGGCGGACCAAGTTGGCCAACGAACTCGGTCGAGACATTGGTGAGCTTAATACACACAGTTAGTTTCATCAAAATTGATTTATAAATACGAGCGTTATCGTATGACATAGGTCATATATATATATATATATAAATATATATATATATATATATATATATATATATATATATATATATATATATCTATATATATATAAATCAACATTTGAACGGAGGGTGGTTTTGGGGTCTGGGGTTCATGATCGGTGAAAATATATCGAAATTTTCCGGAACTGCTTTCCGAACGGCTGCAATAGGTAGATTTATACTTTTTTGTATTGAAAGCTACCTAAAAGATAAATGTTATAAAAACTATTAAAATATGTAGCAACTATCTGATAAAATATTTAAATTATTTATTTAGTGCTTTGTCGACATTTAATGATCATTTTTCGAACAATTTTAATAAAAAAGTGCATTGAATCTTAAACTTATAGTACTCGAATTTATTTTTGAAATCGGCCCCAGAATATCTTTCCAATTTTAAATACCAAATATCTCCAGAATGTTTTCGATAGAAGACTTGTGAAAATTTATACTTTGGCTGATTTGAGTGTTTAGAACTGTTTTCTGGTGTTAAAATTTGATATCGGCATTTAAATTACTAAATTGTTTCTATTTCGATATCAAGACGCTCTCTTAAACTTTTTTTACTCACATAGATTTAAAGTAGATATAATTCCGAATCAAATGGCACTTTCCTCTTTTCATTGCGATAATTTGACCATAAATTAGATACTTTGGGTTTATTATCCTCACTCTCTTTTTATTTTCAACTGTATCATGTGAATTCTTGATATCAAAAGTGTAGGAATGCAAACTCTGATGGAAAATTACCTCTATGTAATGTTTCCATAGCAACAATTAGTTCACTGTCCGATAAATTTTCTTTTGATCTTTAACACAAAACGAATAGAAATTCACACCAGGACAATTACGAACAAATAGGTTTTCGTCCTTTCCATTTTGCACATAATCACCCAATGATTAGCTTAAGTGGGGAAACCTTTTAAGGCGTTTGTTGATGTTATTTTTATACTGTACTAGAATCAATGTCATTTTCCGAGAATTTGTAATAATTATATTATACCTAATATCTAAAAATACTTTTGCAGCAGTTTATGTATGTACTGAACATCAAATAATTCTTTGCCAATTATAGAATTTTGCGTTTGTTTATAGAACATAAATATTTTTTTATGTGTAACAACAACAACAAAAAAAAAATATTCCTTTATGAAAATATTATTGTTTATGGAGGAACATATTTGTATTTTCTTTGTAAGCATAGCAGTAAATCTGTATATATTATGTTTTTCTTACATGGCAGGAAAATAAGGCTGAAGTTGTAGTTTGCCGTTTGAAAACAACCGTAGTTTCCGGAGCAACGTCTCTCAGTGGTTCATTTTACTGTCACATGATCCATTCAGCAAATAGAAATTCAGAGCAGGAACTTTTTTTAAACACAGCACGATCTTTCGGCCGATATATAAATCGCAATAGTCAGTGGTTCACTTTATGGTCACGTGATGCATTCAGCAAATCAGCTTTTTGATCAAGAGTTTCTTTTGGACACAGAAGAAAACGTGCTGTTAACGTTTTGTTAATTTGCCAAGCGTCTAAGCAATGTTGAATTTTTCACGTTGAACGCATAGACGAACGAAATTTAATATAAAATTTTATATGTTGATGATTATTGATTCATATCGAACTATCTTGTTATCCCGTAAGTGTTTTTCCAAGAGTTTTCCGAAATGAATTTAAGCCATGCTGTACAATAATGTTATAGGCGCAATGAGCAGAGTAGGGCTGAACGCGTTTTAAATTAATTGTATTTCCAAGGTAATTTTATTAGTTATTTTACTTTTCAAAAAATTGCAAATTTCTTAATTTTAAAAGGATTTATGCTTTTTGGCAGCACAAACTTAATTCATTTTTACTTGTGTTTTTAACAAGGTTTCCGATTACTTTTTTTTACATTTAAAAATTGTAAATTTCATATGTTAAAATTATTTATGATAGTACTCATTCTGGCTAGAGCTACTGGAGCTAGAGAGTTACTGTAAAGTGGAGAGCTGGGACCGCGTAGCGGTCTCAATGGTAATTGCGTCGCAATTCACGGGTATTGGCAAGCGTTAGCGAGCAGGTGGCGGATCTCCCTAGTTGAAATATAAAATATTAGCATGATGCATCTTCATAAACGCAGTATTAAAATAAAAGATTCTACTGTAAACGGGATTGCCTTGCTACAGAAGACATTATATCGAAATGTTATTTTGATCTTTTCTTTTTTGAAATATCTTATGTCTAGGGAATTTCTGATCTGTGTGAATCAAGCGTCGCCATACTTATAGTCAGGATGCTATCATTTATTAAAATCCCTAATTGTATATTTATTTTACCTTATTTTTAATTAAATTGTTTTCTACACAAATATATTAATTTACATTGAATATTCATTTTAGATAATACATGCAGGGAAGACCGAGCTATTCTCGGTCAAAATTTGCTTTGAGTTCAAATATCATAACCCATGACCAAAATGACCCACTAATCAAATTTTCTCGAAAATGTGACCAAGCTCAATTGTCTTCTCGTGCCTGAAACCCGTAGGATATAACATTTAGTCAAAATAATCTCAGCCGTTTTCTAGATAAAGTTAGCATGACCCACAGTGACCCCAAAATGACCCACTAATCGGATTTTCTCGAGGATGTGACCTGACCAAATGATTTTCTCGTGCTCAAAAACCGTAGGATACAAAATTTAGTACGAATCGTCTTAGTAGTTTTTTTTAATAGCTTGACCCATAATGACCCATCACCAAAATGACCCAGTAATTGAAATTTCTCGCACATGTGATCCAGCCCAATAGTCTTCTCGTTCCCTAAAACTGCAAGATACTAAATTTAGTTCAAAACCTCTGAGCCGTTTTTAAGATAAAAATAGCTTGGCCCATAATGACCCATGACTAAAATGACCCACTAATCGAATTTTCTCGAACATGTGACCTAGCTCAACAGTCTTCTCGTGCCCGAAAACCATAGGATGCACAATTTAGTCTAAATAGTCGGAGCCGTTTCTTAGATAAAATTAGTTTGACCCACAATGACCGAAAAAGGACCCACTAATCAGATTTTCTCAAGCATGTGACCTAGCTCAATGATTTTCTCGTGCCCCAAAACCGTAGAATACAAAATCTAGTTCATATCTTCTGAGCTGTTTTTAAGATAAAAATAGCTGGACACATAATGACGCACGGCCAAAATTACTCACTAATCGAAATTTCTCGAACATGTGACCTAGCCTAAAAGTCTTCTCGTTCATTAAAACTGTAGGATACTAAAATTATTTCAAATCCTCTGAACCAATTTTAAAATAAAATAGCTTGACCCATAATTACCCATGACCAAAATAACCCACTAATTGAATTTTTTCGAACATGTGACCTAGCCCATCTGTCTTCTCGTGCCCAAAAACTGTGGGATGCAAAATTTATTGTCAATAGTCAGAGCCGTTTTTAAGATAAAAATAGCTTGACCCATAATGACCCATGACCAAAATGACCCACTAATCGAAATTTCTCGAACATGTGATCCATCCCAATAGTCTTCTCGTTCGATAAAACTGTTTGATACTAAATTTAGTTCAAATCCTTTGATCCGTTTTTAAGATAAAATAGCTTGACCCATAATGACTCATGACCAAAATGATCCACTAGTTGAATTTTCTTGAACATGTGACCTAACCCAACAGTCTTCTCGTGCCCAAAAACCGTAGGATACAAAATCGAGCTCAAATCGTCTGAGCCGTTTTAAGATAAAAATAGCTTGACCCATAATGACCCATGACCAAAATGACCTACTAATCGAAATTTCTCGAACATGTGACCTAGCCTAATAGTTTTCTCGTTCATTAAAACTGTAGGATACTAAATTTATTTCAAATCCTCTGAACCGTTTTTAAGATAAAATAGCTTGACCCATAATAATCCATGACCAAAATGACCCACTAATTGAATTCTCTCGAACATGTGACCTAGTCCAACAGTCTTCTCGTGCCCGGAAATCATAGGATGCAAAATTTAGTGTAAATAGTCTGAGCCGCTTCTTAGATAAATTAGCTTGACCCACAATGACAAAAATGACCCACTAATCGAATTATCTCGGGCATGTGATCTAGCCCAATGATTTTCTCGTGCCCGAAACTCGTAGGATACAAAATTTAATCAAAATCGTTAGAGCCGTTTTTTAGATAAAATTAACTTGAACCGCGTCGACCCAAAAATGACCTACTAATCGAAAGTTCTCGAATATATGACATAGCCCAATAGTCTTCTCGTGTCCGAAAATCGTCGGATACAAAATTTAGTCAAAGTCGTTTGAACCGTTTTTTAGATACAATTAGCTTGACAATGACCCAAAATGACCCCAAATGACCCACTAATCGAATTTTCTCGAACATGTGACCTAGCCCAATGGTTTTCTGTTGCCCCAAAACGGTAGGATACAAAATTTCGTCAAAATCGTTAGAGCCGTTTTCAAGATAAAATTTACACACACACACATATATATATATATAACCACACACACACACAAGATTTTCTCGTATTAGAATATATATGATTACATAACTGAATATCTATATTACGCATCACCCACCTTACATAAGTCCAATTTGCGTTTATCTTTAAGTTTGTAAATTAAATGCAAGACTTCTAGCTTTGAAGAATTCTCTATCAGCTACAAAAACCTAATCACAATTTCTTCTTAATTTTTATTTTTCTGCTTTTAGCATTGAACTAATTTTTATGCAATTTTATTGATTTTAACTATGATTTTTGTTTTCAAACTGAGGGATCGTGGTTTAAATTTTTTTTTCTTAAAAATTAAGGGACTAAGAAAATTTCCTTAAAGTTATTACCCTTACATAAAGTTAATGGTACAGTTTATAATAATTTTAAGTTATACTGTTTTATTTTTCTTAAAATATTTTTATATTATGAAAAAAAAGTAAAGAGAAAAGTTAAACTTTAATATTTCTTCCATATTATACGATTATATTTTTTCAGATTTTTATAAATTTTTAAACTATTAAAAAACTCAGTATAGCTTTCATTAAATTTCTAATTAATCTAATTGTTCCTCCTTTATAATTTTTCATCACCTCATTTGTAGTTATATATTAAACATATTAAAAGGGATTTTCCAAAGATTCTTTATTATGTAAATAATATTTATTGATATCGCTATATCTATTAAATTTTAATCTTAAAACAAAATTCATGTAATAAATTATAAATATTTATTAAGCACTTCTCCGGATATAAAGAATAAAAACAAAATTAAAGACAGCATTTATTTTGCATGAACTATATGACATATCATGTGAAGTAAAGTTTTGATTAGCCCTGTTGGGTGAAAGATTGCTCTATCTTGTTGGAATCAAAAATCATTATTTTTTATATCTAATAATATTCATAGAAACATGTGCAAAAGTGTATCTATGTAATGACAAACATTCACTGTTATAACTAGAGCATCTCTTCTTCATTCTCAATAAAGGAGGTACAAAGCTCTATATGCTCAAAATTAAAAAAACACAACTTTAACCTAAAAAAAAAAAAAACTTGTGTTTGCGATAGTAATTATAATTTTAATTGGTTAACTTATTTTTTCATGTTATGTCCTACTCTGTTCTTTCGCTGCATTGTGATACCCTAACGTGTAAGAATTTATTGCAATCAATGCACAGCATGCTACCCTAGTAGCAAACCAATATTGGCCCAATAATGCGCCAATATTGCACTCATTGGAAATATTTCCAATTAATGCCCAATATTTATGAAATATTGGTGTTAAATTGGATATATTTCAAATCAAACGCCAATATTGTACATATATTGGCACTGCATTGGAAATATTTCCAACCAAATGAAAATATTGTACAAATATTTCCAATCAAACGCCAATATTGTACATATATATGCGTTACATTGGAAATATTTGCAATCAAACACCAATATTGTACAAAAGTTGGTGTTACATTAGAAATATCCCTTTTCCGTTCATTACCTCTGTACTCTTCTTAGGCGTGAACTTACATAGATCCGTTATTTTAACATACAATTATTAGTTTTGTAAACGCAACATAATTTATGAATATTGCTCAAACTTTGTTCCGATTAAAATACTTTCCCTAGTTTATTTATAATAATAAATTTGTTTATCTTCAATTAAATACGGGAATCCTGAAAATACATTACTATTAATAAAGCGCAACATATATTTTTCGTTCATTTATATTTATTCATGTAAAGGTGATTTTTAAAATGAGACAGCAAATTAAAATTATACATTAATATTTTTGTTGGATTTTTTATCATTAATCTACCCAATCTAGGTAGAGCACTCTCATTATTTATCTAATTATTGAAATACAATACAAAAATTAATAGACACAAGAGTTTTGTGGTAATTAAAACAACAGCACAATATGTATTCAATTTATTATAGTATTTTTATATAATAATATTAATTTCGTATGGAAATTGTTAAAATAATTATCATTGCTAAAAATTTATGATCGAAATAATATATATATGTAATACAAAACTTATTTTTTAAACTATAATATAAAATTTCTATAAAAATATAAAACCATGAAAAAATAAATTGTTTTAAACAGTAATGCATGAGCTTTTCCGTTGCATTTCCCGTGTGAATGACACATCAAAGGAATTTTATCCTGAATACGTTCCCGGAACACGGAAAGGAATAATTCTTCAACAGAAAAAAAAATGCCCAGTTTTCAGTATAAAGCCTAAAGCAGTCAACTGTATCTTCTTGTAAGTTTCTTGAAGAATGCAAATTTATTTGTTATTTTGCAAATAGAAGCAAAACTTTAGTGATCTTGTTTGCAAAATAATTCTGGCCTCAAAAGCTTCTCAAGGATAAATTTTGAGATCTAAAATACGCAAATTAGCTGTTTTTTTCTTTAAAAAAAAGGTATTTTTAAATAAATCGTTCTTTTATCAAATAATTTTGGATATTTTATTATTTAGATTTCAAGGAAATATATGATATTAATTTAACAAGAAATTATTTTTGTTTTTGTAAATATTATCTAAACAAGGATTTCAAAATTTAATAGTAGAATTTCACACTTTCTAAATTATTAATAAGCTAATTTTGAGCGTATCACCTCTAAAAATACGTGGTTACACTTCACGAAGTAAAATAAATATTTTATAAAACCATGATGAAACATTCAATATCAACTTTAAGCTCATACAATAATTTTAATATGTTGCGATGTAATAAAACATTTGATAAAAATTGTGGAGAATTTTAGTTAAGTATCGAATGAGAAGGAGGCGTACCAGTGATAGAGGTATTAACATTTCAAACTTTAAAAACACACGTGACACGTTTTTATACAAGAGACTCGAATTTTATATTCGAATTTTTATACTCGAATTTTTATATTTATATATAAACATTAATACAAAACACGATGATGTAAGTGTATTGAGAGAATTAATTGCTGGGAGAAAAATATTAAGTCAGCAAGAAACTGATTAGAGGAACAGGGTTAAACAAGCTACGTTATAATAAACAACATCAAGAGAGTGACTCCCATAATGTCAGCCAAAAATGTTCTGACATGAGACTAGCTATTTTAGCATAAACTCAATCTCATTCATTTCACCCAATTTCCTTACAAATTTGTCCTATACTAGCTAAAAGATTACATGGATTATTCAACAAATGCTTTAAATCAGGAGAAAATACTTTAAGGGTGTATAGAGTCAACATTTTTTTTATTTATTTATAGACATCTTTTTAATGATTTTTTTTTTTCGTGAAATGTGTCTTTATATAAAAATTGATTTTCAGAAAAAAAAAGTTTTGAAAACTTTGGATTTTTTGAAGAAAAAAAAATAAATTTTAAATCTATTTAATTTTTTATGTAACTCATGAACCCGATTTCATTGCTTTTTTCACTACAGTGCGCAGAAAAGGTTTTTTGTTAATTTTTTTTTCAAGATTTATAAAAGTATTACAAAATTTATAATAAATTTAAATGCAGAAAATAAAAAAGGATTTTTGAGAATGATTTTTATTTCGAGTATTATAATTTCGAAATTTACGCATGAAATTAAAAATACTGAAGACAGTTTATTAAAAACATAACGTAAAAGCTCTTCACAACTTTTATACACATATCTTGCAAGAAAGTTTAGATATTGTTGTGGTTCCTTACAACCACTGCCATATTTTTATTTAATTTAATTTAAGAAATATTTTTTTAATATTTATTCATTTAATATTAAAATTCACATTCTAAAATTAATTTAATTCCTTCCTTTTTAAAGCTTCCCCTGTAAGCTTTTCTTTCTTACATAACATTTCTTTTTTTTTTTTTTAATGATAAATATAGTTTTGAAATCTGAACCCTCGGGAAAGGAGTCATCGAGAACATTCTACAACCTTCTAAACGTGAAGTCACTTCCTCTTGTAGCTCCTCACTTGGTCAACCAAATTCAAATCAGTTTAATACGTAATTTCAAATTTGTAACTCTTTACTACTAATTAGCATCTTATCTTAAAAAATCTATAAAAATGTAATCTAATTAAAGCAGTTTTCATATCCTTTAACATTACAAATTATGCCAAAGCAAGGTTCTAGTACTTTTATCCCTGCCAATTAGCGATTTTAATTACTACGGCAACCCCCTTTCCCTCTTGCAACGCTGAGTCTGCGCGCTTTGGCTCACTGGTATTTTTACTGCAGGCGCGGAAGGTAGTGGCTTGTCTTCTGCGAAGAATCTGCTGCAAAAGCAGTAAAATGAAAGAATTTTTTTTAAATTATGATGGTTTGATGAGCTGCATATTTTCTTCTGATTATGGCAAGAATGATAACAATTCCACCAACGGAGATGCAACGACGATTGTTAGTAATGCTAAGTGGGTAGAACCTGCTGATTCTGTATGGCAAGGGTAGTTTACTTTATTCGACTGGTGCTATGTTCTGTGTTTTGAATTGCTGATAAATCATATAAATGATTTGTTTTTTAAGACAAGTATCTCCTTAATCCCTTCGCGACGAGCGTCCTTTATAGAATTTTTAATCTTTTACCACCGGTTTTTCAAAACAGAAATTTTCGTGTAATTGAATCGAAGAAATGCTAAGATTTAATGAGACAAATCTTACAATAAAAAATAACTGGTGGGAATAATCGATGATTCTGAGCATCTTATGCGACACGTATACGTGTCGCTCGTCCCCAAGGGGTAAATCCCCGAGAGAAAATTTTATTATTTATCTCATGAGAAGTGCATATTGAAAAACATCGATTGTTTACTACTCATTCTAAAAAAATGGATCTATAAATAAGAGTATTATGAATATTTTTTTTTCAAGAAATTTCTTTATAAATAAAGATTTTCGAAGCTGAATTCTCAGTGCATTCCTTTTATTTGCATCCACCACTTTTGTTTTTTTTAGGTCACTTCAGGTAATATTTTTGCTTTTATTTTCTTTGTTCTTGATTATCAAGTATATATGAATATTTATTTAACGAATCATTTTTAATAATGATTGTCATGTCGGCGTGGTCTTTTACGGCCGTAACTCAGTGTACTCGATACTATATTCTACTTAATGATCACGAGATATAATTATTGGAATTTTAATATTATTTCAGGGTTAAAAAACTGTATGATAATATTCTTCGCCTTTCATCGTCCAACCACCACAGATATATATTCTTTAAAACATGATAAATTATGAAAAGACCCACTCTGGGATAAATGGACTTAAAATTTTAGTTACAGGCGAGGGAAGTCTGATAGTACAATACAAAAATTGCTATATCTGCTGTTGTAATTATTGTATAAATGACCGGTTTACTTTATTTAATCAATTTAACTTTGTAGCATTTTATTAGTTTTAAAAAAATTTCCTTTCTTTTTTTTTTTTTTTTAATTTTGATCTCCAGACCCCATTAAAAACAAGATAGAAAAAACAAATACATATACCAATATAATCGCAAGTTCAGTAATACGAAGACAAGAAAGTAACTAATAGAAGAGTAGAATATTTTGTATATACGTATTAGCGTGTCCAAAAAATATGGTTACTCGGTTTATTTCTGTGAGTATACGAAATAGATAAATAAAGTAAATTAGAAATTTTTTATAGGAAGGTGGAGGATTCAAAGGGTAAACTTTCATCTAAGTTGGGAGGGAGGGGCTTTCCTACGAATTCAAAATTTGTTTTTATATGGCCCCTATATAAAAAATACCTAACTGCAAAAAGTATTTATGTTGCATCCTATTTCATATCCAAGAAGTTTGGTTTGAATATCAAAAGTCACGAAGTTATAGAAAACCAAAAATCGTGACTAACCTCACTTTTCCACAAAACTGAAACCGCAAAATTTTGGCAAAATTAGGGACTGTCTATAAATCGATGATTGTATCATATATGTCAATCATGTCTATTTTCCCGCTTTCCTTTCTAAAATGCAAATGAAATATTGTTGCATTTTTTAATACAGTTTTCAGCCATTGATGCATGAATTTAGAAACGAATTTGTAAATATTGAAATGTAGTGATAGTAATAAAGACTGAAAAAGAATATTTCGATTTATATTATAATCATTCATTGAATGGGTTTTGAGCACTGGGGTACAGAATTTATTCAACAAAATGCTTACTACAGTAGAAACCCGGTGTAACGCGGTTGTACGGATACAATAAATTATGTAACAAGTTCCAACAATTTAATAGTACAAAACATGGCAAAAGTCATATGAAGAACTAGCTGTTACCCGTGACTTCGTTCACGCAACATTAAAATAATAATAAATACATTAATTAAGCAAAACGTTAATAATTAACACACTCTTTATCACATTTCATAAGAGTTACTTGCGGTATTTTTTACGGTATTTTTTGTTATAGGGACCTTGACATAACTCAGTCTTAAAAAAGTGAAATTTTGTGCCAAATAATCGCGAAAATGAAATTGCAACCAATGCAAAAAGGAGGGCCAAATAAAATAGTGGAAATAGAGGAATTGGATAAAAACAACTGTGAATTTTAGCTGATAAACAATTTTACTTTTAACGCCTTTGTGAAACGTTTTAACAGCCATCCTTCAAAAAAACATTAATTGGAATTAGTATATGCTTTTTCTTTAAATTCAATTCTGCCTCCGTGGTTTAATGTATAGCTGAAACAAATCTTGTTTTCTAAATGACAGTATGTTGACAGGCAATTTTTGTTCTCCCGAATAAATTGATTCATGAAGTTTGAATATGTGAAAATATGTTTTTATTTTTCGGGTAATTTACTGAAATCAAGATTTTGTTTTCACCATCTATCTATTCAAAGTGAAAATAAATTCTGTTTTTCAGTTTTAATGAGAAAATGGTGTAAAAAATATACTGATCTGTTTTATTTCTCCTTTTTCATACACAAATATGGAGTATGTTACTTTCCGTTTTTAGAAAAACTTCATTAAAATTTACAAAAAAAAAAAAATCTTGGTATCTAATTTATTTGTTTTAATTCTGAGAGTTAAGTCGTCGGATCAATGATAACCGGTATTAAGTAAATCGCGTTGCGTTCGATAGTCTAGGAGTAGTTTCGAAATACAAACACACGGTCAGATTTTAATATAATAGATTCGTGTTCATTTTCCTTTTCTTAAAATTATGATGTGATTTTTAGCAGAAAACTCTCATCTGTATATAATGAATACTCATGCTTAATAACCAGTGTAGATAAAAAAACATTTAAATTTTTCGTTATAAATATGGCGTGAAACTCATCTACTTTATATGCTTACTCATCCTTGTATTATTAATGTAAGGAATTGATTCACATTCATTTTAAAACATATCGGAAAATTCCCGTTTTATTTCAAATATATATTTCCCCAGAGAAATCTCTTTTAAATGACATAATACTTGTTTATTTTCCAGGCAATTAATTTCAATACTGGCATAGGGGAAATTATGTTATTTTAACGAAATAATATTAAATCTTTAGGTTTTATCAACAAAAATGGAACTATGAACATTCGTCATTTTTTTTAGGTAATCGAGGTATTTCTTTTAGTTTTAAGAATGAAAATATTTTTTTCTCGCTATCCATGGCATCATTTTCGACATGGATAATATTGCGGAGCATATTATTGACATTTGCTAACCATTTTCTTTTGAAAGTTCTTTTTACTTTTTTAAAATTTAAATAAAAAATACGGTATAGCTATATTAGCCGTGCGCAGACGGTAAAACACCACGTATTGTTACGATACAAAAGAAAAAAAAAAAGAAAAAAATAGAAGAAAAAAAACCTAAGATAATTTTATTTCACCAATCAAAGCATATCCGCTTCATTTTCCATGTATGACGTCATATTAGCCTGTTTCCTATGGTTACGCATATTGAAACATTGTATTATTATCAAAAGCTAAAAAAAGTACGTTTTATTTCTAATAATATTATTTAATCTTCTTCTTAATTCTTTAATTTTTTTAATTTCATTTTCATTTTTCCCGTGAAAGTTTTTCAATTGAAACTAAATTGTTGAGTAAAAATTATTTTTTCGGGTTTTGAATTAGTTTTGGCAACGATAAAGTATCAGCAACGGTAAAGTAAATTTAACCATTTTAAAATGCTATACGAAAAAATGTCCATTTATTCTCTATGAAAATAACGAAATTTTGAATTATTAAGAAAAATATTTGAATAAAATTAACAAAACCCAGCCTATGTTCATATGAGGGTTATAATCAGCCTATATGCAAAGATACAGGATCATTAAATGCTCCATTTTGACACTGGCTTCAGCCTAACATTTGCACACAATCAGATTTATAATATTATTAGGATTATACTAAGTTATTTGCAATAAAATGCTTTATGTGGTGGAGCACCGTCGTTTTGATACGAAACATAATTGTAATCCTTTAATGTTACTGTATTTTCCATAAAATCTTTGATAATAATGTTTAGAATAATGTACCTATTGTCTGTCAGTGCGTAATAATGTGTTGGTGCAGATTCCATACCACACAGATATGGAAAATCGCTTTTGGTGATGTATTTCACGAACGAAAAGTGGATTCGTATTGTTCCAATAATGATCATTATGGCGGTTGCTAGCTCCGTCTTCCGTGAACAAACATTCAACTGTCCACAAAATATTCCATACGAACAGTGAATTTACAGAATGTTGTATTAGAAGCCAAATGTAAAAATTTACGCGATGTACGTAGTCGGAAGTGCTAAGTGTTTTTATCCCATGTATACATTACGAATGCCATTTATTTTCACGAAGTATTTTCCAAATTGTAGAGCGTGGAATATTTATAACTAAACTTGCTTATAGGACACTCGCATGTGAATTAGTGCTCAAAATAGTGCAAAATATCAACTATTTCATTGTCACTATATAGCGATGTCCGGTTTACTTTACTTAATCAATTTAATTTTGTAGCATTTTATTAGTTTAAAAAAAATGCCCTTTTTTAGATTTTTTTTTTTTTTTTTTTTTTTTTTTTTTAGAATTTCGATTCTGGGACTCCATTAAAACAAGATAGAAAAAACAAATACATATACATATACCAATATAATCGCAAGTTCAATAATACGAAGACAAGAAAGTAACCAATAGAAGAGTAGAATATTTTGTATATACGTATAAATATCAGGGTGTCCAAAAATATGGTTACTCGGTTTATTTCTGTGAGTATAAGAAATAGATAAATAAAGTAAATTATAAAATTTTTCATAGGAAGGTGGAGAATTCAAAGAGTAACTTTCACCTAAATTGGGAGGGAGGGGCTTTCCTACGAATTCAAAATTTGTTTTTTATATGACCCCCTATATAAAAAATACCTAACTGCAAAAAGTATTTATGTTGTATTCTTATTCATATCCAAGAAGTTTGATGTGAATATCCGCAAAAGTCACGAAGTTATAGAAAGCCAAAAATCGTGACTCACCTCACTTTTCCACAAAAACGAAACCGAAATCTTGGCAAAATTAGGGACTGTTTATAAATCGATGATTGTAACATGTAGGTCAAACATGTAGGTGTATTACAAATTTCCATTTGCACTATACTGATGATTGCGCTCTAGTCCTGGACGAGGAAGTAACGAACCCGTTCTTTTCAATCGTATAATTAACCTATGAATAAACCATGGTAATAGAATATCTCCATTTATATCTATTTATATCTCCATGGAATAAACATAAGGTTGGGCTTCTGTGAATTGGGAAATCGACGTTTGAACTCTAGTGCTGTTTGAGAATTCTTTCTTTGCATCAAGCGTATACCATAGCCATTTCAAGAAGTTCTTCATTGCTAAATTATTTCAACGTAAACTGATAACACTTTAAAATTTTTATGCAACAGTAGTAGAATGGAACATTATACTTTATTGCAGGCAATAATCAGGTGAAGACGAATTCAATAATAAAAATGTTTAGTGTTATTGAGCTTCTGAAATAATTTCAAGTTAATTAGCCGCTCTCAGACGTTTAGCCAATCTCGTCACAGACGATTTTCAAAAACTTCCAAAGCTTGCAAGTAATTTATTTCAAACAGCTGTGATGTTACTATAAATTTTGGTAAACAGAATTTTTAAACATTATTTAAAAGTCCGCCTCAAAAAATTTTAATACTAAATTTTATTTTTACGTTTTATGTTTTTTTCTTTAAAATTAGAGTATCGATAATTATTCAAAAGAATGTATTCGGATATAAGAAAAAAATTAAAGTGGTAAATGCGATACAAAAAAAAAAAGAAAAGTCAAGAGCATTTTTGGTTTCTTACTTGATTGGTTTCGTTTTTTAAAGTGGAGAAAAATTGTTATTGAGACTATGGACTATCGACCGATGTGTGTAAAGAGCAACAGTTCAGTAAAATTGAAAAAAAAACTTTTAAGTGAAAATTTCATTGAAATTAACATTTGTTTTAATTTGGGAAAACGTTTTCTCCCTCGTTATATTTAAATTTGCGGTATAGTGGATCGCGCTAAATCGGGGCTCTAGTGTATTATGGAAAACGTCTTCAAATATTTAGAAAATCGCTTGGTAGTTAACGTCAATATCTGTCGTGTTAAATTTATTCATGAATCTGTTTCATTACAAATTACAAGTTACTTTTTTATACGGTCCCCAAAAACAATGTTCATTTTTCAAACCTTCATATCTTCACGAATATTAAAGATAAACGCTTAGTTTATTTCTTTTTTCTTTTTTTTTTTTCGTGTGTGAGTTTCATAATTGAGAGCAAGAAATAATTTTGTAATTGGGTATATTTTTTTTTATAAGTGTCAGTGCAGAAAATAAATTTTGAATTTCGTAGGAAAGACCCCTCCCTATGGAGATGAAAGCATACACATTGGATTCTCTATCTTCCTATGACATTTATCTAATTTAAATTATTTACGTATCTCTTACAATTACAGAAATAAACACTGTAACTATCTTATTTGGACACCCTATATATATATATATATATATATATATCTGTCAGTAAAAGATATACGTAAATAACATAAATTAGGAAAATTATGTAAGATAAATAATATAAATATTTAAACCTCACTTTGTATTTTTTGTGACTCTGAAGTCACGATTGTTTTAACCACTTTTTGAATTCAAACAAAAAGTTGTTTTTGCCTTTACAAATTTTAATTGAAATTCAAATATACTTTCGTTCATCTAGTCTCATTATCAATTCTGTATTAAATTTTAAATTTCTAAAAATTATTGAAATTCAGACGTTAAAATTTAAAAAAAAAAATTGTATTTTTTTTTTACGTTTCAAATTCAAATTATTACGCCTTTTTCTAAACTAAAAGAAGTTCTGTAATAAATATTTACTTATACACATATTTAAATAAATAAAATTTCACTTAAACATTTCTCTCTGGTGTAATTTAATATCGTTTAATTTTGTTTTTGATGCATTAAATGTCAAATCTCTAAATTTTAGAGTTCGTTCAACTCTATTCAGAAACATTAAGCTACATCTGGATTTTATAAACACATTAATTATACGGAATCTACAACATCTAACTATTTCAGTAATTATATTTAATAACATGACTGTATCTCATGAACAGATTACATACAGGAAGTCTATAATTTACCAAAATGTGTTTTAAATGGCTTTTAATCTGTGAGCGTAGTGTTAAATATGCTTTAGTTTATAAACTCTGAGTAATCAAAGAATATCTTGTGATGATTTATTCTAGAATTTGGATTTGGGACGTAGAGATAGTTGGCAATTGTTAAAATTTCCTCTTTATAGAAAATAAACAGTTACAATTTTAAGTGGGAAAAAGTAATAATACTTCTGCAGCTGTTTGTTTTATCATTGAAGAATTTTCAGTCTCCATAATAATGGCATTTGAATAAAAAATCTGAAGATATGAGAGAAACAGCGACGGAAAATAAACAGAAAAAAGCAATTTCTAACTGGGAATTTAACCACTTCTGTTATTTTTCAATACAAAAAAACTTATATAATTATTAACACAACAATTATGTTTTTATATTGCGCAAGTAATTTTAACATACAAAACGCTATTTTGAAAAATTTCTTGTTCAAAATTGGCTTATTAAATCAAATGTATAGTTGGAATATTTATAAAATGTAGATTCGCGATTTCCCTTATTAATCTATAATATTAAAACAGTGAAATGCAATGTGATATGTAATATTGTGGAATGTAATATTAAAACAGTAAATGTCTATGAACAATATAGCAAAACTTTACACAAAGATATTTCAGTGGGGGGCAACGGGGAAGAGAATGATAAAATCATGAAAATAACTTTTTTAAAGTCAATTTATTTTTAAAATTAGCCTTGAATTAATTGTATTGCTAGAATTTTGTACGTAATTGCATTTGGTTATATATGTAATCGATTCCAAAAATAAATTTATGAATCTGTTTGAACCAAAGGCAAAATCGCCGTATGATAGCAAGTAGCTGTTCAGATTTTCATACTTCTTTCTTCTAAAGTCTCGTTCTGCAGGCGGTCCCGTTTCAATTTCATTAGCATCTAAAAATTATATATTTTTCTGTCTGTCTGTTTTCTAGCCTTTTTTTATAAACTTCAGCTTTCGTAATAATTGACCTATAGTTAGAAATTATGGGTATGGTGTGGTAATCTACACAGCACTACTTTACGTTTTAAAATAGTTATTGTTACGTGTACAAATATAGTTTGTTTTACAGGACTACGTCAAAAAGAACATCTATCAACTACAATTGGGCGTCAAAGTGAGCGATATTGGCGACAATGGTATTTAAAGTTAATGTAAATTAGAGTCCTATATCGGGTCGGGTTTCAGTCGCGTTTCGGGTTGACTTCAAATAGAAATTTTGGGTTCGGACTGGGTATAGTTCAATACGTGTAGGACTCTAATCTGAATAAAAACAAAGCGTTGCCACAGAACACAAAGTTAAGAACAATCCTTTGAAGTCGCTTTCATATTTTTCTTAAAACTTTTGTTGTATTTCCAAACAAATGCACGTGCCGACCCAGTGACTTTGTATATACATTCCACTTTACCACATTTTGTATACATATTTCTCAGCGATATTGGCAGTGACCAACTTTCTCATTCACGTGTTGGATATTTTTGACTGGGTTTTCAGAAGCGGGTCACATCTGAAACAGATATTAACGGAAGTGTTATATTTTCAAGCGCGATTGGTTTGGTTCAGGTAAAAGTGGGTAGAAAGAGTATCAGTTGAAGACATACTTTCATTTTTGAAATAACAGATTCAAAATTAGGTCAAAAACTAAATGAAAGCATCAAGAAATGTGGGAGCCCATAATTTAAGAGGGTACCAGAAGTTTACTTGTTAACATATAGCTCTTCTAATAGAAAAACGTCCTACTTTAAAATATTTATTTTATTGTATACGTGTTGTTGCTGCTAAGACTTATAAAATGAGTTTCTTAACTAAGAAACTGAATTACAATAAGTGATCAGTAGAAATTAAATGTTGATGGCTTTGCATTAGTTTTACAATTTTTGATCTTTTTGTTATTTTTGGTTATTTGTAAGAATTTTTAGGATATGCTTTAATTCTTTTAGGGCATTTAAAAACAAATTTGAAACCAATTTTGTCACATTTTGTGTTGTTCTTTACAAAATAAAATGCAAACATTTTACAAGAATTACATTCACGTAACAAACATTTTTTAAAACTAAGATAAACAGAGTTCAAACAAGCTTTGAAGAATAATTCAGTTTAAAAAAATTAACAGTAATTCAATTAGTATCAATGCACGTCTGTGTCTCTTTAGGAATTGAATTATCGCCCAGGTTCATCATTCTCCCATTTTTACGATTCCTCTATTTGCTTCTAACGGTATTAACAATCAACCAGCTTACCTACACAGTAAAATATTTCCGTTCAACACTAAATTATTTGATGGGACAAAAATAGCAATTGAACCAAAACATGGTCCACTTGCCTTTTCAAAACTGTGGATTATAATGAAATTTTTAACCATATTTCGACAATATGTAACAGATATTCAAACAAATAGTTCCATGAAATCTCAATATGCTATTTTAAACCCCACTGATGTTCGTCTACTTGTTCTAAAGGTTAGAAAGCTGGCTACAAATAAAGAAGTTCCATATCTGGATCAAGTTCAGTCATAAATGTTCATAGTGTATCGGATTTCACTTTAAACCGGGGTTACGATTTGATTAGTCATTATTTGTAAAGAATGACTCTAGCCACTTTTTGAGTTGGCATTTTACCAGTTTCTTGTTCACATTTTCACCAGTTCTCGTTCAACAGTTTACCAGGTTGTGCTTCTAACTACACAAATTCATATGATTTCTCCGGAACACAAAATGTTAGAACAAGGATTTGCCATTTTATGTTGTCAACATTTTTCGCACCCTGTTTTGGTGTAAGTGTGAGTCAAATATTTAACAGAATACTTCTTAAAGTAAGATAAGAGGATAAAAGACTTTTTTGGAGCTTCTGATCTGGTATCGTTATTCACATTTGAAACTTTCAAAGAAAGGCTCCCTAAGGCAAGCCATAGATTTCTGAAGATATAAATTCAGATATACAGTATTAAAAAATATTTTGAGTTTATTTTTTTGAACTTTTTATGGCTTTTTAAACTTTTAGTGGATTTATTCGTTATACTTATTTTGCCATTAGACGTTTTTAAGTCGATAGCAACCGGGATTTTCTGATCACTTGTATGTCCTTTAATACTGATAAAAGAACGTTCAAACTCAACACTTGATAAGTTCATGTATCGATGTTAAAATATTTTATGTAATTATTCAGTCATGGGGAAAAAAGATAATACCCCTTTGCAATAATTAAGCCACAAATCATTGTAAAAAACTAAGTGATACCGACTAAGCAGTAACAAAGCTCATTGTAAAAAACTATGCATTTATTAAATATTGACACCGTCTACATAATAAAACTTGTATAAACTTTCAAATGATGAAACCCCCTTTTGTAAAAATATTTGAGTTCTTAGATAAAATAAGCCCGGAAAAGTATAGCTACCCCTGGCCAAAATTATAACGACGCCAAAAATAGTAAAGAATCATAAATTATATACTTCTGAGTATTAATAAACATTATATAATATGTATTTATAATCTATGTTTTTCAGTTTTTATTAAAAATAGTAATAATTTAAAATATATATGCATTTGAATATATATGTATCGTAAGAAAAATTTAAAAAAAAATTAATGGCCATAATTATAAGAACACTCCTTATAAGTTCGAATACGTACAGTTTTAATAAGAAATGTAAACATCTTTCAATGGAGACTCAGCTATACGAATCAACGTGCTTCGAACAAGTTTTGATAATTAAGATATGGATATACATGTCCATGACTTGTAAATAGTTTCCTCAAGATCTGTAATACATATGAATATTGCTTCTCATTTACATAAACAAAAAGTTTACCATTGCACACTATTCCATATTTATAAAGTTCATATCCAGCGTACGAGGTGACTAATCAAATAATAGGACATTATATCAATGAATTAACTTTTAATCACTAACTTGGTTAGCCTTATGTTGAGCTGATACAATGCCTCAACCCATTACTGATCCTTCTTTATTTTGACAGCTCCATGCAATGTTTCTAATCCTTCACAAAGTATGGGCATGATTTATAGCGCAATAGAAACGTTGCATAAAGCCGTGAAAATAATGGAGGTTCAGTTATTATTTGGGGTGGTGTTTCAGATCAAGATAAGACTAATCAAGCTATTGTTTCTGCGTAAATGAAATAAAAAGTGTACACCCGTATTTTAGAAGTACAAATTTTGGCATTTCGTTGCTTTTAGGAGAGAAAAGGTTCACTTTCGAACAAAATAATGAATCATGCCGAGCTATAAAAGGTAGGAAAAAATGGTTGCCATACATTTGCTTTCTCGTTCTCCAAATCTTGAAATTTTTAAGAAGATATTCCACTACATGTGTTTTCAATTAATTATTTAATATCATTTCAACCTACTGTTTCGTGCAATTAACTGTTTACCGTCAATCTATTTCAGGTGAGGTGAATGGCCAGTCAAAAGTGTCCCCAGGTAAATGCCGAAGCAAAAGGAGTCCTGGTTCTGCTGGTAAAAAGAGTACTGGAAGCGAAAGTAAGCAATATTGTATTTTTCATTTATTAAAATAAGTGATGTGTTGATTTTAACAGTATATTCTTCAAGTTTGCACCAGTTCTTTTTCACACAGTCATAGAACAAAAATTTCAGATTGCAGAATATAAAATCTTGACATCCCAGATAATTTAAAAAGGAAATATAAAACGTAGCGTCATCCACATGCTAATTTATTAATACATATAAAAAGCAAAAAGTTTCAAGCAAAACAAAGAATTACCTGCAAAAGCATAGATAAAATAAAGAAATTTTTAATCGGGTTGATGAAAATTACCGTCAACCGGGACAACTTTGCCACATGGGACAACTTTGTCACTTTTTGAAAAATATGTTTTTTGGCGCTCTGAGAAGTTCCAGATCAATTAAAATAGGCACTAGCGTTTTCATTTCACAAAGAAGACATTGTGTGACACTATTCCTATGCGTTTTCTCTTTAATTAGTTGTTTTATGGCCGTTATCTCTGAAAATAATTTAATTGGAAAACAGGCGATTTTGGACGTCTAAAAAAGGGTTTTCCGTTTCAATTTTTACTTCGAAACGTAATTAAAACTACCTATTTTGTCAGATAAAGTATATAATAAGCTTTCGGAATCGCTTTTGGAACTTGATCTGATTTTATTTTTCAGGTTGATAATATTAGTTGGCAAAGTTGCACTAGAAATCTTGGGAAGAGTAGGACAACTTTTCCAACATAGAATTTTGTCCTTTCCGTAGATTCATTCATATTTTTTGATAAATCGGATTTCGCGTTTTCCTTGCATGACACATCTGAAGCAGAATCCGAGCAAGGTGTGGTGCCAGAGGAAGAAGCAGAATCCTAACAAGAGGCAGAACACAAGCAACCTGAAGAACCCAGTGAAGAGTTAGTGCAGGACATTGTTCCTCAAGATGGTGAACAATAATCAATGACTGAAGACATCAAGTTAGCCAGAGATGGTAAGAAATTCATACAATTGAAGGTTAGGATGTTTGTGATCGTTAAGTTCTTTGCGAAAATAAGTGTGGAACATTATGCTGCAAAATTCACTCATTATTACGGACATGAAGACTTTGAGGTGTCAACCTTATAACGAAAGACAATGGTTGGAGTTTTCATTTTCCTACTGTTCTGGACGAAGCGTCCGTCAACGTAGCTGATGTTGTGTATATTGTTAAACCTCTTTACATAGAAAAAAGGGAAAATTTCGTTTTCTGAGAAGAATGTTCGATTTTTTTCTAATCGTTCTTCTATTTCTTTTCTTTTTGTATTGAAATGTATATGTCATGATTTAAATACATTACTTGAATTATAAAATTCAATTTTCCTCTTGATTTTTACTGGTTTTTAGAGAGGTGGCAAAATTGCTCCGTTTCCCAGGTAACTTTAACAGGGTTTTACGCGCACGAAAATTAGAAATGCTTACTTAAATTAACATGTTACCACATATTCTTAAACTAAAGTTCAAGACTAATGGTTTAAGACGATTTTGAAGCATTATTGATCATTATGAGTAAACAGAAGATGGGTAGGAGAAATAAAATGTGGCAAAGTTTAAACGGTTTACGGTAAAATATTCTGTTTCTAGTTATCTTATCCTAAGCCATGGTTGCCAAATTTCCGATCTTTTGAAGACAACATATTTTGAACCAAAAAATGTATTCAATAAATTGTGGCTTGTTTTAATGTGGTACCTTTTTTATTTAATTTATTAAGTAATACTTCTGGTTCAAATTATTTTTATTTGATTTGAAATAAATCAGCATGTTGGCAGCTATGTCTTAGAAGGGTTTGGTGTCATCCGTTTAGTAATAAAGGTAGCATTAGAAATGCAAGCAACAAAATTCTATTAAATTCTAACTGTTAATTGTAGCTTATTTTGTTAATGTAATTCAGGAAGCGTTTTTAAATGTTTAAGACATTTAATATCCATGTAAGGTTTACCCTTCAAATACTCATTAAATATATGGAACAAAACAAATAAATAAAGAAAAGCTTTTTCTTATTCCTTAGTGCAAACAATGAAACATGAATGCATTATTTGTAATTTACAAAGGAATTTTCGATACTGATAATTCTGAAGTAAAGTTAATATCTACAGAGAAAGTGTTGTCCATGCATTGTTTTCCAATTTCAGTTTTTAAAAAATGCAAATTATGGGCAAGAGTATTAAAAAATATATATATTTAAGAAATGAAAACTAAATTCTTACTTGGGATTAGCATAGCGATAGTCATACTTATGATTCATAGTCATATTTACAATCTGATTACAGAAAAAAAATCTATGGATTGGTTTGGATACGTGTTTTGTTGATTCAAATAAGGATGTAATTTCGACAGATAATTTGGCATTAATAATGAAAAATTTTGACTTAATTCGTTTTAGCAATTATGTCTAATTAACAGTATTTTAATAATTATCAGCATAAATCTTTGAAGTTATAAACAGAGGCTCGGAGAGTCAACTTTGCCCATGGCGATAAAGTTTCCTAAGAGCCGCTCTATATGAATACGCACAAAAGGGGGGAATTTTAAAAGATAATTATATTTATTAAGTTCGTTATTTTTTAAACTGAATTCATTTTTATTTCATTTCATTTTTAAATCAAATTAGCATTTAACTAATAATTATGTACTATTTCAGATTTTTATAGAAAATATTACTCAGATAACATGCACAAGTAACTGTATGTTTGTGTTATGGGCTATAGAAGCAAACTGTATGCACTTTTCCGCTTCAACATAGACATCATAAATATTGCATATAGCAACGTTAAATTATATTTATATGGAATGTTTCCTTGAAAAGCCTAAATCAACTTTGGATCTTGAAAACGACTGTTTTAATATTCAAATTTTTATTGTTAAAAAGGCGTATAGCCAACATATTGAAAAAGTATTCAAGCCGGGACTCTAACCCGGGTCATCAGTATAGCGTGCTGACGTTCTATCAACTGATCCACTTGGAACGACACCCAGCCTGGCACTTCTCACTATAACATGTTGGCAAGGCTACAAACGCAGCACAAGATGGAATATTTTTCCGTGAGCCACCAACTCTGGGGCAAACACGAAACACAAAGAGAATCCAGCATCGATAATTGAATAAATTTATTTTTAATACTTGGAAATTTTTCCATCGGAAATTTCTCACGCCTTGCATTCATAATATTCAAATTTTAATTGCTTTAAAGGCGTATAGCCAACATAGTGAAATGATACTATACTGATGTACTATAGTATACTGATACTATACTGATGTCCCGGGTTCGAGTCCCGGCTTGGATACTTTTTCACTATGTTGGTTATACGCCTTTTAAGCAATTAAAATTTGAATATTATGAATGCATGGCGTGAGAAATTTTCTATGAAAAAATTTCAAAGTATTAAAAACGACTGTTTTAAATCAGAAAAAACTTACAAATTGTTATAATAATGATAATTGATATTTTTAACTGTCATTTTTATGAAACTTACTTTTTATATATTTAATAGACCTTCCTTTTAGGCAAGGAATGTGTTAAAAATAGGTTTTAGTATACTTGTGCAGGGTGCTCCATGTAAAATCAGGCCATTCCGATCTTCATCTACTGACACTCTCTGGAAAGTGTACATATAAGTAATCGAATTTAACAAAGAGTGTCCCAAAATGAACTGATATTTTGTAATTTCATCAAAAGAATTAACATATGCTGTCACAACCGAGACTGTCATTTGTCAGATGCTTTGTTTCATATATAACCTTCATATCTCTACTTTCAAATAAAGGAAAAACATCATCAATGCTCAACTAAAAAAATGTGTTTAAAAAAATAATAATTGTCTGATTTGTTTTGGACACCCTTTAGTAATGTGACCAGAGCTCAAACAAGCAAATTAACAAACAAATGCGTAAATTATAATGTTATTCAACCTGGCCTGGTTTTTTGTAGGATGAACTGCATTATTTATCACCCATCAATTTTCAATCATCATTTATTGTTGGTTGAATAATTTGGTGGCGCTGTGGGCATGCTTTACACACAGTGGTAAATAGGTCAGGAATTTCTTTTTAATCTAGATTCCAAATCACTAATAGCATCTCAGTGAGAGCACGAATTTAAATCCGGGGATCTCTGGACCGGTAATCAGCACCTCACTAGTTGGTTGTAATAAATTATAAAAACACCGATAATGCATATAGAATGAGATGTTTTCCCAAAATCATACTGATATATTTTTTAAATTAATGAATGTATAAAAATTTATGATTTTTATGAAGAAAGAAGTGTTATTCAATTGTTGCAGAGAGAGGAAGCGTAACTTTTTCAAAACTGAATTCTTGTATCTTTTAAGAACTTTCCATCTAAAATGATACAGGTTGTAATTTTTTTATTTATCTTAATGTACTTTTAAAGGCATCAGATAACCCCTTAAGTAATTTTTATTGCCTAAACTAGCTTCCGTAAACAAAGTGAATTGTTTAACAAGAATTCAAAATTAAAAAAAAATAATTAATATCCTTAAACGGCTCTAAACTTAAAGAAATGTAATTATCTACTCAACAAAAAAGCGCCTTGTTGAATGGAGATAAATTAACCCAATTTTTGCATTGCAATCAGATAATTCACTAATTTATTTTATGCGTTACTCTGGGTTCATCGCCCTCTAATCCACGCTGAAAATAAAAGAACTGCTTTCTTTTAACCCTTTAAGATATTATTTTACTTAAAAGTTGCCGTAAAATTCAATTTTCTGCATTCTACTGAACTATATTAGCTAGTATAACAGTTTCTGAAGAAGATAAAATTTTATTACTTTGCTTTAAAAGTAAACATCACTATGTCGATAATTTTTTGAAGAAGATATGCAGGTTTTTTTTTATTCTAACTTTATTGAATGGAATGTTGGCTTTAAAATGATTCGAAATATATAAGTTTCGTTTGCGTGAATGTTGTTTCTAAATTTAATTAAGAACCAGGAATTTTCATGCATACCACTGCCTAATAGTGATGTATTTTTTTATGGCAAATTAAGTGTTATTTATATTCTATATATAGAAGTCTATAAATATACAAATCCAGATATTCGAGTCCATAATTAGATCTTAAGATTTATATTTATTTCGTAGGAAATGGCTGAATATTTTTCTCGTGATAGATGAGTGGGCGTACGTGATTTTTTAAAAAGAGCAGTTTTATTTCCACGACGTTTTTGCATTTCCATATGTACGGATAAATATTTACAAGAGAGAAACATCTAGTTAAAAAATTGAAAATAACTTCTTGATTTAACATAACTAGGCCAGTTTTTTTATTTCTATAAAAATATATGTTTAGTGCTAGTTATTAGTATTAACCCTAAAGTAAAGCAATATTAAAGCAAAGCAATATTGGTCCAATATTGTTTTTAACGGATGTATATTAGTCAATATTGTCGATATCTGGACTTACATTTACCATATTAGAATGGAATAATGCCCCAACTTTCGAATGTTGACCAACATTGATATGATGTTAGCAAGACATATTTCTCCATATCATTGCCAATATTTACAATGCAATATTTTTGCAATGTTTGTATATCATATCAAATATTTCGAATAACTTTTTAATATTGGCTTTCCATTTAAAATATTTAAAATATTTCTGTAATAGTAGTTTCTAACGTCAAGCTAATATTTAATAATATTGATATTCCATTGAAAGTGATTCCGAAGAATGCAATGTTGGTGCAATATTGAATCCCAATATAACCAATATTGGTTTACTACTAGGGATTTTTAAATTGGTATCTAAAGTGCAATTTTGGCTGAGGTGGAGCTCGATTTTTAACATACCCTGAAAGGAATTTCGGATTGAACTCAGGTTTAGATTTCTGTACGGTTCAGTACAAAGTCTGTAGTTTGTACTTCGTGTTTGTTCATTCGTGCTTTGTTTTTTCTGACAGCATTAACTTTCTTTTAAAAAAAGTTCCGAACTACGTTGTTTAAGTAGAGAAAAGCACTTAAATATGTGTGCTGAAAAGAGACAGAAATAAAATATATTTCGACATAAAGGAATAATAAATGAGACTCAATCAAAATGGAATTCACATTATTTCATGTATTTTATTTCAGTTTTAATGTAGAAGTTTGCATTTGAAGTGAAATGTGATGCGGGCCCTTTCAGAGACATCGTAGAATAATTGAAACAGCATTTACCTTTTCGCACATAATAATTTTCATTCGATGAATTATTTTAAAACATTATTTTCTAAGAATTGTTTTATTGAATATTTTTTCCATTTTCATATTTTAATCTAAACATCACTAAGTCGATAAATTTAAGAGGAAAATATATATTTTCTTTATAGTTTCGTATTAGAACAGAATGAAAATGTAAATGCATGCTTTGGAATGATTCCAAAATTAGAAGTTTTTGTTTGTTGTGGGAATGTTGTTCCTAAATTTAATTAAGAAACCGGAAGTTTCCGACACATTATTGCTTGCTACTAAGATATTTTCCCATGACAAATTATCAATCATATGCATGAATAAATGCACTTTATAATAAAGTCTTGTAATTGGTTGATATGCATTTCTGAAAACTGCCAGATTTTTTTTGCTTTACTATTTCCGAGAGAGTTTGTAAGAATATATACGAGAATTATATACGAGTGTTTCCTTCTAAATTCTCTTTGTGTTATCTTTAATTCTTTTTCAAACAGTGAATACGTTAAACTTAAAATATAGTGTGATATTAGGAACTGAAATTCATCTTCTCATATTTAAGTCAAAGTGTGTCAAACTATATATATATATATATATATATGTGTGTGTGTGTGTGTGTGTGTGTGTACGTGCGTGGGTGTGGATATTTAAATGATGCGTAAGCCAATGAGTGATATTATTTTGCTAATGTAAAGGATGGAAGTATGCAGCCATTTTTATCGATAATTTGACTTCGGTAATAGATGGATGTGCATTGGTGAGAAAGTGTTTTAGTAGAAATTATGCAATTGCTAGAGCAATGCGATTCATCAGGGTAATATGTTGGAGCGAGTTGAAAGTTTGAAAGCAACTGTTATTGTATCCAGACTGTGTTTAGTTGTCTGAACTTCCATTTTACAGATCCGTAAACATTTTAAGCTGCGCTTATTTTGAGTTAAACAAATCTCAATACGGTTTTTAATGTAATAGGTAAGAGTATTATAGTAAATAAAAACAAATAATAGTAATGCAGAAAGTGAAAATATTACTTTTGCGATTTTTTCCATGAAAATTGATAGAACATAAAACCTGAAGTCTTTTCATAGAAAAAACAGAGATCCATGTTGATAAACGTACTAAGCAATTATTATCGATGTGGATTTCTGGAATACACCTAGAAGAGTAAGGACAATAATTAGAAATCCACATCAATAAACCTACCAAACAGAGTTAGCTATGTAAAATCTCGAGTACTGGATGAAATTTTCCTAGTCGATTTTTCTCATATGAGACTTACCTTCATCCAATTGGATTCAATAAAACTCCACATCAGTGAATATCCCTAACAACGATACCAACATATAATTCTGCAGGCCATTTCCTGGTCTAAAGAGCTGGTACCATTTAACTACAATAAAAAAGATATACACATAAAAAAAAAATACACCATGTACTGGTAAAATATATCTGCAAATGTTAGACAAACCTACTAGGTAGCTATATAATCAGGAAATATAACGTAACTTGATGCAACAATACCAGATTTTTCTCTGAACACAAACGGACCTGTAAATTAATTAGATAAAATATGTTTTCGAAATAAAACTTAAATGTTCCTTCATGTTAATTGCAACACATATTCAGTTCTTTATTTTCATAAGGTAGATATGCATTAGATTTAAATAATTTTTTTTTTTTCGCTATCGAAGTGTGGATTTGGTACTGTGACTATAATGTTATGATTTTCTTTTATGAATGTTTTCTTTTTTAATTGTAATAATAATAATAATAAAAAAAACCATTTATTTTTGAATGGTTTAATAAAATGTATTTGTCATGTGGTATTTAACTATGATTAAAGCTTAGTGATTTATATTTTAAATTTGAATATTTAAAACACACTAATTCTGTTTTATTCTACATTTGTTAAATGATTCATACATATTAAGAAGTTTGAAATTAACATTACAAAAAATTCTAATAACATTAGTTTGTCTTTACAATAATTCTGCTTATTACTGCTAAACTATAAAGCACTGAAAATATACGTTCACAAAAATATATTTTTTAAATTATCTACAAAGATTTTATTATCTACGATCACTGAATATAAGCAAAAACCAAAACATACAGCGAAGGCGGAAGTATATAATGCTTGTTTACGGTTGTTTACAAGTTTATCCCCTTTTTATGTTCTGTAGTAAAATCTAAGTAAATTTATTGATTTCATAAATTTTCTGATACTATCTATTAGAATGACTTCTTATTCAACCCCTCTAAAAATATCAAGATACAGTCCGTAATTTTAACATCGATTTTTGCATTATTATGTAATTATTTTTTCAACTTGACCGTTATGTTGTAAAAATTCATTATTTTAATCTAAATGCTTGTTAACATTTTTTATCTTTTTACAGTTAAATCAATTTACAAATATCAACGTCAGGCTGAAAAAATATGCATTTTTCATTTTATAAGACAGTTACTGTCAGAGATAGGTTAGCTTCTGGTTATCATCTGTTATATTTCACAGCCGTTAACTAACATTAATTATACCGTTTTTTATATATAAAGATTAAATTTAAAATATGTTCTAATGGCCATTTTTTTATTACATATTAAATAATTCTTCTATAAATTCAGTGGTTATTTTTGATTATATACAAAACTTTTATCCCAATTAATTTATATAAAATGACAGGATTATCAACCTTTATTAGACAATAACAGGAGCATAGAGTCCACAATATTTAAGCATTATTTCCGTCGCACGTTAAACAAAGATTATATTAATGATAAAAAAAAAAAATCCTTCATATTTTTAAAGGAAAAATAGATGTTGAAAAAATCGTTTTGTGAAGAGTTTAGTTAAACAGATCGAGAAAAATAGAGAGTTTGTGAATATCCTATCTTTCCTATCTTTGATAAAAATAATACTTGCATAAAAAGCAAGAAATTTTTAGCTACTTTATTGGAATAGTTTGACAAAAACATTACCTTTTCATTTTATGGTATTTAAGACATTTAACACTGACTTAAGTTGAAACTGTGTAATGTGAACGCTCCGATTCAAGATACTTAACACAGTTACAGTAACATTTAGAGAGGTCAAGCCAAATTTAAAGTAGCCCGCTTCTATAATTAATGTTCTAAAGTATCTTAGTCTGAACGTAGTATAAAATTTTAAAACAAAAAGAGTTCGATTTTTCCTGAAAGCAACATTCTGTTTTGTGTAGTCGAATATGCTATGTTAATAGATTCTCGCCGTCAGAGAGTAATTTTTTTTATTTGCAATTATTAAGGTAAGCTGAGTAATATTCTGTTATACTGTCAATTTTACCAAAGTCTGACATATGCCTTTATATACCAGCATTCATTAAAAAAAATTAATTAGTTATTTCTATAAGAAATAAATAATGAACTAATCTGTCTTGATTGCTATTTTTTATTGGTGCAAAAAAAAAAAAAAAAAAAAAAAAAAAAAAAAAACTCGTTGTTTTAACAATGAATGCCTTGCTTTTAAAATGATACCTTCTTTAAAAATATAAAAATCCTTATACATTATTACTCCTGTCAACATACCTTTTTCTAAGAAAATATGAAACGCAGAACAACGAATGAGATACCATATGAAATGTTTTAGAACCGGCTTCTGACATAGCCCACTTAACAATTCGTTAAAACATGTTTTTGATTAAAATTTTCTGAAAATTAAAAATTAAATCGGCATTGTTTTCATAAAAGAAATGAAAGGTTTTCCTGAAATTATTGTTGCCAAAAAAATAAAATATCACATTATATGATGCTCAGCAATTATTAGAAAAACACCGCATGGATTTATTTTATACTTATGATTAAAAAGCGAAATGTTTAGATTGATGAAATTGAAATGTTTAGATTTATATTTCTAAGTCCCATGTTTTTCCCGAAGCGGATGAGGTCATCCTCTAATGCAGTCAAAATACGATTGTTAATTTTTTTTTTCCTCGCGCGTGCCTTTAGCAATCTTGGATCAGTTTTTAGTCTAACTTTGATGGAATAAATTAGATGATATTCTGGCTTGACTAACAACTAAATGTTGTTTGCAGATATTTTTATCCTTGCCTTTTCTTTAGAAGTTTAAACCAGCATCTAATAACTATTACATATTGATAAAAAATGGTACTTCTCTATTATCCCGTCGACCACTTTTCATAACAAAAAACTATCGCCAAATAAACCGGAAGAACGTTGTCATTGGGATATCAAAAAATAAATAAATAAAATATAAGAATTTAAGGACACAATTGTTATTTTAATTAATAAAATAACTACTAAATAAGTAAAACATAATGAAAAATACACGCAAATGTCGAATGTAAAACCACTAGATGACGTAACAAACACACATAATGATTCTGACATCAAGTAAATGGGACTGCATTTTTGGCGTTTAATCTTACAGTTTGGCGGTAGTTTTTTGTTATGAAAAGTGGTCGACGGGATAATAGAGAAGTACCTAAAAAATATTAGATTTCAGTGCGAAATCCTCGCACGGGCCCTCTGGTTATCAATTATAGTTATAAAATATTAAAAAAGGATTGTGATTTTACTAATGCACATTTTAAACAATGTAATTAATCACTTTTTTAAAATAAAATAAAATAATTATATATAAAATATTTAAATAACGTTTAATCACTGGAATCTTTCAGAAAATAAAAGTAATTAAACCTCACCTGATAATTACTGAATAATTACTGAATTTTCTTTTTCGAGTTCTCTTAAAAATTAATTGATTCCCCGAATAAAAAAATCAAACATATTCAATTATTTAGCTTACATCTGTAAATAATTAATCGAATAATGAGAATTTAACAAATAAATTCCTTCCGGGTTTCTTTGGTTTATTTTTATTGAAAATTAATTTTTTTTTAAAAACTATTTCTATTTATTTATTCATTGAAAAATCTTTCGAAAAGTTTCTCCTTCTTTATCAATTAAATTTGCTGATTATAGATAACATATTTAAAAACATGGTAACACTTTAAATAAACTTAATTTCCTCAACTGATTGTCGCAAGCACATAAATTTTTAAATAAATTATACACTGATTATAAATTGCAGGGTGAATGGCCGCAATGAAAGCAGAAAATCTTGGACTAAGAACATGTAAATACACTTTCTCTTTTGAAAGATACTTAAGATATTTTCGCTTTTGTCATTATTTCTTAGAATAATCAATGTGGGTGGGAAAAATATTCATCTTCTAGACTAAAAATTCTTCTACGCGTTGGAGAAATCTGACGTTATCCTCAGGAGGTAGAATAATTAAACCGCTGACTAGTTCCAAAGGCTTGGGGAATGTTGTTTAATTAAATTAATGACAAGAAATCTTTACTTGTTGGGTATTTATTAGACTTTCCTTTGGAACGTGTTGATTTACTTAAGATATTGATTATATGTAGTTGTTCAAATGACGGAAGTAAGTTTTTGTCTAGCTAATATGGCTCTGCTTTTGACAGTGAAATAGAGTTATTGTGTTTCAATTCATTTAGAGGTTTTTTTTTTTTTTTTTTTTTTTTTACATAAATAAAATAACGGAAAATAACAAGTTTATCTTGCATATTAGAAGCTAAGAAAATGGAAAAAACTCTTTAGGAGAATTACTTGAAAGAAAATTAAATGTAGCTCACAAGAGGGAATCAATTAAAAAGAGGGCACGTGTAATACGTAACTTTTTTCGATAAGCATTAATTGCAAAAGTTAAATATTTGGTGTCAGTTGAAGATAGTTTAATTTTTATATTTGATTAGAAAGAAGTATTGTGCAATGATGATAGATAAACATTTCTTTCGGCAGGTCTTTGGGAACTATCTGATTAGATTTTTTTTAAGCCCAGGATATTTATTACAAGTAGTATGTAATGTTTATATATGCTGTATGTTATACTTAACAGCCCTGTGTAACACTGAGAAAAAAAATTATTTGATGATAGAACCTTCCCATCATCAAATAAGAATGTTTTATTATTTTTAAAAGCTAAACATTTATTGATTTGTATTTACAAATATGAAAAGCCGATAGAAAAAATTGCATATTTGATCGCGCAAGGTGATCGTATTGAAATTTTCACAATTCTTTTACACGGGATGCGAATACAAACTGCATGCTCTGAAAATAATCTTCAATTAAGTATTGCTTGAATGATAAATTATAGATTTACCGTTGCTTTTCTATTTTCCTCCTCTTCATCAGTGAAGTTACCTTTACGTTGCGTTTTTACTTAACAAGTGTCGAAAAATCCCTGAAAAGTATGTAAGAAATAAAAAATATTTTTTATCTCTATTTTGTATGTTTGTTCGTTTTTTATCCACACCAGTAGCCATAGATAATGTTTTCTGCATGCACCTGTTCTTGCGGTAGCTACATAGCTATGATACAGTATAAATATGCAACTCAAATTCACAAAAGAATAAATTTTAAAAGCATCCACTTCAGATTATCTTCAAAATTACTTTTCGAATGTGTTGAATTGTACTTATATGACATAATTGTTTGCATGATATATGCGTTGTTTTTATTATTTCAAAGCATTGGGATATGAGCTAGTGGAGACCAAGTTTTCGTTGTAAAATAGTTTTTATTACTCTCACGAGGAATAATTTCTATCAAGATGAAACTTTGCATATTAAACATATTTGATAATAACATTTATTTCCAAAAATAAAATATAAGCTTTTCTTCAATGAACATTTAATACTGCACATAAATGAGCCGGCGATAACCCAGTTGCAAGAGGAGAGGACTTGCTATGAAAGGATTGTGTCTTAGAGACTCGAGCAGCCAAATGTTTCCTGCATGATAATGACAACTGGTGCACGTTAAATAAGTCGCAGATGCAATGCCCTCCATATATGAATTGCTAGTGTCCGGGATACACAATAAAATGATGATCTCGACGGTTCAAATGTGTGTACGCCAAAGTCCAACCTCACTCAAGGCTCTTGTAATGCTTTTAACATGCCTACAACAACAACATATAATGATAACTGTACTTGGCCTGACTTTCTTTTAATGCGAAAGAGCTCTAGAACATTCCTCTTTGAAAAATCGATTATGCATATATTTATAGTCACAGTAGTTTTTTCACTACTTCTGCATTTATTTTGTATTCTACATCACGTTTAGAATCTATTTGAGATGCAAATATGAATTCATAGTTTTACACATAAAAAGTTCTGAACCAAAGTGGATCACGTCCATTTTTTCGTTCAACAGACTTTGATATGACTTCTTGCTCTACAGACAATAATTTATTCGGTGTCATAACATGCCAAGTACTAGTTTGAAAATGTGATCAACCAAATTGCACTAATCTCTTAATGATCCTTATAAGCTCCTATCGGAGCCCATTACTTTTAGCTCCAAAATATGTCTGAATAATGTTTTATGGACTTGATCCACTTTCATTCTTAGTACTACCTCATATATGAATGTGAATAAAATCATTCTTCGAAATAAAAGTGAAAGTTGTATAAAAAATATTTCTTGTTACTTTTATGTTCAGAAAACTTTTTTAAAACATTTTTATGGGAAAGAAAAATCCCCACATTTTGTTTGTTTACCGCCACGGTTAGTCTAGATCATGGCAGAGGAAATTTTCATTGTTTTATTTCTGTATCGCGTCTTTTATTGATTTGCGAGATGCTCTTTCAGATGCTTGTCCCTTCTCATTATATTAGAATACTTCCGGGTTGATAGCAGCAGCGAGAAATGTCAAAATTTTCTGTATCTTGATCAGTTGGGATGGTTCTTTGTCAATGTTTCTTTTATTTTATTTATTTTATTTTCTTCAGTTCTGATAAATATGTCATAGATGTAAACTTGATAAAGGCTTGCTTAGTAATGTTATAAGTGACAGGCGAAAAAAATCTTGTAAAAATAGTGTAAATAGGAGCTGATAGTGCATCTATAAGTAAAAAGAAATATCTAAAATCGAAACATATGTGATTAATTTTGCTGTTTTAATATTGTGTGATCGTATTCCGGACATTGAACTTAAGTATAAACTATAAACTACCAGTTGTAAATTTATGATTTTTAATTTTATAGTTTAATATTTCTTTCATCATATATTAATTGTAATAAATTGCGTGTGAGATGTAATTAACCATCTGATAATTGAATTTCAATAAGAATCATAATATCACTCAATATTTGATCAAATATTTCACGAAGGTAAATTTTATCTAGATTCCAGAATGTGTATTTCTAAAGGTGGTATAAATAATAAATATACACTTTGTCGCTAAATTGTCAAAAGCCGTAGTTAATGTGTTAATGTGAAATTAATGAAATATATTGGGTAAGGTGGGATAAAATAGATAAGAAAAGTACGATTTTTCAATAATGCTTTATTTAGCTTTTAAAATATTAAAATCAGTAAAAAATAGTAAAATAATATAATAATAATAAATAAATAAATGTGTATGAAATGAGATCATATCATCATAAGTTGAAAGTATTTTCATATAAATTTTTAATCTTAAAACTTCTAAACTTTTGATTGTTTTTTATAACATTTTTATCCCAGGCATGTTGTAAAATGAGTATTAGGTGGGGTATAATGGAGAGTGGTAAAAATACAATTGTAACTACTCCAAATTTTACGGAAATGTATTTATTCTTCACCATAAAGAAGTTTTGTTATATTAACTATAATTTACATTAAAAAAACTATAACGCACACGATTGTTATCTTGAGATACCTTTAAGATTTTAAGAATATTTATTTATATAGTTCAAGTATATTCATTTTCTGGAAATACATAAAAATTACAAAATATTGATTTGCTAACGAATTTCACAATGAAATATTTATAATCCATCTATGTAGTCTATTCAAAAAAACTTCTGATTGATTTTTCTCCTGTGTATAGCCTAATTGCCTCTCAATATCTCAGGTAAACTTTAACAGGGAACTTAAGTTTATGTAGTTTTGTCTAATTTTTCTTAGTAAATAAATATAGACGAATTGCCTACATTTTTTTAAATAGTGAAATGTCCTCTGACGTGTACTCAGATATTGTTCATAAAAACATTTGCCCTAGCACAGTATTTATAAATTTGAGCACATGCCTAAGATTTCGCAAAATATGGACCCACGTTTTATCTCTATACAAAGCATTATTCAATCATGATATGTATTTTTATTTATAATTCATTAAGTCTGTTGAAATTAATATAATTTTATTTATCACATTTAAACATTCCACAATTTTTTTTATCATCACTAAACAAGGTGACTTTTCTGCCGAACAATGCATTTTTTTACTGTACTTGAAGACTATTTTCTGCTTAAATAAGGCCGCCCTTTCTAGTGACTAGCATTCTGTCCTTTATCTTTCTAGTACAAACACTAGTTTGGCTAACATTTGATTTGGATGCAGATGGAAAAAATCTTATTTGTATTGACCCATGAATGCATTTTTTGTTTGTTCCACTCTACGTTAGCAGTTATTTTCCATTATTTAACAAGCGATCAGCTTCTTCATCTATAACACGTACTACTACATCAGATTCAGTCACCCCTCCTTCTTTAAACTCGCTTTCTGTTTTGTTTAGCATTTTACAAAGTGTTTTTGTTCCTTCTGACATAGGTGTGAAGTAGAAATTGTTTTAAGGATGGCCTGTTTCAGAACTTTGTATGGAGAAGAAATGAATGAACCCTTTGATTTGGATGCCTGTTCAAGAAAAATTTCTGCTGTAGTTGATATTGAGATTTATGCCATAAAACCTGTGTATTTTTCAGATATTATATTTTTGTATTCAGCAACACCTTTGCAAACATTGTGAAGACCAGACCATTTAAAATGTTTCACGATTCAAAGTTTAAACAGCAGTTTTTTCACCCTTCAAAGTTTCAACAGCTTTGGATACTTTCTGAAGACGCCTATCTTTGTATAATGTCTTCGGACATTTACTCAAGGAATGCTTCAGTGGGGCGAAAACCCAAACATAGAAGGTTGTAGAGGGTGGTTTCTGTTTATCCGGAGACAAAAATTAATTATTTCATTGTCTATTGTATTCATTGTCTTTTGTATATCAGGTGGCTGCTATGAGCATAAAATATTAGAAGAATTGATTTTTCTAGTTGTGTTTACATGTCTGGCTCGTACATTTTAGCTCTAATTTTAAAGTATTCTAGATGGAGTATTTGTGAAATTCTAACAAATAAACTTTTAATATATAAGATTAACATATTCATAAACTCATGGAGAAAATTTCAAATTGTAAAATTATTTTATTTTCAAAGAAGTAAATGAAACAGACCACCAAATATAAAATAAATATGTAAATATTAAATATTTTACAGTAAAAGCCTATTTAAAATCATTTTTATTCCTTAATATTTGTAAAATTTCAAATGAATTTTTAATCCTAAAGCCCATTGAACCCTGATACTGATTTTTTCCCATTACATAGAAAAACGCACCAAACAAGAAACATCCAAAATATGTCTTACTTGTTTTTGCCAGACTGTAATTCAGAATCTGCTGTCTACGAAAATAAAGGTAAATAATAATCACGAACTAACGGAAATATTACTTTTTTTGGGAAGTTTTTATCATTAGGAGAACAAAAGAAAAAAAAGAAGCATTTAATAAAAAGAAAGAATGTTGTATATGTTTCATTAATATTAGCAGACATATTTACGATAGTTCAAGATAACTTCATCATTATTATGAATTATGAGAACGTTTCCGTCATCTTCAGAAACAATTGGAGAAGGTTTAATTATAAATCACAAAATAAAAGATTTCAGAGGTTTCAGAAAAGTTTCTGAAATAACAGGGTTCTTTTTACTTCCCCTAACTTAAAAAAACGCGTTTTTCTTAATTTTCCAAACTTGTTGCTTTCTGAGATTTCTGATTGTTTCTTTCCCTGAAAGTTTCTGAAGATAAGGTAAACATTTTCAGAATTGGGGTTAGCTATGAAGTTAAACAGAATTTTCTTCGGCGTTTCTTCCATATACACTTCCTTTTTAGAAATGCTTCAGTAATTTTTTACAGAGTAATATACTCATTCTGGTTTTGTATACTTGAAATAAATTTAAATTCCTTTACTATGGTAAAGCAATAAAAAATCTCTTAAAATAACTTAAAATTTAATGATAGTTTTCTATTGTTGCTTAATTATTAAATAGGTGAAATAAATTTTCTTGCTATTTTTACTTTAAAGATTTTAAAACGGCATTACAACTTCCTTAATGTCTAGGGTCATTATCCTCTAACGTAAATAAACAAATTACGAGAAAATTTCAATCAGTTAACATGTTCATTCCGACAAGACTAAGCAAACTAATTTAAATCACTAATCTGTAAAAGTTGGCTGTATGAATTGTTTCCTTAATGACCAGTGTACATAGAAAAGCACTTATTCGTAAATGTTTCCCTTTGTGTTGCTTTTTTATCGCATACAAATTAAGGAATAGTTTAGTCAAGAATTTCTGTTATCTAAATATAATTGCATTTATCAAAAACACTTTAAACTTGATTAATGTGACCTATTTTATTAAAATAAAACTGATTAATTGTTAAAATTTATTTAAAATGCGTGAGTTGTACAAGGTGGCCATAATTAGAGTGCAGGTGTTTGAAAAGCTAAACTATTTGGAATAAACTATAGATAAACTAAGCTAAATTATTGGGAATTGTATTAAAAGCTACGGTATTTATACTGTATAGAGTATGATAAAACAAGTCATGCAAAAAAAAACCACTTAGTTCAAAATTTAAAAGTAAGGTGGCTTTAATTGATAGAGGAATTTCATTAAGAAGTGTTAAGAAAAATAATTCATTTTAAATGAATATTTCTTATGTATTATTTTGGTACTTGTTTATTCTAGCGCCTCCCTTTCAATTACTGCTATGCCAAAGTTTCAGTTACGATTTCGCCAAAATCATGTATATACTACAAACGTTTATATATTCTCCATATATGTCAGTATATATGCAATAGTTACGCCTTATATGCCATATAAACGTCATATACGTCTTACACACTCGTCATATATATATGTATATATATATATGTTATATATGCATTATATATGACTGTAACTTGTACATATACGCCATGAAAAGTCATATACATCATATATGATTATAATGTCATATATGTATTATAATTTGGCGGTCATCTTGGTCCTTTGACGATTTATCTTAGGGGGCCGCTATAACAAAGAAGTACCTATGTGGTAATTTTAAAATACGGAAATTTCCTACATTTTGTGCCCAATGTGTGAGCTTTCAAGTCTAATCAAATGCTGCAGATGCAAAACAGACTGATGCAGCATGCTCTTTTTTTGACAATGTCATGGCTAAAATGTTTACTGTCATATTGAATTTCCGATAAAAAATATTTAAAAATTAGCTGATTCTTAATTCTACAACTTACTTTTTTCTTTTTATTTAATTCAGTATGATACAGAGTCATTTGATGGCAAAGTTTAAAACTACTCTTTCATTCCAAAATTCGTATAAACAGTCTCATGCTTTAAACAGTATAAATACCATAGCTTTTAAAACTAGTCCGAATAGTTTAGTTTCTAGAACCCTACAAACACTTCCACTTTAATTATAACCAAAATTTATTTTCTTATAAATCAGATAAATTTGTCAAAAAGAAAAAAAACCCAGAGAAAACTATCTTCTGCTCAAAAATATTCTAAATTGCTTGCAGGAGTATTTTCAACTGCGTTTCGAATGAATGAATTTTACAATCTCGCGATTAATTACAAATATTCCATATGCCAGATAAATGAAAACTGAAATAAAATACAGGGTGTTTATAAAGTCCCAGACCCATTTTGATGTTTTATAACTCATAAAATAATAAAGATAGATTAAAATTAATAACATAAATGGTTAGATAGACTCAAAAAGTTTCATGACCCTTGTCAATGAACTTCCACGTGTGCACGTAAATTAATAAGCAGACGATATTTAGAAAAGTACAGATATTTAGACTGGAAAATGAAATTATTCCCGGACCCATATTGATGTTTAATAACTCATAAAATAAGGAAGATATAAACAAACTTATGGCATTTATTGATGGAATAACTCAAATATTTTCCTTTTCAGGTTTGAATATCTTTACTTTTGTAAATATCGTCTGCGCGAGTGGTTAACTTCAGATAATTTCATTTTTAAGTATAAATATCTGTACTTTTCTAAATATCGTCTGCTTATTAATTTACGTGCACACGTGGACGTTCATTGACAAGGGTCATGAAACTTTTTGAGTCTATCTAACCATTTATGTTATTAATTTTAATCTATCTTTATTATTTTATGAGTTATCAAACATCAAAATGGGTCCGGGACTTTATAAACACCCTGTATTTCACAATATTCAAATTTTAATTGCTTAATAGGCGTATAGCCAACATAGTGAAAAAGTACCCAAGCCGGGACATCAGATTAGCGCACTGACGTTCTACCAACTGAACCACTTGGGAACGATACTCAGCCTGGAACTTTTTCACCATAACATGTTGGCAAGGCTACAATCACAGCACAAGATGGAATATTTTCCGTGAGCCGCCAACCCTGGGACAAACACGAAATCAAAAAAAATCCAGCATCGACAATTGAATAAATTCATATTTAATACTTGGAAATTTTTCCAGAGAAAATTTCTCACGCCTTGTATTCATAATATTCAAATTTTAATTCCTTAATAGGCGTATAGCCAACATAGTGAAAAAGTACCCAAGCCGGGACTCGAACCCGGGTCATCAAGGGTCAAGTTACCCGGGTCAAGTTATAGCGCACTTTTTCCTATGTTGGCTATACGCCTATTAAGCAATTAAAATTTGAGTATTATGAATGCAAGGCGTGAGAAATTTTCTTTGGAAAAATTTCCAAGTATTAAATATGAATTTATTCAATTGTCGATGCTGGATTTTCTTTGATTTCGTGTTTGCCCCAGGGTTGGCGACTCACGGAAAATATTCCATCTTGTGCTGCGTTTGTAGCCTTGCCAACATGTTATGGTGAAAAAGTTACAAGCTGAGTATCGTTCCCAAGTGGTTCAGTTGGTAGAATGTCAGTGCGCTGTACTGATGACCCGGGTTCGAGTCCCGGCTTGGGTACTTTTTCACTATGTTAGCTATACGTCTATTAAGCAATTAAACAACATAGTGCTATTTAGTAAAATTATATTTGTACTTAGGAGAAGAAATAGGTGTGAAACAAAGAAGTATCAGGTTTGAATTTTAAAATGTGTCTCCTGACTCGAACGTTTTGTTGCTTGTCGCCTCGGATTGCTGGTTTCTGCTTTCATTCATAGGAGAGTTGAATGTGTTTCAGTTTTGTATTTTGCGCTTTCGTTGGTTTTTAAAGTAGGATTTTTTGTTACTTTTGTGATAGTGGAATTCTCTATTTCTTGCTTTTTCGTAGAGGGTTTGTTATAAGTTAGAAAAAACTATTCGTAAATTTTATTTTCCTCACATTATAAATTTTTGATACTAAAATATTTATTTAGTCTTCACATGTGAAATGGATAATATGATGTCGAAATTAACAAAGAGTTTTTGATAATCTATTACTGAATAACAAACTTAAAACAAACTAAATTACAGCTCGTTCATCCTCATACAATATTGATAACGTGATCTGGTGTAACACCCCAACTACGTTACGTTTTGATTCGCCATAACTTTATTACTTTTAGGGATTAAAGGAAAGTTATGGAAGCTGGTTTCAAACGAAAAAAAATATATATTAGTTTTATTTTAAAATTTATTAGTTATTAATTTTTGAGTTATGTTTAAAAAACTACCCACATTACAATCTGTTTTGCATCTATTAAAAATGAATGTAACATTAGGAATTCTAAACTACTTCACCGAATGATTTTCCATTTGGTATCCGAAGGTAAAATTTACCAAAGAATCCAAATATGGTGTCAAAATTAGGTGTTAGTATGAAAAATGTTAAAGTTTGTTACAATTCCTACATGTAGACGACCCCTGAGCAAAATTTAAGCGTAACGTCAATTAGTAGACATTATTATTAATAGATTAGTACCAGTGTCATTTTTATATGATGATTTTCGGCAGTATTGGTATAGTACGGTGGTATACTTTTTGTCAGGATTGTACTTTTGTCTATTAGATATAAGCCAAATATAATACATTTTCAATTATATATTTGTTCTTTCCTATTTCATGAGTCCCAACTAGTCTGTATTTTTGCTACCAGCATTTCCGAATTGTAATCTCCGTCTTAATTAATCGCAGTTATACAAAGCAAAGATTACTATTCAGTAAAGTTGGTAGCCAAAATATAGACTAATTGAAGCCCTTGCTATTTATGGACACGAGAAAATTCACAATCTATTTTCAACTCAGGGGTCGGAAGTAGCGCGCTACAAATAGCGAAACTACTGTAGTCGCTATTTTTTACAGTAGTTTGTAGTGTAGCGCGCTACACTTTGAACAATGTAGTGTAGTGAGTAGCGCGATACAAAATATCAGTAGTTTGTAACGAGAACCGACGCTACTTTTAACGCTACATCAGGGAAAAAAATGTGCCATTCTGCAAATCACGTGGTCGAAATTACTTCTTTTATGCAGAATTTATTCTGCTCAACAAATTCCGAATCGCAGTGGCAAAGCTCAGCTGCAGTGTATAGCAACACAATGCATGAAGTCATAGATTTTTTCCATTGACACTTGCTGCTGAAATCAAGTACTAACCCACCAAAATAATTAATTTTCTTGTTGGCAAGACTTGTCTATTTATTCGTTATCAAGTCTTCATGTTTTAACGCCGGATTTCTTATTATTCGGAATTGCTCTATTTACAGATTTATTTATTTTTTGCATTTAGGGTTGTTTTTCTGTAATTTTCTAGATTATAATATTTTTCTTAATTTAGCTACGAAATTTGTTAAGTGTGTATAAACTAACATTTTGGAGAAAACAAAACATTTTCTTGTACGAGTTATCTTTCTTAATTTTTTAATGCCCTCGGTTATGTCGCATTTATTTAATTGTATCCTGGAAGACGCGATATAATGAGGGGTCACATTATTATTTAATCCGTGTCTTAAATATCGGTGTAAATTGAACACTGACAAAATTTGAAAGTAGCGAAGTAGTGACTATTTTTGAAAAGTAGTTTGTAGTCGCTACTTTTTAAAACAAGTAGTTGTAGTTGTAGCTAACTACATTTTCGACAAAGTAGTTGTAGTTGTAGTTCGCTACAATAAAAAAGTAGTTTTTCCGACCCCCGTTTCAACTTCATTTATTATAAAAATAATCACTCAATATTATCATATTATATTGCAATCAACATAATACATAATAATAGGTCAATAGCATTTTGTTATTTATTTGCAACAGATAAAACCCAAGAAAAAATTGCTTTTATCAATTTCCTCCGTAGCGCTAATAAGAACTGTGTTTTACTTGCGCATCAAAATCCATTATATTATTTCTCTTTTCTGGAGCGATAGAATCGAAAATCAATTCTCTCATAATATCATTTTATGACTTACCTTTTAAAACGTCTCTTTCGGGACGGCTTATATAATTTAAACATGTGTATCACTAACATTCCTCGAATTCTATGAGGAAAAGCTAAATGTATGACATTTTTATTTTTATAAGGTATTTTTCTCTGATAAAATATTGGTTTAGATGTTTTTATATCTTTATTGAATAGAAAAAAGATTGAATACAAGGATAAACATAAAAAAAGGGAGAGGAAAAATTCTCTGAGACGTGTTTGTAAGTTTGTTTAGCCATAGATCCATGCTGTTTGATTTATTCTTCGGGGGTTTTATTCACACAGAAAGGTTCAATGACCGCAAGTTTCCACAGAGTGCTCCAGTTTCTGTTTATTTTATGAAGAGGTGGTGTTACTTAACAGGTTTATATAACGAGATATGAATAAATGATATTTCATATAAAAATTATATTTTCCGGATGCGCATTTTATATTTCTCAATAAATTTTGATATGATTATTTTTAGTTTTTGACAGTTTTTATTATAGAGGTTTATTAATATTATTATTATTGATGTTTAGATATGTACTTTAGACACTAATGTATATTGTCTTTAGATTTATATGACATATAATATATTTTACATATATTTAAGGGGTTATACCTACGTGCGAGATCGGAAAAATGCGTATTTTTTGGAATTGTTTTCTGGAAAATGTAATAAGCTATTTGAAAAACTCTTTTTGTATTTTCTTTATTATATTTGAAACAAACAAAATAATAATAACAAGACGTTTGTAAAGACGACCCGCTTCCCGGAGATAGTGTCGTCTTGATAGCCGCCCACGGTGATCACCGTAACGCTGTCAAATGTTATCTAAAGTTGTTTTTGTACAAAATGGCGACCGTTTAAAGTTAAGGTACCGATTTTCACAAAAAAGAGTTTGAACTTTGATTATTTATAAAAAATAGAAAAAAAATCTTCAGATTGTCAAAAAGAACGATTACTCTCTAGATAATATTATTATTAAAAATTGGCCAAACTTTGAAGAAGATCAGTTCAGATTTGTTCGAGTTATTCTGATTACCGACTTTGAAAACATAGTTGTGAGATTACGTTTAAAAATTCAAGTTTTGAATAACAAAATTTAAAAGGTATTTTCCATCTCATGAACAGAAAACGCCATTCTTTGCTGCTTTAGCCAGTTAGCATGTCACGTGAGGGGGGGGGAACGGAGGCTGAATAAAACAGCAAGAAATAGTGTCTATCTGGTTTCTGTAGCATCTAAAACTGTAAGCAATGTTAAAAAATGCTCACGTTTTTTTTATAAGTTTAAAATTAGATTTTTGTGTTCAAAATTAAAATTAATTATCATGTTCATTTTAACGAATAGTAACATATAAAATTATTATAAGTAATTCATTTGAAGTAAATCTATAAAACTAAATTACATACTATTCTAAACTATGTAACTAATAATTTAAACTATGTTTGTTGTTATTCTTTATCAATTAATTGATAAAAAATCTTTTGTGATTTTAAAAATCAATGACGAGAGGGGAGGGTGTAATATTTTTTACTGGAGATTAGAATTTTTTTGCTGGTTACCAGATTTTATGAAATTTATAAAGCTCTGTGCATACCTGTCTCTGTAGATAGGTACGCATGTTTCTGAATAAATGTTTAAAATAATTTTTGTATGTATGTCAATATATATAGCGTCATTTGTGAGAATTTTGTTTTTGTTTTTGGTTGAAACACGAGAAAAGACCGAAATTTGGTTTCGTCCTGAAAATTCTGTTTCGGTCGGTCACTTAATTGTAACACCTGGGTAAGAAATATGAAATCTGAGTTAAAGCTGAAATCTGAGTAAAGTAAAATTTATTTTTCAGTCAAAAAACTTGAATATGTTTAATAATTGTTTTCTTTTTTTATACTCTTTTATTACACTCAACCTGGTTTTTGTCATGAAACTAGGTTCTGTGGTTTTTATATGTAAAGATGGAATTTTGTAATTGATTTTTAACCCACCATTACATTCATAGGTGTATTTCCGATTGCAATGCAACATTTTAATATTTTTAGAACTTCATTTTAGATAAATATATTTATTTTAAGGCATTTTTCCGTTAGCCCGTCAAAGGTGATAAATCTGCAAATATTAATTCTAATCTTAGTTCTAGTATTAATAATCTCTGTAACTCGTACAGGTGTATACGAGTTGAAACAACAATGGATTTAATGGATGCGCCAATAAACGCTTGCCAAAAAATGCAAAATGGCTGTGAAACTGCAAAAATGAAACATTTTAAAGGGAAAAAATTGAAAATAAATTATAAATAAAAAATAAAGAGTGTACTATTTAAAACAATATGTATGCGCTTTTATCAATTAAAAGTTTAATATTAATTAATTTACAATTATACGTTGAGATATCGGTTTAGTAAACCTAAAAAGATAGTTTAAATAATGTTTCATTTTCTCTTTTCTCTTGCCCTATCTTAAAAATTAAACAGAGCAAAAATTATATATATTTTTAATACATTCACTTGGTTGCGCTTTATACCAAACGTAAAAAGAATAGTGAATTTTTCATAATCAAGTTCGGTGCCCACGCCAAATTAATGTATTGTAATGGAAATTAACGGGAAAAAACATGAATCTCAGTTATGAAATAACACGTGATGTTCAAGATGAACATCACGCTTATTATAAAAAAAGTGGGTTTTTTTTATTCTTTTTACTTTTATATTTATTTTTAATCAAAGGAAATATGTGTTTAAAAATCTGATTCTTCATTTAAATTTTAATTAATTACATATATTTTTCTTTATTTTTATTTTATTAGTGAAAAAATTAACCACTTGTGCATGAAAGCCGTACCTCGTACATGTAGATCACTGAAAAAAAAAATGGGTTCTCAAAATTGAGTAAAAAGTACTTAATTTTAAATACGTCACATACAGCTCCACGATCCAAATGTACTTAAAATCAAGAAACACTTGTACTCATTTTTGATTCTATGGATGTGTTTAAATATGAATACATTCAGATCTCCATTCTTCTAATTTTCTTTTCCCGAACAAATCCACCTCACTCAGCACATAGACCGGACCGACCGTGCATGAATATAGAAAGCAATCATATTTATCACACGCTTTATAAAGGAGACACAAGATATAGTTCCAATCGAGGATTTTGTAATATTATTCCCTGATTTCCAAAGCATATTGCATTGCCCTATTAATGAACACATTTTATGTCGTCAAGAATGAAATAAACCATTATAAAATACAAAACTATCGTTTATTTGGGTTTGATAACATGTCATGTTTCAAAATTGAGAAATCATATAGGTTAACTTTTGATCCAAACGCATTTAATTCGATAAGAGTACACAAACTTACTCATTTTTGAGTACTTCGTTTTTTTCAGTGTATGCTTTTGTGAATTACTTCCATAGCTCTCAAGTACTCTATCAATATTATTTAATAGTAATTCGTCTTTTTATTGCAGAATTTCTGTCATTAAATAAGACGTAGATTAAGTAAAGATAAATTAGTGGTATCAGATTTTGGAGTTATGCGACTAATTCACAAATACATTTCGACGTGAATGGTACGGCTTTTCAGCCCAAGTGATTATAAATTGAAATTAGAGTTTATTTTGTAAATGACTTTTCCATTTATGTAACAGTTTACTATTTAAAATAATCCTTAAATTAAATTGTTATTTAAAGTTTTTATGGTTTAATGCATTATCACGATAATTATATATTTTTTAAATGTTCTTTGCAATGTTAAAATTATCCATTGCATTTCTTGCAAGAAAGAGCAATTTAAACTACGCGGTCGATGTCTTTTAAACATATGCATTTATATTTATAAAACATTAATTAAATTTCATCACTTCTTCTTCCAATCATTTCACTTCCGTAAGTTTTTCTCTCGAATACCAAATTAGACGCCATTTTCATTTGTAAATTTCGAAAAATCTAGAACACTTCCTATTGAATTAAATTCAGTTTTCGAACTTTTGCAACAATTTTTATTTCCCATTTAGTTTGAGACTACTTTATTTTGCTTCCTAAAAAAAAAAAAAAAATTAAGTTTTGAGAAGAAAGCGTTTATCGTTTAGTAGGTTTCTTTTACTATTTCTTTTTTATAAAAAGAATTACTTTTCAGAAAGTGGAAGCAAATGACATGTGGGGTCCATAAACACAACCGAGTTAGCGCGCAAGAATTGGGGTCAAGCGAACGGAATTCTCCTGATGATTATTGGATGATGTGGAGACTGCGTAGATGGGAATTGAGAAGTTGTGAGTTTTCTCTTGGCATAGTGGCGGTTTTGGCGATAGTTTCTGACGGAATTGAAGAATTCTCAATTAATCTTACCTTTTTTTTTTTCTCTTTGTATCTCACGTAACATAAAAGCGTTTCGATTTCAAACAATTTTGATTTAATCTATCACCTAATAGTTTTTTGGTTTTTGCATAGTAAAGACGCTTGAGAAATAAATTTGCATTTGCTTGGTAATAATTTTAATTTAACCTATGTGATTCTTCTCAGCTACAGCTATATATATATATATTTTCCTTTTTATTAATTTTGAAAATTAAAATTATTTTTACATTTTTGCACTAATTTATGTTTTTATTCTAAAGAGATTTCCGAAGCGGGGCATAAACATGTTTTCATGAATTTTTCATGATTAGATAGATACATAGTATAAAAAAATTATTAAAATGTATATATTAGATGTTTATTTTATGAATGTGTATGAGATGGAAAAACATTCTTGAATGTCATCCCCCCCCCCTTAAGAATTGATTATTTTTTTTCACTTGGATAAATCATGGATTTTCATTTGGATATTTTTTAAACTTTTTTATGAGAGTTTCTTCTGATAAATCGGTGCTGTAAGTTTATGCTTAATCTTTTCTTTTTGGCTTGTCGAAATTTATCAATAAATTTACTCTTATTTTCTGTATGAATTATGTTTTTAAATAGTCTTCATCTTTAAATAAATATTCAGGAAAAAATAACAAATGAATAACCTTTTCAAGAAAAAAAAAATCTACCTTTGTTGTTTTATTAAATCAGTTTATTTCCGTTCGATAATTCGTTTCTTCCCCTACTGAGAAACGTTCTTATCTGTATTGTAAGCAAGTGTCTGTGACTGTTTTTATTCATTTTTTCTTAACAAAGGGCGTAATTATAAAAATTTGAAACACAATTTATTAAATTTGCTAATTATTTAACTTTAAATTTAGTCTGATTTTTACGCGTAAGTTTTTACTACTATAGGATTTCTTATATATAGTTACGTACTATTTCCAAAGTGAAAGCATAGGAATTAATATTGACGTGTGAAATGGTTCTTCCAGCGAAAATTTATGCGGTTTTCAAAAGAAAATATTCAAGTTCATTCATAAAAGATTTTTCGGTACTTGCGTATTACTCGTGCCCTGAAGATAGATCACCAAAAATGGTTGCCAAGAGACAAGATATTATTAAGAATTGTAATAAGGCTTGCCAGTCTTATTTAACGTTTCCAATACGTTCAAGACAGTAATTTTTTCTAATTCCTAACGTTGTTTAAAATGCTAAATAATGTAAAAATAAAATAATATAAAATAAACTATAATATATAAAATATAATAAATAAATAATAAAAACTATAAACTATATAATAAACAAAACTATAAACTATTATAAATAAATAAACTATTATAAATAAACTATATGGTTGTCAAAAAAATAACAGTTACTGTAATTAGTATTATTAGCGCCATTGATGTCGCAGTTGTATCTTTAAGGCATACCTAGGCACCGATTTTTCGACAATTGCATCAAAATGGCGTCCTTTCTATTTTTATTCTACCAGTGCTGAATTAAGACCCGGAATCTGAAGACAAAAGGCGCAAACAAAAAAGCAAAAACAATGGATACATTGTCATCGCAATGATAATCCTATGCGAAATATTTTATAATGAAGAAGACATAGTCGTTCTCTTACGAACGTACAAAACGAATTCAGGGAATATTTATTAAAAAAATATTTTTAGATAGTTGCAATTGAAAGGATATTATGATGCAAAAAAATGATGTGGTATAACCAAACAATACATGTATAAATACTTAAATAATAATAAATATTAACTATTCATAAAAATAATGTTTTCACAGAGACCAACAAATCATACCCACGGACTGCCACAAATGTGGTTTGAGCATTTAATAGGTTTAGAAAGTTTATTTAATTTATTTATTTTTTAATTTTTTTATATATATATGATGCATTATTTTTTTTTCAACTAGTTTCAGTTTAAAATTAATCTGATTCAATTTCAAAGATTAATTTTTTTTTTTCAGAAATCACATGAAATTGAGTCATGTCCGTGAACAGAAAGTTAATAGTTGCTAAATAACTCAACAGATGAAAAAAAAAAAAAAACTTTAGTGTGGAAGAAAAGTTTGTTAGTCATTTTAAACGTAGCGTACAATGCGTTGAAAGCTTTATTTGTGAAAAATATTTATTTATTTTATTTTGTATTAAATAACTTTGAAAAAATAACGGAAATATCACACTATCAGTTCCGTGGACAAAATAAAACAGATGAAGACTATAAAATCATAGCATTAAATAGAATGATTTGTTATATTAATTACACAACATTTTATGCAATACCGTTATTGAATTCAGTCTGTTATTTAGTTTGTTACAAATAAATAATTTATCATAAAGACATCATGTGGGGGCATAATTTCTTTGGACAATCATTGTTACGAACATAACATCTATGGATTTAAAAAAATTAAATTTTAATTAACTATTTCTCACTATTTAGGAAAATAATAGCATGATGTTCTGTATGTTCAAAGCAATTATTAAAAATATATATAAGAAAATTTTTTATACCCTTATTTGATTTTTTTTTCTCCCGAAATTTGAGCATCGAAAATATTTTTCTGGGAGAAATACCCTTTTCGATAAATTCTCTCTTTGATAAAGAACTAGCTTAATATTGTTATTTGGTGCAACCTTCCATTTTTTTGTGTTATTATTTGTTTATTATATCAAGATTTGAACGGTCATTGCTCCAAAATTACACTGAACAGACCAAATCGATTTACTGTCTAACAAAACCTTGTCAAATACCGAGTCTAATATAAATTCTGTACATTTTCAACAGAGTCGTTGACTTCAGAAATTAAACAGATCAATTCATTGAACTCACAAATTAAATTATGGAAACTGTGAAATCACTGCACTGCTACGTGTAAAATGTTGGGAGCTCTGTGATCAATTTTATCCATCATCACATGAAAACTAATTATCGCGAGAGCATTTTATGTATGCATATATTGATTAATTAATTAATTTATTGAAATTTATTGTGTAGTAAAATATATAAAATAAAATAAAATATAGATCTGCTTAATAAACGAGATGAATGACCTTTTTGTTTTAATGTTTTGTAACTCGCATGTAACAAATACATTTTTTGTTAATTTTTTAAGACTTTTTTTGAACACTTATAAAAATAAAAATATTCAATATGCATTATGAAGCTCTACATATATATTTCTTATTTTATTGTCGAGGTTTAAATTTTTATATATGATTTTTTTTTTAATTAGAAATAGATATAGAAAAAAGAACCCTCTAAGAATATGTAATAATTTCATATACGGAATTTTATTAAAATGTTTTCGATTAAAAATGAAACTTTTTTTCTTATTCTATTATTGTCACCAAAAATAAAATTGGTATTTACGTTAGATAATTTTTTGTATATTGTAGTTTTGCACCGTAAAAAAGACAAATATTTCCTAATCTACGAAAGTATAATATAACCATGAACGAAAGTATAATATAACCATGAACGAAAGTATAATATAACCTCATCCGAGTTATCATGATTTCGAAAAGCGTTCTTCATTTTTAGAAACTTGAGAAACCAATATATTTTCTAGATTTAAACTTTATTTTATAAAGTCAAAGTTACTTTTGCTGCCACTGATTTTCAGAGACGTTTCTGAGTAATTTTTATAGCGCATTAATCAGATTTCCCGATAAAAATATAGATTTTTGGATGCTATCAATTCTCAAGCTCATAATTTATCAGCTGCGTGATTGAATTTACACCTGCAAGTGTAACAAAATAATATTAATTTTAATTTTAATGCTAATGCTGTTAATTTATCATGTTTGTTTATAAACATGTTTGTTGAACATGAAAATGTTTCCTTGAGAATTGATAATATCCAAAAAACCTTATTCCGGGTGGTTAAAACCGATCAATACACTATAAAAATTACTCGGAAACGTTTCCGAAAATCGGACGCAGAAAAAAAAATACATTTTATCTTTAAATCTCGAAAATAGGGTTTCTGAGGTTTCTAAAGATAAAGAACGCTTTCCGGAATCGTGGGTAACTCGCATTTTTTTATTCGTGGTTATATTATATTTTCCTAGATTAACCTTAATTGCATAGTGATGTAAATTTCCATCACTTTTTATTTAACTTTTAATAAATAAACCAACTTCTTCGCCACCACTATATTTATATAGAAATATTAATCCAGTAAATTTCCCCGTGAACTATGTTGCTGAACAAAGTTAAAAATCTATCTTAAAATTTCTGGTGTCTAATATTTAATATATGTATAAAAAAAACACGATTGTAAAAGAAAAACTCATGCAAAGTAGGGTTAAGAAGCATCTGTCTTTTTTTTTACAGTGGGACTTTGTGATTATTATTACTATTATTATCAAAGTTTCCTAGTTATTTTTTTTATTTATCGTTATAATTTAGTTCTGCCCAGTGCTTTAGACAAAATTTTCATCTTATTATTTTCAACCATAAAAAATTCAGCGTAAAACAGGATTTTTGTGCTTTGTACATGTATCATGCTTAACATTTTTTCTGTGTTTTTGTATGATTTTTTTTTAAAGTAAAACCATTATTTCTGTAATAGTGGCATTTCATTCCTGATATTCTCAGTGTCCAATAAATATTTAACGAATATTTGATACTCCATTGAAATTCTTTTTAAATATTTTTCTCTTGAAATTACCATTGCTATATATTGTAAAATTACTCTAATATAAAAGCCTGTTTATACAGTGGGTATTTTTCTTCCTTTAAAAAACTGCTGTTGTTACGAATGCAAATGAATTCATCGATTTTTTATTCTTTTTTTTTCTAATAATGATCAATTTATTTATCTTATTTCATTTTTAATTTAAATATTTTTTGTAATGAATACATGACATAAAATGCAATGAGGAAATGCATATACAACCAGAATAAATTAATCTGCTAATTAATTTACTAATTAAGTTGCTAATTAATAAATCTGCTTTAAGAATTTCAAAAGTCTGAAATTCAAAGAACATCTTCTTAAATGTAAATTTAAAGGAGAAATGTAAATAGCAGCTACAGTCACGCACATATTAACTGCAAAAAAAAAAAAAAAAAAAAAAAAGGCTGCATCAAAAAAGGCAATTCATTATTTAACCGCATAACAACATTTTTTTATGAATTCTCATTAATATGTGCAAGGAAATAGCAAATATGTTTGTTATAAGGAGCTTAATATTGTCATTTTTAGGTTTAATGCTGACAATATTTTATGGAATAGCATATATTTACTATGAATTATTCTTATGAAGCTCCTCTGACGAGTCCATAAGATATTCATAGTATTTAATTTTTGTATTTTCATGTTATTATGTTTATTATTATTATTATTATTTTAGTATTTTCTCCTTAATTTTTATACTATCTCTTCTTTTGATTTTCATACATGTAATTTTATTTTAACTATATATATATATATATATATATATATATATATATATATATATAGAGAGAGAGAGAGAGAGAGAGAGAGAGAGATACATACATAGATAGATAGGTAGATAGATTGAAAAGTAATAAAGTTTAAATTGGCTATTGAAATAAAGTTGAAAATTTGTATTGTAAGATTCATATAAATGTTCAACACTTTTTCTTTATATGAAAAAAAAAACTGAAACGAACCAAGATATTATTCAATAAAATGGGAATACTTCTGGTTATATATTTGTATTTATATGTTATGTGAAAGAAAATCATCATTGTCAATTTATTTTGTTTCAAATATATGTCTGTGTGGAACTATAGAAGTATAAAATTTATATAACGTATTGTTGAATTTATTTTTGCTTAATATATTTGTTCATTAAAATTAATCGCTGACGTTCGTCAAACCAGCTTTTCATTATATGAATTTTGAGAGCCCCTTCAAAACCGCGGTAACCATTTTTCTCTTTGAAAAAATTGCATTGCTCATTAAATATTCACCCGTTAAACTGACATCTTTAAATCACGTGGTTCATTCATAATCCTATCCTAAACAAACACTTATAATCTCATTCAACTGTTCATTTGACAACCTACTATAGAAATAACTATGCATCCCCTCTTCGCAGATCATTCACCCTAAAACTTTTCAAAAGTCGATATCCGGCCAAATATAGATTCCCACTTGGCGAGTTCCATCTTGAAGCTCCGTTACTTTGATCCTGGCAACCCTGGAGGTGCTCTTTCTCATCCGTTTTCTCGTAGTAGGACCTTTTCCGGAAAATAAAACTTGTTGCCCGGAGATGAGCCCTATTCATTTGATGCATAGTTTTGAAAATGGTTAGGCTGTTGATAGCATGTCTTGCGACAGGTGGGAACAGGAGTTATCACGACAGAGTTACTTATCCTAGAAGAAGTCGCTTCAGTAAGTTTTCTAAATTGATGAATATTATATAAATTTTATATAAATTCATAAGTTAGATTTTTCAGTTTGAACTTATCAGAGTTTTAAACTTATTAGAATTTTGAACAGAACCTATCTCAACAAATTCTCAACCAACTCTTCTCTAAGTAGAAACCGCTCCAATAAATTTTCGAATTTGATAAATGTTATATAAATTTTATATAACTTCATGAGTAAGATTTTTTAATTCAAACTTATCAGAATTTTGAACAGAACTTATCACAGAACTACTTACTCACAGAACACAGAATTACTTATCTCAGAAAATCTCGTCCAGTTAGTTTCGTAAACTGATAAATATTGCACAAATTTTATGTAAATTTCATAAATTTTATTTTTCAATTTGATGGTTTTAAAGAGGGTTTGGTTCTTGATAGTATATTTTTACGATATCAGAAACATCTGACTTAAAAATCTTAAATAGTTAATGGAATCAAATAGATACCTGCGCCAATTCCGTAAACTAATAAATAATATTTTATATAAATTTTATAAATCAGATTTAGACTCCTAACTTTACGACTGATAAGGATTTGCTGTAGTAATTTTACGAAAATATCAAATATTTTATAAATTTAATAAAAATGCATACTTTTATTTATTTATTTATTTATTTATTTATTTATTTATTTATTATTATTATTAATTTTACTCGTATTTTCGATTCAGAATAATATTTGACACGTGTTATTTTGAGAAATTTAAGAGCTCTCCTATTGGTGCCCAAGCGTTTGTATAACGTACATATATGTATGTAAAAAGTACATGCGGTGAAAAGTTTAATATATTGATAAACAAATAGAAATATTTTACAAATACCAGGTATGTTTTTCCTTTATGTATATATGAATTGCATACTATTAAATATGCAAGATTTCCTCGAATTTTTGTGCTTAATTACGAAGAATACGTTTAGAAAAAGAATAATGAAGGGTTTTTAACCTCTTCTTGAAAATATTAAAATTTCTACACCAATAAAATTTTTGAGTTTTAAAATAAAAATTTTCTTACCCGAAAATATTTTCTTGTTAGGCAATTAAGCAAATTCTACAGTTTCGTGTTTTTGAGAATTTTACAAATATAGCGTTGAAACGAATTAATCACGAGTTTGCAAATTTAAAAGCTTATTAAACATAAATGTTGCTTTGTGTAATAATAATAGTATTGTAATGTTACTGTTTCTAAAATTTTCTTGAATCCTATAAACGCTGCATTTCAAATTCAGCAATTTTGAAAAACTCATATTTACCAAATATGCCATTTGTAAACTTAAATATATATTATGAATATATTTCATTTTATATTATCATACTAATAGCAATATTTCTTGTGTATAATAATAATAATAATTATTATTAGTAGTAGTATTAGTAGTAATAGAAATATTTTACTACTAATAATAAATTTTCAGAACTAGATAGAAATTGCTTACTTAAATAATTTTAAAATGTTTAGACTAGCCTCTGAAAAATATGTATAAAAATTATTATAATTTTTTTACTTTTTATTTTTTATTATTTATTTATTTATTTATTTATTTATTTATTTTACGATGATAGCAACAGTTTTTCACTTTGTTTCCAAAAAATTATAGCATCTTCAGTTTTGCTAAATTATTTGAGATTGCTTTCATAGTGGTACTAAAATTTTATTTGCAATTAATTTTTCTCAAACAGGCAAAGTTCGTTGAACTTTAGAGCAAAATCGTGGTTGTTTGATTTATAAAATAACAGCTTCCAGTATAACAAGAACGAAAAATCATGCGTCAAGCATAGATTATATAGCACTTTCCAACGCTTCCAAAATAATTTTACAAATCATACCGTTTAATAAGCTAAAAGCTAACATCTAAGTAAACAATTTAGAAAACGCATAACACATTTAAAAACATAATTTCAGGAATTTCCAACATATACAATATTCGGAAAAATATCCGAATACTTTTATTCAGCCCTGTATAGGATCTATAGATTTGTATATATACTACATAGGATGATAATTTTAGTTCAGTTAGGAAACGCGTAGCACAGTTTAAAATTCTCCGTCTGGAGTTTGTCAATAAACAGAAATGTGTTCGCGAACTTTTGTGCTGCCCTGTATAGGATCTACAGAATTTATACACACCACGTAATAGACAAAAAGCAAGTTAAAATTAAAATCGCGTTCAATAACTTAAAACGCACTTCCAGGAATTATTGTTAACAGACAGTAGAGAATTCTTTTGCGTGTCCCTGTAAATGAACGATGACTGCTATACACACAATATTCCGTAGTAAGTCTCTTGTAATGCACCTTAGTGATCTATATAAATTTCAATGCGTTTAAAATAGTGAAACATTATTTAAATAAACCGCAGACGATTTTTCTCCATAGACGTAATGTAACGGAATTATTTTTACTGCCCCTGTAAAGTAACTATAAGTGCTATGCCCACCCTGTTCCATATTAAGCTTCTTCTAATGCACCTTAGTAATATATATATAAATTACAATGCGTTTAAAATAGTGAAACATTATTTAAATAAACCGCAAATGATTTTTCCCCATAGACCGCAATGTAACGGAATTCTTTTGAGTGTCCCTGTAAAAAAACTATAAGGGCTACACACTTACGTTGAAATAGGGAACATGCTATAGATAACGGCAATAACATATAAAAATTGCAGAGCAATCCGAGCATATTTACGGGAGTTAGAGCACGGACAGACGGCCAGACGGCAGACGGCCAGACAAACCGAAGTCATAAGCACTTTTCAACTAGGTTGGAAAGTGCTAAAAAGGATAACAGATAATATTTTTTCCATGCTACTTTTTATATTCCAATGGTTCTAAATATAATTATTGTAATAAATTTAATCAAGCAAATGTAATTTGTCATATTTGTTTCTAAAATTAATTCAGATTAATGCGCTTATTAATTTTTAATTAAAAAATGTCACAAATATCAACAATATAAAGTATATTTTTATATTTCTATATTAGTCGTTCATATATTATCAATTAATAATAAATGTTATTATTAAAATATATTTAGAAATTATAACAGTATACGCATAGAAATTCTACCTAAATAAAAACAAAATAATAAAATAATAAAATAATAATTATTACAGGCAGTTCAAAAATATATTAATATTATATTAATAATATTTCTTAATATTTTTTTATTAAACTATAAAAATATTTTAATAATACTTTTCATTATTAATAATTTTGATTTTTTGGGATAATATGTTATTACAAAAAGTATCTACTGTAAGAAGTATATTAATAATTTTTTTTCACATTTATAATAAAGACAATTTCTGAAATAAATTATATTTTATAAATAAATTATATTATGTATTATCAAATTTAATTTATAACTTATTATAAACATAAAATTTAGCATTTATTTATAACGAAATAATAATAATTAAAGAAACATTAAAATTATTTTCATGATTGGAAGAACAGAAGAAGAGATTGGCTATCTTTTTTTTCCAATTTAAAAATTATCATGGAAATTAATTACAAAAATGTGAGATATTATTAAATATATGTATTTTGAATTTACATATTTATTTACAATAAATTATGTTATTGAAATATATTTAAGATCTAAAGTTTTTTGCAATAGCTAAAAAATGTATATATGTATTTTTTGTAAAGAAAACACAAAATATTAACATTAATCTTATGAGAAAAATTGAAGACCCAAATTAATATTACTAAGTAGTATTTTTTTTTTCATTTTATAAATAATCACAAAAATTAACAATAAATGTATGTTATCTTATTAAATTTATTGATTAAACATTCACATAACTTTAAATAATATTTTATTTATTGAAAGTATGAGCACTCACTGAAGCATAAATGAGTATTTACATATAAAGGAAACACGAGATGTGAATGTTTTTTAGTTAGAAATAAAATAAATTAAAAAATAACACAATAAGTAACTAAAAGAAGAAGTTTTTAAAATATTTTAATAATTAAAGCTGTTATAAAATTATGAATGTGTTTTCTATTCGCTGATAAGTTTTTTACATCTTTTCAAATATGATGTCAGGAGTTGATGCCGTCATCTTTTGGCTAACGCAATTTTCAAATAATTATCTTTGTGGCAGATTTCTAAAACGTTTCCAATAAAAATCGACCTTGAAGAGTATTTTTTTACACTCTTTAATTTAACTCAACTTGGTTTTTGTATGTAAAGAAAAATTTTGTCATTTATTTTTCAATCACTTACCGATATGCTAGAATTGTGAAAATTATGTACATAGGTGTGTTTACGATGACAGTACAACATTTTAATGTTTTTAGAACTTAATTATAAATTAACAAATTAATTGCGAGACATTTGTTCTGTTAGCTCACCGCAGGTAATAAATTTCCAAATATTCTTTATGGTTACATTCGTATACAAGCTACAACAACAATGGGTTTAATTATGCTCCGAACCACGCTCGCCAAAATTGGCCAACTACTTGTGAACTATTTTAAACACTAAAATGTAGAAAATATCAATAAAAAATAAAGAATATAATATATAAATTAAAATATAACCTTTAATCAATTAATAATTTCATATTAATTAAATTATGATTATACGTTAAGAAATCAATGTCTAAATCCTACAAAGCTTTCCCTTTTAAATATATAGATTATTGCCAATAAAGTAAGAAAAACCATTCTGTCCATAGCGGTGACCGAACTCACACGATTATTGGAAAAGAGAAGAAACGTGCCTTATACCACTCGACCACTATTTTCGCATTTGAGTGTGCTCTAAAACTGGTTAGGTTCTAGATTTAAGTTTACACATGCGTATTGGGCACGATTTTATGTGGATTTGACAAAAAAAGCCTTCCCTTTTAAATGGCATTATTAAAATGAATTATTTCCAATAAAGTAAGAAAAATCATTCTGTCCATAGCGGGGATCGAACCCACACGATTATTGGAAAAGAGAAGAAACGTGCCTTACATCACTCGACCACCGTTTTTGAATTTGAGTGTGCTCTAAAACTGGTTAGGTTCTAGATTTAAGTTTACGCATGCGTATTGTGCATGATTTTATATGGATTTGACAAAAAAAAAAAAGCTTTCCCTTTTAAATATATGGATTATTTAATCATATGTATTCCGAGAAAATTATTTTAAAATTCATTTTTATTTCTAATGGGTATGCGTTCATTAAGCTACAATCTTCAGGATGTAATACAAAAATTTTTTAAAGGTTAATAAAGATTACTGTAAAAATATTAATAATAAAAATCATTAATAAAATAAAATTATATAATGAAAATAATAAAAGGTATTCAAAATTTAAAGCATTTATTTAATATATATATATATATATATATATATATATATATATATATATATATATATATATATATATATATTAATTATATATATTATTTATTATATATATATATATAAAATGTAAATTATATATATATATATATAATTACGTTTGAAGCAAGCGCAAAATATTACAATTCTTTATGGTTGAAAATATGAAATAACAGAATAAAGCAGGTAACACTGAATACTTTTTAAGCGATTTAATGACAGAAATTGAGATAAAATTATTACAAAGATGTTATGTTATCAATGAATATTTTTGCACAAAGATGCTTTAAAATGCTAAATTCAGATATATACTTTTATTATTTGGCCTCTAGAGGTTGAAAATCATTTTTGTTTATATCATTTCTTGAAGTCTTTCTTTTAATTAAAACAACTGTATTAAGCTATAAATTTTCTCAAAGATAAATTCTAGTTAAAACGAGATTATTTTCTGGATGTGATGCAAATAGATCTTTGTTTCTAAATTATTTTTATATGCTGCTTCATGTTTTAGTTAAAAGACGATGTAAGCTAGTTGTGAAAGTGTTGTTGTCAAAATGTAATTAATAATAATCTAAATAATCTTAGAAGAATTAGTGATATATAAAGAATTTAATATGTCTCATATTCAAAATGTTTTCTTTTCACTGAAATTAAAAAAAAAAATGTAAATTAAGCTATGAAACTTTATGAAATGCATCAAATTATTATGTCTAGATTATTTTGAGATAAATAAGTAATCTCAAGTCTTTCAGTAATGAATACTATTTTTAAAATACATTTAAGAATTATATCCGTTTCTTTAACAGAAAAATGCATATACTAGTATATAATTAAACATGTAAAATATAACAATCAATTTCAGCAGAAAATACAAAATAAATAACATAAATTAATTTTACATTATTTAATCATATAATTGCAAGAAAGTTACTTTAAAAATGTATATTTTTTTATTTTTTAGGAGTATCCTTCTATTTATCTACATTCCTTAGGATGCAAAACAAAATATTTGCTTACTTTTTGGAACATTTATATATTTTTATTTTTCGATTTAACAGAACAGTATGCATTCTTTACATTAAGATTTTTTTCCCCAATATCATCCCTTTAATGAAAACAAGATTGTATTAAGTTCTATTTTTTTCCACACTTAATTAGTTTTTTTTTTCAAATCTGAGGCAATGTTATTTTCTCGACATAGTGAAAAATAGATCATTCATTCCACCCAATTTTCTATGTGACGTATTACTGTGGTGAAAAAACTAAATGCAAAACTAATTAAAACTTGTTAAACTAATCGCAAAATAATTGTAAGAAATGGAATCGGGAGAAGTGAAAGTATCTAAACAATTTAGATTTTTTTCACTTTTTAAAATTCGTACATTTTTTAAAAATATTTTTTTTAAAATGCAGTTTGTCAATTATGAGTTAAAAATTGTTATAATTCGAAAGCATATAAATGTGCCCAAATTTCAACAGTTATTTTCAGTGAAAATGTATAAAATTCATAAAATTTGTAATGTTCCACGTTTTTTTTTTTTTACAGATGAATTCATAGGTAAATATAAAAATAAAATAACAAAACTGACAAATTGATATATTTACGCACTACCGTGGCTAATATTAATTAATACTTTAAAATTATTTTAATGACATATTTTAAACCTTGCTGGTGAATAAATGAAATATGCATATGCGGCAGATTTTTAATGTCTTCGATTAGCTTTTTTTTCGGAATTTTCTTTTTTCCGTTATCCATAATCGGGTTGCTTTTCTGTCCTTAGAGTAGTATGCAAAATGTATAACTAAAAAATTTAATTGAAAAAATCAGTATAGCGATACTTCAAAAAACGATAGTTGCATCTTAAATGGAAAATATATTACAAATTTTAATTAATTCCTTGTGCATCTCTTTGCATTACAAAAAATCCCAATTAAGCTAAAACTTAATAAATATATATTTAATTTGAAGAACCATCCATAATACAATTTTCCTATGTTTATTATTATTATTTTTTAATAATAATGCGTTTTCAACAAACGAAAAAATGCAAAATGATAATAAAAATGATCATGCAAAATGATAATAAAAAACGAAAATATGTCACAACTAATAAAGTACTTATCTGTAATAAAGCCTCTTATTTAAATATAGTTGAGAATTAATAATATTTGATATAGTGGGATAAAGTACACTTATTACAAACAGAATTAATTAAAGATTAATTTTTTTAACAAAAAATAATGTCTAATAGAAAATACTTTTAAATCTATTTAATGATATAAATAGTACGAAAATAAAAATAAAAATATGTTTTATTATCACCAAGATTTTTGAATATATTTTTAAGATAAGAATGAATTAATTTTGATTTGATTAGATATCTTTATCCAGGCAATTTTATTTGTCGTTTGCGTACAATCGAAAATCATCTTCATATTGAAATTATTTTTTAAACCATTCTTTTCATTTACTCGCAACTGTATTGAGAAACATTATTCTTTTTTCAAAGCTTTTTCTTCACCTTGAAGCATCGAGATAATTTTCTCGACATAATGTAAGTGGGATTTTTTTATATGTTTTATTTTTGAGTAACACGAAGTAATATGATTAAAAAAATATTATTAAATTAATTTGCGAAATACCTTAGAGAAATGCAGTTTTACAGCACTTGTTAAAAACGTGTAATGTTTTATTTTCGTTGGCAGTTTTGATAAGTTTGTTATTTATTTATTTATTAAACAAACAAACAAACAACAGAGCGAACTTTCTTTTATTAGTATATATATATATATATATATATATATATATATTATATATAATACAAGTTACACGGTACTGGCAAATTTCTGGGAGAACTCGAGAAAGAATAACGATAAAATGCTGTAACCAAATGTGAAAGGATAATGGTGTAATATATTTAAGAAAAGTTGTAAGCAATCATATTGCAATCAAAGCAATGTTTGACGTAAAACATAAAATTTTAAATAAATTTTCAAATATTTCAAATTTTAAATAAATATGGGAAACACGTGGGAAAATTGTTGAAGAAAAAACAAAAAACAACAATAAAAAAAAAACAGCATAGACATCCGCGACGCACATCGTGACAAAGCGTTTCTTTTTTTTTTCTTCTTTTTTTCTGTTATTGGCAAAGTGTTTATCGAGTCTGTGCACGATGTATAAAATTTTTGTTAAATAATTACATTTTTATCTCAAAAATCTCAAATTTTAGTTATTTTTGAACAAAAAAAGTATTTTTATTATCGAAGTTGGTATGTAAAAACATGTTTATTATTATTATTATTATTATTATTATTTTAAATCAAATAATTAAACACTGCTAACTGCTGCAGATAATACCAACGTTTCTCAACCTTCATATGCCTATGACAGAATATGACAGAAGAGGAATCTACCAACCAATTTGCTAGACAAAGCGAGATCTTGACTTTACAAGACGGAAATTATGAAAATTATAAACATTTCAAAAACCATACATAGGTATCAAAACCCCATTACCAAATAATAATAATAATAATAATAATAATAATAATAATAATAATAATAATAATAATAATAATAATAATAGGTTCAGATTATTGCTCACAAGACAAAAAAATACAATTTTAAAAAGTGGACACAGAATATATATAATATATATTTTTTAACTATTCATTTTTTAATTTCATCTCTTTTTCCTACTTTTCCAATACATTGTCTTCTAAAAGAGGAGTTATACGATATGTAAGGGGAAAAAACATATATGGTTTCTCATGATGTGGTACTTGCAGAACAACTCTACAATATTGTGTATTCAAATCCAAACTGCTTACTTTGAGACACATGTTTAAATTCATTTTTGCTCTAAAATGCATCCAATTGGCAGGTTCTCATATTCAGAAACTTTATAATGTCCGTATTGTTTCAATTTTTTAATAAAAGCAGAATATATTTCAAAAAATGTTGTCAAAGTGGACATTTTGAACCGAATTTCCCGAAGCGATAGCGCTGGAAACAAAAAAAAAAAAACATGATCGTACTGTGAAAATAATTGTCTATAAATCAATTTCTAATTAATTGAACGAAAAATAAAAACATGGGGCCCTTATAAATCTCTTGATAAATCACGCTGCCAAGTTTCCTGTTGTTACTTTTAAAAATGAGTCTGGGAATGTGTCTCAAAATTTTGAGTTGTTGAGCGTGGAAAAATATTTTTTTTGAATACCGCCTTATGTCGAGGAAATTCGTCGTTTCCGCACACTATTCGGCTGCATGAAATATTGATCCGCAAGGGAAAGAATCTCTTCCTTTAGTAATAGAGATTATACATTTAATAATTTATTCGACAAGTTCTAATAGCTGAGATCTGTACATCGGATACATTGTCAATTTATTATATTTTGATTAGTGTAGAACATATCAGAATTACAGCGCCATATCGTTATTCTTTCTCGAGTTATTCCAGAAAAAGTTTTAATTATCTAGTAAATCAACCTTTGATAAATTAACAAGCTTGTCTGGGAAAAAAGCATTTCTATAAATTATACTTATATATTTTTTTCTTTAAAGCTTCATAAATATAATATTATTTTTAAATAATAAATGGTACTTTGCTATTCAATTTCTCGAAAATAACCCAATTTAATCATATTAGTTAATTTCCTTTCTAGGAAAAAACATAACATCAAAAAAATTAACTAAAATAATAAAGTAATATTAATATATCTAAGTTTTGTTTCTTAAAATCGTTTTCATTTTATTTGTATATTTTAGACTTTATAAGCAGAACATCAAATAATTAAATTATATTTATGATGAAAATGCCAAACGTACACATAATTATTTTAGATTAATTATTTTACTTAACGTTTTTATAAAAGCGGAATTACATTTTAAAAATATTACTAAACAAACTGTACAGAAATATTTTTCTTTAAAATATCATTAACTTTATCTTTCATTATCTTTAAACTTTTTAAATAAATTAAAAAGTGATATAATGTTGAAAAAAATATGTTTTCCCATGGTTATGAATGAGGGTTTTATTTTCTACAAGATTAAGTTTTAATGTTTTACAAAGAGAGAGAGAGAGAGAGAGAGAAAATTCTATTTTGCTTAGTTATATTTTACCATACATTTATATTCTTAAACTTCTTAGCAGCAGAAATTTTTTTTTATGTTTAGATCATTGTTCAAAATCCCACTTTTAATTAAAACAAAATTATATCAGGCCAAACATTTTATCAAAGAATAAAGTTTTTTTTTTTTTTTTTTCCTGAAGCAAGATTTTTTTCTCATCATAATGGAAATTTATCTTCCTATTTTCGTTTTGTTTGTCTAAGTCTCATGGTATTATAGTTAAAAGGTATTGTTAAAGGAATTGAGAAAGAGTTTTAAGAAATGGAGTTTGATTTGCAAACATTTATGGTACGTAAAAATTAATTTTTTTCCCCTTGAAAGTTAATTATGTTCTTTTCGAAAAATGTCCTCGTTTGTTTAGCTGCAATTGTTATTATACTTTTAATGCTAATAGGTATGGTAATAGTTCTTCATTTATTTCCATTCAAACTTTAGCGAATAGCAATAAATAAATAAATAAAAGAGAATGAATAAATAAAGAAATAAAACAGAATAAAGAAATAAAGAAATCTAGAATTTTTTTTATAATAACATGTTACGTTTAAGTTGTGACAAAAATTTCGTTTTTCAGCGTAAAACATTTTAAAATAATAATTACTGAAATTAAAATTTATATGTAAAGTTCCTATTTTTGGTCCAAGACCGAAATTATGCCCTTTATATTAATTTCAATTTTGTGAAAAAGGTAAAAATTTTTAAATGAAATAATTACAGGCTATATTAATAATATGTCTAAAATAATCTTGCAAACTTTTTTTTTTCTTTTAACATTTATTCAGAAAAAGTGTAAAATGCCGCATAAATAATGATAAAAAAAAAAAAAAAAAAAGCTTTTGCTTAGATTACTGTCTGGATTAACACTTTTGAAGTGTACTTACATTTTTCAAGAATTACAGGTTTAAGTTTCAAACTTCATACACATATTGCTGCTTTAATCACAGAATTTACTGGAAAGAAATATAATTTAGATGATATTAAAAAATATTCTTCAAATTACATTATGATTAGATTCAATATATATGGTCCGAAGAATGCATACTATAACAGTCTCTTTTAACGTTTCCTCTTTTATAAGTACGACAAGCTTTCTTTGAATAAAAAAAATCAAACAGCACATAAAAAAAGTTGCTTTTAAAATGAAATTATAGTTTGTTTATTAATAAACGTGCTCGTGATGAATATAACGGGTAAACAAATTAATTACTATTATTTTAAATAATAAGACGCCTATTATTTTCGAGATCTAAGTTTTTGATATACTTAGCAAAATATTCAATTACAAAGCCTTTATACTTCTTTATATATTTTTTTTTAAATGTAAAATCAGCAGTATTACCGAAGGTAAATTTTTCGTTCAGCAAAATAATCCGACTACGTTTGTAACTCCATGTACTTTTCACAGATGGCAGCACCACTGACAGACACTTGTTTTATGACTTTCTTACTAGGCTCCTTTTGTGATTACAAAAAGAAAAAGTAAATATTATTTGTGTTTGATTTTAGTCGTACATGTTGTCAAATCAACCTCATCAGTTAATTTCAGTGTTTTTTTTTTTTCCTAAATAATGTATGGAGGTAGAAAAAAATCAACAAAAATTCTATGCATGCGAAAAACAAAAGGAAACAGCAATAAAACGATGTACTAGTAAGTTTCAATATTAATCCTTTAAGGAGGCACATATTTTTTACAAATATATTTCATTTTTCTAGATAAATGACATCATAATATTTATTAAAAATATTTCATTTAAGCTATATAAAAATATAAAATAGATAAATATTTAAAAACTTTTTCATCGTGTTTGAAATTATTAGTTGAATTACATATTTATAGCAACCAATAAATTGTACAACTAAAGAAATTACAAGAATTATTACATTAAATATTATGAAAATAATTTCGTTTCAATTTGGAGAATTCGATTTCGATTGAATATTCGAAAGAAAAAAAAACCCCGAAGAAATGCTTTATATTAAATTAGAAAAATATTTTAAACATATCACATGTATTGATTTTAAAGTTTATAATAATAAGAGTCATTAGGTAATTCTGAAAAAAGAAAGAAGATATACGCACTTGTCCAATAACAAATTACATAAAATGGCATGTGAATATTTATCATCATTACTGTATTCACTATTACGATTTACTTACTATTCACTATTACGAATTCGAACAGAAAGTACGTAGAAAACTGGCGTCACTACAGTAAATAATATGAACATTCTAAAAACATGATGAGAAATATTAAAATCACTAGGATTGTTTCGGCTTGCAGATAACTCATGTTTTCATAAGGAGACAAATACGTGTACCAGTTAACCAGTATCAATGCGATTTGTCATTTTTATGGTGTCTTTAAAAAAGGAAAAAAAAAATCATATTACTTATGTTTTCCTGACTTGGCGGCTCTTAACAGACACCGCAGACTCTAAAAGCACGTAATTTGATCTGCTTTAAAATGATTGCGGGAGATTGAATTATAATTAAACGACCAATGACGATTTCCTGTAATCGGGTTTCCATTCATTTCTCTTTGACTCAGGGATTTTAAAGCCGAATCAACTGTTGTTGAGACAGCAACCGACTGTTTTCATGATTGATTAAATAAGATAAATTAAACATTTGAAAATCTTCTTGTATAAAATGGCTAAGTAAATAATGTTGCTGCCTGATGGAATTTTATAACGATGCTATGAGAAAAATGTTTTAAATGAGACGTTTTAAATGTATTGTTTCTAACATGACTTAATTTTTAACTAAGTTTTCAAATTATTTTTAATGTTAACGTAAAAATACAGTTTTTAATTGAAAGGAAATATTATTTGCACTGTTTTAAAATTTGCAACAATAGGTAAAAAGATCTTTCAAAATAAGCGAATCTCTCATGTAAATGTATTTTTAAATTGAAACTGTGTTTGGAAATATTATTTGATCATTTTAAATGTGGCGTAATTTTCCCCATTTACTGCTTTTAACGCGTAATAATAAAATTTTTATTTTAAAGCTTTATCTATCTTTTTAATATTCACGTGCAACTACATATTTATGACGTAATTTTGCTCATTTACTGCTTTTAACACGTGATTATTTAATTATTATTTTGAACTTTTATTTCTGCTTTTAATAGTCACGTGTAAATACATTTTTTAATTGAAAGGGGATATTATTATGTGCGCTATTTCATAAATTGGCAAAACATTGTTAACAGAACTATTTTGACCGACTTCAATATTAAATAATCATTTAAAATTTAAATGATTCTCCAATTTAAAAACTGTATGTTTCTGCGTGTTTATCGAACATTTCTCTATAAAACTATCATTTTTTATATTTTTATATGCGATAGTTTTCTTAATATTAGCTTAGAAAAACCTCTGGACATAAATAATTCATTTAGAGTGGTGACAGCATTAGTTACTTTTTTTTTTTTTTAGAGTAGAGAGATACTAATGACATAATACATAAGTTAATTTTATTTATGTATTTCTATTATTAATATTATTATTATTATTGTTGTTGTTATTAATGCATTTGCATTAAAAATACTAATTATTTAACAATTTATTATTTAGCGTATAAGTATTAATTTTCATTTATCATTTTTAATACTACATTATTTATAAAATTTAAAAATTATAAATGTTATGAAATTTATGAAATTTGTAATATATATATATGCAACGTTTTAAATTTTTTAAAAAGATCCGATTTATTTTAATTTTTGGGAAATTATTTTAATGGTAATAAAGTATATGTTACTGTGTTAATGCATTATCATCATCAGGAATAAATTACTACATTGTCTTTAATTTATTTAAATACTTGGTTTTCAAAATATTAGGATAAAAAACTAATTTAATTGTTAAAAATCTTACAAAATGTCGCTTAAAGTATATATTATTAATCTATAAAGTATTTTTTTAAACAAAATAGTATATTGCTTAAAATATATATGTTTTATAAAATGAATTTACAAAGCTTGCATAAAGAGTATCTTTGCTTTAAATTTCTCTTTAAAATTTAAAAGATAAAATTTAATGAACACTAAAACAGAAATTTTAGGCTTTCAGTTTATATACAAACTGCATTAAATATAACAGTTTTATCATAATTTTTTATCATTTAACTAGTACACTGTGGCTATTCCTAACCTTTTTTCTTTATCATTCTAATACGAGGGTCACACCGAAAGTTTTGAGATACGGCTAAATGGTACAACTTAAACTTACCAAATCGTAGAAGTATTTAAAATAACGCTCTCTAACATTATTGCACTTTTGTTGGAAATTTTCTAAAAATGAAATGTTTCAACCCATCCACTTCTCGCAGTCTAAATGCTTTTATAGCCTAATCAATCTCATTTTCAGAATGAAGTATTTTTTTTTTCTAGATTTCAAAATTGGTAAAAGTTATACATAAGAAGATCAAGATATTAGGGGGATGCTGTATCACTTGGGTTTTTGTTGAAGAAATCCGATTGGAAATCTTTTTGATTGAGAAGTTGCATTACCATGGTGAAGCTTGAATCCTCTTATATTAAACTTCTTGAAGAACTTATGGAAGACACTTGGTGTTTTCAGTTAGCTATAACTGTTGTTGTCCAGTAACTGTTTTCTGTTTCTCTAGCTTTATGGGTTTGACTAGAGCAGAGCTCCTTATAGCAGCCTTAGATTTGACCAGTCTTTGTACTCCTGACGTAAACTACTTACGCTTTCCCACTAATCGTTAGCGTTTCACCGTTGTTGATTTGGGATCTTTCTCAAAGATTACCCCCCCTTTTTTTTTCTTTTGACATGTTGGAACGACACAAAACTGTGCGTTCCATTACCATATACAATTTTAAAAATACAGCATTGGTCACCATTAATAAGTAATTTTAGAGTTTCTTTACGGATCCTGACTCGCTCTGTGTTTTGTTGTTCTGTTTAATCGCTGGGGACACAACGACAAACAACTTTTTTCATATGCAAGTCTTCATGAATAATTTTATGTACAGATGCAGATCCATTGTTAAGTTCGTTCTATATAATTTTTTAAGTACGCCGATTATCAACGATTTACATATTTCGTATAGCCGGTATAGATTCTGGAACTGCAGCTGACAAAAATCTTCCTTCGACTCATTATCTTTGAAACTACAAAACGATGGCACAGGGTACTTTAAAAAAATTAAGTCTGCAATTTATAAAAAAAAAAAAAAAAAAAAAAAAAACGTTAATAGAAACGTGTCGTGGTATAACCGAATAATAAATGTAAATAATTAAATAATAAAAAAAAAACATTGATTTTTCATATAAATAATGCGTCTAAAGAGCTTGGAAAATCATATCCGTGTCCTATCACAGCCCTCCTTTCTACCATTTACTGGGTCAGTAAAGTTGATCTAAAATATTTTTATGCTACATTACTTAGTTATTTAGTTATTTCAGTGCTTTGTAAAGTCAATCTCGGGTCCAATTTTAAAGATAATCTTGTTTATTGATAGTTTTATTTATAAATAACTACTGCCACGAGAAACTGAGTCATGTCTGTGGAGAGAAAATTAATAGTTTCTAAAAGATTCAATAAAGGGCAGAAAAAAAAATCTTTAGTCATTTTAAACTTAACAATACGTTGGTTTAAATGTTATCCGTGTAAAATATCTTCCTTTCTTTCTTATAAATGTGAAAAAAATATCATACGTAAAGATCACATCATTAGTTCTGTAGATAAGATATGATTAGACAGGAATTATACATAATTGTGCCAGCTGCACATTTTATTAAAATGCCTTTATTTTTGTTGAAATTGTGAAAAATATTTATGCTTGAATTGGAGTAGGACTTACTATATTTTTGGTTGAATAAACTGATTACGACTCTGGTTTCCTTCACAAACGAGTATGCTCAAACGAGTCGAACAACAAAGTCGAGTATGCCATTAAAATTTATACGTAGAGTTTTTAATTACCATATATAAACGACATGGTGATCAAAGCTCAAAATTTTGTCTTCAATATAAGGTGAAAAGTTGATTTAAATCAAGTGATAAATAACGAAATTCAATTTCATATATTTTTTAAATAATTATTTTTAAGGCTAATATATGTCTTAATTAATTACAAAACTTTAAATATAGTTAATAATAGTTTCGTAACGGTGCAACAAATTATCCTTGGGACATTTTTAAATAATTTTTCATGAAAATTAAGAGCTTACAGGAAAAATTACGTAACTTCGACAAAAGAAAATTTAATTAAAAAAAGCAACCTACGCAAATAATACTTTCATTAAATCTTTCAATTAAAATTTCTTTGTTCGTTATTTAAAATGAAAATTAATATACTTTATGTTTCTGAAAACTTGCATCATCTTATTTAATTAGTTGCTCAATCTTAAAAATAGCAAGAAAAAAACTTTTCATAAAAATCAATTTAAGTATTTTAATTACTATATAGATGTCATATTTTAATATATAAAGCTTACAGATTGCTTATTACTATTTTTTTAAACTAAAAGTACGCCCACAGTAACTTTCATCCATGAGAATATATTTTTATTTTCATCTGTATTCATAACAAGAAATACATTTGATTCGTAAGAAACATTTTGCCTTGCAGTTTTTGAGGGATTTGTACGTTTTGGAATTTCTGAATACAATTTGACCATTTCTGGATCGATGTTTATCTGTTTGTGTGTTGTGTTACGCAAATTGTTTGGTCGCTTTCAATGCACAGAGTTTTAATAAATTTTATATTTAGTTGGATCTTGAAATAAATTATAGTGCTTTTTAGATTGTGGTATATATTTTTCAATAGGTGACACTGCTATATTGTGCTTTTCATCATGTGCGTGAAATTGGCATCTAATGAAATAGAATTGCAACAAACTTAAGAGCGAGAAGTGCTGCTATCCTACGCTTTTTTGCGATGTACAGTTGAGCAAAAAAAAAAAAAAAAAAAAGAGAGAGAGAGAGAGAAAACTCCATACATTTTAATCACCAAATTGTTCAAGAAAATAAACGGAAACAGCCATTCGAATGGAAGTTATGTCTTTTAAAGGTATGTTACAAAAGTAAGCTTATGAGGTCATCTTCATACTGAAATTCTACTAAGCTCTGAAATTTTCAATACGAATACTTAATTTTGACATCGTGTATTTGGCTTTTTCAGAAAATTTTTCCTTAGGATACCAAAAAAGAAAATCATTCGGCCAAGTAGTTTAGGAATTATGAAGGTTTCAAATCTGGAGTAACTCCTATTGTTAAACTCATTTGTAAATGTTTCAAAACAGATTGCAATGCGGGCAGTTTTTTGAGCCTAACTCAAGAACTAATGAGCGGAATGACCTGTAATTTTTTATTCGCATATTTCAAAATTCTAAGAAATTGATTTATTCTAAAACATTTATAGGTTACAATTCATATTTTTGTCGAGAAATAAATTTCAAAAGACATTTTTTTTAAATCAATTTTTGAGAAAAATATGAATTGTAACCGATGACTATTTTAGAAGAAGTCAATTTCTAGAAGTATGAAATATACGAATCTAAAATAACAGCTCATTCCGCTCAATAGTTCTTGAGTTATGCTTAAAAAACTACCCCATTACAATCTGTTTTGAAGCGATTACAAATAAATTTAACAACAGGAGTTCCAAATTTTAAATCTTCATAATTCCTAAACTACTTGACCGAATGTCTTTCTTTTTGGTATCCTAAGGTAAATTTACCGAAAAGAGCAAATACAGTGTCAAAATTAGGTGTTCGTATTAAAAGTTTCAGTATGAAGACGGCCCCTAGAAGACGTAATTTCCAGTCGAATGATTGTTTCCGTTTATTTCTTGAATGATTTGGGGATTAAGATGTATGGTGTGTGCTTTATTTTTCTTTCCTCTTGGCCGACTGTACGGCAATTTCATTATGTCATTTTCTACTGGCTTAGAAATGTTCCAAATATTAGATTATAGATTATTAATATAATTATAAATGTTGATCCGTATATGGTTTTAATACCCAACAAAGGTATAATAGACGAATGTAACTTTGATATTTTTGAGACGATGTGAGTTAACACAAAATTATTCGCCAAATATGTGAATGTGAATATTTTTGCCCGCAGACGATAAATTTATGACGATAACTGCAATTTAGTTTTCGTAGAATACATTTTGAAAGAAAAGAAAATGAAATTGACGCGAAAGGATTATCGCGCGGTAATTTTCTGTGATTTTAAAGTGAGGCTAAATCAAGAATAATTTCTTAAATGACTACAATTAACATATGGAAAGGAGGCTCCTTCTCGTGCCAATGTATTGCGATGTTTCACAGAATTTCGTAGAGGACAAAATTCTCTCGTGCACTCTAAAAAAAATGGGTTGATCTACTAAAAAAAATTTATATTTTCTCATTGATCCTTGCAATTACTAACAAATTTTTTGTATTCTTATTCAGTAACAAGAAAATCTGTAAGAATAACTAGAAAACAGCTAGCAACGATTCCGGTTGATAATACCGGTTACTAAACAATTCTGTGGAATACAAATTTACTAAAAAAAAATTAGTAACCTCAGGAATTTTTTTTACAGTGTGGATGAAGAACTCTTTTTGTTGTTGTTGTTGTTGTTGGTTTTTCCTTTTACCAAAAAAGACAGAATTCAAAATTTTATTTCGCTTTTGATCATAATGAACTCAAAATAGTATCGAGTTCTTTTAAAACACGTACCAAAGTACCGTTAATATGCATTCATACGCTATGATAAAAAAAAATTTAAGGTGGTTTTCAAATCACCTGCTCAACAACGCGCAATTTTCTGATACATTTTCTGACTCATTTTTAAACGCAAAGGTATAAAATGGAAAAACTAGGCTATTGAAGCGATTTGAAATCGAAATGAGTACTCTATTTTTTGATAAATAAATTACTTATCAAGTTATAACTTTTCTTGCGCTGAAGTATCGAGAATTTGGTTCAAAACGCCGACTTTGACAGTATTTTCTGAAATATCTTCTGCCTTTACTAAGAAATGGAAAACGGCTTTCGATTACATAGTTTTTGAATAAGAACCCTTGCCAATGCCATGCGTTTCCAGACAAAAATGAATTAAAAAATAAAGTAACATGTTTGGATTTGAGAACAACCTTAGGTGAAATTACATTTCTCAAACAGAGATGTTTCCGGGTAAATCCAAAAAAGAGGCTTTATAATGTATATTTCGTTCGATCGGAATCCTCTGCAAAGGAACCTGGACATAAAGAAATTTATGGCACATAATACGTAACTAATTTAGGAAAACTTTACCATAATCAAGGCTTAAAACGTGAAAATTTTCCTTAAAATCATTTAAAATTTGCTTTGTATGAATCCATTTGTTGATATATGCATTGCATTTTTATACCATTCATGAAATATATATCCCTGGCATGCAACGAAAAGCTATCTAATCACATCGTATAGTACACTTCCTATTATACCATTAAGGAGATTTTATGCTAAAATCGATTCAGTTATTATCGATTACATCTCATTTACTATCTGCTGATTGAGCTATAAAGCCGTACCTGAGGCGAAGTAATTTATGGATAGCAAAATTTCTCTTGTGTGACCATCCATTTTGTTTCCTACTGAAGGATCGAAATGATATATAGTATAGTATTTATAAAAGGCATTTCAAAACTCTTTCACACATTTTAGAAGTGAATGTAAAAAATAAAATTATAATAAACTTAAAATACAGTGCCGAGCATATTCTGATGAAACGTATCTTACAAAAAAATAATAATAATTTATTCTTTTAAAAGCTAAAGGTGTAAATTAACAACATAATATAAATTAAAATAACTTTTATTAGTTGTTTTACATGTTTCGACTCTTTCCGAGTCATTTTCGAAAACAATGAAAATATTCCAAAGAAAATATTCCTTTGAATTTATTATTTTCATGTACTTTTTTAAAAATTACGCACGTTATCTATTATTTTTTTACTTGGTTGTTTATTTTCATATATGTGACATATCGTTACTACCAATGGAATTACTCCATGGTCACAGGTATGAAAATAAACAACCCAATAAAAAAATAATAGATAACGTGCGTAATTTTTAAAAAAGTACATGAAAATAATAACTTCAAAGCCTGCTTGAACTGCGTGCTACTTTGGAATATTCTCATTTTGTTTTTGGAAATGACTCGGAAAGAGTCGAAACATGTAAAACAACTAATAAAAGTTATTTTAATTTATATAATGTTGTTAATTTACACCTTTAGCATTTAAAAGAATATATTATTACAAGGTGTTATAATTTATTATATTGTAATAATAATTTTATTATATAATATTACCAATTTATTATCAGACATTATGGCATATGGTTTTGTTGGCTATGACTACACGTATTTTTTCCACTGTTTATATCGTTAGAAAAAAGTCTCTAGTAATATGTTATCTACAAAAACAACTTTTCAAAAGTAAAAAAAAAGCCAAGCGTAAAAAAAAAAAAAAAAGTTGTGGCTAAAAAATGGTGTGATATCAAATTTCCAAGCTATTATATTACTTTTTTAACTTTTTTCCATTAAATAAGTTATCATATATATAAGTCGAGTGCCTACGTATATGTTAATAGAAATCGTTTTCTCCTGTACTAAATACATCCTAACGAGTTTCTGCAAATTCAATTTTTTTCAAATTATGCATGATGGGCTTGGCGGCCATCTTTGCATATTATTCACAAAATTCTAAGCATCCAAATCCGTAGTTAAAATCCGAAGTTCAAAATTGTTATTTAAGCAAATATTTTAAGCGTTTCATTTATAGATTTGTATGATCTGAAAATTGTGTCTTAAGATAATGATGACTTATCTTAAAGATTCATCTTATGATTTATTTTTTACAGTAATTAATAATTTCAAACTAGTAAAAATCAATTTCTCAAACTATCAGTCTTATCTAATTTATTTGTCCGTAGTTAAAATCTGAAGTTCGAAATTGTTATAAACATATTACATTGCAAACATATTACGCTTTTACTTTAGAAATTTGGGTGCTTAGAAATATGAAAAGATAGCCGCCAAGCCCATCATGCATAATTTGAAAAAAATTGAATTTTCAGAAACTCGTTAGGATGTATTTAGTACAGGAGAAAACGATTTCTATTAACATATACGTAGGCACTCGACTTATATATATGATAACTTATTTAATGGAAAAAAGTTAAAAAAGTAATATAATAGCTTGGAAATTTGATATCACACCATTTTTTAGCCACAACTTTTTTTTTTTTACGCTTGGCTTTTTTTTTACTTTTGAAAAGTTGTTTTTGTAGATATCATTTCTTTTTTTTAAAACAGAATAAACATAATTTAAATAATCTAAACATGAGAAATAATTTAAAATTACATTTTACTTTCAGTCATTGTTTAAAAGGTTAACTAGAAATACCAGTAGATTTTTAAATTAAACTAATAACAACATACTAAATGTGGCTTGTTATAATACTTGTTATCCCCCGTTAAAAAATATCACTGACTTATCGATGAAATGAATAAAAATGCAATACGTACATAGCGTGTCAGCGCTGCATTTGAAATCAAACGTGATATCACGCTCTTTTATTATTAGCACTAGCTGGCTTCGCCCGCTAGCGGACCCCTAATTTATATCGGGGCCTCGAATCTTGTAAAACCTCGAATAAGATAAACCTCGAACCGAACGAACCTCCGACCTGGTTCTCCGCTGCCTTCGGCACCGGATAATCCCTTAATTTGCACATCGAATAGTATAAACCTCTAACCAAACTAACTTCCGACACGGGTCCCCGCTGCCTTCGGCACCGTATAGCAGTCGTGCTGCGCACGCTCAAGTTCCATCTTCCACCACCAGGTAGCGCAATCTGTTCTGTATGAACCTCGGGCGCTGAAATCGTTAAGGCTATAGATGTCGAGTCGAATGAACTGTACCCCGTCGTGATCTAGCCCATAGAACCAGAGATAGAAAAGTGCCCCCTGGTGGTGAAAAAACGAACTAAAATCGGAAAGCTCTATTGATGTCGAGTCGAATGAGCCATACCCCGTCGTGATCCGACTCGTAGGAACAGATATAGGACAGCGTCCCCTGGTGGTGAAAGCTAATCGCGCTTGGGGGGGGAAAGGGGGGATGAACACCGGAGATGCATAATAGGATTAAGCGGTCACAGACCTTTCCAACGATGTATCACATGAGGGGTATGTGCAAAATTTAGAAAATACCCCCCCCCCCCTGCATATTATGATTAAGCGTTCACAGACTTTTCCAACGATATATCACATGAGAGGTGTCGGCAAAATTTAGAAAAGTGCCCCCTTTGGGTGGGAGGGCTGAAAGTGGGAGGATGGACCCCGAAGATACATAATATGAATAGCGGAACAATTTTTAGATTTTCTGAAAGCTGATTTTTATTTATTTATATTTATTTATTTATCTATTTTTTATTTTTTGTTTATTTATTTATTTTTTTTTTTTTGCGTTGCCCTGTGCATGTTTGGAATTTCTTAGCAATTTCTTAGATTTACCCTATTTTATTCAATTAAACATTGTACTGTTACAATAAATTTAAATGGAAACTTCACTTCTAAAACAAAAATAATTTAACAACTGGATTTCATTAATTTATAGGAAAACTAGCAAGCTACGCCCGCTGCGCTGGTCGGTTTCTACAAATGAACCCTGAATCAAACGAAATATATCGTTTAATTTGACCTTGTATTTGAAAGCAATCTGTATATTTACGTGGAATATCCTTCCACATTACTGAAAAATGACGCGATTGCGCTATTATATTTTCTAATGTGCAGTCAAAATTTTAGCTGTTAAGGAGCAACTCTTTTATTTGGTCATTTACAGTTAGGGTTTGCTAAAGAATGATAAAACTATATGCAATATACTAAAACCATCACTAAAAATTATCGAAATAACAATGCAAACAAATTAACTAACAAAATCCATTCAGAAGAAGTTTTTATAAAGGCTAATCTTTGATAATCTGATTATTGAACTTTTCCACATAATTCTAAAACAACAAAACGATATAAAATATACTAAAACAATCCTTACAAATTATCTACTTAACAATGCAAGTCGCAAAAAATACGCCCAGTAAAAACTATCAAAAAGGCTAATATATCGGAATCAGGTTCACTTGACTATATAACCTTCACACATAACTGTTGGACTAAGCAACGTAGGACAATATATAGTACATTAACACCATTTCTGAAATAGCATCTAACTAACAATACAATTCTCATCAAAATCCGTTCAGTAGAACTTTTTTAGAAGGCTAATCTTTCATAATCGGAATCAAATATTGAAAAGGCTAATATTTGATTTAAAAAAAAATGGTCACCCGATTTTCGAATTTCCCCCTATAATTCTAGAACTAAGCAACGTTATATAATAAAACGTTCCCTAGAAAATTATTTAACAGTATAGGTTCCATCGAAATACATTCGGCAAAATCTTTTAAAAAGGCTAATCTTTCATAATCGGATTGATCTGATTATAGAACTTCCCAGAATAATTATATAACTAAGCTACGTAGAACGATATGTTATACATTAAAACCTTCCCTTAAAAATTATCTTAGTTTAAGTTCTACGAAAATGCATTCAGCAGAACTCGAGTTATAAGCAGCCGGAACGAAATTTCATATATGTAGAAGTAAATAGAAGTATATTGCCATTAATATAGTTTGCATTTGAATAAAAAAAGGTACTTTTCGGTTAGCCGGGCAGCAGTGATATATGAACACACACACACACACACACATATATATATATATATATATGTATGTATATACATGTATTTGTGTAGATATATGTGTATATATGTGTGTGTATATATATATATATATCACTGGCGCCCGGCTAACCAAAAAGTACCAAAAAAAAGAAAATACTGCGAAAATGCAGTCGTACACTTGAAAAAAAAACACCTTTTGGCCTAAAATCTCTCATCAAAACTGTTTTTCTTTTTTTTCTTTTCTTTCTTTTAAAAAAAAATAAAATTAGTAACAGTTTTTTCTTTTATTTTTCCAGATGTATAGCCATTTCAATTTTTTCTGCAACAAAAAAAGACACTTTTTGGCTTAAAATCAAATTGTTTGGGGTCAAAAGTAAAATCAAAATCGCCAAAAACAAAAGATAAATCGCCAAATTTGTTTCAATAGAAATCTTGCCCCTTGAATAATGTTTTAAGCATTATGAACATTTCTAATCATGTTTAAATTAAATATTTTCGTTTTATAATATTCTCTCATCAAAACTCTTTTTTTTTCTTTCTTTCTTTCTTTTTTTTTTTTTTTAAATAAAATTAGTAACAGTTTTTCTTTTATTTTTCGAGATGTATAGCCTTTTCATTTCTTTCTGCAACAGTAATGATCGCCAAAAAATTAGCAATGGTAACCTTTTCGGCCAAAATAACCGAAATTTCTATCATAATTCGATAGCTATTATACGTAGAACGTTGTGTTACATACTAAAACCTTCCCTGAAAAATTATCTCTCGAACAGTGCAAGTTCCATCAAATTCCATTCAGCAGATCTCGAGTTATAAAGGAACGGAACGAAATTTCCGTTTGTGTTTTATATATATAGCGAGGCTAACGAAAAAGACAGGCTACCGCGGTGCGTTCCACTTATCTTTTTTTACAGACCGCTAGAGTGACGTGATGCTCTTTTCGTACACCTGCATTGGTAGATTCGAGCCTCACGTGATTCCCGCGGTCTGTAAAAAAAGATACGCGTAAAGCACCGCGGTAGCCTTTCTTTTTCGCTAGCCTCGTATATATAGTAGATGACGTGAAAGGTATTCCTGCGAACGAAATGCCTGTCCTTTACCGTGTTTTTTTATTTTTAGAGATAAATTAATCACATTTAATTCATTTCAAAATTTTTGTTTACGTTTGGAAAGAAATTTTAAATGGCGATAACTCTTAATGTATACATTTTAGAAGGTACATCTTCCCTCAAAAACTAATTTATTTTTAAAGATCTTTCTAAAAACGTAAATTATATATTTAAAATATTTTTAAAGCATAAACACTACGTCTGATTACTTTATTTTACAATATTTATAAGAACACGCATTTTATCAGACAATTAAATACATTAAACAAACATGAGTGAAAAATTGAGCTGGGCCTGGACTCGAACCTGGGACCTTATGCATATCATGCCGACGCTCTGCGACTGAGCTACCCAGATCCATATCCGTAACCGGCAATTTCTCATACTTATTCATGTTAGAAACAATCATCTACCACAGTTTGCAGTCATATTTAATTATTTGATAAAATATGTGTTCTTATAATTGTGAAGTTTTATTTTTAAAAAAAATATCTTCAGAAGAAAATGGCTGACTTGCAGATGAAATTTGATGTGGTTATATTATAACCTGTAACTGATTCGTGCTATTTTAATACAGATGGTAGATGGTCGTTGGCGGGTTTTATCTCTGTTTTGGCATAATTTTTTAATCGCCAAGTTAATTAACAGTTTTTTGCTAATTAAGGATAGAAAATATTTTTTTTTACACTGAATTTTATAAAAGCACATAGATTACGTAATTACTTCTCCGAAAATGCAATCCTTTTTTTATTCTGCCCAATATTAAGGCCTGTAGCTTGTTTGAAAGAAAAAGTTTGACGAAGAAAATAGTGATCATTTTAAGTAACTCGACGTTTTAAAAAAAAAGCTATATCTCTGTTTATAAATCACTTATGAAGATGAGTTTGGTCTTAAATTGAAGAAATTCTTCCTTAGATTCTTCTAGTTTTCGTTTTTTTTTTCCTACGACGCTTGGTTTGTTTGATATCTGATATTTTAATCTGGCATGTTTTGTCGATTTAACATTGCGAAGTTGCTTTCTGTATATAAGCATTAGCGGTCTTTATTCCAGTTCTTGGCGTTGTTTGTGTGGCGTTTTTTTTTTTTTTAAGCTTGGCTTGGCAGAGCGACCGCCCTGCTTGATAGTTCATAATATTATATGACAATGACAATTTTTTATTCCATCATAAACATTACATACATGGTCTCCTTCAATTTTGGCATAAGCTTTTCTTAGGGCTTAAAGTTTATATTTTATTTATTTATGATGTTAAAAAAGGGTATGTCTATATATTTTTTAAAGTATACTACGAATTAATATAAACTTATATATAAAAGAGTATGTCTATATGTTTTTAAAGTATGCTACTAATTAGTATAAACGGATAAATAAAATTATAAATAAATAAAATAAACTTTAAGCCATAAAGAAAGCTTACGTCAAGATTGAAAGAGACTATGTATGTATTGATGTAATAAAAAATAGATTTGTCATTCTCATATATAATATTATGAACGACAATATATTACTAGACTTTTTTCTAACAATATAACAGTGGAAATCATACGTGTAGTCATAGCTAACAAAACCATATGCCATAATGTCTGATATTTTAATATTTTAATATTTTAATGCCTGAGGAAGACCACTCGGCTGAGGGCGAACCCAGCCGTTGAGCGTTTAATGTCTTCCCCGGCTAGCTCCCCGGCACGCAGGGATTAAACGTGGCAGTACAAGCTTCGCCAATGGCTGGTCCTGCCGGCCAAAGCCCCACGCGACAGGTGGCAGGAACTAAAGACATACAAAAAAATATATATATAATTTAATACAGGGTCTGTCGCTGGAACCAGCGTTCCTACGCGACAAGGAGCGACAGACAGGGTAGACGAGGTCCACAGGTGCGCCTGCACCAGTTGTACAGTCCGCTAATTTAGTAGAAAGGTGCAGTTCTTAGGTAAGACTGTACCAATTGTACAGTTCGTAAATGACGGCACTTGAGATGTGGACGTGCCAGTGTGAGATTCCCACGCGACAAGGAGCGCCACACAATTGCGCTGGAACCCTCACACTGGATGGAGGCTGGATGCACTTCGTGTTAGATGTAACGATACGTTGCTTGCTGGCCAAACTTGCGGTTCCCGATAAAAATAAATTAATTAATGGGGACTCAGCCCCTGCTAGGAAGAGAACATTACTTGCGAATGAGAGAAACAATTAAGCTGCAAAACAGCTAAATGGAGAAAGCTAAGCAGATAAAAAATGATAGAATGATTACGTTAAGGACTAAAATAAGCGAGTTATTATTATTAATTTATGGAGAAAGAAAACTGCTTTGAATGATTAAGTTATGTTAGATAGGTGTGTTAGTAATTTGTAAATTTCTGAAAGTTTATGAGTTAAGATGGGACGCGTAATTATGTTCAGCAGCCAAGAAGGAGGTGGGTTAGAAGGAGCAGGCCTAAGATGCCAAGCAACAGTCAGTGGGCAGGAGAAGTAATAATGCATGGGGGTACCACTATCGCCGCACTCGCACACATTGGTTCGTGAAATTTTAAATTTGAAGAGGTAATTTTTAAACGGACCATGCCCGGATAAGAAAGCACTTGTATAAGGAGTGAGGTTAAGTAGTTCTCTGGAAACTTTTGGAATTAGGTTGTAAGTGTGTCTACCTTTTGTGGAGGTGTCCCAGTAGATTTGCCAGTTGGGGAGTATTTTAGATTTGAGTTTTCTGCGAATAAAAGATGGGGGTACCGGAAGAGAGAAGTCTATTGATTGGCGTTTGGTGGCTTCTTTTGCAAGGTTGTCCGCCAGTTCATTGCCTGCGATATCAATGTGTGCAGTGACGTGGCCAAGGGTAACTTTTTTGTACAGTTGGTGAAGTTTTATTTTAATTTCCAGTATGAGAGGGTGTTTTGTCTGTAGGGCAAAAATTGCTTGAAGTCCAGAAAGACTATCACTGAAAATTTTAAAATTTTCCTGCGTGGGGGAGGCAGCAATCCATTCCAAAGCCTTCAGAATTGCAAACAGTTCAGCTTGATATACTGAGTTATCGTCTCCAATTCTGGAGGCCCACTCATAGGTCGGCACTCCATTTACCATGGCGCAGAAGGCTGCGGCCACGCCGGTTTCAGTGCGCGACCCATCAGTGTAGATGGTTGGATGCTGCGAGGGTCTGTGACTGTTCTTGGCGATGCATACCTGTAATTGTGATGTCTCCTCCGCGGGGTGCAGGTGCCAACTTGGAACATTTCTCTGTATTATTGTTTTTGGGAAGTGTAGCATAGTAGTTGGTTCATATTCTAGGTGTTGGATTCTGTTTTTCTGGTGCTCGTATTCTAGTGATATTAGGATTGGAGGGATCCCCGTTAGTACTGTGAGTGCGTCCGTTGAGATTGTCCTATACCCTCTCACCATTTGCAGCAAGAACATCCTTTGGATCGAAACCAACTTTTCTTTGACTGCCTTGGTGAGATTTCCTCCCCAGACGCCCACACAGTAAAAGAGGATCCGTTCTATGATTGCGTGGTACCAGATTTTTAACATTGCAGGTTTAATTCCCCAAGACTTAGAAGTTAATCTGCGTGCATTGTGTTGATACTTAGTTAGTTTTGTCTTGAGGGTGTTGATGTGTTCCGTCCAGCTCCTGTGTTCGTCTATGACGATTCCTAGTAATTTAAGGTGTGTGACATGTGAAACGCTTTTCCCATAAATTCTCATTATGGGTTTGCGCTTAAGCTTCTTGGGTTTTGCGAATGTTAGGGATTGTGTTTTGTCTGTGGAGAGCTGGAGGTGGAGACGTTCCAAAAGTTGACAAAAGACCGGGAGAGCTCGAGCTGCCGAGTTTTCCAGGTCCAAACGCCTGCGGCCCGAGAGTACAAAGCTGAAGTCATCGGCGAAGGCATACAGGACGAATCCCAATTTTTCTAACTCTACTAAAAATATATTTGCAATAATTAGCCAAAGGATTGGCCCAAGGCAGGAGCCCTGAGGACAACCCTTCTGCAATTGGTGTACTGAGGACCCAGAGCCCCAGTTTATAAATATACTCCTATTGCTTAGATAAGATGCGATGACTCCCGCTATGTTGCCCGGGCAGTGAATCTCTATTAGTTGTAACAAAATGTCCCGCCACTCCGCATTATCAAAAGCACCTTTGATATCGAGGGAGACGAGCGAGGTATAGTTGCCTTCCTCTATGCTTTTTGTGCACGTAGAAAGGATGTCAAATAGGGCCTTGTCACATGACCGACCCTCTCTGAATCCATACTGCCTGTGGTGGAGTAGATTGTTGCTTTCCAGGAAGTGAACTAGTCTGATGACTACTAGTTTCTCCAGGAGTTTTCCTAGAGTTGGAAGCAAACAAATCGGACGGTATGATGTGGGTTCAGAGGCATCCTTTCCTTGTTTGAGGAAGTATACCACTTCGCCCTGTCTCAAAGTGAGCGGGAAGTAATTGTGCTTAAGGCACAGGTTGGCCCAACTGGTGAAAACACCGGGTATAATTTTGTGCGTGAGTTTTAGGATTTTGAAATCCACACAGTCTGGGCCTGGGACTTTTTTGTCATTTAATGTTTTGAGTGCATTTGCTATTTCAGATTTTGAAAAGGGTTTATCTGGAGGTGAGTCGAAACGTAGGTCTGAGTTATCTATGTTTGGATATTGAGATGGGCCGAAAAGGGTTATCGTGAGGTGCTCCATATTATGCTGTCTGGATGATCTGCTAGGCGGCAGTTCGAGCTTTATTTCGTCAGGCGTGAAGTACTTGCCTGAGAAAAATTTTTGTGCTGTGCCGAAAGGATCTGTTTGGTTGCTGCAGAAGTTCCTCCAGGCCGTTGTTCGTGCATCCAGAACACTGCGTTTGTATTTTGCCGAAAGGTGTTTGTATTTGGCACTTAGATCGCGGAAGTATTCGGTGTCTTGGTCTGTGTTGCGCAGTGCTTTAAGTTTTTTACGAAGTGCCGTGAGATGGTTTCTTTTCGTTTTGAGGTCGGATGTCCAGAAAGAAAAAATAGGTGTTCTTCGAGTGTTTTTGAGTCTAAAGGACGCTCGCGCTGCTGTTTGCATGGTTTTGATTAGTGTGGATGTAAATTCGTTAAGTTGTGCTGTGTTTGAAACGTCCTTTATCTGACTGGTGAGGAGTGATTTTTGTGTTTTGATAATGTGGGTAAATTTTTTGAAGTTGCCTCGGGTTGTGTTAAATCTACGCTGTGTTGAATAGAGTGGTGTAATTTCGAAGCCAAATTCTATGTATTTGTGATCCGAGGCGGTGTGAACATCTGAAATACGCCAATGTCTGATTTTTTGGAGTGCTTTGGAATTCACCAAGGTGTGATCAGGGAAGCCCTGAGCTATTATCTCACCTCTGATGTTTGTTTTGACAAAGGTGTGTGATATGTTGTCTGTGTTAGCTAGGGATAGTTTATGGATTGTCAGATGTTCAATAAGGGTATCCCCACGAAGGCTTTCATGATCGTAACCCCATAAGGTGGAGCTAGCGTTGAAATCACCTCCGCAGATAAAGAATAGCCTTTGCGTGATAAGTGAGCTCCACTCCTCGAGGGAATCTTCAAAGTTTGTTTTGGGTGCTGCATAGGTGGAACCAACAATTAGTTTGCCCTCCTTTGCAGTAATTGTGACAAATGCACAGTGCATGCCTGTGTAGAGATGTGAGTATTGTAGTGATGTGTTCTGGATTACTAGATGTGCACTCTTTGCTTTGGATGAGAAGATAGCCCAAGATGTGGGTATGTCCCCAAGAGTGCCATCCGGCCCGCAGTATGCGTCCTGTAGCAGGGCTATATCTATTTTATTATCGATTAGATGCGCCTTAAGGGCCGCATTTGCCACTTTGCAGTGGTTAAGGTTGATTTGTAGAATTTTGATGTGGCCGAAAGGGGGGGGGTCCTCTGGATTGGAGGGGGACGGAGAAGACATTGCACAGATAATAAAAATAAATTAACTAACAAGCTAAAGATAATAAGCAATAAGATTTCACTTACTAGATTAAGTTTTAATTTGTTTACCGTGAGTTGCGGGAACCGCTCAACTGATCCATTGGTGGCCTGAAGGGGTTTGGAAGATTGGGCGAGCGGGAGTACGGATGGAAGTAGGGGAACCAAAAGTTACTCCATTCATCCTGGTGTTGAGAGATATAGAATACATTTTTCATACCTGTCAACATCGCACTAAACTCCCGTACAATGTAAGTTAATTAACCGAAGTTACACACGTTTCAAACCAGAATTTTTTTACGAAATGCAATCAAATAGGTTCCACGTAAGAACATAAAAATAAATAAGTATTATTTTTTCAGATACATTTTCCGGTTAGAAACGTCTTTAACCGGGATCAAATTAACTCACATTGTACGGAAGTTTAGTTGAAATTTGGCAGATATGCTTTTTAACACTTTCCAACCTAGTTGAAAAGTGTTATTGACTTCGGTCTGTCTGCTGTCTGGTCGTCTGTCCGTCTGCCCGTGCTCTAACTCTCGTAAATATACTCGGATTGCCCTGAAATTTTTGTACGTAATTGACGTTGACTATAGCATGTACCCTATTAAAAATGAAGTATGTAGCTGTTACAGTTTATTCACAGGGAGGGTCAAAAGTACTCTGTTACATTATAGTCAATAGGAAAAAATCGTTTCAAGTGCATTTTGACGATGTTTCGCGATTTGAAACATGATGAAATTGATACACAATTATAAAGCGTACTAAAACAAGCTTATTGCAAAATATGAGGAGCAAAGCTTTTATTATTGATTCACAGGGTCACACAAAAGAGGTTTGTTACGCAATGTTTTACAAGGAAATATCGTTTGCAGGGTAATTTAATGATATTTCACTATTTGAAACATAATGAAATTTATATGCATTACTGAGGAGTACGATGAATTGCTCATAGAAAAGTATGTGTGCATTGCTTTTATCGTTCATTTACACATTTACAGGGACACACAAAGGAGCTCGGTTACAGACGTAGTGGGATAATTACACTCTATGTGTGATAATTACGTTTTCAACTTTTGTTTGCGTTTTTAAGTTAAACTAAATTTTTGTATACTACGTGGTGTGTATAAATTTTATTGATTATATACAGGGCTGTACAAAGGAATTCCTAATATTACTGACTATGGGGGTGAATTACTTAAGGGTATTTTTAATCGGGGTATGCATGTTCTTGCTGAACTATATTTAGTAGTTTGTGCAGTATAAATAAATTCATATACAGGGCTACGCAAAGAACAAGATACATTGTCGATTATGGTTGTTAAATGCTGGAAGTGAGTTTTAAGTTGCTTTATCGTTTTTTGCGTGAATTAAATTCTAGCTTTATATGTTGTGTGTACAAAAATCTTTAGATAGTATACAGTACTGTACAAAAGATTTCGAGTAGATTTCCATCAACTAGCGAAAATTCTTAAATGTGAATTTTCTAACTGAACCAAATTTTATCACGTTATGTAGTATATATTCAAATCTATAAATCATATACAGGGCTGTACTATATAATTCGACTACTTTTTTGAGTATGGAAGGTAATGGCTAAAACTGTATTTTTAAATATATTATATGTTTCCTAAACTGTTTACTTACATATCTTCTATCAACATGAATATCTTCTATTAACATATCTTCTATCAACATGTTTTCTGGATTTGTTGGAAAGTGTTTCATAATATATGCTTGACGCGTGATTTTTCGTTCTTGTATAATTTAATTTAATTTGATATTAATTTTATCTTCAACATAAAATAAAAATATGTCTTTTCGCAGACAGACTTTTGCTTAGCACCAAAATCCGGTATTTGACTTCATGTAAAATCTGCATTATTATTATTATTATTACTAGGGGGCTCTGCCCCCTGTTCGCTACGCTCACCAACCCCCGTTCTGATTTCACAGCCTCTGAAAACCTGGTAATGTATCCTGTTTTAAAAAGATGATGATGATATCACGAACGGCGACTTTCTTCTGTAATCAGGTTATAATGCTTTTTCATTTAACTGGTTATAATGCTTTTTCATTTAATTCATCTTTTTTATTTTTAATATTCATGTGTAAACCCAATTTTTCTGATGTAATTTTCTTTTTTTCCTGCTCACTCACCAAATTATACAAATTGACATAATTTTTATTTTAAATAACGAAAAAACAAATAAATTATTATAACATTAATAAAAATATAAATAAAACGTCGAAATAAAAATAACTTGATGACGTAAACACGTGTTGTCAAGTAAATGTGACATTTTCGATCAACCATTATTGGCATTTAATCTTACAAGTACCTAGTAGACCAATCCTCGCTCGGTAATTTTTTTCAACAGGTGTTTTTTTATTTTATTTTATTTTATTTTTTTGCTAGCTTATTTTAATTACTTTTTTTATTCATGGAATTTTCCAATCGATTTTTAACACAATTCCTGATAGGCAAGAATTACATAAATTATCTTGAAAAGTGTTTTGCCGATGACAATACAACATTTTAATATTTTTACAACTTAATTATAAATTAACCAGAGGGCCCGGGCGAGGATTTCGCACTGAAATCTAATATTTTTAGGTACTTCTCTATTATGCTGTCGACCACTTTTCATAACAAAAAACTATCGCCAAATTGTAAGATTAAACGGCAAAAATGCAGTCCCATTTACTTGATGTCAGAAGCATTATAAGTGTTTGTTAAATCATCAAGTGGTTTTTAATTCGACATTTGCGTGTATTTTTCATTATGTTTTACTGGTTTATTAGTTATTTCATTAATTAAAATAACAATTGTGTCCTTAAATTCTTATATTTTATTTATTTATTTTGATATTCCAATGGTAACGTTCTCCCGTTTATTTGGCGATAGTTTTTTGTTATGAAAAGTGGTCGACGGGATAAAAGAGAAGTACCATTTTTTATCAATATGTAATAGTTATTAGATGCAGTTTAAACTTCTAAAGAAAAAGCAAGGATAAAAACATCTGTAAACAACATTTAGTTGTTAGTCAATCCAGAATATCATCTAATTTATTCCATCAAAGTTAGAGTAAAAACTGATCCAAGATTGCTAAAGGCACGCGCGAGAAAAAAAAAATTAACAATCGTATTTTAACTGCCTTAGATGATGACGTCATCCGCTTCGGGAAAAACATGGGACATAGAAATATAAATCTAAACATTTCAATTTAAATTTCGTTTTTTAATCATAAATATAAAATAAACCCGTGCGGTGTTTTTTATTATTATTGCTGAGCATCATATAATGTGGTATTTTATTTTTTTGGCAACAATGTTTTGAGGAAAACCTTTCATTTCATTTAGGAAAACAATGCCGATTTAATTTTTAATTATCAGCAATTTTTAATCGAAAACATGTTTTAACGAAATGTTAAGTGTGCTATGCCAGAAGCGTTTTCAAAATCCTTTCATATGCTATCTCATTCGTCGTTCTGCGTTTCGTATTTTCAGAAAAAAAGGGATGTTGACAGGAGAAATAATATATATGATACATTCACTTGAAATTGATTGTTCTTTTTCAATTAGGCGGTCACAGGTGATAAATCGCCAAATATCTCTGTAACTCGTGCATTTGTATGGGAGTTGAAAAACAACGGATTTAATTATGTGACAGTAAAATGCTCGCCAAAATAGGCCAAAGCGCTGTGAAATGGCAAAAGTCAATATTTTAAAGAGTTAAAAGTAAAAAATAAATTGTTAAAAAAAATGTAACATACAGAATACGCTTTCATCATTTAATAATTAAATATCAATAAATTTACGATTACACGATGACAAATAAATTTAAAAGAGTAAAAAGATAATTTAAATAATGTTTCATTTTTCTTTCTGATTCTCTTTTGTTGATAAATAAACAGAGCAAAAAGTATATATTTCAAATAAATTCATTATTTTGAGCTTCCTGGCAAACGTATAAAAAAGAAGTGAATTTTTCATAATAGAGGTCTTTGCCCAGGCCAAATTAATGCATTGTAATAGATATTTTACGTAAAAAATATGAATTGCGGTTAAAAAAATTCCGCGGTATTTTCAAGATGACCATTGGTTGCTTATAAAAGAGTGTTTTTAAAAAACTATTTTTGGTATTTCCGCATTATCCCGTCAACCATTTTCCATAAAATAAACTATCGCCAAAGTAATCGCCAGACCCAGACTCTAACGCCAAATAAACAAATGGGTGAATGTTGGCATTGGAATTAAAAAAAAAAAAAAAAAAAAAAAAAAAAGAAAAGAAAAAAAAATCGGAAAAGCTGCATTCACTCAAGTGTCAACTATCAATATTTTATTAAAATAAATTTTAAAATGTATTAAGGAAAACAGAAAAAAAATAATATTGGATATTTATTTATTTACAATATTTTTCATAATTATCCTTCTCGACAGGTGAATGTTTGTGACGTCAGTAGAAACTGATCTAATCTATGTAACTATGCATCACTAAATTTTTTCAATTCTTTTACCACTTTTAAAAATTTTGTCGAGGCCGTTTAAAAACACAATTAATTGTTAGTTAAAGAGGATACTACACTCACACAAAAATACTCGCTGGCTTACTTTAGTCCTGTGGGATATATTTGTTTTAATATCTCGTTTGCATTTCAATATTTATGAATGTTTTTTTCCTTTATTTCTTTTTTTGGTACATTTTGGTTCGAAAAGCACCCACTTTTTTTGGCACTGGATAGCTAAAGTCGATCTGGACAAAGAACTTTCTGTACATTTTCGATTTTGTTTCAAGACTTGTTTTTTATACCACGTCGAGTTTTAAACAAAGAAAACGAGTTTTCTCGAATTAGTGACCTAGCTAGATCGATTTCTTGTGCTCGAATTAGTGTAGTCATTAATTTTTGTGAAAATCGTTAGTGCCGTTTTCGATATATAGCAGCATTCTTAGTGCTGAGTTCCTTTTAATAGATCAAAATGACCCTTTCCCGAATTCGAAACCTAGCTAGATTGATTTCTCGTGCTCGAATTAGTATAGGCAACACGTTTCGTGTAAATCGTTTGAGTATTTTTCCATTTATAACAAAAACATTTTCAGGGCTGAGTTTGTTTTACCCTGTAAAAACGAATTTTCTTGCATTCGGAACCTAGCTAGATCTTTTTTTCGTGCTCGATTTAGTACAGGGGACAATTTTCGTGAAAATCTTCCACGTCGTTTACGATATCATTCATAATCAGGAAAATCTCTTGCTCGTTTAATATATATGAATAATCGGGAAAATCTCTTGCTCGTTTAATATATATATGAATTTGGCGACAGTAATTTGGTCGACAGGATAACTAACAAGAACCAATTGTATATATAGTGTTAGGAATATTGTAAAAAGCTAGTGTTTGTGCTTAAAAATAATGTAAATAGTTCAATTAAGCTCTATTCATAAGCTAATATTAATTTTTGTTGCACTGCAATATCTTAATTTGGTGATTTTTTGTAAGCGAGTAAACGCTATTGGATTTCAATAGGAGTCTATGGAAATTTGGCGAAATATTGGAAATAGCGTCAAGTTGGCGCCACTTTTGGCCGCCAAATTTGGCGATATATCTCCAAGTTGGCGCTAAAATTGGCGACAGACTCGGGTCTCTTCCTCTTGGTAACCCCTCTGATAGCGTCCATCCTATCTAAATTCTCTACTTTCATGTTAATTCCCCCTAAGAAAAGTCAGAAAGCTTTGACCAATCAGATACGTTTCGAGGTATTAGAAGGATTCATGTGTAAACACAATTTTTATGACGTAATTTTCTTTATTTCCGGCTTTCAACACGTGATCATTTAATTATTATTTTAAACTTTCATTATTGTTTTTAATAGTCTCGCGCAAATACATTTTTTATTTGAGATAAAATATAATCATTTGCGCTTTTTTGGCAACAATATAAAAAATGACTTTTTCAATAAAAGATTTTTTATTCGATTTTTAAGGATTTTTTGAGTTTTTATTGTCCTACCGTGATAATTTTTTGAATTTCTGAAAGCTTGTTATATTTCGCGTCTGGTGGTATGATTTTCGAATCGTAGGATGGCTAGAAAAAAAGTAATCGCTCCTCAAAAAAGTCCCTAATAAAAAAGCGAGGAGACTAACCCGGAATATCTACGCAGATTTTCATTGGTCCATTTTTAAGCCAAAACTTTTTTTTATATATAGAAGGATTATTGTTTTTAATAGTCTCGCGCAAATACATTTTTTATTTGAGATAAAATATAATCATTTGCGCTTTTTTGGCAACAATATAAAAAAATGACTTTTTCAATAAAAGATTTTTTACTCGATTTTTAAGGATTTTTTGAGTTTTTATTGTCCGACCGTGATAATTTTTTGAATTTCTGAAAGCATGTTATATTTCGCGTCTGGTGGTATGATTTTCGAATCCGTAGGATGGCTAGAAAAAAAGTAATCGCTCCTCAAAAAAGTCCCTAATAAAAAAGCGATGAGACTAACCCGGAATATCTACGCAGATTTTCATTGGTCCATTTTTAAGCCAAAACTTTTTTTTATATATAGAAGGATTATTGTTTTTAATAGTCTCGCGCAAATATATTTTTTATTTGAGATAAAATATAATCATTTGCGCTTTTTTGGCAACAATATAAAAAAATGACTTTTTCAATAAAAGACTTTTACTCGATTTTTAAGGATTTTTTGAGTTTTTATTGTCCGACCGTGATAATTTTTTGAATTTCTGAAAGCTTGTTATATTTCGCGTCTGGTGGTATGATTTTCGAATCGTAGGATGGCTAGAAAAAAAGTAATCGCTCCTCAAAAAAGTCCCTAATAAAAAAGAGAGGAGACTAACCCGGAATATCTACGCAGATTTTCATTGGTCCATTTTTAAGCCAAAACTTTTTTATATATATAGAAGGATTATTTATTTGTTCTGGGCACAGATTAAAAGATAGTAGCAATTGTGCTATCCCTGACACTAGTTACTTTACATTATGAGAAGAAAAAAATGTTGACACAGACTAAAAAAAATTCATGCATGAAAATTATTTTAAAAGTCATAAAAAGTCACTAAATTGAGTTTCAGTTTTCAAACAAATTTCATTCGAAAGTATATTTTTTTCTCGATTCGTTGCTATAAAATTTGAAATTATGCGGTATTTAGAAGTGGCGCGTATGAGCAATAAAAGTAAAAGCGATAGCGCAGGTCGTTGCCAACATCATTATATATTTCTAATAATTCATAAAACATGAAAATAAAATAGCAACAGGTTTTGGGCAGGCTACCAAATGTGGACAACACATTTCTAACGACGACGGAAAAGTCCTTAGTAAAAGAAATGGGATTAATCGCTATTAAGTACATAATAGAAACTTGAAACTCTGAGATATGTTAGCTGTGGTATATTAAAGTTTTTTTTTTTTTTTTTGGTAAAGTCACTACATTTATCTTTTGTGCCAGGGATGCATCTAGTCAGTGTTGAATTTTATGATACGTACTCTGTACAAAAAGAGAAATGTTTCTTAATCTAGGAAACTGTAATATAACCAGGAACGAAAAGATTCAATAACCTTCTCACAGTTACCCATGATACCGAAAAGCAATCTTTATCTTTAGAAACCTCAGAAATCGATATATTTTCGAGATTTAAACAAGCGTTTATATAAACAAAGTTGCTTTTTTAGCTACTGATTTTCGGAAACGTTTCCGAGTAGTTTTTATTGTGTATTAATCGGTTTTATATCGCTTTTAAGGATGCTATCAATTCTTAAATGAACATTTTCATGTTGAACAAACATATTTTGCAGGCAAACATGATAAATTAACAACATTAGCATTAACATTAATCTTATCATGTTACCCTTGCATGTATAAATTTATTTACGCAGCAGAAAATGTTTAAGTGAGAATTAATAGCATCCGAAAAACATGTATTCAAGGTTGAGAAAATTAATTAATACACTACTCTCAGACGTTTCCGAAAATCATTAACAGCAAAAGAAACGTTGTTTTTACAAATACTTCTTTAAATCTCGTAAACGTTTTGGTCTTTGGAGTTACTAAAGATAAAGAAGTCTTTTCAGAATCGTGGGTAACTGGAAAGAGGTTATTGCACGGTGTCCGAAAATTCTTTCTTTTAAAAAAAACACGGCAAAAAGGATATGTCTTTTAATAAATTCACTTGCTTCAAAAAACACGGCAAAGCAGCGTCACTTGTGAGACATTGGCTCTGTTCAGGATACGGAAACCAGGTAGTCCGCACGTAAGGAGATATCCTTATGGAGTAGGTCTTATCGGAGCAAGGAATTAAAAAAAAAATTAATTATTTCGTACTTTTATGGTTCAGAACAGATGAAACCAAAGACATTTTTCCTTATCTTATCTGTCCAAAACAATGGCTCTCATAATAGGGATACATGCGTATATTCACTCAGACAATATCCAAAACATTCATGAAAAGTATTATGTGATCTTACAGCCTGATCAGCGTTCAACACCTGCAAATGTTCCACGCGGCCTTCGCTCGCTTGACCCACAAAAAATCTGTAGGTGGTTTGATCACGATAATAAGGTTTCTGTGTTTATGATTTACTTGGTTTGGAAGGCTGATTGATACAGCTGTAGCAGCTCGATCGGAGATCTAAAATTTTTCAGCCTTTTTTAATATTCTGAAATGATTTTTTAAACCTCTATATTTAGTAATGACCCAATGTAAAAACGTAGAATATTGGAGTATGATGTATATGTTATAGTCTAATTGGGAAATCCAGCTCTTTGCAAAGAGCCGGTCTAATTGGGGAATCATCTCCCTTTTCCCAATCAGCCTCCTATTTTTCAGGCCTATTGCAAAAAGCCTAGACAGCGTTAGGCTAATTGGAATATGGTCATTTATTTCTCAATCTGCTTGATAATTTTTAGGCTTATTACAAAGAGCCTAGATAGCGTTAGGTTAATTGAAAAATGGCCATGCCTATTTAGAAAATGACCAGCTCTTTGTCAATATATGGTGGTTTCGAATCTGAAAATTCCATTTGAAGTCGACCCGAAACCGAGAGAAAAATTCCATCGAACTGTAACCCGATCCTAGAAGGACAAAATAAATTCCTTCAAGTCCCAACCCGCCCCGAACCAGAAAACTGAAGTTAACTCGAAACCCGAGCAGAACCCGACAAAAAAATCCATCGAACCATAACCCGATCCAAAACCAAGAAAATAAAATCCGTCGCAACACAACCCGAACCGAATCTGAAATTTTAAGTTAACCTGAAACCCAACCCGAATCTGAAAATTTAAGTTACCCCGAAACCCTACCCAAACCCGACAGAAAATTACGATCGCCCCATAACCCGACCCGAACCAGATAAAAAAATCCATTGAACAGTAACCCGATCCAAACTGGACAAAATGAACTTCTTATTTCGCAACCCGACCCGAACCGGAAAATTGAAGTTAACCCGAAAGTCTATCCGAACCAGACATAAAACACTCCATCCATAGGTAATCCAATCCGAACCCGACAAAATAATTTTCATCATCACTCAACCCGATTCGAACCAGAAAATCGTAGTTAGCCCGAAACCCGATTTGAACCAGAAAAAAATGCCATCGAACCGTAACCCGATCCGAACACGACAAAACATTCCATCGAACCGTAACTCGATCCGAACCCGACAAAATAAATTCCGTCGCAACGCAACCCGATCCAAACCTAAAATTTCAATTTAACCCAAAACCCGATCCGAACCTAAAAATTTAAATTAACCTGAATCCCGACCCAAACTTGAAAATTCAAGTTAACCCGAAACCCGACAAAAAATTACCATTGCCCCGAAACCGATCCGAACCAGACAAAAAATCCATTGAACAGTAACCTGATCCGAACCCGACAAAATAAATTTCTTCGTCTCACCACCTGACCCGAACCTGAGAGTTGAAGTTAACCCGAAAGCCTATCCGAACCAGACGAATAAAAATCCATCGATACGTAACCAGATCCAGACTCGACAAAATATTTTTCGTCGTCACGCAACCCGATCCGAACCAGAAAATTATATTTAACCCAAAATCCGACTCGAACCAGATAAAAAAATCATCAAACCGTAACCCGATCCGAACCCGACAAAATGAATTCCTTCGTGTCACAACCCGATCCAAACAAGTAGATTAAAGTTAACTCGAAACCCGACCCGAACCATACAAAAAAATCCAACGAACCGTAGCCCAATCCAAACCCGAAAAAATAAATTCCTTCTTCTCGCAACCCGACTCGAACCTGAAAATTGAAGTTAACCCGAAACCAGACCAAATCTGAAAATTTATGCTAACCCGAAACCCGACCTAAATCTGAAAATTTAAGTTAGTCCGAAACCCGACCCAAACACGACAAAATTAATCCATCGGAACGTAACCCGATCCGAACCCGACAAAATAAATTCTTTCGTCTTGCAACCTGACCCGTTCGTTTTTTAGGTTTCCGGTTATATTAAAATTTCTGTTTCGGGTCGGATTTTGGGTTAACTTAAATTTTCAGGTTCGTTTCGGGTTGCCAGACGAAGGAATTTATTTTTTCGGGTTCGGATTGGGTTACGGTTCAATGGATTTGTTTTTATCTGGTCCCGGTCGGGTTTCGAGTTAACTTCAATTTTCTGGTTCGGATTGAGTTCCGTGACGACGAAAATTATTTTGTCGGTTTCGGATCGAATTACGTATCGATGGATTTTTATTTGCTTTGTTGAGTCGGCTTTCGGGTTAACTTCAGTTTTCAGTTTCGGGTCGGGTTGCGAGACGAAGGAACTTATTTTGTCGGGTTCGGATCAGGTTGCGGGCCGATGGATTAATTTTGACGGGTTCGGGTCGGGTTTTGGGCTATTTAAAATTTTCAGATTTGGGTTTGGTGTCGGGTTACGGTCCAATGGATTTTTAGTCGATTTCGGGTTGGGTTTCGGGTTAACTTCAATTTTCTGGTTCGGATTGGGCTACGGTTTGTTGGAATTTTTTGTCTGGTTCGGGTCAGGTTTCGGGTTGACTTGAATTTTCTGGTTTGGATCAAGTTGTGACACGAAGGGATTTATTTTGTCGGGTTCGGATCGGGTTACGGTCCATTGGATTTTTTTGTCAAGATCGGGTTGGGTTTCGGGTTAACTTCAATTTTCTGGTTCGGATTAGGCTACGGTTGGTTGGATTTTTTTGTCTGGTTCGGGTCGGGTTTCGGGTTAACTTCAATTTTCTGGTTTGGATCGGGTTGTGACACGAAGGGATTTATTTTGTCGGGTTCGGATCGGGTTACGGTCCGATGGATTTTTTTGTCGATTTCAGGTCGGGTTCCGGGTTAACTTCAATTTTCTGGTTCGGATCGGGTTGCGTGACAACTAAAATTATTTTGTCGAGTTCGGATCAGGTTACGTATCGATGGATTTATATTTGTCTGGTTCGGGTCGGCTTTCGGGTTAACTTCAATTTTCAGGTTAGCGTCGGGTTGCGAGACGAAGAAATTTATTTTGTCGTGTTCGGATTGGGTTACTGTTCAATGGATTTTTTTGTCTTTATCGGATCGGTTTCGGGGCGATGGTAGTTTTTTGTCGGGTTTGCGTGGGGTGTCGGCTTAACTTAAATTTTTAGGTTTGGGTCGGGATTCAGGTTAATTTAAATATTAAGTTTCGGTTCGGGTTTCTAGTTAACTTGAAATTTCAGGTTCGGATCGGGTTGCGTGATGCCGAAAATTATTTTGTCGGGTTCGGATCGGGTTACTGTTCACGGATTTTTTTTTATCTGGTTCGAGTCGGGTTACGGGCGATGGTAATTTTCTGTCTGGTTTGAGTCGGGTTTCAGGTTAACTTGAATTTTCAGGTTCGGGTTAACTTGAAATATCAGCTTCGGATCGGATTGCGTTGCCACGAATTTTATTTTGGCGGTTTTCGACCGGGTTACGGTTCGACGGATTTTTTTGTTGGGTTCTGCTCGGGTTTCGAGTTAACTTCAGTTTTCTGTTTCGGGTCGGGTTCCGACTCGAAGGAATTTATTTTGTCCTTTTAGGATCGGGTTACGGTTTGATGAAATTTTTCTGTCGGGTTCGGGTCGACTTCGAATGGAATTTTCAGGTTCAATTTGGGTACAACACCATATATGGACAAAGCGCTGGTCATTTTCTAAATAAGCATGGCCATTTTTCAATTAACCTAACGCTATCTAGGCTCTTTGTAATAAGCCTAAAAATTATCAGGCTGATGGAGAAATAAATGGCCATATTCCAATTAGTCTAACGCTGTCTAGGCCTGAAAAATAGCAGGCTGATTGGGAAAAGGGAGATGATTCCCCAATTAGACCGGTTCTTTGCAAACAGCATAGGCTCTTTGCAAAGAGCCGGATTTCCCAATTAGCCTACGACATATATACAGGGTCATTCATAATTCCCTCCGGGGTTTCGAAACGTTATAGTAAAAAAACGAAGACGAATATGAAAAAAAGAAACATATGAAATTATTCCGAAACTATTCAAGTTTTACTTACATACATTACAGGTGTTCTATGTGTGAACCCTTGGTCACACGGCATACATCCATGCGATAGTCCAGTTCCTGCCACACTCCGTTTCTTTAAATTTCCGGTACCACACATGAATTGTTTTGTCAGTTGGTCCCTGTTTTCGATATTTATTACGAAAGGCCCGTTGAACTGACACCACTGATTCAGATTTAAAGAAACGGAGTATGGCAGGAACTGGACTATCGCATGGATGTATGCCGTGTGACCAAGGGTTCACACATAGAACACCTCTAATGTATGTAAGTAAAACTTGCATAGTTTCGGAATAATTTCATATGTTTCTTTTTTTTTTCATATTCGTCTTCGTTTTTTTACTATAACGTTTCGAAACCCCGGAGGGAATTATGAATGACCCTGTATTAGTTTCAGTGACGTATAAGTTGATAGCAGTTATATAAATATCTGTATTGTATAAAACAATGTGCATAATAAAATAAAGTTTAATTTTCTATACAAATACATCTTTAACTAACAAGGAGAGAACGTTCGGATCACCGGTTTGCCTAACACAGAATTGTTTTTAGTAAAGACCGAAAATGGCCGTGAGCGTAAACTCTCATAAAATAAATAAATCGAATAAAAATATTGCAAAAATTGTTGCGTACTTACAATGTTTTGACTTGCTCTACACAGACAAGCCTGTGCATTGTAGGTACAAAGTCCATGCTTTCTTTTTATTTCAGATTTGTTTTCGATTTTTATTAATTTAAAAATGATCTAACAGTTCTTTTATATTTTTTGAAAAATAGAATTTGCTTCTATTTCAGAATTTTTTTCTATTTCTAATTATTTAAAAAATGATTTATCCGTTGCTGTATATTTTTTGTGATTTAAGGGCCATATTCTTTCTTTAGGTTCGAGGCTACAAAAAATCGTCTGCATGGGAATAACATTCAGAACCGCGCCATTAAAAAGCATTGTGTTTAAAAATTTCCTGCGTATGTGTTATTTTATATGGTGTTTTAGACCTTTTGGGGACATTTATAGTTTATACATGAATTATTTTCTCTATTTGAATGCAATTTTCTGAATGTTTTTCCTTTTATTTATAAAATGAAAATTTAAAATTTTAATAATAAGTATGTATGGATTTTAATTGATATGTATATATGTATTTATCGAAAATAACTCGTACAAAATAAATCTGAAGTATTTTACGCACGCATTTACCTGTATTTATGCAGCATCAAATGATGCAATAAGATAAACAAATGCTCTAGCAGCTACTTTTACACCACGTGATTCCCACTATGACGTTACATGAATATTGTCCATAAAAGTATTGTTAATAAACCACGATTGTGATATCAACATGTTATGATATTTATTTGTAATAGTGAAATAAAATCTTTATAAAAATTTGACAAGAAGAGCTTTTTAAACATTTCCTTAAAATATACCGGGTGATTATAATTAAAGTTACGATTTCAAAAATCAATAATTTTAAAACTACTGGTCAGAATGACTTGATATTTTAGCAGAACAATTGTGAGGCAATGGAATTTTATTTGGCGAAGAAAAAAAATAGTTCTAAAATGTGCCGATAGATGGCGCTGTCAGGGTCAATGTCAGGGCAAAGACCAAAATGTATTCTTTAAGCACAGGAATGTTGTTAGCCAAAAGGAAAAAAATAGAGTTCAGGGATTTACTAAAATGCATTAGCAAAAAAACAAAAATACGTGTTTACAGCAACAACAGCAATAATGACAAAAAATGAAAAAAAAAAGCTTTATGGAACAAACACTTTATTGATGATTAAAGCATAAGTTGTTCGATATGCCCTCCGCCTTGTTCCGCTACTAATTGGAAGCTCAAAACGGCATACTCCACAGCAGATCGCGGGTATCTGTACTGATGCAATAAGTGTGGTGTGTGATGCTTGCCATCAAGGCTAAATTCTGAATTCGCCCGCTGTAAACAACATTCTTCAGGTACCCAGAGTTGCCACGTATTAGTAATTTGCATATCTCCAGCAAATGTGAGCCCTGACAGCGCCATCTATCGGCACATTTTGGAACTATTTTTTCCTTCGCCAAACAAAATTCCATTGCCTCACGATTGTTCCGCTAAAATATCAAGTCATTCTGATCAGTAGTTTTAAAATTATCGATTTTTGAAATCGTAACTTTAATTATAATCACCCGGTATTTTTCGATAACAACAATGGTGAAAACTAAATATCTAATTAGCAAAATTATTTCAAAAAATATTTTTCTTAAAATTAGATTTTGGTGTAAATTGCATTATTTATTATGTTTTTCTTATGATTGCATATTTTAATAATGTGCGGATAACAGGCCAATAAATATTATAAAACATGAGAAACAAATGGAACTCAAAATCATGTTAGTATATGCAAAATACTTAATTATACATTCTGTAGAATATTTATAAACATTCTAACCGTATTTTATTCATTACGAAACTAGACGGTAAACCGCATGTATTTTACCTTCTTTAGAAAAATATATGCTGACATTTCTAATTAAAATAATGTATATCTATTGCATTTTATTTTAATAGCATTTTTCACATTTATTTTTACATTGTGAAATATGTTTTCCATTCTATTCTTAATAAAATTTCGTTGTTGAAATACTCCTTATAAAAAATCTGGAGAAATTATCCTACGTGCAATCGGATATTTTCGCACAATATTTATTTTCCATTCTCTAAAAAAAAAATGTAACGCTTAAATATTAAAAAGCGCTGCAATGTAAAATTTTACTCGTGAAATAGTTCAATTTATCGTATTTAAATAAGTATTTTATTTTAATGATAGAAATACATCTCTAATTGTTATTAATATCAAAATTTACATTTATGAAAAATATTCCATTTATCATGAAAAATTCAAAGCGAAACGGCCTTCAAGTTCTACATTCTTAGACCCCCTCCATGTTCCCGTCTCCTCGCGCACGCTCGATCCGACCGCCATTCGTGAACAGAGCTAATATACATCAAAATCTAATCAGCGCCAATTTATTTCAGGAACCAACTAAATAAGAAATGTTCTTGAGTCATAGCGCCCACAAAATTTTTGTAATGTATAGACAGACGCCAAGCAGGCAGACATTGGTCTAAGAAGTTGAATAGTTTCACAATTCTAATATTTTCTTCTGTGCAGATATAAAACAATTTTTCTGTGTAGTTTCATGGGTCATAGAAAAAGTGATGGTTATTTAGGATCTGGATATGAGAGATAGTTGTGTACTTGTTAGAAACATAGGATAATATGATCCCGTATATTCCAATAACACATTTATTAGAGTAATTTCTTTTGCCAGAATGGCTATTCTAAATTCTAAGAAACATGTTTGTCTATGTATAAATCTATTCCAAATATGTCGGGTGATATATAAGATACCAGGAAACAATATAGAGAAAATTATCATATCATATATCAAGAGAACATTTTGCAGAATTGAAGGAATAATCATAATCTTTTAATCTTCCAGAATAAATAAGCCTCGACGCAAGGTATAGATTATGTTATAGTTAACTTTAAACCTTTATGTTACAATTTAACTTTTAATTTATTTAGCTCTTAGATAACTAAGTTAGTGTTTCTCTTTAACCCTTTATGTACTGAATTATGAATTCATGAAAATTTTATTTTCTAAAGCATTTTTCGTGAATTTTTGAAACTACATTAGAAGATTTCCATAATGATTTAATAAATTTTAGATTGATTTTAGAAGAATTGAAGGATTTAGAAGGATTAATTAAATTTGAATTTATAGGGATTTTTGCAATATTTATAACCCCACTCAAATATTTTATTTTAAACATTTTTTTAGTATTTTGTAGAATTAAGAAATGTACAAATATAATGTTCTTACAATAGTTATATAGAAATATTTTCGAATTGAAATCCCCCCCCCCCTCCCAACTGCAAGAAAGCTGAGAAGATGCAAAGGCAAAAGAAATCATCCTTTTAAAAATGTTTTTGTTTTGTGTAACCAATAACGCTTTTGGAACAAGATAAATTAATGCATCTATAACTCATTCTAAACTCTATTACTACTAATCGATGTACTAAATGAATTTTATAAAAAGTTATTTTACTGGTACTTATAAGTACCGTCAGTAGATAAAGGGTTAACGGCGTTCATTCGATTTATGGGCTACAAAGAAAACTCACATGTATTATATATATTTCACTTCTTAACATAGTTCAAAAGTATGTTTAACTTCGATATGTCTGGCCGTCTACCTAGCAGACTGTTCTCACTCTAACTTTCGTAAATATACATGGATGGATATGAAATGAATAGATGTTATGTTTTTTTATGTTTTTACACCAAATGATAATAAAAATAATTCTGCCGCTAATAACATTAAATTAGCCGAAAAGCGTCTCGGTGTGGTCTTTCGCTATTTAGCTCCACTTATAAATTGATCCACTTATATATATGCACTTTATGTCGTATTCTACTTTAATTATTTTCTTCCGTATTCAAAAAAGGAAAGTATTGTGTTCATGAAAGTATTCGACTTTTGGTTTTTGATGAGTTTAGGCATTTTGTGATGTCTTGAATGTAATTTGAATATTTTTGGACCAATGTCTGTCTGTTTATATTTTACATAAATTTTGTAAGTACTGTAACTCCAGAGTTAATGCATTTTATTCACTGAAACTTCACAATTAATTTAAAATTGACATAAATTGAATCTTATTAGATTTTGTTTTATATCACATAACAGGCAGCACCGCTGTGTCGCGGTTTTCACGATGTGTGTGGCAGGCTATATTTTGATATCTATGAAAGCGAATTGTTCCAAACTTAATATGTAAGGTTCTGCTTATGAAAAAAAAATGTGTTCGTGAAATTTTCTCTTGATTACTCAAAAGAGGGCGCTGTTATACCCAGTGGCGTATCCAGGATTTAATTTCGGGGGGGGGGGGGGCTGACTTAAATTTCGGTAATGTTCTGAGGCTTACGAAACATGTTGAACTGCGTTATAAACAATCATGTTTGTCAATAAGGCCGTAGGCAGAGAAAAACCGGGGGGGAGGGGGGGTTGTACGGGGCTGAACCCGAGCACCCCCCCCCTCCGCTGAAATAAGTTGAAAAGTGATAATGGATTGTTTCATATACTTTCATTTAAAAGAAAGTCATTGTAGCTTATCTATAAAGTTGTTTCCTTCTCCACTAAATTCTGGCTACGATTCTTGCTTGACAATAAATTAATTTTTCTTGGGACAATCTCAAACAATTTATTTTTCATAATTTGTTTTCTATTTTAGGATCAATTCCCTATTACTGCCAAGCCACGTGGGGCACTTTCCCAGAGCCCACATATTTAAGGGGCCCAAAAATTTATGGTGATTCAAATCAATTTTATTGTGAACAATCTTAATAGAATAAGAAATTAAAATTTCTAGATTCATTACACAACTTAAAATAAAATTGTCAGTGATATCATAAGTATATTTATAATTTTTCTTCTCATTTGAAGAGTTAAGTTTCTCATAGTGCGCCCAATTTATTTCAGCTTCTTCATATGTGTTTTAAACTTGTTTAGAAATGTTTTAATTTTATGACTATCTTATTTATAAAATACGATTTTTTTGGGGTTGAGTATGTTTTTAAAGTTCGTGCAACATTAGTTCATGTTTATTTAACACGATATTTGAGTCTGTAAAGTTAAATTTTACGAAGAAATTTCAATAATAATAATAATAATCCAACTTCAGTTCACATTTATTCTCAGTCTTTCATTTAAATGGGTGCATCACATAGTTACATACACTTCTCATTCACAGTATTTGTAAAAATGTGATAATCTACGATTAGGGCCAAACATATTTTCTGTTGCCATGGCCCCAAATTTTGATGGTCAGTGTCTGTTCAGGATAAACAAACTTCCTTTGCAAAATCTCTTTTTTTAAACAAAAATTTAATTCAAAATCGTAGGGGTAGCAAGCATTCCTGCTTGATCTCCCCCTTCCCTTCGTATACATGCTCCTGGGATTTTGATCAAACGTATGGCTATTAACCTTCAAGAAATATATGTTAAAAAAACTCATCAAATTTGTGAAGGAAGGGACAAGTTAAGAATTAATTGGAAACTAATCATCAGATTTCCCTTTTTTTAAAAAGAGTTAAAGTTATTGAATTATGGCTAACAACATTACAGGACTTTTAAAAAAAAAGTAAAATTGTAAGAAAATTTATTTTTAACCTATGAATGTATTTAATGCTTCTTTTGTTAAATATTCCAAATGGTAAAAATGCCGATACTAAAGTGTGTCGTGTCAAAATAAGAGCGATTAGAAAATAACACTGTTCGTTATATTGTACTTTCATAGAAGAGTAATTAAGAAGTAACCCCATCAGCCACCTTTTCCTTTTTAGGTATGCTCTGATGTCAATGGGGACTAATATGGGACTAAAAAGAAGAAAGTTGATAGTCTGTTCTATAACAAAAAAAAAAAATTATTTTAAAGAAGAAAAAAACAGCACTATTTTCATGAGATGTTCGACTATTTCGTGAAAGGGGGGGGGGCTGAAACCCATCAGCCCTTTTCTCTTTTTTAGGTATACTCTGACGTGATTGTGGTCTAATATGTGGTTAAAAAGAAGAGAGTGGGTAGTCTATTGTATGACAAAAAAAATAATACAAATTTATCTCAAAGAAGAAAAAAAAGCACTATTTTCATGAGAAGTTCAACTATTTGGGGAGAGGGGGGGGGGCTGTAAACCCATCAACCCCCTTTTCCTTTTAGGTATGCTCTGATGGCAATGTGGACTAATAATATGGGACTAAAAAGAAGTGAGTGGATAGTCTGTTCTCTGAAAAAAAAATACAAATTTATCTCAAAGAAGAAAAAAAATAGCACTATTTTCAGGAGATGTTCGACTATTTTGGGAAGGGGGACTGTAACACAAACAGCCCCCTTCCCCTTTTTAGGTATGCTCTGATGTCAATGTGGACTAATATAGGGTTAAAAAGAAGAGAGTGGGTAGTAAATTTATTGTATGACAAATATATATATATATACAAATAAGAAAAACACAGAACTTTTTTCATGAGATTTTCGGGTAGGGGGAGGAGGGCTGTAACCCCATTAGCCCCCTTTTCTTTTTTAGGTATGCTCTGATGTCAATGTGGACTAATATGGGACTAAAAAGAAGAAAGTTGATGGTCTCTTCTATAACAAAAAAATACAAATTTATCTCAAAGAAGAAAAAACAGCACTATTTTCATGAGATGTTCGACTATTTCGGGAAGAGGAGGGGGGCTGTAACCCCATCAGCCCCCTTCTTCTCTTTAGGTATGCTCTGATGTCAATGTTGACTAATATGGGTTTAAAATGAAGAGAGTAGGTAGTCTATTGTATGACAAAAATATATATATGTATACAAATTTATCTCAAAGAAGAAAAAAACAGCACTTTTTTCATGAGATATTCGACTATTTCGGGAAGGAGGGCTGTAAACGCATCAGCCCCCTTCGTCTTTTTAAATATGCTCTTATGTCAATGTGAACTAATATGGGGCTAAAAAGAAGAGAGTGGGTAGTCTGTTGTATAACCAAAAAAAATTACAAATTTATCTGAAAAAAGAAGAAAACAGCCCTTTTTTCATTATATTTTCGACTATTTCGGGCGGGGGAAGGGGCTATAACCTCATTAGCCCCTTTACCCTGTTTATGCAGTGATTTAAATGCAGACTAATATGGATTAACGAGAATGGCTAATCCGCTGTATAACAGAAAAAAATTTAGAAATTTATCTAAAAAAGAAAGAAAAAAGCACTTTTTTCATTTTACTCTTGACAATTTCGGGGGGGGGGGGGGCTGTAGTCCGATCAGCCCACCCCCTGGATACGCCACTATACCACGGGTTTTTTAACAATATACCTGTATCTTAGTTTTTATTAGATAGATATGCACCAAAATTCCCATTTGAGATTATTGAAGTACATTTACAGGTGGGGGACAAAACAACACGAACACCTGTCAAAATGCTACATTTCGCACTTGCAGTACAAAAGTGCCACCTGAAATAGAAGTATGTCATCTTGTGGTCGTGAAAGGGAAAGTATCAGTCTCTCAGCAACTGTCATTAGGTGTTCCATACATGTGTAGTTTTCTTTGATGAGACGCTGCAACGTCTGACCTGAATGACTTCCAAAGAGACATGATTGCTGGCGCGCTTTATCTGGAGTCTCTCTGCCGTAAACAGCAAACTTTTCAAGGTTTCCAAAATTTAAATTATCAACAATATGACAGCATACGTGAAAAACGGTAAGATTTGTGTATTCAAAGTAGGCGAAAAACAATGATGGCAGAAACGGATAAACAGGTGTTAAAGCACATGGTGGCCCTTAAAAAGAAAGCAACTGACAAATTTGGTTGACACAAGGCCTTGTAGATGACTTTTAATTTCGGATGTGATCTGAAAAAGCGATCACTTGTGTTTTCTGGTCACTATGCTATGAGCTTCAATGCCTGTGTATCCTTTTATGTCATCATTGACTTTTGCCGACTGTTCAACTTTGAATACACAATCTTACCGTTTTTCACGTATACTGTCATATTGTTGATAACTTAAATTTTGGACATCCTGAAAATATTGCTGTTTACGGCAGTGAGACTACAACTAAAGCGCGCCAACAACCATGCCATTTAGAAGCCATTCAGATCTGACGTTGCAGCGTCTCATCAAACAAAATTACGCATATATGGTACACCTAATGACAGTTGTTGAGAGACTGATATTTTCCCTTTCACGACCACAAGATGGCATACTTCTATTTCAGATGGCGCTCTTGTACTGCAAGTGCGAAATGTGGCATAATTTTTGACAGATGTTCGTATTACTTTGTCCACCATTTGTATATATTTGTCTAATTTTAGTTCTGAGTACGGAAAAAGGCTTGCTACAACGCTATATTTCTTTTTATTTTTAAAGTTTTCTGTTTTGTGTAACTCTATATCCCCCTCCCCCCCCCCAAAAAAAAAAAAAAAATCTTTACTACATAATAGTAAGTAAATGCGCTATTTAAATTAATATCTTATAGTATGATATAGAAAAAAAGTTTTAAGATTGCCACAGTATACTAATTATTCCCTATCATAATAAAGTTCGTTTTATATTTTCCCTATAGATAAAATAGACATAATTTAATCTACTTAATCTAACTTTTATTCAAAATCTAATATTGTGATCGAAATTTTAATTTATTCACTTATTATTACCAAATTGAGTTGAAAGCTCTTAATATATTTTTCACGCTTCAAGTCTTTTATTAAGATGGAAATTTCATACATTATTTGTTGAAATAATAATGTTCTATTCTAAGAGAAGCGTTATGAAATTTTAATACTACACGTAAAATGAAGCGATATATAAATTCATGAATACATGATAAGAAGGTTTTGACATTCGATTTTTCATATAATGTCTATCTTGCATTTGGAAATTAAATTATTTGAAACTTTATTCAGCGGATAAAAGGTATAGTTTTAACTGCAAATTGAGACAAAATACTGTTATCATTTTTTAGAAAGAAAGAATTTATGAATACATTTATTAACATAAATATATTGATTTTCTGTGTATTTTGAAATTATCAATCCTACCCTAAACTATTAAAAATTACAGTTTAACCATTCAATGGTGTAAAGTAATTAGATAAACTTGTCGCTATTTTTAATTTTCAAATAATTTTCTTCGTGGTTCAATCTCAAAAATGATTTTAAATTTCACTAAAAATGGAGCCATTCAATAGCAATCGAAACAAATAGTTGTATGCGTTCGCAATCTGATGCTTTTGAGAGTGAGGATACCTAAGTAGCTTAAATTGATCGTTACATTGAAAAAAAAAATCTTGATTTTACAGTATAATACTGGCACCCCAGCTGCCAGTATTATACCGTAAAATTAACAGCAATAAACAGTAAAATAAGCAGTTATACGCTGCTGCGCATGCGCCGTAGCATATTCAGATAGCAGATGAACCACATTATGGAATATACACTGTCAAAACAAATTTCGTTTATTGCCAGTACAATCTTCATATTTTTACGGAATTTATTTTTTTTCGATGAAAGCAATTTCACGTAATATGTGTCAAAAAGTATGGAATTGAGAATATCTTTGACTGATAACACAAAATTTTCATTTTCGGTAAAGCTGGGGGATTTATTTTTATTATTACACTGCGAAAGAAACAAAAACAGTAAAAATCGGAAATTGTACTAGCAAAATAGGAAAATTCTTTTTAGAGTATAAAAATATTTAAAAAATCCTAAAGCCTTGGCCCGAAAGGGCAAATTAATTAGATATTTAGCACTATTATCTATAAAGGATATTGTTAAATCCATATTCACTAATTTCTGAAACATTCACGAAATAATTTCACCAGAAAAAAAAAAAAAAAAATCCGTAAAAATACGGAAACTGCACAGGCAATCTACATTTTTTTTTGTCAGTGTACAGAATATTCGTAAACTGTTTTTATAAAATGTGAGGGGCGATAGTACATATCAAAAGAAACAACTTTTGTATATGAAAGCCGGGTCGCAGTCCACTTATTTAGTCATTAATACAGGATGTCTCATTCAAAGTCAAACACGAATTTTTGTTCATAACTTTAACAATAATGAAGATATCTATATATATAAAATGCTAAGGTATGTGGCGGCAGAAAAGCGGTTTTATCTATTTTGCCGATGGCAACGAGTGGTTTGTTTTTACTAATTTGCGAATATTAAGAAAAGTATTTGAGTATCGATTTAAAACTCTGCCACTGGCATCTAGAAACTAAATTGTGACTCTTGAAAAAATAGTTCCATGTCATCCTTATAAATTCTAGTTCCCTTTGCTAGAGAGTTCTAGACTCCCTTATTCAAATTCAAGAGCATTTTCCTATATTATCGTGGTCAAACTTATTTAAAAATCTCTGAAAATAAATGTAAACACAAGAAGTTAGTTTTAGTAACTATAATTCTAGTTTATGGATTTTTTCCAGAAATCAAATGATAATTTCTCGCAATTCAAACGATTCATAATATAATTAATCATTTCATCAGCTAGAAAACTATAGAGTAGAAATTCTCGATCATTTTGTCTATTCAGTTTATTGGTTTACCTTATTCGCATAACTCGGAAATCTAATTTCTAGTTCAGGAATTTAGATGAAGGCGGTATAAGTTTTCTTTCAGTGTAAATGACTTTTTGATAAATTTGATAAAATTTTAATAGTAATTAATTTTTGATTATAATAGTTATTTAATTAATAACGTTTCGTGTTGCAACTTTACGTATATGTAACTTTGTTCGTGTTATTAAAAAATCTCTTTGGGTTGTACTTTACGGATATGAAATAATACTTTTCGGTATGTTCTCAAATCAGTTCTCAATCATTATGAGACAAGGAAACCTTGACAATAATTTATGGACAAGCTGTATAATGAGCTGTCCAATACATATATGCAGTATTTTGTATTCAGCTACAGTTGATATGTATCGAAGCATCAATTTAGTTACATTTTTAGGAAAAAAATATGTTTCTATCTCATAAACTTGTTTTCGAAATGCAACTTTTGGAAATTACATTGCGTGTCTCCTATTCGTACCCACCTGCTATTGCTTTGCCAAAATAAAAATAAATGTGCTCGCTGTACTTAAAGCCATGTTTTCTAAATATATTTTCTTTATCACTTGGTTACAAAAGACATCGAAGGGGTTACTATGTATAACAAAACAAAAGTACAATTAGGAATGAATCAATAAACAAAACTATAGGCAGAAAAAGTTCCAAAGCGTTTTTTTTTTGTGTTACAATAAAGTGTTTAATGTGTCACAAAATTTCAATTTTATTGTAACACATAAATTTATATCTATTCAGAATGACATCAGAAGGATAATAATTTTTCGTTTCTGTGCTGCTCCTATGGCACTTTGTTATCGTATGCAGAGAAAATATATTTTTAAAAATCCATCTCTCTATTTTTGTTTTCTTCCACTATATTCATAACAAAAATAATATTGGATTTGGAAAAATTTTTGACTTCCGATTTTGATAAATTTACACGTTCTGTGATGTCCTGAACAGATTCTGATAATTTTTGGCTCGATATCTGTTTGTCTGTCAGTCTATGTGTTACACAAATTTTGTTGCTGCTACATTTCAGAAACTAATGTCCAAAACTTGTTGGACCTTGATTTAGTTGGACCTTGATATAAATTGGCGCTGATTTGGTGTATTCGCTCAGCCAGTGTCTCTGTTATGCTGGATTTTTTACGATTTGTGTGACAGCTATAGCTCGGAATCTACAAGATGGAATCTTGTGAAACTTAATATTTAGGATGCTTTGCTATCAAAGACTGTGCACATTCCCTTTTGGTTTTGATCACTCACCAGTTGTCGCCGATGTACTTACTACACCGTAAAGAAAGACAAAAAAATTTTAATCTAGCTCTTATCTTTCTTAAGGTTTACTGAAATATAATTATAACAACTTCCGTGTTAACCATGAGTCCGAAAAGTGTTACTTTATCTTTAAAAGTCTCTGAAAACAATAGAATTTCGAGATTTAAAGAAACATTTCCGAAACAAAAGTTTTATTAAAAGACAGAAAGCCAACGTTAAAAATGCACAAATAATAAGGTAAAACCAGGAGAGATGACGCGGTCGGAGAGATTGCGCAGATAGAGGTTCGGGGGGAATTAGTAGAGTGAGCGCGCAGAGACTTCAAGTAGTTGTACAACAGCAGTAGTGGAGTGTCTACTTGAAAGTGCACGTTGATTGTTTGAGCGTCTAAGATAAAGCAATGCTATTATGTTTTGTTTCCCGAAAGTAAGTGCTTGAATTTTCATAGCTATTCGTCAGAATTTCTATACAATGTCAGTAGTACAAAATATTTTAAACTTAAAAGATTTCTCATAAGCTACTAATCTAGACTAACAGTGTGAACATCAACGATTCGTTTTAGTAGCGGCCATGTTTAAATAAAAGGCCGCGCAATCTCTACTACCGAAATTGGAGAGTTTGCACATCTGCTACTTAGGACAGATGGCGCATTGTTCCCATTAGTTTCCATGCTAGGAGAGATTACGCAGCTTATTAATAAATTTGCATAAAAAGAAAGCAAAATGAAAATGGACTAATTTTAAGTTAAACGTGTTATTAAGTAACTTAATGTTATTTTGTAATCTTATCTGGACTTGCTTTTACTGATTCTTTAATTTTTTTTCTTTTAATTAAAATTTTTTAATCGTTTTTTAAATTATTTCCTTTTTCTGATTCTTTAATCATTAGCTTGAAATATTCACTCATAATACAATAATATTTGTTCACAAAAATCTTACAGCAATGTCATTTAAGTGTAACTATTATTTTAAACAATTTAATTGTAGTTATTATTAGTAATAATCTCTCCTACCCATGTGCGCAATCACACCAACACTGTAAGGACAGATTGCGCAAAATAACTTTCTTGGTTTTATTACAACTGTTGTATTAAATTACAACATAACAATAAAATAGCAATAGAAATGCATAAAAAACAAATGAAGTAAAAATTATTCATGGATAGTTTAGCAAAAAATTAATATTTAGATTTTTTTATTGTTATTCTTTTGAATTGTGCGCAGACTCTCCTAGCTTTACCTTACACAAAAAAGGGAAAATTAGATTAATGCTTTCCAAATACTTGGAAAATCAGGAGTACTAGATAAGTCATTGACTAAGGAGTGTGAATTTTTAATGATTTTCACTCCTTAGTCAATGACTTATCTACTACTCCTGATTTTCCAAGTATTTGGAAAGCATTAACTTAATTTCCCCTTTTTTTGGTTTTCTTTCATTTCTTTCGTTCTCCGATAGATGCCTCTACTTGTCCGCTCAGTTGTTTCATGCTGTTTTCTTATCATTGGTTGCTTTTTGGTGTTATCTACCCGCATAAGTTATATAAGCCACAGAGTAAGGAGATTTAAACAGAGACCCAACTTCGCCTGAAAAGAGCGATTGCTGCGGATGACTTAAAAAATAAATCATCGCTTTGGCGATTTTTATCTTCGTGATTTCCGTTTAATTGTAACCCTATTCTGTTTGGCGTCTTTTGCTGTTGTCATTTGCACAAGTGCAAATTTTCGGCGTTGCGTTATTTGATTTTTGAATCTTGATTAATATTTATCATTAAAATTACTCTTTGAAGATCAAATAGGTCATTATAATTCTTCAAAATGTAAGTTGTGATTTATTTTCATATGTTATTTTTGTTCTTGTTTTTCAAGTTCCATAATGTTTGAAATATTTTATATATATTCAGTGTTGACAGATTTTTGCCGAAAAGTCATGTTAAGGCTCACTATGAAGACACGAAAGGTTTTTGGTTTCCGTCTGTCTGTTTGACGTAAAAATGGTCCGATTAGGTTGATTTTTAGTAGGTATGTTGGCGAGGTATCCGGAATTAGCTGTATAGTTTTTGGTTAAATTTGTTTCATTCGTTCGGAAAATATAGAATATTTTTTTTAGGTCATAATGCTTTCCTATGGGGATGCAGACGATTTTTCAAATTTCATTTTTATCTGAAATGAAAATGGAACATTTTCATAATAGATTTAGACGTAAAATTATGAATGCTAAATTTTCGATATGGATTTCCAATAGTTTTAAAATTGTGCCGATAAATTTAATAGAATTTAGAAATTGATTGCTTAAAATATTTGAAAATGTTTTTGAATCTGTTCGGGAAATATAAACATCTTTTCATATTTTTACAATTTTTAAAAGCGTCTATTTTTACTTTCTACTTTACTTTATTCGTTGCTGATGAATACCTGTTTATTTAAAAAAATTAAAAAAAGAAAAAATTCATCAGAATTTCAGAATATCATTGTATAACACCGTGTTTAATTTAATGATTCTAATTTCTGGAACATTCGAAGAATTTTATATGCTTATAAATATGTATGCAATTGAAAAAATAATAATTGCAGATTGTACGATGTTAAATGATATCAAAAATGAGATCTAAAAAATAAGCAGCAACAAGCAGTCGCCGTTTGTTTTTTTTTTCACTTCCCTCATTTGTCGCCAAGAAAGCGATATATAGCCGTATTAGAAACCTCGCTTCTGTTATGGCCGTAGTCTCTGCGCCACCCGCAGCAATCGCCACTATCTATGTGTAATCCCATGTTAAAGAAGTTACCATTGCAGCGTATGAGAGTTGATTCTCTGTTTAAATCTCCTTACTCTGTGATATAAGCCACCGCCTCCCTTTCGTTTTGCTTAGTCATGCTTTTTCTAGCACGCTGTGCTTAGCTCTTTGTCGCACTGAAGAAGAATCTCGCTTCTGTATTCGAAACAGATGTTTGCTGCCTTTTTGTGTATTATTTGTGCATTTTTAACGTTGATTTTCTTCCTTTTAATATTCTTGCACAAAGGTTTTATTTGCTATTTTTATACAAAAGTTTTAGTTTTAGGTCGTTTCCGAGTAGTTTTTACACTGTATTAATAATTTTTCTCTACCCGGAATATTGTTTTTTGGATACTTTCAATTCTCAATTAAATATTTTCAGATATTTATGAGAATGTATACATGCAAGAGGAACCAAATAATGCAAAATTTAATTTAATGTTAATGCTATCAACATCGCTGATCACAATCGTATAACACAATAGCTCATAATCGTATAGTACGTTAGCTCATAATCGTATACAATCTGTTATAATTTATTTACAATGTAATAAAAAAAAACAGAATCGTCTCCGTTCTTTTATATGTAAACCTACAAAATCTTTATTATTTTTATTCACAAGGTGTTGGGTATATTAAAATTCGGGACTATACAAAGTAGCGGTAAATTAAGGGAATAGTTTCTCTGTTTTTTTAAAGAGAATCTTGTTTCGCAACTGGCTGTAAATTTACATAAGTTTCTCTGTTATTTCGCGGGAATTCTTTTAAAAGCATATGCTAAATGGCCCCATTAATAAGTGATCTAAAAACGCACCACTTTGGAGCTATTTCTTCGATAAATATTAAGATCAAAATTAAAGGAAATCTACGTGTTAAGCATGTTTCCGTTGCTTTATTTCATGCCTATATTTTGATTATATTTACACGAAAATTATATTCTCCTTTTTTGTGTTAGATTATTAATAAAATGAATAATATGTTATTTAATTTCAAAAAGAAAAATAGAATTTACTACCACAGGTCATATGATGTAGTTATAAATTTTGAGGAAAAAATCCCATTTCTATGTTTTTTTTTTTTTTTTTTTTCAGAATGCAGCTTTTGAAAATTGAATCGCGTGACTCATGGTCGTAACCTCCTGGTACGGCTTATCGATAATAAATAAAAGTGTCTTACTATATTTAAACTCACGTTTTCTAAATATATTTTCTTTATCACTACGTCACAGAAGAGATCGAAAGGGTTGCTATGTATACAAAACTCTCAGTTATAGCATTCAGGAATTGAACGATAAGAATGATGTTCGTAACAGGAAATGTTCAAAACATATTGTATTTAAGAGTAGTTTTCTCGTTTGTTCTATAAATAATAGAAAATCATTGTAGTAATTTTAATTTCATTTTGTTTAAAAGAGACAAGAAAAAAATTATTTTTTTTTAACACTATGTATTATTCCGGGAGACAGCGACACATTTTTAAAGTAATATCATACAAGCTTTTCAATGGTATCATTTTTATCCAATGTTATTATACTACGAAGGAACTAAGAAACAGCCAGACAGTCAGACAACCCGTGATATAATCCTTATGAAATTTGGGGAAACTAGTCATTTCAAACAAGAAAAATTTTATCGAAATCGGAGAAAGATGTAAGCGAATGGCGTCAGGAAAGTTGGGGGGGGGGGGAGGGGGAGACAAAGATATCCTTTACTTTTTCTGAATAGTAATGGTCGGTATAATTTATAAACGAAGAATATCTGTCTTAAATAACGCGGAAAATTCTATACGGGAAAAGTGGTGGAAGTTTGCCTATGTTCTTTAATCCTACGGAACCAAGGCAGCGACATTTTTTAAGCGATGTCATAGAAACTAAAATAAAAATATGTAGTTGATCTTACTTAATCAATGACACAAGCAGCTGCCAGATTTCACAAACACGGTGGATGCTGCCTCGGGAACCACAGAATCGCATAATGAAAGCGACATTAAAGGTATCCCGATTGTGACGTTATCGGATGTGTCACGAATAATTCGTACTCGAGATATAGAGTAGAAAACATACTTGAATAATCCCAAGTTTTAGTTAAAAAAAATGGAGATATTTAAAATCTGATATCTAAATCTCTTATATCTACAACTAGAAAAAACTTCAATCTGGCAATTTTGTTTACATTTGACAAACTTTTAACATTTTGAAAACATTATATTAAAAAAAAAAAAAAAAAAAAAAAAAAAGAAACAAACAAAGAAAGAAAGAAAAGAAAAGCTAAGATAAACGCATTTACAAAGTTTGATCACTATTGCAAACAGATGCTTGTAAAAGAAACTGTATTTGCGTTTTGATAAAGGTTGGATGCTAAACTTTTGCTTTTCCTTTGGGAGTATATAGACTATTTTAACATAAAATGTCAAAACTGACATCTTCTTCAAATTTTGGAATTTTTGAGGTATTTTTTATCCTTAACTAGTTCAATCAATCATCCTTTAAAAAAGTTTTTGCCTTTGAAAAAAAATGATAACCCATTTTTAATTACTCATATTTTTCTGTTTTATTCAAATGATTTGAGATTATATTATAAGCATACCAAATTTTTCCTTTTAAATACAGTTTAAATTTCGTGATGTGATTTATTTTCGAATTTGACAGATTACTGTCACTATTAAGCAAAATATAAGTATATAATATAATGTATGAGTAGTGGGAAAATAAAATACTTCCTTTTCCTTTACAACCAACTCTTTCTTGGTGAGTATCACTGTCATTTAATGTAAAAGAAACTATTTATCATTTTTCCTTCTGTGAATATTTTAGCCAGAAATATGGTTTGACATAACAAAATTGTGAATTGCGTGACTTTTTTTCTTTTTCAATTTTACGTAGTCGCAACAATAATGGAAAACAAATTAGTTGCGGCAAGGTTGAGACTAAATATAGAACATCTATATTTATTCTCTTTTGTTTTTTTAGTTCAGTTTATGAGTGCTTTTGGAAAAGAATTTAATTAATGATACTAAATGGAATCCCGCATATATAATTGTTTTACTGCTTCAGCGACAAACTTATGCTATATTTGTCACACCAAAATAGCAGGATGATTCAAATTAAACTTCATATATGAAGACATACATAACAAAAGAGTTAGAGTTATGTGAATATAACATAATTTTATTCTCATGTAAAAATTTCATCATAAAATTCATTCCTATTGAAACAAATAGTGTTGTGTTATTAACAAACAGAGCCAACGATTACAGATCGAATAATCATTTTGCATAAATAAATTATTCCTCTATCTTAAATACTCAATTAACCGGAATCTCATAATCATACTTAAAAAAAAAAAATTAAATAAATTAAACACATATATATTTTTTAAATCAACCCAAGATTTATTTGTAAGTTTTAACTATTGCATAAAAGGAAATAAAATATTAAACGCATCAAAACTACGCTGCATTAAAATTAATGTTTAAATATTTAAATTTAAATGTTAACTAACACATTACAAAAAATACATTTAACACATTAAAATTTAAGTGAAGATTTACTTTATTTTACAAAAATTCCCATACCAATTGTAATCAAAATTTATGAAGTATATAAAATATGTCACATGGATAAACTATGCAAATATGTAGAATTATACTTGTATTAACTTGTATTATAGAAACCATTTTGGTTATAAGAAAAAGTATTAACTAGTTGTATGCGTGTTTTGTTTAGAAAAAAAAGTAATGCGGATTTTTTAGCTTGTTGCTTATTGCACAATCCTAAACACATGAATTATAGTACATGCTATTTTTCAAAACAACAGCGGAATATCTCATTTTAAGCAATTCACCCTTTCACAATCTTTACAAGATTATACATTGCGTATTTGCTTTATCAAGATAATGAGCTATACTTAATATTATTTGCGGGGAGGGGATTGAATGCAACGTATCTTTTGTCTTTTGTTTAAGTCTGGTTCGATTCTGTTGTAGGATTTCACATGTTTCAAAATCTTCGTTTCGGCATAAAAGCAGAGACGGTCAACCTGTTGAACTTTGAATTCAAATAATTTCATAGACTTTTGTTCGATTGCTTCATCTTTGCGAACGCATCTGTGTAATATTCAAGTATTTATAATTATAAGATTTAAGAGACGATAAAGCAAACGGAAGCACCAGTTTCTTTTTTTATCTCATTGTAAGTTTGTAGCGCCCAAGCTGGCTGAGTAGGCTAAGCAGTTCACGCCCCATATGTATTTATTATAAGTTGTTATTATATGAGAGTAATTAGTAAATATTCCACTTTTTGTTTTATGATCATATTTTTAAACTTTTTTTCTCATGATTTGTACCTCAAATGTGGATAAAATAAGAAATATCAACTCTATCTATACACGCAAGAATTTTTTTTATTGTAGTTCTAGATTTTTAATTTTTTTTTCCACAATATTTTACACTTTGCAATGCGATTTCTCCGTATATTTCTCCGGTGCAGCATTCATATTTTTAAATAAATCATTAAATATGTAGAAGGATAGTAATTATCAAAATGCTATTTATCATTTTTGGGCTCAAACGTTGTTCAAAATTTTCTCACGATAAAATTACTCCTAGATTCAAAATTTGAAAGGTAACTAATGCTTTTCTTGCCCCAGTATGATATTTTTAAAATCATAAGCAAATCCATGTCTAACTAAAGAAAAAGAGATAGAAAAATTTAGATTTTTTTTTTTTAAAGTTCTGCATTGCATAGTGTAGAAAAATGGCAAAAAGTGGTTTTGGGACCGAAAAATATCAAAATAATGTACAACAATGTCGATACAAAAGCATAAGTGTACTTAATGTTTTATAGAGATTTTATTCCCTACGAATTTTAAGTAAAAATTTCGATCAAAATCGGAATCTCTGCATTTCCCCCATTTACTGTATTTAAAACCTAAAAGCACATAACACGATCTATTATCCCCCCCCCCCCCCCCCCGAAAAAAAAGCTTATCCTAAGAGATATTTTTATTTACTATCGTGGGGAGTTATTTTCGTAGTTCAAAATAATAAGAAGTGTTGTCAAATGGCTGGCTACACATCAATATTTAAAGTAAGTTAACACAATTTATTATAATGCATTTTCTATTTTCTTTATTTAGCATGTCTCAAAATAATTCTTGAAAATCTTCAGGCGGAAATAGCACATACGTATACAATGCAATAACAATGATACAATGCATGGTCGTAACTTAAGCAGTGAAGTAGTACAGGACAATTTCTGAGTGTGGGGAGAGATCTGTTTACACAACCAGCGTACTCAACCGGCGTTGATCAGAATAACTTTGAAGGTTTACAATTTTACCATGTAAAAATTTAATTCATTTCACTTGAAAATAAATATGATCTCAATGTTGTACTTGTTTTTGGTAACCCATCAGCTAGAATTCTTGTACCCACCAAACCCTTTGATCTTCCAGTGGGTGTGCTGCTGGAAATTTGGAGTCCAAGAAAAATAGAAAATATGAAAACGATTTTCCGAAAATATTTTTTGAAAGGAACGGAACCATATATGAAAACTACTCCCAGAAAATATATTTTTGAAATAGTAAATATTATTATTTTTTTCTAAATGAAAGATACCGTTAAAACGAAAAATGTAGTGGCTATCTGTAGGTTTTTATTTATTTCTGGAAGTCCATGTGGGCCGTGGAGATGGCAATTTTAAACTGCCAAAAACGGAACATATGAAAACGTCCTTCAGAAAAAAATTTCTGATCCTAAATTTTAAAAAAAAGTCCCCATTTCGCCGAAAATAAAGAGTTTGTTTTTGACCATCTGATACGGAAAAAACGGTAAACGGCGGAAAATATGAAAACCTTCACAAAATATGTTTTTTTCAAACAGTAAATATTCATTATTTTTTTAAACGAAAGCTATAACAAGTGTAAAAATAGTACCGGTTATTCTCATGTGTCCTTATTATTTTTTTTTTTTTTCAAAATTTCTTTCAACCACTGAGCAATCGCAGTTTTAAACTGTAAATAAAAACGAACAATAAAGGTGCAAAAGAGTTCGCCATAACAATTATATATATATATATATATATATATATATATATATATATAATTGTTATGGCGATAAGGTACATAATTTCAGACTAACAGGTATATTCCTGCCAAATCGTGTAAATCTGAGCGCTGCGGTCTTTCAGAAAATAATAGTTTCAGAAAATTTCATTTAAAACATACTAACACAAACATCTGTCTTTTTCATTACGGATACCGAGTAAATGATTGCTGATTTTTAATACGTAATATTTTTAAAAATCTGGATGCCAATATGAATGACAATTTCCAATAGAAATGAAGGATTTTCAAACGTAAGATTTTTTTCTTTCACGATTAAATATATGGTGGAGGAGACTATTAAATTAGCCTTAGTCTGAAACATACTGTCTTATTAGGAATAATTCGAAACCCTAAAAAAATACTTTCTGAAAATTAAGTGACAAGACTTCTTAATTGTATATAAGATTCTTAAAATAAATACAATTATACTAGGGGGCTCAGCCCCCTACTCGCTAACGCTCGCCAACCCCCTGTGAATTGCGAAGCAATTCACATTGAGACCGCTACGCGGTCCCAGATCGCTTCGCTCGCTCGCCTCTTTTTAACGTTCAGCAATTCTAGCCGGAATAAGTTCTACCATAAAGCATTTGAACATATGAAATTGACATGTTTTTTTTTTAATGTAAAAAAGTAATTCTCCATTGAAAACATAACTAAAAATGCATTTAGTTGGCGCTACCAATGGGCATATAAATCATTTAAATACTATGAAAAAGGGATCTTGGAAACATAATTAGTTTAAAACTTATTGCACGACAATTTTTTTTTAATGTAAAAAAGTAATTCCTTCGTTGAAAACATAACTAAAAATGCATTTAGTTGGCGCTACATGGACATGTAAATCATTTAAATACTATGAAAAAAAGGATCTTGGAAACCTAATTAGTTTAAAACTTATTGCACATTTTTTTTAATGTAAAAAAGTAATTCTCCGTTGAAAACATAACTAAAAATGCATTTAGTTGGCGCTACCAATGAACATATAAATCATTTATATACTATGAAAAAAGGATCTTGGAAACCTAATTAGTTTAAAACTTGTTGCACCTATAATATTGTACAGCGCGGCTTAAATTCATTAGGGAAAAAAATGATTATAGATTTTTACAAAAAAATATTTTTTACTTCAATTTACAGCAATAGATGGCGGCAGGTGCAACCTAGACAGTTGTTTTTTTTTTCGATTTTTGAGTGAATGAAATTCGTAAATGAATTCTAAATAAGAGTTGAGAATTCTTTTGAAATTAACGATATTACTCATAATTAAAATGAGGAATCATCTCAGACGCTTTGGATTACGTACATGTTATTTTATTTTTAATATTTGCTAGTTTTAGTTTCATTCTATGGTTTCACTGCTCTTGCAGTGACCGCCATATTGCATTGGAGGCGGAGCTGATCTAACACAATCTAGCCTGTTCATTGGTCTGAGCTCTGGAAACTACGGTTGTTGCCAAACCATAAGCTACAAATTCAGCCTTATTTTCGCGCCACGTAAGACAAATATATATATAGATATCCGCTCTTTAAAGTTATTATTTTATTTTCCTCAAAGAATACTCCTTTTTTTTAGGTAATTGTGCCTCTTATTAAGCTCATTTTCTAGTGGGTATTTCAGCCATAATTTACTAGAATTTATGTACATAACCACATCCTTTAACACAATTAGATAACTTCTTCTATAATTTCAATGTTTGAGTTATGACCGTGATTTGATTTGGGCTTGTACAGGTGTATTTTGTACACTATTAACAATTTAATGCTGGGTTGAAGTGACTTTTGAGCTTGCAGTAGCGGGAAGCATAAGAGGGTGAAACCAGAGGGTCCAACATTTGGTACTATGGTGGAATCGTAAACTTGTGTTGATTCAATTATGGACTGGTAAAACGTTGAACAGTAAACAAATTAATTGCTGAACCATAAATTTTCTAACATTATCCTTTGCAAACAGCGGCTAATCAGAGCGGGACCTCTATTTAAAATGGTATCCCATAGACTATAGACATCCAAACTGAATAGGGATTTGAATCTGACGCATTTTCCTTTTTAGACAGCGTTCAAAACATTCACCAAACAGATGAAAATATCCGAGCTCTAAAGAAAGTCATTGAGAATATGTAGAATCATAGAGATCTGTGCTGATTGGCTGTTGGATAACACAATTTTTTTTATGAAACTTAATGTTATTTTCAATGAAGGACCACGTAGAATTTTCTTTAAATAATAAACACGGTATTTTCGTTCTTTAAATTACTTTACACTATGAAATGGTTCCACTTTGAACTAAAATTTTTAACTTTCTACTAATAATTTTGAAACACACTGTATATAATGCAACAAGACTTGTGTGGATGTAAGTTCATTAATAAAAACCAGCGAAGGAAAGAATTTAAGGGAAAGTACGATCGCAAAATATTCATGAATTATGTTGCCTTTTGCAATATTTTGAGTGTTTACTAAAATGACGAATCTGTGAAAATGTGTGGGGAACAGGGAAATAATACGCATAAAAGACAATAAAACAAGATCCATGCATTTTTTACAATACGTATTCCCATATAATATATAAACAGAATGAATTGCTAGAAAATAATTTTTTTATATGTTTTCCTATGTAGCTGATTAAGCAATTTTTTAAACCCCACGAATGTGTTATGAAATCTTTAAAATGCTTATTCTTTACAACTGATGTAAAGATGGGAAAAAAGGATAATGTAGTTAAAATTTTCTGGCGCATAAAAAAAAATCTTGAAGAATTTTATATTTTTTTTTCTTTTTTTCTTTCTTTCTTTTCATTATTTTTTTTTTAAATTGTGTAAGAACGTGTAGTTTATACAAAAAGTTATATATATATATATATATATATATATATATATATATATATATATATATTGTTCATTTCGTCTGCGTTTTTTTACTTAAATTTAAATGTAGAGATTTTATTTAAAAATTAGTACAACTACTTATAATTAAAGTTCAGCAGAACATTCTAACCAAAAAATAAAATTAAAGTAATTAAAAAGATAATATATTTAGTCCGTTCTTGACTCACAATTTCAAAAATAGTTTTTCATATCGTATTTTATTTTATTTTATTTTATTTTTATTTATTTATTTATTTTTTTGCCCTTTTCTTTCAATTTGTTGCATTTTAAATACTTTACCATGAAAGAAATTATAAACGTATAGTTAATTCTTTACTGTCGATTTTATTTCTTAGAAAAAATAAATCTTAGAAATTATGACTGAAAACAAAATATATTTTTGCTCTTGTACATGTTTATTATCTTATTTGTGCAATTACCTTTTGTAACTGGCCGTAAAATGATTGTTTTCATTTTATTAATTTATTACTATTGGTGAAGTTTTAAAGAAAATATGCACTGGTTATATTTGCAATAGAGGTATTTAAAAAAAGTGTATTTTAGAAATTTTAAATTAAATTTCCTTAAAGATGAAAGTAAAAACAAACATAAAAATAAAGGATAATAATTGTTTAAATTTCTTATTTATTTCACTATTACTTTCTCAAAAGTATTTGGAAAAAATATTTTTTTAATAGCTTTATATAAAGGAATCAGCATCTATTTCGTGCTAAATAAATGACGCTCTACAACATTGTAATTCATTTTTCCCTGCATTTCCTACCGTTATCAAGATTGGAACACTAACCCCGTGGTTTACCGCTAGTTGGCGCTATTAGCGGTGTCATCTTGTAGCTCTTGGCCATTTTACTATACCTAGATAACACGTCTATGACTACAGCTGTCGCCGTTCTGTAATAACTGTAGGTTGACTCTAAATGTATGTTTCTATTGACGTTTATAGCATATTTTACATGGGTAATATAAATGGATAATTAAATAAATAAATATATATATATATATATATATATATATATCATGAGATCATAGAGAAATGACAAATACTACAATTTAAAATAGAAAAAATGATCATATAAACGTAGTGAAAAGAAAAACCAAAATAAATTTCTTTTCTTTACAATGTAATTTCGAAACATATTATTGAATAACGGGTAGAAATATTGCATAACAAGTTCATTTCTGTCAATATACAATCCGTTTAAAGTAGTTATAAATATCTGAATAAAAAGTAATTGGAAATATATAATATTTCTATAGAGCAAATGATTAAATTTCCTCGATTTGAAATTTTGCTGCTATTTTCTGTTCAGCGCAACAGGATTATTATACCAACAGCCCTTGATAATCGATTTTCTTGAATCTGTCTCAAAATAGATATTTATCATTACTTCTTCTCGCTGCGAACGTCAGACATATTTAGACAATTGTCCAAAAGAAACAACAAGTTAAGATGCAATTAAAGAATGTATTTTACTTTATATATTTCAAAAATTAATATTTTGACCAATAACATTAAATACTACTAAACATTTATTCTACTATTAAAAATGTGATTCGTACTTTAAAAGAAGTTTTATTTCCAGATTTAGTGAGAATTTTGAATCCAAGCAGTACTTTAAAAAATATTTTTTAGAAAGCATAATATAAATATGTATTTAAGATATACTACCTAGATACCACGTTTATGACTACAGCTGTCGCCGTTCAGTAGTAATTGTAGATGGACCCTAAATGCATGTTTCTATTGACATTTACAGTGTATATGACATGGATAATATAAATGGCTAATTAAAAAATATATCATGAGATCATGGAGAAATGACAAATACTAAAATTTAAAATATGACTACAACTGTCGCCGTTCTGTAGTAATTGTAGGTGGACTCTAAATGTATGTTTCTATTGACATTTATAGTGTATATCATATGGATAATATAAATGGCTAATTAAAAAAAAAATTATCATGAGATCATGGAGAAATGACAAATACTACAATTTAAAGTATGACTACAGCTGTCGCCGTTTTGTAGTAATTGGTAGTAGATGGACTCTAAATGTATGTTTTTATTGACATTTATAGTATATGCCACATGGGTAATATAAATGGCTAATTAATATATATATATATATATATATATATATATATATATATATATCATGAGATCATGGAGAAATGACAAATACTACAATATTAATCTAGTGCTTTATGAAAGATCCAGAAATAAGCATGATCCAACAAAGTTGAAAAGTGTTTATGAATTCGGTTTGTCTGTATGCCGTATGTCCGTACTGTAACTCTCGTAAATATACTCGTTCTGCTATGTAATTATTATTTGTTATTGAGATTTAATATACAATGTTCGGTATTGAAAATGAAGTGTGTTCGCTTACAGGGACACACAAAATAATTCCGTTACATTACAGTCTATGGGAAAAAAACGCTTGCTGAGCATTTTATAGATGTTACGAATTTGAAACGTAATGTTATTGATATGTTTCACTTTCGTGGAATATAACATGCTTTCTCAGGAGTATAGACTAAGTATCATTTATAGTTCATTTACAGGGGCGCACAAAAGAATTCCATTATATTATGATTTATGGGAAAAAAGCCTTTGCAGTGCATTTTAATGATGCTATGATACTTCCAATATGATGAAATTAAAGACGATCACTGATGTGCACGACATGTTATCTATATATTATGGAGTGCATAGCAAATTAGGATTCATTTACAGAGGCAGACAAAAGAATTCCGTTATAGGACTGAGTGTGATCGATTATAGCTAAAAGTGTGTTTTCCGCAGTAATATGCATTGTAAAACATTTTTTGTAAATATAGTTTTTAGTGTATTACATGATGCATATAAATTATATAGACTATATACAGGGCTGTACGAAAGAATTTGCACATACTTTAGCGGATATGGACAGCAAATGCTGAAAATTGACTTTTACTGAGTTAGATATTTTTTAAATTGCTTATTTAGATTCTGATTGTATGAAAAAAAGAAATTTCTCAATAATATTCTGTTAGTGTTGGAAAGGATTTCATAATCTATGCCTGATGCATAATTTTTTGTTCTCGTTTTATTTTGCAGAAGAATATAATAAAGTAAGTGGTTATAAAGGATATTAATCTAGTTTCTTTCTTTATGTAATTGCTCAATTGTTATACACAAAATGCGTCAAATTCAAAGAGAAAAAAAATTAGAAACAACATAACACAATCATGAAGATATTACAAATGCAAGAAACAAAATGTACAAAGTAACCGCATACACTGAATAACAATAACATACTTAAACAAGGAAACCATTCTTACAGAGGGCCCCAAAAATGATACCGAATTTTAAAATTTCAGTAATTTGTTATTTGAAATAAGAAACATGCTTATAAGGTTGCTCATACGTTTTCTTTATCGAAATTTAAAAAATAATTCAAATATTAGTTATTAGACGGTGCTAAGAAGATTTTAATTAATAATACTGCTTAAACTGTTTTATTTTTCCTTTTTATGTTTATTTTTTATTTTTTTGAGTTCCAACATCAAAACAGAATAACCATTAAAAATTGAGTGACTTTTTAAGAAAAATTTACACTTTAGTTTGAGAATTTTCACTTGGTTGAAACAGCCCAGCGTCATTTATGAATCAAAAATTTTAACTCTTTTGTAAATTATTACAAACCAAATTTATTAGCTACCGTCTAAATATGTCACTTATTTCAACTTTTTATATGAAGGGGTCAGGCCCCACCAGTGGCTGAGAGGTACTGTTCTCAAAGCTGGTATACGGGAGATGCTGGGTTCAAACCCCTGTCGCGCTCGTCGACCTAACTGTGCGGAGTTTTCCGTGGTTTTCTTCGAACCTTGCCATAAATGCAGGTTAGAATCCCTTATAAGGACCCCCACGGAGGGCACTCCCTCTAGGGCCTATATCCCTCGAGTAGATAACAGGCAGTCATAAATCAACCAACCATATGAAGGGGTTAGAATGACAGTGGAGTAAGTCAAAATTTAGTAATTTGAGAAATGAAGGGTTTTGTGAAACTTGTTGTATTGCCCACAAGCAACTCCCTAAGTGAACTATGACTTATTTGACTGGCACATTGAACAGAAATTAATGTACGTTCAGTGAAAATATGGTTATCTTGATTTTCAAAATTTTTGACTTGCTCCACTGTCATTCTAACCCCTTCATATATTATATTGTTAATGAATTATTTAATTTTAAATTCCGGGTGTCTCCTTTGACACAATCTATGTATAGCGATAAAATTCAAAACTCATTTCTGATATTTATAAATTGCTAATTAGTAACATGCTAATTTGTATAATTACTAATGACAACTAATAAATCTTCTTTACATAATAATACATCAGAAAAGGGTATAATGTGGGGAACTGAATAAGATAATATAAATCAACTACGAGAATTTTGTGGGCATTTTAAATAATTATATAATCAACTATGAGAATATTAGAAAGTATGAATATTCCTGTCAGACTACAATTCACTTTATGCATAAGTGTAAATGAAAATATGTAACATTTCTATAAAGAAAATGGTTAAGTGTCCCGGACTTTAAAGTTTTGCTGCTCTTTCCGGTTCACTGCAACTAAACTACCGTACCAACATCCCTTGATAATCGATTTTCTTGAAAATGTCTTTAAATAGATATTTATCATTACTTCTTCTGGCATCGAGTTGAAAAAAAAAATGTATATCATATTTCTACTTGTATTTCTGACTAGCTATATTCCTACTCGATCATTTCAACCTGCAAGCTGCAGATATTTTTAGGCAATCAAACGAAAGAAAGCAACTGGTGGATTTTCTCTTTCTAATGTTTGAATAAGTATTTTAATATTATGTACTTTTTAAAAACTATTATTCAAATTTTATTCTAGACATAAGAGCATCATTTTTAAATATGGGATTTATATTAATTAGGAAATGTTTTATTAAATATATTTGATACCCTTTAAACAACTTTTCTATTCCAAGCTCTGATTTTTTAAAAAAGAATAAAAATTTAGTATTTTATAAAGATAAATCAATAAGAAGAAAATTATATATTAGGATAAATAATATTTCGGTTCAAAATTAAAAATCTACTCATATTTTTTAAAAAAATCACGGGAAAAAAATATTAAAATAAATTTAAAATGGTTGTCTATTGTTATATTTTTAAATATTATTGCTGTATATTATAATATTATTTCACTTTCAACATCTTTTAAACGAACGCTATAACCTTTTAGAAATATTTTAATCAAATAAGTCTCTAAAACACTTTTTATGATATATTCTAACAATAATAACAAGATATAAGTTATATTTATGTAATGCTACAAGTTTCTAGTTTATGAAAATAAATATTATTATATATATTTTTAATTGTGTTTATTGAAATGCAAAATACTGCCTGTCTAACACTCTAATGAATTTCTCGGCATTAAAAAAACTGTTTACTCAAGTATTGGACAACCCAAGAGAGAGGAATCAACTCTATAGCGACGGATTTGACGTAAGAAGGACAATACTTAAATATATCGATTTATGGCATAAAATTAAATTAGATGTTCCTAAAGTCATCAAACTGACCAAGTATTTTACGATGTTGAACCTAAAGGTCCCCCAGTAATGATGTCACAAGACCAAAGATTTTATTTTTAGGGATCCGATAACAAGTCCCAGCAATAGAATGTTAAGGACTGAGCTAAAACAAATGAAATCTGTTTATTTTAATTATGTACGCCCGTGCAATTTGCATTGGATGCTAACTTTTATTTTGTGTTTGATTTTTAGTACCATTCTGATTCTAATTCAGACCATGATTCTTACATTTTACTTCGAAGAATTGAAACAGATTACTTACATGTGTTCTAAAATTTATTTCCATCATTTCTGAAGTATTGAAGTGTATTCAGATGTTTTGCATCTTTTAGAATTTTACCTTGCGAGCGGTCTCGAAGTTTGAGAATGCATCTAGACTACATTCCTGTTGTGATTTTAAGTCCAACAACATATTAATTAAGATCCAATAAAAATTTATCTTTTAATTGTGTGCCACCTCAGAGATGATTTCCGCATTATTAATCTTAGCGAGGTAATTGCATGTCTTTCCTTATGATAAAACAAGGTATTTTTCCAACTTTAATTTTTATGTCTCTATTGTATTTTATGTATTATCGTAGGAAGAGGATGAATTTTATGAAATCAAATTTACTTTATTAATTTAATAATTAAGTCATTGTAATGGCGAATTTTCTAATCGATCTAAGAATTTTAATTACGATAATGCGCAATTTAAGATTGCGTAACGAAGTAATTGTAAGCAGCGTTCAAGCTGTAGTAGATTATGAAAGAGTTATGGTTTTCTGCTTTTGTTTTTCTTCAACTTTATAACTATTGTATGTAATGTAAATAAATCTTGTAATTTTAAATATTTTTGTTTTACTTTGATCATCATGATTAAATGTATGTATTATTTTTAGGTCTAGTTTATTTATTGTTCAGGTATGTTAGCTTAGCTATTTCCTGCAAATTTTATGTCAGAACATATTTAAAGATTATTTTTACAGTTTTAATTGTAATCTTTTGCGGAAGGCTTAAAAGTTTAGGGTTTATGAAATTACACAACGCAAACTTTAATTTTAGTTTCACTAAATTCAATTCTCTATTTTATTAGCGTGAGCGCTTATATTGTTTTCATGCTCACATTTCCCCTTTACCATATCGTCTATTAATTTTCTGTACGATCTCGTTCATTATTATTCTTGCTGATTTAGCATACCACCGAAGTTAATACTTGTTTTGGCCGATGATGGAGAGGTTTGTATTACGTAACCCCCTCCCTTTTTTAACAACGGCACGGATCTTTCGATAATTTATTAATGAATTTAAAATACTTTTTATGTACATATAAACAATTACGTTGTATTGTCTAATATATTTTAAATGTTCAATTTGTTTTAAGGTGTGTGCAATTCTCCTGCTTATAGCATTATTATTAAAATTTCCCTCAAAATTTATGAACCTGTTCAACTGCTGTTCTTTAGCTGTACTTGTTGATGGCTTATTGTAGCAAATGGCAATGTTACCGACAGTGATCAATAAACAAATTTTAGAGCAATAACAAAAAATAGTGTTTTATATCCTACTGTTGCATAAAAACTGCAGATTTCTATAACATTAATAAACATCCTATTATGAGGGAATTAATGAAACAACAAAAATTTTACGGGTTCCGCTAATTCACAAAACCACATACCAACCAATATACAAACAAATATTATATGACAACTTACGACAAGACATTATTATAATGTTAAGCTATCTTTTTAAAGTATCAATATAATATACTTAAAAATATATATTAGTATACTTAATTTAAATTCAGAAAATATAATAATTTATGTAGCATTTTTAAATGTTTCGTTCTAAATTAAATGTTTTTAATCTGATGCAAGTGAAAATTAAAATGTTTTATGATAATTTTGGGTGTAAGTTTAAAATTTTTATGTCTAAGTCTGTCAGCGGTATCTGTTTAATACGTATTACTAAACATTTTGCTATCTAAGCAGAAAAAAAAAATCGTTGTTGCACTTTAAACTATTGAAGAAAAGCAGATAGATAATTTATACACAACAAAAACGAAAAATGTAAAAAGTTTTAATAAGTTTTGAGATGAACGTCAGCAATTTCTTCATCAGACTTCCGGATACGATCTCAAAATAGGAAACACTGGCTGTCAAAACCTATAAGACAATGTAGGAAATAATATTAAATGACGATATCTTGATTAAACTTTTATTAAAGACATATTTTAAGCAAACTTGTTTTAAATTGGAATAATTAATTAACAGAAAATTTCAGTATAGTTGAAATTTTTGAATTTGCTAATGATACGCCATAAATTAAATATTATTTTTTAATTAAAATTTAAAATATATCTTATTATAGTGATTTGCTTAAATTTAACTGACATACGTTATTCATAAAATTTATGAAAGTTCTAACTGTATTTAACGCTATCTTTTCCTGCAAGTAATTACACTAAAGTTAATTTACTAAATGATAAAATAAAAAATAATGAATTTGAATTTATATTTATCTCTTATTACAGAATTATTCCACATACAAACATAAAATCATTTCACATATGTATTCAGATATTTGTAAATTTAGAGCATTACTTTTATGATCCATTGAAAATATCCCCAGTTTTGGCAAAATAAAATTAAAATAGAGTTTCCTAAAAAAAGAATGAAAGAAAGAAAGAAAAAAAGAAAAAAAAGAAAGGTAAAGAAAAGTATATATTCTTCATGGATCGTTCGATTGTGAAAGAGTTCAAAAACTTTTCATACGTGTTCTGATGTGGTATTTGGTGAGATATATATTCAGTAGATATATATTCAATTTTATGAAAATTATTATTATTATTATTTTAATTTCGCTGATTTTTATATTAAAAAATCATCCAAAACAGTTATATATCTTCTAAGTTACACTGTTTAATTTACAACAGTCAAATTGCGATTTTTTAGAAAAAATATACCTTTTTTTTTTTTTTTTTTTGTCTTTCATTTTTTTTTACAATTGTTATAGTAGAGTTATCTTCGTAACAAGGAAATTTCGTTATACTAGAGTTAAATTTCATTAATGAGGATGTTGCCGAAAAATATTAAACATTTCTTTATAACATAATTTTCGTCCTGTTGTATTTGAGTATAACGGTATTTGACTTACTGATGGTCGTTAAAATTTGATGTGCATAGTTTAATTGACAAAGTTTTTTTTTTCAGTACATTTATAACTAAAGGGTGGTTCAAAGTTATGGAGCGCATTTCATGTTTGAAAGAAAAGAATAAAAAGAGGTATGTACATGTTTATTATTTTCTGGGAAAGACAATTTAAAACAGTTTTACACAACAGCATTTTAAATCGTTGGATCGGTCGTGGGTGGCCGATACCATGACCGCCAAGATCCCGACATTACATCCCTTGACTTTTAGGTAGCTTTCATTACAAAAAAGTACCTATTGCAGCCATTCGGAGGAAAGAAATTCCAAAAAAATGTGGTATATTTTTACCGAACATGACCCCCAGACCCCCAAACCACCCTCTGTTCAAATGTTGATTTATATATGTATATCTATCTATCTATCTATCTATCTATCTATCTCTCTCTCTCTATATATATATATATACATATCTGACGTATGTCATGCTGTAACTTTCTTATTTATGAACCGATTCGGATGTGACTGAGTATGTGTATAGGACATACCAAGGTCTCGACCGAGTTCGTTAGTCAGCTTCATCCGCCATCTTGTTTCAAAATGGCGGCAAATTAAAATAATTTTTTTTAATTCAAAAAGATGTTTTGTTATGTTGTAACTCTCATGCTCAAATGTGGATTCAAATTCAGTATTAACGAAAGCCGGGATTGAATCTTCTATAATCGGATTCCAACTTCCGGTGTCTTAGTAAAATAAGTTGAATTTTTAAAAGCAGGACTATGAAAGCTACCTTTTCCTCCCGGTACAGGCCGGAAGGACTTTTTCTTTTGGGGGGTATGTTAAGGATATATCGATGAGCTAAAACGAGGAATAACTGAAGTCATTGGAGGAATACCTGATGAAATTCTGAAACAAACTTGGCGTGAAAGTGACTGTCGGATGGATATTTTGCGTGCCACACAATGAGCTTATGTGTAACTTATTTAATGTTTAAAATGTTATTGTGTAAAACTGTTTTGAATTGTCTTTCCAAGAAAACAATGAACATGTACGTACCTCTTTTTGTTCTATCCTTTTTAACACTTTCCAACCTAGTTGAAAAGTGTTTATGACTTCGGTTTGTCTGGCCATCTGGCCGTGCTCTAACTCCCGTAAATATGCTCGAATTGCTCTGCAATTTTTATATGTTATTGTCGTTATCTATAGCATGTTCCCTATTTCAACGGAAGTGTGTAGCACTTATAATTTTTTTACAGGGACACTCAAAAGAATTCCGTTACATTGCGGTCTATGGGGAAAAATCATTTGCGGTTTATTTAAATAATGTTTCACTATTTTAAACGCATTGAAATTTATATATATCACTAAGGTGCAGTACAAGAGGCTTACATCAGAATATTGTGTGTATAGCAGTCATCGTTCATTTACAGGGACACACAAAAGAATTCTCTACTGTCTGTTAACAATAATTCCTGGAAGTGCGTTTTAAGTTACTGAACGCGATTTTAATTTTAACTCGCTTTTTGTCTATTATGTGGTGTGTATAAATTCTGTAGATCCTATACAGGGAAGCACAAAAGTTCGCGGACGCATTTCCGTTTATTGACAGAAACTCCAGACGGAGAATTTTAAACTGTGCTACGCGTTTCCTAACTGAAATAAAATTTAGCATCCTATGTAGTATATATACAAATCTATAGATCCTATACAGGGCTGAATAAAAGTATACGGATATTTTTCTGAGTATTGTATATGTTGTAAATTCCTGAAATTATGTTTTTAAATATGTTATTCGTTTTCCAAATTGTTTACTTAGATGTTATCTTTTAGTTTATTAAACGGTATGATTTGTAAAATTATTTTGGAAGCGTTGGAAAGTGTTACATAATCTATGCTTGAAGCATGATTTTTCGTTCTTGTTTCAAACATGAAATGCACTCAATAATTTGTACTTCCCTGTATATTCATCAATTATTTTTAATGGAAGTTACTTTAGATAACTTCAAAAAAGGCCTCTAAGAAAATATCAAGCTTCACCAACGAAAGATTTAAAGTGAGATACTGATTTAAAAAAAAATATGCAGAAATATATATAAACAAATCTGATAGGTCCCAATAATAGCATATTTTGGTTAATATTCATTTTTAGACTTTTTTTAATTAATTGTAATTTTAAAATGTTTTAATAATTTTCAAGATAAATTTCCACAATTTCTTCATTAAACTTCCGGATTCGATCCTAAAACAGGAAACACTACCTGTCAAGATCTTTAAGATAATGTAAGAAGTAATATTAAGTGACAATATCTTATGATTAAACTTCTATTCAAACATATGCATAAAATACTTCTTTGAAACTGAAATTAATTGAAAGAAAAATTCAGTGTAGCTGAAATTTCCGAATTTGCTAATTATACGCTATAAATTAAATACTATTTTTTATTAAATTTTTTGGAAAAAATCGTTTTAGTGTCTTGTTTATATTTAACTGACATACGTTATTAAATAAATTTATCAAAGTTCTAATTGTTCTAAATGTCACCTTTTCTTGCAAATGATTAAACAAAATTTATTTAATTAAATGATAAAATAAAGATAATGAATTTGAATTTATATCTCTCTCTTATTTAAAAATTCTTCTTTTTCAAAGCACAGAATTTCTAAAATTTCTATTCTAACCCAATTTTCCGATAAATTTTAAATTTATAATTAAAAAATAACATAAATAGAACAGATCGGATGAACTCATTAAAAATGTTTTACTTCCGTGTTTATTTATTGAAAATAATTGTCTTCCAGCTTTAACATATCAAATATTGAAATTGAATATATATAAATTGTAATTTGTGGATTTCTAATTTTACATTATTCGGTCACCATTGTTTGAAGAGTTATGTTTTTTACCATCAACATAAAAAAAATGTTACAGGTTTGATTTTTTAAAAATCTGAAATATGTTAGAGAGTTATTCGCTCTGTCATTATAAGTATTAAATGTCTGTAAATTTATATGTTAACAGCGGAAAAAACTCTAAACACAGATTTAATAAAGGAGTTATTTCTTAATGCGAGTAAAGGAGTTAGGTAGACATTAGACAAGCACTGATTTTTACCCCCTCCGCTCAGATAGAGTCCATTTTTTCTCTCTTTTTAAGATGTTCTGATTGTTTTAATATAATTTAGCCTGTATATTTAGTGTTTTTCTGGTTGCTTTTTGTTTGAAGATAGTTTAAATATGTTATATTAGATCAGAAACATTAGTACCAAATTTTAATGCGTTACAAACATATCCATTTGATTTTTTTCAGTTGCCATTTTTTTAAGGATTTTTTTCAGTTTGGATGGTATTCTGAAGATTGATTTTAGACAAATGCTAGCAATATTAAATGCAATGTCTCTTTATTAAGGATTTTTATAAATTCTATTTCTGGACCAGGAAAGCGGCAGCGTTTCATTTATCAGGTATCTCACGCTGTTAAAAAAGAAAAAAAATGCTTCCGAAAGTATTATGAAATTTAATACGGTTCATGAAATAATAATATTACTTTTTAAGAATTATCCACAAATCCGAAAAGCTTTCCTTTATCTTACGAAACCTCGGCAAATCTCAAACAAACATTTTTAGCTGCGTAATAGAATTTTTACCTGCAAGAGTACAAAAAATGTGAATTCTAATGCTGTTAATTTAGCATATTTTTCAGTTGAACATCAAAATGTTTACCATATCATCATAGCATCTTAAAAACTGCTATTTAGTGTTGAGAAAGCGGATTAATACACTGTAAAAAGTACTTTGAAACCTTTCTGAAAATTACAGACAACAAAAGAAACTTAAACACAAATATGTTCACAAATGTTTCTATAAATGTCAAGCATCCATTGGTTTGTGAGGTTTCAGAATATAATAAAATGCTTTTCGGAATCGTAGGTAACTCGGAAGGAGGTTATATTAAATTTTCGTAAACGTATTAAATTTCATAATGTTTTCGGAAACATTTGTCTTTTTTTACCGTGCACATACAAAAGACAGTTTCAGTTCCAATAGGCAGGGAGAGGAGGGAGGGTAGTTAGATAGATAGATAGAGAGGGAGGGAAGGACAGTGCATGCATAAAAATTTGATACAATCAGCTATCACTATGTGGCATAGGCTGCTGTAAAAATCTTCACTTTAAACCTGCATTTGTTGTGAATCTGCACATGTTATTAAAAATAACTCATGTGACACTTAATCTAACAAAAGTAATTAATAAAGGTAAGTAAGTAATAAAGAGTAAATAAGTGAGTAATAAAGGTTTATTGTAACAAAATATCTTAGCTTCGGTATCTTTCTTAAACAAAACTCTCGTTTACCTTAAAGAATTAACCTATGTTGCCATTTTTTATTTCCATTGTTTCCATAGCAACGAGCAAAGTAAGATAATCGCTTACTTCTCAAAAAAAAAAAAAAAAAAAAAAAAGGCCAAAGAATGCCTTTTCTGTGTCGAACTACTTTAAGATTCATGTTACACGCTACAAATAAGTTTGAAAATTGTATACTGACCTTCATATACTTTTAAAGATTAAATTGATTTGTTCAGAAGATTTTTATCATGTTCTGAGCTTAAAGGATCATTTTTTACAGAATCGTTTCAAGATATTTCATGTTTCTAACGTAAGCAGAAAGTTAGTAGAAAAACAACATATTTTCTGGACATTGATTAGAGTAAAAATATTTACAAATAATTAACTCGAAAAATAATTTTGCTGTCTAAAACCTTTTTATGTTTGAGCGGTAACTATTGTCTTCCTTTTGTTAAAAATACATTGTTATCAAAATAAATAGCTAAAAGTAAAAATAGTTGGAAACTATGGTTGTGTAAAGAGTTTTATCTTTTAAAGAAATATTTATTAATTTTAGTGAAATCAGTTTATTTTTATGCGTTGATATAGATGTGTAGATGGGAATGAGTAGATGCTATAAAAGTAGATGTGAAAATTTGTTTATCTCCTAGCATACCGGGTTAATTTATAGCGTAAGTCATGTGTAAGATATGTGTTTATCTTTTAAAATAAAAAATCAGAAGTTCCTTATACAGTTTAAATTTCATCTGGATACTGATTTCATTTTTATCTCTAATGTTTAATTCTGATTGGAGATGTATTTAAACTTGAACTTTTTTTTTTTTTACTTCACTTATGATACATTAATTTAAACCTTTTTGTAACGCATGCAAGTTACTTCTGAAACTGTGAAGAAATGGATTTTAGTTTTAAGTTATTCTAACAGGATTCATTTCTATTTATTGTCTCTTATATATTTTTTAATTTACTGTAAGCGGGCGATTGTATTGTATTTTACTTCAGCTTATTCAGTCTGGATATTGTAATGTTTTTCGCGGTAATAAACGACTTCATAATTGTACGCTTTTACACAAAAAACTTAAAATAATTTCTAGGATTGCGTCAAAATGACGTAACTTTTTCACTTATAATTTGTTTCACAATACTCAGATTAATGCCTCCGTTCTGTGTCAGGTATGGAGCTTCGCATTTTCACGAAAGAAATATATAGCTATGTTGGGTCTTCAGCTTGTACGCCCCAGTATTAACTAAGAAGGTGTAAGACATAAATTGTTAGAAGAAGATTGTACTTTAACTCTACTAGCAAAGTAACCTGACTATGATCAAAATGTGAAAATTCTATGGACAAAATGTGAAAATTCTATGACCCAAATGCAAAGTTTACTGTCCACATCATCGTAACGTGACGTTCAAAAAGATTCACTATGATGTCACAGTCATGTCTGTTTATATGTCTCATTTTGGGAAGAGTTTCAAATGACTCATAAATTAGTCTAGAAGACTTCAAAGTGAATAGTGTACCCTGATATCTTATTATAATCACCTGATTTCGATATCATCGAGACATTTTTTTTTGAGAATCTAGAGCCAATATTCTCCACCAACACTGTGTAAAATATTGGAGGAGTAAAATTACTCCAGCAGAGATTCTGGGCAAAGTCCTATAAAAAAAAGAAAAAAAGGTGGGGGAGGAGGGGCTTTGGCTCTAGATAAACAATTTTTTTCCGTAGATAAACAGATTTTGACCGTGAAACCATAAAATTGATGGGATTTGACTGTTTAACATGAAAAAATGACATTTTGTGTAAAATTACAACAGATATTCACTGTAAAATACCAGTAAATTTACAATTTTTTTACAATGTATTTCTAACGGTCCTTTCTTAATAGGTCCATGAAGAATGGTAACTGCTATCCATTATGCAAGATTTGTACAGTTGAATTCTCAGGTGAATTCAGGCAATATTACATGTCAACATTTACTTTAATGTGTATTAATGAAGATGTTTATTTTATTTTTGTGTTTTCATTATTTTGATTATTAATTCTATATTAAATTGAAAAATCAACCTTAAACTTGATTCCTCTAAAAATAAATATGTACATTTGATGTGTGGAATCGTATGTGCGATGCGTTTAAAAATGTAAAATATTATAAATAATTTAAGATTCAGACATTATTTTTTCAAATTAAAGAAAAGCAAAGTCCCGTGTAGAAAGAAAACTTGGTGTAAAGGATTGGTGGGACTGGCTGACTCTATTGAAGTGGCCAAGGCTAGTAAAAAGCTGTAGAGCCGAAGAAGAAGAAGAAAGTCCCTTAAAAAGAAACATTTAATATTTGTATAGTGGCACTGTATTCCGCCTATTAGAATTGTTGTAAAAAGGTCCCTTATTTAAAAATATTAAATGATGCGACACCGTAGCAACCAACAAGAGATACAAAAGACGAGAAAATTAAACACCGTTACAACATTTGCGGCCAATATCTTTTTTTACTCGTAAAATTTATTGACACGCAAAATAATGTTTTAATTAATTTTAGCCAAGAATAAAAATGTCATTGTTAATTGTAGATTCGCGCTTTAAGTAGTATTTAACATTAAATTTGTAAGAGGTGTAAAAATTTGTATTCTAGTGAATTTGATAAAAGAATCCATCAGAGATATAGTATTTCTTATTGTTGTAATTTTAATTTTTAATCGTGTTATTAACAAATAATAAGCCCGAATTTTTATTTCCCTTAAAAATAAATATGAGTTGTTTTCTACTCTCTTTGTTTGACGTTAGAACCGTTGAATTCTGCTTTCTTATTACAAATAAAGAATTTTGCTACGTTAATTTAAGGAAGCTAACAGACATACATCTAAGGCAAAACATAAATAGCACATTTTTATTTCAAAATTGTGTAAAACCTTGAAATTACTTTTAAAATATAAAATATTATAAGTAATTTAAGATTCGAACCTTTTTCTTTTCTTTTTTTTTTTTTTTTTTTTTTTTTTTTTTTGTAATTAGACAAAGTGAAATTTCGCGAGAAGAACCATTTAAAATTTTTGAGTTGGTATTAAATATCGCTTTTTAGAACCATTGTTAAGAATCTTTCAATTACTGAGAATAATTTATGCATCACCATAGTAACCACCAAGAGACACGAACGACAAAAAAATTTAACACCGCTACAACAAATTAATTACTGGAGATACTATTTCTTTATTTTTTCTTGCAAAATAATGTTTGAATTAATTCTAGACAAGCTTAAAGCTATAAGTGTGACTTGTAGATTCGTGCTTCAAATGGAATTTCATATAACATTTGTATCAGGAGTAACTTTTTTTTTTAATATTCTAATGGAATGGATAAAAAACAATGCAAGTAATACTTTCTTTCTTATTGTCAAATTTTGATTTTTATAATATTATTAAAGATTTATAAATATAAATGTTTATTTTCCCTACAAAAATATCAGTTATTTTATATTATTATTTTTTCTATCCTTTTTTTTTTCATTAACAAAAAATCTGATATCTGCTTTTTCTATAGAGCTAAATGCATTTTTCGGCAAGTTTCTTAGAAAGAAAATCGTACTTGCATTCTTTTTATCCAATTCATTAGAATTTAAAAAATTAAAACTTCATAGAAATTTCATGTTAAATGTTACTTAAAGAACGAATCTTCAAGTTCCACTGGCAATTTAAGGATTGTTAAGAATTAATTCAAACGTAACACATTTTTATTCAAAAAGCGTGTTAGGAAATAGCTTTTAAATTATTTTAGTAAATAAAATATTATAAATAATTCAAAATTCGAACATTATAATTACTTTAAAATTCAAATATCATTTCTTCAATCTGGATTAAAAATCTGGTAAAATTTCGTAAATATAACCATTTAAAAATTTTGTGATGGTACAAAATCACACCTATTTGAATCAATGTAAAAATGTCCTTCACTTACGGAGAATAATTGATGCGTCACCATAGCAACCACGACGAGAAAGCAAAACACCGTTACAACATTTCAATTACTGGAGACATATTTTTTTTAATTAACCTTTTGAGATCTGCTTCCTTTGTACAAACAAACAACTCATTTTTTCGACCTTTCAAACGATCTAATACACATCTGTGGAAAACATATGTAACACACTTTTATTAAAAATTTGTTCTTGAAAATATCTTTACAATTATTTTTAAAATGTAAAATATTATAAACAATTTAAAATTCAAATATTATTTTTTCAATTGGAAAAACTGAAATCTCATAAAAAAAAGAAGTATTTAAAGATTTTGTGGTGGCATGAAATTACACTTATTCGAATCGTAGTAAAAAATTTCCTTGATTTATGGAAAATATTTGCTGCTTAATCATAATAAACTACAAGAAACACGAACGACGTAAAATTACCATTATAACAATTCGATTGCTGGGGTCATCAATTTCGTTTTTACTTGTAAAATTTCATTGACACGTAAAAAAATATTTTAATTAATTCTAGACAAACATAAAAACATCAGGGCGATTTGTAGATTCGCGCTTTAAGTGGCATTTAACATGAAATGTGTAGAAGGTAAAAAAAAAAAATTATGCTCTAATGATTTTGATCAAGAACAGAAGTAAGATTTTGTTTTTCTAATTTTTGTAATCTAATAATTTTTTATAGTATTTTTAAGGAATAATAAGCATGATTTTTTTTTTTTTAATCTATGATCGTTTATAATGTAATTTTTTTCGTAATAATCACTTGCACTAAATATTAAAACCGACATTAATTTATTTTAAAACACATTAGTGTATAGGTCCAAAAGCTTACAAAACATTTTAAAAAATATACTAAAACTAGTCAATATGTTAAAAGTTGTAAACATATTTTTATCTCTTGTTCTCGAGGCATCCTCGGTTACTAATGTTATATTTTTTTCTCGTCAGTCCGTCCGTTGAAAATCCCCATTTTTCCTTTTCCGAATAATATGTGGCGCCATCTATTATCGATTTTTGCGTGTATCATATCATTGCATTTTTCTAGGTTTGATTTAAATATTTCTATGGCTTCCCTCTCTAATACGTAGTTTAAATTATTATAATTGGCTAATTTAGTTTAAATTATTATAATGGACTAATTTTTTGACATTATTGAAGTCTATTGTAATTGGAGATTTGTTGTTTAATCTGGCGGATGCAGTGGTTGCGATAAGAAACTTAGGGCAAAACGAAATAATTAAAATTGGAAAATCAGTATGCACAGTAGATGAAAATATAAAAATTATCTCTGACTTAAACATTATCTCATAACATTTCTACATACAGACAATACAGGAAAAATTGCTATAATGGATAAAACCGGATATATAAAAATGATGGAAGAGGGAATACAAATTATGGGGGTGGAAAATATAAATAAATATTCAAATAATAAGATAAATAGGAAATACGAAACATTGTTAAAAGATGGAACATGGCCAGAGGGAAAAATACCAAAGAAGAAAAAATTCCCCCTGAACACACCTATAATTATTGGAAAATTAAAAGATCATAAAAATCCAATGAAAATAAAACCTATAGTTAACAAATGTTTAAGCCCAACCTACGATCTTGAAACATAACTTAAAAAACTATTATAAAAAATTACTACCGCCATCAAACGTATCAATAATCCCAACAAATTAATTTATACAACAAATAACAGAATATAAATTCAGATAACTACATTATTAGCTTAAAAAGGTATAAAAAATTTTATGAAATCAGCATTTTTTCTTGAAATTGATATTTTTTTTGCTTAATTATTATACTCATTAAAGTATCCGTTGTTCAAGAACTATAATATAAGTTTAAATTCCATTTTATATTATGATATCCTCGTCTTATAGTTGAATAATTTATAAGAAATCGGCTTTTTTTCCTTAAAAAGGGATATTTTGCATTGTTTTGTCTAATTATTAGTACTCATTATTGTGACGATTGTTCAAAAACTAAAATATTTGTTTAATCTTCAGTTTATATGTTGATAACGTCATCTTATAGTTGAAAAATTCTTAAGAAATCAGCTTTTTTCCTTAAAATTGATATTTTTCCATTGTTTCACTTAATTAGTAATACTCATTAAGATGTTCGTCATTCAAAAAAATATATAAATTTAATATTCATCTTGTAGTATGATAAAATTGTCCATTTCACCTCATCTTAGAGTTCTTACGTTCGCCCTCATCTTACAGTATAAATTTAACCCTTTTTCCCGCTAGGAGCGCTGAAGTAGGTTTCGGTGAGGTGCGGCGGTGCAGGGAGGCGGCTTGCTGAGCTTGAACTGTCGTTTCCCTACTACTCACACCATAATTCTTTGAAAAATCATCATAGGCAAGTTCGAGCAGCTGCTGATTTCTACGTGAACTAAATAAGCTATTGATGTTTGAACAACACTTGCTGTTTTAACTTAATACTTATAACTTTCCAAACTTCCTTTTAATTCTAGCTATTGTAATTCGAGTAAGGGGAATATCTTTTCCAGTTATCTTCTAAACAAAAGAATACCTACCTGCTTTATTTTTATAAAATTCATTAGAACATAAATTCTTACATCTCTTGTTGTTTCCCATAGATGTCTGTTAGGTTCCATGGTGTTCCTACTCTTCAGTAATGTTTTCGAATTTCCAGCAACGTTTTAGGATAAATTTCGTTCGCTCAAAGCCTAGTTTAGTTTAAGCTATTATATCAAGTTAGATAAACCTGAAAGAAAAACAAGAACATGCAAAAAAAAAAAAGTTTTTAGCAATAAAAGTTTATATACATTTTTTAAAATACCCTGCCAAAAAATAACAAACAAATACATTTTCTTGTATTTCACTTATTCGAATTACCAAGTTCATGTAAGTCCATGATTGTTTTTTGTACTCTAGGCTCGAAATCCGACCATTCTATTCTGATATTTTTCTGTGGAACTAATCATTTCCTTAAAAAGCCTATAACAATTTATATTTAATTTCTTCTTTTACTCTTTTTTTCTTTCATTTGCTCCCAAGTGAAAACAAAGCCTGAAATCTTAATATAAAAATAAAACAAAGCAAAACACTAGCAGAAGTGAAAATCAGATTTCTATTGATGAAGTTTCTTAGGATTGAAGTTTAAGAGAAATCTTTTCTGGAAAGATTAAACCGAGTTTTCAAAAGTTTAATGCTAGTTTATTGTTATGTATCAGTAGAGTATTTCATTTATTCTGCCTTAAGATATGCATATTGTTAGCCTCAAATTTATTTTATCTTGCGTTAGAATCGAAAAAGTAATAAATTGAAAAAAGGAAAAGAAATTTTATTTTCAGACTGTAAAATTTTAGTTTCGTATTGGAAAACGACTTAAGGTGCTTATGCTTAAAATTTGATTTTCGACTACCAGCGACATTTTATTTTTGACTGACTTCCAACAAAGAATGTTGTAAATTCGTTTACATCCCTTTTTTTCAAATGTACATTTAGAAAAAGAAAAAAAACAAACATGCATTTTAGCCTCTAAATTGTTACAGAAAGAAACGAAAATAGTCATTCGAATGGAAATTATGTCTCCTTTAAATTCATGTTAAAGAAATTTGGCTTAGAAGATCGTTTACAAACTGGAATAATACCAGACTCTAAAATTTTCAATATAAACACCTAATTTTAACATCGCATTTGGCTTGTGTGGTAAATTTTACCTGAGGATACCAAAAAGGAAGTTATTGGTTCAAGTAGTTTAAGAATGATGAAGGTTTAAATTTTCGAACTCCTAACGTTAAATTTATCAGTTATCGTTGCAAAACAACTTGCAATGTGTAAATTCGATTACATCCCTTTTTTTTTTTCAATGTACATTTAGAAAAAGAAAACAAAACATGCCTTTTAGCCTCTAAATTGTTACAGAAAGAAACGGAAATAGTCATTCGAATGGAAATTATATCTCCTTTCAATTCATGTTAAAGAAATTTAGCTTAGAAGATCGTTTTGGAACTGGAATTATACCAAACTCTAAAAGTTTCAATATAAACACCTAATTTTAACATCACATTTGGCTTGTGTGGTAAATTTTACCTGAGGATACCAAAAAGGAAGTTATTCGTTCAAGTAGTTTAAGAATGATGAAGGTTTAAATTTTGGAACTCCTAAAGTTAAATTTATCAGTTATCGTTGCAAAACAACTTGCAATGTGTAAATTCGTTTACATCCCCCTTTTTTTTTTCAATGTACATTTAGAAAAAGAAAACAAAACATGTCTTTTTGCGTCTAAATTTTTACAGAAAGAAACGGAAATAGTCATTCGAATGGAAATTATATCTCCTTTAAATTCATGTTAAAGAATTTTAGCTTAGAAGATCGTTTTGAAACTGGAATTATACCAAACTCTAAAAGTTTCAATATAAACACCTAATTTTAACATCACATTTGGCCTGTGGGGTAAATTTTACCTGAGGATACCAAAATGAAAGTTATTCGTTCAAGTAGTTTAAGAATGATGAAGATTTAAATTTCCGAACTCCTAACGTTAAATTTATCAGTTATCGTTGCAAAACAGCTTGTAATGTGGGTAGTTTTTTAAACAAAACTCAAAAGTTACTTGGCAGAATTATTTATAATTTTGAATTCGCGTATTTGAAGCTTCTAGAAATAGATTTCTGTTTTTTAAAAAATTATATGTTAAAATTCGTATTTTTTTTACAAAAATTATTTGAAAAATATGTATTTTCGAAAGAAATTTAAGTTGTAACCTTTAATTTTTTTAATACTAAAATTGTAAGAGAAAAATTTCAGTATGAAGACGATACAATAAGCTTATTTTTTTTTTATATATCTTGAAATAAAACATAATTTCAAGTTGAATGGATATTTTGTTTTTTTTCCTATGACAATTTGGTGATTAACATGTATGAGATGCCCCCCCCCCCCCCTCCAAACACACACTTTTTTTATCCATTTGGCCGACTATACTTCTACGAATAACTTTTGAAAGATGATCCATTTTTTTTTTATTCTACTTAATTCATACCTTGATAAAAAGGAAGCATTTTGGTGATGGTGCTGTTTCAATTTCATTAAGATCCAAACACAGTATGTTTGTCTTTCTGTGTGTTTTCTTGTATTTTTTTTTATTTTTATTTTCTAGACTCTTAAGTTTCGTAAAAATTAACCAATCGTTATGAAATTTGAATATATTGTTAAGATGCCGCAACAAAAAATATATATATACATTATAATATAAAAAAACTGCTTGCTATGTTTTTTACAATAATTTTAAATGTCTTTTCTCGAATTCTTTCTGTACTATTATTACGATATCTCAGGTAATTGTCAAAATAATTTAATTAACCTTTCACAGACTTTTTTAGATATCGTCAATGAAATAAACAAAATGATTTAATTAACCTTTCAGATGCTCTTTTCGATGTTGTCAATAAAATAAACTAAATGATTTAACATAAATGTAATATTTGTCTTTTTACTATTGTTTTGTTTCAAAAAAAGGAATTTCTCTTTTTAATTAAACATATTTAGAATGATAATAATCACTCTTATTTTCTTTTCATTTTAAAATTTGCTTTATATTTTAGTCCTTTCCGAAAAATGCGATCACATACATTCTGTGAACAAAAAAAAATTGAAAAATTTAATAATTCATGATATAGCCATATAATTCATTATATAACTATTTTCGTCAAATTTCGCTAAAAGTACTTGAAATCATATAATATTACAAAAAATGCGATATTAAAAACATTCTTTGATAAAGATTTCATTTGTATGGAATATTTTACTCAAAAACCCTTTAAAGAAATTAATGACTGCCACCTTTCACAAACGCGGTTCCGTACGTTAGTCAGTTGCCTTAAATATAATTGATAATTGCATTCATAGATTAAAGGTTTAATGGAGCGACCTTACCAAAACCACATAAACTCTACGTGCGAAAATCCTTACTGCCAGTGCATAACAATGACCAAAGGAACATATCTCTAGGAATTTTAGTGTTTTAGAAAAAATGTGAAAGAAAAAGTAAAATAAGTTGCAGCAGAAAATAAATGCTCCACTGGGAATGTGAATATGGGAATAGGTATGAATTGACGCTTATCAGATTCTTAAATAATTTTGAACTGTTGACAGTGCATGTGAGCGGTTTTTTTTTTTTTAGGCATAACATGAATGTTATTTTCTAACCGTAGCTGGCCATATTGAATCTCTGACTCATGGATAGGACCGTGTCAATCTTCTCACACTTTAGACCATTAGTCCGATCAAATCACATTCGATTTTGAAACTTGACTTTCATTTGTCTACTGTTGATATAGGAAAAATGTCATGCGCCGTACTTCTAAACAGTCTAAAATCACATATTACATGATGTTTATGTGAGATGCTAAAAATGGACAACGCGCACAGTGATGCATTGCTTCACCACCATGCGGGGTAGCCGCATAAATATGATCCATCAATTTATCGTCCAGTAAAATTCGTAAAATTCGTCTATATGGAATTGTACAGGGTGGTTCATTGTTTCATTTCATTGTTTGGCGACTTCTGCAGGTAAAACTAAATAACGAATTGAGACAAAATATTATATTTAAATTTTTAAAGATGTGTGAGATGAATTCCGTTAAAAATATAGTACCAAATGCCAAATACCACAGCCTTCCTGCTTTATCGTACACCAAGGCTGGATGTATACTGAACTATAAATTCATCAGTCATTTGAATAAATTTTCCCCCTGAATATTAACAATACCTTTCCAAGGGAAAATAGTGGCGCTGTTGTTATATATGAATAAAAAATATTGAGTTATTAAAAAAAGTCCCCGAGTATTAATCTATATTACTAGTAACCTCTGTACCCGTGCAAATCTTTGAGCAAATCTTTTCGCACTGCAATCTTTGAGATTATTTGTTGATAAATTTTTTAATTGATTTTAAATGAACTGCAATTTTTAAATAAACACCTAGTTTTAACAAATGCTAGTGTACTATATCAGAAACCGGTTCAAAACTTTTGGAATGATATCTTATTCATCGTAGTGCGTTTCATATTCATATAGAAAAAGAAATGTTGACATTAAAAATAATACATATGATTTATGCAAATATCTTACTGTTTTCGATTTCGAGAGTACGACTTGTTTTCATGGAGTTTTCCATACTTTTAAACATCTAAATATAAAATGTAGCATTATGCATTGAATAGTTTTAGTTACAAGATGGCTTCAAACAGGAAATTTTCTGTCATAAACACTTTGTATTTTACAAAACATTTAGCGGCCCACTCAAGCGTATGGTATAAATTATGTACAAAGTTTATTTTTAACATCTGTTCATTTAAACGAAGTATGATCATGTATGTTCTGTTCGGAATGTTTAAAATAGAGCTTATTTTCTGTGCACCTACGTGATGTCAAACTATTTTCTGAAAAAGTAAAGATCAAAGATGTGCGCTAGGTTTGTATGTTTTTTGTTTGTTTGTTTGTTTGTTTGTTTGTCTCTTTAAAGCTTATGCTGTCTTAATGGGACACCCTGCGTATGAAAGTGTATTTAGTCTTATACGTAAACAACATAAATAAACTCCCATTTCCAATGTCTTTGGTTAACACCAAAATACGTAATTCTACTTTAAAACTGATAAACTTAAAACGTATGTTGATCTCCATCATTCTTAAAAATTTCAGTACTACGTTGCACCAACTTATATATAAAACTAGCTGAAATCTTGAATTGTTATTCTGTTAAACCACGGAAAGATTTTCTCTTAGTAACTTAAAACTATTCGTGGGCCAATACTTATCTATAATGATTATCGTAAAAAGTTATTTCTCTCTTAGATGGAGCATCCTTTTTAAGACAAGTAGTTAAGTGTGATCGAAGACACAAGTATTAATTTAATATTCCTTTCAAAACACTTTCAGAATACCATTTAATTAATAAATCCAAATGCTTAATTTATACTTATTAAATCCTTATCCTTTATCAACACAATTTATCAATAAGAACACATAGATGACAGCAGTTTAATAAATTAAAAGTGAGATGGCAGCAATAGTCATTAACGAGAATTAATTATTTAAATAGGAAACTTAATATTTAAAAATAAGAGCTGTTTAAAAAATTTAAAAAATAAAATAAAATTATTTAAAGAAATTTAAAAATTACGCATTTCAAAAATTTTACGGAGGTTTAAATACAATTAAAAATTTTTGCAAGCAAAAAAATTGTTTAAACGAAATTGAAAATTCCAAAATTTAGTGGAAGTTTAAACGAAATTTAAAATTATGAAATTTCAAAATTTTGGTGAAAGTTTAATAAACAAAATTTAAAATTTTGAAATTTCTCAAAAAAAATGAATTTTTGAATTAAAAAAATAATTGATAAAATATTTTTCAACAACTTTTGGCCTTGAAATGAAAAAAAAAAAAGATTACAAAAACTCTGTAAAATTGAATCTATTAGAAAATAAAATTTATTCCTTTGAAAAAATTTCCAACACCGACGCCCAGCATCGAACCAGGCACTTTTTGAACAGCAGGTAAATGCGCTGCCACTGAGCCACCTAGCCTACGCAAAAAATACTGAAATTAATGTTCTTTTTAAAAATCTGAATCTCAGAAATGGTCGGGTGTCATTAAATTAATTAAATTAATTATAATAATATATAACTTTTTCAAAATTTTATGATTTGTTGTGTGATTGGAGGTATTCAGCTATAAGTATTCAAAATTTCAAGTCTCTAAATTATACAGTTTCAGAGAACGAACTCTGTGACATACAGAGGAGTGAGACGAATAGTGTTCCTTCAGATGAACGAAACCCTAAAAAAGCAAGCATTTTTCTGTCATAAACTCGGTATATGTCTTATTAAAATACACGCTATCTTAAAAATGCTTATGCCGTGATATTGTTTACAGAACTTTAAATGTAGAAGGGTATTTTATTAAAGTGAAACTTTTCAATTGAAACATCCTTTGCCTCCTTAATCATTCTCGGTTTGTTAAACTCTCTAAAATATCATGATTTAATTTAATTCAAAATTAGTGTGTTATGTACGTCTCTTTACAAAGAGTGTTCTGGATATTTTAAATCTTTATTTAATAAAACCTTTAAAATATCATACCTATCAACATGAGATATTTTAATCAAAATATTATTGAAGTTATCAAAAGTTTGTACTTCAAAGCTTTTTCAGAATAGCGACGTCATTTTTATTGTAAGATTTGTTAGATATAAATCTATGTTAAAGACAATTCATATTTTAAATTTTATCAGTTGCTTATAATATTTTTGTAGTCTGTTGCCTAAGGTATGCTTTTGCTTAATTAATCATAAATTCTTGTGTAAATGTTGATTCTTGTATTTTTGGGATATGAAAGAAAGTCAATTTCCAAGCTTTTTCATAATACAGAAAAAAATCTATTAACGTTTATAGATTTTTTAAAAGGCTACATTAAACCTATCAAGAATTCCTCCTACGCGCTTCTGTAGGAAAAATGGAAGTATATTTTATTTTTTTAACTTTAAGATTAAACATGACATTTTTACGATTAAAAAAAATATATTATTAACTAGAAATAAAAGAATGTGCTTTTCCATTAAAAGAAACATTTCTGAAGTAAACCCCCTCTTCCTTCTCCCACCCCTTAAAAATGATTAGAGTTATCATAGAGTTATTAAATACGCAATTTTGAAAATTGTAATTCAAAACTGCGATGACAATGGTGGTAGTACTACAGCCAGGTTCAGAGTTCTAGAAATTAATCAAAAAGTGCTTGGACTTGTCTAAAAAGAAAAAAAAAAGAAAAGAAAAGAAGAAGAAGAAAACGGTATTCACTTTTGTAATTATAACATTTGAAAAAGACAACGATTACGATTCGGAAGTACTAATAATCAAATTCAAAACAGAATTGTGAATTGCTATCACCCTGCATAATTATAGGTTAATCACAATTCATATTAATACACATAGTTTGCGAAGCATGTGGTTTTGAATTCTGGAAAGTAAAATGTTCACACTTCGGCTGATTGGGCGCAGAATGTCGTTGTAGTACTTACTTATACTACAACGTTGTAATTTCAGTATTGATAGAAGTACGTAACAACTACTGCAATATACACTTTATATATATTTTAACGCAATCATATTTATTGGTAAAGATGTATACAAATTATACATTTCTTTTCCCAACTCAGTCAAAAAGTGACCACGCCGGGAGTCGAACCCAAGACCTCTGGCTTAAATTGCTAACAATCTGTCTATAAAGATACCTGGACCGACAACCAGCTGACACAATTCGCCCAGACAACCTTTTTGGTCTGGTCTGCAGGAATACCATTAACGATGGATACGTAGATACACTTTTATTACTTGCGGAATTTTCTGTTAGATATCTACGTGAGAGACGGAATGCTATTATGTGTCGGATTGTTGTCGGTCCAGGTATATAGACAGAAGGTGAACAATTTAAGCGAGAGGTCTTGAGTTCGACTCCTGGGCAGAACATTTCTTCAATCTGTTGGAAAAAGAAAAAAAAACAATAATTCGCATTGCAACATAGCGTGTACGCGCAAAAGATAAGTTTCTGAATTAGTTTTTATGATTTTTTCTAATTTCATCTTTTATTAGAAAAATATTTAGAGTTCTAGAAAAGAAATCACCGATTAATGTATAAAAAAAATGACAATCAATGCATTATTTTTTTTTATTATTATTTTATGAAGTTTCTTTCAGATAAAATAGCTTTAAATAATTTATGTGTTGACTCCGTTCCATTTCAACAATTCCCTAGAATGTTTTTGAAGTAAAAAAATGTGTTGGAGACGTACAAAGCTGGCCAAACTGAAAATTGATCCTTATAAATATTTCCATAAAATATTTTGAAATTTGTAAAAAAAAAAAAACATTCAAAATGGATTTTGGATTAGCTAAACGGCTATTTGTCTGGGAAATACGAAAGTTTTAAAATGAAAAGATTTTGACAGAGGACTGGTAAAAAAAATTTTAAACATAAAATAATATGACAGATAATTTATTGACTATTTGAATATTTCATAAAAAAAGCGTTTGTTTGACCCAAAGCATTACAGTATTTTAAACAACATGTGTATGTAACAAATAAACACAGTTTTAGTTATTTTATGTTAACAATTTTTTGTTTTAAAAAATTCCAACTATTCTAGAAAACTATTCCAACTATTCCAGCTTTCGTACGGGAAACTTGTATTAACAACGTAAATTTCGAAAATAAAGAAATGAGGTGTTATTATTTACCTATCATACGTAGTATAGGGTAAGTCTTGTAATCGTTTTAAAAATCGAAAAAAAAAAAAATTTGACGGATTTACACGTTTCAGACACTAGAGATTCCAAAAAATATATTTTTAGAAAAAAAAATGCCGTCCGTTTGTGTGTCTGTGTGTCTGTAAACGCTCTATCTCCCGAACAAATTGAGATAGAGACTTGAAATTTGATATGTACTTAGTATGTAATAATGGAAAGAAGCTTATTGAATTTCAGTAACTTCGATTATCCGGAACTATTTTTTTCGGATTCTCGAAATATTCATTCTGATAAAAGGTATATAAAAATTTTCGAAATTTTTCATTTTAAAGAGTGGATATAAAAGACAATTAAAAAACATAAATTTTGTATAAAGAATGAAGTCGATCGGGTAATTAGTTGCCGAGATATTTGTAATCCTATTTGCCACACTCTTCGATTTTTCATGACCCTGTATTTCATCCAAATTTCAATTCAAAGATATATTTCAATTGGACATGAGACACTTAATCCGACGCAGTAAACTCCTAGTAAATATGATTATCATTTTTAGAGATATCAGGATGTTTCTTTTGCGCAATTCAGTTATAGGGCATTTAAAGTTTATGACATTATCAAGGCACGATTTTATTCGAATTGCAATGCATTTTATAAATTGTTAACACACGTTTTATTTTCATATTTTATATTATGCATATCCATGATAGGTAAGTATTATGGTGGCCCCCAACGACTAGTTTAACGTTTATTGCTGCATAATTTTTATTTTATAATTAAAAAATCAAATTAGCTCTTATCGCGTCATAACTACTTAGCGAAAAAATTGTTTTGTTATAGATCATGACCCCCAGACATGTAGTACATCTATATCTGACATATGTCATGCTGTAACTGTTTTATTTATGAACCGATTTGAATGTGACTGAGTATCTGTATGGGACATATCAAGGTCTCGACCGAGTTCGTTGTCCAGCTTCATCCGCCATCTTGTTTCAAAATGGCAACCATTTAAATAATTTTAAATTTTTAAAACTTCAAAAAAGTTTACAAAAAATATATAAATTGAAAAAATTATTTCTGTTAAGTGTTAGATCGTGATACAAGGATTCCGGAACATTTTTTGTTTTGGCTTTATCTTAAAAAATAGCAGAGATATGTCAATTTGAAATTCTCGGGTAGCTGACATTTTGAAACAATCTGACTTTTGTTATACTGTAACTCTCATGCTGAAATTCGCATTCAAATTCCGTATTAACGAAAACGATTGAATCTTCTATAATCGGGTTCAAGTTATTTTTTCTTTTCTTTTTTTCGCCTGCGGGTGTAAAATGAGTTGAATTTTTAAAAACATGGACTATGTAAGCTGCCTTTTCCTCCCGGTACAAGGTCGGAAGGACTTTTTTTAAGTTATTTTTTAAGTACCGGGTGTTCTAAAATGGACTGACTGCTTTTACAATTCAATAAGTTCCAAACGGTTACAAATATTTAAAAAATACTTGTAGGAGAGTAAGGTATGATATCAAGCGTTCTTTTTACTGCGATTCCTGATTTTATTTCGAATTACCAGCAATAGATGGCGCTGAGAGCAATCGAGGCAAAACCTAAAATCACCCAGCATTGGAAGGCGGTTAAATACATGGAGTGGGTCTCATTCGCTAGTACAATCTTGTTCTTAGAGCCCGATTCTGAATAAGGTTTTATTGGTGAATGAGACCCATTTCTTATTTGTTTAACCTCCTTCCTTCGCATCAATGCAGGGTGATTGATGTTTCTGTCTCGATTGGAAGTATAATGCTCGCAGCGCCATCTATTGCTGGCAATTTCAGGCCAAATTGTAGCTCTGGTAGACTTTATACTCTTCAGGAAGCTTAAAATGATATCAGCATTTATCTCTTTGACATATTTATTTAATTGCGTGAGGATATCTATACCACCCATTTCTCCGTAGTTTTCTTTATCATATCACCCTTTTCAGGTTTGCACTGTTGTACTCACTTCTTTACAGCCACTTTCAACTATTCAATATCATCAAATCTTTGTCTTTGAACACGTTCTTTCCTTTCGTATTGTGACTCGTCTTTCAGCACGTGTCAGTTTATCCACTCACTGACGATTCGTGCTGGGTGTCACACTTGATTGGTTTCCCGCTACGTTGTTTGTCTTCACCGCTGTTTTTCCCTGAAATGTTTCTATATGAGAGTGGTACGCAGAGAACATGCCCAGACTGAAACTATTCGTCCTAACTATGGCAGACCATAGTCTTAAACCACAGCCTGACGATACTTCTCTGGACGAGTTTGAATAAATGAATGACACTATCCAACAAACTTTAGCATGACGATAATGACACAATCATGATGATCTCAATAAGACACTTGATGTATCATTCAATACTAATAACATCAATATTACATTTAAAATCTTGAAACTTTATAATCAAAAGTTTATGACAGGGGGAGGGCTGTACTGTAATTCTGTCTATATGTATCATTAATGTAGAGGGAAGAAGACAATCTGGGAAATAGCCCCACCAAAAATTTTCAAAGCCCCTTCCGACTATCCCTACGTGTTACAGCCCCAGTAATAAAATCCAATCTTCTTTTGCGCCTCTGTAAAACGTAGTACTTTTCAGTTGCGTCACTTTTCTTCCGGGTGAGCAATATGTATTTTAATTGAATTAATTAAGAAATGTATTAAATATATGAGAAAGCCTCAATAATGAAAACATACAAACTAAATCTGATGCGAAAGAATTTTTTTATGTTAAATATTTATTTTATTTTATTTATATATATATATATATTATTTGTTTTATTACAATTTTACCTGTTTAACATCAGAGTCCAAATTTATATTGAACAAACCGGTAATTATTGCGATTTTTTTTTCTAATCCTGTATCTTTATTTATTAAATTAATAGTAATTAAATTACATTATCATTTGTGCTTTTGTGCAATTCCTTTTTGTCTTGATGAATGGAAATATCTATAAATTGATTTTCTCTTTTGTACCTAAAAATTATGTGTATAAAGCTTTTATTTATACTTTTGGATTCATAAATTTCGATAAAGATGCGCGGGGGATGACATAAAATAATCAAAACTAAATGAAAACTTAGATACAAATTATTCGAAAAGAAATTGTGCATTTTGGACATACATTTGATTTTAATGTAGTGTACCTTCAGAGTCATACATGGAAATTTTTTTTCAAAGCCGTAAAATAATATTTAAAAGTATCTTAATTTTTTATATAAATTGCATATTACAACACATGTTATGAAAACATCTTCTTACTCATATTGCTCCTGCTACTTCTCATGGAATATTTACATAAACGTCTGTTCTTTAGCAAACTTCAGTCGATTACTTCGGTGTTTTAATTGCACTTCAGCCTGATATTATAATTATTCATGCAATTAGTAATGTTCAGCGTTTTTGGGGAAATTCTGACAGCTTTATGCAAAGGTTTAATAAAAGTGTCATGCAAAATATTACTTGTTCGTGACATTTAAATATTTTATCTTTAACCTTTTTACTTTCTTCTATATACAAGAAGAAAGTTTTAGATTCTTGTAAAAAAATGGACTTCCGGACGGATTTATAAGTTTTAGAATGTCCTACACACAATTTGACTGTTTTTTAGAAAATGTCTGTCCGTGAGTCTGTTTGTGTGTCTGTGTATGTGACACAGATTTTGTGGACGCTCTTACTCATGAACTACAGCACGGAATTTTATCAGACTTCATAATATGTAAGACTTTTACAAAAATAGATGCTGATAAGGTGTGGGTGTATATCACTCAACAGATGGTGCTTCTATGTTATTTTTTTTACGATTTCTGTGATGGCTATATCACGAAATATAACTCACGGATTTTCATCAAACTTTATATTCTGTTAGACCTTGACATACATATATGGTTGATGCAAAAATTCGATCGTATTTTAATACCTAATTTTAATACCAGTAAAATTTTAGTAACTGATAATTTTATGATACCTGTTTGTTTTGAATTGATAGGTAAAATTATCAGGTATTAAAATTTTACCGGTATTAAAAGTATTAAAATTCGACAGAAATTTTGCATCAACATAATAGATGCGGATTCCATTTTGACTTTGATGAATAACCCGGGTCGCTTGTATCTTGTGCTTGAGTAAAGATTCCTAATCTTGTCCACAATAAATTGATGCAATTTAGTGAGCGTGATTTTTTTCTATTATTTTTCACTGGTCGCTGAAATTCTGTGTTAAATTCGAAGAAATACATTATACTTCCTGTTTGTGTAATTATCGTCTGCAGCGAGCTAAAGCTGCATGTTCCTTGATTTCATGTGCTCCGAGTTTATATAAGTTTCTATTTCGTACTTTCCGCGTTTGGCAACACTCAGTGTTCTGTTTTGCTTATTGTTGTTTTTAGAATGTCAAAAAGAATGTTGTGGAATAAGCCGTGTGATGGCTCGCTTTATTTATGTGTGAATAAAACCGCATGTATACAGTCCATTATTGCATTTGTGTTTTAGTTAAGAACCAGCAGTGTGTATGTGTATAGTTTAAAACGCAGAAACATTCTTGGTACAAGTCTAGCCGGAGTGCTAGTGAAAAAAAAAAGTGTAGAATGGAACTTTTTTCTGAACTGCTGTGTGATGTTTTTTTGTGGCGAAATATTACCTCAGCTTGTGAGGTAAGTTAACTTTGAACATTATTTTTCGTGTGTAAAAATAATTTGCTATTTAAAACTGTAGAATTGTGATGAGAATAATAGTTTAGATTTAAACTAAATTTCCTGTTAACGTATTTTAGAACTAGTTTTGTGTTTGATTTAAGTAAAAATGAGTGAATTAACAACTTTTAAAACGAAAAGAACTGCTCTACGAAGAAGTGTAACGAATTATATTAAGAAAATAGAAAGTATAATCGCAGATGGTGAGATTAATTTAACAGAATTAGAAGAAAATATTGAACTGTTAAAACAGAAAGAAACGGAACTAAAAAAACTTGATAGGGAAATTGAAAGTTTAATTACAGATTCTAAACAATTAGAGAGCGAGATAGATACCGCACAGGAAATTTCAGATAAAATTGATTTGTGGAAATTTAAAGGTGAAAAAATATTGAAAATCGAAAATGCGAAGTTAAATAAGAATGAAAATAAATCTGATAGTGTAATTTCAGAAAACATTTTTGAGAATATTAAATTACCTAGGTTATCATTACCTACTTTTGGAGGCAATATCACTGAATGGATAGCATTTAAAGATCTTTTCAATGCATGCGTAAACAGTAATACGACTATATCTAATGCTCAAAAATTGCAGTATTTAAAGGCTTCATTGAAAGGTGAAGCGTATCGCGTCATTCAGTCTATTCAAATTTCGGATTCTAATTTTGAAATTGCATGGAATCTATTAGACGAAAGATATTCAAATAAGAGAGAACAAATTTTTGCATATATTAAACGATTTCTAAGTTTACCAGCAATTCAAACAGAATCAGCTGTTGCTATTTTAAATCTAGTTGATAACATTAATGAAGTTATTTGCTCGTTAGAAGTATTGAACCAAACCATTGACAAATTTGGGGATACATTAATGACTTATTTAATTTTGCAAAAATTGGATCCTTCTACAAAATTGTGGTGGGAACGTCAGCTTAAAAGCAATGAAATTCCGAAACTTAAGAACTTAATTGAATTTCTTAAGAATTATGCAAGAACTCTTCAAAATAGCAAGTTAGTGGTAAATAAGGTACCTAAATCTGTATTTCCAAATAAGAGTAATGCTTTTGTAGCTACTTTGAGTTGTGGTTACTGTAAAGAAGAACATAGTTTAGCTAAATGCTCAAAATTTCTCAATTTGCCTGTTCAACAACGAATAGATTTCGTAAAACATAATCATTATTGCTTCAATTGCCTATCTAATATGCATTTTCTCAATAAATGTAAGAGTCTAAATACGTGCCACCATTGCTTTAAGAAACATCATAGTATTTTGCACATGGTAAACAATTCAAGGAATAAGACTCAGACAATAGTATGTCCCCACACGCACAAGAATTTATCCCTAAAAAAGTTGAGTCAGCGAGTGATAATGTTTCGTCTACAGTCTGTGCCTCTCATTATGAATCAAACGCAAAGAGTAATCAAAAGAGTCATATTTTGTTGTGTACCGCATTAATAAAAGTTCAAAATTCTAAACAAGAATTTGTAAAATGCAGATGTTTATGTGATACAGGCTCTCAGAAGTCATTTATTTCTAGAGAATGTGTAAACAAATTAGGATTAAAGGTAAAAGATAGTTCTATTTCTGTGTCATGTTTGGGAACATTTAATACTGTGAGTAATGGGGAAGTCGATTTATTATTCACTTCTCACTTCAAAACTGATCTTAGAGTATCAACATCAGCATTCGTAATGGATAAAATGACAGATAATATTCCCTATGTGTCTTTACCTTCAGTCATTTGCGATAATTTCAGTGATTTAATGTTAGCTGATCCATTGTTTTACAAATCACAAAAAATTGACATTTTATTTGGTGTAAATGTATTTATGCATTTAATGACTGGTGAAATTGTCAAACGTGAACCTAACCTTCCATTTGCCTTAAATTCGAGACTTGGGTGGATAATTTCGGGTACTACAAATTTTGAAACGTTGGCAACTGATCCAGTACATGTAAATCATTTAAGTACAAAAACTGACGAGTTAGTAAATTCATTCTGGGAATTAGAAAAAATTCCAAATGTGCAACCTTTAACAGTTGAAGAAAGACATTGTGAAAAACATTTTGAGAGTTCTCATTTTAGAGAAAAATCAGGCCGCTATTCAGTCGCATTACCATTCAAACAGGATCGAGATATTTTAGGTGATTCACGCCAAATGGCGCACAGAAGATTTCTTTATCTTGAGAAACGACTAATATGCATGCCAGAAATTTACAACCAATATGTTCAATTTATGAAAGAATATTTATCTCTGGGCCACATGGACTTTGTTTCGAATACAGATCGTGAATTAGAAACTAAACATTATTACATCCCACACCACTTCGTCTTAAACAATTCTAGTTTAACTACCAAATTAAGAGTAGTTTTTGATGCGAGTGCTAAAACAACAACAGGTGTTTCTTTAAACGACATTCTAATGGTAGGTCCCAAAATACAAGATGATTTAATTTGCATTTTATTAAGGTTTAGATTTCATAATATTGCCATAACAGCGGATATAAGAATGATGTATAGGCAGGTAAAAATTCATGACAACGATAGGGATTTTCAAAGAATATTATGGAGAGATAGTCCAGATAAACAAATACAAGTCTTTTGCTTAAATACTGTCACGTATTTAACTGCTGCTGCTCCATATCTTGCAACTAAAGCTTTGAGTCAGTTAGCAATTGATGAGGGTCTTAATTTCCCAAAAGCAAAGACTATAGTTTTAAGAGACTTTTATGTCGACGATGTTTTAACTGGTGTTCAGAATAGTCAGGAAGGTACTGAATTGATATCTGATTTGCAAAAAATGCTAAAAAGAGGTGGGTTTGAGCTACATAAATGGTCCACAAATGAACCATCACTATTGAAAAATGCTGGGTTAGCGAACACAATTGACGATCATATACATAGTGTAGTGGGCAATAAGGCCACAAAAGTTTTAGGAGTGGAATGGCATCCTGATGATGATATGTTCAAATGTAGTTTCAGTGATATAAATTATCAAGGTGTCCCTACTAAAAGAATTATTCTGTCATTTGTCTCAACGCTGTTTGATCCATTGGGGTGGATTGCACCTTTTGTGATTCTAACTAAAATGATCCTTCAAGAACTTTGGAAATTACAATTATCATGGGATGACCTAGTACCAGAAAATATTGACCAAAAGTGGAAAATTTTGTGCCAAGAAGTCAAACTCTTAAATTCCATATATATACCTAGAAAAGTAATTTTGCCCAATTATTCTCGATGTGAACTTCACGGATTTTGTGATGCGTCAGAAAAGGGTTATTCAGCAGTTATTTACGTTAAAACTTGTGATAGCTCTAACATTGATGTGAAACTTTTAACAGCTAAAACTCGCGTAGCACCACTAAAACCTGTCACGATTCCAAGACTGGAATTATGTTCTGCAGTATTACTGGCACACTTAATACAGGCAGTCAGAGCTGCATTACATATAAAACCTGATTCTGTGCACGCATGGAGTGATTCACAAATTGTATTGTCATGGCTAAGATCAAATCCTAAAAGATGGCAAGTCTTTGTAGCCAACAGAGTATCTGAAATACAATCCATTTTACCAGCTGAGAATTGGAACCATGTGAACGGAAAAGAAAATCCTGCTGATTGTGCATCACGTGGGTTACTTCCTGCAGAACTACTGTCCCATGACTTGTGGTGGAATGGCCCACTATGGTTAAGAAGCAGAGAGGTTCCCGTGCATGAAGCTATTCCCATAAATGAAGAAGAATTACCAGAAGCACGTAAAACCTTATCATTTGTAGCTTCTGAAACTGTAAAAGAGCTTGATGTTATATCAAAAATATCTTCGTTTTCCAAGTTGCAACGCATATTTGCTTGGATATTGAGATTCATCTCCAATTCAAAGGTAACACGTGTAGATAGAAATGCATCCTTTTTATCAAGCAGTGAAATTCAAGCCGCAACACGCTGCATTATTCGGATAGTTCAACAAGTGAACTTCAGTAAGGAAATTCAATGTTTAGAAGCTGGAAAAGAGCTACCTGCAAATAGCAGTCTCATGTGCTTGTGTCCAATTTTAGATGATAACAAAATATTAAGAGTAGGAGGAAGATTGAAAAACGCACAGCTGTCGGAGAATGAAAAGCACCCAATCTTATTACCATTAAAGCACCATGTGACTAAGATCATAATTAAACATTTCCATGAAAAATACTTACATGCAGGTCCAGAACTTCTTCTTTCTTTACTTAGGCAGCAATTTTGGATCATTACTGCTAGGTCTGTTATTCGGAAAATGGTAAGAGCTTGTGTTACGTGTTGCAGATATAAAGTTCAAACTGCAAAACAAATAATGGCTGATCTTCCAGCATCCAGAGTAACACAATCACGACCATTTCATCGAGTTGGAACAGATTTTTCAGGACCATTCATGATTAAATATCGTGCAGGACGCGGAGTAAAATCATTTAAATCATATGTGTGTGTATTTGTCTGCTTCGTCATCAAAGCAGTCCATCTTGAAGTCGTAGAAGATCTTTCAACAAAGGCATTCTTAAGTGCATTAAAACGATTTATTGCAAGAAGAGGGAAACCTTTTGAGATTTTTAGTGATTGTGGAACCAACTTCAAAGGTGCAGAAAAAGAAATTAACAAATATCTTTTGCAGTGCAAGCAGAATGAAGAAATTCGCAAATTTTTGTCGTCAGAGGAAATAACTTGGACATTTAATCCGCCTTCTGCTCCACACTTTGGTGGACTGTGGGAATCTGCAGTAAAATCCATGAAATCGCATCTGAAGAAAACCGTTGGTGACACTGTATTAACCTATCCTGAGTTCCAAACCTTGGTTACACAAGTAGAAGCTTGTCTCAACTCTAGGCCACTGAGTCCCATATCATCTGACCCAACAGACTTGACTGCTCTAACGCCAGGTCACTTTCTAGTTGGAACTTCTCTAACTGCCATACCCGAACAAGATCTAAGTCACAGTTCCTTGAGTCACCTTGATAGATGGCATGTGAGACAGTTCATCTTACAGCAATTTTGGAAAAGATGGAGCCGGGAATATTTGGCTCAACTTCAGCAAAGACCTAAATGGCAGAAAAGTCAGCGAAATTTAGACGTCAATGACTTAGTCCTCATAAAAGATGATAATCTTCCACCACTTAAATGGAAATTAGGGAGAATACTAACTGTTCATCCAGGTTCAGATAATAAGGTCAGAGTTGTGACGATCAAGACTAGTAGTGGTGTAATCAATCGTCCAGTAGTGAAATTGTGTCCTCTTCCTAAAGAAACTAAAAACTGTGAACTAAAAACTTTTTAATATATTTTTTTATTTTTTGCATTAATTTGTTTGTGTTATTAATTGTCTTTTTCCATTATAGTTAGAAATTGTAAGCAACTAACCACTTGTTGAAATCCCAGGGGATTTCAACGGGGGCCAGAATGTTTGTGTAATTATCGTCTGCAGCGAGCTAAAGCTGCATGTTCCTTGATTTCATGTGCTCCGAGTTTATATAAGTTTCTATTTCGTACTTTCCGCGTTTGGCAACACTCAGTGTTCTGTTTTGCTTATTGTTGTTTTTAGAATGTCAAAAAGAATGTTGTGGAATAAGCCGTGTGATGGCTCGCTTTATTTATGTGTGAATAAAACCGCATGTATACAGTCCATTATTGCATTTGTGTTTTAGTTAAGAACCAGCAGTGTGTATGTGTATAGTTTAAAACACAGAAACACTTCCTTTCCATAAATGTTGCTGCGTGAGTAGCCTATTTAAGGTATTAGAATGATATAGAATAAGGTTTTTTGATGGCCACAACATGCTAGTTCTTATTGAGTAAAAAGTCTTAAAAATTTAGTTTTCTCAATTTGACTTTATGCATAGTTTATTTTTGTTTTAAGCAAATGGTTCAAATGATTTATGAGTGTGCAGATGTCGTTTTTTTAAAGATGTGACACTGATTTTGAATTCTTAAAACTAACCTTGCTCTAATTGTGTACTCTCATACGTAATTTTGAACATCTGTACAGACATATATTATGAAACGGCAACGACCCTCGTGGAGAAAATTTCCTATACGTAACAGAGCTGACTCTCTACAAGCGGGTGATTTCATTTCATTTCATTTTTCATTTCGTAATATGGAAGTATGGTTTTAAATGTAAAAATAACCTTACAAAAATCGACTACTAACTCCAAATTTTACATTTTCCGGTATACGACAACTGCTTCAAACGTGTTACTAATATTGTTAAAAAATGTGGCATTATAAAAAGAATGTACAGTTACTAATAAAAATAACACATGTAATAAAAGTACAATTTATTTTAATAAGAAAATGAAGAAAGTATGCTCGATATGTCTCTCCATCGGCAGTAATGCACACCTACTCTCGGCCTACATCCTTTTATTGAACAATCAGTAGCAAGTGTTACGTTGCTCCTTGCTTTGGTAACAGAGGTTTCCAAATGTTACTTTAAAATACAGGTGATCATGTCATTTTTACTTTCTTCTATCTATAATAGAAGAAAGTATTGCAATCGAAATTTTTTTCGACTTCCGGTTTTCGACGGATGTACATCTTTTAGGGGTCAGAGATTCCGAAAAACACGTTTTTACAAAATGTCTGTCTGTCCATCTGTTCGTCTGTCCGTCTGTCCGTCTGTGTGTCATCATTGTATCATCGAAAAGTGTATGAAGTTATGCTTCAAATTGAACCTAATTTTTTTTCTATGTTTTTGGCTATGGCAAGCAGATTCTATCAGAATTTGGGGATATTTCGACGAAAGGGGGCGCTGTGATCGATATTTTTGTTCCATTTTCACTATTGTACCATCTAAAAGTGTATGAAGTTATGCTTCAAATTGAACCTAATTTTTTTCTATATTTTTCGCTATGGCAAGCAGATTCTATCAGAATTTGGGGATATTTCGACGAAAGGGGGCGCTGTGATCGATATTTTTGTTCCATTTTCACTATTGTACCATCGGAAAGTGTAATAAGTTATGCTTCAAATTAAACCTAATTTTTTTCTATGTTTTTGGCTATGGCAAGACTTTTCTATCAGAATTTGGGGATATTTCGACGAAAGGGGCGCTGTGATCGATATTTTTGTTCCGTTTTCACTATTGTATCATCGAAAAATGTATGAAGTTATGCAGATAATTGAACCAATTTTTTTTCTATGTTTTTGACCATAGCCTGCAGGTCCAGGTTGAATTCGGGGATATTTCGACGAAAGAGGGCACTGCCATCGCGATTTTTGTTCGATTTTCACTATTGTATCATCGAAAAGTGTATGATGTTATGCAGATAATTAGACCAAAATTTTTTAATATGTTTTTGGCTGTAGCCAGCAGGTCCTACTAGAATATGGGGATATTCCGCCGGAAGGGGGCGCTGTGATAGCCATTTAAAGATTTCAAATTCAAAAAGATGTATAAAAAAATTAGAAATCCTAAAAGTTTTTTCCGTTAAATGTTCGACCTTGATCCGGAGCAATCCGGAGCAGTTTTTATTTGTCTCAATATTAAAAAATGGCGGAGATATAGCGGTTTGAAATTTTAGGGTGGTTGACATTTTCAAACAAGACAGCAGAATTCATCCATAAACGGGTTTAATTTATGAGTTTTAGTTAACAGGATTTCAGCAAATTTTCTTTCATTGTTGTAACCATTGTTCCTATTCTTAAATGCTTAACACTATCCTTATCTATTATTTCTCCTGTCAACATCCCTTTTACTCAGAAAATATGAAACGCAGAAGAACGAATGAGATACCATATGAAAGGTTTTAGAACAGGCTTCTGACATAGCCCACTTAACAGTTCATTAAAACATGTTTTTGATTAAAATTTGCTGAAATTAAAAAAAATAAATCGGCATTGTTTTCATGAAAGAAATGAAAGGTTTTCCTAAAATTATTGTTGCCAAAAAAGTAAAATACCACATTATATGATGCTCATAGCAATTATTATAAAAAACACTTCACGGGTTTATTTTATACTTATGATTAAAAAGCGAAATTGAAATTGAAATGTTTGGATTTATATTTCTAAGTCCCATGGTTTTCCCGAAGCGAATGACGTCATCTTCTAATGCAGTCAAAATACGATTGTTAATTTTTTTTTCTCGCGCGTGCCTTTAGCAATCTTGGATCAATTTTTAGTCTAACTTTGATGGAATAAATTAGATGATATTCTGGCTTGACTAACAACTAAATGTTGTTTGCAGATATTTTTATCCTTGCTTTTTCTTTAGAAGTTTAAACCTGCATCTAATAAATATTACATATTGATAAAAAATGATACTTCTCTATTATCCCGTCGACCACTTTTCATAACAAAAAACTATCGCCAAATAAACGGGAGAACGTTGCAATTGGAATATCAAAAAATAAATAAAATATAAGAATTTAAGGACACAATTGTTATTTTAATTAATAAAATAACTACTAAATCAGTAAAACATAATGAAAAATACACGCAAATGTCGAATGTAAAACCACTAGATGACGTAACAAACACGCATAATGATTCTGACATCAAGTAAATGGGACTGCATTTTTGGCGTTTAATCTTACAATTTGGCGGTAGTTTTTCGTTTTGAAAAGCGGTCGACGGGTTAATAGAGAACTACCTAAAAAATATTAGCTTTCAGTGCGAAATCTTCGCACGGGCCCTCTGGTATATTTATATTCGCCAACATCAAATTCTCGCCAAGCTTGGCGGCAATTGACGAAATATCGCCAAATTTGGCGATAAAAATAGGTTGTCACAAATGAAGCCAACTTGGCTGTAGAAGACTAATTTGGCGATATTCTCATTAAAATTCAATGTTGACGCGAACTGGGACTGAATCTTCTTTAATTGGGTTCCACGCATTTTAGCTTCGTGTTTTCCAGTAAAATTAGCTAAAATCGTAAAACCAAGGAATAGGGAGGCTATCTGTTCCGGTCGGTACAGGCCAAAAGAACTTTTCGTAGTTTAGTATACATCAGTTGATTGCATCCTGGTAACCCGATGATTCGCAAGCAGCTGACGTACAACAGAATGACGAAAAATATGGATTTTATTGGGGATGTGAGGACGAAATTAGTAGTATTAACATGATTGAGATAGAAGAAAGTTTTGGGATTGGCACATCCGACTAGTTTTAAATGAAATTCTTTATCATTGTAATTACATATACTGCATTATCATTGTTTATGTTTTTGATAGAATAAAAATAGCATTGGAATGATAGTTATAATACGAGTTAATAACAATAGAAATATTGGGTTGTCCGGTAAGTTCGTGCCGGTTGGGAAATTTAATTCGCACCGGAAAATTCTGCTCGTTAATTATTATATATTAGATATTGGTATCCATGTCTAATGATTAAATGGTATAATTTTCTGGTAGGAATTAATTTTCCCTACCAGCACGATCTTTCCGGATAAATATGATAAGCGCTGGATGAAAAGACAATACGGATATATTTCTTCTATAAAATGAAGTACATAAAATAAGTGCGTAAAATGAAGTACGTAAAATGAAGGAAATGAACAGAAGCCAATTTTTAAATTGAACAAATCTTGTTTTAAAATAAAACTAACTATTAAAATAAAGCTTTCGGTTGTATTATTTACATGCCTTATATCACTAACATTAAACTTTTTATTACATTATTTAAGTGTAACAAAAACATTTCCGCATTTATATACATTTCAAGGAACATTGCTTAATAATTTATCGTAAGCTTTTATAAACCCAATTACCATAAAAATGTTTTAACAGGAGGCTTTCGCCAGATAACGATACTGTTAAGTTCTTATCTGATGTAATTCAATGTATCTGTGATTTATTTTTTTCCTTAAATGTTGAATAATTTGTCATCTTTAATCATAATATCTCATCTTTAAATGACGACACTTTTGATACATTTTTAGCATTTTCCTAAAAATATGTTACACACTTAGTGCTTTTCTCTGATTATACCCACATTTAAAGGATATACTTACGCCTACAGAAATTTTAGTAAACAATCCTCATCAGGGAATAAATATATACCATTTATCCAGAAATACGTGCTACATCCTTCGCCGTTCTACATGGAAACTCAATGAATATAAACTACTTTATACATATGTGCTTTTTTATTCCTGGTCTATATACGCCCCCATCATTTCTACGTTCTTAAATTCTATCACCATAGTAACTACAAAATAGAGTGGGATTTATCAGCAATAAAACCTCGGGTTTTCTGTAATATGTATTCTAAAAATACTTTTTCAACAGCCCTGTTTCACCTTTCTAATCATCATTATACGTAGGTAAATATTTTTGTTTTAAGGTATTTAATGTATAATTAAGAAAGAAAGATCGTGCGTCATGTACAGATTATGAAACACTTTCCAACACTTAAAATATTTTGTAATAAAGCTTCATATTTTGTTACATTCAAAGAAAATATCTATCTATCTATATATATATATACAGAGAGACTACAGACTATGACCCCAAGCTTTCGTTTTATGATGTATTAGCCGGGCCGCACTATCCATTCGTTATTTATTATACAGCTAAATTTACATTTGCGCTAACGTATAGTTAAGCTCAAAAACACATACCACATCTGAAATCGCACGTCTAGCAATTTTCGCTTATAGACAGTACTCTAACAGAATTCTATTGTGTGCTGTAAAGGAATGATAAATATCACTCCCCACATGTATAGAAAATATAGTGTAGTACACCTCATTAATGTACATCAATTTTATTATATTTCAAGTAGTGTAACATTAAAATACACTGGAAACATTTTTCTTTCCGTAGACACATAATATAGCATGTATATTCTGTATGTTCCTGTTAACAAACTATTAATGTTATACACTTCATTTTCCATGCTACAGTAAGTCTCAATAATATACATCAATGGCGGGGTAATCTATGCATATTTCGTGAAAATCAGACTGGGACATACAAAAAAAAAATAATAATAATATTTTTTTTTAAATTTTGTGAGCGAAATAATTAATTATATTGTCATTCCATGTATCATTGGTTTTATATTTCGGTAATTTAAAATAATTTACATTTTACAATTATTTCTTAATCTTTTTAAGCAGTGAACACAAGATTGTCTTTTTCTTCCAATATCATCGGAGAAATTTTTGTACGCCATGTTTATTAATTATGCAGTATAAATAATACTTCATAATATTAGTTTAGAAAGTTCTATTCAAATCAGGATCTTAGTACAGCCACGCCTTCGCTAAGCATGTCATACAAGTGAGTGACATTCTTGAAACTCACTTGAGGACACTCTGTGTTTCACCACTAATCAGTTTGTTAAATCAAGTGCCAAACAACGACCTAGAGTTAAGTTAATCATGGAGAATGTAACCTCCTTCGGAGATTACATCCCTAACCACATTGCCTAATGCAAATTAACGTAAATCAAAAGCCAAATCTTTGTCGAATATAATGTAATTTCCGGCTGAGCAACTAAGCTACATACTGTTAACTATTCAGTATATCGGAAATATTAGACATACCAATCTTTCACAAATTGTCGATAAATATTGGTAAGTAATATGAGTGGCAAAATTTTGAAATGTTAACTTTCCAGTATAAAACTGACTTAATATTTCATTCATCCAATACCAGACGAAAGGTACCTTTGAAAAGCTTTGTTAATAAATTTTCAGTCGTTTATATTATAGTGTATGTTACATTGTGTTATAGCAGCAAACAAATGCTTATTGCTGTATCACGTGTTGTTAGATTAAAAAGTTTCATGCTTGAAATTTAATTTTATAAAACTCCAAAAATCTTTGAAGAAAATTAGAGTTTTCATTAGAATTTATCTGAATATGCCTTTTTTGTTCTATTCGGTGCAGATTATTAAATTACACGATTAAATTATACTTTATTTAGAAATGAATATGTCATAGCACATATTGTAACATGTAAATGTTCCTAGTGAGCTTAGCGCTACTGGTACGTTTGTACTTTATAATATAGATTAGCTTGCAGGTAGAATATTTCTTAGCAGTGTTTTGTACGGTTTGCTTTACAGTTTTTAGTTTAAATAATATAATTTAATCTTCTTTTCAGTAACTTTTCATCTCATCGCAAAAATGCTTCGCTTGCAATCTACTAGGAGAAAACCAAAAAGCAGTAAGGAAATATTCAAATTTTCTATGTGACGTTGTTCATCTGGCTATACAAGGGTAGGAAATAGCGAGTAGGAGTAGAATGCTAGCTCGTAGCTTCTAGCAGAAATTAACATTAGATTACAGTGTGATTAGTTAATAGACAACAAACGACTAGCTATTTCAACTGTTAGAAGCATCGTCACAACTGAAAAATACTAGTCACTAGTCCTAAGGACCTGTAAACATGAGAACATATTGATCCGAAGGCATCATGATTGGTCCGATATCTGTATTTTATTATTTGGAATTAGTTATCTTTTCACAATAGTTACTAGACAATACATTTTATGGAAATAACTGATATTGTATTCGTTCTCTAAAGTTTAAGTTATCTTCAAAATAAAATTATGAATACAAAATATATAATTACAAATCAATATACAGGGTGATCAGAAGCCACCGCATAAACTGAACAGATCGAGAACTTTTTCTGATTATATAAATGTTGCTCAAAGAACCATGCCTGTAAAACGCATTTTCAAGACAAATGGAAAAGAAAGGAGTATGACGTTTTTATGCACAAAATATTCCTGAAATAGAACTTAAAAACCTGGTCAATTCAATGAATGACCAGGTTATAAAGATAAAAGGGAAGACCGATAAGATAATTATTTTTATTCCTTTTTGAGTTTGGACAAGTGTTCTTATAATTTGTTAATAGTGTATTCTTCCTTTATTTCTAATTTTAATTAATTTAATAATTTATTAAATTGTTGAAATTTTAGGAAACCTAATTGTAATAGTTATGTAATTAGAACTTTTATTTATTTCATAATTTGCAAAATTAAAGAAGTCTTATAATTTCTTAACAGACTATAGTATAATTTTTCTAAACATGCAATTGACAATATTTTTTTAATTTAAGGAGAAAACTATATCGATTTTATGTCTAACAGATATAAAATAGTTTTGAAAATTAAATTTAAAAAGAAAATAACTGTATTTATCTTCACTAAATTTGCATAATAATTATTATTACTGTTATTATTATTATTATTTCGACAAAATTCTATATGTCTTTTTCAGTAATTGTTTCAGTAATTGATAACTTACTGAAATATATAGTAAATAAAAATACTGTAAAATATTCACAATAATGTTTTGAAATATCACTTCTATAAAATACGAAATAGTTTCGAAATCTGAATTAAAAATAAAAATCAACTGCATTTGTCTACTCACAAATTACATCGCATTTCATTTTCTGATATAACATTGCTATTTTAGTTATTATTCCAACATTTGATGACACTGGAATTTACTCAGATAATAAATATATTTGAAGGCAAGTCTGGCACAATTCATAATTTTCACAATGAGTAGATAATGAGAAGGTCACACCTATTAGTTATATCCATTCAAGGAAGAACATAAAGAACAAATAATACTGAACGTGCCCTATCTGAACTAATAAACACAGTATTGTTAGCAGTGGCACGTGTTTTCAAAGTCAAAATCCCATAGTTGCATTAAAAAAAATGTTTTATCGGTCTGGTTGCCACAAATTTTATTTTGTAATGAACGGATGCACTTGATTTCAAATTTAATTTTGAAAAATTGTATGCAATGCTAATATATTTTTCAATTAATATTGAAGGGACAGGAGGGAAAAAAGATAACAGTAACAGATAATTAGATGACAGTTTTTCCTCGTTCTCTTTTTTTTATGAGTGTCGGAGTGCTTAGTTCTTACTTCTTTATTCTTTAGACCAATCTTCAACTGTGGTTCTTCAAAGGACTTTCATCGTTCTTCCTCCTTTATATCAATATTCAACTATGTTTTTCAAGGTATTAATTTGAGTTTTGACTTGCTTCAAAGCTCACCAAACGATAGTACGCCTCTGAAGCTAATGAATGGCACTGTCATCTCAAAAATTTAAAAAACTGGACCATCATCGTCTTTCCCTCTGACCCTTCAATTAGTTTTCCTGTAATTTTTTTAAAACATAAAAGCAAATTTTTAAAAATTCTGTGTAGTAGATATATTATTTCGACACGTAAAAATTTTAATGTAAATAATAACACGTAAAAAATTTATTAAAAAATTTATGCCGGAATACTATTCACATGGTAGAAATCGATATGTGAATTAGCTGATGAGTTCATTCATGTGCCTCAAAAAGCCTTTTTTTACGTTTTTGAAGAGTATAATTTATTCATTCAAATAACGAAGCATATCATTGAGCATTCAAATAAAGGTTGACTTTACAGAAAGTATGATAATTTCGCTATTATCTATTTCTTTTTTCACTTTTATTTTTAATTTTTAGATGTACAGTAAGGTGGTCCTTATTTACATGTAATTTTTTAAATAAAATTGTAGCGCCCCCTAAATTTATTTCAATACGTTAAAAAACATGGATGCAAAATAGAACTCATTTGGACTTGAAGAACTCGTTCCTCATCAACGTTGAAAGTGAAGATTTTTTTTCTTTTTCAATTTTTTTTTCACTCACGTTGTTTTTTTAGTCGTAATTGCAAGCAGTAACGTTTGAGTGGGAAATAACACTGTTGGCTTCTGAAGATAGAGCTATAACTATGCTTTTTGGACGACGTATTGTATGCAAAATGTTTGTAAGACATCAATTTAGTGCTCACGTTCACGGTTGAGCAGTTGAATGTCTCAAGTTACAGTAAAAAAAAGGCACTCCAGTTGCTAAAGCAAAAAACATGTCGAAGAGTTTTATCTTGCGGTTAAAAAGATCTTTGGCTTCGGAGGTGCTCTGAGGAAACCTGTTGGAGACCGTGGTAGAATCATCACACCTCAAGTACTTCGGAATGTCTGCAAAGTGGCCAAAAGAAACATAAATGCTATCCTAGATCAGAGAACCTCAGACGTTGCTAACGCAGCCGGTACTCAATTATCTGCGAGAATCATTTCTTGGTGATTGGAATATTGACTTAAATAGGCTGAAGCTTGTTACATACATATCACTACGAGTACACTATCGCAGGGGAAGTTTACGTTGATGTAAGGAGCATATTCGCTGGCGTAAGAAACAGTGAACCAGGCCTCTTATGAATTACTATAAACAATGATTATGGGCATCAGCTAATGTGGAAAATGATACGATTTTCCCATTACCAGAATGTTCTGAAAATTTATAGTTATGGCCGAAGAGATATTGTGTTGGCGGGTATCAGGTTCAATAGCAGAATTTTTCTTAACATATTTGAAGGAGCTCATCTGAGCAGATACAGTGACATCGTAGTAGTATTACACAGACGTTTTCCAGGGTCATATCCGTGTTTCTCATAATGCAGTTAGTCCAAAATTTTATTTCTCTCAAAATGTTCTAGAGCTTGAAATACTGCAATTTTTAGCTGAAAAATCGACGGATGTAAAAATATTAAACATCCTATACAGAGCGGGAACTCTTTTAAGTTTAATACGAGTCTTCTTTAGACTCGATTTCCTGTGGTCGAAAAACTGTTTTCTTTTGCAAGAATTATAAAACCTCCAAAAATAAATTTATAGAATCGTTCCCAGTTTGAAAAATTATTTCTTTTAAATGTCAGTTATAATTTCCAATCTTAATTTTACATTGCAGATTGTTTTCATTTTTATAAAACTTTATTTGTATGCAGGCTTTGAATGAAGCTGAAATATATTCATTAAAATTTTCATATGTATATTTTGAAATTTTATCTGAAAACATTCTTTGTTTACGATATAAAATGTGTTTTCGTATAGACTGATTTATTTTTTTATTATCAGTTTTGCTTTTTTACATTGAAAACATATAATTTTAAAAAGTTTAATCAGTTTAGCAAAAACACTTCGCATTTGCGTAGTGCAATTTAATGCACAATATAGTTTGTTTAATTTCAAAATGTATTTTGTATTTTAAATGTAATTTGAAAGTACATGTATTTTGTATTTTAAATGCGTTTTGTATTTGTATTTTTAAAAATTTTGAATAGTATTTGAATTTTGTATTTTAAGTACTAAAACCAGTCTGTTTTGTACTTTATATCGAAAAGGGTTTTTGGTGTATATTTTCCCCATTCTGTATTATACTGTTAGTAAATTATATAAATGTAAAACATTGAACTTATGAACGGGTAAATAATGTTTAAATTGTATCAGACTTTCGAGTAATGTAAATTCAGCAAACTTTATTTAAAAAAATCATATTTTTTTAAATGCAATTTCTCTCTAAAGATTTCATTATAATTGCATGGTTTCGTTTGCCCTTTTTTAAACAAAAGTTTTTGAGAGAAAAATTATTTTAAATTAATGTACACAATATTTAATTAAGTACAATTTAAAATGCTTTAATTTGTTTATTTTTCATTTCAATATTTGACAAAAAAATACGCATAATGTTTTCTCTAAAGATATTAAAAAGCCTATAAAAATTATAAAGAACATTTAATTTTTACAAATGTATTTAAAAAGTCTTTGTTTAAACCTACATTAGTTCAAAATTTTCACAATAATATAACTATTTCGTTTAAATTTCACCTTAAAATATAAAAATGACTATAGAGATTTTTCTGTTTGTTTATGCATAAATTAAAATTATTTGATAGAAAGTTATTTGTCTGGAGATTACAATTATTATGTAAATTTGTTTTACATAGTATAATGTTATAACAATTTTCCTGTCACTTTTTACTGCATTTAAAAACATTTTTAAACATAACTTGCTGGAATTTTTTTAAATCTGCTTAATCATGAAAATGCTTTGAATATTTTATAAGCATATTTGTTTTATTTATCCAACTGATAAATTTAAAATGAAAGCGTTACGATAATATGTGATGATATCTCATTTTACTAAGCTTGTATATATTTTTAGATAAAATGCAAATAATTTACGGTTGCTCAGGGAAAAAAACTCACAAATTATGAGAAATAATCACAGAGAATTGTATAAAGGACATATTAAAAAAAAAAGGGTTTGGGTGAAATTTATATTTTTAGTATTTCAATGTTTAATTAAAATTAAATCAGAAGGTCATGTATCAACATAGCATTATTTTAAAAATCTTTTTCTTAGATATTATAATATCTGTTTCACTTTTTGTGTACACATTCTCTCCTTTATCTTTCTATACATATATTGAAAGAGAGACAGATATACAGACAAAGACAAAGACAGCGATAATATGTGTGAGCGGGAATGTCTAATGACTGTGTCTTGGGACGTAAAACAGCCGAAATTTACCCAAAACTATCCTTAAATTGAAAATTACACACTTTTAAACCGTAATATTTTATATTACATTAAATATTCAAATTAAGTTTTTTTTTATTTCGTATTACATCATCACTGCTTATCACGAATCATGGTAACAATAAACGTGTAACAATGACATTACAGGAGTACAAGTGTAACAATATATAAAGCAATGCATATGAAACAATCTATCTACCATAATGTGTACCATTTGGTTTATAGACAGGAAATTATTAATCCATGCTCATGATAATGGAATGAGACGTACCTTTATGATGAACATTGAGTCAGTTCAGAAGGATGGACGAATGGCTGGCAGGCCCAACACAAAATCCGACAATTACTGGGAAAAAAAAAAAAGGAAGAAAAGAAACCAAGCATGAAGCTCTTTAAACGTTGAGATATATATATTTCGGATTTAAATAAAAAAAAACCATGTCAAAGACAGGAAAATATCAAAAGTTACCGGTTTTATATTAAAAGGGGAAAAAAATCACAAAATTAGAATTAATTCCATCAAAAATTGAATACATTATTTAAATTAAAAAAATATTTATTTTAAAATAATATTTTATAATATATTATTTTTTATATAAGTAATTTAATGTACATTAAGCAAATGGCACTGTTATATTTTTTGAAAGATAAGAAAATTGAAGGCAAACCTTATCACTTTTTCGTTCAAATGTTTTCAAAAAATTAGCATGTTGAAAATTAACTTTAAAATTTCTTTCGGAAAGTATTTGAGGTAAACCAACAAAAACTTTTAAATGGAGCATATTATCGTTAGCATGTATCAGCAAATGAAAGTTTTTGAAAAAGGGGGATATTTATTTAGGCTTTATAAAAGTTAAAATGCTTATTTTAAAAGGAGAGCATAAGTCCCTTAAATTTGTGTCACAATGAAGAAGAGGCTTAAATTATTAAAAAATATGTACTGAAATTTTTGTCTTTACACAATTTATCATTCTTTTATCATTGTCCACTTGCTAATTCGTAAACCACTACTTTTAGAGGTATAATTTCAGTTACAAATATGTTTCAAATGTTGTTCTTTATTACATGAAAAGCCACTTATGTCAAGGTAGTTTTTTTTTTAAGTTAAGAGCTTTAAATTTTTATACGGTTCCTAGATCCTATAAGTCGTGTTTACAAGAACTTTCCTCCATGCGTACACACACACACACACACACACACACACACACACACACACAAAAAAAAAAAAAAAAAAAAAAAAAAAAAAAAAAAAAAAAACTTCCTCCGCAAGTAAAACATAAAAAATTCATTATTCTAGAGTTATAAAACTTTGAATTTTAAGATTTTTCAGCGTTTTCTGGCACCAAAAATGGAGAAACACGTTTTTAGCGACAGAAAAGGCTAGAAATTCATATTACTCAAAGTATCATAACTTGGTAACTTTTGGTCGAAAAATAATAGAATTTTTACTGTTGTGGTAGTTACAGCATGGAGAAAGTGTATTCTGAATATACCTTATAGGACTCATCGACCGTATGAAAATTTCAGTTTCGTAACTTTTCCAAAATAACTATTTGGTGCTTTTGATATGATGAAGAACAACATGTGAAACATTCGTCAATTGGCATTATGATTTGTAAAAAAAGTTTCGTTGATTGACAGTACAATTTCGGTATTTTTAAGGAATTTGCTTTTCCTGATGAAAATGATTTCGTGTATGCGTAAAAAAATATAGACTTGAGAATATATTTGCCAAATAATGGTAAATTTTCATTTTTTCTAAAGTTGTGGGATTTATTTTTGTTATTATACTGCAAAAGAAAAAAAATCTGTAAAAATGTGGTATTTTTATTGACAAAGTACGGAAATTCTTTTTAGTGTGTAAAGAATCTCAAAGCATTAGCGAAAATGGTAAATTAACTAGACTTTCAGCCCTATTATCTATCAAGTATATTCTTAAATCCATAATCGCTAATTTCTGATGTATTCACAAGTCATTTCGTCACAGAAAAATATTTTTCAAAAATACAGAAATTGAAGTGGCATTCAACGGATTTTTTTTTTTTTTTTTACAATGTGTTTTTAAGGCATGTTATATAATTTTTGTTTTCTGAAAAAACCGAAAAAAAAAATTTATTTTACGTATTTTTCACCCTTTAAACCCTCAAAAACTTTGTGGTAAAGCAGTTTTTTTTTTCTTTTTTTTTTTTTTAAATTCGTATTTGGTCAAAAGTTATCCGCCTTTTGGTGTAATTTACAGTGAACAGGCTCATATAGGTTGATTTTTCAAATGAAACATTACTTCAAAGTTGCCTCAGCAGATTCCCACAAAACCGCAACGAGAGCTTCAACAGCGTTCTGTGGAGATTAGCTCCAAAACACTTGCCTAGCAGTACAACCATCATCGAAAGGACTGCTTATCTGTTCTATCGCTCATTTCAACAACGGCGCTGTGTCAATTCTGAAAGTAATGGCAACGTTGGAAGTCAAAATTGAGGGATGTGCAACTGAATTTGCTTCATCGAGAGATAGCCGCCACTTCAACCAAGCTGGGCTCCACGCACAGCATGCGACTCGGGAGGCAAGAATTCAGCTCCGACTCTCTAAAAGCAAAAGAATCGAGGAAGAGGAAATCTAGGAGGGTTAATTTTTTGGGGGGCTTGGTATAGATGATCTTATGTAAGTTGAAAAGTATCACTGTTGTCTATGTTTAAAAACGTTGTAAAACTTTAACGCTGTTTTTCTCGAAACTCTGTTTTACAAATCAGTACCAGGTAAAAACTCGACCGATTGGATCGACCGATTTGGTTGAAATTTTCATGCTTTTCTAGTATATACTATTTTGTAAACCCTCACGGACATGTTTTTCAATATTAGAATTGTATTTTTTTTTTTTTTTTTTTGCTATTTAAATCGAAAATTTTTGTCTTAAATCAACAATTTAAAATTTGAACGGCCGCCATTTTCTTTAGGATCAAAAAATTGATAAACCCATCCGAGAAAGACTGAAAATATCGTAAATTTTTAAAGGTTTTTTTCCCCCCTACAAATAAGCAGATGCAAGAAGATTCATATGGTACCGTGGAACGCTTCACTTTTTGCATACCGAGGAATCAAAGGCCGCCAAAGGACCATTTTTCAATCAATTTCCAAATAAGAAATTGTTTTTAAAACTTTAATATGGGCTCTTTCATTTACAAAAAGACCCATTATTATTACTGTATAATTACGCTAAAAAATCGAAAAAAATGGACAAATTTTAGGGTTTTTTTTATAGTTATAACATGTTTTAAAACTAACGGTTTAGGGATTAGCTGTTAGACTACTTGGGGACACCTTGCATATAGAATGAATATTGCTGAATTTAAGACAGTATCAAAATTAATTTCGTTTTAACGCTATGCCCTCTTTAAGTATAATAAAGTTCGTAAAACATGATAAATATCTTGGCACATTTTATTTTTTAGAAGACATTTAATGGCATGGTAATATCAGACTGTAATAATAATCTGCATTAAGATTATTAAATAAATGTATTTTATTTCTTTTATTTCAAATGAACAGAAAGAAAAAAAAATCTTACCGGATTTAAGAAAATAATCTGTATTTCAATAGTTACATTTATTTTTAAGCTGTTCTATAATCATCGTTTAAACGATTTTTAACTGTCATAAAATAAAATGTGATATGAAAAGGGAATGATTAAATAAATATTAACAAATTAAATAAAAATAATCTGCATAAAATAACTTTAAAATAAAAAAAAAAGAAATAATTTCCCTTTTTTTTTTTTGGAAATTTGACGAAGTATTTAAAAAATATATTAATAGAAAGTATATATGTTTTTAATTTTTATGTAATTCAGCTGGCATCAATTTCCTCATATTTTGTAATCATAAGTAAGTAAAAGAAACATGAAACTTAATCTTTATCCGGGATATTTTTAATTAAAATGTTAAAACAATAATAATAAAGAAAAGTCTAAAAAAATAATAATTATAAAGTAACAATTAAAAAAGTCCCTTTCTGTAGCAATAATAATAATAATAATAATAATAATAGTAATAGTAATAGTAATAAAATCTTTTTGGCAAAGTATGGGTAAAAAATATTAAAACTATTTATTTTATATGATTCAGATTGCATCAATTTCTTCATATTTTGTAATCCTATTAAATAAAAAAATATATGAAACTTCCCCTTTATTTCAAAAATTTTCTAAGAACAATGTCAAAATAATAATAATAATAATAATAATAATAATAATAATAATAATAATAATAATAATAAACATTTTGGCAAAGTATCTTTAAAAAATATATATTAGAAATTATTTTTTTAATGTGATTCAGATGGCATCAATTTCGTCATATTTTGTAATCCTATTAAATAAAAAATATATGAAACTTCATCATTATTTCGAAGATTTTCTAAGAAAAATGTCAAAATAATAAGAATAAAGAAAATGGCAAAAAAATAAAAAAATCAATAGCAATTTTTTTTTTTCAGAATTACAAAACAAAAGCATTTTTAGAAAGTATCTTAACAATTGTTATTACAAAGTATATTTTTCATTTTGATACGATTTAGATGGTATGAATTTTCTCACATTTTGTAATCGTAAATAAATAAAAGAAATGTGAAACTTATCATTATTCTGAATATTTTTTTAAGGACAGTGAAAAAATATAATGTTGGGAAAAAATGAAAATGGAAAATGTATAAAAGTGTTGACCGATGTAGATACATTTTTTAAATCTTTGAAAAATATCATATTCTATTCTGTGTTTTTTTTTTTTTTTTTTTTTTTTTTTTTTTTTTTACATCAAAACAGAAAATAAAAATTTTCAAAATATTTTAAGTTTGGCCTACTTTTAAATAAAACCTTTTTGTATTCATTCTAAATTGAAAGGTATTTTTATAAATAGAATTACCCCCCCCCCCCTTTGTGTGTGTGTGTGTGTGTGTGTTTGACTCAGGAATGATGGCCGATTTGACTGGACTCAGGAATGAAAATCTTATATACTCCAAATAATCGAAAAAATATTATATAAAAATTAACTTAAAAAAACCCTTAGAATTAAATTCGATTTAATTATGTTTTTCATGAGTACAATTTTTTTTTCATTTCTATATTTTAAATTTTTTTCTTGGTAGCCTGTATAAATGAGTTGTTTAGACTTTATTTATATAAACTAAAACTCAGTGTCTGACGTGAGTTTACACATTTCTGATAAGCATTAAAAAATAATTAAAAAAAACTATTTGAGTATAAGAACTTTATTCAGATATGTTTTTTTTTTTTTTTTTTTTAATAGTTTTTTAACCGTTCATTTTACTTTTCGTCGTCCCTTTCATGTTACTTTTTTTCCCTCAACGTACTTTTTATTTCAGAAAAATGCCATGGATAATTACCGTAAAATAAAAACTGTCATTTATCCTCATTAATAATGATTCTCTAAAAACTCGTCTGGCCATTCATAATATAATTCATTTTTAAGGTTTCGTTTCTTTTTCTTTTTTTTTTTTTTTTTTTTTCCAATCTGAAAAACAGAATCCTTAAAAGTTCTTTTGTTTTTTCATCTCTTAAAAATTTTGATAAATATCGGTTTATCTAATCAAAATTTACATTAACTTCAATAAAATTTATATTTTGTTCTGGAAACCCTTTTCAGTGTAGTCATTTTACTAACGCCCCTGAATTCCACCATCCTTCCGCCCTCTGTAACCATGGCAACCGCAAGGTGGCGTGGGCTTGAAGCAGCAAAATCTGCCTTGCATCCACGCCACTGTGTCTTCCTCAGTCCCGGTTATGGCTTCGGGACGCAGGGATAGTAGCCCCGGCCGGTTGGCCCTGGCTTTTCCATCCATTTGGAAAAAAGTTAGGTATCGGTGGAGTCCCCATAGGATCAATTCAGTGGATTTAGGAGCCTCTACAGGTTCCCTCTCAGAGGCATTAATGTATCCATGGATAGTACCTCAGCATAATATACCACCTGACGGCCGCCCAAGAAGTTTATCTTGTCAGTTACCTGGGCCCCCTCTTCGTGAGTTGATTTTAAAGTTTCATTTCAGATTATATTTTTGTTCTAATAAATGATATCATGCTAAACATATGAAAGTATCTCAATCCAAATATTTGAATTAAATGGTAAAGCAGAATATAATCTTTTGTTTTGATGATTTTTTTACAGAATTATTTTTTAAACATATTTATACAAAGAACTAAATTAAAAGCAAATTAAATTATTTTAAAATTTACAAAATTGTAAGTTTGAACTTTCAGTGAATTAATTTATGAATGAGAACATTTTATTATTATTATTAATATAACTCGAAAATGTTTTCTTTATATTAATTTTATAAAGAAACTTTATAAGTTCTAACGCCTTAAAAAACTTTATAAGACTAATATTTGTTGATTATGTGAAATCGAAATGAAATTGTTTTTTTTCTATTGTTTATAATACAATAGTCTCAAAACTTATTTTAATATTTATTATTCATAGTAAATTAAAACTTTAAATACCATACTAATAATAAGTCGCTAGTAAAAGAACCATTAAAGTATTTTTCATATGAGCGAAAATAATTTCCCTGGTAACAAATAATAAATATAGAAGCAAATAAGGGGATTTTTATAAATATGCTTCAGTTGAGTATTGTATTAATTTTATATTATAGAGATTGCAGAAAATTTTGCAAAAACCCTTGTGGAGATGTTTATATTACAAACATCATATGAACAATATGTGAGCATGGTAACAGCAAGGTAAACGCAAAATAAACATAAAGAAATCGAAATTTTCTGTAACGGTTTATTACCCTTATTATATCCCCATTATTGTGATTTTATCGTACACAGGTCATTGAGAATTTTAAGAAAAAATAAAACCGCCTTGAAGTGCTTGTTTCTTAACTTCTTACACGCGAGTTGGCATATTTTAGTGAGTGTGGTTTGGTACAACTGAATATTTTTCTCAGTGTTTCCATTTCCTTGTGATAACGCTTTCATGTTATCAACATTCACTTTAAATCTCATTGTTGACAATTTGAGTTATTTTGACGCGCAATATACCTCATATTAAAATTTTTGACATGTCCTTATAAAAAAACTATTCACGATACGGTGACTATTTCAAAAACGTAAAACTCTGTGCGTCAACAACATATTCAAATTTCGTGACGATTGAGCAAATGAGTCGAAAGTTACATCTTAAAATAATTTAAGAAAAAAAAAACAGACAAACACAATCGTCAAAAAAAAAAAAAAAAAAAAAAAAAAAGAGAGAGAGAGAGAGAGAGAAATAGAGAAAAACTCCCATATATATTAATTACCAAACTGACCAGAAAACAAACTAAACTAGCCATTCCACAGGAAATTAGCTTATTTTAACTGTATCTTTAAAAAAATGTACTTATATTGTCGTCTTCATTCTGAAATTGAACCAGACTCTGAAATTTCCTACTCAAAGACCTAATTTTGACATAAAATTTAGCTTTTTTTGTAAAATTTGCCTTAAAATACTAAACGGAAGGTCATTCGGTCGAGTAGTTTAGGAGTTGTGAATGTTTAAAGTTTGGAATTCTTAATGTTAAATTCATTTTTATCCATATCAAAACAGATTGCAAGGTGAACATTTTTTTTAAGCATAATGCAAGAACTACTGGGTGGAATGAGCTGTAATTTTGGATTCACATGTTTAAAGTTTTTAGAAATCAAATTTTGTTAAGAAATCCATCATAGATTAATATTAATGTTTTCGAAAGTATATTTCTTTTAAAATTAATTTAAAGAAAATATCTATTGTAATTTATGATTTTTTAAACAAAAATCGATTTCTAGAGACTTCAAATACGCGAACTCGAATCTACAGATAATTCCGCCAAGTTGTTCTTGATTTATGCTTAAAATATTACTCGCATTGAAATCTGTTTTGTAACAATTACAAATAAATTTAACATTATTGGTTCCAAACTTTAAACCTTCATAATTCCTAAACTACTCGACCCAATAACTTCCCGTTTGGTATTCTAAGATAAAACTTACCTAAATATCAAAATATGATGCCAAAATTAGGTGTTCGTGTAGAAAATTTCAGAGTTTGGTACAATTTCAGCATGAAGGCAGCCCCCAAGCTAATTTTTTAAATATAAATTTTAAAAAGACGATTTCCAGTCGAATGGCTATTTCCATTTTCCTTCTGAGACAATTTGGGGATTAAAATATATAGGATATTCACCCTTTTTCCCCCCTTAGTCAGCTGTGCTGTTTTTTACCCTAAAGAATTTGATACAGAGCAAGCACCAATAAGAAAACTTTCCAACAAGAGAAAGAAGCACCAAAATCGCTACTTTCACTGAAAAGTTATGCATGGATATACATAAAAAAAAATAAAAGTAAAAATTTAGTTTTATAAAAACATTATTTTATTGGCGTACTTAAAAGTATTTAAAACTCCTGCTTTATAGATGGAAATTCACGCTCATTATATGACATCGCATTTTGATATAAACACTATATAAAGGTTCTAAATTAATGGATTTTTGTATATAAAAAAAGTAACAATAGTTTTTGCTCTGATTTCTTTTAAGGTATGGCTACAGGAAAGCAGAAAGTATTTTTAAATTACTGAAAATGTTACTTTACATTATTGTAACAAATAAATATGTATTGATAACTCACGTGGTAATGATTTAAAAAAAAAACTCATGCCTGAAAATTATTTAAACTACCTTTGATTTCTAAATTGTTTTCTCAATGTATAATCAAAATGTAATTGAAATTAACCGATTAATTGATAGATAAATTCTAAAAAATTGTACTGCCTTCGGGAACACTTTTGGAACTCTAGCACATCAGGAAAAAGATTAGGAAATTTCATTTTTACATGCATGAAACAAGTTAAGTTAAATATAAACGTGCAAAAATATACAAACGAATTGTGAAACCACTTTTTTGGAAATCGGTTGAAGGTATATTGTTTAATGATATATGAAGTAAAGATATAAACGGTATACATTTTAGCAAAGCAGGAAAACGCGATAAAGTAAAATGTGGAAAATCGGAAATAAGAAAAATAAGTTTTCAGTAAACACAAATATTTGCATAATATGTATAAAAGAAATCACAATATGCTGTATTTAAATAATTAGATGTGTTAAAATTCTCACAGTAAAATAAGTTAGAAAAAGAAAAAAAAAAGTATATTGAACTTCATAACAATAATGCCGATTCTCGCATTGATGTTGACATTTTTAAGTGTTTTGAATTACTTTTAAACAATTAATCGAAAAGTATATATAACTCATCCTAATTTGTATTACTGATAATCGATGTGTTAAAAGTTTTTAAATGGAATTTTAAACTATCGTTTTGGCATAAAGTGTTTAAATAAACTAAAAATGTCAGTGAAGTTCAATGCTTTTCAATTATTACAATCGTAGATCGCGATTACAAAGATCACGTGAGTAAAATAGAATTTTAGTTGGTATTGAAACAAGTAAATTTTGAATTTTCCGATTAAATCATTCTAATATTCTAAGAGAAAAACTGAAAGGCTCATTTGAAAAATATTAAAGTTAAAAAATTTATTAGTATATTACTTCAATAAAGTTACTGCTCAATCGGGAAATAACTGTTAAATGTCATTAACTAAATTTCTTCAAAAATTTCATGCACCGCCATAAATTCTGCATACAAAAATCAATTTAACTCTCGCTGACTATGAAACTGAAAAAATAATAAATTTATCTTTAAGAGTATTGGTAAAACTGTAATCTGTATTGTCGTAAATATGCTTTTCTTTAATAATCAATTTATTTTACTAGTTAGACTAGTGGTTGTAAAACACGCTGAAAAGGAAAACATATGAAAATGAATCTGCTTTCTTTCTTCTATAGAAATAGTAGATTTATGGTTATTTTTTATTTTCGAAGTTTTTAACTAAATATCCCCTTTCCTAGTAAAGAAAACTGCAGTTAATAAGATCAAATCAGTGATATATCGGTTTTGTCTTTGTTAGTTTTAATTTCTCTCTGCTACGCCTAGCAGGTTAATCAAATTAAATTTACTAAAATGATAGCAACAATGGAGCAGAACTCTTTAAAATCACACGACTTTTATTCAATAACTTTTCAGTTATTGAACATTAAATATAGGTACGGTATTTAATATATTATCTTATTTCACCCAACTGTCATTATAAATATAATCCTAATAAAAATTGACTATCCCATTTTATCCTATTTCATCCCATATTATCCTATTTTATTCACGATGATATTTAATCAAATAAAAATCAAGTGACTAAAATCATGGATGCCTTATTGCATGAACATGTTAAAACTCCAAGTATTCAAATCATTCACTCAATTGTAAAAAAAACACATAAATATATAATTTGGCATAAATTAGAGTCTTAGGAACTCTACGAGGATTTCGGCTCAACAGACATACAATGGGTTGTTGCTGTAAGTGGATAGTACACATAGACCTTCTCTCTGAGATGGTACCCTCATAATTGCAAAAAAACACATAAATATATAATTTTACATAAATTAGGGTCTTAGGAACTCTACGAGGATTTCGGCTCAAGAGACATACAATGGGTTGTTAATGTAGGTGGATGGTACCCATAAACCTTCTCTTTGAGATGGTACCCTCCTTCCAGGCTAAGGGAAATAATCACGATAATAAACCCTTGGTGTTCATGTTTTCTATTTTCTTTGTTCTTCGCTACACCTAGTAAAAAAGCCCTTAATTAAATGTTTCTGAAACTATAATTTTGCCTCTCCTGCTTTTCTGGAGTGAACAGATCTCTTCCTATATAATAGATATAACTTTGTTTCATTATTACTATATGTTAGTTAGCAAAATGTAGCATGATAAATAGTTTAAATTTTATTTATAAGATAATAAAACTTTATTTTGAAATATTTATTTATTTTCTAACATATATACAGGATGCTTCATAAAAGACTCCCTAACTTTAAATTTCAAAAATTCATTAACTATAGGAAATATAAATACATAAATGTATATGAAATAAGTGAGAGGCTGATTATGTAGCTCATAAATTTTGTGTATAGTTAAATTTAAAAAAAAGTTATCAAAGTCAAAAAAAAAAGTCCAAAATAGGGCGCTGTGCTGTCTGAAGAGTAAAAATGCTTTAAAATTAACTTGAAATCTTTGAAATTCGAATTTTCATTTTTTTTCACATTTCAATATTTGGGTAGAATACAAAGTAAACACCGGGTATCATGTTAGTTTCAGTATTCTTACACTTTGAAATACCACAGTGCCATTTATTGATGACAATACAAAATATTCTAAAAATGTTTGTTATACAAAACTTATACCTTCCATTTGTTCATTATATTTAATATCGTTAATCTATTATGGAATTTTAAAGTTAGGAAGTTCTTTATAAAATACACATTCACTTTTTAAATTCGTAATTTTTATCTTCCCTTTTTTTTTTTTCTCGATCTCTTTGGACTACTTTTTTTTTTCCCAGTAAGCCGGAAAATAATGCTTCAATCTGGTTTTTAATAATCAGAATTTATAAGTTTTTGTTCTTTTCAATTAATGAAAAAATTCATTATATGAAATTTCGTGTGGGTAAACCTGATTTTTATTATTTAATTAAGGAAAAAAAAAACATTTTGTATTATATGAATAATTTTTTGAAAGGAATTTAATACCGTTTCTCTGTTAGAATACAAATATTTTAATTGAAACTTTTCGCACAATACTGAGATATAAAGCACAAATTTAATCCTATCGGTCACATAGTTTGTGATAATTAGTGATATTGTCGTTCCTAAAGTATTTCAGTTACACGGAGAAACGCTTCCGCCCTTACTGAAATTAGAGCTTGCATTCTTCTGATTAGTACCTGCAAATTCTTAAATCTCAAATCAGGAAAATTGCATTTGTGGCTAATTGCAGTTATTCCCGTTATACGTTGCGCAAACATCCATCCTTGGTATATATTATTACAGTGCGTGTCAGAAGTTTAACTACAATAAATTATTTTAAATAAAACTAAAAAATAGTTACTTTATTACAATAATTTATTTATATGTGTTAATAATTGCAGTCTTAACACCGTGTTAAATATATATATATGTTTTAAATTTTATTCCAAGCCATGGAGTTTAAGAATGGAACAAAAATAACCGTGTCACAAGTTTAAACACGAAATTGTTTGTATTACAATATACAATTGTATTGTAATATACAAAATGTGTAAGCAATACCGATATCTGGGTTTATAAAAAGCACAAAATTGTTGTTCTAAAGTTAATACAAAATGGCAATTTTAAAAAAAATTCTCAAGTGATGAGGTATTAAAAATCTGGAGTATGAGAGCAAATCGTAAGTCAATTTCTGAAATTGCAGCTGCATTAAAAAGATCGGTAATTTATCAAGTTATGACTCGTGGTGAAGTTTTTTTTTTTTTAAACGACAATCCCGTTCAGGAGGGCGACGAGTGACCAGATACCGTGAAGACCGGAGCATCAGAAACATGGTTTTAGGTGAGAATAAATATCGAAAAATAACTATTCATAAAGGAGTTGTAGAATTGGGATGCATGAAAACCATAAGATGGTTCTATTTCTATACTTGATACAACACCATAAAAATGTTCGATTATAATGGGCAAAATAGCATGTGTAATTTGGTGATAAATGGCTGAATGTCATATTTAACGATGGAACAACAATGGAATTTAGACCGCCCTGATGGGTATGCATACTATTGATATAATCTCAGAAAAGAACAGAGGCTTATAAATAAGCTACATAGTGGTTGCTCTGTAATGGAATGGGAGGTGGGCTTTTTTCTTTCAAAGGTCAGACGTCCCTAGCATTCATCGATGGTCGTAAAAACTCTGAAAACTATCGAGAGATTACTTGCTAATTATTTGCTTTGTGTTGGAGAAATTTTAGGTGGAAAAGATTGGATTTTTCAACTTGACAACACTTTAGCCCATACCTCCACTTCAACGTCACAGTGGCTTCCGTCTAACATGGTATCTATTTGGAACTAGCCAGGACGTAGTAATAACATTAGCCCAATAGAAAAGATGTGGAGTATTCTTACATGCGTAGTTTACCTAAACGGTAATCACTATTCTTAAGTTAAAGACTTGAAATATACCTTTGAGAACGCTTGGTTTGAAATCAAGACCGAAACAATACAAAACTGGTGTTATCTATGTAGCTCATTAAACATAATGGAACAATCATCAAGTATGAAACTTTTATTATTATCCTTTTCTAAAAAATAAATAACTAAAGTGTTTAAACTTTTGACGAGTAATTTTTGTTCTTGTGTTAAATTATATGGTATCACATACAATTTAAAGCAATACTGTGTTAATTATATTTTTTAAACAACAATTTGTAGCACATATGAACGTGGATTTAAATTAGAGTGAATTGTTAAAATTTATTTTGAAAATAACTGTGGTATGCTAAAACTTTTTATGCCTAATGTATAAGAAGTAAAAATTATGTAAATTACCCAAATCGGTTTATAAAATAATGCTGAATGAAATTTGTCAAAACTGCAAGATTCTGAAGTTGGAAAAAATTTCTACTTGATAGTTCAGATTGCGTTTTTCTTTGCAATGTTTGAGTGTGAATGTGTGTACTAAGCCGGATTTTTTTTTTTCTTTTACCTGTTACTCTTACAAAGAGTTACGAGTATGATATAGATTGCTAAAAAATATAGCATAATCAAGTAAATCTTATTTTTCACAGGGTATGACTGATATTTTTTATATGTATTTTGAATATTTAATTTCTAATAAATAGTATCAGTAACTTTCTTTAATTTGTTAGTTCTTCATATATAGTAGAATGTAAATACAACATCTTTACTGAGCCAAAATTCCTATTCATACTTAAGAAAGCCTTTTGAGATCATTTCTAAATAATTTCAGAAAGTTTCAGAAATCGAACGTTTCACTTCTATGTTTGACCATGTGAGGAAAAATCTTTGATAATTATCATGCATTTAAATAGTATAATTTCGATATTTTCTCTGTGATAGTTAATGTATATGAATTCCACCATTAAAATTTTTGTTATAGTTTCGAAATTTAAAATAATATTATCGAAATTTTTATTTCCGCTCCCAATTTTTGCCGCCTTACATACTTATATGCATTTATACATTTCTTCATGCATACACACATAAATGCCAGTACATAAATATCCAATCAGGATTTCTTTCTATTTAAATTAATGAAATTCGATTGCATAAAAATAGGTTTCCGTCGTAGTTTTCTTTATTTTTTTAAATATTTCTCATATTTTTTTAATTAAAAAAGAAATTAATTAATTATAAATTTTGGTGAAATAAAATATTTTTAATTTATCTGAAGAAAAAGTATTTTATCTCGATGTTGCTGATCGAAAAAAAATATAGGCTGGTTTTTAATCAGGCAAGACACAAAATGTTAGCGCGAAATGACTTGTCAGTCGCGCGAATGACAGGTCATTTCGTGCTAAGCTGCTTCCTCGTATTTCTTGAACTTGACGAAACTAACGGGAGCTAAACTTCTAGTCCGTGAAAAAGTTTAGTTCCCGTAGGTATACTGTAAATACATCAATTAAGAGTGGTTAAAATTTGTAGTGGGCGATAGACAATATTACAGGGGAGTGGTACAAATTAGTTGTATTATTTATTTATTTATTTATTTTGCTTTTTCATTTGATTTTGCTCTCTATTTTATTTATTTCTAGCCTTACATATTAAGCTTTATGAACGCGTTAGAGTGTTTCGTAAAAACTTATTGTTTGTTAGACATTTATGTAGTTTTTAATTATTATAATACTGAGAATAATCAAACATAGTTAATGCTTGTTTTTAACTACAGTGAATTTAAATTAATATATCTATATCCTAATTATAGTTATATAAATTATAGAAATATGTTCCTTTGTTTGTTTTTAAAAAGATTCTTATTTTTATTATTGTATGTTAAATCAAAATAATATCGGTGATACATAATATAATATATATTTTCATCAGTGTAATTTCTAAGTAATGTAATTAATAGCTGTAAATGTTTTTTTTTGTATAAAGTAATAATAATCCAACAAAATGTTAGTAAATTAAAATAATAATAAATGCTATGTTTTATTATTATTACTATTATTATCGTATTTCTAATAAAGAAAACATTTTATTTTTGTTGTATTATTGTAGCTTATTTAAAAATCACTGTAACGTAACCTGCAGTTATAAACATTATCATTCAAACAATAGTTCATTTCAGAAAATTTGATTTTTATCAATGTAGTTAATTACAAACAATCACATTGTATGTAATAATAATTGCTTCAAACGTTTGAATAACATTTGAATCTGTAAGTTGTGTTATATATTAATATTATATGTATTTGGTAATGATTTTTATATAAGCTACATTAATACTACTAAAATAAAATATTCAGCTAAATTGTTCTCGATAATTTGTATTTGAAACAATAATAATAATAATAATACACAGTATTTGTTATTAAGTGTCTAATATGTCGTTGGACTATTAATTATGACTTCAAAATTGTAAATGAATATATAAATTAAAAATTATTTTATTTGTCAAATATGTCGTTGGACTATTAATTATGACTTCAAAATTGTAAATGAATATATAAATTAAAAATTATTTTATTTGTCAATTTACTGATCTTTTTACGTGTTACATTGTTAAAAATAAATGTTAGATTAAGCATAATCAGTATTATTTTTGCTTAAAGTATAATAATAAATATGATCGACTTTATCTCAAAATCAACCAGTCAAAGAGTCCGAAGAAACGTGAAGAAAAGTATTACATATTGTGTAACATATTAACCCTTTGTCTTTAGCTTCATAGAACCTTTTTGCCTTGTTAAAGGAAATAATTGTTGTTTGATGTGATTTGAGAGGAAATATCTGATAGTTAATGCCATTTTAAAACTTGATGATTTGAATTTAAGTACGAATATATGAGTTTTTTTTAACGGAAAGCCATTCTTCATATGTTTCAGCAACATATTCATAGTCTGGTAGTTATCAGGAGACTTATACAGTACGTATTGTCTGGATGCACAAATAGTGAAACAAAGCAGATTCATCCATTAATTAGAATTAGTAAAACAAATTCTCTCAAACACTTTGTTTTGTTATCTATATTAAAACCAGTGTTGATTTGACAAATATTAAAAAACACATTTAATATAAGGAACACATTTTCTTTGTAATTATTACAAATGGTTACTTTAACAAGTATAGCCTGATATCAAAATTTAAATTGAAATATTAACCTACTGACTAATTTTTAATTTTCTGTTACCATTACTAGTATCATTTGTCATGATTCGAAACATACCTCCTACGCAAGATACCGTTTCACTTAATTATATTCCACCTAAGCGGATTTGAACTGGAATAATTCAGTTTGATTCACCTAGTATTTAATTAAAATCTTTATAGCATTTTAATTTAGAATTTCTTAAAGGCATTTGGGGAAAAATGCGTAAGTTCACTGAACTGCTAATTTCTCTTAATGCTTAACTTTGTCAATTTGACTTGTCAGTTTTAAGTTTCCAGCAATGCAGAATATTTTAAAAGATCAAAGTAACCTAATTACTAAGCAGACACAATTATATATGAAACTGTAGCTATTCTAAGCCCGTAGTTCGATTCTAAATTTAGTTAGCTTTATCCAAAGAGAATATTACCTCAAAATATTTATTACTGGGGGACTAAGAATATATTTTCTTAGCGTTTGTTATCGAGGTATATATTAGTTTATTTATATTGTCATCACTAACCAATTTTTGCTGCACACTTTTCTATCTTTGTTTAGAATATCCACGTCAGTACTAAAAACTACGCAGTTTCAATGATTTTCTAATCTTTCAAAGTCTGAAATTTGTAATGTATAAATTGACACAATTGGGATTTCAATTTCTGTATATTTTTTAAAAAAGATTGAGATATTTTACAAAAACGGATAAAAAAATTACTAGTATTCTAATTTAGATTGTATTGCACATTTACAAATTATCACTGAGCTTAGATTTTCACATCCCAAAACAAAATGGATAGTTTTGGGTTTTAACTAATAAAAGTCAATGTTATACTAATAATACAATTCTATGTTTTTAAATCAAAAGATCTTCGAAATATTATTATTATTTGTAAAACAATATAAAATAAATTATTTTTACCAAAATTATTTTTTTTCGCATTAAAAGTTTTATAAAATGTTTCTGCATAAATGTAGGAAGATATATTTTTTTTAAAATTTAATTTTGCACTTATATACACATGCAGAGAGTAATATTGATTTTAAATCAATTTTAAAGTAGTTAAATAGTAATTCCTTTAACGTTTCTGAGTGAACAATTTGTTTTCGGTGTTTATTTTTTGTGAGTATAAAGAACTTTAAAATCGGTCGTAGTTTTATTTGTTTGTAACATAAATTAACATCTCTTTCTGCGAAGAACATTGCATAAATTAAACTTCTATGGCAATATTGCAAAACATTGAGAATTTTTCGTACCTTCTATTTTTCGTAACCGTCGTTTTTTAAGATAAGTAAACTCCAAAAAGTATAGAAAATAACAACAGCATTTAGCATGATTGAATATACAATAGTTCACAATGATAAAGTAAAATAAAATAATACAGAGCATATAACCTCGGAGATGAAAAAAATCACCGTCCCTTCTTCAGGTGCAAACAATAAATCTGTAGGCCACAATCTGGATTTTCTCTGTTTGTAAATTTCTCCAAATTTAATAAATGCAGTCAAATTGTGCCTCTATTGGTCTTGTGTATAGAAAATATTTTTATCATTTTTAAAAAGGGACCCCCCCCCTTTTTTTATGGGCTTGACTGAAAATTCATATACATTTTTAAGGGTTATCATTGATTCAAGAGAATTTTTAATCTTGTCCTTAAAGTTCATTAAAAAATTCAAATATTTCTAATAATTAACCCCTTTAGGACGGCCGTCATTTAACGACATTTTAATTTTGAATACCATAAATCCCGTATAGTATATTTCGCCTTATTTAATCCATAAATTATATAATTAGACAAGGCAAAGGTTACGACTAAATTATTCTGGTACAAAAAAAACAAAAAAAAAAAAACATACTTGCACTATATGGTATGTATACGTGACACCCGTCAATGAAGAGGAAAAATTAATTTATTAGTTTGTTTTTTAATTCATCAGAGTTCACCCATCTCTCCATCCATCCATTAGATTTAATAAAAATATAACACTTCCCATGGAATAAAATATTTATAATGTACTAGCTGTTCCGCCAGGCGTTGCCCGGCCCCATCAAAAAATAGTACGAGCCGCGAAAACAGTTTAAAAATCGCGGCACAAACCGTTTCTTTGCACAACCAGGCGGCGCCAAATATATATCTTAATTAGTTATCTATATCATAATTAGTTCATGTTAACTTCAATTAATCAATTCACGTTGAAATCGGGCACATAAAACCCGAAAAAATGAATGGAGATTAATATTCAAAAATGGTGGTAACCAAGGGCTGAAAAAGTGATACCGAAGTTTATTTAGTACCTGGAAGACTTGGGAAGAATGTTAGAAAAGATTTCGTTTGAATCGGACATATGTTAAATGTAAATTTTCTTAGTTCAACTTTCCACCGCTAGGAGGCGCTCTATGTTCTAAACAAACCTTTTTCCGAACGAAACTCTGGCATATGTTCCCGCTGCCTACGGAGCCGCATAGCAGTTGTGTCACGCACGCGCTGAAAATATTTTAGTTTCACTTTACACTGTCAGGAGGGAGCAAATCTATATCTTAATTAGTTCATGTTAAGTTGAATGAACCAATTCCCGTTGAAATTCGACCCATATAATCCGAGAAAATAAATCCCCTCCTTGGAGATTAGTATTAAAAAATGGTGGTAACCAATTGTTGAAAAAAATGATACCGAAGTTTATGTAGTACCTGTGGGACCTGAGAAAAATGTTAGAAAAGATTTCGCTTGAATCGGACCAATATTTAAAAAAAAGTTCTGATTTGGGGGGGGGGGGGGAGGCCAGACGGAGAGGGGAGAGTTCCGATCAGAACATTGACGCGACATTTAAATTGCGACCGGTCACTCCCCCTCCCTCAAAGTTAACTAAGGATCTTTAACATTATCGATTATCGTTAACTTTTGAAACAGAAAAAAAATAGCGCTTTTTTTTTTGTTTAACTTTGAAATTTACGTTTCATTATTAGTTCTATCCTTTATCAATTTGCTATTAAAAAAAGAAAAAAGATACCGGCGGATTTTGTTGAAAATCAGCTTTTCTGACATAGAAATTTATTTTGTGTATGTATGCCAATTTTCAAATCCCTAACTGAAATAATTTTAAAAATTTGAATTACCATATAATTTCTGACCTTTCGTATTGGAATGGAAATGGATAGACGGCCCCCGTTGTGCAAGTAAATGAAAGACGAAACCGACCCCTCGGCAGTTGTTTTATTTCTTTCGATATAAAATTTGAGATAAAAACATTGCATTCTCCGGAGATTTTTAATAGGCTTTTATTTAATAGCTCGAGTAATTATGAATCAATTTTTACGAAATTTTAAAATATGTATAGAGGAAACAATTTACTATATTGGGCTAAAATATTGGAACTGGATTCCTGTTACTAATGTTGAAAAAGTGCAACAAAACGTGAAAAAACCCCCTAAAAATCGCATAAAAAATTAAATTAAAAAATCTATTTAAAAATTCCAAAACCGGGCTTCAAGGTGCAAAACTACATACATAGAGGTACTTTTCCACCAAATTTTGTAGCTCTGAGTCGAGCGGTCTCTTCAGAACACAACCGACAGACACACACACACAGACACACACGCATAGTTCTTTCTATATCATTATAGATTACATTTGCAAACTCTGTCACTCTGCCTTTTCAGACCACCAGGTTCTTTGACCGTTTACCATCTGTCCATTCACGTTTTAAATTTCATAAAAGTACTCAATTCGTTTCAGAATTCAATTACCTAAAATGCTAACAATAGTTACAGTAAGTCATTCAAAAACATGAAGACATCAACTTTAATATTTTTTTGCTTAATTACAAGTATATACTTGCGTTTAACAATTAATATACCGTGGACTTAAGACGTATCATGAAAGATTAATTCCTCGTATGTGATTTTTCCTGCATAAATGTTTGGTGCACTTTTCTCAGAAAGACTACGAATTTAATTCAAAACTGTGGTCTCTGTAACTGCACTATTTCGACCACTGATATTTTTTATGAAAAAGATACCATGATTTAAAAATATCTTCCGCTCTAAAACTTCATTGAAAACTGATTTTTAACACTTTTCAACTATGTTTGAAACGTATTTATGAATTCTGTTTGTCTACCTATCTCTTTGTCTATCCGTCTTCTTATCTATCTGTCTATATATCTGTCTGTCTGGTTATCGATCCTAATATATTTACGAGAGTTAGAGCACGGACAAACAGACTGTCAGACATACTTACAAACCGAATTCATAAACACTTTTCAGCTATGTTGGTGTTTAAAAAAGTAGAAATGCTTAAGCATAAAAATTCTGAATAATATGAATTGATAAAGTGCTTTATAATAAAATCGTCTTTGATGACTTTAAAATAATTGTTCTAAATTAAATTATTACTAATAATTTTGTGGTAAAAAATTGCTATGTACACCTTGATGCTGAATCATTTATTGCAATCCATATTGTCGATAACATATAAAAATTTCATGGCAATTTGAGTATATTTACAAGAGATAGAGTACGGACAGACGGACAGAAAGTCATAAACATTTTCCAACTATTGAACAACTTTGTTAAAAATGTGATTATGCTATTATTTCATTCCTAAAAAGTGGGATATTTTATTTTTATTTACTTTTAGTTTTTTTGCAGATTTGCGTAAAGTTTTCTGATTAATCCATTTTAAAATCAATCATAGCTTTAGTTGCAACTATAACATGTTACAATGCATTTCATTGGATGTTAAATAATTGCTATTATATATTCTATTTGGAATGGGTTTTTTCTTCATTCAATTTATTGATTTTTGTTCTTTTATCTATAAATACATTTTTATTAATGCGTAGGCGTGTGCATAAAATTTGAATTTCATAAAACATATTTCATAAATGCATTATTCAATTCTTTGTAAAGGATATGAATATATAAATGCATGATCCAGAATTTCATTGTTTTAAAATAATTTTCCTGTATAAAATACTTTTAAAATTGAATAAAAATATATTTAAGGTATTGAAAAAGAAAATGATAAATATAAGTTTTATATTCATTTCTTGAAGCATTATTTTGAAATCAAAGTAATGGGTTTACTGCAATCGTTATTTCCGAAGTTAAGAAACAAAATTTATGTATTTTATCTCTTTTTAATTAATATAATTTGTAATCATACACTTAAATAATTATTCACTAATATAACAAACATGAAGATAATTAATATAATTTGTAATCATATACTTACATAATTATTCACTTATATAACAAACATGAAGATAATTTAAAACATAAAAAATGTATGCCATAGAGCCTTCTACTATTTGATATATAACATTTCTCTTTTTTATATCACACTAATATAATTTTCTGTACAATAAAAATATATTAACTATATCTATTTCTTTCTGATGCCTTTCAAGTCACTGCTTTAGTACCATATATATAAAACTAAAATTTTAAGTTATAAATATTTATTCTACACTTACCTATGTTGAACTCGTAACGACTTAAAGATTCCAATAAAAAAAATCCATACAATGCTCTGAATGCTCACATATAAAGCAGTCGAAAAGTATCTTTAGGATATTAAATTTTATTAAATTAAATTCTACTTTAATTTTAGTTTTCAGTAATTTTCGAAGACAGCTGAGTCTTTACATTTTTGTCAACATTTTTGTCAAACATTACAATATGCACTAGTTATTGTAACAAAGAGTACGAAAAATAATTTTAATTTCAATATTTAAAAAACTTAAAAAAATTTCACCTCCAAGACTTGTCCCAAACTTCTAATTTGTTATTTGAAACGTTTACTTTTTAGGAATTAGAAAGCTTTGGAGCAAAAGTAATGATTATCTGGATATATCTCATTTTTCTATTTTTTATGTATTTAGTACTTTAGACACAACAGAAAACATTTCTATTAATTAACCTTATTTAAAATTTGTTCCTAGAGATAATTGCCATTACCAAGGTACACATACACAGTGTTTTAGGTAGATTTCGTAAGAAATACTACTCATCTCCCCTAAGTTGGAATTCCTGAAATTTTTTTGCAGATTTACACCGATCATGACTCCTAGAACCCAAGACCACCCACAGTTCAAAACTTTATATATACAGGGTTATTCTAAATGATGGACCCATTTTCAAAAAATTCTATTTATTAAAGTACAAATCCAAACTGAACAATCTTTATACCAATGAAAAGAGGAAGTTTCAAAGTTTTTTTAAGACATTATAAATGTTCAATGTGTCCACCGTTTGCTGCACGGCAAACATCTACGCGATAGCCAAACTCGTCCCACACACGAGAAAGCGTATCTGCTGTTACTGAGTGCACGGATTTCAAAGCGGTGATGGTTCCAGAGGCGGCCAGTAGAGGTCGCGCGGTAATAGGCCACTGCGAGCTGAGTGCACTGCTTTCCGTGCACTCAATAACAGCAGATACGCTTTCTCATGTGTGTGACGAGTTTGGCTATTGCGTAGATGTTTGCCGTGCAGCAAACGGTGGATACATTGAACATTTATAATGTCTTAAAAAAAAAACTTTGAAACTTCCTCTTTTCATTGGTATAAAGATTGTTTATTTTGGATTTGTACTTTAATAAATAAAATTTTTTGAAAATGGGTCCATCATTTAGAATAACCCTGTATATATATATCACTTTTTTATGGACACGATAACTTCCATAATTCTGCACAAATCTCTTCCAAACTGATACATAAAATCAAGCGGCATAAAATCTCGGTCAAGTTCGTTAATGGACAAAATCGAACCAGGAGGGGGGTAAATGAGGGAGGGGCTTTTTGCGAAAACAGAAAAAAATCCATAACTTCTTAATTATGATACGTATCAAATACGTTTAAAGTTATTATTACTTCTAGGAAAAGGGCCAAAAATTTATGTATGGCAGATTTTTGATTTCATGAAAAATGCTCCCAAGGGGGGGGGGGGTGAAATAGGGGTTTAAAAAGAAAAAAACTCATAACTTCGTCAATGCACAAGATATCAAATCCGCTTAAATTTATTAGAAATCTTCTTAATATTATCTACAACTTTTATACTGACATGCTTTTTATAGAACCAACTCTTACAGGAAAAAAAATCCCTGTTGGCTCCGCTTACAGGCAGAGGTATTTTTCTTAAGTGGGCGGTCCCAACTGACGCATCATGGCAAATAGGTCTTTCTTATGCAATTCCCAATAAACAGGCGCCCCATAGTCTGCGTCTTTGGAATCTACCTATGCCTGTAGGCCGAGCCGTCAGGGATTTTTTTCATTAAGCTCTCCATTAAATGGTGTTTCCATATGATAACGTCCTTAGATTGTACACTTCCACATCTTCTTAATAGCAGTGTTTTTTTTTTGGGTTTTTTTTATTTAACTTTGGAAGTACTACGTCATCTCGTTCCTCTCGTTCCAAATTTTAGTCAGTGTATTTACCATGGGTCATTACCAAGTTTATTATTGCTGAAGTAGATTTTAATAATTGAGCTTTGCTGAATGAATTTATAAAAAAAAAAAAGAAAAAATATTTAAGACTGCTTTCTATGACAAACCTGTGTACCTAGGCCCATCATATACCTAGAGCCACTATCACTCATTTAAATAATATTTGGAACTAAGTTTTATTATCCAGCTACATGACTTATAATACCAGTTATTGTTATTGTAGCCATTTTGAATGTCAGAAGAGGAAAGTTGTGAGAAGTTAAAGTTTGAAAATTATTTTGAAAGCACAAAAGTAAAAATTTGTAGCTGAATTATTTTATTATTTTATAAAATAAAATAAAATGGTTTTATTTCAACTACAACATAGTTGTTTCCTGAAGCGTTAAATGCCATATCATGTATATCACCTATCCACTTTAATAAAGCCCATTTATTTGAAATTATCAAGTTTTATATCTGGGGTCACATAACTGCCTAGTACCTTAGATCGATGATCCTAATGATATAAAAATACAGTCATTTTGTTCCTTTTTTACACCTTATTTCAAAATTTTGACGAATAATGGGTGAGAAAACAGCCTTTGTAGATGCAACATTGTCATATATTTAAGTTTTATTTATCCATTTAATGCGTAAAATGGATATTATTAATGGAATTCGTCTACGGGTTTCAATATTAATATATTTGTACCAGAAAATTTAGCTGATTACTAATAACTAATATATATAATTTTTTATCTTTAATCATTATAGAGCACTTAAAAATCCTTTGCAAATTGCCTAAAAAAAATAATATATCAGTTTGTGGTTCAGAACGTTAGTGCTTGTAGCTTATTTTTGGAACAAGGTTTTCAAATTGTGATTATGCTTTGTAATAATAATTTTCGAAAAACTTTTCAGATTGTCACAATGTGTAACAGCTCATGAAAAAATATTTTTATTTTATATATAAAGCTTACATACTAAAATTTTGGATTTTTTCTTTATTTAAATTGTTCTCATATCGGGGTTATAGACATGTTAATTTGTGATTTGTTATTTTACCACAATATGCAAAATGCAGCTTTAAAGATATTTTAAACAAGTGTTTTTTTACTGATTTGTTTGTTATCCAATGAGTATTGCTTGTTTTATAAAATTCTGATGTTATATGTTTCTTGTTTATTTTACAACATAAATTTAAAATTTTAGGGAAGTCTGTCGGTACAATAACTACCGGACCTACGTACATAGATGCTCTTATACCTAGGGTCTTTTGCATTGTTTAAAGAAACCTAATATATTCGGCATAATTTAGAAACTTTTAAGTAAGTTCGATAATTCCAATAAGAAGTAAATGCTATAAGCATGCGTGCAATACCATTAAATTTGCAGTTTTAAAAGTGGTCAGTAGTTCAAATTTTTGTATTAAACAAAAAGTGGCCCAAAATGTATTTAGGTCTCTCTTATACCATAAGCTTTCAATTGTTATAATTTAGTCCTAAAATATGTATAACGTTAAAATTACCATTACAAGGGCATTTTGGAGTTATGTTGACAAAGTTTAAGTTAATGATATTGTAATGACATTTTTAGACAGTTTTAAAAATTCATTATTATGCCATAGATAAAATCGCTATTGTTTTATTTTATCGAGTAATTTGAGCTAAAAAATCAGGAATTAAAATAATAAAACTTTTAAAGAAATTTACCATTATCCGAGAATGACCCAGTTTAGACAACCGAAATGAAAAATTCATCTGTGCTAAAAAGCATTATATCACATAGTAATTAGCATCACATTTCTCAAAATTACAAGTCTTGGAACACAGTGAAGCAATTTTTCCGTGTGTTGTATGTGTGTTGTTTTACAATCTTGTTGAAAATGCACGTGTGAAGTTACAATGTCAAGATCATAAAAGAAAAAAAAAATCTAAACATATTTGAGCAACATTAAATATTAGTTGTGTCAGAAATCGTCTTACATCCATTGTAACAAAACAATGTTGGTATTTATGTTAACATTGGTACATATTACGGTATATATTGGTATATATTATGGTAACATATGGTATATATTGGTATATATTATTGGTATATATATATTATAGTAACATTGTTATGTTATGGTAAACAATGTTAATATTAATGTTTGTATTGGCTATAGCTTAGCCAATAGTGACAGCATTAGTTTTATATTATAATTTTTGATTTATACTATTGATCCTTTGCTTATAATCCTCGCGATCATATGAACCTCTCATAAGGCTTCAAACTTAGATGATAAGTTGCATGGTTTTAATATAAATTCTGGATAAAATTTTATCTTGAATAGTATCTTTTATACATCCATATCTCATATATGGAGTAAATCATTTCTTACACAATCTTGAATAGTATTTTAATTATGCAAATTTTAAAAAAATGATTCGCGAAAGGAAATTTGTGAGGGAGAGGATTATCATTAGTTAACAATATTTTTTTTTCTTTTTTTTTTTATATTTTTTACTTTACCTACATCTTACATTAAATAGCTTTATGCGCCATATATTCTGATTAATTATAATAATACATAAAGCAGATAATACACATAAAACACTCTTATAAAGGCCTCCATGTTAGATATTTTCTATGAAATACATTTATCACATTTTAAAGCGAAAGAAAAATATATTCAAAATCACATAATGTGGAGGCGTGTGATCAGTATGATTTTATTTCTTGAAGGACTTTATAAAAAGAATGCTTGAATTGAGACGCGACAATTTGAAACCGTAAGAAAATATTTGATAAAATGTAATTGAAAAATTGTAACCCTGAAATGATTTTTAACATTATGAAATTTTATATTAAAAGTTTCGACAATAATACCTTCATTTTAAATTAAAATTTTATCATTGAATCTAACCGAAATTAATTTCTTTCGGGAACACATTTTCAATGGAGCGCCACAGACATGCACTTAATAGTTTAATTAAAATACGCCTGTGTTTTATCTTTATGTAAGATTTTTTCATTTGGAAAAAAACGTAATGATGCTTTTCAGAATATAAAATGAATAAAAATTCATTCTTTATCAATTAATTAGATATGTCGTTTTTTTTAATGAAAAAACAACATTATTTTATTCTGTACTTATTTTATTCTTTTAATTTTTAGTTATATTTAAACAGCTTTGTCGCAAACCTAACAGATTAAAATAATGGAGCTCACTAAAATAGAAAATTGCTGTTTATTTACAGACAAAAGTAATGGAATCCCGCCTTTGAATAACGCTGGCCAGCTTGAACCATGTTATTTGTCTACATAAAATTTTGTAAATAAATATGCATTCTCAATTATGCCATTAGACTTTATTCCATATTAATAAAAAGAAAATATTAGATTCATTCAAATTTTGTCTTATGGTTTTTAGAGAGTTTATATGCTTTGGGATTTTCTATGTATGACTTGACTATTATTGTGCGTTTTCTGTTTGTGAATTATAGTACATATGTAAGAACAATAACTAATACTTGAGATTCCATAAAATTTTATATTTAGTTGACCTTCAATTAAAATGTTGAAGACTTGATTTGGTATATATCGACCAACAAATGCTGCTGTTACACAGTTAAAAATCTGTTACAAACTGTTATATCATTCAACCGTTTTTAACACTTTCCAACCTAGTTGTGTTTACGACTTCTGGTTTGTCTGGCCGTCTACCGTCTGTCGTCTGTCCGTGCCCTAACTCGCGTAAATATGCTCGGATTACCCTGAAATTTGTGTAGGTTATTGTCGTTTACTATACATGATTCCTATTGAAAATGAAGTGTGTAGCACTTATAGTTTTTTGAGGTAGTCAAAAGTATTCCGTTACCTTACAGTCAATGGGAAAAAATCGTTTTAAGTGCATTTTGATGATGCTACGCCATTTGAAACATGATGAAGCGCAGTAAAACATGCTTTTGTAGAATATGCGGTGCATTTATGATTTATTTACAGGGTCAAACAAAAGAGTTGTGTTGCAAATTTTTCTACGGGGAAAAAACGCTTGCAGTGTAATTTAATGATGTTTCACTATTTCAAACGTAATGAAATGTACATGCATTAATGAGTACTATAAATTGCTCACTTAGAAGTATGGTGTGCATTGCGTTTATTGTTCATTTACAGGAAAATACCAAAGATATCAGTTACAGTATACGGACAATAATTATAGATAATTATAGCCTATGTGTGACAAGTGCGTTTTCAATATTGGTTTGTGTTTTTAAGTTTAACTAGATTTTTGCATAGTACGTAGTGCGAATAAGTTCGGTTGATCATATACAGGGCTACACAAGAGAATTCGTAAGTATTACAGAGTATGGGAGTGAATTGCTTAGTTAGTTTTTAATTGTGTTACGCATTTTCCTGCTGAGCTATAGTAAGTAGACTTATAGAAGTGTGTGGAAAATAAATAAATTCATATACAGGACTACACAAAGAACAAGGTACATTATCGTTTATGGTTGGTAACTGCCGGAAGTTTGTTTTAAGTTGCCTTATGCGTTTTTTACCTGAATTAAGCTTAATATGGGTGTGTACAAAACTTTTTATACAATATACAGAGTTGTACAAAAGATTTCGAGTGCATTTCCATCGATTGTCTAAAATTGCTAAATGAGAATTTTCTAAATGAACTAAATTCTGTCATTCTATATAGTATATATCTAAATCTACAGTTTATATACAGAGCTGCATAAAATAATTCAACAACATTTTTCACTATGAAAGGTAATTGCAAAAACTGGACTTTTAAATGTGTTATGTGTTTCCTATACTGTTTACTTACATAACTTTTTTCACCTTATTTAACGGTGAAGTTTCGTTACAGTTTTCTGGATGTGTTGGAAAGTGTTTCATAATATATACTTGACGCATGATTTTTCGTTCTTGTTACAGATAACGGTTACTTGACCACATTTTGAAGCGTATCTGAACATATTAATGAACACATTATGGTTAGAATAGTGTTACAAACGGTTATGTAACCGTTTGCTATAAAAACGGTCGAATGACTGGACAGTTTGCTGAAAATGTTTAATAGTGTATGCCATGTTTTTGTGAGTCCACTGATAGAAGTACACCAAACTTAATATATAGGATGCTAATTATATAAAATACATTGATTCAATGTTAGCTTTGATCACTCCACAGGGTGTGCTGTAATTTTTACTATAAACTTTATAGATGAATCTCGGAGTCAACTGGGTAGAAAATTACTCAATTTTGATTTGAGGTTATTAATATAAATATATATGCTGGTCCAGTTTTAGGCTTTAGATATCGATCTGGGGAAGCTGCACAGTAGGCAAATATAACGTTTCAGGTAGATAAAATCAAATTGTGGGATTTTGAAATGTTTTTGAGCTCGTTGAATAAAAAATAAATCATAAAAGGTTTTTTGAATCATCTTTTGTCAGCAGCTGAAAGAAGTATTGACAAAATGACCACTATAGCTGGACACAATTCTGGAAAGTCAGATTTTTAAAAGATATGAAATGCTGACTGTAAATAAAACGATTTGCGGAAGGAAGGGGGTGTAATAAAAAATGTTCTCTCGAGAGCTTCTTTAAAATGTTGCAAAAATTGTATTTTTTATATCACATTTTATAAATAAATAGAAAAAAGCGCATCTTATAACAAATTTATCCAAATAAACATGAAAATTCAACTAATTTACCAAATAAGGCAATATCAAATAAAATGTAAATACTAGTAAATGAATTTCCAAGTTGAAATAAATAATAATAATGAATAATAATAATGAATAATAATCCAAATAAATGAATTTTAAGAAAAATAGCAAAAGTTTGATATAATAAATATACATTTTGAAAAAAAAAAATATGAGAGAATTAGCAGCTTTTGGCTATGAAAAAATCGTTTTTAATTAAATTCTACAAATGAATTATACAACGATAAAAACTATAGTAAGTTCAAACATATAGAGTTACATTTTCTATTAATTAAATATCAATACTTACATCTCTCCTTAACATCCATAATAGAGAAAAAAAAATATCTTCACGCTGTTTCGTATTCCTTTCGTTTATAGAACAAATACAGACAGCAAAATATAAACACTTCTTCAAAAATAAATTCGTAATCCTCGCCATCACCTGCAAACGACACAAAAACGAACAATTTTGTAGCTTCCAATTCATATTGGAAAATGTTCAATAGGTAGAACACAGAAGTTTGAAACGAATTTTTTCCACCTAAATCGGACAATTTGCTCACTGTGCGTTGTTGCGGTATGTTTCTCTTTTATTATTATTAGTATTATTATCAATGTAATTAAACTTTAAATTCAAACCAATGCACTATACTTCGTTTTCGTAACTTTTGGTGCGCAAATCTACTTTTAAGTTGATATATTAGAATGATATAGAAGAATGTTTTGCAAATGGCTACAGCATACTAATTTTTATTCCATCCATTAGAAGTGTGGTTATTTGTATGATATTCATATATTCGATATATTTAAACTATGATGAAGATCATATACATATTTTCAGTATTATTTAAAATTTATAGTTCCCTTATGTTCCCTAAAGATTAATTAAATTTTTATTTAAACCCTTTCTATTTTAAAGATTAAAAGCAATTATATTTCATCAAATACATTAGCGTTTCTTTTCTATCATTTTTATGTCTGTCTTCTAACTGCAAAAATGATCTTCCTTTTCTGCAAAAATGCAGCTGCAAAATTATTCAATATGTACGTTAGATATTTGCATTATTATCCTTTCAAACTTTGCTTTCTGTCTGGAAAACTTAATGATAAATTCAAAACGTTTTTACATTTACGCTTTTGACCAAGCAGAATATTAACTTCCTGGTTTCAATGTAAATGCTGTCTTTAATTAATTCCCAACTGCCAAAATTCTATATGCTCATCAAATAATTCCTATACAGAAAGCCACATCTGACTTCTTTCTCATAACATACAGTAGACTGCTGCTCAAAAATTACGAAAATAGCAATAAGTAGCCAGGCATGGCACTCCTTTGATTCATTCCCCCCTGTAAATTAATGTGCCACATGCCTAACTGTCCGAATTTCTTTCGGGCGAAAAATGTGCGATACTTTCTCAATCTACTAATAATATAACTATGAGTTCTCATATTCACAGGTGTTTCATATTATGTCTTTGTTCGTTGACTATGCTAAAATCTTAGATATCAGCAAAATATATTTTGTTTTTCTTGGTGTTTGCACCTGTAAAAAAATAGAAATTTTGATTTGAAAATTTCATTGTATGCTGCTTTATTTTATACTAGTATCAGTATGTTTTTGCTTTCATGCTTAATCGATGTTTTAACCCGAATACTACCACTTAAAAAAAAAAAAAAACCTATTATCTTCAATTTCAAGAAACATGAACATCATTCTTAATTATTTAGATATTGCGTTGTATGTGGCTTGCAAATAAATCTGTTTATTTCATTTGTTGGTTTTGATAGATCAAATGTCTGCAGAATTGTAAAACTTTTAATTTGACATTGAATGTATAAGGTCTTTTGGAGCTCAAAGGAGTTAATGCTAACTATTATTTTCTATTAATTAAATGTTTATATTTAGTTTTATTCTTAATACGTTAAACATCATTATCTATTATATAATATTATATTAATGAATCATGGAATATATAAGATATTTATTTAAATCGCATAGCTTAAAATTTCATTACTAAGTAACAAAATAATGTAAGTATAAATTTGAATCTATACGATGTCATTCAATTGTACTATGAATTTTTGAATTACTACGATACCACATGTAAAACAAGACTTAAGTGCAATTTGTTTGTAATAATGAGCACTGCTATGAATTATACTAAATAAAAATTTTGATGTCAATAGTGTTATTAACGTTAAATATAAATTCTTAAATATCCAGAATGAGGCTAAAATGTTTTGGGAAGGCTAAAAATCTATAATTATTCATAATATTACAATATAATAAATTTTATTCCAAATAATAATATAAATTTCTACATTTATGTTTATAATTTACTATTTCTTAATCATGCTCTTATCAAAAAGTTAAACAGAATTGCTATGTTGTACATTAGATTAATGTCCAATGTTGGATCATTTGTTGAATACGTTATTGCTAAAAATCTAATTTAAATTAATCAGGTTAAATTAATTCTAGGAGATGTCACTATATTAGAATATATTTTTCTTTAATCATGACATTGATTTATTTTGTTTATTGTTTTAGTATCCCTTTCCACACATTATTCTTAAGTATCTTTTAAATATTTCGTCAGTTAATATCATACATTGAGACAGGACAAAATTATGCGATGAACAGAAAGAGATGCCACAGGAAGCCAACGCAATACAAAGAAGTATTTGTGGAACCTGGAGGATGTTCTCATGAAAGAAACTATTCTAAAACAGTTTGAAAAGGCAATAAAAATCTATTTTAGCAGTTTTTTGTGAACATCTGTGCAAACAGAAATTTTACGTTACTCACATTTCATTTTTAAATTGCATGTATCCTGGTACTTCTGTTTATTCAGATTCATTGACAGCTGATCGGCAGATTTTTATTCATCAATGAGTATAAAGATGCACTCTTCAGAATTTTAATCTGATTACATTTGTATTATTTGAAATTTAATATAAATGCAAAATTTTATATCTAATGATTTTTATTCTTTTTTTTCTTTTTTTTATGTATAGATATACGATTTTTGGCAGTTAAGCTATCCAACTAAATAAATAATTAAATATATTTCTATCTCATTCAAAACAAATTGCATGAATGATATTAAGTTACATTATAAATATTATTAATATTAAATTAGAACTGCTATTTTTTTGTGAATAAAAAGTCAATTCAGTGGTTTAAATATAGAATTATCTTTGTAATTAATTGAAAATCTGTTTCGAGTAAAATATTGTAATTACACACTTCAATTTACTAATGCTTTTTTTTATTGTAAATATATATATGTCGGGTGGCTAGAATTAAAACACCCCTACTCCGAACTATCTATTTATTGATAGTTATCTATCTATTTATTGAACTACTCTATGTATAAGCTTAAAATTTTGAAAACATGCTATTCAAGATATGGGGAAACTGATTATGCGAAAAAATAAGTTCTGGAAGTCACCGATAGATGGCGCTGTACAACTGGACGTCTGTTGAAAATACATGAAAATACATTTTATGTTAGTGTACCAAACATCATGTGACAAGGATGTTATTCGACTCTCTTGACACAGGGAATGCTGCTTAATATGGTTCCCTTTGATATCAAATCTACAGTCTATGGGCGTTTTCAATTGTGGTATGCATTTTTAAATTCAACTAATTTTTTGCATATTACTTGGTGTATATATTGTCTATAGATCATATTCAGGCCTGCGCGAAAAAATTCAAGTACAATTCTGCTTACTGAGGAAAACTGTTGAAGGGGAATTTTCAACCTTGTTATGCGTTCCCTAAGAACTATATTTTTGCGTACTATATATATACAAATCTGTAGATCATATACAGGAGTGCACGAAAAAATTCGGGTATTTTTCCGACTTCAGATGGTAATTTCTGAAAGTGGGTTTTCCAAATTGTTTACTTAGACATCATCTTTCATCTTATTAAATGATGAAGTTTCATATAACAATATACTTCATTAATTGCTAAAAAGTTTTAAATGAAACAGTAAAGCAGTTTTATATACAAACTGTGTACGCGTTCCTTGGTAAAGTTCCTTTTTACAGTATTCTGAATGTGGTGGAAAATGGTTTATAATCCATGCTTGACGCAATATTTTTCTTTCTTGTTCTTATATTTCACTGATTTTCAAAGTGTAGCTGCTTTCTTTCGATAATTATAAATAAAACAGAAAAATAAATTTTTATTCTCATTATCTGTTTAATCTTGCAACATGCGAAGAGTCATTCTATAATGAAAATTTTCTGAATAGCGTTGTTCGCACTTTTTTTTCAACTTAAGATATCAGTAACACACATTATTCATAAAAGGAAATTTAGACTACGATTTAAAAAAATAATCTTTAAATAATGCTTCTTAATTAGAAGTCTATATATAAGATGTGCTTTTATGAAAGAAATTTTTATCAGTACTTTTCAGTGTGTAAAATGCAGACTATGAGTTTCTTTTATGCTTTCTTTTGACTTGAAATTGCTGAACTATCTCTCTGATACTTTTTCTTTATGTTATAAACCAGCCGTTATCATATTAACCAGTATGAGATTTAAGAAAAAAAAATTTTAATACCGAAATCTCAACAATTTTATGCTTCTTGTTGATGCAGATTTTAAAACATGTATTTGAAGCAAGATACAACTGTTATTAATTCGTTACATGAATATAATTTATATTTTTCTGCTGTATGAATTATTTTAAATTTACGAATATTATGGTATTTTATTTGTATAATCGTTAATTAAGCTATTATTTGTTTGAAGGTGAGTAAATTTAATCTTTTTATTGTATAATGTTTAAATGCATACATACTTTAATGCGCATATACGGGGTGTTTCACGAAGGACCCCTAAATTTAAAAATAAATAACTAGGAAACGATCATAGATAGTAGCATGAAACCAGTTGTATGTTTATTAAATAAACCACAAGAATTTGATACAGAAATCTCAGAATTTTAGTTTAAAATATCGCCAATAGATGGCGCTGAAAGCAACATTACGGATCCCTATAAAGCGAGCTCAAGCTCCAAGAACGACAGTCGTCGAAGACTTCGCCATTGAAACGTGATCACTGTCAGCATATAGTGAAAGAAATTCCGGAAGTGACTCTAAAGGACATTGTTTACTGCAACAATCCTTTATCACTCAACGATCTGGACGAGGCTATTTGTCAACCTTGTGTGTTGATTTTCGGTGACATACTAAAGAGAGTCGGTGACTATTTCAGTCTTCGTTTGCGACATGTGTGTGTGTGTGTGAAGGTGCACATTTTGAATAGCTTTTGATGTGATACAGCCTACTTATGGTTATGCCACCTGAAGGGCCATCTATCGGCGCAATTTGTTACTAAAAATTGGAGGTTTCTGTATCACATTTTTACGGGTTTTTTAATAAACATACCACGGGTTTCATGCTTCTATCTATCACCGTTTCCGAGTTATTTATTTTCAAAGTTAGGTGTCCTTCGTGAAACACCCTGTATATACGTATGTAGCTAAGGCAACAGAAGCATGGAATATTCACTATTTCAGAATTTAACGCTTATTATGGTTGCATAAGTTTGTCAAGTGAATATATTTTATATTTCACGGTATCAATTATTTTATAATTACGAGTATTATTAGTCATTTTATATTAATGCATATGCATATTCGTTAATTAAGGTACTATTTGCTTGAAGGTAGGTAAATTGAAACTGCTGCTTATATTTTAAGTAAACATTTAATTGCCCATTCACGTACATACGTTGTAAAGAAATTCGTTTTTTGTCATTATAATATCCGTAATTTTACAGAATAATATCTTACGTATTTTTTAATCTTTATTAATAATTTCGGTGTGCTTTTCCTCCAGTTAATTTATTCGAAATTATAAATTATTACAAATTTTAAATCTGATTTCCTTGCCACATCGGTAAACACTTAAATATGACTTCGTTATTTTAAAAGATATTTTGCTTTAGTGCTATCAGAAAAAAACAATTAAAAATAATAAAGAGCTATCTGTGAAAATTTCTGTGATTACATTAAGAATATCTAATCTAAAAATTTCTAGAAATAACAATTAAAATATTGGAAAGCATTGTTGAAGGCTGTAAAATATTTTACGGAAATATAATTACGAAATACGATAATCTTTGAGATGCTCAACAGGTTTGAAAATGTCACGTTGCATCAGCTGAAAAGACGCTCTTCCGAACAGAATTATGTATGTAATGACGAGAGAAAATTTTCGAAGCGCTCAACAGAACTGACAATTAGCAAAATCCGGTGGCTAAAGTAATTATGTCGTCAGGTTTTTTTTTCTTTTTTTTTTTTTCTTGAGAGGGATTTTGATAAGAGTAATATGACATTTAACAAAAAAAAGTAACAAGACATGAGTTGAATCCCACACACATTTTTCTAATAATTAGTTAAGAAATGTTTTTGCACTTTTAAAGAATCACAGGACTATTAAGTCTTCAACCAATTCAACAAACTTTGTCTTTTTAATTTCTGTTTTCGTTTATCATATTTTTCTGATGAACTCAATTTAAATTTTAACGGTACCATAGTACATATGTTTTTAATACTTTCATGCAAAGTTTTAGAAAAAACAAATTATTAATATTTACTGTATGCTTTTTCAGTGTTGATCTTTTTTCGATATATATATATAGATATATATACTGAACTTATAGCTCTTAAATGTGATTTTTCACTCTCCTATACAGAATTGTGTATGTAATGACAAGAGAAAATCATCGAAGCACTCATACCACAATTAGCAGAATCCGGTGACTGAAATTATTGTGCTGTTTATTATTTATAAAGATAAGATGATAAGGTTATTTTCAATGGTTGGAGTATTATAGTTGAGATTTAATCCAACAGAGCGAAAAATGCCGAGACTAGGAATTGAATATAATTTACCTAGTTGAATATATTTTCCTCTGTTCATTATGATGGGATTATTATTATTTTTTCTTTTTTTTTTTGGTGTGTTAAAAACACAAAGCTCCTGTAAAAATGTACTATATAAAATTGCTACAAAACATGAGTTGAATACCGCTTATACATTTTTCTAATAATTTGTTTAAAAAAATGCTTTTAACTCCATTTATGTATGTTTATACATATATGTATGTGCATATATATATATATATATATATATATATATATATATATATAATCAAAAATTTTAGAAATAATATAACTCTTAAATATTTTTAAATGTTGAAACACGTTCTAATTTTGAGAAACGTTTAAATATTTTCAATAATAATTTACCGCGTAATAAAATAATTAAAGCAATTTCATAAAAGAAATACGTTCTTATTAACGTACTAAAAATTACATAATGCTTTTTTGATAAAAAAAATTAGGAGATGAAAATAAAAAAAATGCAAAAGCGTGGAGTTCTGATAGAAAAAGATATCGAAATTGAGTCACAATGAATATCATGAGAAAGAAAGAATGCATTAGAATTCATTAAAAATATATTATGAATGCGAAAAAAATACAAATTACTTAGGATGTCAATGTCTCACGCTTTTGCGATTTTTCTCATTAGACCTCCAAAATGTTTAATTACAAAAAAAAAAAAAAAAAAAAAAAAAAAAAAAAAAAAAAAAAAAATGCAATTTTTACATCTAATAAATTGATATTTTCCTTTGGAAAAATGTAGAATCGCATATTTAGAAAGAAAATACAATTGCGGAAATTACAAATAATTTATTAATTTTTTTCAAAGCTTTATATGGAAATGCTGCACAAATAAATAAATAAATAAATAAATACATTTTTTAATTATGTTTAGTGGGACGTCTGCGGTAATAAGAGAAAACGTTTTAATTAGGGAAGATGTCTGTTGCAAAATTCTTCTGATTACTTTTTTAAGAAGATTTAGTTCCTAATTAAAACGCGTAACAATTAGCTAAAACACTTCTCGAAACATATCATTACTTAGACTAGCAAACATTTTAAGGACTTCGTCCAATCATTTCCTTAAAAAATCATTAAATTGGGAATAAAGATCAAAAGCATTTGTAGCCCTTCTTTAATTCTTAAAGCACTTGTAATTGTTTATCATTAAGGGATTTCAAACATTTAAATTAAAACATTATGCATTTGTCTTAAACTTTTACCATTGTTTTAAAGTTTAAATACAAATATTTTAATTTTGTCTCTTACCAAAGAGCTAAGGAAATCCGGCAGATGATTCAAGTTTCAAAACGAAATAAAATTATTTAATGAATAAATATATGATAATTTCTGCAAAATATGGATGATACATTTTTTTAGCTTAAAACAGTTTTAAGTAATTGTTTATCATTAAATGATGTCTAACTTTAAAATTAAATCAATATTCATTTGACCGGAAATTTTACCATTTTTTCAAAGTTTAAATATAAGAATTTTGTGTCCTTTGGGAAACCTTTAAGAAGATTTACTTTTAAAACAAAATAAAATGATTTATTAGAAATTCGACAACAATGTCTAAAAAGCATGGTTGATATAGGTTTTTAACTATAAAAGAAAAAATAGTTAACAAAGTAAATAGGTGTTAAATATAAAAATTATTTTAAAACAAAATAAATGTTATTTAATAAGAAATTATATGATAATTTCTGGAAAATATTGATGACATATGTTTAACCATAAAAGAAAAATAGTTAATGTAATAGTTAATAAGTTTTACCTATGAAAACTATTTTACTATATTTCTGTAAAATTTAAAATTGATGAATTGCATAACATAACATTTTTACAAGCATGTGGGTTATGTATAAACATACAAGTAAAAATAGCTATAATAAGTATAAGACCTTCTTTAACAAAATAAATTGTAAAGAAAAAATTAGCTTCTTTATAAGAAAACATGTAGTACATTTATAAAGTATTGGTAAGAACGTTTAAATTGTTTTTATTTATAACTTATTTAGCTTTCTTATAAATTCAACCTTTGCATTTCATTTTCATCGCTAATGAACTTATTTCAAAGTTTTGATGGATCAAGTAAATTTTGTGAAAATAGACTTTTTATTTAAAGCTTAAAAGTCTATGTAATACAATATACACACTGTAAAGAGATAAAAGAGAAATGTTTCTTGATCTATCAAAACTTTAAGAAAATATAACATAAAATCTTTCGAGTTATCCACGAAATACGAAATGGATTCCTTTATTTTTAGAACCCGTATAAACCAAAAATTATATGAGATTTAAAGATGCATTTCCGAAACAAAAGTTTATTTTACTGCCCATTTCAAAAGAAAAAAAAATACGGCATATTAATCAATTTTCTCAACGCGAAATATCGGTTATTCGGATACTATCAGTTCGCAAAAAACATGTTCAGCTGCAATGGGGACAGTACACCTTAACAGTCGCAGAACATGCGAAATTTGTCATGAGTGTGACATTAGAAAAAAAAAAAAAAAGAAAGGTAACGACTCTAGAAGCACAAAAATTTCAAGGTGTATTTAGATGATACTGAACTATGTTTAAAAAAAAATTATTTGGATATAAATTTTTAAAAAAATGAGGGGGTGGGTTTAAAAGTGATAATCAAAATGTTAACGTTGGATAACATTTCACCGCGCGCACGATATGGCATGCAAATTTCATGGGATTTGCATAAATTTTATCTTAAATTAAACATAAATACTCTACACTATAATTTGAACGAAAATTTCTGTAAACTGTTAAGTAGATAAGTAGTAATTATCTTTTAATTACAAAAATTTGAAAAACCACTAAAACCACTAACTTTTACATACGTTCAACCTTATAACTTTTTTCGTACTAAACACAGATTCATAATTCTAGTTCATTTTCATGACTAATATCAACATTTAGGTTGGGTAAATATTTTGAAGGTATGCTTCAAATGGTTTTGGAGATATCATGCGCGCAAGAGTAAAAAAAAAATAAATTTTGAGAAAAAAACCGTTTAAAGTTTTAATTATACTTTTAAAATATAAAATTCATAAAAAAAAACTACTAATTATATATTTTACTCAGTATTAAAAATAAAATCATATGCTAGTTTAAATTGATAGACATAAAATAATTTGTAAAATGCTGCAGAATATTAATTTGAGTCAAATATAAATAAATTTATATAGTAAAACTGTACCGTAAAATTTTGCTAGATCCAGACACATTTCTCTCTTTTAACACTGCACAGCATCTGACAATTTATTGCTGCGGATAATCTAAAAAAAGTACAGGTATTCTTTTTATACGGCTTTCTTGCACGGGCAGAATTTTTTTTAACTGTTAATAAAAATTAAAGATTTTTTTTCTTTTCCTATCATAAATTAGTATGAAAAAGATATCCTTCAGAATGTGATTGCGAACTTGGACGGAAAGAAAAGTTATTATTCAGCATTTATTTTAGAAATTATTATTTTCTATGTGTAAGTTATATAGGCGAGGATGATTTGTAGAACTTGATTTTACGCATTCTCGGTAGATCCTTAGTTGCAAAATAATATTGGGTCATTATTGTTTTCATTGACTATCCTGATAATGTTTTTTTCAGGATATATTCAATTTTCTGTTTTTCAATATTAGAAATATTAGAAAAAAATCTTTCGACATTCCATTGCCAATATTTCTAATGTAAAACCCGTCTTTCCCTAATCTTGACGTTTCATTGAAAATTCTTCCAGTGTAAAGCAAATATTTTTATAACAACACAATTTCATTTCAAATATACGCAATGTAAAGCCAATATTTTACCAATATTAGTATTTCAGTGGAAGAATGCCCAATCAGTGCCATATTGGCGAGATATTAAGCACCATAATGACCAACATTACACTGTTAAAAATCTGCAGCAAACTAGTCGGTGACCGTTTTTATAGAAAATGGTTAAATAATCATAATTTAACTCTATTCTGACCATAATATGGACAGTAATATGGTCAGAATAGAGTTAAATTACGTAAATTGTTATGTAACCGTTTTTATAAAAACGGTCAAATGACTGGACAATCTGCTGCAAATTTTTAAAAGCGAGCTTACTATTGGGCAATTTACGTGATAAGCTGTAAAAAAGAAAAAAATGTTTCTTAATCTGGGAAAATATAATACAAAAACAAAATACCATGCGTCAAGAATAGATTATGAAACACTTTCCAACACAGCCAGAAAACTGTAACGAAACTTCACCGTTAAATATGGTGAAAGAAGATATGTAAGTAAACAGTTTAGAAAACATACAACACATTGAAAAATACAGTTTTCGAAATTACCTTCCAGTGTCAAAAAAGTAGTCGAATTATTTAGAGTAGACCTGTATATGAACAATAGATCTGGATGTATAGTATGATAAAATTTAGTTCAGTTAGATTATTCACATTTAACAATTTTCGGCAATCAATGGAAATGCACTCGAAATCTTTTGTATAGCTCTGTATATTATCTGAAGACTTTTGTAGACACCACCTATTAGCTAAAAGGCAACTTAAAACTCACTTGCAGCAATTACCAAACGTAAACGACAATGTATATTTTCTTGCGTAGCCCTGTATATGAATTTATTTATATTCCACAAACCGCTATTAGTCTACTAAATATAGTTCAGCAGGAAAATGCGTAAACAAAATTAAAAACTACCCTTAAGACATTCACACTCATAGCCTGTAATACTTACGAATTCCCTTGTATAGCCTTGTATATGATCAACCGAGTTTATAAACACACACGTACTATGAAAAAAAACTTAAAAGCGCAAACCAAAGTTGAAAACGCACTTATCACACATAGACTGTAAATATCGCACATGTACTGTAACCGATAGCTTTTGTGTGTCCCTGTAAATAAACGCAATGCCCACAAGAGAGCAATTTATAGTTTACCTCAGCAATGCATATAATTTTCATTATGTTTGAAATCGTGAAATATCATTAAATTGCACTGCAAACGATTTTTCCCCATAGAACGATGTGTAACAGAATTTTTTTGTTTGACGCTGTAAATGAATAATAAATGCTTTGCATCCCATATTCTACAAAAAGCAAGTTTTAATGCGCTTCATAATTATATATCAATTTCATTATGTTTAAATGACGTAGCGTCATCAAAATGCTCTTGAAAAGATTATTCCCCATTGACTGTAATGTAACGGAATACTTTTGACTGTCCCTGTAAAAAAACTATAAGTGCTACACACTTCAGTTGAAATAGGGGACATGCTATAGATAACGGCAATAACATATAACAATTTCAAGGCAATCTGAGCATATTTACGGGAGTTAGAGCACGGACAGACGGCCAGACGGCAGACAAACCGAAGTCATAAACACTTTTCAACTAGCTTGAAAAGTGTTAATAAAAAACGAACGAAAATGTACAATAACCTTTTCCGAGTTATCGACTATTCTGAAACGTGTTCTTTAACATTAGAAACCAGACAAATTCATATATTTTAGAGATTTAAAGAACCATTTGCAAAAATTAACTTTCTTTCGCTGCCTCTGATTTTCTTAAACTTTTCCGAGTATTTTTTTTTTTAAATGTTGTATTACAATTTTCTCAATCGTGGGTATAGGATTTTTGGATGTTATAAATTCACAAACAAGCATTTTCATGTTCAACAAACATGTTTTACCGACGAATATGATAAATTAACAGCATTAACATTAACATTAAAATTAATCTTATTTTGTTACTCTACCATGTGTAAATTCAACTACGCAGATGAAAATATTTAATTGAGAATTGATAGTATCCTAAAAACCGTTACTTCGGTTTAAAAAAAAAATGATTATTACACTATAAAAAATGTCCAGAAACGTTTCCGAAAATCAGTGACACCAAAAGAACTTTGTTTTTATAAATGACATTTTACATATAAAAAATATATGTGTATCTGAAATCTCTAAAGATAAAGAATGTTTTTCGGAATCTGGGTTAACTTGGAAGAGGTATGTATATTTTCGTTCGTGGTTATGTCATATATTTCCGTAGATTAAGAACCACATGTCTTTTTAACATTTTCAAACATAGTTGAAAAGTATTTATGAACTCGGTTTGTCTGTCTGTCTATCTGTCGTCTGTCTGTCTGTCGTCTGTCCATGTTCTAACTCACGTAAATATAAATCGTTTGCAATGTATTTTAATGACGTTTACGCTATTTCAAACATATCGAAATTGATATACATCACTGAGGTGCAATATAAGATGCTTATTGTATAATATAGTGCGCATAGCATTTATTGTTCATTTACAGGGGCACACAAAATTATTCCGTAATATTACTCTGATTGAGCAATAATTGCTGGAATTACTTTTTGAATTGTGGTATGTGTTTTTAGAAGTAACTCTTTCTCTCTCTCTCTCTTTTTTTTGCATGTTATTTGGTGTGTATAAATACTATAGAACATATACAGGGTTGCATAAAAGATCTGGAGTACATTTCCATTTAATGACGGAAATTGCTGAGAGAAATTTTCAACTGTGCTATGAATTTTCTAACTGAACTAAACTTTAGTATACTATGTAATATATATACAAATCTATAGATCATTTACAGGTCTGTACAAAAATATTCTGAATTTTTTTCTACTACAGGTCTGTAAAAATGAATTCTGATGTTTTTCCTACCATTGATTGAAGTTTCTCAAAATGGATTTTCTAATGTTTTATGTATTTTCCAAATTGTTTACTTAGATATTATTTTTCCCTTTATTAATCTGTGAAATTCTGTTATGGTATTCTGAATATTTTGGAAAGTGTTTCATAATCTTTGCTTCACGCATGATTTGTCATTCTTGTTTTACAGTGTAGCCACTAAGAGAGTATCAGTAATATATATATATATATATATATATATATATATATATATATATATATATACTGAAGCTGAAGTGTTTGGAAATAATTCATTTTATTGAGTATAGCAACAACGTTTTCCTTTGATAATGGAACCGTATAAATTGAACTTAGAAAAAAATAACCTTATATTTTATTTTAATTATAGTGCTATCAATTTTCAATCAAAATTTTTTTTCTTTAGAATCTTAATAATTTATTGTGATGACTTAAATTTTATTTTATAAGATTTAAGCGTACACAATCAAAATGATAATTCCAAAATTGATTACAATTGCATTTCAAGTTGTATTTCTGTTCTGTTAAACAAGCCCGTAGATATTATTTTCGAACAATGTCCCAAAAAGCCCTATATGATCAAACGTATTCCGAAGCCCGTAATATTTCATGTATAGAGCTTAATTATTTTTTACTTTTTCTACTAGATTTTTAATTATTTGAGTTTTGATGAGAAGCAAAACATTAAATGTTTCATATCAGTCGGTATCTGCTGTAAATGAATACGGAAATGAAGACAGGGAACATTTTTATGCTTCCAATGTATTTTCATGCAACCAATTCAGGCGTTCAATCAGTAAGCTGTGGTTGTATTGCAATAGGTACTATATATATATATATATATATATATATATATTTATGCCAGAAGCGATATTTTGATACGTCATTGGAACAAATGCTTGAACAAGCATGGATCTATTTTCAAAAGTAATTCTTATTAATTCCTCAAATGTTTTCCGTATATCTACCTTGAAATAGTGTGTTAGTGGACTTGTAAGCTCTCCTTTAAATTGCTTACGTATAATGGCTTCATTATTTGCTGCATATGCTATAAACGCATTGCTTTCTAACAGATTTTTACTGATCAAAATACCAATTTCGCCCACCTGTTCCTCTGCTGTAACTTCTCCCACACACAAAATTTAAATATTGGAGTACGTCGAAGAGATCTTTTGTTACCTCACTTTCGAAATGCTTACGTAATTTATCAGTTTAACTTTAATATATAATCGTGATCGCGCATGTTAATTAAGTTTCATAAAATATTTACATAAAATAGAAATTTTTTAAAGTAATAAAATATTTTAAATCTCTAGTGTAACTTTTTCAAAAACATATTAATTGCAGAAGATTTTTTTAAATATATGATTATATTGATTATTATTTTTTCTTTCATTAAATTCTACGCTCAGGTTCTACTCAAAGATACCTTTCAAAAAAAAATGAAAAAAATACAAATTAATTAATAACAGTACCTACAAATACAGAAATTTTAAAGTAACATTAATTTAGTTTTAATTATTAATAGCTCTTAAAAATAGTAAATATAAAATAAATTCCCAATAATTCTCAAAGTGTTTTCTAAATGTGAAAGAGGTGAACACATTTCGTTATTTTTTAGTCACAAAAATATAATGTAGTTTAGAATTTATACTGCTAATGATGTATGTTAAATAATTCAATTGTCTTACAGTGTCTTACTAGAATTTTACAGTGTATGTCATTATTTCATGGTATTTTCCTAAATAGAGAATTTATAACTATTGATAATATGAATAATTAGATTAAATATTCTTCTTTTCAAAAAAATTAATTTAATTTTGAGGGGAGATTTAACGCTACTTTCTTTAAAATGCAGACACCTCAGTGTTTTAGCAATGCAATTTTCCAGTCTGACTATTAGTTTATTTTCAAGAAAAAGCAGACAAGGATTCAACAGTTTGTCAAGATGGTTGGACAAACAGTTGGGCAATTAGCCACTCTGTGGCGTTACGGTGAGAGATTAGCAAAAAATACTAAAATGATAGACTTTATTACTAAATAAGGGGCTAGAATATCTGGGAGAATTTTTTTCAGAGGCTAGCATATCTTTTTAGAAAACTATATCGGTATCTGAAAATCCGTAACTGTTGAAATTTCTTATTTTATGCTGATTGTAAGTTTTATTGCCATCGCTACGAAGCACAAAAGTAAGAACATTCAACAAATTTATGATTTTGAAGCTGCAAAGTTTGAAGGAACTTTCGTTCCTGTCGGCTTCAAATCAGTTCATTTTGTGACGGCAAATACAGTGTAAAAAAAGTCAAATGTTTCTTAATCTAAGAAAATATAATATAACGACAAACGAAAATATACAATAACCTCTTCCGAGTTACCACGATTCCGAAAAGCGTTCTTTGTCTTAAGAAACTTCAGGAAAAAATATATTTTCCAAATTTAAAGTAGAATTTATACTAAAAAAGTTTTTTTTCGGCCACTGATTTTTGGAAATGTTTCCAAGTAGTTTTTAAAGTGTATTAATCACTTTTCTCAGCTCAGATTATAAGTTTTTGTATGTCATCGATTCTCAAGGAAACATTTTCATTTTCAACAAACATGTTTTACAGACAAATATGATAAATTTACAGCATTAGCATTGACATTAAAATAAATATTATTTTGTTACTTTTGTATGTATAAATTCAGTTACGCTGCTGAAAATGTTTAATTTAGAATCGAGAGCATCCTTAAAATCGATATCTTAGTTTGAGAAAACTGATTAATATACTATAAAACTACTAGAAACGTTTCTGAAAATCAGTCGTGTGCCCCCCTTTTCTTCATTCATTTTCATTATATATAAAGTCTAAAATGAAATATCATATAGCAACTGATAAGCAATCCACAATATTACATATTTTTCTTTTTGTTTAAATGAAAATGTTTTTATAATTTTATATTTAAAAATTGAATTTAAAAGATTTATCTAATATATACATTTAGTAATTTATAATGTTATGTTTAAAATATTTCTGACTTTACATTTAAAAAATGCTTGTAAAAAATGTTTTTTTTATATCATCATCATCAACAACAAACATACTATCGAACTTCTGATTTTTTCCCAAGTCAAATAAACATATTTTGAATCAGAAATTTTACTTAATAAATGAAATTATTTTAACACCACATAGAAACAACACCTATTTTATTAAATATATTTTCTGGTTCAAAACGGGCTTATTTGGCTTGAAAAAAAAAATCAGAAGTTAGCAGCCATGAACAAATTAAAATTTTTCGTTACTGCAAAAATTGACAATATATTATATTGAATATCGCTGTAGTAAGTTTTTTACACGAAATTCCTTTTAACTATCTTTAGCATCCCAAGAAAACTCTAATGACTTAATTTATCAATAACGAACATCTGGCTTATTAGTCCCAAAAAGTTTCCAAGATTTATCTCATGACTTTCTAAGAGGAATACAAAAGATCTCTTGCCTAATTAATAACCAATTCATTATTTCACATACTTCCTATATTAAATCACTGATTTAACAATTCTTTGTTCGTCTAAATTTTACGTTCAAGTGTAGACAATTTATTGCTGTTTATTTATAGTTACCTTTAATCGTAAGCGCAACCTTTATTCCTTGGTTGCAGTAATTTCATTTTTCTAGCAACTAATAAATAGCAAGTTCTCCAGGTACGTACATATATCATCTAAATTACTCCTGGAAGAGGAATTGCTTAGAGTTTAATGATTTATGTAGGCGTCCAAGAAAAGTTTTTAGTTCGATTTTTCACATCTGGCTTTTTTTATTGTTAGTTGGTAAATTTAACAAACATTTTTTTTTTCAATATTTAAAAAAAAAAAAATCTTTTTCATCATTATTCATATAGAACTAAAATTTGTTTCGTAAAAACTAAAAAAACAGGCAATATGAAGTTAAAAAGGCTTAAACACTTCTTTTTTTTCCATATTTATGGTATAAAGCAAAAACATTGCCGTCCCTAACGCTAAAGTCATAACAATAATAGTAATGATCTTTGCTACCACTTCTTTTATCGCACTTATATATGGTTCTAACTATTGCATAGTTTCAAACTTTATACCCTCGAGTAAAATAAAAAATATGTTTTCAAATGAAAATTGTTTGAAAACTCTAACTCAGTTTTCTGATTTTTTCATTTTTTCATAATTTCCAATCATGATTTTATAAATCTATCACTATAAGTATTTGTTTGCTACAGTAGCACAAAGTAACATTTTCAGTAAGATAAATAAAAATTAAAAATTAAAAAGAAAGTGTCAGTGTTACCACAATTGTCTATTGATTGTCCAAGTTTGGTGAAAACTCCTTCCTCAGCCAAAATAGAAGCTTAATTTCATTGGTAAAATAGGAAAATGGCTGAAGTATATGTACTTTAGTGTGCAAAACTTAAGCAACAAACACAAAATGCTATTTTCTGAACACGTGAGTACTCAGAAGAAAAATTTAAAAAATAGCAAGTGTCGAAAATAAGGTACTACCCTAACAGCACAGCCAGTCGATATATAGTTTGACAGATATGCTTCTGCGCATGCTCGAATGATTAATTCGAATAATAAAAATAATCGCTATGCCCATCACTAATTTTTACTTTAAAAACTCCTAGTAACAGGAATCATTCGTCAGGTCGCCATGACAATCTTCAAAGTGCGCTGCGTTGGACAGACCTGCTGTTCACTGTGCAATATTTAATGTAAGCCACTGAGCCGCAAGTTTATCCTTTCTATATTTAAAAAAAAAAAAAAAAAAAAAAAAAAAAAAAAAGCTTTCGCAGTATATACTTGTGTAAATTGGAATGAAAGAGTAAACCAGTTGCGGTAATCACCTTATACAAGACGTATATTTCTTAAAAACTTTAATAAAAAAGTGTAATAAATGTAATTTACTCTTTTAAAGGACATTAATAGATTAGCATTTTTTTTTTCGCCCATCAGGGTATTGTTTTTTTTTTCTTTCTTTTCTAAAAGGTTTCGAATGCTTTGATAAAATTTAGGATCTATATTTACGCGTTTTATCATTGATTTTTTATGAAGGCGCTTCCACTATGTGATACAGAGTCGGAAACATAGGTTGTTTAAAAAATTAAAATATATCAAACTATAAGGCTGTGTTATGGGGGTTTGTTATCAAAAGAAAATCATATTGATGTAAAACAAAAGCGTTGCAATACATTAAATGTTACTAAATAAATAGATGTTTTTGATATTTTATAATACATTTAAACATTTTCTGACACATCAGCTAGGCAGTAAATATAGATCCTAAATTATATTTAAACAATAAAACAATTTATAAAAATGAAAAAAAAAAACAATTGACAACATCGGGGATCCAAAAATGAGCCTTATATGCCCATCTCCTTTTAAAGTTTTTTTAATATAAGAAAATAAAGTTAATCGATGCAATGAGAGATATGTTTTCGAAATCGTCCTTTAGTAAACAACTTGAACGTGAACACGCATCGTAAAGAAATCCATTAAACTCAGGACACCACAATGGGGTTTTGTAATGATTTTACACAAATGGTTCTCTTATTTGATTCTTTTTTTTTTTAAACCAAATAGAGCTTCCGTGATTTTTCTTAATAAAAGATGTCTTCGCGCTATAATACTATCCGGAAATAGAGCGAATTCCCGTTAGAGCGGACTTCCAAGGGAAGCTATAGTTCGTTCGCATTAAACGATATAAACATTTTAAAGGTGTAAAAGAATCTCTTGGGTTGAATAAATTGAATTCGATTTTTGAAAGAAATTAAATAGAACTTTATGATAAAAGAAACAACTTTTTTTTTAATTTAGTCATCTTAGTAAAAAAGCAAATTAATGATAATCTGTTAAAAGAAAAAAATAAATTACTCAAGATAAGCATAATATGCAAAGAAATTTCCTCTTTTACATAATTAAACTCTAATTAAAGTTATCTCTGAATTTTCTTTGAGATAGTTTCAAATAAATGATATTTTTACCATATCTCCGATTTTGCGACACGCTCAAATATTTGGTCTCTTGCATCGCATTTTGATTTGAACTTCTCGCGTTTTTAGTATGATAAAATTATTTCTTTATCTCCACCACTGTCATGACAATTTCTTGAAATCTCAATAACGAAAGTTAGATGGAAGTTGTTTTGTAAATAATAATACATGCAACCAGTTTTGATTTTGAGAGGTCAGTTTGTGAAAAAAATGTCGTATTATCCGATGAGTAGTACGAAATAAGCGATGTTCTTAACATTAATTTCAAATAGAATATCATCGGGAAAACAAAATTGTCTTCATTAACCGGAGGTACGTCTGAAGTGGAGATGCATTAAAGAGAGTTTACTGTATTTGTTAAAATTTGTAACATCAAGGTACAAGTTACGTACACTTCATGGAATTTCCAATGATTCTGCCTCCACTATTTCAGATTGGAAATTTTCTATTTAATATTCAAATTGAAAAATTAGTAATCACCTTATTTAATCGTAGAATTAGTACTATTTTTCGTCGATTAAATAAAGCTAAAAATTTAATTAAAAATTATGGTGGAACCGTATTTAACCCTGTAATATAAAAAAGCGTTAAAAGTACCACAAGTTTAGTCTTTTTTTCTCTCTCTTCTTTCTAACTTACGCAGTATTAACCTTGTCAACATTTACTAGCCGAATAAACTAGTTAACGAAACTTCAAAATACATTAGACCTTAATAGACTTATAAATTAATGGATTTTTATTAAAATACCTCTGATAAATCGGTATAATAAAATCAATATACGTACTCTTTTAAATTTTAAAACATTTTTAACATAAAAATGTAGAGTATTTTTCATCAGATGCTAGGTACTTTTACGAAGTATTCCTTTTGTCAACAACTTTAACATGCGTCATAGAAAACCATTAAACTGGGGATACCAAAATGAGGTTTTGTAATGAATGTTGCCAATGATCCTCTTATTTCACTCTTTGTCGAAGGAAATTGTGATAATTACAAGTTTCTTTAATCTTAGGAGCATGTTTCTACTAACGCTCGTTTGACTAATAAAGTTGATAAACTGTTTGTTTCACATTTAGTTAGTTCCTATAAAAATGTTTCTTTTTAAGACTGAGCTTCGTTAATTTCCCGTATTAAAACTGCTCTAATGTTAAATTGGAAATTAATGTTATTACACAAGTGTATCTGAAGTTCTTTTATAGCATTCAGCGACCTATCAAAATTTCTAGGCTTATCAAATCCTTATCAAAATTTCTAGTTTAAAAGTAATTTACAGATAATTTAAGTTTTTAGTAGACAACTTAACTTGCAAGTAGAGTGTTGATAATTAGTCACAAAATGATTTTTTTTCTATAGGTAACTTACATATGTGAGGGTCATTCAGGAAGTAAGAATCCCACACCCCCAAAAGATGGTAGGCGATGCATTGCAAAATGAGAGTCCGCATGCCGGGTAGATTCCCGATGCGTTTATCGTATTATTCTGTCTCCCGCCGATTACCTGTAAGGTGAGGGTCTTGATAAAGTTTTTAAACACATAGACTGGGGCGCCGATAGAATATCATCGTCAGTTGTGCATAGTGCATGGGCGTGTCATGAGCGAACAAGATGGTGTGTCATTCGTGTCGGCAATTTTCCGATGATGGGCAGAATGTCCATGATCAAGAGCAAGGGAAGGGTGGCTGTCCCTGGTCGATGAAGACATGAGCAGGTGCGGCAGAGCATTCTGCAAAACCGTCACTGTACCACTGCACTGTTACGATACTTCGTAAGCATTCCTATTTTGGAATTCCTTATCTTTATCCCACAGACTTCCATCTTTTCTTGCACCTGGAGATGTTCCACATCGGTCAACATTTTCCCAGTGTCGAAGACGTGCAGACGGCTATCATACGCTGTCTCCAGTCCCAAATGGTGGACATATATGATACAGACAGGGATCCTCTGGATTTTTTAAGAAGCTCCATATTTGCTCTGTTACTCAAGTAAAGCTATAGCTTTTCCTCTCTAGCGTATATCATCTACCGATAGCGTATGCCCTCTGTTTTTTTTTTACTACTAAGCACTAGACACTGTGCTACACTGTGTTTTGTTTCTGTTTACGGCCTGCGGAAAACTTATTTTCTGGATGTCCCTCGTTTTTATATTATTCCACCTTGTAATTTATTTTAATTGTTACAAATGATTCGCTAATTTCACTCTTTGCCGAAAGAAATTGTAATAATTTCGAGTTTTCTTTTAAAACTTAAGCGATTTTATCAACTAACGCACATTTGATTAAAAAGATTGATTAACTCTTTGTTTCGAATTCTATTAAATCCTGCAAAAGCGTCCCTTTAAGGCTGAGTTTCGTTAATTTTCTGTTGTAAAACTAAACTAATGTTAAATGACTATTCAATTTAATGTTATCACAATAGATCTTCCGAAGTCTTTTATATTGTTTAGCAGGCACCAAGCTACATTATAATTTCTAGTTTAAAAATAAACTATAAATAATTAGTTTTTTTAACAAACAACTTAATCTCTCTCTAGAGTGATGATAATTCTTCGTAAAACGAAGCTTCTTTGTAACCTGTGGTCAGTGCTGTAGTCATAAAAACACAGGGGGTATAATCTATAGTCAGAAGGCAAACGCTAGAAAGTATACGTTACAGTTTTATTTGCGAACCAGATGGTATACAGATTTCCTTTAAAAAATCCAGGAGATATACGGCGTAAACCCTTGTCTGTCGGTAAATTAAATATATTAGTAATTTTTTTTCCAATTTCTATTTTTTTTTTTCAACGAATAAACCATCTTATTATAGTTTAAATGCAGATTTATTTCAAATAAATGTTTATTTATTATTTTGTTCTCTCAGTACCTGTTTAGTAATATTTGTTTTTTGAAGAAACCTTTTGAACTTATATTCCTGATTACACAATGTATATGAATAAAATATATAAAAATTATTGAAGAAGTGGATTTATTTTTAAGTTTATACAATTGTTTAAGGCGGTTCTTAAAAAAAATATTTTCCCATTCTCAAAAACGCGAAATTTTCTGGCACATTTTCGGACTCATTTTTAAACATAAAAGCTTGATACTTGTAGGTATCGGCACTATAGTGATTTGCAATCGATTAGTATTTTTTCTTTTCCAATAAATGTATTACAACTTGATTTATAAGCGATTACATTCTCAAGACGGCAGCTTTTTTTCCTTTTCTAGGCTGTCGCTCACAGAAAATTGGTTCAAAATGACAACGTTAGAATTCTTTTTGAAAAATCTTCTGCCTTACCTAAAAACGAAAAAAAAACTTATTCAATTACGTAGTTTCTTAATAAGAGCACCTGCCAATTTGATAAGTTTGCGAAAAGAATATGTCAAAAGTAGCTACTTTTTATTTCAGAACAGTCTTACATTACAGATATGAGAAAAGCCTCAATTTAACAATATAAATATACTTAATTTATTCATATTAATAAGATTTTATATCAATAGAAGTTTCACATATTTCTTTCATAAAAAAAAGCCTTCGACAGATAATATCATTCGGAGGTATTTTTTTTTTGTCAAATTTATAGTTTTAGAAGTACCATTAATTATATAGTGTATGTTTTTTTCTTGCAGTTTACCTGGCATTCACCCGTTCAAATTTCACTAGAAAAGTAAATGATGTTATTTCAAAATATATTACACCATAGTAAGACTTATAAATGAACACGTACTTTTAATAACTAGGTAAAATAGCTTTAATATCAAGGTTAAATATACTAAAGATAACGATTCCTTTAAATTTTAAAACAATAAGGAAATAAAATCTTTCTCAATAGACGATACAAGAAATACACTTACGAAATCGACCTTTACTCAACAACTTTAACATGCGTCGTATTAACATTAATTTACATGAACCATGAAACTCAGGACGACACAAAATGACGTTTTGTAATGAATTTACCCAAATGATCCTCTTATATTCCCTCTTCGAAGGAAATTGTGGTAATTACAAGTTTTTTGTCTTATCTTAGAGAAGCTTTTATAAACTAACGCTCGTTTGGTTAATAAGCCTGATAAATTGTTTGTTTCACATTCAATTAGCTCCTACGAATATGTCCCTTTAAATGTAAGCTTCGTTAATATCCTGCAGCAAAACTGCACTAATGTTAAATTAAATTGGAAATTTATTTTATCAGAGCTTCTGAAGTCTTTTTATACCATTCAGTGGCTACCTAGTTAAATTAAAATCAATAATTTCAAAGCAATAGTTATAGTTTTTAGTAAGAAAATTAATCTGTATCAAGTGCACTGATAGCTCTTCTCAAAGGGGATTTTAGTTATTTTTAATTTGTAGATAAACTGCATGTACACTGTAAAAAAAATCCTGAGGTTACTAAAATTTTTTTAGTATATTTGTATTCCACAGATTTTTTTAGTAACCGGTACTAAAAACCGGAATCGTTGCTAGCTGTTTTCTAGTAATTCTTACAGATTTTCTTGTAACTGAATAACAATACAAAAAAAAATTAGTAATTGCAAAGATCAATGAGAAAAACTAAAATTTTTTTAGTAGATCAACCCACTTTTTTACAGTGTAGTACATTTCTTCTATTTTCTATTTATTTTAAATCTTTTAAATAAACACACTATTTTAATATAATTTTTAGATGCTCATGTATACTTCAAATAAATATATATTTTTTTTCTATTTTGAAATAATTAACTTCTAATTATTTTTTGTTAAAATTATTATTTACAATTAAAAAAATGAACGATTAACTGATTTATTTACTAACTAATTCAAAGTTATATGTATTGTGTGCATTTTATTTTATTCTAATATGTAGTTTTAAATTACTTTGGACATTAGAATATATGTACACAAGAGAATAAAATATAATATCTTAAATGTAATAGCCCCTGTTCAGTGATATTTATTTTTGCAAAAATCTGCTCTTTAGGTTTTATATTACTACTTAAACGCAGCATATTAGTAACACATTTAAGAATTCATTGGAGATCTAGATTCATTTTAAAGCTTATAAAATCATTTAAAATATTTTTTTGAGTAAAACAAGAATATAACGATATAAATACAATTCATTTATTTATTTCAGATTTTGTATCAAATAATTTCCTAATTTCCTTTCATAAAAAGAGAAGCCTAATGTTATTCTGAAATATCTTTTTAAATTTATACAATTAAAAGAGCGTTGTGAGTTTTGTCTAATTTTCTTATTTTTGCTGTAGCCTATGCAGTATTAAGGAGGATTTATTGTTGATCGGCCCGAAAAGTAGATCAACTTCGGATTGTTTTTTTGTTTGTTTGTTTGTTTTGTTTTTTGTTTTTTTCATAGAAAGAGTAAAGTAACACAAAAACTGAATTTAACCACCTATTATTCCTAGTTTTTACTATAAAAATATTTTTATTATACAATAATTATTAATATTGATGGAGATGTTGTCAGCTGCATATGGGTATGCTATGTGCGCATCACGCTGCGCTGTGTAGTGCACAGCTTTTCAAAGCCATCCCAAACAAACAAAATCAAAATTTTCAGAAAACATATTGAATTTGGGGGCCATGAACCTAATTTTAGTGAAATTGAACGAAATTTGGCAAAATGGCAGTCATTTGATAATAAGTGTCATGTTTTCGCCTTTTTTTCTTCTAAATTCATCGTGGCTTAAAAATTATTATTATTATTATTATTTTACATATGAGAGGCTCATGGTCCCTCAAAATAAAAAATCTTAATGATTGTTCTCAAATTCAAACTGGTTACTTTAAGACAGATTTTTTAATTCATTTTTGTTCAAAAACGCCTGAAATGGGCAGGTATTGTTATTCACAAACTTTGTAATCGAAACACGTTTTCCATTTTTTGATAAAGGCAGAAGATCGTTCAGAAAACACTGTCAACGTCGGCGTTTATAACCGAAATCCCAATGCTTCAGCGCCAGATAGAGAAAAACGTATTTTCACGTGACCAGATCGCTTATAACTCGATAAATAATTTATTTATCGAAAAATGGAAAACTCATTTCGATTCCAAATCGCTTCAATAGTCGTATCTTCCAATTATATACCTTTACGTTTAAAAATGAGTCAAAAATCGTGTCATAAAATTTTGCGTTGTTCAACAGATCACTTGAAAACCACCCAAAACGAAAAATTGTTATTCATTCAAACGCTACTTTACACGGCGCGCTAAAAAATCTCGTTTCGAGAAAAAACGCTTATAGATTTCACTAAAGAAAACAGGTATCAAATTAATCCATATATTTTGCTTACAGTTACTTCGCGATTCCTTATACCTACGAAGAAAAGAATTCAGCAAGCGTGCAGCTGTGCCCCGTCAGGTCCCGTATACCCGTTTATCAGCCCTCGCTTTCAATTGACTGTAACTTCTTAATTTCGAATTTTATCTAGCAATTCTAAGAGCTTATTCTACACACCATGAAAACTCTAAAAATTTAGAAAAAAAAAATCTTTTTTTTTTCTTTATGATCGGTAACATCCCTTTAAATGTTACACGTTCTAACAGATCAGTAAACCAATTTATGCGATTACAAAATATATTATTACACCACAACAGGCTTATAAATTATTAACATAACTTGACATAACATATTTATTAACATTCAACATATTTATTATAATAACTTTAATTACCTTTACGAAATTGTCTTTTAGTCAACAAACTTTAACATTTGCCGTAAAGAAAATATGATAACAAAGACACAAAAAATAATGTTTTTTAATAAATGTACGAAAATGATCTTCCTCGAATATACTCTTTCTCGGAGGAAATTTTGATAATTTGAATTTTCTTTAATTTTAGGAGTTTTTATCAACCACCGCTTCCTTAATTAATAAGGTTGGTAAATCGTGTATTTCGTATTCAATTAGCTCCTTCAAAAATGTTCCTTTAAGACTGAGCTTCCATATTTTTTCTGTAGCAAAATTTCACTAGTGTTAAATTAAATTGCAAATTAATTTTGTCACGCTACAGCTTCTGAATTCTATTTATATCATTCATCGGGCCCGTAGCTGTATAAATTTGCAGCTTAAAAGTAAATTATAAATAATTAGATTTTTTAGTAAACAACGTAATATTTTTCTCTCAAAGGTACAATTAACTCTTAACAAAATGAAGCTTTCTTGTAACCTATGTGTAATCTTCATATATTTCCAATTTTTTTCCACATTTTTCCAATTTCTAATTTATTTTAGTTCTCTTAAAGAATTAAATAAAACGATTTTGTGCTGTTTAAATGCTTATTTATTTCTAATAAATGCAGTAAAACCTCTGAATAACGGTCACCTGGGGAACGCGAAATTTCTACGGTTCTCGAATGTGTCCGCTTTCAAAGGTAAAATTGTACAAATATATAGGTGTTGGGATCAAGAAAGTTTTCATTAAATAGAGATTGTTGCTATTAAGGGATGTCCATTATGGAGTTTTTGCTGTATTTAGTTATTCTATTTTTTAAAGAAATGGCTCTAAATTATTTTTTTCTATTAAAACCATTATTTTTTTGTAACTGTAGTGTTATTTTCTTGTTCCTACATTTTTTTTCTGTAATCTACCTCTACTCTAATACTTAAAACATTAATAGTACGATTATTTAGTATTACTAGTAGATTTTCAGTTTTTAAATTACTATTTAATAGCTAATTAATTACCTTCACAGTACTTTTGTTCTTAAAGTTCTTATCTCTAGTGGTCACTAAAAAATTAATATTCAATTTAAAGATATTTCATTTTTCGAGCAGTGTTATGTAACCTATATACGTGTATATATATTACATATTGTACCTAAAGTATTACTGATATAATTTATGTTTTTTAATGCTGTTAACATATGCAAGATAAGGATATTTGTTTTAATTATGATATACTTAAAAATAACAGCCATTAAGTAATAACATTTTATTGAATCTAAATAATTAATCTTATTTTCGAAAGAACTATTTTCATAAAAACTGAGCCATTCAGTAATAACATTTATTTGAATCTAAATAATTAATCTTGTTTTCGAAAGAAATATTTTCAGAAAAACTGTTGTGTTCAAATATTTAAATATTTTATTTCGATCACTAAATCTTTCGACATTTTTCAAATACGCATCTAGTTGTTTCAAATTCAAACTTATCGTTTATATTTCTAAATAATTTTGCTAATTAAAACTCGTTAGGACTAACTTGTTTTCAAGCTTTTTATCTTTTTTAATATATATATATAACCTTATCCATAAATGTACTCCTAATTAACTCAAATACTTGAAACCCTATGTTATTTTTATCACATGCATAAAATTCCTCTTATTGAAAATTTCTTCATCTTCCTTTTATTTTCAACGGAATAAATTTCACAATGGGATTTTTCTTTTAATCTCTTTTTTTAATGAAATACTTCGAATTTATAAATTAAAGAAATGTAATAAGGTTTCTTATGCAGTTATATATTAAGATTTTGAAATCAGAGTGCTCCAGAAAGTGTAAACAGATGGTCTCTCTAAAAAAAAATAATAAGTTAAGTAGTTTCTTATATCTTTCTTCTAATATAATTTGTCAAAGTCTTTTTTTAAATGAAGGACAAAATATCTGTTTCTACTGTTAAAAAAAATATGAAAATTGATAAATGAAGAAATGAAATACATGGTTTAATTTATAGAAAAAAAGACAGCGCTACAAAGCGTAAATAATTAAAAACTTAAATTCACACTGTAAAAGAAATCAGCAGGAATACAGAAATTATAATTGGCAATCATGTTTCAGGTCAATTTCCAGTTTAATTTACACACATTTGTATGAAAAGAAGCACTCTTTAGAAAAAACTCCGATCTTCCTGTGCAAAAATTAGCGTATTTTCGTCAAATTTCGGAAATACCATTTTTTTTTTCATGTGTGTATATGTGTATGCTACGCTGTTTGTATTCCAAAAATTAATATTAAAAATAGGGGGGGATACGTGAAGATTTGAGTATTGAATGCCGCTATTTCTTCCGAAGAGGAATGATATATATGTTTCTAGCGGCTAATAATATTTTTAAATGTTAATAATGTATTATTACTAGTAAATAGTAATATTATTTAAATTTTTTTTTGTATTTTTACTGATTGGTAACATTGAACTTCATATTTATTTGTAGAGCTTCCCATTGCGTTGGTCAGCCATTTTATATTTCAATATACGAAACCATGAAGACAATGCCTTTGTAAACAATGTGTAATATTATTTACAAAGTTGTAACTCTTAGATATTTTTTTTTTCGAATTAAATCTGTTTGAAATCTTTTTCTCATATTTTAATAGTATTTTTCTCTAAAAGACGCATTAAAAGTAAAGATGTCCGTATTATATGAGGGTGTGGTACAAAAATACTGTATTTTAAAACAGTTAGTTTATTCTATAGAAAATTATCAGAATATCATAGTGTTTAAAGTAAGATTAAATATTTTAATTGAACTGGGTGTACAATGTCATACTGGGTCTACTAAATTGGGTGTACTAACTAAGTGTATTAAATGTCAAGCATAAAATTTGATTTAATTTTATTTCAAAGATGTCAATGTCATTAAACTTGGGTGGTAAAAAGTAAAATTAAATGTTACTCATTTGCATAGTCTTATATTAGAAGTTAGGTATAAATTAATTTCATTTCTCAATGTATTATTTAAAAATAAATGTGCTCCGAACGTAGGCGAAAAAAAATTAACATTTTTTTATAATAAATTTTTTTCTGTATTTTCTTTTTTGCGCCTGCAGCAGCAAAGAACACATAAGTGGTGTAATCGATTACATTGTGTTAGCGCTCGTGTGATGTAACAGCACTTTTGTTGAATATTGTTATACAAAAGAGAGGGTAGATTTAATTTGCTTACCTTATCTGTGCTTAATATTTAATAATAATAATAATAATTTCGTTATAAATTTCAGTGTGCTCTGTAGGAAAGAAACAGGATATTAAGTCTAGCGTATTATTTTATGAAATATTTTAAAAATTAGAATATTATTTTCTTATAAACTAGCTGGACTTCTTTCGGCTAAATGGTCTTTTCGATGGCAGCCAAAATAAATTTTTACATGCAAACAAGAAATAAATAAATCAAGCTATTTTCCCTAAATTATACAAAAATAACTAATAGAACAATAAGAAAAATCGTGTAAATAAATATTTCGCTATATAAATAAAATAAACTTTATCCATCAGTCCTCAGACATATTTTCTATAAGCCTGTAAGGTATATTACCTGCAGGACTGCCCCATAAAGGCAAAACATCTTTCAGTAATTAATGCAAAAGTTGGTGGTATTAATAACTATCTATTTAGATATGAAAGTATACATATACCAGTGTACACAAATGCTAATAAAGCCATTAATAATGTAGAAGAAAAATTATGAAGAAACTATATTACTTAGTCTTTGATCTTAAAAAGGGTGTATTATTTGAACGCATTGATTAAGGCGTAATCTTATTTATGACATGCGATGAGAAATTAAGATAAATTAAGAACGCACAAACAATGCATCTACGTAACTTGTAACCTATACTTTAAACAAATGTACATCAATTTGTTAAAAGCTAAATTCATGAATGTTTTAAACGAAAACAATTCATTTTTTGTTTTATGAACATAACTCGCAAGCATTAAAAATGACATACCTAAATAGAGTCTATTCAATAATCCGATAATAATATTCCTCATCTTAGCTTGCAAGCTTATCAACAGGGTAATAAATTTCAAATTCTTTTTTGCCATCTCAATAATTTCCACAAAGTCAATAACAGCCATTTCGCGCCCTCTGTTTTTCCATTTTAGAAATCACTATGCAAAAAGAGAGTTAAGTTGCCTAAAACACATTCTAAAACTAAAACCGGACTTCATTGGGTCATAGGCGAATGTCGTCAAAGGCCTTTTCTGATTTTATTAACTGGGCAGGAATGAAGTGCATATTGTTCATAATGATTTTCAGGAACGGTAAAAATCCCAATCAAATAAAAAATTTTAGAAGAGGTTTAACTTAGTTAGGAATGAAAATTTGGATACCGATACCTCCAAGTATATACATTTGGAAAGTAACTCATCTCTCGAAAATGAATTTTTTAACGATCTTTCTAAAAAAGTAACTTTTATACAGTTAGATTAAAAAAATAATTTTGAGAAAAAATTACCGACTGGCTTATGAATTGTGTAGCGGTGAATCATATGTTACAGATTGTTACGGATTTTGTAAATAGTTAGTGTTTGTGCTTAAAAACAATGTAAATAGTTCAATTAAGCTCTATTCATAAACGTATGCTACAGTATGGTCCCATGATATGTACTTTTATAATATAGATTGTATAGAGTTTTTTTAATCTTAGCATTAGTATTGAAAACAGTCCAATTTTTCGTACTGAAACAATTCCAGTTAATGTAAAAGATTAGCGTATTATTCTGCAAAAGATAATGAACAAAATACGATGTTTTGCTAAAAGTAAGCTTGTTTAGGATTTATCAAAATTACAATTATCTCAAAACCCTAAATTTATTTATAAATTTTAATGTTTGAAACATTAATAGAAAAGTCCAAAGTAGTTGTGCATTAACATTCAATATTAAGTTTGTAATACTGTTGCAGTTAAATGTTTTTTATGTGTGTGAAATCTTTAGTTTATCTTCTTTAAAAGAACTAAATTTATCACGCTTCTTTAAATATTCGTATTCAATTAATAAGATACTGTATAACCCCGATTTAATGGTTTCCTCAATTTAACGATACAATTTAACTGTCTAAGTTCATCTATATTTATTTTTATGAGTACCTGGTAGAACGAGCTTAGCTCATTTTTGTTTTTCTATTTTCATATTGTATTTAATTCGGAGGAAAAAATATTTTTTATGTTTACCTAAAAATTTCATTTATAGTTTCTAAAATTAATAAAAACAAATGCTGACAACACTTTTTTGAGCTTTTGGTTTTTCTATTATTCTATATCCATCGTCTTTACGCTGTCCAGATAACATGTTTTTGCATTAGTTAAGTACTAAGATGGTTGACTGTTGGGGGTATTCAATAGTTCTATCCATACAACATTAAGACTGTGACAATATATTTTTTTTTATGTATAAATACTTTTAAACGGTTACGCCTCTTTCCACGCTTCTTCCATTACACAGAAAAAAAAAATGTTTTTGCAGTATAATACTGGCATCCATGCTGCCAGTATTATAGTGTAAAATTAACAGTAAAATAAGCTACTATATTATTTAAACTTATTTCTTGTCTTTTGTTGGCTTTATAATGGACAACAAATGTGGCAGATCCAGAAAAAGATATTTGTCTCAAAAAGAAATAAAAGAATTTATGACACTTCCTTCTGATTCCGAAGATAATATATGTTTGATGATGATGATGATGATGACTACTTCGGTCTGGATTACATACTAGCTGAGAAAAATAAACATGATAATGAAACAATGAGTGATGAATAGGGAAAGAGTATTAGTCCTTCTACGTCAACTATTAGTAAGAATGATATTGATAATCAAAGCCATGGGACTTTAAAATATGTGTTCATGCTGGAGTTTCTGGCATGTTTATTATTTAGAAATATTCCAGAGTGCAAATTGGTGGAAGAATGCTACCCTAAAAAGAATATGGCGCAGCTGGTGATGTAGTTTTGCGTTTGTGCCATGATATAGCAAAGGAAGAGAGGCTAATGACTTATTAGAGTTCAAAATTAGCATAGCAACAAGCCTAATATATACATAAACCTCATCATTTATGTTGAAGAAAAAGGGTCGACCATCCGCAAGTGGTTCTCTTACTTTCAAATGTCCAGGAGAGAAAAGAAAATTGTCTTTAGTTACGAAAGAACTAAGATATGACAATGGCAAACATTATCCAAAAAAGTCTGATGTTAAATTTGCTCTGACGTGCAATAATGAAATCTGTTCGAGTAAAACAAGATATATTTGGGGCCGCAGTCAAGTACATTTATGTACAGAATGTTTCAAACATTTTTATCAAAACTGAATTTTGTCCCAGAAGAAAAGTAAGCATATTGTAATAAATGCAACCTTACAACACTATTGTAACAAATGTAACATTACTGCATACAAGCCTCATATGAGGTTACTCCTAAAACTACCTTAAGAATAAATAAATTAAATAAAATCAAGTTTCTTGTGATTATTCACATCTATTTCAAGATAATTTGCCAACGAAATTTTGTTTGACTGTTTCAAAATAATTCATGCATGAGAGGGTTAGTGAGTCATTTAGGGTCACTGTGGGTAAAGCTAATTTTATTTTATCTGCTAAATGGCTTTAACGATTTTGACTAAATTTCGTATCCTACATTTTTGGGATACAATAAGACCATTGGACTGGGTCGCATTCTCGAGAAAATTTCATTAGTGGGTCATATGGGGGTCACTGGGTCAAATAAATTTTATCTAAAAAACGGCTCTAACGATTTTGACTAAATTTTGTATCCTACCGTTTTGGGGTACGAAAAGACCATTGGGCCGGGTCACATGTTTGAGAAAATTCGATTAGTGGGTCATTTTAGGGTCACTACGGGTCAAACTAATTTTATCTAAAAAAGCCTAAAACGATTTTGACTAAATTTTGTATCCTACCGATTTGGTGTACGAAAGACTATTGGGCTGGGTCACACGTTAAGGGTCACATGTTAAGGTCCAAGGTAATTTTATCTTATCTAATAAATGTCTTTAACGATTGACTAAGTTTTGTGTCCTACCTTTTTGGGATACAAGAAGACCATTTGGCTGGTTCGAGAAAATTCGATTAGTGGGTCATTTGGAGGTCACTATGGGTCAAACAAATTGCATTTAAAAACGGTTTAAGCGATTTTGACTAAATTTTGTATGCTACAGTCGACTGCAAAAAAATAAATAAATAAGTAAATAAATAAATAAACGCCGGTACCCCTTCTGTTCACGCTCAAATTGAAGTTATATTAAAGTGGGTTTTGAATCGAACTATGCATTTTGAATCCCGCAGTGGAAAAGCGAAGGGAGGGGCGGTCCCAACTGCCGCATTCCAATCAAGTTGTTTTAACACTTTTCAACAGAATTGAAAAGCAAAAAATGGGGATACCAACTGCCGCATCTAATCGAGTTGCTTTTAACACTTTTCAAAATAGTTGAAAAGCAAATATGCATACATTCATGCATCAGCAAAGGGGCGGTCCCAACTGCCGCATCACGGCATTCCGATCTAGTTGTTTTAACACTTTTATACATTTTGAACATGAAATATATTTAGTATGTAGTTTATTAGTATACAAGTTTATTTTGAATCACGCAGTGGAAAAGCGTAGGGAGGGGCGGTCCCCACTGCCGCATTCCAATCTAGTTGTTTTAACACTTTTCAACAGAATTGAAAAACAAATAATGGGGGTACCAACTGCCGCATCTAATCTAGTTGCTTTTAACACTTTTCAACATAGTTGAAAAGCAAATATGCATACATTCATGCATCAGCGAAGGAGCGGTCCCAACTGCCGCATCACGGCATTCCGATATAGTTGTTGTAACACTTTTATGCATTTTGAACATGAAATATATTTAATATGTAGTTTATTAGTATACGAGTTCATTTTGAATCCCGCAGTGGAAAAGCGTAGGGAGGGGCGCTCCCAACTACCGCATTCCAATCTAGTTCTTTTAACACTATTCAACAGAATTGAAATGCAAATAATGGGGGTACCAACTGCCGCATATAATCTAGTTTCTTTTAACACTTTTCAACATAGTTGAAAAGCAAATATGCATACATTCGTGCATCAGCGAAGGGGCGGTTCCAACTGCCGAATCACGGCATTCCGATCTAGTTGTTTTCACACTTTTATGCATTTTGAACATGAAATATATTTCGTATGTAGTTTATTAGTATACGAGTTCATTTTGAATCCCGCAGTGGAAAAGCGTAGGGAGGGGCGGTCCCAACTGCCGCATTCCAATCTAGTTCTTTTAACACTTTTCAACAGAATTGAAAAGCAAATAATGGGGGTACCAACTGCCGCATCTAATCAAGTTTAAGAAAAAGCTACTGTGTACGAACATTTGCGACTTAAAAGTAACCCCGATAGCGAATATCAGTTTTCTATCCCAATTCTAAATAAATCATAATTTAGAATGATAAACAACAATTACTGATAATTTCTATTTTTTAAATTTCGAATTTTATAGAAACCATTCTTTGCGAGAGTTTACATCTTAAAAGAAATCCCCATGCTAAATTTGAAGTTTTAAACCCAACAGTATCACAGAAATTGCAATTTTAGAAAATTTTTAGTTCCTTTTAAATTTCGAATTTTTTAGAAACTGTTCGGATACGATTCACTTACGTATGGAAAAAGTTATCCATGTATAATTTCAAGTTTCTATTCTAAAATTTATAAAAAAAAAACCTAATTCAGAACATTTTCCTCTCATTTCAGCATTCTAAATTTCCAAATTTTTAGAAACTTTTCTTAGCCGGAAGCTTATGTCTTAAAATTAACCACCATGCCAAATTTTAAGTTTCCAGCACCAAAACCATCACAGATTTTTAAACTTTAGAATGTTTGTTTGGTCCTATACCCTTTGAAATTTCGTTTTTTTTTAAACTATTTTGTACCAGCGTTTACATATTAAAAATGACAGAATTGACAAATTTTAAATTTCTATCCGTAGTAATTCCATATAAATCGTAATTTAGAATGTTTTTAGAATGTTCTCAGTTTTTTTCATTTTCTAAAATTCCCCTCTTTTTTAAGTGCTTGATCCAGAATTTACGTCTTAAAAGTAATAGACATGTTAAATTTCAAGTTTCTATTCCTAACAATTCTACATAAATTGTAATTTAGAAATTTTTCCACTCATTTCACACTTTTAAATTTCGAATTTTTTAGAAAACAACAACCATGCCAAATTTCAATTTATTAGCTCTTTCAATATCACAAAAAGGGCAAGTTTAGAATGTTTGTTGTTCATCCATCTATACTTGCGAAAAGTGGCTCTGACGTAAAATATAGTCTATGTCGGAGCAGAGACTGCCACCTTTACTTTTGAAATTCTTTCGGTAGTTCCAGTAGTTTCCCCTACAAGCAAGTAAAAAAGATTTTTTTTTATATATAATATTATTATAGATGTAGAGATAAAGTTATATCTACCAAACAATTAAAAATAAACTAAAAAAGTATAATAAGTTCAGTATTCAGCTCCTGGTGGCCGACTATTGGACATGTAAGCAAAATTAATACCCAATGGTCGGCCACATTAAAATTAATTAAAAGCAAAAAATTTATTTACTTTTTATACTCAAAAACATTAGTTTATTTACCCTGCTAATACTCTAGCCTTATAATTTTAGAAAAAAAAATTAATACTTGCCTTTTAAAAAATTGCCATCAGTTAACAAAAAAAAACAGGAACAATGGTGATTTGACCTCTATCTTGAAAAAAAAATGGCTGATTACAAATTCAATAAAAATACCCACAATTCTTTGGTGATGGTTTGTGACTTATGAAAGATGGCTGCATATAACCAAATTGTAATAATTCATTTAGAACCAAAAATAAGCTATGCGTAAGGCATTTTATCTCCATGTGGCCGACTAATGGTACATTTACCCTATATATATTTTTTTTTTTCGAAGACTACCACGTTGCATACCACGATGCATATTCGAATGTACATTAATTAAATTTTGTGCAATGATTTAAAAAATATTTCTCACACATATACCCACAAACATTTGTATCTAATGTCGAAAAAATATTTTAACTACTAATAACTGTATCATACTCAGTTCACAAAAATGCAATAACTTAAATTTTCGTAAATATATAAGCAAAACAAATGAACTATAAGGTGAAAAATTAAAGACTTGTTATGAGTTATTTCTAAAGGAAAATTATTAATAACTAAATTAAGTTTTAAATAATTTAATTTATCCGGATAATTTAACGAAAAAAGATAAACAAGATAAATTTTATTATTATTGATACACTTTTAATAGCTGGAACAGTGCCTAACATTAACTTTAAGATAGTGCAAATATAATAGCTAAATTACTCTCTTTTAAGTGATCAGTTGTCATAAACTGTTTCACTTGTAGAACAAATCAAAACGTTTGTCCCCTCGGATAAACATCCGATACATTATGTTTAAAAATAAGTAAAAAGCAATGTATTCCACACTTTAGATATTTTTATTTATATTTTATTTATATTTGTATTTTATATAATTCATGTTGGTTATAAGAACACATGAACAAAATATTCCTAAAACATACTCAAGAAAATCCATTTATGTAAAGTAATTTCTGTACATATTGCTGAACATAAAATTAGTGTTTGAATAAATTAATAACGAAAAATAAAAGGAATACGTAGTAGTAATTATAAATGTAAAAATTAATTAAAACTTACGGTCGTGATTAATAATTTACCTTATTTAAATTGAAAGATGAGGTAATTACCATTTTATGTTAATTGCGATAATTTTCCATTTAAACGCATTAAATATACAATATATGAAACAAAAAAAAATTCATAATCATACTTTAATGAGAATTAAATTTTATACGTTAAAAAGTGTTTATTTTTAGAATAGTTTGTGAGCTATAAAAAAAAGAGAAATGTTTTTCTTCTTAAAAACTCACGATTATTATTTATATTCAAAATGTAATTTACCTGTAACTTAATAAAATGATAAATGCTTCCAATATTTTCAAATTATAATCAATACTCTTTTTTAAGAAAAGGAAATTTTTTGAGCATATGCTATATCTAATTCATTCTTTTAGAATTCACAATTAAAAAAAAACTTCGTTAGATTAAAAAAAAAAACTTGTTCCCTATTATATTATTTATTACCCTGATTACCCTGATAAAATAATACGTCAGCGATGTTTGTCTTCTTACTGTAAATCAATTACATTAAAATTTATGAAATATTTCTTTTTTGCTATGATTTTTTTTTTTTTTTTTTTTTTTTTTTTAATGAAAGTAATGTGAAACTTTATATCATAAGTGCTTTCTCGATTTCTTTATGCTCTAAAAATAATCTGAAACCTTATTTTGCATCTTATATTCAATATTTAAACTGAAATATGAAATATGAAGTATGAAATAAGTGAACTTTTCTCTTTGATATATTTAATGATGTACGCAAATATAAATATTTTTTCAAGAAACTTTTAGAAAAAATATATAGATTATATTTATAAAAATGTCTGATTTGTTCTGATAAATTACTTTCTTTGTCATATTTTTATTTTCAAGTAGAAGAAAATAGAAATTATTCAATATTATGATTTCCTTTTAACTCCTGGATAAAAAGACAGATACATTTATAAACACACACACACACACACATATATATATATACCAAAGTTTTATCATACATATGTATGTATATATATATACATTACCATAACACCAACTTAAACTATGAAATAATGATTACGTATGTAATAATTAGTTGACAATGAAAGTATTCCCCAACACACTAAATATAGAGACCAAAAACTTATTTAAAAGAAGAAGAAATTAAATTAAAAATTGAATAAATGAAATTGAATGAATGAAATTGAATGAATGAAATGAAATTCGTTGAATTTTGACAGAATTATCAAGTCCTAAATGCCTAAATACCACAAATAAAATGAGTGGTTTCATCATCATATTAGCGATAATATTGCTAAAGAATATGATTTTGGGACTACCACTCATAAACAATGAATCAAATCTGTGAAAAAATAAAAAATAAATACAATATTAAAAAGGAAAGAAACCATACCTATAATATACAGATAAAACTTAAAATAGAGTCATAAAGTACATAATCCATTTCGATTTAAAAAGATAGCTGTGCACCACATGAACCACACATGAACACAACCAAACAGAGGGAATGAATTGCAAAAAATCATTATATGTTGCTAAATTTAGTTTAAAAAATGATTTACCATGTTGCCAGAATAGATGTTAGAATAATATCAATATTATTGTAAAGCAACAGAAACCATGGTGCTGCCAACTATTAGGGTAAAAAGTGAATATAAGCTGAATAAAAATAGCATTGGATGAAAAATTAATATTTAAAAATTAAACCATATACTATCTAAAGATGATAGCAATTAGTTAAATAATAAATAAATGAAATTAATTAATAAATAATAAATAGAATATCCAATTACATTAAAGTAATGGATGTATTAATGAATAATTCTATGTTAAAAATAAGATGTAAGATGGAAAAATTAATAATTAAAGCAACATAAAAATATGTGCACCATGAAATGACATAGCAACTATTAAATAGCTGTGCCAAAAAGGCAGCATCACAAAAATTAAATTAAATTAAAATACTAAAAATTTGAATTAAAGGAAATTAAATTAAATTTGAACAAGGGATTTAAAATTAATAATAATTAAATATTGAAATTAATTATTAACATATAATGTTTATTCAAACAAAGTTAAAAATTAAATACTCTTGATATAAGTGGTAAGGGTAGAACTTTTAATAAAAATTAAAACATGTATTATATTAACACTTTAGAAAAGTATACATTATATTAGAAGTTAATATGATATTGTCCAGCGTAGGCATTAATCTAAATGCATTAGATCAAAAACATTCTTAATATTAATGAATATAAATTCATTTAAATTATTAAATAATGAATATGTAAATATAACTAAATTAATATACATATAAAATATCACATCACAGATTTTTCCATTATAAAATGTGTAATATCAAACGTGTGTGTATATATATATATATTTACCTATGTTTAGTATTTTATATCCATTATATAAATATGTTAATGAGACTTACACTGATTAACTGTTTTAAATTTGTTCTCTAAAAAAGAAAAGATGTAATAAGCGTTACATCTTTACAAAATAACACCAGAGAAAAAAATAAATCTGAAATTTGACCATATTTCAAAGGGAATTGTTCGTGAATAATAATAATACCTGACTACTGGTCAGAGTCACGGCGTGATTCGAGGGATTAAGATTAAGTATTGGTCGTTGAACACTGACAGTTATAAACTATAGTATAGATGTATACAATCTCTGGCATGCAATTTATTTTTATCTCGCCTGTATAAGGGTGCAGACACAAAAGACATCCAATATTTCGTGAAGGCAAAAATCCAGCAAATCAGCTAGAATTATATTAAAATTTTATTTTCGAGTGTTCTTAGATCTTCAAACTAAATAGAAGCACCACTCTCATCTATGAAATCATTATACACTGAGTGGCCAAAATATTACTTACGAACACCCTTCATTTAAATTTCGACTCGTCTATGTATCACCTGCGCTGATGTAATAAACCTGATTTGCTGATAAAAAGCTTTCTCCTGGCAAGAAGCACTAGTTTGTAATGAAATTTGTCCTTCCATGGGTAAAACGAGATATTTTAAAGACTTCGAACGCGAAATGATACTGGGTGCTAAACAGGTTTGGTTTCACTATTTCTGAAACAGCTAATCTTTTTTGGGTTTTCTCGTATACTAGTGTATCGATTGGTCAAGGAAATGACACCTAAGTTTGAAAACTTGAAGTGAAAGGTGGAATAGTGGTTTCACTTTGAACTAAAAAAAGGCTGATATGCAATGCAGCAACAGAAGTACTATAACAGAGCAAATTGCAATGCAATAATACTTAGGATAATTACAAAGATGTTTGTACACTTTACAAGTCAGATCTTAAATCGAATTCGTTTTAATATAGCTGGCGGCCAGCAAGAATTCGTTTTTTCCCCTCAAAATAGAAAAAAAGCGCTTTTTGTGTGCTAAAGAACGTTGACATTGGACATTCCATGAGCAGAAAAACTTGTCTGGTCTGACGAGTCCAGATTTCCTTTTCATGACGCTGATGGATCCGTGTGGTGCGCAGGCAGCACGAAGCCATGGAATCGTCATGCCACATGTCAACTGTTCAAGAGCGTGGTGGTTGAATCACGGTCTGATGAGCACTTTTCTGCTTACACTTGGTCCCTTAGTTCCATTAGAAACATCCCTCGAATGTACCTCCATGTCTTTTTGGACTACGTGCACCCGTGTATGGCCATTGCTTTTCCTCATAGCTATTGTATTTCTAGATAGAAAATGGACCCTCCCACTGGGATAGAATCATCTCATATTGGTTTGAGAAACATGATTCTGTGTTTCAATTGCTTCAATAGCCTCCTCAGTCACTTTATTTCAACACAATTGCGCATTTGATGAAGTGAGAAGATATATTAAAAGTTTCAAAACATCACCATTCAATCTGAGAGAATCATGAACTGCCAATTGCTTAGCATGGGCTAATATTCCTCCTCCACGATTTCAGCAACTTGTAGAATCCATGTCTGGAAGACTATCTGCTGTCATCAAAATCAGAGGGCGTTCAAACGTAGCAGGGTGTTACTTTTATTTTCCCACTCAGTGTAGTATTTCAATTTAATATTATGTTTAATATTATTTCGTTTAATTATACAACTTCCTGCGTGTGTAGAGGTTAGTAAATAGATTGACAGGGAAAAGGGTTAAATTCAATACAAATGGTACTTATAATTTTAATACGATTGCATTTTATTCAGCCTCGGCTATCTTCATCTTAAATAACTTAAATTATTTATAATATTCTTCATGCGTTTCATAGAATTACACACATTCTTTGTGAAGATAGAGTTCACACAAATTTTACTGCACGTAGACAGACAAGATAGTCAGATGTAGATAAAAAAAATAGTTAGACGGATTCAGGAAATCCCAAAGCATTTAAATACATGAAAAACTGAAAACGTACGTAAACAAACGAATTTCGGTACTTTTTCCTAATTGAGAAGAAAAAAAATAAAAATAATCAACCCTATTATGTTTAAAAAAAAAACTTGAAAATTTTTAGGTATAGTAAATATATATAACTTTATAAAATAATATTCTGGGCCTGAAACTAGATTTACCTTTATCCATTGTGCTTCCAAAACACACAGACTATACATTCAGACCTTTGTGCACCTAGTTCATGCAGATTTTTCAAATAACATGCAAAACAGGCGTGTTTGTTTGGTTAAGCTTTCCTCGGGTTTCATTCCATGCTGTATTTCCATTTATATAAATATATTCATGTTACTTCCCAGAAATCCCTGAAGCATGCTTTGACATGTGTTTTCAAGTAAGTGGAATTCGTACAGGGTTTAGAGAAAAGTGAGCAACTTTTCCCTCAGGCGCTAAAAAGATCACGCTTGTCATACCCCAATTTTATAAAGGTACCTTTTAATATAGTTAATTCAAAGCAAATTTAAATATTTAAATTTAAATTAACATTTAGAATTGAAATTTCAACTATATGTACAGACGAAGTGATAATTAAATAATTTTCAAAAGTTACACTAAAAATATATTGCGTTATTCATGCAAATATTTCATATTACTATGTATAAATTAAGCAAACTAGTGTATCTAAAGTGGTATCCAAGTGTGACACCCTAGCAGTGTGTACCCAAAGAGGCATCTTAGCTTTAAAATTCAATAATTAATTAACTATATCAAATATGAAGAAGAAATACGTAACATGTTCATCACGTAGTAGTTTTCTACAACATTGTTTTAAAACTAGTTCCATTTATGAACACTGCGTTGTTTAAAAGTTAAAAATACTAAAATTAATATGTAAAACTGAATTAAAAATCTTTCAATTTTTACTCTTATTTCTAATTTAAAAAAAAAAAAGATTGTTTGCACTTTCAAATTTTAACGACAACTTGGGTATTAATATAGTTTGAGACGCTGCCATAATTGACGAAATTTGTAAACTATTATTTACATATTTATTAAAATTATTGAACTAGTTTTTTGAAGAACTGTATACAAAATTTATAAACTAGCTGATAAATATGTCACTTTTTACTTTCTTCTATCTATAATGGAATAAAGTAATGTAATCGAAATTTTTTCAACTTCCAGTTTTCGACATATTTACACGTTTAGGGGTCAGCTATACCGATAAACAAGATTACACAAAATGTCTGTCTATCCGTCTGTGTGTCTGCCCGTGTGTCCGTGTGTCTGTCCTCAATGTATCATCGAAAAGTGTATGAAGTTATGCATGGAGTTGAACAAAATTTCTTTATAGGTTTATGAGTATGGCCAGCAGTTCGTGCAGATATTCCGCCGAAAGGGGGTGCGGTAATAGCGATGTTTGCACCATTCTCATTATTGTACTATCGCAAAATGTGTAGAATGGAACCAGGTTTCACTTATACGTTTTTGGCTATTGCCAGCAGATCCTACTTGAAGTTAGAGATATTCCGATTAAGGGGCGCTGTAATAGCGATTTGTGTGCCAATTTTATTATAGTATCATCGAAAAGTTATGCATAGAATTGAACCAAATTTTATGTGCATGTTTTTGATTATTACCTACAGGTCCCAATTGAATTTGGGGCTATTCCGACAAAAAAGAGCGCTGTGATAGCGATTTTTGTGCAATTTTCTCGATCTTTCGTAGTTTTGTTGTAAATTAGCTTCGCAAGCAGCTGACGTATGATAGAATAATGAAAAGTATTGATTTTATTGGCGCTATGATAGCGAATTTTGAAGTATTAACATATATGAGATAGAAGATAGTTTTCGGATTGGCACATCCGAAAAGTTTCAGCTTTATATTTATAATAGTTCATAGTTAATGAATTGTTGCGTCCTTTTTAGCTCACAGGCTATCAAAGCCTGAGAGCTTATGTGCCCGCCGGTTCTGTATGTATGTATGTATGTATGTACGTACGTATGTATGTACGTAACGCGATAACTCTTCATAGAAATATCCGTTTTCCTTCAAATTTTGTTTATAGGTTCACTGTGTTAAGGCGCTTCCCTGATTAGTTTTCGGGATTGGTTGGTTAAGTATAAAGGGGGGGGAACGGCGGGGACTAATCCCCCCCCCCCTTAATTTATATAAATGGGTTTTTCATGCAGAATTATTCCGTTTTCCTTCAAATTTTGTTTATAGGTTCACTGTGTTAAGGCGCTTCCCTGATTAGTTTCCGGGATTGATTGGTTAAGTATAAAGGGAGGGGGACGGGGGGGGGGTAATCCCCCCTTAATTTATATAGATGGGATATAAATGGGTTTTTCATGCAGAATTATCCCATTTGCTTCAAAATTTGTTTATAGGTTCATTGGGTTAAAACGCTTTCCTGATTAGTTTTCGGGATTGATTGGTTAAGTATAAAGGGGGGGAACGGGGGGCTAATCCCCCTTAATTTATATAAATGGGTTTTTCATGCAGAATTATCCCTTTGCTTCAAAATTTGTTTATAGGTTCATTGTGTTAAGACGCTTCCCTGATTAGTTTTCGAGATTGATTGATTAAGTATAAAGGGGGGGAACGGGGGGGCTAATCCTCCCCTTAATTTATATAAATGAGTTTTTCATGCAGAATTATCCCATTTGCTTCAAAATTTGTTTATATGTTCATTGGGTTAAGACGCTTCCCTGATTAGTTTTCGGGATTGATTGGTTAAGTATAAAGGAGGGGAACGGAGGGGTAATCCCCCCTTAATTTATATAAATGGGTTTTTCAAGCAGAATTATTCGATTTTCTTCAAATTTTGTATATAGGTTCATTGTGAAAATGCGCTTCTCTGACTAGTTTTGGGGGTTCATTGGTTAAGTATAAAAGTGGAAGGGGGGGGGGCTAATCCCCCTTAATTCAGATAAATGGTTTTTTCACGCAGAATTATCCGATTTTCTTCAAATTTTGTATATATATATTCATTTTAATAAGACGTTTCCCTGATTAGTTTAAGGGGGTTCATTAGTTAACTATGAGGGGGTAACGGGGGGAGGACCCCCCCTTAATATATTGTCGATTTCTTTATTTTTCGAGGGGCTTATTTCAAATTCCTTGAAATACGAGTATAATATACAATTAGTGTGAATAGCCTGTGAGCTCAATGCCCTCAGTTTAACTGGACAGTTTTCTTTTTATTTATACACCTTGTAGTAATGCAATTCATACTCACATAGAAATAAGAAAAATAGGCTTCAATTAAGAGAGCTGAAAAAAATATTGGACAATTTTTAAAATTTTGTTTCTTTTAATAGCACCAGAGCATCAAGCCCAGGTTTTTTTTTTTTTTTTAATCTCTAATTGGCTTTTTTAATACATATATATATTTAATTGCTGACTAACATTACCAAAACATATAAAATATTTAATCAAATAAAGTTTTGAAATTTATTAAAAGCGATAATCTCTTTTATTAGCCGCATTTTAGAGTTTAATAGTGCAAGAAAGGGTCAAAGACTTTGGTACTTACAGCAGCCTTTTTTATTCTACTTGTTTCAGTGCTTAAGCACTTTGTTCGATTAGATATCTGTTAAACTTGTGTTTTATTTATATTATTTTATTTATTTATTTATTTATTGATGACATGTTAATTTCGTTATGGAATATTAGCCGATGAGCTGAACATTTTATATTGTTTTAAGTGCAAACGGATTAATCTTCCATAATCAAGCTGTGCGCGGCAGAGATAGATTTTTTGAAATTAATGCTTGATAATTAATTTGAAACCATGTAAAATCAATAAATTGAGATACAGTTTTCAAACAAAATGCATTTGATAAATAAATTTTTTTCTCCAACTCGATGGTGTAAAAATTAAATGTATGCTATGTTTAGCTCTAATTAAATTGTTGCCACCGTCGATTTGACATCAGTGTTATTCATGGACACGTTTTTGCTTCATAATATAAATTTCAATTTTAACTCGCTCACCAAAGTTATTTTTACGCCAATCTCTTATATAAAAGTCAAAGTTTGAGTTTGTCCTTTATACACATCTAACAATTTTTGACCTATTTGCACGAAACGTGACATTCCCGGACGTTCCCGTTTTAGAACCCGGCAGAAAATACTGTCTACTTTACAAATTTTCTAGATAACCCCTTAACTCTACTTTTAAACACATGCCGCAATTTATCTTCAAATCTTACAAATCTTTTTTTTTATCTTCTTCTTCAAATAGGTTTTTTACTGTTGCCTCACTTATAAAAGAAACTGCGCATGGATAATAATTAAATACATAACTTTAAGGACTTGTTTATTTAATTCCTATGTTAAATTACGGTAAACATATTTAAACAGATACGAATGTGTCGCATTTAACAAATTTCAAAACTTTATTTGAATACATTATTTATATTTTTCATATAAAAAGGCTTTTTGGTGTTGAATCTAAAATATATATATTAAATGTAAAAAATAAATTAGAGTTTTCACTAAAAAACTAGTCGGATGTGTCAATCCCAAAACTTTCATCTATCTCACACAGGTTCCGCATACACTAAAAACGAATCAGCATCAATTTACATCAAGGTCTAACTGAATCTAAAGTTTTATTAAATTCCGTGCATTAGTTCTTGAGATATGACTATTGGTGAAATCGTGTCAATTCTAAAAAATAAAGCATATCTGTGCCATCTGTTCGGAGATTTACACCAAAACCTAATCCACAACAACTTATGTCAACGTCTAACTGAATCTGAAGTTTGATGAAAATCCATGCATTAGTTCTTGAGGCATGGTTATCGGGAAAATCATGAAAATTAGCATACCAGCGCCATCTGTTGGGCTATTTACCCCAAAGCGTATTCAGCATCGATTTATGTCAAGGTATAACAGAATCTGAAGTTTGATGAAATTCTATGCATTAGTTCTTGAGATATAGCTATCGTGAAAATCATGTAAAAAGTAGGATAGCAAAGCCACCTGTTGGAATGTGTACACCAAAACGTAATCAGCGTCTATATATGTCAAGGCCTAACTGAATCTGAAGTTTGATGAAAATAAGTGCATTTGTTGCAGACAAAGTCACAGACTCACAGATAGACATTTTCTAAAAACAGTCAAATCGTGTTCAGGTACTTCTAAAACGTATAAATCCGTCGAAAAACGGAAGTTGAAAATTTTCATGAATCCAACACTTTTTTTCTTGTAACGATAGAAGAAAGTAAAAAAGTCTTATAGAAAAATCTATAAATGCATGCTGACACATATACAAAAATATATATCGTGTAGAAGGGGGTGTTCAGACAAAAATGTTTAAATGTTCAAATCCGCTCATTATAGTAAAACCTGCTATCTTTAATTTATTGCATTCTTTTACTTTATATATACAGTAAAACCTTATTTCAGAAACCTCTTTGAATAAGGGAAACTTCTATTTAAGGCGGTTTTCAAAAAAAAAAATATTTCTCCACGCTCAACAACTCAAAATTTTGAGACACATTTACAGACTCATTTTTAAAAGTAACAACAGGAAACTTGGCGGCGTGATTTATAAAGACATTTATAAGGGCCCCATGTTTTTATTTTTCGTTCAGTTAATTAGAAATTGATTTACAGACAATTATTTTCACAGTTCTATCCTTTTTTTTGTTTCCAGTGCTATCACTTCGGGAAATTCGGTTCAAAATGTCCACTTTGACAGCATTTTTTGAAATATATTCTGCCTTTATCAAAAACAGAACCTGCCGATTGGATGCATTTTAGAGCAAAAATGTATTTACGAATGTGTCTCAAAATAAGCAGTTTGGATTTGAATACACCCTTAAAGGATAATTCCCTAGGTCCAAGTCAGTTCAAATAAGGTGTATGTCTTTAATGCATTTAACCTCATATGTAAGGGACCCTCAATTTAAGGTACAGAAATAATAGTTTCATAGACGGTTGTTCCAATCGTTAAATAAAGTAAAAAGCCGGCTTTTTAATTTATTTCAAATTTCAATAAAACTTTCTACTTAATTGAAAAGTGTTTAAAAAAAAATCATAAACCAGCGACGATCTTTTTTTCTACGATAAAAGTAACTAAACGTTCTTATTTCGACACAATCTTTTTAAAGCACTTTGGCGACCAGTTTTACATTACCTACAAAATTTTCGGAAATTTTCAATGTATTGAAGTATGTTTAAAAAAATAAAATTTGTAAAATTTTCGAAAAAAATGTGAAAAAGCGGAGTGTTTTGGCATGTTTTCGCTCTGCTTCGACTCATGTTTTCACTACTAAATATGCATATTTTTTCACGAAGTTTTAAAGAGAGCTTGTATACAGTTATATTTATAACCAATTGAAATTTTAAAGAGTTCGGAAGTTTACAATTTTTTTTAAAATTGTTATGTTAAAGGAGCCGATGTGAAAACAAACAACAACAACAAAAGGGGGGAAGCAAACATATTTCTTTTACAATTCGATGACAATATTTTTCACGAAATTTTTACACAGGCTTTAAAACCGTTGCATTTATAATCTACAAAAATTTCAAAAAAATCGGACAAAAAGAACCTTAAAAAAAAAAAAAAAAAAAAAAAAAACTATGAAATGACCATACGTGAAAAAACAGGAAAATGTCTTCTTACTTTTACAACTAAATATCAATATTTTTTCGCGAATTTTTCATTTAAAAATATAATTTCATGCAAAATCGAGTTAAATATATAATATACAAAATGAGGTTTGTTTAAATTTATTATCACGGGCCGGACAACGCCAGGCGGGTCAGCTAGAATAGAAAAAAAAATAGGATCTAATTAAGAGATTTGAAAAAAAAATAACGGTAAGTTGAAAAATATTTAAAAAAATACTTTTATAAACCATTCTTTTGAGTTCTTTAACGAAATCTTAATCAGTCATTACAAATACTAGAGAATCAGATTTTGAAGATGCAAAATCCTTTTTATAAGTGTAGATGTTTTTTAAGTATTGGTGATAATGAAGGATTAAATTTAATTGGTAAACTTGATATGCATATAAAAAAGAATGTTTGTATTTTGAAAGGATCAGGGTCCATAAGCCGTGTTTTTGGCACATGAAATAAGACTAAAATTTGATTTTGTTATACTGACTTAATTATTTCACTTTTGAATATTAGAAGGTTTATCCTGTAAAATTTCAATAATAGTTTTTGCATTTTGTTCGGATTTATATGACTTACACAAGCTCAAAGTTTGTATTATTCGTACTTTTTGATGAAAAATACGCAATTTCTCCTAATTTTACCTCAATTATTTATATGAGCGCAATCGTGCAACACTTTCTTCTTTAGATATAATATAAAATACATCAAAATGTACAATATAAGTTAAAATAGAAGTGTTGCAAAGCTGCGTTCATAGTAAAATATTAAAAATAGAGAGTTAAGTAACTGCATTCCTTCACGTCACTAAGAGTCTTTAGGATGCAGCAACGTGTTTAAACGTATTAAAATGAACGTAACTATTGATAATAACTGCATTTCTTCTCATTAGTAATAGTTACGTTCATTTTAGATCGTTTAAACACGCTGCTGCATCCTAAAGTCTCTTAATGACGTGAAGGAATGCACTTACTTAACTCTCTATTTTTAATATTTTACTATGAGCGTAGCTTTGCAACACTTCTATTTTAACTTATATTATACATTTTGATGTATTTTATAATATATCTAAAGTAGAAAGTGTTGCACGGTTGCGCTCATATAAATAATTGAGGTAAAATTAGGAGAAATTGCGTATTTTTCATCAAAAACTACGAATAATGCGAACTTTGAGCTTGTGTAAGTCATATAAATCCGAACAAAATGCAAAAAATATTGTTGAAATCGTACAGGATAAACCTTCTAATATTAAAAAGTGAAATAATTGAGTCAGTATAACAAAATCGAATTTTAGTCTTATTTCATGGGCCAAAAACACGGCTTATAGATCCTGATCCTTTACAAGATAAATTCGTTTTAACTGAATACTTTAAGCAAACAAATCTACTTACATTTTCATGCATTTATTAAAATATTCTTAAACGTTACCCATTGTATTAAAACAATTCTTATTACTGTTTTTCAATTAATACACATTATTAAATTAAGGTACAAACCTATGAATTATTATTATCAGCATCGCTTCATGGTTAACCTCCAACTATCTTAAATCTGTTGATCGAATTTAAATTGCTTTACATATTTACATATGATTTACATATGAGTTATCCAACCCGGTTTTCTCGGGTTACAGAATATAGGTGAAAACCATTCTTTTTATTATCAGTATTGAAAACTCTAATAATTTTTTTTTATATTGATTATCCATTAATAACAACAAAAGCATTTTAAAAATATTTCAATAAAGTTTTGAAATTTATTAAAAGCGATACTGTCATATTTAATGCGTGCCAAGAGTTAATAGCTGATGAAATCGTGAAATATTTCGATACGTAAAGCAGCCTTTTTGATTCTGATAAGTTCAATTATTTAACACGTTCTTTGATTTTGTGTTAAATTTGTGTTTTATTTATATTATTTTATTTACTTATTGATAAAGCTTTAATTTCGTTAAGAAATATTAGCATTGTTTTAAGTGCAAACGGGTTAATGTTTCGTAATCGGGCTGCACGCGATACAGATAGGAGCATCCTTCCTCGAAAATTATTTTTAAAAACATAAAAAAATCAATAAAAAGGCATACAGTTTTCAAACAAATTGAATTTGAAAGGAAAAAAATCCTATTCGGAAGTGCAAAAATTGTAATTATGCGATGTCTAATTGTTAAGAAAAAATGACTTAAGGACATGGTTTTACTTTATAATAAAGATAGATATTACGATTTTATTTCTTCTAAATTATATCTCCAAATAAACGACGCCTCTATTTAAGGAACAAAATATCTGTTCCCATGTATGCTCTTTGTTTGGGTGGTTTTGTATACGTATTTTATTCCCATATATGTTATTTTTATATGAAACTTTTTCTTTTTCAGAATGGCAGTTGTTGGTTGATGACGACGCTTCTTCCGCGAAATCCCCGGGAAATTCTCCTAGGAATAGTTTCAGCTCCACCGGATCTGTCGCATCTCAAGCATCCAGTAGTAAAGATAACAGGTAGAAATTCTCTCATTAATAGCACTCAATTGCTGTGCTTTCTCCATTGCTTTTCCTTATAAGTTTTACGGAGAGAAAAAATCAACAAAGAACTTCTGCAATGTTTGGTTTATTTATTCATTTTAACCTTTTATATCCTAATTTATATACTAACGGAATTTTCACCTACCAAAGAATTTTCGAAAAAGCGTTAAAAGATTTGTGCAATCATATTAAATAAAGTTTAGAGAGATTTCTTCTATTAAACTAAATTGGCATTTATAAAGTTATTTTTTTTTATTTTTTTAAATATTTACAATTGCTACCCAAATCATTTCTTTTAAAATATTGTTTTTAGTATTTTATAAAATTTGAAAATGTACAATTATATGTACAAGTAATAATGTACAAGTAGTAATGTACAAGTCCTTCAATTGTCCTTCAATTAGTAATGTACAAGTCCTTCAATAATCCTTCAAGTAGTAATCTACTAGTCCTTCAATAGTCCTTCTAGTAGTAATGTATTGTTTTTAGTATTTTATAAAAATTTAAAATGTACAATTATATGTACAAGTAATAATGTACAAGTAGTAATGTACAAGTCCTTCAATAGTCCTTCAAGTAGTAATGTACAAGTCCTTCAATAGTCCTTCAATTAGTAATGTACAAGTCCTTCAATAGTTCTTTAAGTAGTAATCTACAAGTCCTTCAATAGTCCTTCTTAGTAGTAATGTATTGTTTTTAGTATTTTATAAAATTTGAAAATGTACAATTATATGTACAAGTAATAATGTACAAGTAGTAATGTACAAGTCCTTCAATAGTCCTTCAAGTAGCAATGTACAAGTCCTTCAATAGTCCTTCTAGTAGTAATGTACAAGTCCTTCAATATAGATTATTTCGAAACTAAAGCTTTCCACTCCATGTCTTTCACATCAGAAAAGCCAAATAGTTATAATTTTATAATTGGAAAAAAAATTATCCATTTAAAAATATTTTTGTCCTTATGTGAAGACAATTGAACTTATGACTTTTTTAGGGTTGCATAATGATAAGCAGAACAAAGCGCGGCAAGGAAGGCGCCGAATCAAAGTTTGCCAATATATAAATGCAAACAATCACTATTTCAAAAACCTGATACCAATTAAGTAATCTGAATAAAATTAGTAGCTTACTGGCAACATTGCTTCTGGCTTAAGAACTGTCAAAATAAGTATAAAAGTAAAAATAGTTAACATGCTACCTTTGAAAGAGTTATACAGTTTTTCAAATAAAGAAAATTCTAAAATTTGCTGAATAATTTATAGCACTGTTTTGACCAAAGATAAATATAAAAGTAAAATTAGTTTAAAACAAACACCTTTTTATACGCATTCAATGCCCATCTTAAAAATCATGCCTAATCTTTTAAAGGCAATTCCTGTTTTTTTCTCAAAAATTTTCGTTACAGTAGATAAATTTGACGTGGATACCGAATTCAATTGTGAAAAATTCACTGTTTTTTTTTTTAACGCTTAGTAGAAAAAAGAGCAAATAAGTGAATTTATTTAAAAATATAAAATTTTTGCTCTGTTTCTTTTTTTAAGATATGGCAACAGAAAACAAAAAATAAAGCATTTTTAAAACTATCTTTTTAGGATTTCTAAATTTATTTTGCAAGGTATAATCGTAAATTAATTTAAACTATTAATTGATAAAAACGTGTTTTTTTAATATTACACTTTTTATTTTATTTTTCTAATTTATTGTTTTATTTTTTAGATTTTAAATAGTTTCACTGTTGCAGTTTCACAGCCATTTGGCATATTTTTTTATAAAATCCGTTGCTGTTTCAACTCGTATACAATTGTACGAGTAACAGATAATAATTGGCGATTTATCACCTGTGGTGGGAAAACGGAAAAACGTCTTAAAATTAATGTATTAATTTATCATTAAGTTCTAAAAATGTTAAAATGTAGTATTGTTGTCGGAAACACACCTGTAAACGTAAATTTTATAATTCTAGCTTGTCAAGAAGTAAGTTAAAAATCGATTAAAAAATTCCCTCTTTTCATACAAAAATCAGCTTGAATTAAGTAAAAGAGTGTAAAAACAGCCATAACTACACTTCCAGTGATCCTACGGAGAAAACTAAAACGATTTTGGATAGCTAATTTTACAAGTTTTCAAATGAAACCATAAAACAATTTGTGATATCTGCCGAAAATTGGCTATTTAAACGTATACGAATACTAACAAAAATTAGAAAAAAAGATTAAAAAATTGCGCTTTATATGCGTGCAAATTTCATTGTAATTCCTTTTATTATAACACATAGTTGTCCAATAAAATGTACTTTTAAATTTCTCCGTTTATTATGCATAAGTATTTAAAAAACTTTAACACAGAATGCCTATAAAAATCATTAATAATTTTATCAACAATGTTAAAACTTATAAAATGCAAAATAAATGCTTAATTTCTACAAATTATTTATGAATTTTGTAAACTTTTAAAAATTAAATATAGAAATTGTTGATATAGCTTTTGAACACATCGCATTAATATCTAAATTAGTAATGTCAAAGATTTCCTGTCCCAGTTGTAATCTTTCCCCCTTTTCAAATTAGAAAGATAATAGATCCCATATTAAATTTCAACTTGTAAATGGAAAATTACCTTTGTCATTAAATGAAGATAAAATTCTGTCCAATTAAAGTAGTCTCTTTAAAGTATTGATTTATAAAGTATATTTTATTGTTTCAATAAGAAGACAAAAATGTCGGCGAAAAATATGATTCTCAGGTATGATTTTTTATGAGATACATTCTGATGACAATATATTTCATTAATTATGCGGTCTTTCTACGTTTGGATTATTCTTTTAAGCTAGTTTTCAAATTGCTTTTCGTAAAGTTGTATATGCTTAACCCTTCTTTGCATGAGTTTTTTTTTTTTTTTTACAATTGTGTTTTTTTATACATATATTAAATATTAGACACCAGAAATTTTAAGATGGATTTTTAACTTTGTTCAGCAACATAGTTCACGGGAAATTTACTGGATTAATATTTCTATATAAATATAGTGGTGGCGAAGAAGTTGATTTATTTATTAAAAGTTAAATAAACAGTGATGGAAATTTACATCACTATGCAATTAAGGGTTAAATTAATCTTTTTAATGTAGTAATTATTTATAGTTTAAAAAAACTTAGCTTTTCTGACTTGGTGAAAATTCTCTCGACAACCATAACGCTAAATGTTGCATCATGGTGTATCCGTAAGATATACGTGTTTGGTAAATTATTGTTCATGAAAATCCTACTACGTTTACATGCCGTTTTTTTTTTTTTTTTTTTTTTTTTTTTTTTTTTGATAAAGCAAAAGTGAGCATAAGACGGATTAAAAAAAAAAAGTTAGTCTATGAATAGGTAATTTCATTCGTTGAATAAATTATTTTCATGCAATTTATTTTTAATTTAAACCCTTTTAGTGGAAAAATAAATAATGCAATGTTTGATACTTGCCAGAAATTTCCGCACGACAAAAGAAATGATAGCTTACTATTTTTTTCATAAATATACAATATGATTTACTAAGAATATGATCAACTACATCTTAAGGCATAAAATAAACCCTTCCATACCTATACAAACTAACATGTTTGTGATTTTTCGTATATTTTCTGTACGTTAATAAATAGAAATATCTGTAAAATTTCAGAACAAATACATTTATTTTAACCGACAATTCATTACACGCACAACATCACAAAAAATTTGGATATCAGTCTTATATAAATTTAACCATAAATTATGGAGATAGAACAATTTTCGTAAATTACTGTTCATGAAAATCAATTTTGTATATAACACATTTATTATTATTTTTTTCTGAAAATCTATTTTTGCTCAAGCGGCTATTCTAGTGTATAAAATTTTTTCACCTTCTAACAAGTAAAAATTAACTGTCTATACAAAAAAATATCTCTCGGTGGAGCTACATTGACAATGCTTGTTTTGTAGTTCAAGAAAGCAGTTACTGGCAATAATGCAGTACTAATAGTGCTATTACACGAGGCGTCAAAGTTGCTGCTGCTTTCGGATGACACCATGTTAAAAACTTGCACTTCAAAAGAATTTCTCGGAAAACAAGCAACTTTTTATTGTCGGAGTAGTTTTGTCGCCTATAGTGTTTGTGGAAACGGATGAGGACCCATATCGCGCGGAACACCCAATCAAATGCATGAAAAACAGGCATGGAAAAACCTTGCCCGGAACAGCCAATGAAATGCTTGGAAAGCTAACGAATCGCGACAACTTTTGTTGCTTCAAAAATTACCCCGTGTAATAGCACTATTAGAGGGAATAAATCGCGTGGCATCCGCATAGCTGCCAACCTTCTGCTGTTCTTCAAATAAAGTAAACATATTTTGAACTAGAAACTTTACTTAAGCCTCTCGGTCAAAGTAATTATGTTAATGCAATCAGTAATGCCAGTAGACCGTTTTTTTAAAATTCAAAATTGCTTGATCACTACCATTATTTTGAAATAGTAATATTCGCTTTATTTAATAACAGGTTAAATAAGGCGAATATTACAATTTCAGAAAATTGTTAGCATTCAAGCAATTTAAGTATAATAAGAACACGACAAACTATCAACACTGCCTGTAATGTTAAAAACTCACCTGAATTTTCGAACAATTATATTCGAAGATAAGTAAAGACAATTTTTAACAAAATCACTTAAATTATAAAAGTGAAATTTTATTCAAAAAATCTGGTATGAGTTTTGATTAAAATTAAGGGATTTGGATAAATGACACCGCCGTTAAAATGCTAACCCATGAATAACCAAAACTATAAATTCGGAGTCGTCTGCCACGACAATTCCAAAAGTTATAATCTTCGCTTTATTTAATCGAAAAGTTTCTGCCATAAAAAAGGCATTTTTTTAAGAGAGTGGTAGCTAGTAGAAATGAGATGGCTCATCCCGAACTCGGCCACGACACAGACTCAGGCCGATTTTTATACCAGTTTTTGGGCTCGGGCTCAAAGTGAAAATTTTATTTATTCACAAATTGAAAAATGAAAAATAAACTTACTATTTGAGAAACAGGAATGAAGTCTAAGTTTCTTAAAGTATTGGGTTGTCCAGAAAATCCATTCCGTTTGGAGAAATTAATTCGTACCGGAAAATTCTGCCCGTTAATTATTATACATTAGTTATCGGAATTAATGTCTCATAATAAAATGATAGAATTTTTCGGTACGAATTAATTTTCCCAAACGGAACGAATTTTCCGTACAACCCAAAATTTTACAATAATTTGGAAAATAAGTTTGAATGAAAATTGAACTGTCCATTTGTAGTATATAAGGACAAATATTCTATCTGATTCCGAAGCCTTTACAAGGTCAGTGCCAGTAACTTAACGAACCCTTATCTATCCGCGCTTTCTGTTTGAAGACTTTTTCCAGAAATACTAGAACACAGAATTTACATTTTTCATCCATAGTTGTACAAAGATATTTTTAAACGATAAAAGTTGTGTATAAATAACAAATTTGCTGCTATTTTATACAGATTTTCAGGGACATGAAAATCACGAAACGTTGTTATGGAAGGACTATTTAGTATTAATATTTTTTTCTACGCAATAAAAGATTTTTAAATGTGAAAATTAATATTGAAGCAATTTTAAAATGTTATTAACAATTTTCTACTGTCTACTTTCGGTATCAGGCTGGGCTGGGATTTTGATAGCACGTATATTTATGGCCTCATGTGTCAAATGGTCGAGCTCGGGTGGGCTCTGTCTCCGAAAAAAGACCCCAAACTCATCTCTTGTAGCTACATAGTAATTTAAGATTGCACATTTATTTTGACCATTGCATCAATGCAATACTAGCGGATTATGGATTAATAAAGTTTCTTAAATATTTTTAATAATACATAAACTTCTTCCCCAAAATAACATAACTAAACTAATATTAATGTGAACAACAAAATTGTTTGCACTTGAAATATATCATCTTTCACAAAATACACTTTTGAACGCATGTAATTAGTAGCAAGACACAACGTTATTTGCTAACGATTATTAAAACTCTAATATTTCAAAAGAATAAATAATTGATTTTCGAAAAAATTACAGGTTATGATGATGACATATGAATGGACACAAAAAGATTTATCAGTAGTAAAATTGGAAGTTTTCCAAATTTAATAAATTGCGGGAGTAAAATATGGACTCGATTTCATCTTTCTTATTGTAGAAGAGATAATTATTGACAAACATGACGAAAATTTATTCTACACACTCATTAATGGATAAAAATGCTTAACGGTCTTTTTTATAAATTGGATTTAAAGCTGCCTTTTAAATTTCTTTTGTAAAGAGAAAGTTTTCTTCAGAGGTTATATTTTGCGCAGCAGGTAAAGCAAACTGAATAAGCATATTATAATTAATCTCATTTATCACATCACTTTGAAAATCAAAACGAAAATCCAATCGAAACACAGATTTGTTTTAAATTGAAAATTGTGGAGTTATACTTTTTGTTCTTTGTTTGCAACGAGATAAAATATTTGACGTAATAACACAGAAGAAATACAGACTGTAAAAACACAAAAAAAACAGAGATTCTGGATAAATGTATACTATTTCTTAGATAAAAGCATTGGATCAAGAATCTCGATCATTAGTTCAAACGTTCTTAATAGATTGTTTGTGGCGGAAATTAATATTTGCACCATGAATATTGTACTGAAGAATACATCTAGCGTAATCCAATTCATTTCATTTTACTATATTGTATCAGTTTTAGATCGATTTTCGAGGTTTTGTAACAATAAATTTAGCAAGATTATTCAAAAAATTGCTCGCTTGTTATACATGGTGTCACAAAAGTCCTTGACACATTTTAAAATTCAATAAAAGATCAAGAAATTCGCGTACGAGTGTGTGGTTTGGATGAAAATGCGTCTTATGATCTGAAATTTTGTTTAAGCAAATAAAAAAATTAGTTCCAAAAATTTCTCATAGATGGCGCTGCTTTTGGAAAATTATCGAACAGGTAGAATGTCTTTATACGTAACAATAGCGAAAGACACACAATGCGTATGCATATGTTTCGTCCAAACTATGGCAACCCACATTCCAGAATTTATAACTATTATCACCAAACTAATGTTTGTTGACTTGTTTCACTCGTCTAATCGAAGTCAAGAAGGCGAGTATTAGAGTGTGGGTTGCCATAGTTTAAACAAAAACTGTGCATACGCATTTTGCGTCTTTCGCTATTTTTATATGTACAAAGGAATTCTACCTATTCGATAACTTTCCAGAAACAGCGCAATCTATGAGAAATTTTTGGATTTTTTTTTTTTTTTCCTTAAACAAAATTTCAGATCATAAGAAGCATTTTCGTCAAAATCGCACTCTCATACGCCAATTGCTTGATCTTTTATTGAATTTTAAAATTTGTCAAGGACTTTTGGAACACCCCTTATAATATGCTGCTACTAAACTCCCTGCAATGTGTTATGATCTACTTTCAGTTTGAACAACAAACCACAACCACCGTCGCTTTATTTTGCTAGATGTAAATTTACAAAATTTAGCTTAAGCATACAGATTAATTTCTCGGTTTTTTAAAAGAATCTGAGTTTTCATCTCTCTGTAAACTTACATGACTTGAGATAAATGATTGCAAGTAGAATTCTCTATTATTTAAGCGATAACACGTTTAATATTGTATATAAACAACAATTTAATGCTACTCAAAGTGTGCTTCTTACTGAAACAGAGATTTAAAAAAAAATCTAAAAACCTCCAAAGTATTTAAAACCTGGTAAAAGCTCTGCTTTAAGCGTTTCAGGGGCGAGTAATTATTTTCCTGTAATGCTGTAAACTCCCCAGAATTTCGAACACTTTCACTTAAAAACAAGTAAATGCAATTTAACTATTTCCCCGTACATTATAAAATCAAACCTTTATTCAGAAATTCTGCTGCAGAGTTTTATTAAATTTAGGTGTTATAAATAATAACAACCGTTCTTCAAAATATTAATCTGTTTACATAAAATATAAAAACAATATGTGTCTAATCGATCGTTTCCTCTTTTTAAAATATTAGAATTTTAATCATCGTTAGCGAATTAAATTATATCTTGCTACTAATTCCGTGCGTTAAAAATATATTTTATGTATGATGGTATATTTCAAGCACAAATATTTTTGTTGTGGCTTTCATATTAATAATAGCTTAGTTAGTGCTATTCTGGATATATAGCTTATACATTATTAAAAGCCATTATTAAGAAATTTTATTATTCTGTTTACAACAAACATGAAAATATTTTGCAACTAGTAATTAAATTGTTCTATGAGAGATGGGTTTAATGTTTCAACCAAAACTTCTATCTAGACCTCGTTAAAATAACTTTATCCCGTCCTATAAAATTTTATTACTCTTTGTAGTACTTGTATTCAAAGCTCAGACTATTCCGCAGTTCTATATAATACTTATTTCAGACAGATAACTCGCATACCTGTTCTAATCCATTCAAATATCAGCATTTTTGCATTTGTTAAGCATAATTATATACTCACAAAGCATATTATTTAACATGCTAAACAAATAATTCTTGTAATAGACAGTAAAACTAAAAACCGACTATGGAAAAAATACTTTGCCACGAGAAATTGTTGAAATATATCAAATTTATGTGCCTAACGAACCCCTTAAGTTTTTCCAACCTAGTTGAAAAGTGTTTTATGACTTCGATTTGTCTGTCCGTCTGTCCATCAGACCGTACACCAACTTTCGTAAATATACTCGTATTGCCCTGAAATTTTTGTATGTTATTGACGTTTACTATATAGCATGATCCCTATTGAAAATAAAGTTTATAGCGTTAGTTTATTTACAACAGACAAAAGTATTCCGTTACATTACAGTCAATGAAAAAAATCGTTTCAAGTGCCTTTTGATGATGTTACGCCATTTGAAACATGGTGAAATTTATAAATAATTATGAAGCGCACAAAAACATGCTTTTTGTAAAATACGGGGTACAAAGCATTATGCATTTACAGGGTCACACAAAAGATTCCTGTTACACAATGTTCTACGGGAAAAAATCTTTTTTCAGTGAAATTTAATGATGTTTCACTATTTCAAACATAATGAAATTGATATACATTACTGAAGTCTACTGTAGATTTCTCACTGAAAATATGATGTGCATTGTGTTTATCATTCATTTACAGGGACACACAAAAGAATTCGGTTACAATCTTAGTGCGATAATTACACACTCTCAAAAATGAATACTCAGATTTCAAGAAATTTTCTTCGTTTTTGACGAAACGGTTTCCTGGGAAATGCTCCGATTAAATATTTCGTCAAATCGGGTAAATTTGCATCCTCAAAATTACGAAGAAATTAGTTTTGTCAAATTGTTTCTCTGAAAGTTCAAAAAAAAGGTTGGTGGTTCCATCTATCGGAGTTCTTATAAGCATCTTTAATTGACTAGGAGAAAAATAAGATTACTCTTCACAAGTGTTCAAGGGGTTCGAACGCGTGACTTTTAGCTTTGCAGATAAATGCTCTGACCACTTAGCTAGCGGGACTTCGGATTTATTTGATTTTAAATGCATTTACGGGATGTTGACGTGTGTTTATATTTTTAGAAAGCAGATTGTATTTTTATTGGTGCTGTTATAACTTCTGCATGTTTTAATTAATAAGGCTAGATTATTATTATGGTTTTTCTATGGTTAATAAATAATTAGAAAATGGCTTGATTAATATAATTTATTAGAGAAATTTCCTTTGTTCAATGAATGATTAAAATATGGTCTAGTAAATTTGTTGATCAGAAATAATTAATTTTGAAGTGCATATTTTCGAGTCGAGTTCATCAATTTTAGCGGATAAGATTATTGTTTATAGAGGGGTCAGTTATACATATTTTTATATTTTCATTATATGAATATATTTCTTAAATAAAAAAGAGCTCCTAAAATTGTAATTTTTTTTTTTAACATTGGGAAAATGTTGATGCTTTCGGTAGAAAATGGACCAAATGATGTTCGCATTTTACTATTTTAACCGTTTTTAACGAAATTCTGTAACTTCAGAAAAATTTATCTTTGAATAGGCAATAGAAATGCATAAAATCGTTACAAAAAGGATAGACGCAAATTATCAGATATAAAAAATAAAGTAGAAATTTGGTACATTCGTGTTATAGAGGGCCCCCAAAGATGAAATATTTTTGTTTCTGTTTTCATTAATATATTGTAAATTTAATACTTTCGTATTAAATTTACACTATTTTTACTATTTTTTTTACTATAATTTACTATTTTTTTTTGAACGATTTTGTAACAAAAATAATCAGGCCGGGAATGGGGAAACATTTTTGTCAAACATTGGAGATATTCCGTTTCATTAAAAATCACTTAATTTTGAGACGAAATAATTGTCAAAAATGACGAAATATAGCTTAAGAATTGCGGAATCGTCAAAAGTGAGAGTTTTATTTTTGACAGCGAGGAAACAGTTTCGTCAAGATATTTGAGGATTCGCGTTTCGTCAAAAACCACGTGACTCTGTGACGAAATGATTGTCAAAAATAACGAAATGAGGCCTGAGGATTGCGGAATCGTCAAAATTGAGTGTTTTATTTTTGAGAGTGCAGTCTATGTGTGAAAAGTGCATTTTCTACTTTGGTTTACGTTTTTAAGTTTAACTAAATTTTTTTATAGTATGTGGTGTGTATAAATTCTGTTGATCATCTACAGAGCTACACAAAGGAATTCGTGTGTATTACTGACTATGGGAGTGAATTGCTTAAGGGTAGTTTTTTAAATGTGTTACGCATTTTCCTGCTGAACTATGTTTAGTAGACTGATAGAAGTTTGTGGAATACAAATAAATTCATATAAAAGGCTACGCAAAGTTGTTTTTTGTTACTCAGAGTTGTTGTACATTCTTGTTTACGGTTGGTAAATTGTTGGATGTGAGTTTAAAGTTGCCTTATTCGTTTTTTACTTGAACTTAATATGTGGTGTGTACAAAAGTCTTTAGATAACATACAGGGCTGTGCAAAAGATTTCGAGGTCACTTCCATCGATTGGCAAATATTGCTAAATGTGAATTTTCTAACTGAACTAAATTTTATCATTTTATGTAGTATGTACCCAAATCTATAGATCATATACAGGGCTTCACAAAATAATTCAACTACTTTTGTGACTATGGAAGATAATTGTTAAAACTGGATTTTTAAATGTGCAATATATTTCCTAAATTGTTTACTAGATATCTTCTTTCATTTTATTTAACGGTGAAGGTTCGTTACAGTTTTCTGGATGTTTTGGAAAGGGTTTCATAATCTATGCTTGATGAATGATTTTTCATTCTTGTTTAATTTTTCTTTGATGATTTAAAAACAGTAATGTGACATACCAAATTTTATGTTTTCCCACAGTCATAATTTTGCAGTTTTCTGAAATTTTTTACGCACAAAATTCCTTGCATTATTAGGACAAATCAATGGGGGGGGGGGGGGGCTTTATTTGTGAAAATGAGTTTCATTGTTAAAATCTGTGATTTACACATCAAAATACGTCATTCCATGTATACAATTTCAGATTTTGCTTTGTTCTCATGATGTTGAGAAAAATCAATGATACCTTGTTTAGAGAATATAATGTTTTACTTTCCAAACACAAACTGCAAGCATTCTCAACGAGATAAAAATCGACTTTAAAATTTTGATATTACGTTTTGAGGTCCCCTTAATCCACTTTTGCTACTTTTACAATGATTCTGTATGAATGTGCCTATGTATGTGGGTTGTTAATATTTCCTCACTATCTTGTGTCCCCAGAGTCCGTTTTAATGTTTTTTTTTCTTTTTATGATGTGTGTGTGTGTGAGCCCTAACATTCCAAACGGTATTTTCGATTGAGCTCAAATCTCGCATGTATGTTATAGACCATTACCGCAAAACCCGTATACATTCGCAAACAAATCTGCCAACTGGTTTAGTAACTAAACCACTTTTAAACATCTGAGAGCTAAATTTTTGGACCAAGCTCAATTCAAAAATTTGTATTTTTTCAATTTCATATTTCAAATCTATACATATACGGAAATTAAAACATGCAATTCTTTTTTGGAAAAGAGATTTTTTATATACATTTAGAAACTGAGAAAAGATATGCTCAGAAAGATCAATTTCGGGCGCTATCACATAAACACCAATTTTTGGAAATAATTTTCAATTAATTTATGGTTACATTTCTATTTTTTACATAAAATACAAAAGTAAAATTTATACAATTAAGAAAATGAGTAATAAGCATGCATAATGAATTGTCTTCAGATCCATCGCTATCTCGAGAGGAATTCTTATAAATTACAATCACTATTCTTGGAGGTGTAAGTTCGGTCACGCGTTATCTCAAAAAATTGGTTTCTCAGAAAGTAAATGACTATTTGTATATCCAAAAATCGTAAAAGGAAAATGGAGTTGTCCTACCTTTTCTTTCGACGAACAACATATAGTACTTATATCCATGATAGATTATAATATCCGTTAGGGCTCGTTCACGTTGTACGTAATTAGATCACGTAAATCCTTTGTGATTAGATTTCTGTAAAAGAACTTTTTTATGATATTAGTATTGACTCAAATAATAAGTCATTCTTTGTGTATAAGCAATAGATATATATTATCTAATTTTACTGTTGATTAAATTTAAATTTGAGATTAAATTTTGTTAAGTTACAAAAGGATATTCATATTTTAGAAATTACAAGAGCCATTTGCTCCTTTTTTATGAGTTGACAGAATGAGTTTTTTAGGCAGACTAACTTAAAAGTTTTTCAGTTAAAAGGAAAGAGAATGTTTTTTTGTTTTTGTCCTTCAACTGTTTTAGAGTCATGAGATTTTTTTTAATTGGAGTATTGTGGCATATTTCACTAATAAACAAGAACATTTCACAAACATATAGAAAACACCACATTTAACTGGGATTACCTACATGTTGCAGCAATTATACAAGTTCTTTAATTGGTGTTTGCAATTTATTCATTATTTGATGATATAAAATAGAATAATCATTAAATGATTTCACTATCTCTTTTAATGATGATAAGTTGGGTACTGAAGACTTTTTTTTTTGAAGATAATTGGATATAACAGTCGACAAGATATTTATGTCGGTGAATCTGTTCATGAAATATTTCAGTAAGTGGAACAAAATTTCCCGCTGCATTTTCTTTTTTGAACAGCTGTGTTTTCGAGTGGTTGTAGAGGTTCTAATTTAATCCAATATGAGGAATTATTTCTAACAACTATCACTAGTATTGCTGCCTTCAAAACAACTAGTAACACTTTCAGATTACGATAAATTATCTGGACTATACGTTCTCTAAATCGCTAAGCAATTTCATCCAGCCATTTCTGATTTGGAAATAGCGAACAAAGATGAAATGACTCAAATTCAAAATAATCAGTTAATAACTACTTTCATAATTGGCCAAGATCTAATTCAAAGCTTAAATGTTGTATATTGTATTTAAAGTATTATTACTGAATAAATGGGGGAAATACGGGAGGCACTATCGAATAAAGGAAAAAAGAACGCTCCGCGGGATGGGAAAATTTTGCTACATTTCTGTTGCACGCAAAAATAGGATAAGCGGTCAGAAGTCAAACGATTTTATTACGGCTTCGATTTATAAAACCACAGACGAAATGTCATCAAAGATAGAGGATAAATATCGCCGCGATAGTACACTGGTGTGCAAAACTTAAGCAACAAACACAAAATGCTAATTTCTGAACACGTGAGTACTCAAAAGGAAATTCTATAAACAGCAAGTGTAGAAAATAGGTACTACCTTAACAGCACAGACAGTCAATGTGAAGTCTTCTTGACATCACAAATGGTCACAATTGTTACAGTCACTACAATGAACATAAATGTGATATCTTTCATTCGCCTCATTTTTACTCTCATTTGGTCACTCCACTGAACAGTCACCATAACTGCAGCTTTTTGACGAGTCACCAGGTGACTTTACAATGAAGTCATCTTGTGACTCTCATGTGACTGTCATTTTGACACTCCATTGTAAAGTCATCATGATAGCTGTTCTGTGACAAGTTCCCAAGTGACAGAAAAGGAAATCATCTGGTTACTTTTCACAAAGGAGTGCAATGATGACTTCACAATAGAGTGTCTATCACCGGAAAGTCACCATGCGAATTCATTGTGACATTATTTGGCGACTCATCACAATGCAATGCTCACAATGACTTCAAAGTTCAGTCTTCAACTGACAGTGACTTGAGTATCCCAAGGTGACTTCATCGTAATGTCACCTGGTGACCCATCACAAAGCGACAGTCACAGTGACTTTTCAGTGTTAACAAGCATTTGAGAGTAATAATGAGACAGTGAAATATCCCATATTTTGATTAACCGTAGCGATTGTGACCATGTGTGACGCCAAGGGGACTTCACATCGACTGGCCGTGCTGTTAGGGTAGTATCTCTTTTCTACACCTGCTCTTTATAGAATTTTCTTTTGAGTACTCAAGTGTTCAGAAATTAGCATTTTGTGTTTGTTGCTCAAGTTTTGCACACCAATATACTAAGTCTCCATAGCATATTGGAAGCTAAAGGCACCGTTTAGGTTTCAGTTGATTTCATTCTGTTAGAAATAAATATATTTGAAAGTACATTTTTCTATAATGTGTTCAAAGTCTTTTCTTTTTTTAGTTTAATAATTATGGCAGAATACCTACAAATTGTTTCTGCATATTAAGACGTAGGTCTAACTTCATCATCCTTCGTTTTTGTTTTCTCTATAATTAAAGCCCTTAAACACTGATTTAATAAATTAAAAATTTATAGGAAATCAGGTGATACGAATTCTCAAATAGAATATTCTCTCTCTCTTTTTTTAAATATGTAAGTATTTTTTTTTACGAAAATTATAGTTACCTGACATTTACAAACACTCATGTTAGAACCAAATTTGCATCTTATTTTAAATGTATAGTATTTTTAACATTTGATTGTTACAGACTAGTACTTTAACAACCGTCGGTAAATATTGTTTTAAAGTATTTATTTATTTATTTTTAAACGAAAAAAAAAATTCTAGACTGAAAATAAAGGAACATAATTTCTTGTGATTTTCAACGCAGCCAACGAAAGAGACAGACCGCTGCACTCCATCGATCTCGACGGCTTTTCAGCCTATCTTGATCCCATTGCAGTTCTACAATTGATGGAAATCGGCCTATCTTGATCAAATGACAGCCAAGAGGGGTAGAAGTATCAAGGCCTGTCTTTTTCGTTGGCTGTTGATTTTCAGGAACGAAATCTTTTCCCCATAATTAATGATATGCAAATAAAGAACAAATGTTTATATTTTCACTTTTGTTGTTTTTATCACATGATGACAGGTATCAGTTTAAATGGATTACAAATGAATTTATAGGAACTAATCAGAAACTAAAGAACCATAATGTAAAATTTATTTTAAAACACTACGTATATAATTTTTTGATTTTTTGATTTCTTATATTTTATCACCACCTAAATGTTATATTATATTTTCAAGACAAGCAATCATTTTGTGAAAAAAAGCGCATTCAAGGATAAGCAAATTACTTTTCAGTCCAACGTGAAAGCATTAGTAATGAAAAAGTAATGAAAAACATAAATACATTAAATATTGTTATAAACAGTTCCCTTTCAAGGCTCTTTGGAGAAAATAATTCACGCTAAAAATTAAGGGATCAAGTCATGTTTCGGACGCTTCGACTTCGTTCCTGTTTAAGTAAACACAGTAATCTTTGAACACCTATTTAATTCATGAATTCAGATATTTGCAGCGGAGGCAGCGCTACTGGAAACTCTAAATTTAGACTTGCATGCACTTTCTCATTAATTAAGTTCAGTGAAATGGCTTTTTCCAGTTAATATGCTACCTTTGAAAAATTTGTAGTCTTTCAATTAATTAAAGGAAATTTCAAATTTTCTGAAAAAATTATTGTTTTGACCAAAAATAGATATAAAAGTAAACACACTATTTAAAAAAGAGAAGAAAACAAAAACACTCTTCTATAAGCATTCAACGTTCATATTGGAAGTCACGCCTAATTTTGAGGCTGAAATTCATGTTTCTTTCCCAAAATTTCCGTTACAATACATTAATTTGGCGTGGCACCGAACTCTGTTAGGAAAAGTTTACCTTTTTTTACGCTTGGTAGGAAGCGCAAGCAAGTGAATTTATAAAAAAATATATATAATTTTTGTTCTGTTTCATTTTTAAGATAGGGCAACAGGAAAGGAAAAAAGGAAACATTATTTAAACTATTTTTTTAGGATTTCAAAATTGATTTATCAACGTATAATAGTAAATTAATTAATTTTAAACTATTAATTGGTACATTTTTTTTAATTATGTTTTTTTTCATACTTTAGCCTTTAAAATGTTTCTTTGTTGCAGTTTCATAGCTATTTGGCATATTCTGGTTAGCATTTATTCGCGCATAAGCAAATCTATTGTTGTTTCAACTCTATTATATTGTTTCAACTATTGTACAAGTTAAAGGGAATATAGGGCCATTTATCACCTGTGGTGGGCTAACAGAAAAATGCCTTAAAATTAATGTATTAAATTATAATTAAATTTCAAAAATATTAAAATGTTGTATTGTCATCGAAAATGCGTCTGTAAACATAATTTTTATAATTCTAGCATATCCGGAAGTGTGTTAAAATTCGATTGCAAAATTCCATCTTTACATACAAAAGCCAGGATGAGTTAAATAAAAGAGTGTAAAAAAAAGTCACAAGTACTTTTATGATTTAATTTTTACTTTCTTCTATCTTTACAAGAAAAAAGTATTGGATTCATTGAAAATTTTCGACTTCCGGTTTTCGACGAATTTATACGTTTTAGAAGACAATTTGACTGTTTTTAGAAAATGTCTGTCTGTGACTCTGCACACAGAAAAACTACAAAACATATTTTTTGAGTACATTTTGTTGTTTTAGCAAAATTGGAGTAAAATTGAACCATTTTACTTCAATTAACAACACATTTTTGCTGACGATACAAAATTTTTTTTTGGAATTGCAAAAAAAAAATTTTTTTGTTGATTCAAACAAAATTTTTACTGACCCATATTTAAACAAAAATTTTGTTCAAATATAGGTCAATGGAAATTTTGTTTGAATCAACAAAAAAAATTTTTTTGTTGAAAACCACTTTTTTTTTTCCAATTCCAAAAAAAAAAAAAAATTGTATCGTCAGCAAAAATGTTTTGTTAATTGAAGTAAAATGGTTCAATTTTACTCCAATTTTGCTAAAACAACCGAAATGTACTCAACAAAAATGTTTTGTAGTTTTAATCAATTCCTTTTTCTGAGTGTGTCTGTTCGTCTGTATGTCCGTCTGTCTGTCTCTATGTGACAAAAATCTTGTGGGCGCTCTATCTCAAGAACTAATGCACGGAATTTAATAAAACTTTAGATTCAGTTAGTCCCTGATATAAGTTGGTGCTGATTAGCTTTTGGAGTATCTTGCCCAACAGGTGGCACTGCTATGCTACATTTTTCAAGATTTTCCTGATAGCTATATCTCAATAAATAATGCACATAATTTAATCAAACTTTAGATTCTGTTAGACCTTGACATAAATAGACGATTATTATGGTTTGGTGTAAGGAGCCCAACATGTGGCTCTGCTATGCTATCGTTCATGATTTTCACGATAGGTATGTCTCAAGAACTAATGTACAGAATTTCATCAAACTTCAGATTCAGTTAGACGTTGACTTAACTTGTGTCGTAAATCTCCCAACAGATGACGTTGTTATGCTGTATTTTTCTGGATTTACATGATTTTAGCGATATTAGTCATATCCCAAGAACGAAATTTAATAAAACTTTATAGATTCAGGTAGACTTTGACATAAATTGGTGCTGATTTGTTTTTGGTGTATGTGAAACTTGTATCAGATAGAAGAAAGTTTTGGGATTGGCACTTACGACTAGTTATGCTGTGTTTGTATTTAATTTTCTATTATTTTCATTATTATATTAAAAAATTATTCGAAAAAGATGTAACTTCCATAATATTGCCTGGTCTTATAAATATAAATAAACAACCAGAATTTCCAGATCCTGTAAATTATTTCACGGTCAATTTGAAAAAAATAAATTAAATAGAAAAATATTTTTTTTTACAAAAAACATGCTTTTATTAAAATTTACAAAGAAAGTCAACTTATATTATAAAGCAAAGATGGGTACTTTGATCAATGCTGACGTCATATTGATGCGGGCAACAATGGGATTAAAATGGATGAATGTTGCAACGGTGGAGCTATTTTTTCAATTAATATTAAACAATCGAAATTTATTTCTATAGGGAAAGTGTTTTGGGCCGTTGTTACCCCCCTCCCCCTCACTTAGGGATCGGAATTTTAAAAAATCAACGTCCAATTCATGTATTGCTGTCAGGAATACATATATATTCCAAATTTCAAAGCTATATATCAACAGGAAGTGGGTGAAAAATGACTCATAAGATTTGTCTGCCAAATACATACAGAAATGTAAGTTAAAATAAAGCATGTAAAAAATGAAAGTTGTGTATTGCGAAACAAGTGCAATTCATTTTAAATTCTGGTAGCAGGTTCTGATTAACCTTATCTCTCAACGAATTATTTGCCCAAAATCATTCTTCAAATTGGTGTAATTAAAATCGTATTTAAGAATTAGTTTGAGCATAAAAAATAATTTATATTGCATATGAGACTTGAACCATAACTGGTTCAAGGTTCTAGTAAAAGGGTTGAGTAAATTAATAATTGTTTAATAGATGCCAGTAAAATAATATTTAGTCGAAAACAATAAAAACAATTTTTAATCTATTTTAATAACTTAACTTAGAAGCCTCATAAGAGGCCCAGGTAAGCGAGCCAGTTAAAATGGTCGTAGCCCTGCGCCCTTGATTTGAGGGAGGGGGGGGCTAAATTTAGTATGTTATCATTCCATCATTCACAGGTCAAAATGCGTGAAAACAAACAATTATTATACAAAAACCAGAGTCGAAATCCTCAAAAGTTACAGAAAATTAATGTATCGAAAACCTATATAAACTTCAAAACTTCGAGAAATTAAAACATCCTTGAACCTTTAAAATAGTTGGTGTTCCTAGTTTAACATATAATTCATCCTTTACAGTTGATAGGAAATACAAACAAACTCCCAGATTTTAATATGATGGATTCATCTCTCTCTTTCAACATTTAATATGTTGCATATTTTCCACTAAATGTTGGGAACGAGGTATTATATATTCTGCACATTATAAAGATGTCGAGATAGAGAAAATATTTTGTTAAATATATTTTTTATAGTAAGACTAAAAAGGATATATATATATATATATATATATATATATATATATATACAGGGTGGTCCTAAAATATATGTCAAAAATGTAAAGGTAGGTAGAGGGGACCTAAATAAGCATATTTCGGATAGGAATATGGGTGCGGAAATCCAGCGTTCAGGTAGTAGAGGGCGCTGTTGATTTCGGCGGATGAAAGCGTTTTAGTTGGCTTGAATCGTCATTCCTCGCACGATTCAAGCAACATGCATCGTTACACCAATGCGGGGGTGTTTGACATGCATTTCATGTGTGGGGCTGCGCAAGAAAATGGAGCGGCTACTCAAAGGATGCGCACGTTCAACAGCTTTCGAGCTTGTCGAAGGACTATACTCTACTGTGCATAATACTTCTTCTATTACTGCTGGAATTCTGCGATATCTTCGAGTGCCCGTATCACACCTGGAAGCATAAACCGATCCACTCGCGCACAACTTCCGATGAAGACGCTCGTTAGGCGATCCGGCAGATTCCTACCCGGGAATCGTTCCAAGTACATCCTTTGAGCATCTTCTTGCGCAGCCCCATACATGAAATGCATGTTGGCAAGTTCCGCATTGGTATAACGATGCCTGTTGCTCGAAAACCGTGCGGGAAAAGACGATTAAAGACAGCGAAACGCGTTCATCCGCCGAACTCAACAGCGCCCTCTACTGCCTTAACGTTGCATTTCCGAACCCACATTTCTGTACGAAATCTGCTTATTTAGATCCCCTCTACCTACCTTTACATTTTTTACATATATTTTAGGACCACCCTGTATATATACCTTTGAAATCAAAATACGACAAACAAGTTTCAACAAAATCTGACCAAATATCTAATTTAAAGATGACAAGTATTTAATTTATATAAAATACTTTTAAATTAAAAAATAGAACAACAAAATGACCGAAACTCCAATTTAGAGATGTATATATATATATATATATATATATATATATATATATATATAAATTATTGAAATTTTACTGAGTTATACCAATATGTTGTTGATGTATTTTATGTTCATTTTTAGATCCGAACATAGTCAAGGTTCCAGAGCCGGTCTGGCCAAACTTGCCCGGCTACTCGCTCCTCGTGAAAAATCAGTTGCCGGCGATAGGCCAGCCAGTCATGGTTCAGACAACTCCTTAGCTCCTGATATGTAAGTAATTTCTAATCTGTAATTTAAAAAATGCTTTTCCTAAAAAAAATTGTTTTTTCCCTTATTATCCTTTATCCTTCTTATTATCCTTCTTATTATTTCTTATTATCCTTATTATCCCTTATTATTTTAACTTGAAAGTAAAAAGTATACACAAACTAAAACTAAGCTTTTAAGTTTTGAAATTATTCGGAAGCTTTAGTTTTCAACTAAATTTTATTGTTGAATACTTTTTAAACTTAAATTCATTTAATTTTACTTAAATTTACCAGTCATGGACCAATTCTGATTTAAATAGCTATAAGTACATCTTATTAAAAAAATGACAAATAAAAAAAAATAGCTGAATTAAGTTAATTAAAAATTTTAAGTGAAGGAACAGTAGGATTTTTTAATCTATTACTACGCAACTCAACAATATATGTTTTTTGTTACTATAATGTAAAGTAATATCTAGAGTACTATAAATAAATATTTAAAACTAAGGAAACTAAACAATAATAATATTTCCATAGTAAAAATTGACAACGTTACCACAATTGACAGCAATTTTTAATCAGAAAACATGTTTTAACGAAATGTAAGTGTACTCTGTCAGAAGCCTGTTCAAAATCCTTTCATATGGTATCTCATTTATCGTTTTGCGATTTGTATTAGCTTAGAAAATGGGATGTTGACAATAGAAATAATATATAGGATAGATTTTATAAAATATTCTTTCTGATAAATTGAAATTTAAAGTTACCGAGTCTTTCTGAACCGTTACTTTTTTTTTTCGAGAAAAAAAAATAAATTCAAGTTAATATCATATCATATTATTAAAAAGAAAAAAATAATCTAGAATTCATAAACAAACCTAAGACTATACTGAAAATAAATTTGGTTTGAGTTTTCAAATGTCCCATCACACTTAAGCCTTCATTTTAAAACAGATCTCTTCATTGACACATTTAAATGCTAAAAAGATTTGCTTGGCAAAAAATATATTTGCGGATACAAAGTAGTATTATTTTTATAAAGTGTTCTCAATAAATAATGTAAGGTAGTTCCGTTCTGTGAGAGGGGAAGAAAGAAAAACTTTTTATTCCTGATGCAAGCAAAATCTGATATCGAGTCTCTTTTTGTAAGCTTTTATCATGCTGTAGTTCATTTATTTTCAGCTGTATTGTTGCATTTTTTATTGCTAAAATATGAAAAGTTGTTGAGTTATTTTTCTAGATGTAAATCAAAGTTTCATCTAAGATTTTGTTTTGAAAAGACTAAATTTATTTCAGTAATACATACACCACTCCATTTCTCCTCTTCTCTCTTTTTGGTGTATATATAAAGGGTGTATCTGTATCAATGATCAGGACTGTAAGAGGTGATAATACATGTCAAGAGAAACAGTTTTTTTTTTGTATGGGAAACCAGCGTTGCAATCTGCATATTCAATCGAATATACTGGGTATCTCACACAAAGCCAAAAACAAATTTTCAGTTATATCTCTAACAATATTGAAGGTATTTTTGCGAAAGTTTCAAAAGAATAACTTTTCATTCTATGAAGTGTCAAGATAATTTCTGGAATTGAATCTGTAATTCGCTTAGTAATTTTGTGTATATTGCCAGTCATCTTCTAAATTTTAAACCGTCTAAATAAGTGCAGTTTGGACGCGTCTGATAATCTTTTTTAGCATTTCTTGTTATCCCACTATATTTCGAGAAAATAAAAAAAATGTATCTAAAAAATTTAAAAATGTGCTATTTCACACATTTTTAGTAATAATAATTATTCAGATTAATATTGTATTACTTCTAAATTACAATTTAAACAGTCATTCTAGAAAGAGCAGTTGTCCTGAAAATGAACTTTTCATTAGACACAAAAAACATTTTTCTCAGAAATAAATGGTACTTTTTTTAAGTGTCCACTTTATGTTTCAATTAATATCAGTTAGCATTAGTTGACATTGTTGAAATTTCGTCATGATCTATAAATTATGTAATAGAAATAAAATAAAATTTGAGACAAATACCTTCCCCCCCCCCCTTTATTCGCTTCCGTACTTAAACTCGCCAGGTTTGGCAGGGCGCTCCCATTAGTCTCCCCGTCATGTGTGTTTTCTGATTCCGTTGTTGTTTTTGAAGAGGTCGCCGTCATTCCATCTCTGCGCCTGCGAAAGGCGCAAGAAAATTGGCATGGCTTAGGATTTTAAATCGGTTTTAATCTTTTGAATTGGCACTGATGATGGAAATTTAGGGGCTCCGAAACCGCTGTTTGCCAGTTTATATGTTTTATTTGTGCTATTTCACGTTGTTAATCTTTTTTAATATAACGGCACAAAGTTCAATACACAAAAAAGGTATATATTGATACATGTGTTGTGAGACATGGGAAAACTATATTCTAATTACTTTGATCTATTCATCAACAAGTTGTTCAACTTCATTGGTTTTCAATTTCTTAATAAAATCTTTTAAGTTTGTCAGGAATATAGGCCCTGAGACGATTTAAGTCCTCAGTATTTTTTTAATTAATGATGGGGACTGGTCCTTCATATGCCTATTCACTTAGCCGCTCAACTTTATCTTTACGCATGGCTGCTAACTTGTACGCTTATTTTGAGTCAAATAATTCTTTTAGAATCGGAAATTTCATTTAACAAACGCAATAAAGTATAAAGTACTGCATATCATTAAATAAATTCTTTATACAATTTATTAAATATTTTTCTGGTTCAAAACATGAATATTTGATGTAAAAAGGTGTAGAAGTTGGCAGCCCTATTTATGCTTAAGTGAGAACGAGATGCTGTTTAACCCATCAATGTATTCTCTTCTAGTGACAAAGCCCGGACTGTCAGATGTGTATTTAAAGTGCATAAAAGATGCAGGCTGAAATCGTACTTTAGAGACATTTTTCTATCTTGATTCTCTTGATTATTATGAATCCTCTTTTGTACGGGGATGGCCAAAAAATGAAAATAAATCTACACAGTTCCTTTCAATTAAATAATGCCATTAATATAGATATATAATAGTGTATCAAAGCAATTTATTTTATTCATATAAATTTTGTTATAAAATTAGTAAACAAGCATCTTTCATACACTTTAACGAAGTAGTCATTTTTAAAAGACACATATCCATGGACAAGTGTCTTTTCAATATTGACAATTGTTTTCCTCTACGTTTAAAGATAGAGAAATAATATCTAGATCACGGTCTAGTGTCCTTACTTTTCAGAAATGATAGAATATGGGGGAAATACCATATTCTGCATTAAAATCATTTTTGACAATTTTGGACTAGTGCCCTTTCTATAATGACTGATTCATTTATAATAAAGAACTAATAATCAAGCACATTAATCTTATAGTCTATGCGTAGGCAAAACTTCAGCTAATTCCCAGGATTATTATAAAGGTTATCCGAAAAGGTTGGACATACTTTAAAAAATCATGACTCCAAAAGTTTTCGAGATAACGCAATAATTTTCTTTGCAAAGTACTCGATAATTCTCCGAGATATTTTAGTTGCAAGCTGTTCTGCAGCCGTGACCTTCAGACGATTCGCAGAAGTGCTGGGCATTGAAAGAAGCCTTCGTGTTGTTCTACCTTTTTCAATGACCCGTACTTGACGAATGTTTTTTAAACTATATGTCTGACCACATATTTTTAATTGACGATTTAGTCAGGACAACAATTAAGGAACCAACAACAAATTGAATAAATTTTTCTTTTAAAAATTAAAAATAGAAATCCGCCTGTTTTGTATTATAATATGAAGGGTTTTAAACTAAATTTCACGCAAATTGCATAAAACGTGACTAAGTGCAGAAAAACATCATACTGTCTTTCGAAAATGAATGCCTGATAATCTATAAAGGTTTGACACATTTTATAGTAATTTCACTGCGCATCGCTTCTGCACAGCAATTCAAAGATCATGGCTGCGAAACAATTATAGCTAGCAAATTTCAGAGAATGCCGAGTACTTTCCAAAGAAAAGACCAATGTACAATGTTCGAAAGTACAATTGTACTTTTTAAATAACATAACCGTCATATTTTTTATATTATTTCAGTGTTTCTTTGCGGAAAGCCAACAGCATAGACAGCCTTCTCGAATCTTCAAGTTCTGGTTTTAACTTGGATATTGGTGCTAGTGAAGCAGGAAGTGTATCGCCTGTCACTCCTGGTTCCACCAACAAAGCCTTGCCTGCGTCTCCTAGTGTTCCTGCTAAACTTGAGGCTCAAAGAAAAGGAAATGGGCCATCGACGTCGCCTAGTTCCAGCAGACATGCCAAAGGTAGATTTGAAAGAGCATTTATTGTAGATGCTTTAAATTTTCAGCAACGGTAAAAGCACTGGCATACCGTTTTTAAATATGCATTTATTGCAAGGTATCCTAAAATGGATTGAACATTTTTTTAAATTCAATAATAAGTAAACGGTTACAGCTATTAAATTTTTTCTTGCAGTAGATTAATGTGCGAAGTCGCAAATGTTTACTACTTTTTTTAAATTTTAATTTGAAATATCACAGATAGATTGCGCTGCGCTATCTCTATAGTTAGACCGTCCTAACGAACAGATAAAAATAGACCAAAGTTCACTCAGCGTTTAACTTTTATTCTATTTAAGTGTTGAAATGTAAAGAAAAGAATGATTCGCATTTTGAAATTACAAGATCATTTTGAAATATTGACTTCATGGCATCTGATATCACTCTCCTGTAAGAATAACTTCAATAGTAGGCATTGTCGACTTGTTAAGGAATTTTAAAACGGCCAGTCCATTTTAGAACACCCTGTATATTGAGATAACTTGTCAGATGAATTTACCGGATGCTATACATACGAAATATACCAATACCGGTGACCCATAATCTACTGGGTGTCTTCCAGACTGAAGCGTATGCAATGTTTATTATAAATAGTCGTCCGACCAGACTGCTTTAGACATACAAGTCTTTTACTTCTATCTGAAGAAAGAGTCAACAACTAACATAACAATACGTCATTCAGGAAATTTTACTCAATAACCATTTTTACTCCATTAGAGAATAAAATTTGCTATACTGGTTAAATTGGAGACTAATGTTGCGCAAGTCTTGCATTAATCGGAAATATTTCTATTAATCAGACACTATTGGTTAAATATTGGCCTTAAGTTAGAAATATTTACAATAAATAGCACTGTTACAGGAATATTGTTTTCACATTGGAAATATGTGCTAGTATATGCCAATAATGCAGAGATATTGTCTTTTTTGAACTATCGACAATAAAGTAGCGAAGTATTTCTTATCCATATTAGTGCAATATTAACAAAATATATCATGTATCACTAGCAACATGTATCATCACAAAATGTACATCCAAATGTTGAAGCAATATTTTATGACAATAACTAATATTAAAAAAGACGTAGCAAAGATACGACCAGTATTGTCCAAGGTTAATCATATTAGCTGTAACTTGGGCAATATTGTCCCTATATTGTTTTGCTACTAGGGTCTAGTAAAATAGCTACAGAATTGAGTGAGTGGAAGAGGAGATGGTTTACAAGATGAAAAAATAATTCTGGAAATACTTCGGAATTAACTATGATGATATTAATAAAATTACTGAATAATTTGTTTGTTTTCTTTTATGTATATAACTTTTGTAAAATGTAAATGTTCATTTAAAATAATTTTATGTAAATGTTCAAACAACAGTATATAGAATATTTATTTATTTTAGGCATCTTTACATTAAAGGCATAAAAACACACTTTCTGAAGTTGCTTTCTTCTGTACATTTGAATCACTAAATCCTATTAAAATCAACTGATCAACTAAATCAACTTATTTTAAATATGTATATTAAATAAATATCATTTATGATTATTTCCGTAATTTATAATTGAAAACGCAGAACACTTTTCGAGCTTTTTATTGCTTAATATTGATACACTCTTTCATACGCAATTCAAGTTATTATGGTTTTAAAACTGATATATTATATTTGAAAACAATATCCCAATGCAATGAAATTCCGATTCACTCGCAGACTGTTAAATATGATATTTCTCAACTGCATAAATTTTTCATGAGCGTAACATAACCATTTATGAAGTAGCATCAAACTTTACTCTGTCTGAAAAGAAAAGCTCTTACCATGACAGCTACGAGGCATTAATTTTAAATTTCGAAATTTTTCCCTTATTATAGTTATCTGATACTCTTACACACTTTTTCCAGAAATCTACTTTTACAGTTTTCTTTTTCCATATCTTTAAATAATTATTCTTTAAAAAAGAGTTTTTTTTTCGTTTTTGAAGTCCTTTAATGTCAAAAGTTATCTTCCAAAGTAGGAAAAAAGTTCGGTTGCTCAAGTTTCGAATTGTTGCTATAATGTGGCAGCATCTTCTTAACTTTGCATTAAAAACAATTTGATAGGAAAAAAGAAATTTGTTAAAATTTAGTATGTCTAAGAGATAGAAGAAATTTTGTAGTGTGTGCGTGTGTCATATATGTATGTTTATATGTATATTATATATATATATATATATATATATATATATATATATATATATATGTATGTGTGTGTGTGTGTGTGTGTGCATTCGCATACGTACAAGAATTACACATAAGAGGATGTTTCATAAAGCTTGTAATGAGATACATTTCTTTATTAATTAAACACTTAACAATTTATTTTCTTCTCTGTCAGGTTGTCAAAACTATGAACATCTTTGCTAAATAATTTGATGTTCAAATCGATTATGTAAATTATAAATTACAAAATAAACTACAACAAGAATATCATTAATTATTTTATGCTTGTTTCTATTAACAGAAAAATAATGAATTTGTTTGAAAAAATTAATTGATTAGTGTCGAGAAAAAATTGCCAGAAAACCGCTTGGGCAAAAGTTTAAGTAGCTCAAAACAGCATCTTTAAAAAATGTTAAACCAAGATGGGGAGTCCTAACATATTAAGTAGAAAACAATTTTTAAAAACATCCACTTAAAGATTAATCATCCCTTAAAGCCATTAAAGCTTAAATGGTTAAAAAAAAAAAGATTGCAATTATTGAATTAAATTTCTGTTTCAGAGGTTCAATTATGTTCGATAGTTATCAACAGTTAACTATTGCAAGAGTAATTTTTCTGAATGAAAAAAATAAATAATGATTTCAATTATAGGGAGTGTTCCATAATAAAGAATTTCTTCTTGCGATTCCTATTATTGAGAAGGGTTGTTTAAAAATATATAAAGTTTTGTAGTAATAGCTCTATAAATTAAGTTGTTTATCCACTGAGTGGCTACTTTATTCTGAAACACCGCGTATCTATTTTGTTCCAACAGATTTTGCCTTTAATACAGCGTTGATACTTTTTGGCATGAACTCTACGGAATGTCGACAGGTCGTTTGTGAAATCTGAGACCATTATTGATGAAAAGAATTTTTCAATATTATAAGATTGGATGAGATTGAGATCGGCAGATTTTAAACGTTACCTAAGGAAAATAAACTCTTCTTCATGTTCCTCAAACAAATCCTGTACGGTACCAGCACTGTTTCAGGACACATTATCTCGTTAAATGTAGCCTTTTCCGTTGGGATAGACTATCAACATAACATGAATTGCTGGGTTAGCAACGATGTTTAGATATGATGTTTTATTCAGACATTGATGAGAACGAATTAATGGCCTCATAGCATGTCTGTAAAACATTTCTAAAACCACCACATTTCCACAATCAGCTTGAAATTTTGTAGCAATGCACTTCCATGTTTTCGTGCTATATTTGCCAAATTCTCACTCACCATCTGTATGTGGTAACTTGAAATGTGATTCATAGGATCACATTTTTTTTTCAACTTATACCCTGCCCAATCCTTATACTCCTTTGCAGATTTGAGAAGTTTTATCTTCGTAACCCTCTTATTCCCGAATTATTAAAAGTTGAATAACAAAAATATTTTTATTACTTTTTGTATATAAAATCTTGATATAAATTTCATAAAAAAAGATTTTTTTTTATCATGTATCTTTATTCAATTTGGCAGAGCCTCATATGAGACTTGAGGGACTAAAGGGTTATACAGTGGTGCTGAATGCGGACAATTAAAGAAAAAAGATAATATATTTTAAAGGAAACTTTAACATTTATTTTAATAAATTATAACAATAATTAATAACAATAATTATAACAATCGAGTAAAATTTGCCAAATAAGTGTAGTTATTATCAATTATATTGATATATACAGATTGTATTTTTTATTCACACAGATTTATCTTGAATGAAAATCCTGAAAGCATTTAGGACACAGAGCCTCTTTGCATCGTTCACAAACACACACACACACACACACATATATATATATATATATATATATATATATATATATATATCTTGTTTTCTGGAACATCCAAATAAATGACATTTAGCTGCATATTTACCATCAGTGTTTGCGGGATAATGATTTCCTCCATCTCGTCGAAGCTCAGTTGCTGCTTGAACTTTCACGAGTTTCTTTCTTGATAGCTCTTTAAAAGACTGTGATAGCTAACCTTTCTTTCTTCTCTTGAAAAGCCTTGATAAATAAGGCATGTAGCTATCAAAGATTTCAATTCCAGCAAATCGAAGAATTCATTATTCGAATCCATCTTCCAAAGCAGCCAGCAATTTATAACAGTAATATTTAGCATATGGTGAAAAATTATGAAATACCATCTCTTGTGTCTCATAGTATGTTTGTATAAGCCTAATAGTAATAGAGAGTCCATTAGATCAACTCCACCAATATTTTTGCTACACATCGCTATTAATGGTGGTCTCTGAATTGGTGTGAAGGATTTACCTCTAACTCCGACGGCCTACAAAATAAATATGATTTGCTTCTAGAAACGGTGATGTCAAATGCAAAGCAGAACTGTCAAACCATTCCCATTTTCTTATCACTTGTTGTGCAGATCGTAGAATCTAGAAAGTACCCCTTGGTTGTTTTTTCCTTTCTTTCATGAGGATTAGTTTTGTTGAAGCTTATTTTATTCGATTATTGCGTATTGTCCCTGTTGAAAATATTTTCCACTCAACCAGTTTAATCAGGAATGGTATGGTTGTGAAAGATTATGAAAAAACTATTTTTAGTTTTTATTTTTATTCTGTTCACAAAGTCTCAACACAACACTTCATGAAAATCCAAATTCAGCAAACTCATCTTATGTAATATCAGTTGTTCCTTGATAGATTCCAAAAGCATACGCATACCAGGATATTCCTCCCAGTACCCAGGCTTTTATCTCCAAACGATGAGTTTTATTCCTTATGTATTGCTTTATCTTCGATCGTCCCTTGATGGCAATCATCATTAGTAAAACTATAACTTTAGTGAACAGTACATTTAAAACTACAACATTTAGCATTACAAACTATATTTTGAACTTAATTTAATACTGTTAATTTAATACTTTTAGATACATTTCCTTATTTTGCAGTGAAATAATTTGCAGTGAAATTTATAACTTTATTGAACCGAATGTGTGCCATTACCAGGAGTTCACATTAGGTGCACTAAGCTTCATATGAGGCTCACTGTTCTTTCCCAGTTATAACAGCTATTTTTTATTTAGAAACACATTAAACACATTATTATAATAAATACATGTTTTAGAATGATAAAAAAAAAATCTTACTTTTGCTAAACAAATATTTGTTTAGAAGTGGGCGATTCTAAAAGATCAACTCAGCGTGAAACCAAAATAACTTTAAAGCAATCATAAACTGCAGTGCTCCTATCTCACAGCAGAATCTAGAACAATCTAAAGCCTCATATGAGATTTAAGTGAGTATAACCAGTAAGAAGAATGTTTTTGTTTATTATTTTAGCATTTTAAATCTCTTTGATTGGAGTTTAAAATGGGAGCCTCACATGAGGGTCAGGGGAATGAGAGGGTTAACTGCAGACATTAACGGTGTTCAAACTGCCTTTCTACTTCCACATCCTATACGATGTATCGTACGATAAACAGTGCATTCAGATAACCTTTTAGGCGTTTCTAAATTAGGATCTCCTGGCAGTTTCTGCACTATTACCCTTATATTGTCTTTTACCTTATATTTTCTTTGACTCTCGGTTTCTTTACAGCAGTCGCTCACGACTACAAGATGCATGTTGAGACGTAATTTTTTGCCCGATTGTATTGTCTTCTAATCCAATAATTACAGCTACATTTCCCGAATTTGGCGGTTTAGATGGTACTCACTCCATGGCACCGAGTTCCTACAAACATCCCACGTTCAAAGACCGTCAAAACGGGACACCATATACATCATATATTCACAAAACATTTACCTATACTAGTGTCTCAGGTACTAAGCTTTCATTTTTAGGGTTCCGTACTTAAAAAGTAAAAACGGAACCATTATAAGATCACTCCTGTGTCTATCCGTCTGAGCCGTTTTTCTCATAAACTATGAGACGTGATAAATTCAAACTTGGGAAAGTTATAAAGCCTTTTTACCCCCATATTTTCAAATATCAGCCATTTACAAATATGTTTAGGAACAATTTGGGGGGATAATTAAGTTACTTGAAAAAAAAGTTTTCTTTTTGCATATCATGTGGGGTATCGTGTGAAGGATCTCGTAATATCGAACTCACAAATATATTTATTTTAATTTTAGGTATTATATTTTCAGAGAAATCGTCAAAAATGCACTGCAAAAATATGCCCCCCCCCCTCCTCTATTTCCGAATTTACTGAAACTAAAATTATGAAAAAATTAGGGGTAATAGGAATTTATTTAAACCTTGCACGAAATCTATGGCGATTTCCTTAGGTAACATAGTTTGTGAGAAAAACGCAATTTTCCGTTACACGCAAACTTTGCTTTTAGGACGGTCAGCGGGGGAGTTGGCGGGCGCTCGAAGTATCTATCGACGCAGAATCATCCAAGGATATCTGATAATGATTTTCGAAAATAAAATGTCGGCAATTAGCTTAGATATTAATTAAGTTACTTGAAAAAAAAAACTTTTTTTATATATATCGTGTAGGCTATCGTTCGAAAGAACTACATTGAACTCAAAAATATATTTGTTTTAATTTTAGGTATTATATTTTCAGAGATATCATCGAAAGTACACTGGAAAAATATATCACCCCCCTCCCATTTCCGAATCTACTGAAATTAAAATTATGAAAAAATTAGGGGTAGTATGAGTTTATTAATTAATAAATAGTAATTAATAAATTTAATGTACGGAACCGTTTGAGAGCGAGTTATACTTGTACTTGGCCGATTTATTACTTATACTAGCCTAGTCCTCTAGTGGCAACAATGGGACGCCATAGTTTATTTTCTTAAAACTTTTAGGCTGTATAATGAAAAGTTATAATAAAGTGTCCACTCAGTGTATATCTATACATTCATATAATCAAGCATAGGTTATCACCGAAAAAATAAAATAAAATAAAGTAAAGTAAAATAAAAATAACTGAAACAATAATCGCAAAATGCACGATTTTTTGTCTTTATTGAAAATATTAGATTTTAAGAAATCAAATGACGTATAAAATGCGGTTAATTTTTATTAATTATTTTGTTACAGACGAGTAGTCAAAATGATCAGCTCCAGACGACTAAACTTTAATTACAACTTACGTGCGATACAATCCACAGGATATAAATGAGTAGAGGAAGAAGAATTAAATGTGCTTAATTGTTGGAGTGTTTTATCTATAATTGCAAATACAATGTTAAAATTCTTTTAATTAGCTCATTCTTGTTTACTATGTACGATTTTAGAATGGAAATTATTTTTATTAATTAAGCCATAAATTCACTATTTTATCTTTAGCTTTTAACCAGTTTCCTGTGTAATTTCACTTTCATTAGATGTTAAAAGTTAATATGGTCGAAATAGAAAATGAATTTAATTTGATGAAATTCAGATAATTGATTCATTTTAGTAGAACGTAATTAAAGAATTGAAAATTGCAGTGTTTTATAAATATTAAATTTAAAATTATTAAAAACTCATATTTTCAATAGCTGTACGCTTAACTGTATACAAAAATTAATTTTTGTTCTCGGCACATTTTCTTGTAAAGAGTATATTATTTTTTGATTGATGAGACCATGGTTGATGAAAAGCATTTACCAATAGTGTGAGATTGGATGGTTGTGGATCTACACACCTGGTGCCGCTTTCAACTTCATCCCACAAATGCTCAATGCTCAATGCGATCTGGAGATTTTAAAGGTAATCTAAGCAGAGCAAACTCTATTTCATGTTCTTCAAAACAATCATGTACAGAACTAGCACTATGGCAGGACACATTATCATATTGAAAGTAGTCATTGCCATTGGATAGTGAAGCAGCATAACAGGATGTGTTTGGTCAGAAACGATGTTTAAATATAATGTCTCATTCAGACACTAATGAGCACGAGTTAAAGGCAGTAGAGAATGTCTGAAAAACATTTCCCGAACTATCACATTGCCACAATCAGCTTGAAGGTTTGTAGCAATGCACTTAGCGTCCTTGTTTCGAGCGGTTTCTGTCAAATTCTCTCTCACCCATCTGTACGGTGTAACTGAAAACTTAATTCATCGGACCAATAACTTGCTTCTAATTATAAACTATCCAATCTTTGTAGTCCTTTTGCAAATTTCAAATGTTTTATCTTGTTAGTTTCAATCAATGGTGTTCAAACTGCCTTTCGGCTTCCATATTCCATACAATGTATATTGTACGGTGAGCAGCGAGTTCAGGGATACTTTGAGACAATTCTTGATAATGATCTTCTGAAATTTGCTGCACTATTTTATTGCCTTTTACAAATCTTGAAACTCTTCCTAACTTCCAAGCATTCATTAGTTGGTCACGACAACAAAGCGCAAGTTGAAATCCGATTTTTGCCAGACAGTTCTGTCTTTAAACCTATACTGTAAAAAAAAAAAAAAAATCCGTTAAAATACAGAAATTGTACTGGCAATCAGGACGACGGTATACTTTTCCGCATTTTAAAGGGAAAAAATTTCCGTAAATTCCAGGAAATTGTCATTGATTTCTGAAATATTCGTTTTTAAATTTCCGTTTTATAACAGATATCTTCCGCATTTTTTAGAATTTTTCTTTTTTTTTAAATAACCTTTAAAGGACTAAAAAAAACGTCTTATGTACAACCTTATTACACACGTGCAGTAATTTCTGATATTTTTCTTGAGTGAGATTCGTAAATAACCAACACTTACCGCCTTGGGATTCGAGCTAGGAACTTCCCACTTACTAGGCCGTCATCTTGACCACTTAGCTATGGTAAGACACTCCGTTTTCTCAAATGTTGTAACTTCTTTTAGATACTTTTTATGATGCAAAAACTTGAAGGTTTCAACGGTAGAAGAATTTTTTCCAACTGAGTTCCAAAGTTTTCCATATTTTCTTTCTATAATTTTAAATATTTTGTAAAACAAAAATAATTTTTAGAGACAATTTACAAATTAATGACCTTGTGATAGGTAAATTTAAATTTGAACATTAATTTACTTTAATGTAGGCAATTTTATACTATAGAAATAAACTATAAACTTTATAAAATTTTAAACTTCCTTTTTATAAAAGTAAAGAAAAGCTTATTAACTACTTTTATAAATTTAAAGAAAAGTTATAAACCTTGTATAATTTTAATTTATAAAATAATAAATTTTAGTTTGATTTATGAATTTATAAGCCAAATTAGGTTAGTTTAACACCAATTTTAAAATATCGATAATTTGCAGAGATATTTTATCAAACGTTAAATAATGTAAACGCAATTTCAAAAAAAAATTACCAGCCAGACATGGCCCTGTTTAGAATAAGCTCCAGGCTCGATCCAAGTCTAATAACAGAAAATAGGCCCTCGGGTGAGGCCGAGCCAGGCCAGGCATGGGTCCGTGAATAATTCAAATACATGCAATAACTGTTAATTAATATTCTGTACGCAAAACTCTAAACGTCATTTACAGAAATTTCACTGTTTTGAAAGAAATATAGACATTATACTGCTTTGAAAGAAATACGGAAATATTCCATTAGATTTACGCAAACTTTCTGCATTTCTACAGATTTGTATTCTCTAAATGTCAATTACGGAAATTGTACTGTTTTTCAGAAAAATGAAACTATTCCGGAAAAAAATCCGGAAAGTTTCCTGTATTTTTTAAGGATATATTTTACAGTGTATTAACAGCATCTACTCTTGTATATTTCACAAATGGTTTAGATGATATATTCGGTTCATGTCTCCGAGCTCTTATAACCACACCACATTCAAAGTCCGTCAAATCACGTTTTCCCTATATTTGTACAAAAAATGTACCTATAATACTGTTTCCAGAGCTAAGCTGTTTTCCTTTTTCCTACTAGGATATCCCTATAGCGACAACAGTGTGACGCCTATTGCTCATTTGCTTAAAACTGTCCGGTGGTCATAATGAAGTGCCCACTCAGCGTATATATGTATAACATGTTAAAACTCCTTACAGTTTTACGCAATGATATTATACTGAATTGCTTTTCAAACAATTGCTTCTCACAGGCAATTATGTATTTGAAATATTTGTCCGTATGTTATAACTACGAGCAAAGAAGATCGAGCTATGATGCTCTGTAAAAATTATCTTTGAGTTCAAATATCATGACCCATGACCAAAATGACCCACTAATCAAATTTTCTTGAACATGTGACCAAGCCCAATTGTCTTCTCGTACCCGAAACCCGTAGGATATAAAATTTAGTCAAAATTGTCTGAGCCGCTTTTTAGATAAAGTTAGCTTGACCAACAGTGACCCAAAAATGATCCACTAATCACATTTTCTCGAGCATGTAACCTACCCAATGATTTTCTCGTGCCCAAAAACCGTAGGATACAAAATTTAGTTCCAATCGTCTGAGCCGTTTTTAAAATAAAAATAGCTTGAACCATAATGACCCATGACTAAAATGACCCACTAATCAAGTTTTCTCGAACATGTGACCTAGCCCAACAGTCTTCTCGTGCCCGAAAACCATAGGATGCAAAATTTAGTCTAAATAGTCTGACCCGTTTTTTAGATAAAATTAGCTTGACCCACAGTGACCCAAAAATGATCCACTAATCGAATTTTCTTGGACATGTGACCTAATCCAATGATTTTGTTGTGCCCGAAAATCGTCGGATACAAAATTTAATCAAAATCGTCAAAGCCGTTTTTAGATAAAATTAACTTGACCCTCGTTGACCCAAAAATGACCCACTAATCTAAAGTTCTCGAACATGCGACCCAGCCCAATAGTCTTCTCTTGCCCGAAAATGGTAAGATACAGAGTTTAGTTAAAATTGTTTGAACCGTTTTTTAGATACAATTAGCTTGTCCCTGACCCACGGTGACCCAAAATGACCCACTAATCGAATTTTCTCGAACATATGACCTAGTCAAATGGTTTTCTTGTGTCCCAAAACGGTAGGGTACAAAATTTCGTCAGAGTCGTTAGAGCCGTTTTTATATGAAAAAGATAAAATTTGCGTATATATATACAGTGGTGGCCAAAAGTGTGGACATTTTTTGAAAGTTTCATGTTTTTCAACTTTGTGTAATTGTAGAATATATTAATTTTCACTTAAATACAAACGTTTATATATCATATTGAAGGTAATTTAATGTAGAATTCAATAATAAAAACAGTATTACAATATCTGTCATCAGTATCACAAAAAAAGTTATGCAACTAATAGTAAGATCTATCTTAGATTTGCATTTTTTTAAAGTGATACTTACACAATCAATAACCCTTATTTTTTAAGACAGCTTCACAACGTCTTTTCATCGGGTGAACAAGTGTTTGGAGTTCATCTTTCGTAATCAAATGGTGCCAAGAATCACTTATAGCTTCAATAAGTTGTCTTTTATTGGATGGACGTTTTTTTCGTACAAGAATTTTCAAACGTCGCCACAAATTTTCAATTGGATTGAGATCAGGGCTGTTTCCTGGCCATGGTAATATATCTATGCCTTTATTTTGAAACCATGCTTTGCATACTTTTGCTGTTTGGCATGGAGCTGAATCCTGCTGAAAAATAAATGGTGTGTTGTTGGGGAAGAGATCCCTGATGGAAGGTATGAATTTTGCTTCCAGGACAGTTTTGATGTATTTTTTGGCATTCAGGATACCATCAATCACTTGAATTCGGCCCACACCATCTGCAGACATATATGCCCAAATCATGACATTTGTTGGGTTTTTTGTAGTTGCTTCAATGCAATCAGGATGAAGTGCTTCTCCTACTCTACGTCTCACGTATTTTCTACCATCACTACCGAAGAGCGATATTTTACTCTCATCGCTCCAGATTACTTGCTTCCATTGATTTTCTGACCATTTAATTTCTTTTGCCCACTTAACTTGTTTTCCGCGTTGCTTTTGATTTAAATATGGTTTTTTCCTTGGAATTCTAGCTTGTAGTCCAAAGCCAAATAACCTTCTTCTTATTGTTCTTGAACTTACTGCAATACCCGCTGCATTCATTTCACATCTAATGGCATCTGATAAAATTTTTCTATCTTGAAGGCATAGCCGTTTAATTTTTCTATCGGCAGTAGCACTTGTGCATTTTTTTCGGCCTGATACGGCCTTATTTTCCACTGATTTTGTTTTTTCATAACGTAAAAAGAACTTTCGTAGACCAGAACAAGTCACTGAACCACCAACTTGTCTTGCAATTTCAGCATAAGAGAGGCCATTTTCTCACAATATGGCAATTCGGCTTCTTTTTGTAGGTGTCCAATTATTTCTTCTTGTTGATGACATTGTTTAAAATTAGTTTAATTAAAAAAAAGGACTTTAAATATTCAAAAACAGCAATACTCTATTTAATTGTACTAGTATGCATCATTCCGCAAAATATTTCCACAACAATAACTCTTTTACCATCCAAATAACCTAAACTATAGTTACAGACATTTGATTGGTTTTCAGAACATTGTTTGTGATTGGCTAGTACGCTTTTATTACAAAACACGTCCTTATTCAAAACGATTTGTGTTTGTTTGTTCTACTAAAATGAGCATAACTTTTTTTGTAATACAGATATTGTAATACTGTTTCTATTATTAAATTGTACATTAAATTACCTTCAATTTGATATATAAACGTTTGTATTTAAGTGAAAATTAATATATTCTACAAGCACACAAAGTTGAAAAACATGAAACTTTCAAAAAATGTCCAAACTTTTGGCCACCACAGTATATATATATATATATGTTATATAAAAATTTATTTCCTTCGTATCCTTCCATTTTATTCGCATTAATATTTTAAAATTAATCTAACTTCTGTCATAGTCAGTATTTCCTTAATTCTTAATAATATCTATTCCTATTTAAAATCCTTTTAAAAGTAAATATCCGTATATTAATAATTATTTTATTCCAAATCTTAATCTAAAATTTAAGATCATTCGTAACTTTTATCAGTTCCCCAATCTATAAAATTCTGAGACGCGTTCTCATTTCGAATGTTTTTTAAAAAGCCATTTTCTTTTTATTATTATTATTATTATTGCTCTGAATTTTTCGCGCGCTTGGGATTTTAACTTCTAAATTGGTCCGCACCCAAGTAAGGGGATTCTTTAATGTTTTAACCTCGCCCTCTAGCCTCATTCGTTGGGCTGGAGCTAGCTTCTCACTCATTGGGTTGAGCGCTCGTGACGTAATTCTGTGTATGTTTCCGCGGAGAGATCAAAACTGGCCCGCGCCGGTCGGAGCGGCAGATTTTTGACGTTTTCGGAAGCTAAACAAGTATGTGTCTGGTATTTGTATGACCGTAGAATATTCAACTGGCCCAATAACATCTTAATTCAATGAAGTGAAGCAACGTTAGCCCGAGGGCTATAAGTTTTAGACCCTTTGGGAATCGTTTATATGTTGTTCGTCTTCTAATAAAATTATTTGTCTGGAGATTGTCTGGATTTACTGGAGAAATTCTGTGATCTCATTTCATTGCCTTACTACTTCGCCATACTCGCTAAATTCGACTGCAACTTGCTATATCATTGAAGGACTGCCATCTTTTCATCGAATAGTATTCATCGTAATATCTCAACCTCGTCAAAATGCTACATATATACACACACACACAATTTTCCTCGTATTAGAATATATAATAAATGTTGCAGTGACCACTTTCAGTCGAGAATATGCAACAGTTTATCTTAATCTAAACCAACGAAAAAGACCACAATACAAGTATCTGTCTTGGATGTAACGTGATCAAGATAGGCTGGTTTCCACCAATTACCAAACTGTCATGTGATCAAGGTAGGCTGATAAACAGCCCAGATAAGTGGAGTACAGCGGACTCTCTCTTTTTCGTTAATCGTTCGCGATCTTACGTTAATAATTTATTTTAATGCCGTGTCTATGTGAGCATTTTTTTAAAGTTCGAGTATAAGTACAAAACATGGACACTAGTCCTGTGAAATATATAAATTATATATTTTTTCAAGCAGTGCACTAAAATTTTTCACAGTATGAAAAGTCATTAAAAGTAGTTGGCCAAAAACAGTGCAAATAAAAATAATTTATTTTTTCTGTGTAGCTATTTATAAAAAAACATAAAAAATGCAAAGACTATATAATATATTTTGTCTTAAACGTCAATAACACATTTTAATTTCATGTCTGTGAAATTCATGGGCGTGAAGTTCCGCGGTTTAAACAGAAAGATGGCTGAACTTTTTACTGTTCATACTCACAGCACATTAGACAAGTGCAGAAAGATTGAAATCAAATAGGGGGTGTTAAATCTTATATGTTATAAAAAAATGATACGCGAACCATAACAAAACTTCGTACATATACTTTCGTGAGGATGTGATTTCGATTTCTTAGGAGAAAAAAAAAGTAGTAGACCCACAGAGGATAAAATAGTTTTCTTGGCGGTGTAGAAAATTTGCATAATATGAACGTAATCCAGCTGATAGAAATCATTCCTCCTATATAAAAAATAATAAATCAGTTTCAGCGATAATAATATTTGCTTTACCAGATCGATTGTTACTTCCAATATTCTTTAATTTTCTAAACAGCTTTGTTTCTGTATTTTGATAGGTAAAATATTGCGTGCAGATACTCTAACAATTATAAATACTTGATGAATGATCTTGTGTTTTGAAAAGATCGGAATATCTGCCCTAAAACTCAGACGGCACCGTAAACCATCTAGAATACAGAAATTACAACTGCAATAGTAAAATAGGCAACAGCAAATTCTTATTGCATCATTAGACTCCAATTCCAGGGTCTAATGAAACGCATTGAGCATAGTACATGTTTCCTAAATGGGCGAATTCAAAAGTTATATCAGCACTATTATAAATTCAATTAAAAAAATTTCTACTTTAATTTTTTTCCCGATTTTATAAAACTTACTAAAGTAAAGTTGATTGGGGTCCTAATTACCTTGTCATGCTTTTGTTGAAAGTTAATTTGATAAAGTTGTATTAATTTTAACAGATAGAAAAGAATAAAACTCATTAAGTTTTTTTATACCAAATTTTTTTATACAAAATATATTAACATAAATTTTAGATGCAATAACATGATAACGTTTATATATAATCACTTTGGCGTCACTCAATCTAACATGTCCTATTAATCCTTATACCATTTTGAACTGCATTTAGGCATATTGTAAATAAACCAACACAAAACTAAGATTACAAATGAATAACATTGTTTAAAAGCTTTATAATCTCATGTAATATTGCTAAAAACAGGGTTAATACTTTTCTGTAACAAGTATTTACTAAACACAAAACATCTCACACACTTAGACTTAAGAACGTTTTGCTTCTTATTTTGCAACCAACTAATGTAAAGAAAAATTCAATACATGTGTTTGTGTATTGCTGGTACTGCTATATGTTGACGAAAGCCTGGACATTTAATTTTTTTTATATTAGAAATCCATTAGCCTCCCTTCTCCCCTGTTATATTCGAGAGCATGAGAAAGTCTTCTGAATGACTAAAGGTTATATCCTTATAAATTATTCCTCACTTGTACCTGTTGTTAAAAGAGAGCAGAAAACATTTGCTTCAATGTTCTTTATTTAGTAATTCCAAAGCACGTAGATTGCCAGCTTATTTAAATAATGTGTTTTTGATCAATGTAACAAATATTTAGGTTATTATTCCTTATCTAAATATATTCTGGATGTTTTCTAGTTGCTCCTGATAAACAAGAGTACACGAAATATATATAT